>CM039674.1:422700825-425133879 GCA_022496015.1 Hordeum marinum | reverse complement strand
TCGCACTGTTCCAGATCATTGCGTCGCCATTCAAGTCTTTTTGGGAAATGCACACGCGTGACGGTTTCTCGGACGACGAATTCTTTCCCGACCTCGGCAACCTCTTCCTCAACGACATGGGCGACAATGTCAACTCTGGCGGTTCTACTCCCGCTCCACCGTATGCAGTCTTGTTCTCTATGTTTGAGATCGTACTAGAATTCCTGTGTCTACTTTGTGTCGTAGATTCGTTCTATTCGTTTACTATGCTACTCTGCATGATTAATTTAATCTATGCTTTCGCTGTCACGATCTATGTGCTGCTTATTCGTATTAAATCTTGTAGTAATTTGCTCATATATTCAACAATTCAAAAACCTGATTATAGGCAATTTTACTCCAGATGGTTTTGCTGCTTATTCAGAAGCCTATGCATCTTTAGATGCTGACTAATGGAAGGAAGCTGTCCGTAGTGAGATGGATTCCATCTTAGCTAATGGAACCTGGGAAGTCACTGATCGTCCTTATGGGTGCAAACCTGTAGATTGTAAGTGGGTGTTCAAGAAAAAGCTTAGACCTGATGGTACAATTGAAAAGTACAAGGCACGACTTGTGGCCAAGGGTTATACCCAGGAAGAAGGTGAAGACTTCTTTGATACTTACTCACCTGTGGCTAGACTGACCACTATTCGGGTGCTACTATCGTTGGCTGCCTCACACGATCTTCTCATTCATCAAATGGATGTTAAGACGGCTTTCCTCAATGGAGAGTTGGATGAGAAAATTTACATGGATCAGCCCGATGGTTATGTAGTACCCGGTCATGAAGGAAAGGTGTGCAAGTTGTTGAAGTCTTATATGGCCTTAAACAAGCTCCTAAGCAGTGGCATGAGAAGTTTGAAAGAACATTAACTACCGCAGGCTTTGTTGTAAACGAAGCTAACAAGTGTGTATACTATCGCCATGGTGGGGGCGAAGGAGTTATTCTCTGTATGTATGTCGATGACATACCGATCTTTGGAACCAACCTTGATTTAATCAAGGAGGTTAAGGATTTTTTTTATCTCGCTGTTTTGAGATGAAGGATCTTGGAGTAGCTGATGTTATTCTGAACATCAAGCTGCTGAGAGATGAGAATGGTGGGATTACACTTCTTCAATCTCCCTATGTGGAAAAGGTCTTGAGTCGTTTTGGGTATAGCGACTACAAGCCCTCTCGAACTCCATATGATGCTAGTGTGTTGCTTCCAAAGAATCGACAGATTGCTAGAGATCAACTGAGGTATTCTCAGATTATTGGCTCGCTTATATATTTGGCGAGTGCCACGAGGCCTGACATCTCGTTTGCTATGAGCAAACTAAGCCGGGTTGTGTCAAAACTAGGAGATGATCATTGGCATGCGCTTGAGGGAGTTATGCGATATATGAACGGCACCGCGAGCTATGGGATTCACTACACCGGGTACCCGAGGGTACTGGAGGGTTATAGTAACTCAAACTGGATATCTGATGCTGATGAGATTAAAGCCACAAGTGGTTATGTTTTTACACTTGGTGGTGGCGCTGTTTTCTGGAAGTCTTGCAAGCAGACCATCTTAACGAGGTCAACTATGGAAGCAGAACTCATAGCATTAGACACGGCCACTGTTGAAGCAGATTGGCTTCGTCAGCTCTTGATGGACTTACCTATGGTTGAAAAACCAATACGCGCTATCCTGATGAACTGTGATAGTCAAACTGTGATCATCAAGATAATATGAAGTCCTCAAGGATAATATGAAGTCCTCAAGGCGTGTGAAGAGGAGATTGAAATCTGTCAGAAGAATGAAGAACTCCGGAGTTATTATATTGCATTATATCCAAACGTCTAAAAACTTGGTAGATCCCTTCACAAAGGGTTTATCACGTAATGTGATAGAAAAATGCATCGATGGAGCTGGATTTGAGACCCACCGTATGAGTTGTCCATAGTGGCAACCCACTCTATGTGATTGGAGATCCCGTGAAGTAGAATTGGGATACAAGCTGTTGGACAGCTAGAAGGAGAGTATCCCTATATTTGCTATCCCACTCCGTGAAGATGCAATACTCTCACAATCTGCATGGCAGGTTGATACCTATCTTAATGTGTTCCAAGTGGCTTATTTGGGTAAGCAGAGATGTTGTCCTGCAGAACATCTCCTGAGGAACACACCTATATGAATTTGATTATAAACGTTGCGGTCTGTTAGAACTGGGTGTTCTCTAATTAATTCATGAAAGGCCTTGGAGTATGACATATACGCTCCACCCGCGGGGAAGCCTTGCAGCAACCCAGTATCGGTCAAGGATTTGTATGAAACTAGACTCGCAGAAAACCTGTAGTTCAAGGCATAGTCCAATATTCAAGTTGTGATCTAGTGTAGCATAAATTTCTAAATGGAAGTTCAACTTAACAGTCTCCATCAAGAACCGATATATAAACAATGTTTTGAAACTAACAAATGATGAGATGTGCCAATGAGACTTTGTGGGGGATTGTTGGATTTTTGCTATTGGATCTTTGTCCCAAAGCCCATCTAAAAATCTGAAATTTTCATGGCCCATATGAGTTGGATGTGTGTGTGGTGTGAGTGGGACTAAAGTTTAGTCCCACCCCGCTAGTGCTATTGGACCTTTGGCCCAAAGCCCATCTGAAAATCTAAAATTCTCATGGCCCATATGAGTTGGCTGTGTGTGTGGTGTGAGTGGGACTAAAGTTTAGTCCTACCCCGCTAGTGGAGAGAGAGCTACACCTCTTTAAAAGGTGAGCTCTTCTAGCACTTGTAAGAGAGTGAGAAGAGAAGAGGCTCTCGCGCACTCCTCCTCAAGATCAACAGCAGGTTCAATCTCCACATCATTACCATTACTAGGTTGAGCATCAACATGAACATCATCGTTAATATTATCACTAGGCTCATGTTCATCACTAGATTGTGTCTCAGCATCAGAAATAGAAATATCATTTGGGTTTTCAGGTGTATCAATTGTTGGGGAACGTTGCATGGGAAACAAAAAAAATCCTACGCTTCACCAAGATCAATCTAGGAGATGAGCATCTATAAGAGGAGATATTGGATCTACGTACCCTTGTAGATCGCTAAGTGGAAGTGTTAAAGAATGCAGTTGATGTAGTGGTACGTCTCCCTGATCCAAATCGCAAGCCGTCCCACGAACTCCCGATCAAGTACCAAACGGACGACACCTCCGCGTTCAGCACACGTGCAGCTCGATGAAGATCTCCGCCTTCTTGATCTAGCAAGAGGGAGCAGAGAGGTAGATGGGTTCACCGGCAGCACGACGGCGTGGCAGCGGTGGTGGTGGAGCTGATCCGGCAGAGCTTCGCTAAGCGGTGCCAAACCAATCTACTAGAGGAGAGGTAATCGGGGAGGGAGGAAAGGTTGCGTCGTGACTTAGGGTGCGGCTGCCCTCCTCCCTCTCACATATATATATATAGGGGGAGGGGTGGTGTACCAAACCCCTAGGGTTTCCCCCATGGGGCTGTTGGGAGACGTAGTAGTAAATCAAAAATTTTCCTACGCGTTCACCAAGATCCATCTATGGAGAAACCAGCAACGAGCAAGGGGAGAGTGGATCTTCATACCTTTGAAGATCGCTAAGCGGAAGCGTTACAAGAACGCGGTTGATGGAGTCGTACTCGCAGCGATTCAGATCGCGGTAGATCCGATCAAGTGCCGAACGGACGGCACCTCCGCGTTCAACACACGTGCAGCCCGGTGACGTCTCCAACACCTTGATCCAGCAAGGAGGAAGGAGAGGTTGGGGAAGGACTCCAACAGCAGCACGACGGCGTGGTGGTGGTGGAGTAGCAAGGTATTCCGACAGGGCTTCGCCTAAGCGCTGCGGAGGAGGAAGAAGAGAGGTAGGGCTTCGCCGTGAGAGAGAGAGATCAAATCCTGTCTCAAAACATCCAAAACCTCAATTATATATAGGAGGAGGGACGTGGAGGGCTGGCTTGGCCTCTACTCCAAAGAGGAGAGGGTCGGCCGAATTAAAGGGAGAGTCCACCTCCCACAAGGGAGGTGGATCTCCTCCTTTTAAATCCTTTTTGCCTTATCTCCTTATCTCCAGCCACATGGGCCCACATAGATGGTCTTGGCCGACCCAATATGGGCTGGCACACCTCCTCTAAGGGCCCATGAGGTCCTTTGGTCGTCACACCCCTCTCGGGGGTCCTCCGGCACCCTCCCGGCACTCCCGGTACACTACCGATGAGCCCGAAAACTTTCCGGTGACCAAAACTGGACTTCCTATATATCAATCTTTACCTCCGGACCATTCCGGAGCTCCTCGTGACGTCCGGGATCTCATCCGGGAATCCGAACAACCTTCGGTAATCACGTATACCATTTCTCTATAACCCTAGCGTCATCGAACCTTAAGTGTGTAGACCCTACGGGTTCGGGAGACACGTAGACATGACCGAGACACTTCTCCGGCCAATAACCAACAGCGGGATCTGGATACCCATGTTGGCTCCCACGTACTCCACGATGATCTCATCGGATGAACCACGATGTCGGGGATTCAATTAATCCCGTATACAATTCCCTTTGTCTATCGGTATGGTACTTGCCCGAGATTCGATCGTCGGTATCCCCATACCTTGTTCAATCTCGTTACTGGCAAGTCTCTTTACTCGTTCCGTAATACATCATCCCGTGGCTAACTCCTTAGTCACATTGAGCTCATTATGATGATGTCTTACCGAGTGGGCCCAGAGATACCTCTCCGTCACACGGAGTGACAAATCCCAATCTCGATTCGTGCCAACCCAACAAATACTTTCGGAGATACCCGTAGTGCACCTTTATAGCCACCCAGTTACGTTGTGACGTTTGGCACACCCAAAGCATTCCTACGGTATCCGGGAGTTGCACAATCTCATGGTCTAAGGAAACGATACTTGACATTGAAAAGCTTTAGCAAACGAACTACACGATCTTGTGCTATGCTTAGGATTGGGTCTTGTCCATCACATCATTCTCCTAATGATGTGATCCCGTTATCAATGACATCCAATGTCCATGGCCATGAAACCGTGACCATCTATTGATCAACGAGCTAGTCAACTAGAGGCTCACTAGGGACATGTTGTGGTCTATGTATTCACACATGTATTACGGTTTCCGGTTAACACAATTATAGCATGAACAATAGACAATTATAATGAACAAGGAAATACAATAATAACCATTTTATTATTGCCTCTAGGGCATATTTCCAACAGTCTCCCACTTGCACTAGAGTCAATAATCTAGTTCACATCACCATGTGATTAACACTTACATCACCATGTGATCATATCATCATGTGATTAACACCCAATAAGTTCTGGGGTTTCTTCATGTTCTGCTTGTGGAAGAGGTTTTTAGTCAACGGGTCTGCGACATTCACATACGTGTGTACCTTGCAAACTTTCCATGTCATAGTTGTAGATACTGCTCCCACGCTCCACTTGGAGCTATTCCAAATGGCTGCTCCACTATGCGTAGCTGGATTTCTACTAAGAGTCATCCGGATTGGTTTTAAAGCTTGCATCATCGTAACACTTTACGATGAACTCTTTATCACCTCCATAATCGAGAAATATTTCCTTAGTTCTCAAGTTACTAAGGCTAACTTTGACCGCTGTCCAGTGATCCACTCTTGGATTACTCTTGTACCCCTTGACAGACTCATGGCAAGGCACACACAGGTGCGGTACACAGCATGGCATACTATATAGAGCCTATGGATAAAGCATAGGAGATGACACTCATCTCTTCTTTATCTTCTGCCGTGGTCGGGTATTGAGTCTTACTCAATTTCACACCTTACAATACAGTCAAGAACTCCTTCTTTGACCCATCTATTTTGAACTCCTTCAAAAACTTGTCAAGGTATGTCTTCGTCGAAAAAACTTATCAAGCGAATAGATCTATCCCTATAGATCTTGATGCTCAATAAAATAGTAGCTTTATCTGGGTCTTCCTTTGAAAAAAAACTTTTCAAACAACCCTTCATGCTCTTCCAGAAATTCTACATCATTTCCGATCAATAATATGTCAACTACATATTCTTACAAGAAATTCCATAGTGCTCCTACTCACTTTCTTGCAAATACAAGTTTCTCATAAACTTTGTATAAACTTAAACACTCTGATCACCTCATCAAAGCATATATTCCAACTCCGAGATGCTTGCTCCAATCCATAGAAGGATCGCTGGAGTTTGCATATTATTAGCATCCTTAGGATTGACAAAACCTTCTGGTTGTATCACATACAACTCTTCCTCACAGAAACCATTACGGAAACCTTGTTTTGTCATCCATCTGCCAGATTTCATAATCTAAAAATGCAGCAACTGCTAACAAAATTTTAATAGACTTTTAGCATCGCTACAGATGAGACAATCTCATTGCAGTCAACTCCTTGAACTTGGCGGAAACTTCTTTGCGACAAGTCGAGCTTTATAAACGGTGACATTTCACCATTAGCGTCTATGTTTATCTCAAAGTTCCATTTGTACTCAATGACCCGCCATTCAACAGGCAAGTCTACCAAAGTCCATACTTGGTTTTCATACATGGATCCTTTCTCGGATTTCATGGCTCCTAGACATTTGTTGGAATCCAGGCCCACCATCGCTTCTCCATAGTTCGTAGGTTCATCGTTGTCCAACAACATGATTTCCAAGATGGGGTTGTCGTACTACCCAGGAGCAGTACGCGTCCTTGTCGACCTACGAGGTTCGATAGTGACTTGATCCGAAGCTTCATGATCATCATCATTAACTTCCTTTTCAACTGAGTAGGCTCTACAGAAACATCTTTCTGTGTTGCGCTATTCTCTGGTTGAAACAAAGGTTCAACAACCTCATCAAGTTCTATCTTCCTCCCACTCAATTCTTTCGAGAGAAACTCTTTCTCAAGAAAGGACCCGTTCTTAGCAACAAACACCTTTTGCGCTTGGATCTGAGATAGAAGGTATACCCAATGTCTCATTAGGGTATTCTATGAAGATGCATTTGTCTGCTTTGGGTTCGAGATCGCTAGGTGAAAAACCCATTTTCACATAAGCGTCGCAGCCCCAAACATTAAGAAATGACAGCTTAGGCTTCTGTCAAACCATAATTCTCACGGTGTCATCTCAACAGACTTAGATGGTGCCCTGTTAAAGTGAATGGATTTGTCTTTAATGCATAACCCCATAACGATAGTGGTAAAACGATAAGAGACATCATAGTACTCACTATATCCAATAGAGCACGACTACGACGTTCGAACACACCATCACACTATGGTGTTCCAGGAGGCGTGAGCTGTGAAACAATTTCCACATTGTCTAAAATTGCATACCAAACTCGTAACTTAGATATTCACCTCCATGATCATATCATAGACATTTATCTTCTTGTCACGATGATCTTTAACTTCACTCTAAAACTCCTTGAACCTTTCAAACATTTCAGATTCGTGTTTCATTAAGTAAATATCCCCATATTTACTCAAATCATCAGTGAAGGTAAAGAAAAACAACGATATCCACTGTGTGTTTCAACACTCATTGGACCACATACATCAACATGTATTAATTCCAATAAGCCACTTGCCCGCTCCATCATATTGGATGACGGGGTCTCAGTCATCTTGCCCAAGAGGCATGGCTCGCATGTCTCAACCGATTCGAAATCGAGTGAGTCAAAAAAAAAATCCATCATCATGGAGTTTCTTCATGCGATTTATACCAATATGACATTACGTGGCAGTGCCACAAGCATGTGGTACTATCATTATTAACTTTGTATCTTTTGGTACCAATGTTATGAATATGTGTACTACTACGATCATGATTCGATAAACCATTTCGAGTGGGTGCATGACCATTGAAGGCATTATCCATGTAAACAGAATAACCATTATTCTCTAACTTATATGAATAACCGTATCGCACTAATCATGATCTAATCACGTTCATGCTCAACGCAAACACCAAATAACATTTATTTAGGTTTATCACAAATCCTGAAGGTAGAGAGAGCGTGCGATGGTGATCACATCAATCTTGGAAATACTTCCAACACACATCGTCACCTTTCACCTAGCTAGTCTCCATTTACTCCGTAGCTTTTATTTCGAGTTGCTCACACTTAGCAACCAAACCGGTATCCAATACCCAGGTGCTACTAGGAGTACCAGCAAGGTACACATCACTAACACGTATATCAAATATACTTCCATTGACATTACCAGCCTTCTTATCTACCAAGCATCTAGGGGTTTTCCGCTTCAGCGAACATTCTCCTCATAACAGAAGCACTTAGTCTCGGGTTCGGGCTCAACCTTGGGTTTCTTCACTAGAGCAACAACTGGCTTGTCATTC
The DNA here is from genome assembly GCA_022496015.1 of Hordeum marinum. Classification (NCBI taxonomy): domain Eukaryota; kingdom Viridiplantae; phylum Streptophyta; class Magnoliopsida; order Poales; family Poaceae; genus Hordeum; species Hordeum marinum. The sequence goes on along the minus strand of CM039674.1, from coordinate 425,125,496 downwards.
CTAAAGTTTTCCGTTCTTGCCCTTGCCCCTTTTGAAACTAGTGGTTTCACTTAACCATCAACACTTGATGCTCCTTCTTGATTTCTACCTTCGTGGTGTCAAACATCACGAACAACTCAGGGATCATCTTATCCATCCCTGGCATGTTATAGTTCATCACGAAGCTCTAGTAGCTTGGTGGCAGTGACTTGGAGAACTGCATTAATCACTATCTCATCTGGAAGATTAACTCCCACTTGATTCAAGTGATTGTAGAACCCAGACAATCTGAGCACACGCTCAGCGATTGAGCTATTCTCCTTTATCTTGCAGACAAAGAATCTTGTTGGAGGTCTCATACCTCTCAAGCTAGGCACGAGCCTGAGATCACAATCTCAGCTCCTAGAACATCTCATATGTTCCGTGACGTTCAAAACGTTTTGGAGCCTCAATTCTAAGCCGTAATTCATGACGCATTGAACTATCACGTAGTCACCAAAAAGTGCCTGTCATATGTTCACAACATCTACAGACAGCGCTTGAGGGAGTGATGCAGTTAGCGGTACATAAAAAACATAAGCTTTCTGTGCAACAATGAGGACAATCCTCAGATCACGGACCCAGTCCGCATTATTGCTACCATCAACTTTCAACTTACTTTTCTCTAGGATTGTATCAATAAAACTGTGGAGCTACAGTGCGAGCTATCTACGACATAATTTGCAAGGACATTTTAGACTAAGTTCATGATAATTAAGTTCATTTAATCAAATTATTAATGAACTCCCACTTAGATAGACATCTCTCTAGTCTTCCAAGTGATACATGATCCATGTCAACTAGCCCGTGTCCGATCATCACGTGAGACGGACTAGTCATCCATGGTGAACATCTCTATGTTGATCGTATCTTCTATACGACTCATGTTCGACCTTTCGGTCCTCCGTGTTCCGAGGCCATGTCTGTACATGCTAGGCTCGTCAAGTCAACCTAAGTGTTTCGCATGTGTAAATCTGGCTTACACCCGTTGTATGCGAACGTTAGAACCTATCACACCCGATCATCACGTGGTGCTTCGGAACGACGATCCTTAGCAACGGTGCACAGTTAGGGTGAACACCTTTCTTGAAATTTTATTGAGAGATCATCTTATTTACTACCGTCGTTCTATGCAAATAAGATGTAAACATGATAAACATCACACGCAATCAATATAGTGACATGATATGGCCAATATCATCTTGCTCCTTTGATCTCCATCTTCGGGGCACCATGATCATCACTGTCACCGGCACGACACCATGATCTCCATCATCATGATCTCCATCAATGTGTCTTCATGAAGTTGTCTCGCCAACTATTACTTCTACTACTATAGCTAACGTTTAGCAATAAAGTAAAGTAATTACATGGCGTTTATGATTGACACGCAGGTCATACAATAATATAAGACAACTCCTATGGCTCCTGCCGGTTGTCATAGTCATCGACATGCAAGTCGTGAACCCTATTACAAGAACATGATCAATCTCATACATCACAATGCATCACATCACATCCTTCTGGCCATATCACATCACAAGGCATATGCTGCAAAAACAAGTTAGACGTCCTCTAATTTGTAGTTGCAAGTTTTTACGTGGTTGCTATAGGTTTCTAGCAAGAACGTTTCTTACCTACGCCAAAACCACAACGTGATATGCCAATTGCTATTTACCCTTCATAAGGACCCTTTTCATCGAATCCAATCCGACTAAGGTGGGAGAGACAGACACCCGCTAGCCACCTTATGCAACTGGTGCATGTCAGGCGGTGGAACCGGTCTCACGTAAGCGTACGTGTAAGGTTGGTCCGGGCCGCTTCATCCCACAATACCGTCGAATCAAGATAAGACTAGTAACGGCAAGCATATTAAGAAAATCGACGCCCACAACTGCTTTGTGTTCTACTCGTGCATAGATTCTACGCATAGACCTAGCTCATGATGCCACTGTTGGGAGACGTAGTACTAAATCAAAAAATTTCCTACGCGTTCACCAAGATCCATCTATGGAGAAACCAGCAACGAGCAAGGGGAGAGTGGATCTTCATACCTTTGAAGATCGCTAAGCGGAAGCGTTACAAGAACGCGGTTGATGGAGTCGTACTCGCAGCGATTCAGATCGCGGTAGATCCGATCAAGTGCCGAACGGACGGCACCTCCGCGTTCAACACACGTGCAGCCCGGTGACGTCTCCAACACCTTGATCCAGCAAGGAGGAAGGAGAGGTTGGAGAAGGACTCCAACAGCAGCACGACGGCGTGGTGGTGGTGGAGTAGCAAGGTATTCCGACAGGGCTTCGCCTAAGCGCTGCGGAGGAGGAAGAAGAGAGGTAGGGCTTCGCCGTGAGAGAGAGAGATCAAATCCTGTCTCAAAACATCCAAAACCTCAAGTATATATAGGAGGAGGGACGTGGAGGGCTGGCTTGGCCTCTACTCCAAAGAGGAGAGGGTCGGCCGAATTAAAGGGAGAGTCCACCTCCCACAAGGGAGGTGGATCTCCTCCTTTTAAATCCTTTTTGCCTTATCTCCTTATCTCCAGCCACATGGGCCCACATAGATGGACTTGGCCGACCCAATATGGGCTGGCACACCTCCTCTAAGGGCCCATGAGGTCCTTTGGTCGTCACACCCCTCTCGGGGGTCCTCCGGCACCCTCCCGGCACTCCCGGTACACTACCGATGAGCCCGAAAACTTTCCGGTGACCAAAACTGGACTTCCTATATATCAATCTTTACCTCCGTACCATTCCGGAGCTCCTCATGACGTCCGGGATCTCATCCGGGACTCCGAACAACCTTCGGTAATCACGTATACCATTTCCCTATAACCCTAGCATCATCGAACCTTAAGTGTGTAGACCCTACGGGTTCGGGAGACACGTAGACATGACCGAGACACTTCTCCGGCCAATAACCAACAGCGGGATCTGGATACCCATGTTGGCTCCCACGTACTCCATGATGATCTCATCGGATGAACCACGATGTCGGGGATTCAATTAATCCCGTATACAATTCCCTTTGTCTATCGGTATGGTACTTGCCCGAGATTCGATCGTCGGTATCCCCATACCTTGTTCAATCTCGTTACTGGCAAGTCTCTTTACTCGTTCCGTAATACATCATCCCGTGGCTAACTCCTTAGTCACATTGAGCTCATTATGATGATGTCTTACCGAGTGGGCCCAGAGATACCTCTCCGTCACACGGAGTGACAAATCCCAATCTCGATTCGTGCCAACCCAACAAATACTTTCGGAGATACCCGTAGTGCACCTTTATAGCCACCCAGTTACGTTGTGACGTTTGGCACACCCAAAGCATTCCTACGGTATCTGGGAGTTGCACAATCTCATGGTCTAAGGAAACGATACTTGACATTGAAAAGCTTTAGCAAACGAACTACACGATCTTGTGCTATGCTTAGGATTGGGTCTTGTCCATCACATCATTCTCCTAATGATGTGATCCCGTTATCAACGACATCCAATGTCCATGGCCATGAAACCGTGACCATCTATTGATCAACGAGCTAGTCAACTAGAGGCTCACTAGGGACATGTTGTGGTCTATGTATTCACACATGTATTACGGTTTCCGGTTAACACAATTATAGCATGAACAATAGACAATTATAATGAACAAGGAAATACAATAATAACCATTTTATTATTGCCTCTAGGGCATATTTCCAATAGGGGCGGCGGCCAAGGGTGGGTGCGCCCTAGGGTGGCTTGCCACCCAAGTTAGGTGGCGTCAACCCTAGGGTTGGCCCTCCCACCAACCCCCTTGCCGAATGGGCCTTTGTGGGAGGGGCGGCCAGCCCACCAGGGGCTGGTGTGCCCTCTCTCACAACCCATGTAGGCCTTTGGGGCTGGTGGCCCCTTCCGTTGGACCCCCGGGACCCTCTCGGCACTCCCGGTACGTTAGCGGTGATGCCCGAACTTTTCTTGGTAACCAAGACGGAACTTCCTATATATGGATCTTCACCTTCGGACCATTCCGGAGCTCCTCATCACGTCCGGGATCTCATCCGGGACTCCGAACAACCTTTGGTTAACAACACACATAACTCAACTATACCAAAATGTCACCGAACCTTAAGTGTGCAGACCCTGCGGGTTCGAGAACCATGTAGACATGACTGACACACCTCTATGGTCAATAACCAATAGCGGGACCTGGATGCCCATATTGGTTCCTACATGTTCTACGAAGATCTTTATCGGTCGAACCACTATGTCAAGGACTCAGTTAATCCCGTATGATGTTCCCTTTGTCCTTCGGTATGTTACTTGCCCGAGATTCGATCGTCGGTATCTCTATACCTAGTTCAACCTCATTACCGGCAAGTCTCTTTACTTGTTTTGTAATACAAGATCTCGCGACTAACACTTTTTCACATTGCTTGCAAGGCTTGTTGTGATGTTGTACTACCGAGTGGGCCGTGAGATACCTCTCCGTCACACAAAGTAACAAATCCCACTATTGATCCATGCCAACTCAACAGACACCTTCGGAGATACCTATAGAGTACCTTTATACTTACCCAGTTATGTTGCGCCGTTTGATACACACAAGGCACTCTTCCGGTGTCAGTGAGTTGCATGATCTCATGGTCATAGGAACATATACTTGACATGCAGAAAAACTATAGCAATAAACTGACACAATCATATGCTACGTTTATAGTTTGGGTCTTGTCCATGACATCATTCTCCTAATGATGTGATGTCGATATCAAATGACATCTCATGTCCATGGCCAGGAAACCTTAACCATCTTTGATCAACGAGCTAGCCTGCTAGAGGCATACTAGGGACACAGTGTTTGTCTATATGTCCACACATGTATTTAGTTTCCAATCAACACAATTATAGCATGGACAATAAACGATTATCATGAACAAGGAAATATAATAATAAACACTTTATTTATTGCCTCTAGGGAGTATTTCCAACAGTCTCCCACTTGCACTAGAGTCAATAATCTAGTTCACATCACCATGTGATTTACATTGTAATGAATTGAACACCCATGCAGTTCTGGTGTTGATCATGTTTAGCCCTTGAAATAGCTTTAGTCAACGGTTCTGCCACATTCAGATCCGTGTGCACTTTGCAAATATTTATGTCCTTCTCCTCGACGTAATCGCAGATGGAATTGAAGCATTGATTTATGTGTCTGGTCCTCTTGTGAAACCTTGGTTCCTTGGCTAGAGCAATGGCACCAGTGTTGTCACAGAACAGAGTCATCGGATTCAGTGCACTAGGCACTACTCCAAGATATGTCATGAACTGCTTCATCCAGACACCTTCCTTTGCTGCCTCGTAGGCTGCGATGTACTCTGCTTCGCATGTAGAATCGTCTACCATGCTTTTCTTGGAACTGCACCAGCTTACCACTCCCCCGTTGAGAATAAATACGTATCCGGTTTGCGACTTGGAGTCATCCGGATCAGTGTCGAAGCTTGCATCGACGTAACCCTTTCCCTTGATCACCTCCATAAACAAGAAACATTTCCTTAGTCCTCTTCAGGTACTTAAGGATATTCTTGACCGCAGTCCAGTGCTCCATTCCAGGATTACTTTGAACCTTCCGGCCATACTTATGGCAAGGCTGACATCGGGTCTTGTGCACAGCATTGCATACATGATAGAGCCTATGGCTGAAGCATAGGGGACGACACTCATCTTTTCTCTATCTTCTACAGTCATTGGGCATTGAGTCTTGCGCAACTTCACACCTTGTAACACGGGTAAGAACCCTTTCTTAGACTGATCCATTTTAAACTTCTTCAAAACTTTATCAAGGTATGTGCTTTGTGAAAGTGCTATCAAGCGTCTCGATCTATCTCTATAGATCTTAATGCCTAATATGAAAGCAGCTTCTCCTAGGTCCTTCATTGAAAAACTCTTGTTCAAATATTCCTTCACGCTTTCCAACATTTCTATATTGTTTCCAATCAGCAATATGTCATCCACATATAATCTTAGAAACACCAGAGAGCTCCCACTCACTTTCTTGTAAATACAAGCTTCTCTGTAAACTTGTATAAACCCAAACGCTTTGATCACCTCATCAAAGCGCTTATTCCACCTCCGAAATGCTTGCACCAGTCCATAAATGGATCACTGGAGTTTGCAAACTTTGTTAGCATTCTTTGGATCAACAAAACCTTCTGGTTGCATCATATACAACTCTTCCTCAAGGAAACTGTTAAGGAACGTTGTTTTGACATCCATTTGCCAAATTTCATAGTCGAAATATGCAGCTATTGCTAACATGATTCTGACGGACTTAAGCATCGCTACTGGTGAGAACGTCTCATCGTAGTCAACTCCTTCAACTTGTGAAAAAAACCTTTGCCACAAGTCGAGCTATATAGACGGTGATATTACTACCCGTGTCCATCTTCTTCTTAAAGATCCATTTGTTCTGAATGGCCTTTTGCCCTTCAGTTAATACTTCAAAAGTCCATACTTTGTTTTCATACATGGATCCCATCTTGGATTTCATGGCCTCTAACCATTTCTCAGAATCCGGGCCCATCATCGCTCCTTCATAGCTCGTAGGTTAATTGTTGTCTAACAACATGACCTCCAAGACAGGGTTGTCGTACCACTCAGGAACAATACGCGCCCTTGTCGACCTACGAGGTTCAATAGCAACTTGATCCGAAGTTTCATGATCATCATCATTAACTTCCTCTTCAACCGTCGTTGGCTTCATAGAAACATCTTTCTGTGCTGCGCTACTCTCTGGTTGAAGTGAAGTTTCAGAAACCTCATCAAGTTCTACTTTCCTCCCACTCAATTCTTTCGAGAGAAACTCTTTCTCAAGAAATGTTCCGTTCTTTGTGACAAACACTTTGCCTACGGATCTGAGATAGAAGGCATACCCACATGTCTCTTTTGGGTATCCTATGAAGACGCATTTCTCTGATTTGGGTTCCAGCTTTTTAGGTTGAAGCTTTTTGACATAAACATCACATCCCCAAACTTTAAGAAACAACAACTTTGGCTTCTTGCCAAACCACAGTTCATATGGCGTCGTCTCAATGGATTTCGATGGTGCCCTATTTAAAGTGAATGCAGTTGTCTCTAATGCATAACCCCAAAACAATAGTGGCAAATCGGCAAGAGACATCATAGAACACACCATATCTAATAAGGTTCGATTACGACGTTCGGACACACCATTACGCTGTGGTGTTCCAGGCGGTGTCAATTGTGAAACAATTCCACACTGTCTTAAGTGACTGCCAAACTCATAACTCAGACATTCTCCTCCTCGATTAGATCGCAGGAATTTAATCTTCTTGTTACGATGATTCTCAACTTCACTCTGAAATATCTTGAACTTTTCAAACGTTTCAGACTTGTGTTTCATCAAGTAAATATATCCATATCTACTTAAGTCATCAGTGAAGGTGACAAAATAACGATATCCACCGCACGCCTCAATGTTCATAGGACCACACACATCAATATGTATGATTTCCAGCAAATCACTCGCCCGTTCCATTATTCCAGAGAACGGCGTTTTAGTCATCTTGCCCATGAGGCATGGTTCACATGTGTCAAGTGATTCAAAATCAAGTGACTCCAAAAGTCCATCAGCATGGAGCTTCCTCATGCGTTCTACACCAATATGACCCAAATGGCAGTGCCACAAGAAAGTGGTACTATCATTATCAACTCTACATCTTTTGGCATCAATGCTATGAACATGTGTATCATCACCATCGAGATTCAATAAGAATAAACCCCTCACATTGGGTGCATGACCATAGAAGATATTACTCATATAAATAGAACAACCATTATTCTCTGATTTAAATGAGTAGCCATCTCGCAATAAACAAGATCCAGATATAATGTTCAAGCTTAACGCAGGCACTAAATAACAATTATTCAGGTTCATCACTAATCCCGATGGTAGTCGAAGAGCGAGCATGCCGCCGGCGATCACATCAACCTTGGAACCATTTCCCACACACATCGTCACTTCATCCTTTGCTAGCCTTCGTCTATTCTGTAGTTTCTGTTTTGAGTTGCAAATGTGAGCAACCGAACCGGTATCAAATACCCAAGCACTACAACGAGAGCTAGTAAGGTACACATCAATAAAATGTATATCATATATACCTTGTTTGGTGTTGGCCGCCTTCTTGTCGGCCAGATACTTGGGGCAGTTCTGCTTCTAGTGACCAGTTCCCTTGCAACGAAAGCACTCAGTTTCTAGCTTGGGCCCAGCCTTGGGTTTTTTCACGGGGGGAGCAACTGCTTTTCCACCCTTCTTGGAGTTACCCTTCTTGCCCTTGCCATGCTTCTTGAAACTAGTGGTTTTATTGACCATCAACACTTGATGTTCTTTCTGGATTTCAGACTCAGCGACTTTCAGCATCGCAAACAACTCGACGACTACCTTGTTCATCATGTGCATGTTATAGTTCAACACGAAGCTCTTGTAGATAGGTGGCAATGATTGAAGAACTCTGTCAGTGATCGCCTCCAGCAGAAGGGGCATCCCTAACTCCGCCAGACGGGTCGAATACCCAGACATTCACAGTATATGTTCACTGATAGACCCGTTCTCCTCCATCTTGCAAGCATAGAACTTATCGGAGGTCTCATACCTCTCGATCGGGGCATTCTTCTTAAAGATAAACTCCAACTCTTGGATAATCTCATATGCTCCATGACATTCAAAACGTCTTTGAAGTCCCGGTTCTAAGCCATACAACATTGCACATTGAACTATTGAGTAATTTCCAGAACGTGCCTCCCAAGCGTTCTTAACGTCTTCGGATGACACGAGAGCGGGTGGGTCACTAAGCGGTGCATCAAGGATATGAGTCTTCTAGGAAGCCGTGAGGATAATCCTCAGATTACGGGCCCAATCCACAAAGTTACTTGCATCATCTTTCAACTTAGCTTTCTCTAGGAACGCATTAAAATTCAGCGGTGCTACGGCGCGAGCCATTGATCTACAACATAAATAAGCAAAGGTTAATAAGACTATTGTTCACGATAATGAGTTTAGTTAATAAAATTACCAAAGCTCCCACTCAAATTTACATCCCTCGGGTCATCTGAGTGACGCATGATCCATATTCACCAACTCATGTCTAATCATCACATGAGTTAAGGTGGTTTCAATGGTGAACATATTCATGTTGAACATATCTACTATATGACTCATGCTCGACCTTTCGGTCTCTTGTGTTCTGAGGCCATGCCTGTACATGCTAGGCTCGTCAAGTTTAACCCGAGTGTTCTGCATGTGCAACACTGGCTTACACCCGTTGTATGCGAACGTAGAGTCTATCACACTCGATCATCACGTGGTGTCTCGACATGACGAACTTTCGCAATGGTGCACACTTGGGGAGAACACAGTTCATCTTGAAATTTAAGTGAGGGATCACCTTATAATACTACCGTCGTCCTAAGCAAAATAAGGTGCATAAAAGGATTAACATCACATGCAAATCATAAGTGACATGATATGGCCATGAACTTGTGCTTTTGATCTCCTTCTCCAAAGCACCGACATGTTCTCCATCATCACCGGAATGACACCATGATCTCCATCATCATGATCTCCATCATTGTGTCGTCATCGTGGTTGTCGCGCCCACCATGCTCATACTACTATTGCTACCGCTTAGCAATAAAGTAAAGCATTACATAGCACTTAAAGATTGACACACATGCCATACAATAATCAAAGACAACCCTATGGCTCCTGCCGGTTGCCGTACTCATCGACATGCAAGCCGTGATATTCTATACAAAAACATGATCATCTCATACATCACATATATCACATCATGTAATTGGCCATATCACATCACAACATACCCTGCAAAAACAAGTTAGACGTCCTCTAATTGTTGTTGCACGTTTTACGTGGCTGCTATGGGTATATAGAAAGAACAATTCTTACCTACACAAAACCACAACGGTGATATGAAGATTGATTTTCAACCTTCTACAAGGACTTCCTTAATCAAATCCGACCAAACTAAAGTGGGAGAGACCGACACCCGCCATCCATCTTTATGTGATGAAGTCACATGTCAGTCGATGGAACACGGTCTCTCGTAAGCATACAAGTAAAGTCGGTCCGAGCCACTTCATCCCACAATACCGCTGAACCAAGAAAATACTAAGGAAGGAAGCAATCTGAATATCAACACCCACAAACTCTTTGTGTTATACTCAAGATCTCATCTACACATAGACCTAGATCATGATGCCACAGTTGGGGAACGTTGCATAGGAAACAAAAAAATTCCTACGCTTCACCAAGATCAATCTAGGAGATGAGCATCTATGAGAGGAGAGATTGGATCTACGTACCCTTGTAGATTGCTAAGCTGAAGCGTTAAAGAATGTGGTTGATGTAGTGGTACCTCTCCGCGATCCAAATCGCAAGCCGTCCCACGAACTCCCGATCAAGTATCGAACGGACGGCACCTCCATGTTCAGCACACGTGCAGCTCGATGAAGATCTCTGCCTTCTTGATCTAGCAAGAGGAATTGGAGAGGTAGATGGGTTCGTCGGCAGCACGACGGCGTGGCGGCGGCGGTGGTGGAGCTGATCCGGCAGAGCTTTGCTAAGCGGTGCCAAACCAATCTACTAGAGGAGAGATAATCAGGGAGGGAGGGAGGGCTGCGCCGTGACTTAGGGTGCGGCTGCCCTCCTCCCTCTCTAATATATATAGGGGGAGGGGTGGTGCTCCAAACCCCTAGGGTTTCCTCCTTGGAGCGGCGGCCAAGGGTGGGGGCGCCCTAGGGTGGCTTGCCACCCAAGTTAGGTGGCCCCAACCCTAGGGTTGGCCCTCCCACCAACCCCCTTGCCGCATGGGCCTTTGTGGGAGGGGAAACCAGCCCACCAGGGGCTGGTGTGCCCTCTCTCACAGCCCATGTAGGCCTTTGGGGCTGGTGACCCCTTCCGGTGGACCCCCGGGACCCTCCCAGCACTCCCGGTACGTTATTGGTGAAGCCCGAACTTTTCCCGGTAACCAACACGGAACTTCCTATATATGAATCTTCACCTCTGGACCATTCCGGAGCTCCTCGTCACGTCCGGGATATCATCCGAGACTCTGAAAAACCTTCGGTTACCAACACACATAACTCATCTATACCAAAACGTCATCGAACCTTAAGTGTGCAGACCCTGCGGGTTCGAGAACCATGTAGACATGACCGAGACACCTCTACGGTCAATAACCAATAGCGGGACCTGGATTCCTATATTGATTCCTACATGTTCTACGAAGATCTTTATCGGTCGAACCACTATATCAAGGACTCAGTTAATCCCGTATGATGTTCCCTTTGTCCTTCGATATGTTACTTGACCAAGATTTGATCGTCGGTACCTCTATACCTAGTTCAACCTCGTTACCACCAAGTCTGTTTACTCGTTTCGTAATACAAGATCCCACGACTAACACTTAGTCACATTGCTTGCAAGGCGTGTTGTGATGTCGTACTACCGAGTGGGCCCTGAGATACCTCTCCGTCACATGGAGTAACAAATCCCAGTATTGATCCATGCCAACTCAACAGACACCTTCGGAGATACCTGTAGAGTACCTTTATAGTCACCCAGTTACGTTGCGACGTTTGATACACACAAGACACCCTTCTGGTGTCAGTGAGTTGCATGATCTCATGGTCATAGGAATATATACTTGACATGCAGAAAAACTGTAGCAATAAACTGACACGATCATATGCTACGTTTATAGTTTGGGTCTTGTTCATCACGTCATTCTCCTAATGATGTGATCCCGATATCAAACGACATCTCATGTCCATGGCCAGGAAACCTTAACCATCTTTGATCAATGAGCTAGCCTGCTAGAGGCATACTAGGGACATAGTGTTTGTCTATATGTCCACACATGTATTTAGTTTCCAAACAATACAATTATAGCATCGACAATAAACGATTATAATGAACAAGGAAATATAATAATAAACACTTTATTTATTGCCTCTAGGGTATATTTCCAACATCAATAACAGGTTCACTAACAACATGCAAGGTTCTATCATCATCCTTATTCATTTTATTACTGGAATGACTAGGTACATCAATGTTACTCCTTTGAGAATCTTGCTTAATTCTCTTAGGGTGGCCCTTAGGATACAAAGGTTCCCGAGTCATTCTTCCACCTCTAGTCACAACTTTATCAGAATGATCATTGTTCTTACTATTCATCTCATTAAGCAAATCATTATGTGCCTAAAGTACTTGTTCTACTTGAGTAGTTACCATGGAAGCATGTTTACTAATCAGTTTAAGATCATTGATAGTTCTACTCATATAATCACCTAAGCGATCAAGCATGAAAGCATTATGTTTCAATTGTCTACTAAGATAAGCATTAAAATTTTCTTGCTTAACAACAAAATTATGAAATTCATCCAAGCATTGGCTAGCAAACTTATTATAAGGAATATCGCTTTCATCAAATCTATGAAGAGAGTTTACCTCTACTACCTGTGTCGGGTTATCAAGACCATGTAATTCTTCAATAGGTAGTGGATTATTAACATCTTCAGCTTTAATACCTTTTTCTTTCATAGATTTCTTTGCCTCCTGCATATCTTCAGGACTAAGAAATAGAATGCCTCTTTTCTTCGGAGATGGCGTCGAAGGTGGTTCGGGAATAGTCCAATCATTATCATTGCTCAATATATTATTCAATAGTATTTCAGCTTGTTCAACCGTTCATTCCCTGAAAACACAACCAGCACAACTATCTAGGTGGTCCCTAGAAGCATCGGTTCGTCCATTATAAAATATTGTTGGGGAACGTTGCAAGGGAAACAAAAATTTCCTACGCACACGCAAGATCTATCCATGGTGATGAGCATCTACGAGGGGGAGAGTGGATCTACATACCCTTGTAGATCGCTAAGAGGGAAGCGTTAAGAAACGCGGTTGATGTAGCCGAACGTCTTCGCGATCCAAATCACAAGCTGTCCCGCGATCCCATCACGATCCATCCCACGATCCAATCACGATCCGTCCCACGATCCAATCACGGCTCTTCCGATCTAGCGCCGAACGGACGGCACCTCCGCATTCAACACACGTACTACTCGATGACGATCTCTGCCTTCTTAATCCAGCAAGATGGAGCGGAGAGGTAAATGAGTTCTCCGGCAGCACATAGACGTGGTGGCGGTGGTGGTGGAGCTGATCCAGCAGGGCTTCGCCAAGCACTATGAAATCAATCTAGAGGAGAAACAGATCTAGAGGAAGAAGAGGGCAGCATGGGGCTGCCCTCAAAATACCTCAATATATATAGAAGGAAGGGGAGAGGAGGCAGCCTTGGCCCCTACTCCAAGTAGGGCTTTGGCCGAAGCAACAAGGGAGGAATCCACCTCCCACAAGGGAGGTGGAATCCTATTAGGACTCCTTCCTAATTTGGCCCTTTTTGCCTTTTCCTTCACCCCACCCGCATGGGCTCTTAGGGGAGGCTTCGGCCAGCCCACTAGGGGCTAGTCTGCCTCCTCTCAAAGACCATAAGGCCTTTTGGGTCGAGACACCCCTCCCGATGGTCCCCCGGCACACTCCCGGCACTCCCGGTACACTACCGATGAGCCCAAAACTTTTTCGGTGGCCAAAACGGGACTTCCTATATATAAATCTTTACCTCCAGACCATTCCGGAACTCCTCGTGACGTCCGAGATGTCATCCAGGACTCCGAACAACCTTCAGTCACTAGCATACATAACTCAATACTACTGAAACGTCACTGAACCTTAAGTGTGCACACCCCGCGGGTTCGAGAACTATGTAGACATGACCGAGACACCTCTACGGTTAATAACCAATAGCGGGACCTAGTTGCCCATATTGGTTCCTGCATATTCTCCGAAGATCCTTATCGGTTGCACCTCTATGTCAAGGATTCAGTTAATCCTGTATGATGTTCCCTTTGTTCTTTGGTATGTTACTTGCCTGAGATTCGATCGCTGGTATCGCCATACCTAGTTCAATCTCATTACCGACAAGTCTCTTTACTCGTTCTGTAATACAAGATCCCGTGGCTACCTCTTTAACGAGTAAAGAGACTTGCCAGTAACAAGGTTGAACTAGGTATGGAGATACCGACGATCGGATCTCGGGCAAGTAACATACCGAAGAACAAAGGGAACATCATACGGGATTAACTGAATCCTTGACATAGAGGTTCGACCGATAAAGATCTTCTTAGAATATGTAGGATCCAATGTGGACATCCAGGTCCTACGATTGGTTATTGACTGTAGAGGTGTCTCGGTCATGTCTACATAGTTCTCGAACCCGCAGGGTCTGCACACTTAAGGTTTGGTGACGTTTCGGTAGTATAGAGTTATGTATGGTGGTGACCGAAGTTTGTTCGGAGTCCCAGATGAGATCTCGGATGTCACGAGGAGCCCCGGAATGGTCCGGAGGTAAATATTCATATGTAGGAAGTCCCGTTTTGGTCGCCGGAAAAGTTTCGGGCTCATCGGTAGTGTACCGGGAGTGCCGGTAGGGTACCGGGAGGCCTCCGGGAGGGGTATTTTGACCCAAGAGGCTTCATGGGCTGTGGGAGAGTGAATATCGGCCCTTAGTGGGCTGGTGGAAACTCCCACACAAGGCCCATGTGGCTGGAGGAAAAAACCCAATAGGAAAAGGTGGGAAAAAGGCAAAAAGGAGCAATCCTAGTCCTACTAGGATTGGAGGAGGATACCTCCTCCACCTCCCACTTTGGCCGAAGCCTCCAAGGCTTGGAGGCCAAGTCTTCCTCTCCTCCTCCTTCCCTCCTATATATACTGGTGGATTTCTAGGGTTTTGCACTAGAATTTCAGCCACGTGCTACCCGTTCCTCCAGTGCATAGTTTCTCCTCTAGATCGGTTTTATGCAGTGCTTAGGCGAAGCCCTGCCGGAATTGCTCCACCACCATCGCCGGAGCGCCATTAGGCTGCCAGAGAACTCTTATTCCTCTCCACTCCTTCTTGCTGGATCAAGACGGTGGAGATCGTCATCAAGCTGTACGTGTGCTGAACGCGGAGGTGCCGTCCGTTCGGTGCTAGATCGGAAGGATCGTGATCAAGTTCGTGAGATAGATCGTGATCAAGTTCGTGGGACGAATCATGATTGGATCGCGGGACGGATCGTAATTGGATCGCAGGACTGATTGTGATTGGATCGCGGGACGCACGGCGATTTGGATCGCGAAGACGTTCGACTACACCAACTGCGTTTCTTAACGCTTCCCGCTTAGCTATCTACAAGGGTATGTAGATCCACTCTCCCTCTCGTAGGTGCTCAGCACCATTGATAGATTTGCGTGTGCGTAGGAATTTTTTTGTTTCCCATGCAACGTTCCCCAACACCGTTGTCAGTGAGTTTCATGATCTCATGGTCATAAGAACAGATACTTGACATGCAGAAAACTATACCAATAAACCGACACGATCATATGCTATGTTTATAGTTTGGGTCTTTTCCATCACGTCATTCTCCTAATGTTTTGATCCCATTATCAAATGACATCTCATGTCCATGGCCAGGAAACCTTGACCATCTTTGACTAACGAGCTAGTCTATTAGAGGCATACTAGGGACATGGTGTTGTCTATGTATCCACACATGTATCCGAGTTTCCGATCAATACAATTCTAGCATGGATAATAAACGATTATCATGAACAAGGAAATATGATAATAACTAATTTATTATTGCCTCTAGGGAATATTCCAACAGTCTCCCACTTGCACTAGAGTCAATAATCTAGCTCACATCTCTATGTGATTTGTTATGTATCTCACACCCAATGAGTTCTGGGGTTCGATCATGTTTTGCATGTGAAAGATGTTTTAGTCAATGGGTCTGCGACATTCAGATCCGTGTGCACTTTGCAAATCTCTATGTCATACTGTAGACACTGCTACCATGCTCCACTTGGAGCTATTCCAAATGGCTACTCCACTATAGGTATCCAGATTGCTACTAAGAGTCATCCGGATTGGTGTTAAAGCTTGCATCAATGTAACCCTTTACAACGAACTCTTTATCACCTCCATAATCAAGAAATATTTCCTTAGTCCTCTAGTTACTAAGGATAATTTTGACCGCTGTCCAGTGATCCACTCCTGGATCACTCTTGTACCCCTTGACAAACTCATGGCAAGGCACACACAGGTGCGGTACACAACGTGGCATACTATACAGAGCCTATGGATAAGGCATAGGGGACGACATTCGTCCTTTCTCTTTCTTCTGCCGTGGTCGACGTTTGAGTCTCACTCAACTCCACACCTTACAAATCAGGAAAGAACTCCTTCTTTGACTGATCCATTTTGAACTCTTTCAAAATCTTGTCTAGGTATGTACTCATTGAAAGTCTCATCAATCATCTTGATCTATCTCTATAGATCTTGATGCCCAACAATTAGGTAGATTTATCCAGGTCTTCCTTTGAAAACCACTTTACAAACAACTGCTTATGCTTTCCAAAAATTCTACATCATTTCCGATTAATAATATATCAACCACATATACTTATGAGAAATTCTATAGTGCTCACACTCACTTTTTGGTAAATACAAGTTTCTCGTAAACTTCGTACAAATCCAAAAACTTTGATCACCTCATCAAAGCGTATATTCCAACTCCGAGATGCTTGCTCCAACCCATAGAAGGATTGCTGGAGCTTGCACACCTTTTAGCATCCTTAGGACTGACAAAACCTTCTGGTTGTATCACATACAACCTTTCCTCAAGTAAACCATTAAGGAAATGATGTTTTAACATCCATCTGCCAGATTTCATAATTGAAAAATGCAGCAACTACTAACATAATTCCAACAGACTTTTAGCATCGCTACGAGTGAGAAAGTCTCATCATAGTCAACTCTTTGAACTTGGCGAAAACTTCTTTGTGACAAGTCGAGCTTTATAAATGGTGACATTCACCATCAACATTTGTCTTCATCTTAAAGGTCCATTTGTACTCAATGACCTGCCGTTCAGCGGGCAAGTCTACCAAAGTCCATACTTGGTTTTCATACATGGATCCTTTCTCGGATTTCATGGCCTCTAACCATTTGTTGGAATCCGGGCCCATCATCGCTTCTCCATAGTTCGTAGGTTCATCGTTGTCCAACAACATGACCTCCAAGACAGGGTTGCCGTACCACTCAGGAGCAGTACAAGTCCTTGTCGACGTACAAGGTTTGATAGTAACTTGATCCGAAGCTTCATGATCATCATAATTAACTTCCTCTTCAACTAACGTAGGTTCCACAGAAACATCTTTCTGCGCTGCGCTACTCTATGGTTGAAACAAAGGTTCAACAACCTCATCGATTTCTATCTTCCTCCCACTCAGTTCTTTCGAGAGAAACTCTTTCTCGAGAAAGGACCCGGTTTTAGCAACAAAAACTTTGCACTTGGATTTGAGATAGAAGGTATACCCAACTGTTCTTAGGGTATCCTATGAAGTTGCACTTTTCCGCTTTGGGTTCGAGCTTATCAGACATAAGTGTCGCATTCCCAAACTCTGCAAAATGATAGGTTAGGTATCTATGAAACCATAATTCATACAGTGTCATCTCAACGGATTTAGATGGTGCCCTATTTAAAGTGAATGGATTTGTCTCTAATGCATAATCCCATAACGATAGTGGCAAAATGATAAGAGACATCATAGTATGCACCATATCCAATAGAGCATGACTACGACGTTCAGACACACCATCACACTATGGTGTTCCTGGCGGTGTGAGCTGTGAAACAATTTCCACATTGTCTTAATTTGCATACCAAACTCGTAACTCAGATATTCATCTCCATGATCATATCGTAGACATTTTATCTTCTTGTCATGATGATCTTCAACTTCACTCTGAAACTGCTTCAACCTTTCAAACGTTTCAGACTTGTGTTCAATTAAGTAAATGTGCTCATATCTACTCAAATCATCAGTGAAGGTAAGAAAATAATGATATCCACCGCACGCTAAAACACTCATTGGACAGCATACATCAACATGTATTATTTCCAATAAGTTACTAGCCCGCTCCATCATACCGAAAACAGGGTCTTTAGTCATCTTGCCCATGAGGCATGGTCCGCATGTCTCGACCGATTCGAAATCGAATGAGTCCAAAGATCCATCAGCATGGAGTTTCTTCATGCGATTTATACCAATATGACAGTTAGTGACAGTGCCACAAGTATGTGGTACTAGCATTATTAACTTTGTATCTTTTGGCATCAATGTTATGAACATGTGTATTACTATGATCAAGATTAAATAAACCATTCACATTGGGTGCATGACCATTGAAGGTATTATTCATATAAACAGAATAACCATTATTCTCTAACTTAAATGAACAACCATATTGCAATAAACACGATCTAATCACGTTCATGCTCAACGCAAACACCAAATAACATTTACTTAGGTTCATCACTAATCCCGAGGGTAGAGAGAGCATGCAATGGTGATCACATCAACCTTGGAAAACACTTCCAACACTCATTGTCACCTCACCATTAGCTAGCCTCCATTTATTCCGTAGCTTTTATTTCGAGTTACTAACATTTAGCAACTAAACCGGTATCCAATACCCAGGTGCTACTAGGAGTACTAGCAAGGTACACGTCAATAACATGTATATCGAATATACTTATGTCGATGTTGCCAGCCTTCTTATCTACCAAGTATATAGGGTTGTCCGCTTCAGCAACCGTTCTCCTCATAATAGAAGCACTTAGTCTCGGGTTTGGATTCAACCCTGGGTTTCTTCATTGGAGCAGCAACTGACTTGCCATCCGTGAAGTTTCCCTCCTAGCCCTTACCCTTCTCGAAACTAGTGGTTTCACTAACCATCAACACTTGATGCTCCTTCTTGATTTCTACCTTCGCGGTGTCAAACATCGTGAATAGCTTAGGGTCATTTTTCCATCCCTCGCATTTTATAGTTCATCACAAAGCTCTATTAGCTTAGTTACAGTGATTTGGAGAACTATATCAATCACTATATTATCTGGAAGGTCAACTCCCACTCGATTCAAGCGATTATAGTATCCAGACAATTTGAGCACATGCTCACCAATTGGGCTATTCTCCTTCATCTTGCAAGCAAAAAATCTTATTGGAGGTCTCATACCTCTCAACACGGGCACGAGCCTGAGATCCCAATTTCATCTCTTAGAACATCTCATATGTTCCCTGACATTCAAAACGTTTTGGATCCTCAATTCTAAGCCGTAATGCATGACGCACACAACTATCAAGTAGTCATCAGAACGTGTCGGTCGGATGTTCACAACATCTACATACGATGCTTGAGGGGGTCGCTCACCGAGCGGTGCATTAAGGACATAAGCCTTCTTTGCAGCAATTGAGGACAATCCTGTAATCACGGACCTAATCTGCATAATTACTACCATTATCTTTCAACTCTATTTTCTCTAGGAACGTATCAATAAAACATGGGAGCTACATCACAAGCTATCTACAACATAATTTGCAAAGACACTTCTAACTATGTTCATCATAATGAGTTCAATTAATCATATTACCAAAGAACTCCCACTCAAATTGACATCCCTTCGGTCATCCGAGTGATACATGATCCAAATTCACCAACTCAAGTCCGATCATCACGTGAGTTGAGGTGGTTTCAATGGTGAACATCATCATGTTGATCATATCTACTATATGACTCATGTTCGAACTTTCGGTTTCTTGTGTTCCGAGGCCATGTCTGTACATGCTAGGCTCGTCAAGTTTAACCCAAGTGTTCTGCACGTGCAACACTGGCTTACACCCGTTGTATGTGAACGTAGAGTCTATCACACCCGATCATCACGTGGTGTCTCGACACGACGAACTTTCGCAATGGTGCACACTCGGGGAGAACACAATTTATCTTGAAATTTAAGTGAGGGATCACCTTATAATGCTACCGTCGTCCTAAGCAAAACAATGTGCATAAAAGGATTGACATCACATGCAAATCATAAGTGACATGATATGGCCATGAACTTGTGCTTTTGATCTCCATCCTTAAAGCACCGGCATGATCTCCATCGTCACCGGCATGACACCATGACCTCCATCATTGTGTCTCCATCGGGGTTGTCGCGTCCATCATGCTTCTACTAGTATTGCTACTGCTTAGCGATAAAGTAGAGCATTACATAGCGCTTAATGATTGACACGCAGGTCATACAATAATTAAAGACAACCCTATGGCTCCTGCCGGTTGCCGTACTCATCGATATGCAAGTCGTGATCTTCTATACAAAATATGATCATCTCATACATCACATATATCTCATCATGTAATTGGCCATATCATATCACAACATGCCCTGCAAAAACAAGTTAGACGTCCTCTAATTGTTGTTGCATGTTTTACGTGGCTACTATGGGTATCCAGAAAGAATAATTCTCACCTACGCAAAAACCACAATGGTGATACACAAATTGCTATTCAACCTTCTCAAGGACCGCCTTTGTCGAATCTGATCCAACTAGAGTAGGAGAGACAGACACCCGCCAGCCATCTTTGTGGAACAAAGTTACACGTCAGTCGATGGAACCGGTCTCTCGTAAGCGTATGAGTAAGGTTGGTCTGGATCACTTCATCCCACAATACCGCTGAACCAAGAAAAGACCAAGGGAGGAAGCAATCTGAATATCAATGCCCACAAACTCCTTTGTGTTCTACTCATGATCTCGTCTACACATACACCTAGCTCATGATGCCACTGTTGGGGAACTTTGCAAGGGAAACAAAAACTTCCTACGCACACGCAAGATCTATCCATGGTGATGAGCATCTACGAGGGGGAGAGTGGATCTACATACCCTTTTAGATAAGAAACGTGGTTGACGTAGTCGAACGTCTTCGCGATCCAAATCGCAAGCTGTCCCGCGATCCCATCACGATCCATCCCGCTATCTAATCACGGTTCTTACGATCTAGCGCCGAACGGACGACACCTTTGCGTTCAGCACACGTATAGCTCGATGACGATCTCCACCTTCTTGATCCAGCAAGAGGGAGCACAGAGGTAGATGAGTTCTCTGGAAGCACAACAGCGTGGTGGCGGTGGTGGTGGAGCTGATCTGGCAGGGCTTCGCCAAGCACTATGGAATCAATCTAGAGGAGAAATAGATCTAGAGGAAGAACAGGGCAGCATGGGGTTGCCCTCAAAATCCCTCAATATATATAGGAGGAAGGGGAGAGGAGGCAGAATTGTCCCCTACTCCAAGTTTATAGTTTGGGTCTTGTCCATCACATCATTCTCCTAATGATGTGATCCCGTTATCAAATGACATCTCATGTCCATGGCTAGGAAACCTTGACCATCTTTGATTCACGAGCTAGTCTATTAGAGGCATACTAGGGACATGGTGTTGTCTATCTATCCACACATGTATCTGAGTTTCCTATCAATACAATTCTAGCATGGAGAATAAAAGATTATCATGAAGAAGGAAATATGATAATAAATAATTTATTATTGCCTCTAGGGCATATTTCCAACAAAGATATCAAGTATTTCATTTTTCTTGAGAGGATGATCAGGCAAAGCATTTAGACATTGGATAAGCCTCCCCCAAGCTTGTGGGAGACTCTCTTCTTCAATTTGCAAAAAGTTAAATATTTCCTGCAAGGCAACTTGTTTCTTATGGGAAGGAAAATATTTTTCAGAAAAGTGATATATCATATCCTGGGGACTACGCACACAACCAGGAGCAAGAGAATTAAACCATATCTTAACATCACCCTTTAATGAGAAAGGAAACAACTTAAGGATATAGTAATAACATTTTTTTCCTCATGAGTAAGTAGGGTGGCTATATCATTGAATTTAGTGAGATGTGCCACAACAGGTTCAGATTCATAACCATGGAAAGGATCAGATTCAACCAAAGTAGTTAACTCAGGATCAACACAGAATTCACAATCCTTATCAGTAACAAAGATAGGTGAAGTAGCAAACTTAGGATCATATTTTGTTCTAGCATTCAAATATTTTTCTTTCCACTTGCATAGTAATTTCTTAAGATCATCTCTATACTTACAAGCAAGAAATTCTCTAGCTAGCTCTCCTTCCATAACATAACCCTCGGGTATATCAGGCAATTCATATCTAGGAGAGCTAGGTCTAGAAGGTGTCTCATAGTGTTCGGTTTCAGAAGTATCATAATTTTCAGCATTGCCTCTAGCAATTTGTTCAACAAGAAATTCACCCAGTGGCACAATATTATCAAGCAAAGTATCATCATAAGCATCATGCATATCATAAGTGGCATCATCAGTTACTTGCGATATATTAGAATTACTAGCAGGTGGTGGTGTCATAAACTTACTCATAACAGAAGGTGAATCAAGTGCAGAGCTAGATGGCAGTTCCTTACCTCCCCTCGTAGTAGAGGGATAGATCTTGGTTTTTGGATCTTTCATATTCTTCATAGTGATCAATAGATATAAATCCCAAGTGAGTTAGAGAATAGAGCTATGCTCCCCGGCAACGGCGCCAGATAAAGGTCTTGATAACCCATAAGTATAGGGGATCGAAACAGTTTTCGAGGGTAGAGTATTCAACCCAAATTTATTGATTCGACACAAGGGGAGCCAAAGAATATTCTCAAGTATTCGCAGTTGAGTTGTCAATTTAACCACACCTGTAAGACTTAATATCTACAAAAAAGTATTCAGTAGCAAAGTAGTATGGAAATAACGGTAATGGTAGCAAAAGTAACAGTAGCAGTTTTGTAGTGATTGTAACAGTGGCAATGGAGAAGTAACTTAGCAAGGATCAATCTATGGAAAGGTCGTAGGCAATGGATCGGTGATGGATAATTATGTTGGATGACATTCGTCATGCAACAGTTATAACATAGGGTGACACAAAACTAGCTCCAATTCATCAATGTAATGTAGGCATGTATTTGATATATAGTCATACGTGCTTATGGAAAAGAACTTGCATGACATCTTTTGTCCTACCCTCCCGTGGCAGCGGGGTCCTAATGGAAACTAAGGGATACTAAGACCTCCTTTTAATAGAGAACCGAACCAAAGCATTAGCACTTAGTGAATACATGAACTCCTCAATCTACGGTAATCACTAGAAAGAATCCCATTTATTGTCACCCTGGGGGATGCAGATCATAACTCGTAATAGGTGTCTACAACTTCCAAGAGAGGATCAAGAACACATATATATTCATGAAAACATAATAGGTTTAGATCTGAAATCATGGCACTCGGGCCCTAGTGACAAGCATTAAGCATATCAAAGTCATAACAACATCAATCTCAGAACATAGTGGATACTAGGGATCAAACCCTAACAAATCTAACTCGATTACATGATAAATCTCATCCTACCCATCACCGTCCAGCAAGCCAACGAAGGGATTACTCACAAACGACGGAGAGCATCATGGAATTGGTGATGAAGGATGGTTGGTGATGACGATGGCGTCGATTTCCCCTTTTCGGAGCCCAAAACGGACTCCAGATCTGGTCTCCCGAGGAAGAACAGGAGCTGGCGGCGGCTCCGTATCGTGACACACGATGAACTCTTCTCCTTTATTTTTTTCTCCACAAATAGGGTTATATGGAGTTGGAGATGAGGTCCGAGGAGCCACAGGGGCCCCACAAGCCTGCTAGGCACAGCCAGGGGGGTGGCCGTGCCTAGCAGGCTTGTGGCCTGCAAGTGCCCCCCCTCTGGTTGATTCTTGCACCAGTATTTTTTATTAAATCCAAAAATATTCTCCGTAAATTTTCAGGACAATCCGAGAACTTTATTTCTACACAAAAATAACACCAAGGCAATTCTGCTAAAAACAACGTCAGTCCGGGTTAGTTCCATTCAAATCATGCACATTAGAGTCCAAAACAAGGGCAAAAGAGTTTGGAAAAGTGGATATGATGGATACGTATCACTAGTGTGTTGCTTCGAAAGAATCGACGGATTACTAGAGATCAACTCAGGTATTCTCAGATTATTGGCTCGCTTATGTATTTGGCGAGTGCCACGAGGCCTGACATCTCGTTTGTTGTGATCAAACTAAGCCGGTTTGTATCAAAACCAGGAGATGATCATTGGCATGCGCTTGAGAGAGTTATGCGCTATTTGAAAGGCACTGCGAGCTATGGGATTCACTACACCTGGTACCCGAGGGTACTCGAGGGTTATAGTGACTCAAATTGGATATCTGATGCTGATGAGATTAAAGCCACAAGTGGTTATGTTTTTACACTTGGTGGTGGCACTATTTCCTGGAAGTCTTGCAAGCACACCATCTTAACGAGGCCAACTATGGAAGCAGAACTCACAACATTAGACACAACCACTATTGAAGCAGATTGGCTTCGTCAGCTCTTGATGGACTTACCTATGGTTGAAAAACCAATACCCGCTATCCTGATGAACTGTGATAATCAAACTGTGATCATCAAGATAATATGAGGTCCTCAAGGATAATATGAAGTCCTCAAGGCATGTGAAGAGGAGATTGAAATCTGTCAGAAGAATGAAGAACTCCAGAGTTATTGCGTTGGATTATATCCAAACATCTAAAAACTTGGCAGATCCCTTCACAAAGGGTTTATCACGTAATGTGATAGAAAATGCATCGATGGAGATGGGTTTGACACCCACACATGAGTTATCCATAGTGGTAACCCACTCTATGTGATCGGAGATCCCGTGAAGTAGAATTGGGAGACAAGCTGTTGGACAGCTAGAAGGAGAGTATCCCTATATTTGCTATCCCACTCTGCAAAGATGCAATACTCTCATAATTTGCATGGCAGGTTGATACCTATCTTAATGTGTTCCAAGTGGCTTATTTGGGTAAGCAGAGATGTTGTCCTGCAAAACATCTCCTGAGGAACACACCTATATGAATTTGACTATAAACGTCACAGTATGTGAGAATTGGGTGTTCTCTAATAAATTCATGAAAGGCCTTGGAGTATGACGTATATGCTCCACCCGCAGGGAAGCCTTGCGACAACCCAGTATCGGTCAAGGATTTGTGTGAAACT
The DNA here is from genome assembly GCA_022496015.1 of Hordeum marinum. Taxonomy (NCBI): domain Eukaryota; kingdom Viridiplantae; phylum Streptophyta; class Magnoliopsida; order Poales; family Poaceae; genus Hordeum; species Hordeum marinum. The sequence goes on along the minus strand of CM039674.1, from coordinate 425,100,373 downwards.
AGACTCGCAGAAAATTTGTAGTTCAAGGCATAGTCCACTATTCAAGTTGTGATCTAGTGTAGCATAAATTTCTAAATGGAAGTTCAACTTAATAGTCTCCACCAAGAACCGGTATATAAACAATGTTTGGAACTAACAAATGATGAGATATGCCAATGAGACTTTGTGGGGGATTGTTGGATTTTTGCTATTGGACCTTTGGCCCAAAGCCCATCTGAAAATCTGAAATTCCCATGGCCCATATGAGTTGGCTGTGTGTGTGCTGTGAGTGGGAACTAAGGTTTAGTCCCACCCCGCTAGTGCTATTGGACCTTTGGCCCAAAGCTCATCTGAAAATCTGAAATTCTCATGGCCCATATGAGTTGGCTGTGTGTGTGGTGTGAGTGGGACTAAAGTTTAGTCTTACCCTGCTAGTGGAGAGAGAGCTACACCTCTTTATAAGGTAAGCTCTTGTAGCACTTGTAAGAGAGTGAGAAGAGAAGAGGCCCTCATGCACTCCTCCTCTTCGCTCGCTTCGCCACGCCTCGCCTCGCCTCGCCTCGTTAATAGACACGCCACCATCTGAGACGTTGGATCGTGAGCTGTAACCGACTCGGACGTGGGTTTATTCCACGTCTCTCCACCCTACTGCGCATATATATATACATACATATATATATACATACATATATATATATACATATATATATATATATATATACATATATACATACATACATACAACATATGGTTTCGCATCGTTGCAGATCATTGCGCCGCCATCCAAGTCTTCTCCATTCCTCCTTCTGGCGTGCACCATGAGAAGGGACAGTAGGCCACCGGAACCCCGCCTCTTGTGATTCTGTACGGGAGAGGGGCGATCGGGTTTTTGGGGAGCGCACACGCGCGACTACTGGCAGCAACGGTTTCCCGAACGAAGAATTCTTTTCCGACCTCGGCAACCTCTTCTTCAACGACATGGGCGACAACGTCAACTCTGGTGGTTCTACTCCCACTGCACCGTATGCAATCTTGTCATTTGTGTTTGAAATCGTACTAAAATTCATATGTCTACTTTGTGCCGTAGATTCGTTCTATTCGTTTACTATGCTAGTCTGCATGATTAGTTTAATCTATGCTTTTGCTGTCACGATCTATTTGCTGCTTATTCGGATTAAATCTTGTAGTAATTTTCCCATATATTCAACAAAAATGTTGTTTTCCAATTCGAACTAGTCATGCTACTGCATGGGAGTGGTGTGCCGCTCTTCTCGCCCCAATATTGTGTTGCTTATATCGAAAGTGGTCCTTGCTATATATTACAAAATATATTTTTCATAATATTTTGAAAATGTTGATAAAGCATTTTAAAAATGTTATATATATATAAAAATGGTGACTGTGTATATGAAAAATGTATAAAAAAATAAAAAAAATAGGTGTTAAATAATTTGAACATTTTAATATATGTTAAACAAGTACTTTAAAATGTTAATCAAGTGTTTGAATTTTTTTAATGTGTATTGAAAAATATTAACCATGTATTAAAAAATGATGAAATCTTTTAATCATGTATATGAAAATATTAATAAAGCATTTTTAAAAATGTTGAACAAGTATTTAAAAAATGTTAATCAAACATTTGGAAATTGTTAAATGTGCATAGAAAAATGTTGACCATACATTACAAAATGTTTATCTTGCATTCAAAAACTGTTGATAAAGAATTTAAAAAATATTAAATTTGTATAGAAAAAATGCTGACTCTGTATACAAAAAATATGCATTGGGTGTGAAATAGCTGTTCGTGAATTTAAAATATGTTAATCAAGTATTTGAAAAATTGTTAATAAGCGTTTGAAAATTTTCAAATGTGTATAGAACAAATATTGATCATGTATTAAAAAATGATGAAATCTTTTCATCATGTGTATGAAAAATGTTAATCAAACACTTAAAAAAATGTTGAACAACTGTTTTCAAAAATGCTAATCAAGTAATGAAAAAATGTTAAATATGTATAGAGAGTGTTCTTGACATATACAAAAAATCTAGACTAAAACCAACAAAAGCAAAGGGCAACCAAAAAATTAGGAAAACCGCTAAAAACAAAGAAAGAAACAAAGAAAAACCATAAGAAAATCGAATAGGATAAACAATAAAAACAGGAGACAAAAAAAGACGAACAAAGAAAAAACAGAGCAAACCAAATAGACCCGAAGAAAAACAAAGAAAAGAAAAAAATAGTGAAAATAAGGATATAAACAAAGGAAAACCAGTGAAAAAGATAGACAAAACAAAAAACAACAACCCCCGAAAAAACTAACTGCAAAATAAGCTCTTGCTCCCTCAACTAGGTCGCACCCTTGTATGCTACACAATGATGAAGCTGGCTTGTGGCTAGCAGTGATGCGTGTGAACTAGCAGACCTCGGATCAAATTTTGTTTGTTCCGTTTCTAATTCTTTCTTTCAAACGTACATGAGTGTCGACGCTGACCTCAGATCAAATTTTGTTTGTTCCTTTTCTAATTTTTTTCTTTCAAACGTACAGGAGCGGCGACGTTGTTACCGTGTTCGGACCGCTCCGCGTATCGATACAAGACCGCGTTGGATGACTTGCAAAGTCCGGACTACGCGCTATGGACCGTTGTGGGATGTTTGCGGGTTGGCTTTGAAGATGTCCTTATATTAAAAGTGGTCCCTACGAAATGGGATACTCTCTTCTTTCAGGTTTTATAGGGCTCATCTAAAAAAAATTCATTATATTAGGCTCACTTTGATTCCAATTGAGTTAAAGTGCTTTGTGTCTCACGCGACATTTAATTCATAGGGATAAAAGAAAGGAAATTAGTGGTCATGCATGCATCTTTCTGTACAAGCATCACGCAAGTCCAATGAAATGGAGGGTGCTACATTATTCCTTCGGGAATTAAAAATGTGGAAAATATTTTATTGGCCACCTTAAATTAGTGTCATTCACTTACAATTCATCTTGATTGATAAGATTCAGATTTAAACCCCATAAACCGAAAGAAAGGAAGTAAACATCAATCCCCAAATGGTTACACTTTTGTCTTTCAAAGAAGCCATCCTTTTACGGCATGTACAACGGAGACAACAACAAAGTGTTGCCTCGACAATTACACGTAGACGTATGACACAGTTTCGTGACGTGGCATGGCTACGTGCTCTGCATAGAAAGTGCAGTGGTATTGTGGACCGGACTAGTGCCATCATTGACCCGGGTGGTCTTCCATGTTGATTTTTTTTCATAAAGGGTATTTTTATTGACTCAAAATACGGAAATTGGCTTTGGGTCGTAGGTGCATATGTACCCATTATGCAAATACACATTTTGAAAAGTTAAAAAATTATAAAGAGAAATCCCATGTGTAAATACGACCATTATATGCGCGTGCACAAAGTTTCCGCAAAAAAGGAAAAAAAATTGTTGCTTGTGTAAAAAAGACAATTTTTTATCCTTGATTACAGCTATTCACGAGGAATTTTTTTGTCTTTTTTGTACATGCCACAAAAATGTGTTTTTTCACCGAAACTTTGTGCACGCGCATATAATGTTTGAATGTACACACCAGATATTTTCTCCAAATTTATTTACTTTTTGAAATGTATTTTTTACATATTTTTCATAATAGGTGCATATGCACCTAGGAGCCAAAACGCCGCTCTTCTCAAAATATAGCATCAAGCAGATACAAAACATGATGAAAAAATTCCAGCGTCTGCATAACTAAGATGCACGCAGCCAAACAAAAATAAACTAAAAGTAGATAAAAAAGCGACATATCAGCAACAGTCGGATCATATAGAACCGACACTATGCCCATGTCAAAGGAGGTGGTGCACTAGTTCGGAGATTATGTCGCCACCCATGCTGGGTGAAGACCTCCTTGTCAACTCGCTCCAACTACATATACACCGCCTTAAACAATGGTTGATACTCCATTCAGTGTTGTGTAGACCACGCACGAAACGAGTGCATACAACAAAAAATAATCTGCAAAGAAGAAACGATTTTATCCCCCAAAACCAAATCATTTCCACATAGCCAAAGTGCCCACAATAAGGCATATGCTTCCATTCGAATTACCATTTTGAACCTATTTGAAATTCCGTCAAACCAATGACCAAAAATATTGGCAACACTTGTCAACGGATACAAATTGGACACCTTTTGGATAAGCGACCACGTAGAACGTGCAAACTTGCATTAAAAAAGATATTTGATTGTCTCGTCATGAGTACAAAAACTACACTTCTTATGTATTATGTTACGACGAGTTTGATTTCTTCATTTGGATTCAGATGTTCAATAGTTGCTAGTGCAGACAATGGATATTCACTTTTACTAGATCATCGAAGGCGCGTGTTGCTGCGCCCATCCATTTTAAAGTAGAGTGGTTGGAATTTATGATGCAAAAAGAAAATTTATATAAAGTGTCTTCAAAGTATAACACATTTCTTCTAAATAAATTGACACAGAGAATATGAAAGTTCAATTTGCATAATATATTGACACTACTGAAAGTGAATAATGTAATCAGTTTTACAAAAAAAAATGAAGACTTTAATTGGCATTATTACTACAAGAAAAGGGAGACATGTGTGATGCACTGTGTCAAATGATTCTCCTTTTCATTTTATTTCTATCAAATCATTAGGGAATAAGAAGCAAAAAAAATTGCTTTTTGGTGAATTTTACCCTTTCTAATATCCAAATTGTTGGGGAACGTCGTATGGGAAACAAAAATTTTCCTACGCACACGCAAGATCTATCCATGGTGATGAGCATCTACGAGAGGGAGAATGAATCTACATACCCTTGTAGATCGCTAAGCGGGAAGCGTTAAGAAACGCGGTTGGTGTAGTCGAACGTCTTCGCGATCCAAATCGCCGAGCGTCCCGTGATCTCATCACGATCCGTCCCGCGATCCAATCACGATCCATCCCGCGAACTCATCACGATCCATCTTGCGATCTTGATCATGGTCCTTCCGATCTAGCGCCGAACGGACGACACCTTCGCATTCAGCACACGTACAACTCGATGACGATCTCCGCCTTCTTGATCCAGCAAGAGGGAGAGGAGAGGTAGAAGAGTTGTTCGGTAGCGTGACGGCGCTCCGGAGAAGGTGGTGGAGCTATTCCGGCAGGGCTTCGCCTAAGCACTGCAGAAAACTGATCTAGAGGAGAAACTATGCACTAGAGTAACGGGCAGCACGTAGCTAAAAATCTAGTGCAAAAAACCCTAAAACCTCTAGTATATATAAGATGAAGAGAGGAGGAGGCTTGGCCCTCAAGGGACCAGCCTTTGGGTCGGCCAAATCAAGAAGGAGTGGAGGACTCCTCCTCCAATCCTAGTAGGACTAGGATTCCTCCCTATTTTGCCTTTTTCCATCTTTTTCTCTTTGGGTTTTCTCTCCCAGCCTCATGGGCCTTGTGTGGAACTTCCACCAGCCCATTAAGGGCTGATATTTACTCTCCCACAGCACATGTAGCCTCTTGGGTCGAAATACCCCTCCCGATGGTCTCCCGGTACACTACCAGCACTCCCGGTACACTACCGATGAGCCCGAAACTTTTCCGGCAACCAAAATAGGACTTCTTATATATAAGTCTTTACCTCCAGACCATTCCGGATCTCCTCGTGACGTTCGGGATCTCATCCGGGACTCCGAACAACCTTCGGTCACCACCATGCATAACTCTATACTACCGAAACGTCACCAAACCTTAAGTGTGTAGACCCTGCGGGTTCGAGAACTATGTAGACATAACCGAGACACCTCTACGTTCAATAACCAATAGCGGGATCTGGATGCCCATATTGGTTCCTACATATTCTACGAAGATCTTTATTGGTCGAAACTCTATGTCAAGGATTCAGTTAATCCCGTATGATGTTCCCTTTGTTCTTCGGTATGTTACTTGCCCGAGATTCGATCGTCGGTATCTCCATACCTAGTTCAACCTCGTTACCGGCAAGTCTCTTTACTCGTTCTGTAATACAAGATCTCGTGACTAACACTTAATAACATTGCTTGCAAGGCTTATTGTGATCTTGTATTACCAAGTGGGCCCTGAGATACCTCTCCGTCACACGGAGTAACAAATCCCAGTCTTGATCCATGCCAACTCAATAGACACCCTCGGAGATACCTGTAGAGCACCTTTATAGTCACCCAATTACGTTGCGACGTTTGATACACACAAGGTACTCCTCTTGTGTTCGTGAGTTGCATGATCTCATGGTCATAGGAACATATACTTGACATGCAGAAAACAGTAGCAATAAACTGACACGATCATATGCAACGTTTGTAGTTTGGGTCTTGTCCATCACATCATTCTCCTAATGATGTGATCCCATTATCAAATGACATCTCATGTCCATGGCTAGGAAACCTTAACTATCTTTTGATGAATGAGCTAGTCTATTAGAGGCATACTAGGGACATGGTTTTGTCAATGTATCCACACATGCATCTAAGTCTCCGATCAATACAATTATAACATGGATAATAAACAATTATCATGAACAAGGAAATATGATAATAACTAATTTATTATTGCCTCTAGGGCATATTTCCAACAGTCTCCCACTTGCACTAGAGTCAATAATCTAGTTCACATCACCATGTGATACGCATTGTTATGAATCTAACACCCAATGAGTTTTGGGGCTCGATCATGCTTTGCATGTGAGAAAGGTCTTATAGTCAAAGGGTCTGTGACATTCAGATCCGTATGTACTTTGCAAATCTCTATGTCAAACTGTAAACATTGCTACCACGCTCCACTTGGTACTATTCCAAATGGCTGCTCCACTATACGTATCCGGATTGCTACCTCGAGTCATCCGGATTGGTGTTAAAGATTGCATCGATGTAACTCTTTACGACAAACTCTTTATCACCTCCATAATCGAGAAACATCTCCTTAGTCTTTTAGTTACTAAGGATAATCTTGACCGCCGTCCAGTGATCCACTCCTGGATCACTCTTGTACCCCTTCACAGACTCATGGCAAGGCACACACTAGGTGCGGTACACAGCATGGCATAATATCGAGCCTATGGCTAAGGCATAGGGGACGGCATTCGTCCTTTCTCTTTCTTTTGCCGTTGTCGAGCTTTGAGTCTCACTCAACTTTCACACCTTACAAATCAGGAGAGAAGTCTTTCTCTAACTGATCCACTTTGAACTCTTTCAAAATCTTGTCAAGGTATGTACTCATTGAAAGTCTCATCAAGCATCTTGATCTATCTATATAGATCTTGATGCTCGACAATTAGGTAGCTTTATCCAGGTCTTCCTTTGAAAAACTCTTTTCAAACAACCGTTTATGCTTTCCAGAAATTCTACATCATTTCCGATCAACAATATGTCAACCACATATGCTTATCAGAAACTCTATAGTGCACTCACTCACTTTATCATAAATACAAGTTTCTCATAAACTTTGTATAAACTCAAAAACTTTGATCACCACATCAAAGTGTATATTCCAACTCCGAGATGCTTGCTTCAGTCCATAGAAGGATCACTGAAGCTGGCACACCTTTTAGCATACTTAGGACTGACAAAACCTTCTGGTTGTATCACATACAACCTTTCCTCAAGTAAACTGTTAAGGAAACGATGTTTTCACATCCATTTGCCAGATTTTATAATTGAAAAATGCAGCAACTACTAACATAATTCCAACAGACTTTAGCATCGCTACGAGTAAGAAAGTCTCATCGTAGTCAACTCCGTGAACTTGCCGGAAACTTCTTTGCGACAAGTCGAGCTTTATAAATGGTGAAATTTACCATCAGCGTCTGTCTTCATTTTAAAAGTCCATTTGTACTCAGCGACCTGCCGTCCAACGAGCAAGTCTACCAAAGTCTATACTTGGTTTTCATACATGGATCCTTTCTCGGATTTCATGGCCTCTAACCATTTGTCGGAATCCGGGCCCATCATCACTTCTCCATAGCTCGTAGGCTCATTGTTGTCCAACAACATGACCTCCAAGACAGGGTTGTTATACTGCTCAGGAGCGGTACACATCCTTGTCGACCTACGATGTTCAATAGTAGCTTGATTCGAAGCTTCATGATCATCATCATTAACTTCCTCTTCTACTGTCGTAGGTTCCACAGAAACATCTTTCTGCGTTGCGCTACTTCCTGGTTGAAGTAAAGGTTCAATAACCTCATCAAGCCCTATTTTCCTCGTAGGTCCATAGTAACTTGATCCGAAGCTTCATGATCATCATCATTTACTTCCTCTTCAACTGACATAGGTTCCACAGAAACATCTTTCTACGCTGCGCTACTCTCTGGTTGAAACAAAGGTTCAACAACCTCATCAAGTTCTATCTTCCTCCCACTCAATTCTTTCGAGAGAATCCTTTTCTCGGGAAAGGGCCCGTTTAGCAACAAACACTTTAAGCTTGGATCTGAGATAGAAGGTTCACCCAACTGTTCTTAGGGTATTCTATGAAGGTGCATTTGTCCGCTTTGGGTTTGAGCTCATTAGGTGAAAACATTTTTCCACACAAGCGTCGTAGCCCCAAACATTCAGAAATGACAGCTTAGGTTTCTAACAAACCATAATTCACACTTTGTCATCTCAACGGATTTAGATGGTGCCCTATTTAAAGTGAATGCAGTTGTCTCTAATGCATAACCCCAAAAACTATAGTAGTAAAACGATAAGAGACATCATAACCCGCACCATATCCAATAGAGCACGACTATGACGTTCGGACACACCATCGCACTATGGTGTTCCAGGTGGCGTGAGTAGTGAAACAATTTTCACATTGTCTAAAGTTGTATGCCAAACTCGTAACTCAGATATTTACCTCCACGATCATATCGCAGACATTTTTATCTTCTTGTCACGATGATCTTAAACTTCACTCTGAATTTGCTTGAACCTTTCAAACGATTCAGACTTGTGTTTCATTAAGTAAATATACACTATATCTACTCAAATCATTAGTGAAGGTAAGAAAATAATGATATCCACTGCACGCTAAAAGACTCATTGGATTGCATACATCAACATGTATCATTTCCAATAAATCACTTGCCCGTTCCATCCATCTGGAAACGGAGTCCTTAGTCATCTTGCCAAAGAGGCATGGTTTGCATGTCTCAACCGATTAGAAATTGAATGAGTCCAAATATCCATCAGCATGGAGTTTCTTCATGTGCTTTATACCAATATGACATTTAGCGGCAGTGCCACAAGTATGTGGTACTATCATTATTAACTTTGTATCTTTTGGCATCAATGTTATGAACATGTGTATTACTACGATCAAGATTCAACAAACCATTCTCACTGGGTGCATGATCATTGAAGGTATTATTCATGTAAATATAATAACCATTATTATCTAACTTAAATGAATAACCGTGTTGCAATAAACACGATCTAATCACGTTCATGCTCAACGCAAAAGACCAAATAACATTTATTTAGGTTTGTCACTAATCCCGAAGGTATAGAGAGCATGCGATGTTGATCACATCAACCTTGGAAACATTTCCAACATACATCGTCACCTCACCCTTAGCTAGTTCTCCGTTTATTCCATAGCTTTTATTTTGAGTTACTAACATTTAGCAACCGAACCGGTATCCAATACCCAGGTGCTACTAGGAGTACTCGCAAGGTACACATCATTAACACGTATATCAAATATACTTCTATCGACGTTGCCTGCCTTCTTATCTACCAAGTATCTAGGGTTGTTCCGCTTCATCGACCGCTCTCCTCATAATCGAAGCACTTAGTCTCGGGTTTAGGTTTAACTTTGGGTTGCTTCACTGGAGCAGCAACTGACTTGCTATCCATGACGTTTCCCTCCTTGTCCTTGCCCTTCTCGAAACTAGTGGTTTTACTAACCATCAACACTTGATGCACCTTCTTGATTTCTACCTTCGCGGTGTCAAACATCGCGAATAGCTCAGGGATCATTACTTCTATCCCTGGCGTTTTATAGTTCATCACCAAGTTCTAGTAGCTTTAGTGACAGTGACTTGGAGAACTATATCAATCACTATCTTATCTGGAAGATCAAATCCCACTCGATTCAAGCGATTGTAGCACCCAGACAATCTGAGCACATGATCAATGATTGAGCTATTCTCTTTCATATTACAGGCAAAGAATCTTGTTGGAGATCTCATATCTCGCAACATGGGCATGAGCCTGAGATCCTAATTTCATCTCTTAGAACATCTCATATGTTCTGTGATGTTCAAAACGTTTCGGAGCCTCAATTCTAAGCCGTAATGCATGACGCACTAAACTATCAAGTAGTCATCAGAACGTCCCTGTCAGATGTTCACAACATCTACAGACGACGCTAGAGGGGTTGGCGCACCGAGCGGTGCATTAAGGACATAAGCCTTCTGTGCAGCAACGAGGACAATCCTCAAATCACGGAGCCAGTCCGCAATATTGCTACAATCATCTTTCAACTCTATTTCTCTAGGAACATATAAAAATACAAGGGAGCTACAGCGTGAGCTAGTAATCTACAACACAATTTGCAAAGACACTACTGACTATGTTCATGATAATGAGTTAAATTAATCATATTACTTAAGAACTCCCACTCAAATTGACATCCCTCCAGTCATTCGAGTGATAAATGATCCAAATTCACCAACTCAAGTTCGATCATCATGTGAGTTGAGGTGGTTTCAATGGTGAACATCATCATGTTGATTATATCTACCATATCACTCATGTTCGACCTTTCGGTCTCTTGTGTTCCGAGGCCATGTCTGTACATGCTAGGCTCGTCAAGTTTAACCTGAGTGTTCTGCATGTGCAACACTGGCTTGCACCCGTTGTATGTGAACGTAGAGTCTATCACACCCGATCATCACGTGGTGTCTCAACATGACGAACTTTCGCAACGGTGCACACTCGGGGAGAACACAATTCATCTTGAAATTTAAGTGAGGGATCACCTTGTAATTCTACCGTCATCCTAAGCAAAACAAGGTGCATAAAAGGATTAACATCACATGCAAATCATGAGTGACATGATATGGCCATGAACTTGTGCTTTTGATCTCCATCTTGAAAGCACTGGCATGATCTCCATCGTCACCGGCACGACACCATTATCTCCATCATCTTGATCTCCATCAACGTGTCGCCATTGGGGTTGTCGCGCCCATCATGTTTGTACTACTATTGCTACCGTTTAGCGATAAAGTAAAGCATTACATAGCGCTTAATAATTGACACGCAGGTCATACAATAATTAAAGACAACCCTATGGCTCCTGCCGATTGCCGTACTCGTCGACATGCAAGTCGTGATAATCTATACATCACATGATCATCTCATACATCACATATATCACATCATGTAATTGGCCATATCACATCACAACATACCCTGCAAAAACAAGTTAGACGTCCTCTAATTGTTGTTACATGTTTTACGTGGCTGCTATGGGTATCTAGCAAGAACAATTCTCATCTACGGAAAAACCACAACGGTGATACACTAGTTGCTTTTCAACCTTCTCAAGGACCGCCTTTGTCGAATCCGATCAAACTAAAGTGAGAGAAACTGGCACCCGCAAGGCATCTATGCAACAAGTTGCGGTTGAGGGAACCGGTCTTTCGTAAGTGTACGAGTAATGTTGGTCCGGGCCGCTTCATCTCAGAATACCGCTGAACCAAAATCTGACCAAGGGAGGAAGCAATCTAAGCATCAACGCCCACAAACCTTTTGTGTTCTACTCGAGATCTCATCTACACATAGACCTAGCTCATGATGCCACTATTGGGGAACGTCGCATGGGAAACAACAAATTTTCTACGCACACGCAAGATCTATCCATGGTAATGAGCATCTATGAGAGGGAGAGTGGATCTACATACCCTTGTAGATCGCTAAGCGGGAAGCATTAAGAAATGCGGTTGGTGTAGTCGAACGTCTTCGCGATCCAAATCGCCGATCGTCCCGCGATCTCATCACGATCCGTCCCGCGGTCCAATCATGATCCGTCCTGCGAACTCATCACGATCCGTCCTGCGATCCAATCACAATCCGTCCTACAAACTCATCACGATCCGTCCCGCGAACTCATCACGATCCGTCTCACGATCTTGATCACGGTCCTTCCGATCTAGCGCCGAACGGACGGCACCTCCGCATTCAGCACACGTACAGCTCGATGAAGATCTCCGCCTTCTTGATCTAGCAAGAGGAAGAGGAGAGGTAGAATATTTCTCCGGCAGCATGACGGCGCTCCGGGGAAGGTGGTGGAGCTATTCCGACAGGGCTTTGCCTAAGCACTACAGAAAACCGATCTAGAGGAGAAACTATGCACTAGAGGAACGGGCAGCACGCAGCTAAAAATCTGGTGCAAAAAACCCTAAAACCTCTAGTATATATAAGAGGAAGAGAGGAGGAGGCTTGGACCTCAAGGGACCAGCCTTTGGGTCGGCCAAATCAAGGAGGAGTGGAGGACTCCTCCTTCAATCCTAGTAGGACTAGGATTCCTCCCTATTTTGCCTTTTTCCACCTTTTTCTCTTTGGGTTTTCTCTCCCAGCCTCATGGGCCTTGTGTGGAACTTTCACCAGCCCACTAAGGGATGATATTTACTCTCCCACAGCCCATGTAGCCTCTTGGGTCGAAATACCCATCCCGATGGTCTCCCGGTACACTACCAGCACTCCCATACACTACCGATGAGCCCAAAACTTTTCCGGCGACCAAAATAGGACTTCATATATATCAATATTTACCTCCGGACCATTCCTGAGATCCTCGTGACGTCCGAGATCTCATCCGGGACTCAAAACAACCTTCGGTCACCACCATGCATAACTCTATACTACCGAAACGTCACCAAACCTTAAGTGTGCAGATCTTGCGGGTTCGAGAACTATGTAGACATGACTGAGACACCTCTAGGGTCAATAACCAATAGCGGGATCTGGATGCCCATATTGGTTCCTACATATTCTACGGAGATCTTTATCATTCGAACCTCTATGTCAAGGATTCAGTTAATCCCGTATGATGTTCCCTTTGTTCTTCGGTATGTTACTTGCCCGAGATTCGATCATCGGTATCTCCATACCTAGTTCAACCTCGTTACGGGCAAGTCTCTTTACTCGTTCCATAATACAAGATCCCGTGACTAACACTTAGTCACATTGCTTGCAAGGCTTATTGTGATGTTGTATTACGGAGTGGTCCCTGAGATACCTCTGCGTCACATGGAGTAACAAATCCCAGTCTTGATCCATGCCAACTCAACAGACACCCTCGGAGATACCTGTAGAGCACCTTTATAGTCACCCAGTTACGTTGTGACGTTTGATACACACAAGGCACTCCTCCGGTGTTCGTGAGTTGCATGATCTCATGGTCATAGGAACATATACTTGACATGCAGAAAACAGTAGCAATAAACTGACACGATCATATGCTATGTTTGTAGTTTGGGTCTTTTCCATCACATCATTCTCCTAATGATGTGATCCTGTTATCAAATGACATCTGATGTCCATGGCTAGGAAACCTTAACCATCTTTTGATCAACGAGCTAGTCTATTAGAGGCATACTAGGGACATGGTTTTGTCTATGTATCCACACATGCATTTAAGTCTCCGATCAATACAATTATAGCATGGATAATAAACGATTATCATGAACAAGGAAATATGATAATAACTAATTTATTATTGTCTCTAGGGCATATTTCCAACACAAATAGCTAATGCAACAAAACCGGTAGAGAGATGATTTATAGTCATAGTTCTTGGAATCAAAATGGGACCCTCTTGTCCACTGGTGTGGTGCCACAATGTGGTTGGATTCAATATAGAACAGACGAATTATACCCAAGGATCTAAGTGAAACTCAGCAACAATGTCATGGTTTTACAAAGTCGGAGAAGCCAGAGATATGGCCTTTATACAGTTTTTTCATCCATTCATGTAAAGAGAGGTTTATGGGAGAAGGTAACATCTATATAATCAATGATGGCCCGAGTTTCAGCGCCCTTGTATTTAAACAAAACATTAATATTTTGACATTATTTACGTCCAAGTATTTCAAATTTATTTCCAACAATTCAAGTTATTGCTAAGTACATGTGAGGATTATTACAAAATAAGCTCAAGGTAATCTAATGGTACCAGAAGAAAAAACACATCATGCATGTAAATGCTTAGTTCTAAGAATCATCATGAAGGCGCACGTTGTCGCGTCCGTCTATCTCGAGGAAAGAAATTCTTAATATGTTGAAGAAAACTTGGATGGCAAAAACATTTGGTAAAATTCTTACAATATGAATTATAATGCGACAAATAGATTTTATGGTGTATATTAAAATCAAATTGGAACTAATACACTGATATAAATAGTTTCCATATCACATTCGTGATTAGATGCAGAAAAAGACAAGAGGGAAATATTGCAACATTTGTCTAACAAATACCATCTTCCACTCCTACACAAAATTCAACTCTAATGGGAAGTTCATGTTCCCAAGGATCCAACTCTTGAATTGTTGAGCACTAATGCAAATTATTTTAATGGGTCAACATGACGTGCAACACTAAAACTGCACATGTCAAGAGCCGGTCACATACCATCATCTAAAAAACATGCAAGAACTGTGAACCATAAGCTGAGAAATGGCAATAGACAATACCTTTCTATTATACACATAACTGATATCCAGTATCCATAGATCTAGCTTGTTTCTACACAAAAAATATAATGGACTTTATGGCATATCAACAAAACCAGTTGTAAGATCAAACAAAAGCTATTTAACTCTGTTGGCATATCAAGCCAATATAATATAAGCTCAATCTTCTGATTTTGGATTTGTGTGTCCACACCGGTAGATTTATTATCCTGGCAAAGTGTAGGAGAGGAAATCCCATATGCAACTTAAATAGCAGGTGAATTTACACTCAGGTTAGCCTAAAAGACACACACTGATTTTTTAATCTGAAACTTCTTACAAGAACAAGTGCAACCAATCGCATATTGCAAACCAGTCAACTAATATGTTCATCCGTAACTTGTTGTCCGAGAGATGGAATGTGAGTGTCATGTTAGGCATATTATTTGTTTGTGAATAAACGGCTTATAATCAGTAAACACATAGTAGATAAGCTTTGAATGGAGAATGAACAAGTGCTTTAGTTGATCCTTGACACTTTCTTCATCACCGGCATATATTTTAAATTCTTAAGTATTGCATATAAATACAGGTTCGTTTCAGCTTGCCTGACATGTCACTCCAATCTGATAATACCTTCTTTTCACCTTGAGTATTCGTTCCTTTTTTCAGGTTTATAAAGCTAATGCAACCTGCAAATATAAAAATTCAGACAAAAAAAATCTGAATTTTAATGAACAAACACTTAAGTCCTATTAGACTGAAAGCACCACAAGCATAAGCCAAAATTTCCCTTTTAGTGACATTCCACAACTCTAAACCTTTTACCGACCTATCCAAGCATCGACTCGTGATGAACCAATGATTAGCCCAATTCAGACCACCATGCATAAGATAATTAGGTGCAAAAAGAAGTCAGTTGTATTTATTTCCATAATAAGCAAAGCTTCAACAACTATGAACTATGTACCTGATCATTGCAACAGAAAAATCAGGGCACCAATTGTCATTTTATTCATGAGAATTGTTTCAATGCAACCAAAATAAAATTTGATAACAATTCAATTTTCTTTATAAGAGAGCTATTAGCCCAACCACTGTCGAATTTACAGACATGAGTCAACGTGGATGACTTGAGATAACTATCAGTCAGTTTGGAAACTCTAGACGAATACTATAATGCTTCATGATAAGCCAGTTAACTCCGCCCATTGTATTCAAAAAAGAACTAACTTCTACTCTTGGTACAATTTTGGTTCTTTTGTTGTAGGTGAATACTATAATACTCCATGATAAGTCAGAAAACTGCATGAGTACCATTTGTACATAAAGAAGGAGACAGCACAAAAATATAAACCAAACAGTCAGAGCACTTCACCTTTCTCCTGAAGTGGGTGTGCTAGGTGGAAGGCCGCTGGTGATCGGATTGTCAACAAGCAGCGGCCGTACACTGGCACACACCATCTCTTCATCCGCGGATCCTCGGCTCCTCGCCCTGAACCTTGTAAACGCACGACCAACAAGATGAACGGTAGGTGAAGAGCTAATTCTGCTGTCGTCGCATCCTCTTGCCGTCTTGCGCCAGTGAACCACATATGATGTCCCTTCCTTATCCTCCTCTACATCGTCGAGCTGCTGACGTTGCTGCCTCATCCTCCTCATCGGTCACCATGGCTTTATCGGACGCCGTGGCATCTGAATCACACAAGAACAACATGAATTAGCACATATGTGGTCCGTGAAAGCGGGATGTAAAGAAAATTAATACGAGGAAAGATGCAAACAACAGAGAATAAATAGCATGAAGATGAGCCGAAGAGGTGAGGTGGACCAGTTAGTTTATGTACGCCATCACCCGTCATGAAAGCATGCTTAGAAATTGAGTGGAGCAGTTCCAGTAGATGAGGTGCCGGACATTATTGCCAGCACCCCTACCTTTCTTCGTTGGCGAATCGCCCAGGCCGTCTGGATCGACCGGCGTTCGATTCACCCGCATCTCGCGCTAGATCCCTTGCGCGGCTCACGTCGGCTGGATCCCCTGAACCGCCGGTTCCCTCGCGCGCGTCGCGTCGGCTCCCTCGCGCGACTTGAGTTTGCTGGATCCCCTTGACCACTAGTTCTCTCGCGCGTCGCGTCGAGGACAACTTGGCTGGATGGATGCAGATGATAAATGGGTTAGTGAAGCACCTACCGCTATGGGCCAATGAAGCCCACTTAACGATAGACCTTTAAAAGTCACAAGAGTAGCTGCCATTAGGACAGATAGCCCAGTCGTGATAGATTCATGCTTAGATAAAGATCTGACGGCCAGAAATGGTTCAAACTCTGACGGTCAGAAATGGTTCAAACGCGAAATCCAACGGTCAAAATCATTGGGCGCGTGACAGACCTCGGATTGGGCTCAGTTTTACTGTCCTAAATGTATTCTGTTTTGTATTCCGTTTAATCCGTGTGTTACTTTTTTCTGTATATAACTATATATGCGATGCCTAGGAAAAGCGCATTGTACGATGCATATAAGAGAAAAAGGCACACTACAGTTCTCCTGGTACTAAAAAGTTATATTCTCCATTTTTAGGTTGTCGGTTATGGTAGATTGCAGTGCATAAGAATGAGCAAAATAAGTTAATGATCGCTCTCATAGAAGAGTTACTGCTAACTAAATCATATTTAATTTACAGTGGCGTGGTGGCATGGATGAAGGCGAAGAGAGTACGTAAATGTGAAACCATGTAGGTGTTCTTTTCTCCTTCCAATATTATGTGTATATGTTTTCTTTTCCTCCATCTAGTTGATGAATTTATACTCTAGTCAAGCAATGAGATGAACAGAGAAATCAGTTAGTGTGCAACGTCACATCATTCTTTTCAGTGAATTAACTTTAGGTTTCACAACTGTTTCCCATTGAATATATTTTCAATTTCTGTTTTACTTTTCTGTGTAAACTGTAGTAAATGAGTATTATCCTGCAAATGGAATGTATGGAGAAGTATTTGCGAACTTTTGCTCTGCATAGAATTGAAAATAGCAGGGCATTGTTATCATTTATCCAAAAACAATAGATACTCTGCTTCCAAATTTCTCGAATCACAAATGTTCAGTATGACCATTCTAGATACAGGTAAGAGCCTTCAAATAAATTTTGCCGATAACTAAGCATGTTAGGTCCAGAAATAGGATCAGACATGAGGATATGGAACTGCAAGTGAGATTTTGGCCTACAAACTGCCATTTGTGTTTGTCTACAGAAATTATTTTAACAAAGAGACAATTTTGCGGATTTTGCTTGAAGTTAAAACATTTCTTACCATCACAGTATACGAAATGCAACTTAGTATGGCTGTGTTAAAAATGCATGAATATGGTGTCCTCTGTCCCACTTTAGTTTCAGCACTACCAAATTAGTATTGAGATGATTAGAAGTTTCTTACTCATCTAAAGGTTTGTTTTCTTCGCATCTTATGTTGTTACAGGTTAAAAGGTCTGAAAATATATGTATGCTAACATTGTAATGCATATGTGACTTAGGATCTACTCCTGCCGTTTCTAAATATATACATTTTTAAAAATTTCAATACGGACTAATATAGATGTATTTTAGAGCGTCGATTCATTAATTTTGCTCTATGTAGTTCATATTAGAATCTCTAAAATGGTTTATATGTAGGAATGAAGGGAGTATCAATTATCCAAACACTATGTGACAATCTTCCAGCTCGTAAGAACTGCGGTTGTTCTGACATGGCCTATTTTTCTACCAGCTAAGGTATGCATTTCCACTGCCATCAATAGATAATAAATTTCGAGTTGTCTACTTGACTTGAGTATCATTCAATCTACAATAATATGATGCAGAACTCCAAGATGAGAAAAGCCCAGGCAGAGATCGATTTGTACTGATTAATGGGACAATTACAGTGGAAAAGCTCAAGAAATTGGAGTACGTTACTTATCTTACCATTTCTTGTGAATTAAACTATGTTTGATTCTTCTATACACTATTTTTTGGGTGCAAATATTTTTAGATATATTCATAACATATTTACTGCGGTATATTATACGAAAATTGCTTTTGGAGCTCGGCCTCCATGGAGTCCGATTTTTGAAAAAAATCAAAATTATATATTTTTACATTTTTTTAAAAGATACAAATATACATGAAAACACAACACACATGTGTGTAAATTTTCAGGACGAAATGTGTTGAAATGAAGGCTGGGGAAGAAAGACAAAACTAAGGCTTTTCAACACATGATACTATTCATCACGAAAGTCCATTAATTTATTCTATTTGCACAGATCGCATCTCAAGGTATTTCATTCTAAAATTTTACACACGTACACGTCACATCCTTGTATACTTGTATAAATTTTTTCGAATTTGTTTGAAACCAAAATGTTTGATTTTTTTTCCAAAGAAACGGCCTCAATGGAGGTCGAGCACCAAAATGCCATTCTCCATATTATATGCTTACAAAATCTCATTTTTAGCTGTAGTGCCGTTTCCTTGAAGGTTAGTATTCATACGCAAAAAGAGTCACACTATCTTTATCTTGTCACTCGGTCTAAAAGTGACAGTCCTACGGCTGCAAAAAGAACAATGTTTGCTTACCACACTTCGCATGTACAAATATATTTTCTCTACTTATTGCCTAGAAAGAGTAATATTCACTGCTCCTACCTTGCATTTACAAGTGTTGGATTGTCTCCGATTTCAGTAGTGACATGAATATGGTGTTCTCATCACGCATCCATCCGTTCACTTACTGGAATATGCACTCAATTAGGCTCACTATATGATCGCTTGAATTTAGATGCTAAGATGTTTTTAGGGGAGTTATCTCAAATATTGAATTTTTGCCTTCTGAAATTCGAGGTACGTGACAGAGTTACATATGTTTTTTTAATAAAGGCCCCCTGTTGATCATCTGGGCGTAGTTACTATAGGCAAATAGTGTATTAATAATTACATATTCACATCTAGCTTTTCTCTCGATACAAATGACGTGAACTTAGGCCCTTTCCAATGCTCCATGGTGGGCAGGTACTAAGCATGACACATAAGGCTATTTCCAATGTATTGGTGCTAAGATGAAGTGCTAAGCACATTTAAAAGTTTAGCAACCAAAGCCCCTAATGCATAGGTGCTTAACTTGTTGTAGCTAAGCACACTCTATTTAATGATTTAGGTACTAAAGTTCTTCATGCATTGGTGGACTTCCTTTCATTTAAGTATTTTACCTAGGTTCACGCGCTTGGCATCGTTTCTTTCTGGGGTCATCACACCCATCTCTTTCCTCTTAAATACCATGCCACATCAGATTTTTTGCTTATGTGGCAGCCTTAGCACCTATACAAGGTGAAGCATTGGGAGGGGCCTAAGCGAAAAAAATTATATGGCCCAACAATTAAGGAGGAAAGAGAGCACTTTAGTGACCCCCAAAAAACCAATGTCAAGCAAGTGAACCTAGGCAACCACTTAAATAAAGAAGATCACCAATGCATGAAAGAGTTTAGGTGTTAAATCATTAATAGAGTGAGCTTAGCAACAACAAGTTAAGCACCTATGCATTGGAGAGTTGAGTTGCTAAGCTATTTAATGCTCTTAGCACCTCATCTAAGCACCTTTGCATTGGAAGAAGCCTTACTTGCACGCGAAAGTAAAAGAGTACTTTTTTCTCCCCAACATAAGCAGCCTATTAGAATCAGTTTCTGTTTATAATTAATATTCTGTTCATGTTTCTTTCTTGTTCTAGATTTAGTTTTTGATAGTGCAAGTGCCGATAATAAACTAAAATACCGTGTTACTCGGCGCTAAGCATAGAGAGATTTCATGTTTTTTGCCTCATTTATAATGATGGTGCTCATAATTAAGACGCCTATCTGTTGGAAATATGCCCTAGAGGCAATAATAAAATGGTTATTATTGTATTTCCTTGTTCATGATAATTGTCTATTGTTCATGCTATAATTGTATTAACCGGAAACCGTAATGCATGTGTGAATACATAGACCATAACATGTCCCTAGTGAGCCTCTAGTTGGCTAGCTCGTTGATCAATAGATGGTCACGGTTTAATGACCATGGACATTGGATGTCATTGCTAAAGGGTTCACATCGTTAGGAGAATGATGTGATGGGCAAGACCCAATCCTAAGCATAGAACAAGATCGTGTACTTTGTCTGCTAAAGCTTTTCTAATGTCAAGTATCGTTTCCTTAGACCATGAGATTGTGCAACTCCCGGATACCGTAGGAATACTTTGGGTGTGCCAAACGTCACAACATAACTGGGTGGCTATAAAGGTATACTACGGGTATCCCTGAAAGTATCTGTTGGGTTGGCACGAATCGAGACTGGGATTTGTCACTCCGTGTGATGGAGAGGTATCTCTGGGCCCACTCGGTAAGACATCATCATAATGAGCTCAATGTGACTAAGGAGTTAGCCACGGGATGATGTGTTACGTAATGAGTAAAAAGACTTGCCAGTAACGAGATTGAACAAGGTATAGGGATACCGACGATCGAATCTCAGGCAAGTATCATACCGGTAGACAAAGGGAATTGTATACGGGATTGATTGAATCCCCGACATCGTGGTTCATCTGATGAGATCATCGTGGATCATGTGGGAGATAACATGGGTATCCATATCCCGCTATTGGTTATTGACCAGAGAGGTGTCTTGGTCATGTCTACGTGCCTCCCGAACCCATAGGGTCTACGCACTTAAGGTTTGATGATGCTAGGGTTATAGGGAAATAGTGTACGTGGTTACCGAAGGTAGTTCAGAGTCCCGGATGAGATCCCGGACGTCACGAGGAGTTCCGGAATGGCCCGGAGGTAAAGATTCATATATAGGAAGTGAGGTTTTGGTCATCGGAAGAGTTTCGGGCATCACCGGTAACGTATCGGGACCACCGGAAGGGTTCCGGGGGTCCACCGTGTGGGGCCATCGGCACCAGAGGGCTGCGTGGGCCGAAGGTGGGAGGGAACCAGCCCCAGGTGGGCTGGTGCGCCTCCACACCCAGCCCAAGGCGTAGCAAAGGTGGGAAGGGGAGGAACCCTAGGCGCAGATGGGCCCAAGGCCCACCTAGGGCGCCGCCCCTCCCTCTCCCTCTCTGGCCGCCGCACCAGATGCCATCTGGGCTGCCGCCGGCTCCTAGGGTGGGAACCCTAGGGGCTGTGCCGTACCTCCTCCTCCTCCTATATATAGTGGGGGTTTGGGGGGCTGCCAACACACGAGTTCCTCTCTCTCTCGGCGCAGCCCTACCCTTCCTCTTCCTCATTCTCCGTAGCGCTTGGCGAAGCCCTGCCAGAGTACCACGCACTCCACCGTCACCACGCCGTCGTGCTGCCGGAGCTCTCCCTCAACCTCTCCTTCCTCCTTGCTGGATCAAGGCATAGGAGACGTCATCGGGTTGCACGTCTGTTGAACGCGGAGGTGCCGTTGTTCGACGCTTAGATCGGAATCCATCGTGATCTGAATCGCTGCGAGTACGACTCCACCAACCGCGTTCTAGTAACGCTTCCGCTTTGTGATCTTCAAAGGTATGAAGATGCACTCCCCCTTTGCTCGTTGCTGGTTTCGCTATAGATAGATCTTGGTGACACGTAGGAATTTTTTTGATTTACTACTACGTCACCCAACAGTGGCATAATGAGCTAGGTTTATGCGTAGAATCTATGCACAAGTAGAACACAAGTTGTTGTGGGCGTCGATCTTGTTAATTTGCTTGCCTTTACTAGTCTTATATTGATTCGGCGGTATTGTGGGATGAAGTGGCCAGGACTAACTTTATACGTACGCTTCCGTGAGACCGGTTCCACCGCCTGACATGTACTTGTTGCATAAGGTGGCTAGCGGGTGTCTATCTCTCCCACTCTAGTCGGATCGGATTCGATAAAGAGGGTCCTTATGAAGGGTAAATAGCAATTGGCATATCACGTTGTGGGTTTTGCGTAGGTAAGAATCGTTCTTGCGAGAAACCTACAGCAGCCACGTAAAAACTTGCAACAACAAATTAGAGGACGTCTAACTTGTTTTTGCAGCATATGCCTTGTGATGTGATATGGCCAAAGGATGTGATGTGATGCATTGTGATGTATGAGATTGATCATGTTCTTGTAATAGGATTCATGACTTGCATGTTGATGAGTAGGACAACCGGCAGGAGCCATAAGAGTTGTGTTAATTTACTGTATGACCTGCGTGTCAATCATAAACGCCATGTAATTACTTTACTTTATTGCTAATTGTTAGCCATAGTAGTAGAAGTAATAGTTTGTGAGACAACTTCATGAAGACACGATGATCGAGATCATGGTGTCGTGCCGGTGACAGTGATGATCATGGTGCCCTGAAGATGGAGATCAAAGGAGCAAGATGATATTGGCCATATCATGTCACTATATTGATTGCATGTGATGTTTATCATGTTTACATCTTATTTGCTTAGAACGACGGTAGCTGAATAAGATGATCTCTCACTAAAATTTCAAGAAATGTGTTCACCCTAACTGTGCACCATTGCTAAGGATCGTTGTTCCGAAGCACCACGTGATGATTGGGTGTGATAGGTTCTAACATTCGCATACAACGGGTGTAAGCCAGATTTACACACGTGATACACTTGGGTTGATTTGACGAGCCTAGCATGTACAGACATGGCCTCGGAACATGGGAGACTGAAAGGTCGAACATGAGTCGTATAGAAGATACGATCAACATGGAGATGTTCACCATGGATGACTAGTCCGTCTCACGTGATGATCGGACATGGGCTAGTTGACGTGGATCATGTGTCACTTGGATGACTAGAGAGATGTCTATCTAAGTAGGAGTTCATTCAATAATTTGATTATGTGAACTTAATTATCATGAACTTAGTCTAAAATTGTCTTTACGATCTATATTGTAGATCCAATGGCCAATGCTAATGTTGCCCTCAACTTCAACGCGTTCCTAGAGAAAACCAAGCTGAAAGATGATGGAAGCAACTATGCGGACTAGGTCCGTGGCTTAAGGATCATCCTCATAGCTTCCAAAAGATTATATGTCCTTGATGCACCGCTAGGTGACGCACCCATTTTCCCAGCGGCTCGGGGCGTTATGAATGCATGGCAGTCGTGCTGTGATGATTACTCCCTGGTTCAGTGTGGCATGCTTTACAGTTTAGAACCGGGGCTCCAAAAGCGTTTTGAGCAACATGGAGCGTATGAGATGTTCCGAGAGGTGAAATTGGTTTTCCAAGCTCATGCCCGGGTCGAGAGATATGATGTCTCCAACAAGTCCTTTTGTTGTAAGATGAAGGAGAATAGTTTTGTCAGTGAGCACACACTCAAAATGTCTGGGTTGCACAACTGCTTGTCTCAGCTAGGGGTTAATCTTCCGAATGACTCGGTTATTGACATAATCCTCCAGTCGCTCCCACCTAGCTAGAAGAGCTTTGTGATGAAGTACAACATGCAGGGTATGGAGAAGTCCATTCCTGAGTTGTGCTTGATGCTGAAATCAGCAGAGGTCGAGATCAAAAAGGAGCATCAAGTGTTGATGGTGAATAAGACCACTAGTTCAAGAAAGGCAAGGGTAATAAGAACTTCAAGAAGGACGGCAAAGCAGTTGCCGCGCCTGGTAAGCAAGTTGTCGGGAAGAAGAACAAGAATGGACCCAAGCCTGAGACTGAATGCTTTTATTGCAAGGGTACCGGTCACTAGAAGCGGAACTGCCCCAAGTACTTAGCGGATAAGAAGGCCGGCAACGTTAAAGGTATACGTGATATACTTGTTATTGATGTGTACCTTACTAGCGCTCATAGTAGCTCCTGGGTATTTGATACCGGTGCAGTTGCTCACATTTGTAACTCCAAGCAGGAGCTGCGGAATAAGCGGAGACTGGAAAAGGACAAGGTGACGATGCGCGTCGGGAATGGTTCCATGGTCGATGTGATCGTCGTCGGCACGCTACCTCTACATCTACCTTCGGGATTAGTTTTAAACCTTAATTATTTTTATTTAGTACTAGCTTTGAGCAAGAACATTGTATCTGGATCTCGCTTGATGCGAGATGGCTACTCATTTAAATCTGAGAATAATGGTTGTTCTATTTATATGAGAGAAATGTTTTATGGTCATGCCCCGCTGGTCAATGGTTTATTTTTGATGAATCTCGAGCATGATGTTACACATGTCCATAGTGTGGGTATCAAAAGATGTAAGGTTGATAACAATAGTCCCACTTACATGTGGCACTGCTGCCTTGGTCATATTGGTGTCAAACACATGAAGAAACTCCATACTGATGGTTTTTTGGAGTCTCTTGATTTTGAATCATTTGACACGTGCAAACCATGACTCATGGGCAAGATGACCAAGACTCCGTTCTCCGGAACAATGGAGCGAGCAATTGACTTGTTGGAGATAATACATACCGATGTATGCAGTC
This sequence comes from Hordeum marinum, assembly GCA_022496015.1. Taxonomy (NCBI): domain Eukaryota; kingdom Viridiplantae; phylum Streptophyta; class Magnoliopsida; order Poales; family Poaceae; genus Hordeum; species Hordeum marinum. The sequence goes on along the minus strand of CM039674.1, from coordinate 425,075,247 downwards.
CAATGAGCGTCGAGGCTCGTAGTGGCTACCGTTATGTTCTCACCCTCACTGATGACTTGAGCAGATATGGGTATGTCTACTTAATGAAACACAAGTTTGAAACCTTTGAAATGTTCAGGAATTTCAGAGTGAGGTAGATAATCAACGTGACAGGAAAATAAAGTGCCAACGATCTGATCGTGACAGAGAATATTTGAGTCACGAGTTTGGCACGCACCTAAGGAAATGTGGAATTGTTTCACAACTCACGCCGCATGTCACACCTCAGCGAAATAGTGTGTCTGAACGTCGTAATTGCACTCTATTGGATATGGTGCGATCTATGATGTCTCTTACCCACTTACCGCTATCATTTTGGGGATATGCATTAGAGACTGCCGCATTCACTTTAAATAGGGCACCGTCTAAATCCATTGAGATGACACCATATGAATTATGGTTTGGAAAGAAACCTAAGTTGTCGTTTCTGAAAGTTTGGGGATGCGATGCTTATGTGAAGAAACTTCAACCTAAGAAGCTCGAACTCAAAGCGAAAAAGTGCGTCTTCATAGGATACCTCAAAGAAACTATTGGGTATACCTTCTACCTTAGATCCGAAGGCAAAGTCTTTGTTGCCAAGAATGGGTCCTTTCTAGAGAAAGAGTTTCTCTCGAAAGAAGTAAGTGGGAGGAAAATAGAACTTGATGAGGTAATTGTACCTTCACTTGAACCAGGAAGTTGTTTCTGTGGAGCCTGCACCGGCTGGAGAGGAAGTTAATGATGATGATCATGAAACTTTAGATCAAGTTGCTATTCAAAGGTCCACTAGGACATGTTCCACACTAGAGTGGTATGACAACCCTGTCCTGGAGATCATGTTGTTGGACAACAGTGAACCTTCGAACTATGAAGAAGCGATGGCGGGCCCGGATTCCAGCAAATGGCTTGAAGCCATGAAATCCGAGATAGGATCCATGTATGAGAACAAAGTATGGACTTTGGTGGACTTGACTGATGATAAGCGAGCCATAGAAAATAAATGGATCTTTAAGAAGAAGACTGATGAGGATGGTAATGTGACCGTCTATAAGGCTCGACTTGTCGCTAAGGGTTATCGACAAGTTCAAGGAGTTGACTACGATGAGACTTTCTTAGCCGTAGCGATGCCGAAGTCTGTCCAAATCATGTTAGCAATTGCCGCATTTTATGATTATGAGATCTGGTAAATGGACGTCAAAACGACATTCCTTAATGGCTTCCTTAAGGAAGAACTGTATATGATGCAGCCGGAAGGTTTTGTCGATCCTAAATATGGTAACAAGGTATGCAAGCTCCAGCGGTCCATCTATGGGTTGGTGCAAACATCTCGGAGTTGGAACATTCGCTTTAATGAGGTGATTAAAGCTTTGGGGTTTATACAGGTTTATGGAGAACCCTGTATTTACAAGAAAGTGAGTGGGAGCTCTGTAGCATTTCTCATATTATATGTGGATGACATATTGTTGATGGGAAATAATATAGAACTTTTGGAAAGCATAAAGGCCTACTTGAATAAGTGTTTTTCAATGAAGGACCTTGGAGAAGCTGCTTACATATTAGGCATCAAGATCAATAGAGATAGATCGAGGCGCCTCATAGGTCTTTCACAAAGCACATACCTTGACAAGATATTGAAGAAGTTCAATATGGAACAATCCAAGAAGGGGTTCTTGCCTGTGTTACAGGGTGTGAGATTGAGTACGACTCAATGCCCGACCACGACAAAGGATAGAGACGAGATGAGTGTCATCCCCTATGCTTCAGCCATAGGCTCTATTATGCATGCCATGCTGTGTACCAAACCTGATGTGAACCTTGCCATAAGTATGGTAGGGAGGTACCAAAGTGATCCCGGAGCGGAACACTGGACAGCGGTCAAGAATATCCTAAAGTACCTGAAAAGGACCAAGGACATGTTTCTCGTATATGGAGGTGCCGAAGAGCTCGTCGTAAAGGGTTACGTTGATGCTAGCTTCGACACAGATCCGGATGACTCGAAGTCACAAACCGGATACATGTATATTCTGAATGGAGGGGCAGTCAAGTGGTGCAACAGCAAGCAAACCGTCGTGGCGGCATCTACATGTGAAGCGGAGTACAAAGGCTTCGGAAGCAGCAAAGGAAGGAGTATGGATGAAGGAGTTCATCACCGACCTAGGAGCGATTCCCAATGTGTCGGGCCTAATGACTCTATTCTGTGACAACACTGGAGGCATTGCCCTTGCCAAGGAGCCCAGGTTTCACAAGAAGACAAGACACATCAAACGCCGCTTCAACTCCATTTGTGATTACATTCAGGAAGGAGATATAGAAATTTGTAAAGTACATACGGATCTGAGTGTCTCAGATCCGTTGACTAAACCTCTCTCACGAGCGAAACATGATCAACACCAGAACTCTATGGGTGTTCGATACATCACAATGTAACTAGATTATTGACTCCAGTGCAAGTGGGAGACTGTTTGAAATATGCCCTAGAGGCAATAATAAAATGTTTATTATTCTATTTCCTTGTTCATGATAATTGTATATTGTTCATGCCATAATTGTATTAACTGGAAACCGTAATGTATGTGTGAATACATAGACCACAACATGTCCCTAGTGAGCCTCTAGTTGGCTAGCTCGTTGATCAATAGATGGTCACGGTTTCATGACCATGCACATTGTATGTCGTTGATAACGGGATCACATCATTAGGAGGAGGATGTGATGGACAAGACCCAATCCTAAGCATAGCACAAGGTCGTGTAGTTCGTCTGCTAAAGCTTTTCTAATGTCAAGAATCATTTCCTTAGACCATGAGATTGTGCAACTCCTGGATATCGTAGGAATACTTTGGGTGTGCCAAACATCACAACATAACTGGGTGGCTATAAAGGTATACTACGGGTATCCCCGAAAGTATCTGTTGGGTTGGCACAAATCGACACTAGGATTTGTCACTCCGTGTGACGGAGAGGTATCTATGGGCCCACTCGGTAAGACATCATCATAATGAGCTCAATGTGACTAAGGAATTAGCCACGGGATGATGTGTTATGGAACATGACGGGGTTATTACCCATAGGTAGGCCAAAGCAATGGGGTCTTCCCCCTTTCGCTTCGAAGAATAACTACGCGGCCGGCTGGCCATGGCCGGCAGGAGGACGTTCGGCACAAGCCGGTGCCGGCTGGCGCTCCGGACGGTTGGTCGTGGAACCGGCTGGACCCTCAGCCGGCTGGGCATGGTCGGCTGCCTCCGGGCCGACTCTTCCGTTGACCTTGGGATGGACATGCGACGTCCCGTCCCTCTACGAGCGGGTACGATGACGCGATGTGACTAGTACGACGGGCGGCCCTGTGGCTACAGTGTCCGCTGACGCACTACAACATGTGGCTATAGTCCAACCATCCCAGCCGCTAAGCTCGGCGAGCGCGACTGGGCATGGGAATAGTGCCGGCACGCCCTCGCCACTCGATTACTTACCCCCGGCATGGCTACAGCGCGCCCGGCCGTACCGGAGACTTCGGCCAGCTGGCGCTAGACGACGCCCCCTCGGGCGACCCGTGCGGCGGCAAGTGGGTGAGGGCTAATCGCAGAGCCGGCTGGCAGGCCCCAACGGGAGATGGGACCGCTCGGCCGGCAGACCCCACCAACAACGAGACGGCACGAATGGCGGGACCCTCTGGCCAGCCGGGTCCCCCACCTTTGTACTTAGAACATATTACAAGAGCTGGGGGGTTGGCCTATAAAAAACCCCGAGCCCCCCATGCAACGGGGACGGACGATCATCTTCACACACACTCAACCCCTTCTAGCAGTGGAGGAACAGGAGTCGGCTGCCCCTTCTTCCTCCTCTAGACACAGCTCCAGGAGCACCATTGTATCTATACCCATCCATCCAACTAAACCAAGCAGGACTAGGGGCATTACCTCCTCCGGAGGGCCCTAAACCTGGGTACATTGTGTGTCATCACCGCTTGTGCCCAATCTCGCACCCAGATCCCGTCGGTATCCTTCGGCCTCAACCACCTTCGATAAGCCACCCTATGGCATCTGTCGTGAGAAAACGACGACAGTTGGCGCCCACCGTGGGGCCGTACGCGACGCCGGACGGATTCATGCTCCGGGCGGGACCCCTCGACATTCCCCACCATCGTCGCTCGTCCAGTCGAAACCGTGGGGGGCTCATGGGGCACGTCCGACCTGCTCGGCGTGGCCCTCCGGGGTTTGAGCACTCCGATCACCCCAACGGCAAACCCAGACACCGCCACGGCTGATCTTGAGGCGGCTCTTCGCGTCCTGTTCGAGGATGCCACCGCCCTCGCGGCCACGCGGCGCCGCATGGAGGCGGCACAGCAGGAGTACGCTTCCGCCTACGGACTCACCCCGACTGGCACCAAGCCCAGCCGGCGTGGGGCTGTGCGCGACCGCGGTCGCGTGGTTGCCGAAATCCTCGGCGGCAAGATGCCCGTCTACGACACCCCTGCAGCCAACCTGCGGGCTCTCAAGTTGGCCTACAAGGAATTGGCCACCTTGGAGGGAGAAGAGTGTGCCGCCCACGAGCACCACATCAAGGAGCTCATCGATGCTGCTAATGCACAGCAGCATCTACTCGCGATGGGCGGCGCTGCCACTGAAGGCCCCCGGCCTAAGCGTGAGGGCACGGGAACTGCCATCCGCCAGGCGGCCCAGTACTCCTGCTCCCCTCGCGTTTCCGGCCGCCGAGCCGGAGCAAACAACCGCCGGCCCTCTCAGACGCCGAGGAGCGAGCAGCCGGCACACCAACGAACTGCCTCGAAGCAGCCGCCACCACGAAGCGCCGGCATGCGGCAGCCGGCGCAGCCACGAGCACACGCCGCCCCCATGGCGCGAGTCGGGGCAGTCGGTGCCACCCACCGTCCGTCTTGAGCTCTCGGCTCGGCTCGGACCATGCGTCCCCCGCAGCAAGAACGACGCCCGCAATCGCCTCGACAGACTCGTGCAATCCGCCCTCCTCGAGGAGGAGGGCTCAATTGGTCCGGCTTGCTTCGGCACTCGGATCCGCATCGAGCCATTCCCAACCAGCTTCATGCTCCCTAGGGACACCCTGAAATACAATAGGGCCGCCAAGCCCGAAGACTGGTTGATCGACTACACCATCGCGGTTGGCATCACCAGGGGGATTAAGCGCGTAGCCATTCGCTACGCCCCCCTCATGTTGATCGTCTCAGCCCGCACCTGGCTCAACAGCCTGGCGGCCAGCAGCATCAACACCTAGACGGACTTCGAGGAGGCCTACCTTTGTAACTTCACCGACACATACAAGCGGCCTGGCAGTCCCTGTGAACTTGCCATGTGCGTTCAGGGGCCGGACGAATCCCTCCGCGACTACCTCACTCGATGGACCGAGCTCCGAAATTCCTGCGAGGGGGTGCACAAGGTGCAAGCCGTGCAGTACTTCATCGAGCGCTGTCGGGATGGCACCCCTCTCAAACATAAGCTCTTGTGCTCCGAGCCGGCCACGCTTGCCGAGCTCATGACCAAGGCGGACAAGTACGCCATGGCCGATTCGGCCATCCGGGTCAAGACGACCCCGCCTGCCAAGGCGACGATGACACCGGCCACAACCCGGGCGGCTGCCGACAACCGGCAGCCACAGAACAACAAACGCAAGAAGGACCAGAGGGATCCCGCTACGGGAGTCGGCGGGTCAATACCATCGAGGATCAGGAGCCAGCTGCCCAGCCTTCCGGCCAGCGCGAGTGCACCAGCAAGGCTGCTTGGCAGCCGAAGCTCACCTTCGAGCAAATGCTCGACCTCCCCTGCAAGAACCATTCGGGGGCCAAACCCTCTATGCACACGCTCTGGTAGTGCAGCTTCTCACAGCGATTGGACCGGGGGGACGGCCTTTTGGCTCCTACCGTGCCGCCAGCCCGCGTGCCGGCCTCGGCCCAAGCTGCCGCCCCGGCGTCGGATCCGGCTCCGGCCCAGAACGACCATCGTCTAATCGACCAGTTCCCCAACCAGGATGGTTGCTATGTCGTATTCACCAGTGAAGAGACGGGCAAACACGCTCAGCGCCAGCTCCACCGTGAGGTGAGCGCCACCATGCCGGCGACTCCCTAGTTCATGCACTGGTCGGAGAAGCCGGTCACTTGGAGCCAGGCCGATCACCCTGCCGTGATGCAAATCCCGGCAGCTATGCTTTGGTCCTCTACCCCACCATCGCCACCAAGGAGCGAACTTGCCGCTTCTCACGGGTGCTGATAGATGGTGGCAGCAGCATCAACATCCTGTACCTCGACACTATGCATAAGTTGGGGCTGAAGATAGAAGACCTGCAGGCGAGCCGGACGATTTTCCATGGCCTTGTGCCTGGAAAGTCCTGCTCTCCTGTCGGCAAGATCACAGTCGACGTCCTCTTCGGCGGACCCGACCACTTCCTTCGCGAGCCAGTGTTGTTTGAGGTCGTGGACCTCGCGAGCCCTTACCACGCGATGTTGGGCCGACCAGCTCTTGTTAGCTTCATGGCGGTCCCCCACTATGCCTACCTCAAGCTCAATATGTCGGGCCGCAAGGGAATCATCACCATCACGGGTGACTACAAAATGTCGCTCGAGTGTGCTCGATACGGCAGCCGGCTGGCTGAGGCCCTGGAAATCAAGAGAAATGGCAGCTCGATCGACTCGTGGCCCTTGCCAATAGCCAGCTGGCCGTGCCGGCTCCTCCCTCGCAATTCGTCGGCGAGGCCTCCTTCTAGCCGTCCAAGGACACTAAGCAAATTCCGCTCGACCCGGCCAACCTGGCTCAATGCGTCACCATCGGCTCCCGCCTCAACAACAAATAGGAAGGCGAGCTCGTAAACTTCCTCCATGAGAATCGGGACATCTTCGCATGGTCCCCGAAGGACATGCTGGGTGTTCCGAGGAATTTCGCCAAGGACAAACTACACGTCCGTCCGGACGTCAAGCCGGTCAAGCAACCCTTGCGCCGATTCTCCGAGGAGAAGCGGCGTACTATAGGCGAAGAGATCGCCCGGCTGCGTACAACCGGGTTCATCATGGAAGTGTTCCACCCAGACTGGCTGGCCAACCCAGTCCTGGTGCTAAAGAAAAACAAGACCTGGCACATGTGCATCGACTACACTAGCCTGAACAAGGCATGTCCCAAGGACCCATTCGCTCTGTCGCGAATCGATCAAGTCATCGACTCCACGGCCGGCTGTGACTTGCTGTCCTTCCTGGACGCCTATTCCGGCTACCACCAGATCAAACTGGACCAGGAAAACTGGCTCAAGACCTCCTTCATCACGCCCTTCGGGGCGTACTGCTACATCACCATGTCCTTCGGCCTGAAGAACGCAGGCGCCACATTCCAACGGTGCATGCAGAAATGCCTCCTACCTTAGATAGGCAGGAATGTCCACGTCTACGTCGACGACATCGTCGTCAAAACCAAGAAGCAATTCAGCCTCCTCGATAACCTACGGGAGACCTTTGCGAAAATGTGCGAGTACAAGATCAAGCTCAACCTGGAGAAGTGTGTCTTCGGCATCCTGGCCAGTCAACTCTTGGGTTTCTTCGTGTCCGCTCGCGGTATCGAAGCTAACCCAGAGAAGATCAGTGTGATCGAGCGCATGCCCAAGCCGACCCGGCTCCGCGACGTCCAGAAGTTCACCGGCTGCCTTGCCTCGCTCAGCCGGTTCATTAGCCGGCTGGGGGAAAAGGCCTTGCCCCTCTATGGGCTCCTTCGCAAGACGGCTCTAATCGAGCTGGGTCAAACCAACAGGCCAGGCGTCTTCGACTGGCCTGACGAGGCGAACGAGGCCTTCCGCGGCCTCAAGAAGGCACTCACCCGCGCGGCCATCCTGGCCATGCCGGCCGAGAAGGAACCCCTCCTCGCCTACATCGTGGCGACCACCCGTGTCATCAGCGTCGTCCTGGTGGTCGAGCGGCCGGAGGAGGGCAAGTCCCTGCCGGTCCAGCAACCCGTCTACTACCTCAGCGAGGTCCTCTTTGCGTCCAAGCAGAACTATCCCCAGTACCAGAAGATGTGCTATGGCATATACTTCGCCGCCAAGAAGCTCAAGCAATACTTCCAAGAGCATACCATTACCGTGGTGAGCACGACCCCGCTCGGCGAGATCATGAGCGGCCGGGACTCCACCGGCCGGATTGCCAAATGGGTCATCGCCCTCGCCGATCATGAGATCCGGTACAAGCCAAGAACCGCCATCAGGCGCATCCTCTGCTTTGGCGACTCTAACCTCGTGGTGCAGCAAGTCTCCGGAGAATGGGAAGCCAGGGATGCTAACATGGCCAGCTACCACTTCCTCGTACAATAGCTCACCGGCTCCTTCGAGGGCTGTGAGTTTCATCACGGCCCACGGGCGGACAACGAGGCGGTGGATGCGCTGGCAAAGATCGGCTCCACCCGAAAGGCCATCCCAGCCGGCGTCTCCCTCGAACGGCTGCTCAAGCCGCCGATCAAGCCTTCCCTAGAATCAGAGTAAATCTTCGTGCCGGCGGGCACTGCCGGCCCATCAACGGTCCCGGCCGCCTCTCCGGCACCTTCGTCACCGGCTCCCGAACCGTTAGCCGCCTTGCCAACGCCAATCGAGCTGGCGGCGCCCGAGGCAGTCGGCTCCTACAATGCGGTCGTCTTGATGACCATCGACCAGCCAACCCCGGGGCTGGCGAACTGGCCTGAAGGACTGATCATCCAGTCCCGGGGGCTCCCAAGCCGGTCCCGAGGGCTGGCGCGCCGGTCCCGGGGGCTGGTCATTCGGCCCCGAGGACTCCCGAGCCGGTCCCCGTCAAGGCCCCCTCATGGGCCCAATCCATCCCGGTGTTTTTTCTATGGGGCGAACTGCCCCGAATGAGGCTTTGGCAAGGCAAATCCAACGCCGGGCCATGGCCTACGACATCATCAACAATGAGCTCATCCACCGCGGCACCACCGGCGTCTTCCAGCGATGCGTTGAGCCGGAAAAGGGTCTAGAGATCCTCCTCGAGATTCACCAGGGCGAGTGCGGGCATCATGCCGCCTCCCGGACCCTGGTGGCCAAGGCTTTCCGCCATGGATTCTTCTGGTCGACGGCTCTCAAGGCGGCCAAGAAGTTGGTCAACGAGTGCGAGGGTTGCCAACGCTTCAGCATGCAAAACCACCTGTCGGCAACGGCACTCCAAACCATCCCCCTCTCATGGCCCTTTGCCGTTTGGGGGCTAGACATGGTGGGCCCATTCAAAACCGCTCAAGGCGGCATGACGCACTTGCTGGTGGCGGTCGACAAATTCACCAAGTGGATCGAGGCGCGACCAATCAAGAAGCTGGACGGCCTCACGGTCGTCCGGTTCATCGATGACATCACGATGCGCTACGGAGTTCCCCATAGCATCATCACCGATAACGGCACGAACTTCGCCAAGGGCGCACTCGCGCACTTCTACTCCAAGCAAGGAATCCGGCTCGACCTGGCCTCCGTCGCTCATCTGCAGTTAAACAGCCAGGTCGAGAGGGCGAATGACATCATCCTGTTCGGCATCAAGCCCCGGCTCATGATGCCACTGGTAAGGTCGGCCGACTGCTGGATCGACGAGTTGTCGGCCGTCCTTTGGAGTCTCAGGACCACCCCAAACCGTTCAACCGGCTACACTCCCTTCTTCCTTGTGTATGGGTCTGAGGCGATCATCCCCACCGACATCGAGTTCGATTTGCCTCGGGTCGCCCTATACACAGAGAAGGACGCAAAGGAGGCAAGAGAAGATGACGTCGACCTACTCGAGGAAGCTCATGAACTGGCCCTGAGCGAGATAGCAATCTACCAGCAGAAGCTCCGGCACAACCACAGCAAGCAGATCTGGCCACTCTCCTTTCCCAAAGGGTACCTGGTCCTCAGGCGGATCCAGCGAACAGCCGGACAACACAAGTTGTCCTCCCCATGGGAGGGCCCGTTCATCATCAGCAAGGAACTGCACAACAATGCATACTATCTAATAGATGCCCAGAAGCCGCAGAAGCGCAAAAGAGATGCCTCCGGAGAGGAGACGGAGCGCCCTTGGAACGCGGCCCTCCCGCGCCCGTTTTTTACTGCTAAAGAAACCAGTGTATGTATGTATCCCCACCCATTTTGGCTTATGAATGCAATGGGCGCCCCAAGCTGGCTCTTGGGGCACGCCCTGTTTCGTTTCCCTCAAAAGTGTCCCTCACTCACCGGCTCCCCGACCCGGCTCCCGGGCCCAGGGGCTAGCCGGTTGGACCTAGAGCGCTTCTCCCAGAGGTTGGCTAAGTAATATGAGCCGGCCAAACCTCCCCACCCCTACCAGCTACAGAACCGGCCCCCGGCTGTCCGGCTGATGGGGCGTCGGGGCGGCAAGGTTTGGCTCACACGAAAGGTCAAAACAAAGGGAAACCCCGGCTAGGCCCAGCCGGATCATCGCCGCGTCTCTACCACTGTACTTATCCCGAAAAGCCCTTGCGATTCCTAAGTTTTGAACCGGCTCCCTTGAGGCAGATGCCCCGACCCATCTACAAACCGGTTCTCGGCTGGCGGGCTGGCGGGGCTGAAACCAAAGGGGAAAAGGAGAAGAACCGAAAAGAGTCGAGCGGGCAAAAAAGGATAAGGATGAGGCGGCATGAGTAATAAGGCAAAATATTCATGGCATAAATGTTAAGGCAAAAGCGGCCCACGGCCAGCATTAGTTCATTACATAAACACCCCCAGTGGGTGGATTCAAGCTTAACATGCAGGGAGAAAAAAGAGAAAGATAAAAAACGCCCGGGAGCTCAGGCCACCGGCGCGTCACCAGCCGGCGTGCCCCCAGCCGGCGCGTCGCTGAGCGGCTCGGCTCTCGCCTCAGAGGTGGTCGCGGCCTTCGGGTCGGCCTCCTTGGCCTTTGAGGTGGGCTCCTCAGTTTCGGATGTCTCGTCGCTCGAGTCGGTGCTCTCGTCGACAACTTCATCATCCGCCAGGCCTTGGGGGATGCCGAAGGAGTCCTCGGGCAGCGGCTCGCCATCCTCGCCAACGGCCGGCAGGAACTCGTCCGCATTGACATACGACATGAGCTCGTTGGCCCGGTGGACAAGGGCCGGCTCACGGGGCTCCCGCTCTGCGGCCGACACATCCCGCATGGTCGCCAGCCGGCCCAGATCCATGCCGCGGTACCACGACGTGATGAACCGGAGCGCGATCTGCACCCCGACTCGGGCAGCCGACGCCTTCCAAGTTGACCTCCGAGGTGGCAAGGGAACCCTTGACCTGCTCAAGCGTCCTCTCGAGGCGGGTCACCTCGCCTTGAAGGGCGGCGGTCCTCAGGGCGGCGTCAGCCGCCTCCTTGACGGCCGCCTCCCGGGCCGCCACCTCCTTCGCCGCCTCGGCCTTGAGCCGGTCCCGGACCGCCTCCCCATCTACCAACAATGCGGCCAGCCGGTCCGTCTCCTGTGTGGCCGCCTAGACGACTCTCGCCAGCCGGTCCCGCTCAGAGACAAGCCCGGTCTTCTCCCCCTGAAGCGCGGCCAGGTCAACTGCAAGACACGACAGGCGTTAGCCAACTCCCGGGGGCTATGTGCCCCTCCTGCGAAGTGCAACTAACCTTGCACGCGAGCCAACTCCTCCTCCAGACGGTAGAAGTCGTAGTTGCCGCGGTCATGGATGGAGACCGCCTCTACGAATAGCTTCTGCCACGGGGAGGTTCGTTCCTGCCACAAAAAGGCAAAGTTTAAGACACGCTCAAAAGAGATCCGGCCCGGCTGCCCGTCAGCCGGTCAGCCGGCCCGCATCTCGGGGGCTACACCCACTGGGTGCGCTCGCGTGCCCCCACTCAAAATTCTAAGTCAAAGAAGCCGGCTTACCTCCGCACACAGTAGGGCGGCATCTGCCGCCTCCGCGAACCGGGCCAGCTCCTGCCGGCACCGGTCCAGGACACTCCCCAAGTCCGCAAAGGAAGGGACCGGGCCGCCTGCCTAGGGGGGAGGCAGGGACAGCGCGCTCGCCAGCGCTTCCCAGTCTCGGAGCACCTCCTACATCGATCGCAGGGGCCTTCTGGCCCGGCCGCTGCTGCCGCCCGGGCTCGCCACGACGCCAACCGTCGAGGGCGGGTTGACAGTGGAAAGGGTGCGGGAGTCATTTCCCTTCGGCCCTCCACCCAACGCTGTCGCCACCTCCGCTTCCTGCCGCTCCAGCGCATCGATCGCGACGGAGGGCGCCTCCACCTCCATGGCCACCGCCTCTGGCGCCGCCTCCGACACCGCCTCCGGGGCCGCCGGGACCTCCGGCACCTCGACCCGGGCTGGTTCGGCCACAGGCGGGGTCACCTCCGTCACCTCGGGCCGGGCCGCCTCGGGAGCCGGCTCCACCGTCGTCGCCCCCACTTGGGCCGCCTCCTATGTGGACAGGGGCGCCGGCGAATCCGTGGCGACTCCTTGCGGCTCGCTCGACGGAGACCTCGACATACGGGTCGACTTCGCCACCAAGTCCGACGCTCGCGGGGGATCCACCGACCTCCTCCGCCTCCGGCTGCTTGAGGTCCCGGAGTGCGAGGCCCCTCCTCGCGTCCCGGAGTTGGAGGCTCATAGCTCCGCAAGCCTCCTCTTCTCCTCCTACTGGGTGGCTGCGTGCTCGTGGGCTAGCCGGCTGGCGGCATCCGTAGGCTCCCCCTCCGACTCCTCCTCGTGGAGCTCGATGGGGTCACTGCAGCGCCCAAGGATTGGTTACTCGCCGGCTGGCGACCTGGAAGAAAACTCACATAAAGAGAAAACCTTACCCGATGACAAGGGGCAAGGCCCACTTGGCACGTGGCGGCGGCTTCCATGCGGCCACCTTCATCCGCTTCGGGCCGGGCAGTGGGGCCACCGGTCCCCCCTGAGGCGGCCTCTTCCCCCGGCCGGCCGCTCCGGCCGCCGGGGCTTGAGCCGTCCACTCCTCGTTCCTCCGACCCTTGCGCGCTGAGGGAGGAGGCTCATTCAGAATCATTAATTCATCATCATCGTCGTCGTCCGTCCAGTCCCTAATCGTGGAGGCAAGAGGGAACTCACCCGCTTCGCTGGGCTCCCCGGCCGTGTCGGACCCTCCAGCTCCGCTGGGAGTGCCGGTTCGCGGGTCTGCCGGCTCGTCGACTCCTCCCGAGGAGTCCACCCCCTCCTCCGGGGGGCCTCCCGTCTGGTAGTCTTCAGAGTCGGAGTTTTCACACTCCGCCTCGAAGATCTGAGGATGCGGGCCGTCCGGCATATTCTGTCGTACCAGCAGCCGCGGTCAGCACATCAAAGTAAGCACTCCAGCCGGCTGCCGGCTGGGAAGTATCAACCAAAGAAGAAACCGCCTCGACAAAAAACTTACCAGGGGTGGCCGGTTGATGCGGTCATACGGCTCCATGCCGAAGGACCATGAGGAGGGCTTCAGCTTGAACGTCGTAAGGGCGTTCACCCGCTTCGCCACCTGAGCCAGCATCAGCTCGACGATGGACAGCCGGCAAGGGTCACGCCGGCCGGACATGTCGCAGATCCAGCGCGGCCTCAGCTGGAGGGGTGAAACCCGGCACAAGATAAAGGCCGCCACCAGGTCGGCGGCGACCAGCCCCTCGGAGGTCTTCAGCTGCGTGAGCCAGCCGAGCTCCTCTAGGGCCACGTCGCGTGAGGCAGTCCCCAGCCAGTTCAACTGGGTGGACTGCCTGTCTTCAAATGGCGGCAGCCAGATGTAATCCATCCTCGGGTCGGCATTCTTCACGTAGAAGAACGTTCGGTGCCACTCCTTGACGGAGTCAATAAGAGAGAGGGGGGGAAAGCGAGTGACGTCGCGGCAGCACACCACCATGCCCCCGCACGTGTCGCTTTTCAGAGGTTTGAGGTAGAAATGAGCATTGAAGAGTTTGATTAAGGGAAGAATGCCGAGGTACCCCTCGCACAACATCACGAAGGCAGAGAGGTATAGAATCGAGTTCGGGCCGAGGTTGTGCGGCTGGAGGTCGAAGGTATCAAGGAGGAGGCGAAAGAAGATACTAACTAGGAGCCCGAAGCCCCGGGAGAAGTGCTAGAGGAACACAATGTGTTCCCCTGGTTGTGACGCCGGCGCTATCTCGTCGCCCGACGCGCGTGCGACCACCCGCTCCTCCAGCGGCAGCATGCGCGCGCGGCGAAGCTCGGCGATGTCCGCCTCGATCACAAAGGAGCCATCCTAGCTTCCACCGCATCCATCGGCCATCGTGGCGGCGGTACGGCGTGCGGGCACGGTTGCGTGCTTGGGTGCCGTGGCGCGAGAGGAAGGCAGGGAGGCAACAAAGACGGGCAGAAGAGCCGCAAGTGAGGCGCGGATACCTTCGCCTCTTGTCCTTCGTCCCCTTTTATAGGGGAGGCCACGACCGGGGGACGTGGGATTGATTGCGCCCACTCCCCCAGGAAACTCCGCGCGCGCGTGGGTGGGCCCGGGCCGTAATGGCCACATCGGGGCGCAGAGGATCCTAGCCCGTGCCCCGAGGCCTACTGGGCTACGCCTGGGTCCTAGCGGGCTAGGCCCAGGCAACGTCCCGTCTCCCCGGGTGCGCCCCCCCGCATCATTACTCGCCGCATGGCGTGCCGCGTGCCGGTGCGGGTCCCGGGGCGGCGCGTCGGTGCCCGAGGCGTCGGGTCCGATGACCGACCCGGCTGCCCTTTTGTCTTCGAGCCAGAGGCAGGTATCGCAAAGGGGAAGCCGCCGGCTCCCCATCGTCTGCCAGACGCGGGTCCTCGGCGCGTGGGTCGAGAGCGCTCTCAGCCTCCTTCCTCGGCGCGTGCTGGGAGGGGTGCTATTATTCCATCCCATTAACTCCGAAGAGCGCTGGTACACTGTATGTAGACACCGACGGGCGCTTCTTCTTCGGCCGAGAGAGGTCGGGGGAAGACGAAAAGAGGTGCTAGAGGTAGGAAGGCTGTTGCGCCTTCCTTGCCGCCACCCCCAGCTGATTCTCCCGACCATAGGAGTGCTCCGTCTCAGGTGGACCCGTCTTACTTGGACCCGTCTCGGACTCCGGTCGCCGAGCCTCGGGTCACCAAGCCTTCGTCCCAGGAGACTCCGGTCCCAGAGTCTTCGTCCCAAGAGACTCCGGTCGCAGAGTCTTCGTCACATTTGACTCCGGAGGCTAGTGGCCATGCTGATGGTGGCGAGGACAAATTTTCTGAGGATACCTATAGCGAGGGCGAGATGGTTGAGTAGGGAAAGAAGGTCTACCAACATGGTTATACAAAGCTCCCTCCCGTGCCGACGACCCGCGATCAGAGGTGGTTGATTGTGCCTAATGCGGAGAAGTAAGTGCATTTACTCTTTTTTAACATGTTGCCTTCATGTTTCTTCATATTAATATCTAATGTGTTGGCCTTGTCATACTACAGGGGTTGGAAACATGACCCTGGTGTCCACAGGCCCAACCAGGTCGTTGGTGTGCTTATCCGGCACCACTTCCCGGGAAAGGCCACGCTGCCCGGTGAGGGTGAGGTTCCGCAGGTAGCACTGAGCTGGGAGCTGTATGTGGCTGCCTCGGCCCCGCCGGAGACGAGGGTCGACGGTGTCTTGTGCGAGATGGTGGCCGACATTGTGATCCGGTGGTTTTGGGTAATTTCTCCTTTACAGAATTAAAAATCAACAACATCTAGTGATTGTACTAATCAATGTTATCTTGTTTGATTGCAGACCTTCTGCAGGTGTCTTGAGGAACACGAGGCGGACACGACTATTTTTCTTGTAGCCGAGTGCAAGCGCCTACTTCAGAACTTACGACACGAGGCTCGGGTGCAGACTATTCGAGACTACTACGCCTCGACTAACATTAAGAGAGCCAAGAAGAAGTGCCGCAAAAAATTTCTGAGTAAGGAGAAGTACATGAAGGTAATTACCTATTCTTAAGGCCTTGTACTTAGTTTCCTTGATTTGATTCGTAGGCGTGGCGCTGAAATTTCTCTTGTCTAACTTAGGTGCCCCCGAGATGGTGTGCGGATAGGATGGACTGTTGGGAGGCATTGGTGGATGGGTGGTGCTCTCCCAAATGACTAGCCGACCACAACAAGGCCAAGGATAAGCATGCCCAAATGAAAGGTGTGCCAAACCATCAAGGGAGCTCCAACCTGTTTGAGTACGGGGATCACTGGGTATGTGGTTTGCTTCATGATTCATGAAATTTCATTCTTCATGCTAGCTTGAGCCCTTAACTAATATTTTGTTCCTCTCTTTTAGGCGCGACAAAACAAGAAGGAGGTGCCACCGTTGTTCGACCTCTATGTCATGGCCCATACTACCTCTTACAAGAAGGCCAAGGCATTCTGTGAGGATCACCTCGATCATCTAGAGAGCTTCAGCAACATCTTATCCCACAACAAGCTCGTGAGGTACAGAGATGAGGGGAAGGCGAGGAAAGGGGAGGACTTCAACCCGAGCCAGAGTCCTTTTGATCCAGAGCTCATGATGATATCTGGTGGCGAGAGGCCCCATGGCTCGATAGCCATTGGGGATGGACTGATACGTTGTCCTAGAACTCTCCCGGAGATCAAGCAGCGCTAGACGAGCTCCGATCCTGAGATAAGGCCTCGTCCATGGCCAATGGATCTCGCCATCGAGGCTAGGGCCCAGGAGCTTCTGGCGGAGGCAAACAGACAGGTGACGCAGAGGGAGAGGGACATGAAGGAGAGGAAGGTTAGACTATTGGAGGAGGAGAGGAACCGGAACGACACGTCTCACCGGGCCCTATACGAGCTCCTTGTGGTAAGTTTCTTCTACATATTAGCCAAATCATGCACGTAATGTTCATTTCATCACTAACTAATATGACTGACTCGTGAAAACAAGATGTGCAGACCGTGTGCCACAACAATGGTCATACCCCTCCGTCGATGCCTCAGATTGCTATAGCACCCACGGTGAGTTGCATTTCAATGGTCATTATTTACTAGTATTCACATTTGATTTGCATCATGCTAAGGAGACATTGCAAATGATCTTTGGTGCAGTGTGCCTCCCGACAAGCATCGACCGACCCTTCTGCGTCTGCCGCAACCCCGACCGGTCCTTCTCCGTCTCACACTGGCGCAAACCCACCTGGTCCTTCACCTCCGTGATGATGGTAAGTTTTACCAAGTGTTTTGCTTAACAAATGCATACTTAGCTTAAGAAATGACCAATTTAGCTCCAAAATGACATATACTTAGCTTCTTTAGTTCATTTATTACATACTAAGCATACTTAGGTAAAAATGGCATGATAACCTTGGTTTAGCTCCAAAATGACATAGACTTAGCTTATTTTCCTCCAAAATGACAAAATAACATTATCTACCTCCAAAATGACCGATTATAACTAGGATAGCTCTAAAATGACCTACACTTGCCATTTTGTCCTCCAAAATGAGTAAATATGATTAGTTAGCTCAAAAATGGCATAACTACCTAGGTTAGCTCAAAAATGACCTATACTTAGCTTCTTTAGTTCATTTATGACATACTTAGCATACTTAGGTAAAAAATGGCATGATAACCTTGGTTTAGATCCAAAATGACATAGGCTTAGCTTATTTTCCTCGAAAATGACATAATAACCTTACGAAGCTCCAAAATGACCTATTTACCTAGCTTAGCTCTAAAATGACCTACACTTAGCATTTTTACCTAGCTTAGCTAAAAAATGGCATTTTTACCTACCTTAGTTAGAAGAAGAAGAAGATAAAGAAGAGGAGAGGAGAAAAAGAAAGAGAATTAAAAAAATTCTTGTTCTTGTTCTTCTTTTTCTTCTTTTTCTTCTTCTTCTTCTAGCTAGTCTTCTTCTTATTCTTCTAACTTTCTTCTTTAGCAATTTGTAGATTTGCTTTAGATGAGGAAGCTTGCGTTGATGGAGTCTACTCTTGTCCTTGTGCTTCCTTTTTGTTTTTATTTTGTACGATGAACTTTGTTGTCGGATATGTTGTTGGAAACTTGTTGGATATGTTGTTGGAAACTTGTTGTTGGATATGTTGTTGGAAACTTGTTGTTGGATATGTGTTGGTATGCTTGTTGGAAGTATTTTCAAATGTGTATATATATCTATGAAATTCTGTGAAATTGAATGAATTTAAGAAAAAAAACAGAAAAAATAGGGGCTATACAAGCTCTTTGCCGTCCGCTGGCACACGACAAAGCTGCCACATGGCAGCTACCTATGCAACCTGGGGTGGCACTGGGCTGGCCTATGCGGTTGCTTTGCCGTCTGCTGGCTGACGGCAAAGAACTTTGCATCTTTGTCGTCAGCCAGCGCACGGCAAAGAAACCATTGCTTTGTCGTCAGCTGGCAGACGGCAAAGAACTTTGCATCTTTGCCATCTGCCAGTAGACGGTAAAGCACGCTGTTAACCCCTTAACGGATTTAAGCTGCCACGTGTGCCGTCCACGCCCTTTGTCGTCTGCTCGCTGACGGAAAAGACCTTTGCATCTTTGCCGTCAGCCAGCAGACGGCAAAGTGCCCTTTACCGTAGCTTATTCAGTCGGACGGTTGGCCGTCTACTGGCAGACGACAAAGCCTTTGCCGTCTGCCATGCATGCCTTTGTCGTCCACTATGGCAGATGGCAAAGTTGCTGATTCCTGTAGTGTATTGGTTTTCATGTTCATCGGGGAGATATTTACAGTTTTATTAGATTAGCTTCTTTTTCTATCCTATAAACACACAAAAAAGCCAAAAGTTAGATTAGTTCATCGAGCGTACCTATCTTTTTGCCCTTAGCAATATTTGCATCTCGTATTTCCATAGTTGAATTTTTGGTTGCAATCATCCTAGAATTAGTGCCCACTATAGGAATCAACTACTTTGCCGTCTGCCATAGCGGACGGCAAAGGCATGCATGGCGGACGGCAAAGGCTTTGTCGTCTGCCAGCAGATGGCCAACTGTCCGGCTGAATAAGCTACGGTAAAGGGTGCTTTGCCGTCTGCTAGCAGACGGCAAAGATTCTTAGGTCTTTGCCGTCTACCAGCAGACGACAAAGACCGTGGATGACACACGTGGCAGCTTACGACCGTTAAGGGGTTAACGACGTGCTTTGCCGTCGGCTGGCAGACGCAAAGATGCAAAGTTCTTTGTCGTCTGCCAGCGGACGACAAAGCAGTGGTTTCTTTGCCGACCTATGTGGTTTCTTTGCCGTCCGCCGGTAGACGGCAAAGATGCAAAGTTCTTTGCCGCCTGCCAGCAGACGACAAAGAAACCACATAGGCCAGCCTAGTGCCACCACAGGTTGCACAGGTAGCTGCCACGTGGCAGATTTGCCGTCTGCTTGCTGACAGCAAAGCTCTTTGCCGTCCGCCAGCAAACGACAAAGAGCCTGTACAGTCCCTGTTTTTTTCTTAAATTCATTCAATTTTACAGAATTTCACATATATGCATATATACACATTTGAAAATACTTTCAACAAGTATAACAACACATATACATACCAAATCATATCCCTGCCATATGGATATGGTCATCCAACACATATATATACATACCAAATGAAAAGTCCATATGCAACATATATAGCTAGCCAACATATCCCACAACAAGCATACAATGGGTTCATCCATACATACATATATAGGTAGCAAGTTTCACATTGTTCATCCTACAAAATCAAAACAAAAAGGAAGCACAAGAAAAAGAGTTGACTCCATCAATGCAAGCTTCCTCATCGAAAGAAAATCTACAAATTGGGAAAGAAGAAAGTTAGAAGAAGAAGAAGAAGAAGACTAGAAGAAGAAGACTAGCTAGAAGAAGAAGAAGAAGAAGAAGACTAGAAGAAGAAGACTAGCTAGAAGAAGAAGAAGAAGACTTTTTCTTCTCTTTCTTTTTCTCCTCTCCTCTTCTTTATTGTCTTCTTCCAACTAAGGTAGGTAAAAATGCCATTTTTTAGCTAAGCTAGGTAAAAATGCTAAGTGTAGGTCATTTTAGAGCTAAGCTAGGTAAATAGGTCATTTTGGAGGTTAGTAAGGTTATTATGTCATCTCTACCTAAGTAAGCTAATTATGTCATTTTTGAGCTATCCTAGTTAAAATCGGTCATTTTGGAGCTAGGTAAGGTTATTTTGTCATTTTGGAGGAAAATAAAATAATGATATGACAGTTTGGAGCTAAACCAAGGTTATTATGCCATTTTTTTACCTAAGTAAGCTAATTATGTCATAAATGAACTAGCTAAGCTAAGTATAGATCATTATTGAGCTATCCTAGGTAGTTAGGCCATTTTTGAGCTAACTAAGCATATTTATTCATTTTGGAGGACAAAATGGTAAGTGTAGGTCATTTTTGAGCTATGTTAGTTAAAATCTGTCATTTTGGAGCTAGGTAAGGTTATTTTGTCATTTTGGAGGAAAACAAACTAATGATATGACAGTTTGGTGCTAAACTAAGGTTCTCATGCCATTTTTTACCTAAGTATGCTAAGTATGTCATAAATGAACTGAAGAAGCTAAGTATAGGTCTTTTTTGAGCTAACCTAGGTAGTTATGCCATTTTTGAGCTAACTAATCATATTTACTCATTTTGGAGGACAAAATGGAAAGTGTAGGTCATTTCAGAGCTATCATAGTTATAATCGGTCATTTTGGAGGTAGGTAAGGTTATTTTGTCATTTTGGAGGAAAATAAGCTAAGTCTATGTCATTTTGGAGCTAAACCAAGGTTACCATGCCATTTTTTACCTAAGTATGCTTAGTATGTCATAAATGAACCAAAGAAGCTAAGTATAGGTCATTTTGGAGCTAAATTGGTCATTTCTTAAGCTAAGTATGCATTTGTTAAGCAAAACACTTGGGAAAACTTACCATCATCACGGAGGTGAAGGACCGGTCGGGTTTGCGCCAGGGTGAGACGGAGAAGGACCGGTGGGGGTTGCGGCAGACGCAGAACGATTGCTCGATGCTTGTCGGGAGGCACGCTACACGAAAGATCATTTGCAATGTCTCCTTAGCATGATGCAACTCAAATGTGAATACTAGTAACTAATGACCATTCATCCATGATCACTCATCTTGCCTAGCTACTGGACACACACAAAATATATACATAATTCAACAAACCATATTGATCAGTTAATAGAGTTTGTCAGTTTTATTACGTCGACGCAACCTAGACGCTAGTAGGTAAAGATAGGTCCTAATCCCACCCGAGCATGTGTAGATTGGGTTCATTTTCCCATGCTCCGCTCCGGATCCGACGCACAATTTCGGCAGCACCTCCCCACTGTTCTCTTGATACACGTCTCGGCAATAAGCAGAGAGGATGTGTACCCAGAGAACAACAGGGAGGCACTGATGAAATTCTGCATCGGATCCGGAGCAGAGCATATGAGAAAGCGAACCCAATCTATACATACTCGGGCTGTCCATGGATAACGTTGGACAATTCGAAAGAATCACGGCTATAAATATGCTAATGAATGCATATTTATAGATGTAACCCTTTCGAACGGGAGACACATAGTGGTCACGCATACTGATGATTGAAGACACCTATAGCTAGCAAGTTTCATCGGCTGAAGACCGGAACAAAGGAAATGAAGGGGGAGGAGGAGATGTCATTTGTGCTCACCCACGAACGCAGGGGCGGAGCTCGTCGAACGCACGGGGAGGTTGTCAAACACAAGACCCTCGTAGCGACGAAACAACTGCACATTTAAATCCACCTGATCAACATAAATACGATGTTTTGTATAACAAAATCGAAAAATATATGACCTAACTCATAATTCACAAATATATGACCCGTGTCGTGTCGGGGTCAGGGTGTCGGGGGTGTCGTGTCGGGGTCGGGGTGTCGGGGATGTTGTGTTGGGGTAGGGGTGCTGTGTCGGGGTCGGGGTGTCGGGGTGTCGTGTCGGGGTAGGGGTGCTGTGTCGGGGTCGGGGGTGCCGTGTCGGGGTGTCGGGGTGTCGTGTCGGGGGTCGGGATGTCGGTGGTGTCATGTCGGGGTCGACCCTCGACTCCTTTTCCCCTCGATCCTCGACCCCTCGACCACTCGGTGACCCTCTTTTCCCTCGGTGACCCTCTACTATCGACGACCCTCTTTTTCTACTTTTCCCACTTCTTTTTTTCATCTTCTACTTCTACTTCTTTTTTTCATCTTCTTCCTTCTTCTTCTTCTTCTTCTTCTTCTTCTTCTACTACTTATTGTTCTTTCTTTTTCATCTTCTTCTTCTTCCTCTTCTTCTTCTTCTTCCTCTTCTTCTTTTACTTCTTTTTTTCATCTTTCTTGTTTATTCTTAAAAAACAGGAAAAGAACTAAACTAAACCAAACTAAATCTAGGGGTGTCGGGGGTGTCGTGTCGGGGTCGGGGTGTCGGGGGTGTCGTGTATGGGTCGGGGGTGCCGTGTCGGGGTGTCGGGGTGTAGTGTCGGGGGTCGGGGTGTCGGTGGTGTAGTGTCGGGGTCGACCCTCAACTCCTTTTCCCCTCGATCCTCGACCCCCGACAATCTAAATAAACCTCAACTAAATTTAAAAAAACAAAAAAATCTCACCTTAGGGTTTAGGCGACGGTGCGGCTCCGGCGGCGGGGTGGGGCGGGGCGGCGCGGCTCCGGTGGTGGGGCGGGGCAGCGCGGCCACCGTGGCCTGCGTCCGCTAGTTCTCTATCTCTTTCTATAAGGTTGACTATATGAATACTATTTTTGCTCACTTTTTCTCTATCTCTTTCTTCGTATTTATTGCATCTGCTTAGGAACAGGCATATAGCTTGGTTCTTACATGAGAGTCCACTCCCCTTACTTTTTCATGTCTCTTTTCTTCACATAGGCAAAATTATCATATAAACGGGCTATAAGCCTGCTATTATACTTGCTGTCACCAAACAACTCACACCTCTGTCTGCCTCACGAGCTATAATATCCATCAGGCATCTGTGTGTGCCATCCAGCGTCGTCCTTCTCATTAATATCTGATCTCAAGTACTACACAATCCTGTAGCTCTTAGTAGCACTCCATTCTGTACGTTTTGCTTTCTTTTGTTCTTATCCCCAGGTGTATACTTCTGCTAGTAACCGGCCTGCAAACAAAAAAAAAGAAAGAAAATAGCAACAATAACAAAAAGAGTGAGGAAAAAAAGTGAACCAAAAAAAAGTGAAAAGGAAATAGAAAAGAAATATTTGCAAAGTGCTGGCCGGTTCACATCTTTTGACATATCTGTTGTTGTTCAGAACTTTTACTTTGTGCATATACGTGCTAATTGATGCACATTGTCTGTTCTTTGTTGCCATAAGTTACTTTACACCTCATTTATATCGAGAGCGGCGTTTCGACTCTCGAGTGCATCTGCATCCGTGCTCACGAAAAAAATCAAAACAAATACTAGAAAATTTTAAAAAAAATGTGTGATACACATTTTGATGCATGAGGTCCGTTTCAAATTTTAACTTATTTGGACATCTGAGGAACTCTTAGCAAAAAAGACAAATCGGGGTCTGAAAAAAAGGTTTACTGTCCACCAATTTTTTTGACCCGATCTGTCTTTTTAGTCGAGACCTGCTAGGATGTCCAAATAAGTTGAAATTTGGAGTGTACCTCACGCATCAAAATATGTACTACACAAAAGAAATTTGGAATTTTTTGAATTTTTCTAGTATTTTTTTTATTTGTTTCGTCAGCAGGTGTAGATGAGCCTCGGCTCAGAAATGGATTTTCGACTTATATCTCGCTACTTAGAGCTATTACCTTTTCATCGGTTTCCTCTCTGGGCTTAGATTGTTTTCTCTCTTACTAGTCGACTACCAGCATTAGTTAGGGGTTTGAGCAATTATTCAACTTGCATTACTTTTTGCTTAATTGTGCCACATATTGTGAGTTGAGAAAACCATCACCAAGCTCCATTTTTCTATATTATACCTTGTTCGGTCACTTGGTAATCGCTATATCAATCTTTTGATAACTTTTGACATCGTCAACGGACGACAATCACTGCAGCACGGTAAGAACTGATAAAAACGTGGTCATTGCTAGAGAGTTGAGAGACATCTTTCACCACATCCGAGTAGTACTATAGGAACATTATACTTGTGATTTTGTCTTTGTTTCGTACTAACCATGGCGGATTTGAGAGTAACCAATGCTTGGGCTAAGTCTATTGTGGGAGATGACTTACCATATATTGATACAAGTCATTCTGTCCCGCCACAAAGGGTACGACGACCAACACAAGATGGACATCAAGGTAGAAACATACATGATCAGGTTATCCCTTTGCCCCATTTTGAGGGTAAATCTGACCCTGATTCATATCTTGATTGAGAAATTAAGGTAGAAGAAATCTTTGCTAGCCATTCTTTTTTGGAGCATAAGAAAATAAATGATGTCACTAAAAGCTTTTTCGGTTTTGCTTTAGTTTGGTGGATAAATTATATAGGGATAATATTTTTAATCTACCTACTACTTGGAAAGCTTTAAAACTTGTTATGTGAAACTGATTTGTTCCTTCATACCATGCTAGTGATCTTCTTAGAAACTTACAACATTTAGCACAAGGTAATAACACAGTTGAAGAATATTATGATAATTTGTGTATCGCTTTATTTCGTTGTGGGTTAGAATAATGTGAAGAAGCTACCATGACTAGATTTTTGAGAGGATTGCACCGTGAAATTTATGATATACTTTTGCATAAAAAATATTATTCCATCAATAGTTTGTTTCGTCTTGCTTGTAAAGTTGAACAGAAAATTAATGGACACATACATGAGACAAACAAACACACGATGCAACCCCCTAGACGAAGTTTTGTTTCGGTTACTTCTCAGGCGAAAACTACTATGGTTGTTGGACCCACTACATCGAGAGCCACACTACTCCCGTCTTGCGAAATTATGCCACCGACAGTACCTACGTCTTCTGAGTCGGCAATACAAGGTAATAGGAAAGGTATTGAATCTGCCCTTTCACATGATATTGTTTCATGTCATGCTGAATTAAAAGCTTCATGTGTTGAATTGAATGAAATGACATCGGTTTTGATCATACCATTAGTTATGAATAGTGTTGCTACCTTTGATAAATTGTGCGCTCAAACAACCAAGACACCTATTGTTTTACGTGCACAAACTCCTAAAATTGACTCCCTCATTGATTTGAGTGCACCCAATGATTTAAAGGCCATTGAGATTGAACCATGTGACTTAAGAATTAAATCTAGTTCGGATCACATACAATTTTTTTAAAATGACGAAGTAATCGCTCAAATTTCACATGCTTATTCTTTGTATTTTATTTTGATGGATCCACCTATGCCTTTGTCACATGCGAGAGCTAAACTAGCTAAGATGGCATGTTTGAGTTCCGTGAAAAGTATTTATGTGCCTAATATTACCTTTAACTTGATTGGAGAGGACTGCGTAGACAATGCATTTTTTATCCAAAGAATTCGCATCACATGTGATTATCTTACTAGATTGAATGAGAATATTAATATGACATTGCTTGATAATTTTTATATGACCTCCAATATTGGTGTTGATTATATGCCCACCCGTATTTTTCATGATTGTGCATTTAAGCATTTTACATCCTATAGTTTGGATATGGATTATGTTTATTCACCTATATTGAAATGGTTTGGTTATGAGCATTACAAATTGAATGACATAAACATGTGCTTCACTTATATTTGCAAACTAAGTTATAATACTTCATGTTGGTATATTTCTTGTGATAATTCTTTGGATTTCCATCTCATCTCATATGCCAATTACTCATGTATAAAGATATTAATAGTGCAAACATGGAGAGACATTAAACTAGATGACATATACATATATCATGCATACACTTTGTCTTGTTGGAAACTTAATTTTAGATTAAGCAACGTCGAGGACGGCTTTGTTTTCAAGAAGGAGAGGATGATATGAACATGGCTACCTCGAATATGACCAAAAATAATGCAACAATATATATTTTAAAGGTGATTTCTATTAACAATAATTTCATGAATTGTTTTATGGTCGCGAACAAAGATATAACAAGTATTTATGTGCAGAATTATAAAGTATTTATACAAGTCATGTGTCAAGATACGAGTACGAATCAACAATACATCTCGGGAAGAATGCAACTGGATGTTGCGTGAGTATGCATGTAATATCTACATACACACATATGTGATGTGGTGTACATGCAGATTGGAGCAACCGTGCATGCAATATATTAAATTAAATAAATGGGCCCCATGCCACATGCGTGATGTGCCATGCAATGCATATGTGCATGCATGGGTCTCTTGTTCGCCCCGAGCACACCCAGGACAAAGACGTGGGCGTGGCAAACTACCGTGAAGTTCTTTCGTACCAGACAAGACACGTCTAGCCGGCGCACCTTTGGTACTCCTACAATATATAGTTAGGATTTTTTAGGTTAAACTCGGTTTTTATTGTATTGTCTAGCTATCGATACAAATCGCATCTACGAGACGTGTAGGACTAGCGCCCGTTGGAAATATGTCCTAAAGACAATAATAAATTAGTTATTATCATATTTCCTTGTTCATGATAATCGTTTATTATCCATACTAGAATTGTATTGATCGGAAACTCAGATACATGTGTGGATACATAGACAACACCATGTTCCTAATATGCCTCTAGTAGACTGGCTCGTTGATCAAAGATGGTCACGATTTCCTGGCAATAGACATGAGATGTCATTTGATAACGGGATCACATCATTAGAAGAATGATGTGATGGACAAGACTCAAACTGTAAACATAACATATGATCGTGTCAGATTATTGCTATAGTTTTTTACATGTCAAGTATCTGTTTCTATGACCATGAGATCAAGCAACTCACTGACACCGGAGGAGTACCTTGTGTGTATCAAATGTCGCAACATAACTGGGTGATTATAAAGATGCTCTATAGGTATCTTCGAGGGTGTCTGTTGGGTTGGCATGGATCAAGACTGGGATTTGTTACTCCGTGTGACGGAGAGGTATCTCAGGGCCCACTCGGTAATACAACATCACTATAAGCCTTGCAAGCAATATGACTAAAGAGTTAGCCACGGGATCTTGTATTATGGAACGAGTAAAGAGACTTGCCGGTAACGAGATTGAACTAGATATAGAGATACCGACGATCGAATCTCGGGTAACTAACGTACCGAAGAACAAAGGGAACAACATACGGGATTAACTGAATCCTTGACATAGAGATTCAACCGATAAAAATCTTCGTAGAATATGTAGGAACCAATATGGACATCCATGTCCCGCTATTGGTTATTGACGGTAGAGGTGTCTCGGTCATGTCTACATAGTTCTCGAACCCGCAGGGTCTACACACTTAAGGTTCGATGACGTTTCGGTAGAAAAGAGTTATGTATGGTGGTGATCGAAGGTTATTCGGAGTCCCGGATGAGATCGTGGACGTCACGAGGAGCTCCGAAATGGTCCGGAGGTAAAGATTGATTTATAGGAAGTCCTGTTTTGGTTGCCGGAAAAGTTTTGGGCTCATCAATAGTGTACCGGGAGTGCCGAAAGGGTACCGGGGGACCATCGGGAGTGGTATTTCGACCCAAGAGGCTACATGGGCTGTGGGAGAAGGAATACCAGCCCTTAGTGGGCTGGCCGAAGTCCCACAGAAGGCCCATGCGCCTAGGGAAGAAAACCCAAGGTGGAAACAAGGCCAAAGTGAGAAAAAGGAAGGAGTCCTAATCCTACTAGGAGTGGAGGAGGAGGAGGACTCCCTCCCACTTCGGCCGAAGCAAAGGGATGGCCCCTTGGGGTCCAAGCCTCCTCCTCCCATCCTCCTATATATACTAGAGGTTTGAGGGTTTTTTGGACACAGAAGTTTAGCCACGTGTTGCCCTCTCCTCTAGTCTGTAGTTTCTCCTCTAGATCGATTTCAGCAGTGCTTAGGCGAAGCCCTGTCGGAATTACTCCACCACCATCGCCGCAATGCCGTCGTGCTCCTGGAGAACTCATCTACCTCTCCGCTCCCTCTTGCTGGATCAAGAAGGCGGAGAGCGTCATCAAGCTGTACGTGTGCTAGATGCGGAGGTGTCGTCCGTTCGGCGCTAGATCGAAAGGACCATCATCAAGATCGCGAGACGATTCATGATTGGATCGCGGGACGGATCGTGATGTAATCGCGGGACAAATTGTGATTGGTTCACGGGACGTATCGTGATGGGATCGTGGGATGCTCGGTAATTTGGATCGCAAAGACATTCGACTACATCAACCAAGTTTCTTAACACTTCCTGCTTAGCGATATACAAGGGTATGTAGATCCACTCTCCCTCTCGTAGATGCTCATCACCATGGATAGATCTTGCGTGTGCGTAGGAAATTTTTTGTTTCCCATGCAACGTTCCCCAACAGTGGAATCATGAGCTAGGTCTATGTGTAGATGAGATCTCGAGTAGAACACAAAGAGTTTGTGGGCGTTGATGCTTAGATTGCTTCCTTCATTGGTCGTGTTTTGGTTCAGTAGTATTGTGGGATGAAGCGGCCCAGACCAACCTTACTCGTACGCTTACGAGAGATCGGTTCCATCGACTGACGTATAACTTTGTTGCACAAAGATGGCTGGCGGGTGTCTGTTTCTCCTACTTTAGTTGGATCGGATTCGACAAAGGCGGTCCTTGAGAAGGTTGAAAAGCAATTTATGTATCACCATTGTGGTTTGGCATAGGTGAGAGTTTTTATTGCTAGATACTCGTAGCAGCCATGTAAAACTTGCAACAACAATTAGAGGACGTCTAACTTGTTTTTGCAGGGTATGTTGTGATTTGATATGGCCAATTACATGATGAGATATATGTGATGTATGAGATGATCATGTGTTGTATAGAATATCACGATTTGCATGTCGATGAGTACGGCAACCGGCAGGAGACATAGGGTTGTCTTTAAGTATTGTATGACCCGCGTGTCAATCATTAAGCGCTATGTAATGCTTTACTTTATAGCTAAACGGTAGCTATAATAGTATTAGCATGGTGGGCGCGACAACCCCGATGGCGACACAATGATGGAGATCATGATGATGGAGATCATGGTGTTATGCCGGTGACGATGGAGATCATGTCGGTGCTTTCAAGATGGAGATCAAAAGCACAAGTTCATGGCCATATCATGTCACTTATGATTTGCATGTGATGTTAATACTTTTATGCACCTTGTTTTGCTTAGGACGACTGTAGCATTATAAGGTGATCCCTCACTTAAATTTCAAGGTAAAATTGTGTTCTCCCCGAGTGTGCACCGTTGCGAAAGTTCGTCATGTCGAGACACCACGTGATGATCTGGTGTGATAAACTCTACGTTCACATACAGTGGGTGCAAGCTAGTGTTGCATGTGCAGAACACTCAGGTTAAACTTGACGAGCCTAACATGTATAGACTTGGCCTCGGAACACAAGAGACCGAAAGGTCGAACATGAGTCATATAGTAGATATGATCAACATGATGATGTTCACCATTTAAACCACCTCAACTCACGTGATGATCAGACTTGAGTTGGTGAATTTGGATCATGTATCACTCGAATGACCGGAGGGATGTCAATTTGAGTGGGAGTTCTTAAGTAATATGATTAATTGAACTCGTTATCATGAGCATACTCAGTAGTGTTGTTGCAAATTATGTTGTAGATTACTAGATCATGCTGTAGCTCCCTTGAATTTTTATATGTTCCTAGAGAAATAGAGTTGAAAGATGTTGGTAGCAATATTGCGGACTGGGTCCGTGATCTGAGGATTGTCCTCATTGCTGCACAGAAGGCTTATGTCCTTAATGCACCGCTTGGTGCGCCACCCCCTCTAGCGTCATCTGTAGGTGTTGTGAACATCTGACAGGCACGTTCCGATGACAACTTGATAGTTTAGTGCATCATGCATTACGGCTTAGAATTGAGGCTCCAAACGTTTTGAACGTCATGGAACATATAAGATGTTCTAAGAGCTGAAATTGGGATCTCAGGCTCGTGCCCGTGTTGTGAGATATGAGATCTCCAACAAGATTCTTTGCCTACAAGACGAAGGAGAATAGCTCAATTGTTGAGCATGTGCTCAGATTGTCTGGGTGCTACAATTGCCTGAATCGAGTGGGAGTTGATCTTCCAGATAAGATAGTGATTGATATAGTTCTCTGAGTCACTATCACTAAGCTACTAGAACTTCGTGATGAACTATAATTATGCCAGGGATGGAAATTATGATCCCTAAGCTATTCGCTATGTTTGAAACCGCGAAGGTAGAAATCAAGAAGGAGCATCAAGTGTTGATGGTTAGTGAAACCACTAGTTTCGAGAAGGGCTAGGTCTAAGAGGGAAACTTCATGGATGGCAAGACATTTGTTGCTCCAATGAAGACACCCAATGTTGAACCCAAACCCAAGACTAAGTACTTCTATTATGAGGAGAACGGTCGCTGAAGTGGAACAACCCTAGATACTTGGTAGATAAGAAGGCTGGCAACATCGACATAAGTATATTTGATATACATGTTATTGATGTGTACCTTGCTAGTACTCCTAGTAGCACCTAGGTATTGCATACCGGTTCAGTTGCTAAATGTTAGTAACTCAGAATAAAAGCTACGGAATAAACGGATTCTAGCTAAGGGTTAGGTGACGATGTGTGTTGGAAATGTTTCCAAGGTTGGTGTGATCAACATCGCACGCTCTCTCTACCTTCAGTATTGGTGACGAACCTAAATAAATGTTATTTGGTGTTTGCGTTGAGCATGAACATGATTAGATCGTGTTTATTGCAATACAGTTATTCATTTAAGTTAGAGAATAATGGTTATTCTGTTTACATGAATAATACCTTCAATGGCCATGCACCCAATGAGAATGGTTTGTTGAATCTTGATCGTAGTAATACACATGTTCATAACATTGATGCCAAAAAGATGCAAGGTTAATAATGATAGTACCACATGCCTGTGGCACTGCCGCTAAATATCATATTGGTATAAATCGCATGAAGAAACTCCATGCTGATGGATCTGTGGACTCATTCGGTTTTGAATCGGTTGAGGCATGCAGACCATGCCTCTTGGGCAAGATGACTAAAGACCCCGTTTTCAGTATGATGGAGAGGGCTAGTAACTTATTGGAAATAATACATGTTGATGTATGCGATCCAATTAGTGTTGTAGCGTGCAGTGGATATTGTTATTTTTCTTACCTTCACTGATGATTTAAGTATAGATGAGTATATTTGCTTAATGAGACACAAGTCTAAAATGTTTGAAAAGTTCAAACAAATTGAGAGTGAAGTTTAAAATCATCGCGACAAGAAGATAAAAATATATATGATATGATCGTGGAGGTGAGTATCTGAGTTACGAGTTTGGCATACAACTTTAGACAATGTGAAAGTTGTTTCACACCACACACCACCTGGAACACCATAGTGTGATGGTGTGTTCGAATGTCATAGTCGTGCTCTATTAGGTATGGTGCGTACTATGATGTTTCTTATCATTTTACCACTATCATTTTGGGGTTATGCATTAGAGACAACTACATTTGCTTTAAATGGGGCACCATCTAAATCCATTGAGATGACACCATATAGTTTGGCAGAAACCTAACCTGTCATTTCTTAGAGTTTGGGAATGCGACACTTATGTCTGATAAGCTCAAACCCAAAGAGGAAAAGTGCATCTTCATCCGAGTGCAAAGTGTTTTTTTGCTAAAACTGGGTCCTTTCTCAAGAAAGAGTTTCTCTCGAAATAATTGAGTGGGAGGAAGATATAACTTGATGAGATTGTTGAACCTTTATTTCAACCAAAGAGTAGCGCAGCACAGAAAGTTGTTTCTGTGGAGCCTACGTCAGTTGAAGAGGAAGTTAATGATAATGATCAGATTCGGATCAAGTTACTATCGAACCTCGTAGGTCAACAAGGACGCGTACTACTCCTGAGTGCCACGGCAACCCTGTCTTAGAGGTCATGTTGTTGGACAACGATGAACCTAAGAACTATGAAGAAGCGATGATGGGCCCGGATTCCGACAAATGGTTAGAGGCCATGAAATCCGAGAAAGGATCCATGTATGAAAACCAAATATAGACTTTGGTAGACTTGCTCATTGGACGGCAGGTCGTTGAGTACAAATGGACCTTTAAGATGAAGATAGACGCTGATGGTAAATGTCACCATTTATAAAGCTTGACTTATCGTAAAGAAGTTTTCGCCAAGTTCAAGGAGTTGACTACGATGGTACTTTCTCACTCGTAGCGATGCTAAAGTCTGTTGGAATTATGTTAGCAGTTGCTGAGTTTTTCAATTATGAAATCTGGCAGATGGATGTCAAAACATCGTTTCTTTTCTTGAGGAAAGGTTGTATTAGATACAACCAGAAGGTTTTGTCAGTCCTAAGGATGCTAAAAAAGTGTGCAAGCTTGAGTGATCCTTCTATGGACTGAAGCAAGCATCTCGGAGTTGGAATATACGTTTTGATGAGGTGATCAAAGTTTTTGAGTCTATACAAAATTTATGAGAAACTTGTATTTATAATAAAGTGAGTGGGAGCACTATAGAGTTTCTGATAAGCATATGTGGATGACATATTGTTGATCGGAAATGATGTAGAATTTCTGGAAAGTATAAAGGGTTGTTTGAAAAGGGTTTTTCAAAAGAAGACCTGGATTGAGCTACCTAATTGTTGGGCATCAAGATCTATAGAGATAGATCAAGATGCTTGATGAGACTTTCAATGAGTACATACCCGGACAAGATTTTTGAAAAAGTTCAAAATGGATCAGTCAAAGGAGTTCTTGCCTGATTTGTGAGGTGTGAAGTTGAGTGAGACTCAAAGCTCGACCACGGCAGAAGAAAGAGAAAGGACGAAGGTCATCCTCTATGCCTTAGCCATAGGCTCTATATTATGACATGATGTGTACCGCACCTGGTGTGTGCCTTGCCATGAGTCTGTCAAGGGGTACAAGAGTGATCCAGGAGTGAATCACTGGACAGCGGTCAAAATTATCCTTAGGAACTAGAGGACTAAGGATATGTTTCTCAATTATGGAGGTGATAAAGAGTTCGTCGTAAAGAGTTACGTCGATGCAAGCTTTAACACCAATCCGGATGACTCTTAATAGCAATCTTGATACGTATACTGGAGCAGCCATTTGGAATAGCTCCAAGTGGAGTGTGGTAGGAGTGTCTACAGTAAGACATAGAGATTTGCAAAGTACACACGGATCTGAATGTCACAGACCCGTTGACTAAAAGACCTCTCTCACATGCAAAGCATGATCGATCCCCATAACTCATTGGGTGTTAGATTCATAACAATGCGAATCACATGATGATGTGAACTAGATTATTGACTCTAGTGCAAGTGGAAGACTATTGGAAATATGCCCTAGAGGTAATAATAAATTAGTTATTATCATATTTCCTTGTCCATGATAATCATTTATTATCCATGCTAGAATTATATTGATCGGAAACTCAGATACATGTGTGGACACATAGACATCATCATGTCCCTAGTATGCCTCTAGTAGACTGGCTCGTTGATCAAAGATGGTCAAGGTTTTCTGGCCATAGACATGAGATGTCATTTGATAATGGGATCACATCATTAGGAGAATGATGTGATGGACAAGACCCAAACTGTAAACGTCGCATATGATTGTGTCAGTTTATTGCTACAGTTTTCTACAGGTCAAGTATCTGTTCCTATGACCATGAGATCATGCAACTCACTGACACCGGAGGAGTACCTTGTGTGTATCAAACGTCGCAACGTAACTAGGTGACTATAAAGGTGCTCTACAGGTATCTGTTGGGTTGGCATGGATCAAGACTGGGATTTGTTACTCCGTGTGACGGAGAGGTATATCAGGGCCCACTCGGTAATACAACATCACTATAAGCCTTGCAAGCAATGTGACTAAAGAGTTAGCCACGGGATCTTGTATTACAGAACGAGTAAAGAGACTTGCCGGTAACAAGATTGAACTAGGTATAGAGATACTGGCGATCGAATCTCGGGCAAGTAACATACCGAAGAACAAAGGGAACAACATACGGGATTAACTGAATCCTTGACATAGAGGTTCAACCGATAAAGATCTTCGTAGAATGTATAGGAACCAATATGGGCATCTAGGTCCCGCTATTGGTTATTGACCATAGGGGTGTCTCGGTCATGTCTACATAGTTCTCGAACCCGCAGGGTCTGCACACTTAAGGTTCGGTGACGTTTCGGTAGTATAGAGTTATGTATGGTGGTGATCGAAGGTTATTCAGGGTCGCGGATGAGATCCTGGACGTCACGAGGAGCTCAAGAATGGTCCGAAGGTAAAGATTGATATATAGGAAGTCTTGTTTTGGTCGCCGGAAAAGTTTCGGGCTCATCGGTAGTGTACCGGGAGTGCCAGGAGGGTAACGGGGGACCGTCGGGAGGGGTATTTCGACCCAAGAGGCTACATAGGCTGTGGGAGAAGGAATACCAACCCTTAGTGGGCTGGCCAAAGTCCCACAGAAGGCTCATGTGGCTAGGGAAGAAAATCCAAGGTGGAAAGAAGGCCAAAGTGGGAAAAAGGAAGGAGTCCTAATCCTACTAGGAGTGGAGGAGGAGGACTCCTCCCTCCCACTTCGGCCGAAGAAAAGGGCTGGCCCCATGGGGGCCAAGCCTCCTCCTCCCCTCCTCCTATATATACTAGAGGTTTGAGGGTTTTTTGGACACATAATTTTAGCCACGTGTTGTCCTCTCCTCTAGTCCGTAGTTTCTCCTCTAGATCGATTTCAGCAGTGCTTAGGCGAAGCCCTGCTGGAATTACTCCACCACCATCACCACAACGTCGTCGCGCTGCTGGAGAACTCATCTACCTCTCCGCTCCCTCTTGTTGGATCAAGAAGGCGGAGGTCGTCATCAAGCTGTGCGTGTGCTGAACGCAGAGGCGTCGTTCGTTCGGCGCTAGATCGGAAGGACCGTGATCAAGATCGCGAGACAATTCGTGATTGGATCGCGGGACGGATCGTGATGAGATTGTGGGACGGATTGTGATTGGATCGCGGGACGGATCGTGATGGGATTGCAGGACGCTCGGCGATTTGGATCGCGAAGATGTTCGACTACATCAATCACGTTTCTTAACGCTTCCCGCTTAGTGATCTACAAGGGTATGTAGATCCACTCTCCCTTTTGTAGATGCTCATCATCATGGATAGATCTTGCGTGTGCGTAGGAATTTTTTTGTTTCCGATGCAACGTTCCCCAACACCGCCTTGTCAGATCCACAATGGAACCCCAACTTTTTATCTATTTTGTGTGCTCAATTTATTATCCGTAATTTCAGATTGCAATTACCATTGTTCTTGCTGGTTCTTCGGTTGCTTGCAGGAACTTGAACCTCGTTGTTCAGGTTGATCGTGCCTACGACGGCAAGGTCAATAACCATCGAAGATTGGTTTAGCGATTGTCGAGGCGTGTCGTCGGGTACGGTATAGCCGGATCGTCAAGATCAAAATCCACCAAATCGATATTTATCTCTACTCTCAACGAAAGATCGGGCCGCTGTCACATCAATTGTGTCATAGCGAAGTAAAACTAGCAGTCCGTCATAATTGGACGCCCTGCACTGTCAAAACCTAGCATTTAGCAACCTCTGGAAGAAGCATGCCAGATTGAATAACCCAAACGTCCATTCACCATGACCCTTATAATAGCAGAAGAGAGGACCAGAGCTGTGCATCGAATCCAATTGTTCCGAAAACCAAAACTCTGCATAATTTCATCGATGAACAACCACCCAACAGAGTCAAAGCATGAGCTATATAAAGTTTGAGCATCAGAGAAGGCACCTTCTTGCGATGCTGTGAGCAGACGGCTTGCTGTACCATAAGTAAATTATTCATGCGAGCACTGCAATGGGATGTGCCTCCGGGCAGAAAAGGAAGCGATCAGACGGGACAACTAGCCTCCGTCTCCGTGCGGCGGCGCCGCTCTTCCATCAGAAGATTGATGGCCGTCGCACTTCCATCAGAAGATTGATGGATGGATCGGGAGGCACATTGTATGTGGATCGGTACTCGAAACGGCTCATTCGGAAAATTGAGGAATAGGCCTAGTTCGGGAGAGCCATGGGTCCGTGCTAGCTGTGAAAAACGGCCCAACATGTAAAATATACTGGACATCAGCCCAAAATCGGAGGCCCTTGGAATTTTGGGGCCCTGTGCGCTCACACAGCCTGCACATGCCCATGGACGGCCCTGTCTAGCCATTTCTCCACATAGAACCTCACCATCAAAACTGGTTGCATTAATTTGCCCACACCAATGTCCATTCTTCATCCATTGTCAATGATCAAGACGGCAGGACCAGCAGTACCTTGGCGGAGACAAACTGAACATGCATATAATATATAGAAAGAAAAGCACAGGCACCACCTTAACTTAGCCATTACACTATTATATTACTATAAGCATGAACATGTTTATATAGACACTAAGAATCCTTAAAAGTGCTTATTCATAATCTATACCACAATTTGTATCAAACTCATTGAAGCAGTGTCGCAGTTATAGCCATGGAGAAGCAAAGCAAACCAAACCTGAATGTGAACTCTCGTAGCTCTTGTGATTTATGAATCTTGGAGATTGCACACTAAACTCAGCTCTACAAGAACTACATTTTGTGTTCAAAGTAGAAATAAAAAGGAAATCAATAGCCAATTAGCCTCACAGGAGTACATCATCACATGTAATAATATGTATACTTATATTCAACCATCAAAAAGTACAATTCTGATTATTCAGTACCCTGTCTAGTTGCATCACACAATTATCCTGCAACAACTTAATTAAAGTGATAACTTGTAACACTTCTTCTGAAATCAGCGGCATAGGGCAATAGATTAGAACATCCAAATATCTCCAGCTTGTATATACCCTGATGTAGCACCAATCAGAACGGTACTTCTGACAGGGATTTGTAGTGAAGAGAGAGAGGGAGGATATGATATACATTCAGGAAGCACTATCACAACCGGAGATTCACTGTTGGGCCAATCACACCACGGTAAACTTCTTGTAATCCTGCGTATCAATTGATCCCGCAAGAAATACATAAACACAATTGTGAACAAAACGAGATCCTAGTCCCCTATCTTTTTGAGCAATATTCAGATTGGAAGAACCAAATGGAATAGGAGGAAGATAGGAGCGGAAAGAACAAACAGTGGAATCGTTTATACCACAGATCGAAGGGGCAAACCGATGGCCGCCGCTGCTCCACGAATTAATGAAACGATGGCGAACGCCGGGCAAACAAATAACACGACGCTGCCATTAGAAAATCAATCCACTGCCAAGGAGGAAGGCCACTCAGATTGATGAGAAGCAGGGGCGTGAGTGTAGCCACCGCCGTCTCCATCGCGGTGTGCCGACTGCTGGGGGAGGCGGAGTGCGGGGAGGCCGATGTAGACGAGGCACGGGCAAGTCACCACCGCGGTTACTGTTTGTAGAGGGGTTGGTAGTGCGAGAGCGATGGGTGGAGGGGATGAAGCCAGCAGTGAAGGGTGGGAGGCGAGATCCTCGCGGTGAAGAGGACCGGGATGAGCGAGGGAGCGAGCCGCCAGGAGGGAGGGGTCGCTGGCTCGCTGCCGCCAGGAGGGAGGAAGAACGCGGCCAGGAGCGACGTCACAGATGGGCCGTGCTTGGCCAAATCAACCAGAGCAGTCCAAAAATGCCACCGGAGTAGCTGCCCCGCGGACAGCAAGCCCAGGTTGTGGCCAGTTTGCACGAAGCACCCCACATGCATCATCCAACGGACACAAACGCCTAGATCAGCAAAACAGACGGTCAAAACCTCAAATCGTTGAGAAGAGGGATTAGGCTCGGTTTTATTGTCCTTAATAACTAGATCGTTGAAGACGTGCGTTGCTGCACTAGTCTATTTTGGCTCTTTAATTATTAGGGCATAAAGTAATTTATACAAATCTATTTGCATTGTTTTTCGGTATTATGCTTTCTTGTGTTCGTGCTTATCTCTTAATTTTTTAAACTATCGGTACACAATTGAAGAGAGGAATCTAATTTGATTGCAAGAAAGTAGTGTGTTAAGCTTTTTATTCTTAGGCCTAATTGACTTGCAGTTGGTTTGGGTTTGGGTCTCGAGCACCCGATCTCTTTTTCTCCATATATCAAGAAAAGAAATAGATAGATTTTTCTAGATAAACATAAATCGGTAGCAAAACTTTTGTTGAGTTGAGATGGGATTACCACAAAGAAGAACAATATTGGAAACACTGGAGCTTGATCTCCTTTTGATATATCATTTATGAGTTGTACTCCCTACATATCAAACTATAAGAAGTTTTTGCGGTTCAAATTGAACTGCTAAAGTGTCTTATATTTTGATACGGAGGTATTACGATATTATTTTTGTAAAATACAGTAAACTATGTTATTGACAAATGCAAACAATTAAAATGGCTCAAGATGTACATATGCTAGCTAACGATATGTTATAACAGAAGAAAATATCAACATACAGGTGCTCTAAGAACTGCAAGGTCAAAATTATCATAAGTGAACAGAATTTAGTTTGTTCTTGGAACTTATGACTACTAAAACTTTATCCTTCTCCGCTTAGATCTACAACAATGTACGACACCATGGTAAACAATAGATGGGATTTTTTTCTGCAGGAAAAAATATATTTACCACGGTTAGTCAATTTGCATGGAACAAACATGCAATTGGCTATAGATAAATATATAGTTAGATAAATTTAAAATGTTTCAGTTGGCATATTTTAGTTAAGATAATCCAGTTATATGAAATCATATCATTCTACAACAAATTATCAATTGATGATTCGGTTGAAAAGCAGGTCTGGCTGTAGGCATCTAATTTGTTTATACTTCTTTTTTTGACGCGTCAACGGCGGGCTTACGTCGGCCTGAACCTTATTACCGAAATGATAGACCATTACATGAGGAAGAGTTACAAGGGGTAGGGAATAGAGAGAAAACTGTAGAAAGAAGAAGAGAGAAAGATAGAAAAGCTAAGCTTATAATCTCGCAGCTAGGTGAGACAACATAGAGGCCCAGTCGCGAAGGAGCACTTTGCGTTGGGGGTTGTTGCATCGATGAGATCATAGGGCGAGATCGTCCGCTGCCGCCATGGCAATATGGTGAATGCCTAGAGTTGCATTTCAGAAAACCTTGGCGTTGCGGCGTTTCCAGGAGTGCCATAAAATAGCAATAATCACTGTAGAGCGTACTTTGTCCTGAAGAACCGTGCCCCATACTTCTTCTAGACTGTGTGGAGACACGGTGGACAGGTTGTCCAGCTCCCCCCATAGGGGACGTAGCATGGGGCATGTAAGTAGGAGGTGAGCGATGCTCTTGCACGCTCCGCAGAATGGGCATGCATCAGAGGTTGCGATCGATCTGTGAAGGCGTCTCTCGTTGGTGAAGACGCGGTCTTTGTGGGCGAGCCACAGGAAGATCCTACACTTGTTTGGAGCATAGTTCCGCCAGATAGTTGCTGCCATCCTATCAGTAGGAGTGTTCTGTCATATTGCCGAGTAGGACAGTTTGGAAGTTAGGCTCTTGCCCTCCTGCCTGCAAATTCTTTTGTCGTGAACCTGAGGATTCAAGGTTACCGAAGCCATAATAATATGCATTGCAGCCAGTTCATTATTCGCAGCGTGGGATAACCGAGGAGCCAGATCTAATACCAGTTCCGTTGAGTGTAGCACCCTAGCAACCGAAGCGGATTGTCTGTTGGAGTGAGAGAATAGAGCGGGGAAATGGGAAGCAAGAGTCATTTGCAGGTTTGGGAGCCACATGTCGTACCAGAAGGAAGTGGTAGCACCATTACCCACTGTGACTGATGTGATCGACCTGAAAAAATCCAAGCCTTTGAAAATATCTCTCCAGATCGGGGTGATCGAGGTGCTGGATCCTAGGTCGTGAATAGGAGACCAACCATATTTGTTGAGGAGGTATGCAGAGGCAGCAGAGCGGCCACAGTCGTGAAGAGCAGAAAGGTGTTTGAGGAGAAGGCAGATATTCATGTGCTTGAGGGAGTAGAAGCCAAGACCCCCTTTGAAGAAAGGGGCGCAAACAAGGTCCCAAGCCACCTTGCATTGCCCACCCGTGGTAGTGTCTTTCCCGGACCAGAAAAAGGCCCTACACTGCTTATCAATCTCTTGAAGGGTACCTAGAGGTAGCAACAAAGTGCTCATGGCGTAGATAGGCAAAGCACGAAGAGCCGCCCGGACGAGAATGGCTCTGCCAGCCATGGACAGAAGGAGGCCACGCCATCCAGCAAGACGATGATCAATTTTGTCAATGATAAAGAAGAAGGCGGATATGTTAAGCTTAGTGGTGGAGAGAGGAAGTCCTAGATAGGTTTGAGGGAACTGAGCAACCAGACACCCGAGGATGGCGGCGAGAGCAACAGCGTGGGATGGGTTAACGTGGATAGGGGCAAAAGTGCTCTTGTGAAAGTTTATGTGAAGCCCAGTAGCCTCCGAGAACTTAAGAAGAATGCTCTTGAGGTGGAGGAGTTGCTCGTCGACCGCAGGTAGCACAATCAGAGTGTCATCCGTGTATTGCATTACCGGGTAGGGAAGCGATTCATCAAGAGGGTGGGATAGCATCCTAGAGTTAGAAGCCTCAAGGATCAGACATTGCAACACATCTGCGACAATGATAAAGAGGTACGGGGACAGAGAGTCGCCCTGCCGAAGACCCATTTGTTTATGCTTCTTATTTCCCTCATCCAATGGGAATCTAGAAAATGATCCAAAATTGGGCTGCAAAACACACGTCGTTGTTTCTGACATCTAATTATTAACTGGTAGCCGAAGCAAAATTGTGAACTCAATAATTCAAGTAGTGATTTAAAAGTGCATCTATGTGGACCATTTAAGAGGCGGTAGACAGAACAATCATTAGTGTTTCTAAGAATAAGTACATTATTAGTGAACAACAATGAAGGCATCATGCATATACAACATGAAGGCATCAACCATATGCATCTAAATTGGATAACTGAGACTATTTTTATTTGTTTAATTCTACCCGAAAGAGTAAGGCAAAAAAGCATTACAAAGCCTCGCTAATCTAGCATTCATCATCAACTATGAGAACATCTATGTGTTGAGACAGGAAAGAATTCCACGTGCAAGATTACAGGATTATATCTGTCCCAGAGGCACTTGGCGGTTGGAAGATTGTTCCATAAGCTTATAATCTTGTCAAACAGTCTAACTCTATTGGCAAAATGCAATAGAATTATATTTTATTTTGGTAGCAGCAATCTGAATCAAAGATGAGATGATCACAA
This sequence comes from Hordeum marinum, assembly GCA_022496015.1. Classification (NCBI taxonomy): domain Eukaryota; kingdom Viridiplantae; phylum Streptophyta; class Magnoliopsida; order Poales; family Poaceae; genus Hordeum; species Hordeum marinum. Next base: position 425,034,002 of record CM039674.1, on the reverse strand, counting down.
AGATTAGGAATATGAGGAGTACACCCACCTAATCGTCCTTGAATCTCTTTGACATAACAAAAAGTGACCAGATAACCTCCTTTCTTATAGTAGCAACCTAAGGCTGAGAGCATTTATCAAACATAGCTCCCATCTGTTTCACTAAATTAGACAATTAGGAATTTTGAGCCCTGACAAGTGTTTGAAAACAAAGGTAGGACATCACACAAAGATAATAAATTTGCAAACATCCCCGATGGCATGCTAAAGCTAAGGACGGGTTGCTGATTCACCCCAAAAAAACATAGAAACTGGAAAACTAATATTCCTTTCATGGGCGAAATAGTATTTCTTTTCAGAAGTACACAAATATTACGGAAGTTAGATTCTTCTTCCCACGATCCTATCTCCGAAATGTGATCTTGGGTGCAAAAGAATAATTCACTGTTATCCTATATGGTTTTGTAAGACATAAATTTAGATCAAGCATGACATGACCAGCTTTGAGTAAAAGCATTCTGCATAACAAAATATATGTTCATATGAAACCCATGATTATACGTATAGTCGATAAACCATCTAAAACTCCCATTGTTCATGAACACAAGCTTGTGACTTGCATAGAAATAAATTTAATTTTTTTCTTTTAAAAATGGGGCTAGTCCAGGATAAGTTAAAGTAATGCGCATCACGAGAACCATACCAAACTTCTTCTGACAAAATAGAGGGGTGTACCAAGCAGCAAGCAAGAACGGCACACGCAGCAAGCAAGCAAAAACTCGCTCGGGCACTTCAGCTTATTTAAGGCAGTCGAGGTGACTCTGCAGACACAACGAAAATAACAAAGCATGAAATGTGTCTAACTTGTAGACACATGGAAACACAAAAGTGATTTAAAGGCACCCCTAGCTGATAGCAATATGATGCTGAAAGATACATCGCCAGTGAGGATGATCCGTTGAGCATGCCATAAATGGAGCAGATACTGAACAGAAGAAATTCATATAGATTGATTGGAAGAAATCAGTCGACCACATGCACCCAACATAAACGTTGCCTGTAAGTACAATTTTTGGAATCAGATGATATCAAGATAATATAATTGCTTGGTGGAAGAATGAATCATAAGTGAAAAGAAATATAGATAAACCTAATCGAACGGCCTCGAGTCACCTGCATCGTGCGTGTCCGCTAGATCCATCGCGCGCGTCAGGTGGATCCCCTCAGAAGACAGATCGTGCGAGTCAACCTTGAAGCTTTCTTCTCTTTCCCCAGAAGGGATTAGCGGATCCCAGAAGATTTAGATGGATAGTGATAAAATCAGCGAACGGACGAGCACCGGATATGCGAAGGAGGTGGATGTGGTAATGCTCGCATAGCATGCCGGAGGAGAAGAGAGAGGTGGGGTGGAGTTGCTGCAGCGCACATTCATGAATCAACACTGCCCTACCGCCTTCGTAGAGGAAGATTGGTACGGCGGTCCTGCAAGTCATAAGAAGATAACGCGATGCGCACTCATCTCCCTGCCTTCTCTTTGAGCATTGATCCCTCATACCTCCTTGATCTCCGGAGGGTCGGGGACGGGAATTGGCAGCCTGTTTGGTTGGGGGTAATTAGAGTCGGGGAATGAGAATTAAAGGGGTATGAGACTTTAAGTCTATTGTTTGGTTAGGGGGATTGAAAATTTATAAAAGAATAGGTATGGGACTTGAGACTCCAACTCCCACCGTTTTATTAACAGGGGAGGGGATGAGAGTTGGGAGGGAATTGTTTAAGTGAATCAATCTTAACCCTTCATCATAACTTATGTTCACTTCCCTGGTCTAGTCCCTCATCAATTTCCATCAACCAAACAAGGAAATACAAATTCTCCCCAAATTCCCACACATAATTCCTATCATGTACCAAACAAGGGATTGAGAATAAAACGACTCATCCCATATCTAATCTCAATACAACTCCCTAGATTAAACTCCCATTCCTCTTCCCAAATATTGCCAAACGCGCTGTGGGAAGATGTGCCACTAGTTCGACTCTTTTTTAGAATGCGTGATAGGAAAGGAGGGGCTTGCGAGCGAGCGAAGCAAACGGGCTTCGGGGATAAATGGGCTGGTATGTGCGGGCAGAAGAGGCCCATTTTACCAGAGTGGTTGGTTTCGGCCTCCAGAGTAACAACCCATTAGGACAGTTGGGTCAGAATTAAAAAGATGCAAAACAGATTGCTTTTTTTTACATTAGATCGGACTGCCAAAAATGCTCACATTGCGAAAACCAACAGCTAGAAATGCAAATCGCTGAGAGGGCAGGGATTAGGCTCAGTTTTACTATCCTAAATAGGCGTCCGGCGAGCTTTCTATGTAAAGAATCTATGTCATGTTTGAAGGGTCATCCCCTCTTTTGCGTATTGCTATCATTGATTTCTCACGCGAAACTAGTTTTTCAAGCTTTACGTTTTCAGTGAAGGATTATGTTCTGCCGCGGAGTTTTTGAGCCCGTATACACCCTGTTGTGTGAACTGTAAATCATGTTTTCAGTTCTGCAATTTACGGGGTCTGCTAGAGTTGTTTTTACCCCTCACGTAGAGCCCAGAATATGAAGCCCTCACATTCACATTGCGGTCGAAAAGGAAACAAAATTAAGATTAAAACCGAGTTCTCACTCTTACGGCTACATAGGCTTAACTGCAATTTCCTATTTGACATACACAAACGATCAAGCCAACGAACTAGCCGGCTAAGAGCATCTACAGCTAATGCGATAACTGTCAAAAGCTAAGTATGGAAAAAGTGAAATTTAAAAATCTATAATGTCATAAGCAAATTTGCAAAATCTAGAGTAACAAAAACAATATTGTACCTTTCAAAAAATGTCTGCATTCCATTTTTTCGCATTTTCAAATTTTGTCTTCAGAATTTCGAAAAAATGTTCATATTTTGATAAAATGTTCAAGTTTCCAAAAACATTTTGTGTTTCCAAAAATTGTATGTTATTTTTAAAATTTTCTCATGTCTTTATAAAATGTTTGAGCTTTTCTAATAAGAATCGCAGATATGAAAATTGTCCGCGTTTCATAAATTCACGTTCTTAAAAAAATGCATTCGAAATTAAAAAAATGATTAGACCTGACGTCGGTTCTTAATGTTATGTGCTTTCTTTGATAATCACGAATGCTCACTAACTCAAGTAACCGCGGCACATTCTCTGTAGCTTCAGTTCTTGTTTCTTTAGTGTTGTCAATTCTTGGGTTAGATCCATTGGGAGCGCTACAGTACCCGTCCACTGCTGGTCACCAGCTTCATGGGCCGGTCATTTGGAAATCCGTTTGTGCGTGCGAGAATGGCTGATAAGAGGTCCCAGCTTAAAGGACACAACACACCGAGCCCAACAAGCCATACTAAGTCACGATAATTGGATGGCCTTATCTGGCGAATTGGAGATGGGTCAAAGATTAGAATTCATCACGATAACTGGATCCCACGAAATGGAAGCTTGAAGCCACTGGGCCAAGTTTACATTCATGGAATCAACATAGTTTGTGACCTGCTAAACACTCAAGGAATGACATGGGACTCACAAAAAGTGCCTGCCATGTTCCCTCCAGATGAAGCTCTTGAAATAATGCAGATACCTGTAGGAGGGATGAACATAGATGACTACCTGGCATGGAACTTCAGCAGAAATGGTGTGTTCACGGTCAGGTCAGGTCAACATACCATCTTCGCATGTCACAAAAACGACTCAAATCCGGACGGCCGGGATGCTCGTCATCGGTATTGAATCATAGGGCGTGGCTGAATCTATGGGACACAGTAGCGCCTGGCAGAGTCAAAACGCACACTTGGCGGCAAATTCCTAATGGGCTAGCGGTCGGGTCGGAACTCCATCGGAGAAGGATAAAAGCTGGTGTTTTTTGTGTTGCTTGCGGGCGAGAGGAAACAACTTACACAGGTTTTGGGGCTGTCATCACTCGCTGAAGTTTTGGAAAGTTATCCATTCGGAATTGGGAGTACCGGTGGCGATCCCATCGGAGATTGTGAGCTCTCGGAGCGCACTTTCGAACTGGCTGATGTCATGGTTTGCTGCTGCCTCGGACGACGAGCGTGCAATCATGGTACAAGGCGTTTATGGCCTTTGGCTAGCTCGGAACAACGCACGTGAAGGCAAGAAGATTGAGGAGGCAACAGAGATAGCAATGTCAATATTCAGGCTGATGGAGGAATGGCAGGCCGTCCATGCACTACAAGAAATATGCTAACTTGTGACCATCAATATTGGTCACCGAATGGTCATTGTTTTTCATTTGCGACCTTTTTACGATCAAAAACAGTTGGTCAAAAGTTGAGGGTCAAGAATGGAAATTAAGGACCTTTCTTCTGGATTGGTCATAGAAGGTAACGACCAAAACAAAAGGTCGTTGATCCTACGACCAATTGTTTTGGTCACTGTCAGTCTGCCCAGGCCACGTCGGATCCGGCGTGGCAAGGTGACATGGCAATATTACGACCAAATGAAAAGGTCGTTGATTAGAATCAGCCCGGTCCAATTCGATGTTCTACATGGGCCTAGCCCAGTAATTCAGCTTGTTTATATTGTTTTATTTCTGCAAATTTTGGTCAGCTACATAGGCCTGTCCCAACAATTCGATTTTCTAGGCTGATGTCTTTTGTTGTACATTTCTTTTTTGGTCCTAAACCATATTTTCTAGGCCCGGGCCTTTTAACAGTCCATTTCTTTTTAATTTTCAGCCTTTGTTTGGTCCAATAGACATTTCTGACATTTTTCATTTGTGCTATATATTTATTTTTCTAGCCACTTTTAGTTGAGGAATGTATTTCGAGTAAACAAAAATTAATATTCTGAGTATATGTACATAACTACCAGTATTTAAATATCAAGTTCAACGAGCAAATATACACCAAATTCCCAAATGCTCAGCAGTACATCAAATTTCTCAAGAAATTTAGCATTACAAATTCAGTCACATATAAAGCAAGTTGTTGACTGGGCTTCGAGCTTCTTCGAATGTCTTTGGCCTAGAACGCCTGTAAATGAGACGAATAGTCACATGTTTACTGTCTCAATATAGGCAATATTTGCTAACAACAAAATAGAACAATTAATCTAATAATCATGCAAGAACCTAGGTTTTATTGTCATTTTGACACATAGAGTAACATCCCAGCATATCTCAAGTTGATGAATTATTCTACCAATAACCATATTAGAAACATCTGTCGTTGTTCCATTTAACTTTACTACAAGATAGTATAAGAATCATTCTTGATGAATCAAATCGTAACAAATCGAGCAATAGATACAAGAGGCACATCAGGCCTAGCCATTTTCATTTCAGTAATTTTGAAAGAGGGGAGATGGGGCACAGAACCTTGAGGCACTATTATGGGGTAGTGTGTGATGAAGGTTGCTCTTTGGGGTGGTAGCGGAAGCTCGGCCAAATGCAGCAGCAACACCTCCGACCGGCATAGTGACCGACCTGCATGACATTTCAAATCATCATTACAGATTTTTTTATTAAAGATATAAGAAGCAACGATAGCTTCTACCTTCGCATATATTTGAATAGTTGCTGCTACTGTGATGTATGTTAAATATGCAAGAGGTAAAAATGATAGTTACGTACATCCATTGCAAACAGACTTATAAAGAAGAAGATAAACTGCTAATGCACTTCAATCATTAATCCAACATTGCACACACACCTAGAAAAAGGTAATAAACCTGCTGCGCTAATACAGAACATCATTAGGCCCAAACATTTGGCATATTCAAACATGATGCTGTTCTATGACTACATTAGGTAGTTAATACCTCCATGATGCTACAGGTAGAAAATATCTACTCTATCATATGAGTTTGATTGCAATAAACATTGGTTGAAATCAAATATCTACATGTAGAAAATAACTAAAACAATTTGAGCTATGACTACAACAGATTATTGTACATTTTTTAGTCCAACAAAACATGTATGCGAGAGCATGACTATTCATTCATGCGGTTTGAGCTACCCGGTCATAAGAAACATACATATGCAGGCCGTTGCTGGATGGTTCCAAAAATCACAGATGAAACCAAAAAGACATATCCTTGTTGTGTTCATCTAGCGGAATTTGTTGTCGAGCTCATCACATTCTCACATCTCGACATGAATCTACACCTGTTGCACCCTTCCTATACCTAGCATAGCAATGCCATTGTAGCCATTGCTAGCCAATACATGATGCACCAACCTTCAGTTGAATTCAGTCATGTTCTTAGGCCGTCTGACAAAATAGAGACAAATAGGTAGGTAGGTGGCATGGACATGCAAGTGTAAGATGGTAAATTCTGTGTGTGCAGAATGAGAATAGAGGTTGGCACTGAAAATGGAGGAGGGGGGAGGGGCGAGGCAGGCTACTCACATTTGCTTCTGGTGGGTGTTGAGGGAGGACTTCTCGCAGTACTCGGAGGCGGAGTAGAGCTAAGGCCGCAGGTTCTTGAGCTCCTGCGTCCACCATGGCCACAACGCGTCAAGAGCAGGACACGACCGGATCCACCGTCGAGCAGAGCAAAGGTTCGTTTGTGCATGATCTTTCTTAACACAGGCCTGGGCATGGGGAGCTGCTACGGACACAGCTGCAGCAACGTCGCTGCCTCCTCCTCCACCTCCGGGAAGAATCCCCTAAACAGTGGTCCAGGTGGCACCAGCGCCATGAGCTCCGCCACCACTGCCGACGCCTCCACGACAGCATGTTGCCTCCCCTCCTCGCTCATCTGATAGATAGTAGACAGACATTCAGAAGCTCAGTAAGTATAGGAGCAATAGCAGTCATGCACACAAGACGTAGCGATGCAAATCACTCCTACCATGTGGCGAAGGAAGCTGTTCTGCTCCTCCAGGATGTGTACCTGCATGACACGCCAACAGAGGCATATGCATGATCAATCACAATTTCTTGTCGGCATGTTAAATAATTCTGGTTCCTTTACGATTACAGCTACCTACCCTCTGGTGTGATTCGTCCAGCTGCTCCTCCAGCAGTTTACTTTATCCTGCACATACGAAGGCCATGTAAGATGTAACCATTCACTCAAACACTGGTAATAACATGTGACTATGTGAGCCACAGAGAATATTGTGCAGTGCAGAGTGTAACTGTAACTGTATGCATACCTTCATTTCACGTACTTTACCCAGCGCACACTCTAGCTTCTGCTCCAGATCGCTGAGCTCTGCCGCGGTTGCGCCGGAGGGCAGTTCTTCTCCGGTCTGCCTCCTTACGCTGGCCTCCAGGTGGTCACGCTCATGCCTCAATGTTGCGATATCCGCCAATAGTTTCTGTGTGCAAGAATCATATAGATCAATCAGAAAGGAATGCAGTTAACTCTGAGTGTAAAGATGTATTCATAACTAGTACTATGAGTAGATTATGTTTGTGTATTAACCTGATGTTCACCATGATTTATGCTCTCGTAGTGCTCGATTAAGTCACTCCAACTGAACAAATGACAAGTGAATGAGTTTGTCAGCACTATACACTAGTACTATTGTAGAGTAGATATACAGAGACAAGTAATCAAATTTATGCATCTGAATCTAACTAGATGATTACAATCAGAGCTAAATCAAAAGCATCGGCTGACTAACTGGTCAGAAAACACAACAAGAGCACCGTCTCCAGTACTGCAGCTACGATGGCATGCCAAAGTTTGTTTGTTCATCCTGTATTTCACACAAATCAATCGGGATGATGGTGCGCGGGTCGGCTCAGATCGCCGTCGACCGGATCTCGGCCGCTACCGGGGGCGCGAGCACGAGCAGGGTGAGGGCGGCTAGGAGCACCGCGGCATGCGGCGGTGCAGCATGCGGTGGTGTGGTGTGCGGCGGTGCGGTGGCGGCCATCGGGGAGGTTGGTGCGATCTAGGTGGAGGGGACGGGGAGGGGGCGGGGGAGAAGGGCTCGCGATGGAGAAGCGCTCGCGGTGAGGAAAGGGGATGGGAGAGAGGAGGAGGGCATAGGGGAGGCCATGGACGGCGGGGAGCTCCGCCGGTGGGAGGTGGCAGTGGCGATCTAGAAGGGAGGAGGTGGCGGCGGTGATCTAGAAGGGAGGAGTGGTGTGTAGGGGAGAGAGGGGCTAGGGTTCGCTACACGGGGGAGAAAGAGGAGCTCGCGGTGGGTGGGTGAGAGGGTGACGGGTGTGGACCGTTGGATCTGGCAGTATCCGACTGTCTCTGATGCTTGATCCGCGTGACATGCCCATAGACCAATCAGAACGGAGTACATGCTTTGATGATGTTATGAGCATCTAAGTTGGTTGTAGTCTCTGATGATTTGGTCTAGAAATCATCCACCTAGCAGCCGCCCGATCTGCGCGTTGGTGTTCGTTTGATCATATCAATATGACAATGTTTCCTTCTCTTTTTATGACAATGTTTGTTAAGTTTCCTAATAAGTAGTAGTGTTATTCCAAAAATTTCCGCTGATTCGGTAGGAAACGGGTCAAGTTTGAACTGCAACTGCCTTACAGTTTGTTATTTATTTTTTCCAAAAATCATTTTTAGGTACATAAGTATCTATTTAATCAGAGAAACACCAAAAGTTCTCCAAGATTCAACCCCTAGCTCAGAACGGTCATGCCTGTCGTTTCGACCGCATTTTGAAACGGGCATAAATAATTCAAAAAAATAAAAAAAATGCAAAACCTTCACGTTGTGTCATCATATGTGACCAGGTTACCAAGAAAAATAATAAACTTGTAATAAAATAATTATTTTTAAAAAGTGTTCTCAGAGATGAGCTATCGTGTGTGAAGATTCATGGCTTCCAAGCCAAATGATCAATCTTATGGCCACATTCATGGCATAGTTTGTTCAAATGGTCTCATATTGTGCACAAGGGTGCATGTTGAAATGGCAAACAATTTTCTGAAGGGAGTTTTCATTTTCTTTCCACAAAAAATTCATTTTCCTTTTTTCGAGTGCCCAAAATGAGTTCTTTTGTGAAGGACCTACCAAATATTCGTTGCAAAATTGGACACAATCATTTTTATAAAATATTAGGCCATATTTAATGCTCAATTGGAAAATTATTTGGTGTCAAAAGCTTTCGATCCACCTCTCGTGAAAAAGACAAAACTCTGCCGATTCAGTTGAAAGCGGGTCAAATTTGAACTAGAGGTGCCTCATAGTTTGCTCTTTATTTTTTCCAAAAATCATTTCTAGGTAAATAAGTATCTATTTAATCAGATATCCAACAAAATTATGGCAAGGTTCAACCCCTAGCTATGAACGGTCATGTCTGCCGTTTCGATCGCATTTTGAAACGGGCATAAATAATTCAAAAAAAATCAAAAAAATGCAAAACCTTAGCTGAGTGTCATCATATGTGACCAAGTTACCAGGAAAAAAATAAACCTGTAATACGGTGATTATTTTAAAAAAGTGTTCTCAGAAATGAGCTATCATGTATCAAGATTCATGGCTTTCAAGCCAAATGATCAATCTTATGGCCACATTCATGGCATAGTTTGTTCAAATGATCTCATATTGTGCACAAGGGTGCATGTTGAAATGGCAAAAAATGTTGCTGAAGGGAGTTTTCATTTTCTTTGCACAAAAAATTCATTTTCCTTTTTCCGAGTGTCCAAAATGAGTTTTTTTGTGAAGGACCTACCAAATATTCATTGCAAAATTGGACACAGTCATTTTTATAAAATATTAGGCCATATTTAATGCGCAATTGGCAAAATATTTTGTGTCAAAAGCTTTCGATACACCTCTAGTGAAAAAGACAAAACTCTGCTGATTTAGTTGAAAGCGGGTCAAATTTGAACTAGAGGTGCCTCATAGTTTGCTCTTTATTTTTTCAAAAAATCATTTGGAGGTAAATAAGTATCTATTTAATCATATATCCAACAAAATTATGGCAAGATTCAACCCCTAGCTATGAACGGTCATGCCTGCCGTTTTCGACCGCATTTTGAAACAGGCATAAATAATTCAAAAAAAATCAAAAAAATGCAAAACCTTTGCATTATGTCATCATACGTGACCAAGTTACCAGGAAAAATAATAAACTTGTAATACGGTGATTATTTTAAAAAAGTGTTATCAGAAATGAGCTATCATGTATGAAGATTCATGGCTTTCAAGCCAAATGATCAATCTTATGGCCACATTCATGGCATGTTCAAATGATCTCATATTGTTCACAAGGGTGCATGTTGAAATGGAAAAACAATGTTGCCAAAGGGATTTTTCATTTTCTTTGAACAAAAAAATCATTTCCCTTTTTTTGAGTGCCCAAAATGAGTTTTTTTGTGAAGGACCTACCAAATATTTGTTACAAAAATAGAAAAAATATTTTTTATAAAATATTAGGCCATATTTAATGCACACTTGACAAAATATTTGGGTGTCAAAAGCTTTCGATCCACCTCTAGTGAAAAAGACAAAACTCTGTCGATTAAGTTGGAAGCGGGTCAAATTTGAACTAGAGGTGCCTCATAGTTTGCTCTTTATTTTTTCCAAAAATTATTTATAGGTAAATAAGTATCTATTTACTCATAGATACAACAAAATTATGGCAAGATTCAACCCCTAGCTATGAACGGTCATGCCCGCCGTTTCGATCGCATTTTGAAACGGGCATAAATAATTCAAAAAATCAAAAAAATGCAAAACCTTCATGTTGTGTCATCATATGTGACCAAGTTATCAGGGAAAATAACAAACTTGTAATACAATGATTATTTTAAAAAAGTGTTCTCAGAAATGAGCTATCATGTTTGAAGATTCATGGCTTTCAAGCCAAATGATCAATCTTATGGCCACATTCATGGCATAGTTTGTTAAAATGATCTCATATTGTGCACAAGGGTGCATGTTGAAATGGAAAACAATGTTGCCAAAGGGAGTTTTCATTTTCTTTGCACAAAAAAATCATTTTCCTTTTTCGAGTGCCCAAAATGAGTTTTTTTGTGAAGGACCTACCAAATATTTGTTACAAAATTGGAAAAAGTCATTTTTATAAAATATTAGGCCATATTTAATGCACAATTGACAAAATATTTGGGTGCCAAAAGCTTTCGATCCACCTCTAGTGAAAAAGACAAAACTCTGCCAATTTAGTTGGAAGTGGGTCAAATTTGATCTGTAGCTGTCTTATAGTTGTCTCTTTATTTTTTCCAAAAATTATCTATAGTTACATAAGTATCTATTTAATCAGAAATACATGGTTTGGTGGCAATACGTCGAGGTTTGTATAGTGGCCGAGTGCCCCAACTCCAGAGCGCGTAAACTCGCATGCCCGTCGTGTGGTCACCATGTGACCGTGGCATTGCCATGCATTCTAGATGGCCTAGGCATGTCTAGTGGGTTGGGAACTCCCCAAGTAGGTGCTAGGAAGAAAATTACAGTAGAAGAATCTCACGAGGAGACCTAACTATGCTCAAACATGAATTAGCAGCCAAGTGTTTGATTAGCGGTACGGGAAATGCACATGGCCAATGGCCGTGAGTTTTGGCTGAGGATGATCATCTACTAAGAAGACTGTATTCACAAATTTTCAGCTCAAATGGATGAGCTTAGGTGGTACTTCCTTTGCAAAGTTCCACATTGGACAGAAATATGAATGTTGAAGCTGAGCTCAAAATAATGAATGGATTGAGATGAATATTGGCACGTGGAAATTATTTGGATATGGAAGATTGCCAAAATAGTTTGAGGGCAATATGAGGGGTCTATATAGCACCTGGTTTGTAATGTGCCATTCTGGACAGAAAGTAGAAATTGAAGTTGGGCTCACATAGATGATTGGATTAAGCTGCAATTTGTAGGAGGAGGATAATTTGGGCATATGAAGGCACTGTAAAAATTTCATACTATTTGGTTAAAGAAAAATGGTACTTGCTTCACAATGCTCTCCGGTGAAGAGAATATTAGGAAAAATGTTGAGGGAAATTGGCTAAATTAAATGAGCTAAAATTTGGTGGAGGGAGGTTCTGTGATCATGATCATGTACTAGTATAGTTTCAGAAATTATAAAGAAATATAAAATGTAGTTGCTTCACAAACTAAAAATATTACCAGAAACAAAGATTGGATGGTGAGCTCACATGGATTATTAGACGGGGCTAAAGTTTTGTGGAAAGCTATTATTTGGGCATATAGAAGATCTGGGAAAAATTCAACTCATTATGATATGCATAGACAGTACTTCCTTCCGAAAGCTTCTAGGTTAAAGAATATTTTGGAAATTTGCCGAGGACGATTTACTGGGCAAATGGAGCTGAATTTTGCCATGAGGCAATGATTTGGATAGGAAAGAGTTCCCAATATTTTTAAGGGCAATCAAGAATATATAAGTAGCACTTCCTTCACAAAGTGTTGTTCTGAACAGAATAGGAAAATGAATATTTTTGAATTATTTTTGAACTAGGCAATGAAGGGTTTTAACATATTTGATGAAGATATGATACAAAGAATTTATGATAATTTTTTGGGAATTTTGGGAATAACAGAGATATAGGCTGCTTCACAACCTAGGGCAAAAATTGACACATGGACATGACACGTAGGCAAAAATTTACACATGGACATGACACATAGGCAAAACTGATGAGGTGGTGCCAAGTCGTAGCTTACGACCATTTATATTGGTCATTATCATCTAGAAATAAGGCAGTGGACCGGTGTTGTTCGCTTTATGACCATTTCAATTAAGGAAATTACGACCTTTCTAACCAAAATGGCCGTTGGTGTTTAGGGTTAGGACCCCTCCGGACAGCTTACGACCAATTTGCCTCAAAAGGTCATAGATTTATGACCATTTTTTCCAAGGTCACTGACAGAAGGTCACAAGATAGCATATTTCTTGTAGTTATGTATACCAGAGCAAGGTCCCCAAATCTGAACTAGGAGAGAGGTGGAAGCCGCCAGATGTGGGATGGGTGAAGGCAAATGTTGACGGAGCAACATCCAAATGGGGATAGAAGGGAGGTGCTGGAGTGGTGTTCAGAAATCAGGATGGTGCTTTTCTTGGAGGAGCTAGTCACTTCTTCCCTTGGTGTCAGGAACCGGTAAAGATTGAGCTACAGTCATGCAAGCGAGCTGTATAGCTAGCAGAAGAGGTAAACGCAACTAGCCTACATATATAGATGGATAGCAAAGAAATAATCAGCAAGCTGAACAACAAAGAGCAAGACATGTCGCAGCTGGGACCAATGATCGGAGAGGTTAAACAAATGTTGGGGATGTGCCAAAGGTGGAAGGTGACGTGGGCACGAAGAACTGCTAATGGTGCAGCAATGAGTTAGCTAAGGAAGGGGTCTTGAATAATTTATGTATGGTTTGGTTGCATGTACTCCCTGAATGTATTCTACACATTATCTCGGCAGAGATCCCTACCTTTTATGAATAAATAGAGAATGTGGTGATTTTCAAAAAAAAAACAAGTCATACTAAGTTGTCCTGATACTTGTCCTTAGGCAACGATTACTGCTAGGCCTATGTAAAGTTGCTACGTGATTCACGTAATGAATAACGTGGAACATTTTAACTGGGTCGGTGCGGAGGAAGCCTCCCCCTGTCTTGAAATTTAGAAGGCCCCGAGAGGTTTAGATTGGAAGTTTAGCATATGCCTTCGTTGACTCTTTTGAAAGCTGGCCCAGAATTGAGCACCGAGACCATAGAAGCACTAAGTACTCTAGGAAGAGAATACAACATGTAGAGTTTTCTAACAAAACATGCGGGGTTTTCCTTCTTCAAAAACCAAATGTGTCCCCCCTCATTTCCTCCTTTTCTTTCTCTCTCCTCTATCCTTGAGAGTCGCTCTTCTCCTCTTTCCGGGTAGCCCCGGGGCCTTTTCAGTCGGCGCTGTCGGTTGAAGATGGCTGAGGATGGACGCCGACATATCTAGAATGTATGCTAGGTGTGAGATGTCCCTTAATGGCGTCTTGGAGTAGAGCGCTGGCTCCCATCGGCTGGATCTTGTGCGTGCTCGTCCTGGTTTTTGTCGTTGTGCAGCTCCGATGGTGAGAGATGTTGCAAATGGTGGAGCTATGGCGAGAGATCTCCAAAAATAAGGTTGTCTTCACCGTCTTTTCGAGCTTGTCCGTCCTGGTGCTGAGGTGCTACGCTAGGCGGTGGCGGCTCTGTATCTCCGTTGTGCTTTCGAGGAGGAAGACGATAAGGAGGTGCTCGACTGTGGCTCAATTCAATAAGCGCAATTTTCTCCTTCTCTATTTCTGCGGTGCTGCTGCACTGATCCCCCTCCCCCTTCTGGCCTGCCGTGGTGGTGATGGGAAGGGGCTTCTCGATGTGGTGACATGCGGTGGCAAAGGAGGCCGAGAAAGTTGTGATACTGCGCATAACTGTAGAAGATTCTCGGTGGTCCGCGTTTGGCTGCCGACTCAAGATACTGGCAGGCAGCAGCTCCGAACCTTGATGCCAACGCTGTGTCGGGTCTTCATCAACCTCCATCGGAGGCCTTCTGGAGGACTCGCGGTGGCACTTCACTCCTGCCTTGCGTCAAGTGGTTTCGTCCCCGATGCTTGTGTGGGAGGCCATTGTTTGAGGCCTCCTTTCTTCAGCGGCGACGAAGGACTCGATTGCTTTTCTTCCCTTTCTATCCAGGGTATGTGATCTAATTGTCAAGGACCATTTTATTATTTTTGTATTTTTGAAGGTCCTTTGTGTAAGTTGTACCATTTCGCTGGAATATAAATGCAGTATCTAGGCCCTTCCGTGTCGTACCCTGTTAAAGAAAGAACACCACAGAAGCACTTATCTTGTTTGTTTGGGCTTTTGCTTCTGCTTTTACAGCATTTTCATTTTGACCAAAAAGCCATAAAAGCTACTAAATAGGTGTTTTTGAAGCTAAATATTGTTATATGATTCATAAGTCAGAAGCTTAAGCAAAAATCACCTATTTAGAAGCTTATATAGCTTTTTGGTCAAAGTGAAAAGGCTGTAAAAGTACTAGCAAAAGACCAAACAAAAAGGACTTAGTGCTCTAGGAAGAGAATACGACATGTAGGGTTTCGTTAAAGGAACATGTAGGGTTTCCTTCTTCAAACACCCATGCCCCCCTAAAAGAACACCAAACGTGTAGTACCTAGATAAATTTCATGACACAGGTTCTTTTCTTGAGCGGCTTCAACACGAGCTACTAAAGTCAATGAAACACTAAAGTTCTGAATCCCCGCATGTTTCACCACCTGAAATGGTGGTGATCGTCTTCTAAAAAGCGGCCTGTTACGAAAGTGACTCCCATGCATTGTATAGCATGTTAGGAACTA
The DNA here is from genome assembly GCA_022496015.1 of Hordeum marinum. NCBI lineage: Eukaryota > Viridiplantae > Streptophyta > Magnoliopsida > Poales > Poaceae > Hordeum > Hordeum marinum. The sequence continues at coordinate 425,018,724 of CM039674.1, read as the reverse complement.
CAGACTTTGTGTTTGATTTAATTAATAAGGTAATCCTACTTTTCTAAAAAAATTCATTGCATACCATGTGATGAGCATATTGTCATCGACGTTTTGCATGAAAGGTCATGCGATATGCAGCTTCATGAGCTCGTTGGAAGCATGGGTCACCTCATGTGTTGTGTTGAGCCATCTTCAAGGTCCATTATACGAAGAAGAAGTAAACTTTGGTCGGAAAGCACATGTTGCATGACATTAGATTATGAATCTGCATGCTACTTTTGGTGTTATCGTGCACACTGATTAAACGCCGCTGAAGTTTGCGCGTGGATCCTTTCTAACGGTGCAACACACATGGTTTGAATTAACTGGATAACTATTTTCTTCTTAATGAATGCAAGATAACAAAAAAATGTTACGAAGAAGTAAACTTTGGTCGGAAACCACATTTTCTGTGACAATAAATTCTTTCACCTTTCATGATGAATCTGCATTGTCGTCCAAGTGATTAAAGGTCACTGAAGTTTGCGCGTGGATTCCTTTCTAACTATGCAACACACCAACACACATGGTTTAATGACCCATCTTCGGACATACCTGATCGCCATGTGTATACACTAGTGTGCCCACCTAATAGACAAGGTGACCCTAGTATAGCAGTTTCTGTGCTCGACCCACGAGCTGCAAATATCCTCGCCATCAAGAAGGATAGAATGGTGGACACTCATAGTTGTAGATTCCTCTATCACCAGGTCCCCCTTGAACACTATGCGTGACCTCTGAATCGGCAGCGCAAGGACATTCCGCCCCAACGGAAGCTTTACATGGCAGTAAGATTCAGCCGCCAGAAAGTCTGGCAGCGGATGGGCAACACACCGTAGAGGGTTTATGGCCGACCTGACACCTTTGGCGAACACGGCGATCTCGGGCTCATATATGTCCGTGCGCGTGGTGATGTGGCTGTAGGGACCTGCAACGCGTAGCTCGGTGGGCATGCATAGCCTGACACACATGGTGAGTTCCATGGCCTCGCTTATCATCGCGCAGAGGATGTCGATGACGCCCATGCTGGTTTGGATGGAGATGGTGCTGCATCTGTCGGACATGAGCGTGTAGTACCTGTCCTCCACCTGGGCGTGATCCTCTGCGGGTTTCTTCCTTATCGTGACAATCACCACTCCTAGGGCAACACCACAATCAACATAGATGTTCCAGTTTGGCCCACTAGGAGGCAGGGTCATCTGCATTCATCAATGCATGCGATAGGATATTGGATCCTCTAGCCAGCAAGGAGCCAGTTACACTTAGTAGCACGATGATCATACCTTGGAATCAACGAGTTGAGCTCTGGGGTTGTCTCTTGCCCATTTAGATCTTCGTGAATAGAACTCCTTGACATTTTTTGCTCTGGCAGATGACCATGGGAGTGGTATGAAGGCTACCGAAGGTGTTCTTTGGAGAGGGATCCTCAAAACCAGATGGTTGCTGACAATGAACTGTTTCATTAAGAGTGCCATGAAGAAAAGCATTTTTAACGTCTGGCTGATGAATGGGCCAAGAGGAGGAAACAACAAGACTAAGAACAACGCGAATAGTACTTGGATTAACAATGGGAGAGAAAGTTTCGTCAAAATCAATGCCATGTTGCGGAGAAAAACCACGACACACCCATCTGGCTTTGTAACGAGCAAGAGTGCCATCAGAATGAAATTTATGATGAAAAACCCATTTTCCAGAAATAACTTAACACCAGGAGATTTGGGAACAAGAGTCCATGTATTATTTTGCTGAAGAGCGTTAAATTCATCGCGCATAGCTGAGAGCCAACGAGGATCAAAAAGAGCTCGTTTGTAAGAAGTGTGAATAGGAGAGAGGGTTGGGGTGGCCGTGAGGTTGAGGCGTGTTGTGGGTAGAAGGAATCCGCGTTTGCCACGGGTGCACATGACATGATCATTAGTGGGTGATGGAATGGGTACAGCGTTGGGTGGGAGCTTGTCGGCCTCCTCATCGGCAGCACTGGGCCTACCGGTTGCCAGGCTTGCCGGGCCTGCCGGTTGCTCTTGTCGGGCCTGCCGGTTGCCTGGCTCGTCGGGCCTGCTGGTTTCTGGACCTGCCGGTTGCCGGGCTTGCCGGGATTGCCAGTTGTCGGCTGCCTCGGGTCGTCGTTTTCCGGGCTCGCCGCGTTGCGGTTTTGAGTGTTGTCAAATTCTCGACCATTATCACATTGAATAAATCTAATTGACAAGCCAAAGTGTGTAAGAACATTTTGTCAAAAATTGACAAAGATGGCATGTACTTCAGATTTAGCACGAATAGGAAAAGTCCAAATATAATGGGAATAGTCATCCAAACTCAGAAGATAATATTTTTAACCAGAGACACTAGGGACGGGAGAGGTCCATAAATCACAGTGAATTAATTCAAATGGAAAAGTGCTAATAGTAGTAGAGGTTCCAAAAGGTAATCTAACATGTTTGTCGCATTGACAGGCATTACAGAGAGAGGGATTATGAGGAACGCTAGAACTAGGAATACAAAATTCTTGAAGCAAAGATGACAAGGTGGTTTTATTGGGGTGTCCTAGATGATGATGCCACAAATCAACTGATGCAAGCATGGCTCGGGGAGTGGATGTAGGTGCGCCATGAAGTGGATAAAGATCGCCCATGCTATTGTACCGAGCGAGGACCTCCCCCGTTGTTAGATCCTTCACAGACAAACCAAAAGGGTCAAAATCCAAAATAAATTTATTGTCAATGCAAAATTGGCGAACGAAAATAAGATTTTTGATTAGAGAAGGGGCAACAAGAATATTGCGGAGAAGAAAATTGGCGTAAGAGGAAGAGATGTAAGAATGACTGGTGCAGGAAACAGGCATGGTGGAACCATCACCAATGGTGATCGTAGAAAACATAGAAGGGAAACAAGTTGACAACAAATTCATATTTGAAGACATATGCGAGGATGCACCAGAATCGAAAATCCAATACGTACCTTCGTTATTGAGAGTAAAGTTGTTCATGGCGTTAATGAAGGCGGCTTGATCCTAGGTCGGCTGCTGTGGAGGAGCAGAGGGGCCAGGAGCTTGCATGGGAGCGTAGGGCAGGGTCGGTGGCTGGTAGTATGCTGTCGGGGCCTGCATGGAGCCGTAAGGAGCCAACATGGTATAGTAGGGTGGCGGCAGATCTGGTGCGTTGGGAGGTGGTGTAGGAGTGACGGTGTAGACGTGCATCGACGGCTTGGGACCAAGGAGTCCAGGAGAGCCGATGTAACGCCCCGGACACACCCACCGGTAGTCGTTACTCCTGGCGGGATCTAGACTGGCCTCATAGATCAATACTAGTCTTTTCTGCGCACTTTGTCCTCACTCATGCGCACCCGGGACCAACTTGTTGGAAATATGCCCTAGAGGCAATAATAAAATGGACATTGGATGTCGTTGATAACGGTATCACATCATTAGGAGAATGATGTGATGGACAAGACCCAATCCTAAGCATATCACTAGATCGTGTAGTTCGTTTGCTAAAGTTTTTCAACGTCAAGTATCGTTTCCTTAGACCATGAGATTGTGCAACTCGCGGATACCGTAGGAATGCTTTGGGTGTGCCAAACGTCACAACGTAACTGGGTGGCTATAAAGGTGCACTACGGGTATCTCCGAAAGTGTCTGTTGGGTGGCACGAATCGAGACTGGGATTTGTCACTCCGTGTGACGGAGAGGTATCTCTGGGCCACTCGGTAAGACATCATCATAATGAGCTCAATGTGACCAAGGAGTTAGTCACGGGATGATGTATTACAGAACGAGTAAAGAGACTTGCTGGTAACGAGATTGAACAAGGTATAGAGATACCGACGATCGAATCTCGGGCAAGTATCATACCGATGGACAAAGGGAATTGTATACAGGATTGATTGAATCCCCGACATCGTGGTTCATCCGATGAGATCATCGTGGAGCATGTGGGAGCCAACATGGCTATCCAGATCCCGCCGTTGGTTATTGGCCGGAGAAGTGTCCCGGTCATGTCCAAGTGTCTCCCGATCCCATAGGGTCTACACACTTAAGGTTCGATGACGCTAGGGTTATAGGGAAATGGTATACGTGATTACCGAAAGTTGTTCGGAGTCCCGGATGAGATCCCATATGTCATGAGGAGCTCCGGAATGGTCCGAAGGTAAATATTGATATATAGGAAGTCCAGTTTTGGTCACCGGAAAGTTTTCGGGCTCATCGGTATTGTACCGGGAGTGCCGGGAGGGTGCTGGAGGACCCCCGGGAGGGGTGTGACGACCATAGGACTTTGGGGGCCCTTAGAGGAGGTGTGCCAGCCCTTATTGGGCTGGCCAATACCTTCTAGAAAGGCCCATGTGGATGGAGGATTAGAGATAAGGGCAAAGGAGTTTGAAAAGGAGGAGATCCACCTCCCTTGTGGGAGGTGGACTCTCCCTTTGATTCGGCCGAAGCTCTCCTCCTTGGAGGAGAGTCCAAGCCACCCCTCCCTCTCCCTCCTCATATATATACTTGAGGTTTTGGCCTTTTGAGAACGGTTCTGAACTCTCTCTCTCACGGCAAAGCCCTACCTCTCTTCTTCCTCCTCCGCATCGCTTAGGCGAAGCCCTGCCGGAATACCTTGCTACTCCACCACCACCACGCCGTCATGCTGCTATTGGAGCCCTTCCCCAACCTCTCCTTCCTCCTTGCTGGATCAAGGCATAGGAGACGTCACCGGGCTGCATGTGTGTTGAACGCGGAGGCGCCGTTGTTCGGCGCTTAGATCTGAATCCACCACGATCTGAATCGCTGCGAGTACGACTCCATCAACCGCGTTCTTGTAATGCTTCCGCTTAGCGATCTTCAAAGGTATGAAGATGCAATCTCTCCCACTCGTTGCTGGTTTCTCCATAGATAGATCTTGGTGACACGTAGGAAAAATTTGATTTACTACTACGTCTCCCAACAGTGGCATCATGAGCTAGGTCTATGCGTAGAATCTATGCACGAGTAGAAAACAAAGCAGTTGTGGGCGTCAATTTTGTTAATTTTCTTACCACTACTAGTCTTATCTTGATTCGGAGGTATTGTGGGATGAAGCGGCCCGGACCGACTTTACACGTACGCTTACGTGAGACTGGTTCCACCGCCTGACATGCACTTGTTGCATAAGGTGGCTAGCGGGTGTCTGTCTCTCCCACCTTAGTCGGATTGGATTCGATGAAAAGGGTCCTTATGAAGGGTAAATAGCAATTGGCATATCACGTTGTGGTTTTGACGTAGGTAAGAAACGTTCTTGCTAGTAACCTATAGAAGCCACGTAAAAACTTGCAACTACAAATTAGAGGACGTCTAACTTGTTTTTGCATCATATGCCTTGTGATGTGATATGGCCAAAGGATGTGATGTGATGCATTGTGATGTATGAGATTGATCATGTTCTTGTAATAGGATTCACGACTTGCATGTCGATGAGTATGACAACCGGCAGGAGCTATAGGAGTTGTCTTATTTTATTGTACGACCTGCGTGTCAATCATAAACGCCATGTAATTACTTTACTTTATTGCTAAACGTTAGCCATAGTAGTAGAAGTAATAGTTGGTGAGACAACTTCATGAAGACACGGTGATGGAGATCATGATGATGGATATCATGGTGTCGTGCCGGTGACAGTGATGATCATGGTGCCCCGAAGATGGAGATCAAAGGAGCAAGATGATTATGGCCATATCATGTCACTATATTGATTGCATGTGATGTTTATCATGTTTACATCTTATTTGCTTAGAACAACGGTAGTAAATAAGATGATCTCTCACTAAAATTTCAAGAAAAGTGTTCACCCTAACTGTGTACCGTTGCTAAGGATCGTTGTTTCGAAGCACCACGTGATGATCGGGTGTGATTGGTTCTAACGTTCGCATACAACGGGTGTAAGCCAGATTTACACACGCTAAACACTTAGGTTGACTTGACGAGCCTAGCATGTACAGACATGGCCTTGGAACACGGAAGACCGAAAGGTCGAACATGAGTCGTATGGAAGATACGATCAACATGGAGATGTTCACCATGGATGGCTAGTCCGTCTCATGTGATGATCGGACATGGGCTAGTTGACATGGATCATGTGTCACTTGGATGACTAGAGAGATGTCTATCTAACTGGGAGTTCACTAAATAATTTGATTATGTGAACTTAGTTATCATGAACTTAGTCTAAAATTATCTTTACAATCTATATTGTAGATCCAATGGCCAACGCGAATGTCACCCTAAATTTCAACGCGTTCCTAGAGAAAACCAAGATGAAAGATGATGGAAGCAACTATGCGGACTGGGTCCATGGCTTGAGGATCATCCTCATAGCTTCCAAGAAATTGTATGTCCTTGATGCACCACTAGGTGACCCACCCCTTCTCCGAGCAGAGCAAGACGTTGCAAACGCTTGACATTCTCGCTGCGATGATTACTCCATTGTTTAGTGCGGCATGCTTTACAGTTTAGAACCGGGGCTCCAAAAGTGTTTTGAGCAACACAGAGCATATGAGATGTTCCAAGAGCTGAAACTGGTTTTCCAAGCTCATGCCCGGGTCGAGAGATATGATGTCTCCAACAAGTTCTTCAGCTGTAAGATGGAGGAGAATAGTTCTGTCAGTGAGCACATCCTCAAGATGTCTGGGCTACACAACCGCTTTACTCAGCTGGGAGTTAATCTCCCGGATGACTCGGTCATTGACAGAATCCTCCAGTCGCTTCCACCTAGCTACAAGAGCTTTGTGATGAACTACAACATGCAAGGGATGGAGAAGTCCATTCCTGAGTTGTACTCGATGCTGAAATCAGCAGAGGTCAAGATCAGAAAGGAGCATCAAGTGTTGATGGTAAATAATACCACTAGTTTCAAGAAAGGCAAGGGTAAGAAGAACTTCAAGAAGGACGGCAAAGATGTTGCCGCGCCCGGTAAGCAAGTTGCCGGGAAGAAGAAGAACAAGCATGGACCCAAGCCTGAGACTGAGTGCTTTTACTGCAAGGGTACCGGTCACTAGAAGCGGAACTGCCCCAAGTACTTAGCGGATAAGAAGGACGGCAACATTAATGGTATATGTGATATACTTGTTATTGATGTGTACCTAACCAGCGCTCGTAGTAGCTCTTGGGTATTTGATACCGGTGCAGTTGCTCACATTTGTAACTCCAAGCAGGAGCTGCGGAATAAGCGGAGGCTGGCAAAGGACGAGGTGAGGATGCGCGTCGGGAATGGTTCCAAGGTCGTTGTGATCGCCGTCGGCACGCTACCTCTACATCTACCTTCGGGATTAGTGTTAAACCTTAATAATTGTTATTTAGTACCAGCTTTGAGCATGAACATTGTATCTAGATCTCGCTTGATGCGAGATGGCTACTCATTTAAATCTGAGAATAATGGTTGTTCTATTTATATGAGAGAAATGTTTTATGGTCATGCCCCGCTGGTCAATGGTTTATTTTTGATGAATCTCGAACGTGATCTTACACATGTCCATAGTGTGAGTACCAAAAAGTGCAAGGTTCATAACGATAGTCCCACTTACATGTGGCACTGCCGCCTTGGTCATATTGGTGTCAAACGTATGAAGAAGCTCCATACTGATGGACTTTTGAAGTCTCTTGATTTTGAATCATTTGACACGTGCGAACCATGCCTCATGGGCAATATGACTAAGATTCCATTCTCCGGAACAATGGAGCGAGCAACTGACTTGTTGGAAATAATACATACCGATGTATGCGGTCCAATGAGTGTCGAGGCTCGTGGTGGCTGCCGTTATGTTCTCACCCTCACTGATGACTTGAGTAGATATGGGTATGTCTACTTAATGAAACATAAGTGTGAAACTTTTGAAAGTTTCAAGGAATTTCAGAGTGAGGTAGAGAATCAATGTGACAGGAAAATAAAGTGTCTACGATCTGATCGTGGCGGAGAATATTTAAGTCACGAGTTTGGCACGCACCTAAGGAAATGTGGAATTGTTTCACAACTCACGCTGCCTGGCACACCTCAGCGAAATGGTGTGTCTGAACGTCATAATCGCACTCTATTAGATATGGTGCGATCTATGATGTCTCTTACCGACTTACCGCTATCATTTTGGGGATATGCATTAGAGACTGCCGCATTCACTTTAAATAGGGCACCGTCAAAATCCGTTGAGACGACACCGTATGAATTATGGTTTGGAAAGAAACCTAAGCTTTCATTTCTAAAAGTTTGGGGATGCGATTCTTATGTGAAGAAACTTCAACCTGAGAAGCTCGAACCCAAAGCGGAAAAGTGCGTCTTCATAGGATATCCCAAAGAGACTATTGGGTATACCTTCTACCTATGATCCGAGGGCAAAGTCTTTGTTGCCAAAATGGATCCTTTCTCGAGAAAGAGTTTCTCTCGAAAGAAGTAAGTGGGAGGAAAATAGAACTTGATGAGGTAATTGTACCTCCACTCAAACCGGAGAGTAGCGTAGCACAGGAAGTTGTTTCTGTGGAGCCTACACCGGCTGGAAAGGAAGTTAATGATGATGATCATGAAACTTCAGTTCAAGTTACTATTGAACGTCGAAGGTCCACTAGGACACGTTCCGCACCAGAGTGGTATGACAACCCTGTCATGGAGATCATGTTGTTGGACAACGGTGAACCTTCGAACTATGAAGAAGTGATGGCAGGCCCGGATTCCAACAAATGGCTTGAAGCCATGAAATCCGAGATAGGATCCATGTATGAGAACAAAGTGTGGACTTTGGTGGCCTTGCCTGGTGATAAGCGAGCCATTGAAAATAAATGGATCTTTAAGAAGAAGACTGACGCGGATGGTAATGTGACCGTCTATAAGGCTCGGCTTGTCGCTAAGGGTTATCGACAAGTTCAAGGAGTTGACTACGATGAGACTTTCTCACCTGTAGCGATGCTGAAGTCTGTCTGAATCATGTTAGCAATTGCCGCATTTTATGATTATGCGATCTGGCAAATGGACGTCAAAACGGCATTCCTTAATGGATTCCTCAAGGAAGAACTGTATATGATGCAGCCGGAAGGTTTTGTCGATCCTAAAGATGCTAACAAGGTATGCAAGCTCCAGCGCTCCATCTATGGGCTGGTGCAAGCATCTCGGAGTTGGAACATTCGCTTTGATGAAGTGATTAAAGCGTTTGGGTTTGTACAGGTTTATGGAGAACCCTGTATTTACAAGAAAGTGAGTGGGAGCTCTGTAGCATTTCTCGTATTATATGTGGATGACATACTGATAATGGGAAATGATATAGAACTCTTGGAAAGTGTAAAGGCCTACTTTAATAAGTGTTTTTCAATGAAGGACCTTGGAGAAGCTTCTTACATATTAGGTATTAAGATCTATAGAGATAGATCGAGACGCCTCATAGGTCTTTCACAAAGCACATACCTTGAAGAGATATTGAAGAAGTTCAATATGGATCAGTCCAAGAAGGGATTCTTGCCTGTGTTACAAGGTGTGAGATTGAGTACGACTTAATGCCCGACCACGGCAAAGGATAGAGAAGAGATGAGTGTCATCCCCTATGCTTCAGCCATAGGCTCTATTATGTATGCCATGTTGTGTACCAGACCTGATGTAAACCTTGCCATAAGTTTGTTAGGGAGGTACCAAAGTGATCCCGGAGCGGAACACTGGACAACGGTCAAGAACATCCTGAAGTACCTGAAAAGGACAAAGGACATGTTTCTCGTATATGGAGGTGACAAAGAGCTCGTCGTAAAGGGTTACATCGATGCTAGCTTCGACACAGATCCGGACGACTCCAAGTCACAAACCGGATACGTGTATGTTTTGAACGGAGGGGCAGTCAGCTGGTGCAGCAGCAAGCAAAGCGTCGTGGCGGCATCTACATGTGAAGCGGAGTACATAGCTACTTCGGAAGCAGCAAAGGAAGGAGTTTGAATGAAGGAGTTCATCACCGACCTATGAGTTATTCCAAGTGCGTCGGGCCCGATGACATTATTCTGTGACAACACTGGAGCTATTGCCCTTGCGAAGGAGCCCATGTTTCACAAGAAGACAAGACACATCAAGCGCCGCTTCAACTCCATCCATGATTACATTTAGGAGGGAGATATAGATATTTGTAAAGTGCATACGGATCTGAATGTCGCAGATCCGTTGACTAAACCTCTCTCACGAGCAAAACATGATCAACACCAGAATGCTATGGGTGTACGATTCATCACAATGTAACTAGATTATTGACTCTAGTGCAAGTGGGAGACTGTTGGAAATATGCCCTAGAGGCAATAATAAAATAGTTATTATTGTATTTCCTTGTTCATGATAATTGTCTATTGTTCATGCTATAATTGTGTTAATAGGAAACCATAATACATGCGTGAATACATAGATCACAACATGTCCCTAGTGAGCCTCTAGTTGACTAGCTCGTTGATCAATAGATGGTCAAGGTTTCATGACCATGGACATTGGATGTCGTTGATAACGGGATCACATCATTAGGAGAATGATATGATGGACAACACCCTATCCTAAGCATAGCACTAGATCGTGTAGTTCGTTTGCTAAAGTTTTTCAATGTCAAGTATCGTTTCCTTAGACCATGAGATTGTGCTACTCCCGGATACCGTAGGAATGCTTTGGGTGTGCCAAATGTCACAACGTAACTGGGTGGCTATAAAGGTGCACTACGGGTATGTCCGAAAGTGTCTGTTGGGTTGGCACGAATCGAGACTGGGATTTGTCACTCCGTGTGACGGAGAGGTATCTCTGGGCCCACTCGATAAGACATCATCATAATGAGCTCAATGTGACCAAGGAGTTAGTCATGGGATGATTTATTACAAAACGAGTAAAGAGACTTGCCGGTAACGAGATTGAACAAGGTATAGAGATACTGACAATCGAATCTCGGGCAAGTATCATACCGATGGACAAAGGGAATTGTATACGGGATTGATTGAATCCCCGACATCGTGGTTCATCCGATGAGATCATCATGGAGCATGTGGGATCCAACATGGGTATCCAAATCCCGCTGTTGGTTATTGGCCGGAGAAGTGTCTCGGTCATGTCCACGTGTCTCCCGAACCCGTAGGGTCTACACACTTAAGGTTCGATGACGCTAGGGTTATAGGGAAATGGTATACATGATTACCAAAAGTTGTTCGGAGTCCCGGATGAGATCCCGTACGTCACGAGGAGCTCCGGAATGGTCCGGAGGTAAAGATTGATTTATAGGAAGTCCAGTTTTGGTCACCGGAAAGTTTTCGGGCTCATCGGTATTGTGCCGGGAGGGTGCCAGAGGACCCCCGGGAGGGGTGTGACGACCATAGGACTTTGGGGGCCCTTAGAGGAGGTGTGCCAGCCCTTATTGGGCTGGCCAAGACCTTCTAGAAAGGCCCATGTGGCTGGAGGAGTAGAGATAAGGGCAAAGGAGTTTGAAAAGGAGGAGATCCACCTCCCTTGTGGGAGGTGGACTCTCCCTTTGATTCGGCCGAAGCTCTCCTCCTTGGAGGAGAGTCCAAGCCAGCCCTCCCTCTCCCTCCTCCTATATATACTTGAGGTTTTGGCCTTTTGAGAACGGTTCCGAACTCTCTCTCTCTCACGGCAAAGCCCTACCTCTCTTCTTCCTCCTCCGCAGCGCTTAGGCGAAGCCCTGCCGGAATACCTTGCTACTCCACCACCACCACGCCGTCGTGCTGCTATTGGAGCCCTTCCCCAACCTCTCCTTCCTCCTTGCTGTATCAAGGCGTAGGAGACGTCACCGGGCTCCACGTGTGTTGAACGCGGAGGCGCCGTTGTTCGGCGCTTAGATCGGAATCCACCGCGATCTGAATCGCTGCGAGTACGATTCCATCAACCGCGTTCTTGTAACGCTTCCGCTTAGCGATCTTCAAAGGTATGAAGATGCAATCTCTCTCACTCGTTGCTGGTTTCTCGATAGATAGATCTTGGTGACACGTAAGAAAATTTTGATTTACTACTACGTCTCCCAACACAACTTCCCGGTCGGTCACCCATCCTACAACTACTCCGAGCCAAGCACGCTTAACCTGAGAGTTCTATTTGAATGGGCTCCCGGAAAAGAAGGAATTAGTCTATCATCCCTAATAAGCCAGGCTATCACATACACCACCACTCAGAGGAACCGACGTCCTCGTCGGGTCACAGGAACGTTCCCTCTTGGCACAAACGTATGTGCTTCCAGTCCGATACATGTGTCATTCCGTGTGCCACGACGGGTCACCAACTTCGTGAACAACATGACCGCGCACCTGTCGGCAAACATCCGTGTAACCGCGAGGGTCGGCTCTGATACCAACTTGTAACACCCCGGACACACCCGCCGGTAGTCGTTACTCCTGACGGGATCTAGACTGGCCTCACAGATCAATACTAGTCTTTTCTACGCACTTTGTCCTCACTCATGCGCACCCAGGACCAACTTCCCGGTCGGTCACCCATCCTACAACTACTCCAACCCAAGCACGCTTAACCTGAGAGTTCTGTTTGAATGGGCTCCCGGAAAAGAAGGAATTCCTTATTGATATGAGTAATCTATCATCCCTAATAAGCCAGGCTATCACAGCCGGGGCCGGTCGGAGACCGGGGCTCCACGTGCCTGCATACGCAGGCGGGGCACCGTACGGCGAAGGAGCCGACCAGGGCATTGTCCGAGCTTGGACAAGGCTGGTCCAAGGATCGTGCTGAGGAGCTCGTGGCGATGGAGCGGCCGATGGCCGAGCTGGTGAAGTGCCGGCAGTGCGAGGTGCAGGAGGCCGGTAGATCGGATTCTTGCCTCGATAGTTAGGGTTCGGGCGCCAGTCGAGGGGCGATGGAGGAGCAGCTGCCACCGCGGCCGGAGGAGGGGGTGCAGCAGATTGGTGCGGCAACCCAGACGTGGGAGCCGCGACCGTGGCAGGAGCGGTGTGAAACACCTACGGTGGTCGTTGCGCCTTGCGAGCTTGGTTCTTATCTTCTTGTTGGAGGAGCGAGCGGACCTTCTTGAAGGTGGGGGTAGGGCTTGAGCATGGGGATGAAGGACTGCTGCTTCTCGCACTGCTCACCGAGGCCGACGAGGAGGGCGTTGATGAGGGCGCGATCGTCGACGAGATCACCGAGTTCACGGAGTTCATCGTTGATGGCCTTGATCCGCTGGCAAAAGACGGTGATCGGGGCATCTCCCTGGACGGTCGTACGGAGCTCAGTGTTGAGGGCGTTGATGCGCGCGTTGGAGTTGTCCTGGAATAGTTGCTGGAGGGAGGCCCAAAGCTCGGCAGCAGTGGCGTCGTCGAAGGAGAGCAGATTGAAGAGCTCCGTGGATATGCGGGTTTAAATCCACTGGATGATGGCGAGATCATCTTTCACCCAGCGTGGATCTGTGGGTTGTAGAGGGTAGGACGTGTCGATGTGGTGGCGTAGGCCGCAGAGGCCGAGGTGGATGTTGAAGAGGTGGCGCCAATGGTAGTAGTTGTGGGCGCCACGATCGAGAGAGATCGGGATGAAGGGGGAGACGTCGGCAATGGTGTCAGGTAGGGAGATCATTGGTAGTTGAGGAGGAGCTAGTTGGGTGGTTGTAGAGGAAGAAGAGGTAGGGGCACCGGCAACGCGGAACTCGACCATGGAGAGGAGGGGCCGAGTCGGCTGTCGCGGCGGCGGCGGTGTCATGCCAGGTGCGGAAAAACCTAGGCGTCTGATACCATGATAATTGGAGAATAATAAATCTATTGATTGATGCCTCAAAGGGTTGTTTATATAGATTACAAAACTTGAACTCCAAGACTAATAGAGATAGATCACAATCCAAAACCGGCCGGCCATAGTCGTAACCGACCTATACTCTAATACCCCGTTTCACTATTTGCGTACTTGCAGATCGCCCAAGAAATTCCTCCAAGGTGTTCTTTGGGGCGGGGGCTCGGCGATTCAGCGGCGACTTGGCTATCCTTGTTCATGGTGGGATACTAGACTAGGCTAGAACCTAGTACTGGTTGGGCTCCTGCCCTTTATACTGGAATCGGGATGGTGCAATTGTGTGAGTCTGACTTGGTCCCCGTCTCTTCTCTTTCCATATTGTCGTCATTGGCTGCACCGGCGGTGGCCGGTGGGTCTGGCTTCGGCGGGCTCGTCTTCCCGGTAAGAAGATGAAGACGCACGCCCTCGGTCATGGACCATGGCTTTGTTCCTGGCCCCATCCATGCAGGTGCCAATTATTGCAGGATCCAAATACTTTGTGTGTTGTTAGCCCAACTTCAAGTCACTATCTCAAACGAATATCTATTTTGTCTGAATTTTGTCCGTTTGGATATGACAATGGTGCGCCGTTTGGTCGTTTTTCTAGATGGCCTGGCCTTATGTCCAATGCGGGGACACATCTGATCTGCATGTATACATTTTTTGGCCTTTTTTTATTTCAATAACAACATTTTAATACATTGGAATACATTCACCAATTCTTCGCTAGAAAAGCAAGACCAAAGAAAACAAGAACTACAATTAAACATTCTAAAAGATAATCAAATTTCATAACTACTATCACTAATTGGATTAATATCTTTTTTGTCTTCATGTTAATCTGCAAATTCTTTTTTTCCACATTTCTTTCTTCTTCGATTCTAAAAAAGTAGACGTTGTTTCACCTCTAGTCTTTTTTCATTGTCAATTCTAGTTAGAAGTGCACCAACATGTATCAATTTTCGTGCTATCAATAGATCAATGTATTATACTTTCCAATATTAGAACTTGCATGTAGCCTACACATAAATTTGAGCAAACAATGAGCTACTGAAATTGCATTGGATCCGATGAGCAACTGAATCAAGAAATGCACATACCCCATATTTTTTGCACTTGAAGAACCCCCACCCCGGATGTTTTGGTGTGGTAGAAACGCGATGCATGATCTGCAGCGGGCAATCGCCGTACTTTATGAGCGACAACGGTGAGCCGACGAACCATTCAGCCAGGGCCAAGCCCGGACGATGATCGGGCGTGTCTTTGCCAGCTAACCGTTCATAGGATAGATCCGAGCGACTAGAGGCTGATTTAATACCTGCATGCGGTCGTGGCCGGCGGCAGGCACGGCGACCGCGATCGAAACTTGGCAACGACACACACGACGGGGGCGCGGCCACGTGCGGGCGGGCGCAGGGGCACTGCGGGTGAGCAGGGCATGGCCCGGGGCGGCTAGGGCGTGAGGCAGGACGCGCGGGCAAGCGCGAGCTCTGGCCATGGTGGCCAAAGTGTAGG
Source organism: Hordeum marinum (assembly GCA_022496015.1). NCBI lineage: Eukaryota > Viridiplantae > Streptophyta > Magnoliopsida > Poales > Poaceae > Hordeum > Hordeum marinum. The sequence goes on along the minus strand of CM039674.1, from coordinate 425,003,476 downwards.
CGTCGGTAAACGACGCAAACTCGAGGGGAAATATGGCGGAACTGGGAGAGGAGCTCACCGCGGAGGCAGAAGATGACCTGCTGATGGCTTTGTAGTGCAGCGAGACGATGGACCGAGGCGGCAATTGACGACAGCTGAAGTAAGAAGACGAGCTCACTCCCGTAATTCGACGGAGCCCTAGCTCGATTTGGACCTTCCAGACGACATGGACAGTGATGGGGAAGTAGATGGACACACTAGCTCGACGCTTGGACGATGGTGGCCACGACAATGGAGAGAGTCATGGCGACGACGGCGCGGTTGCGTGCAGGAGGAGAGAGCAACATGAGGAAGGGGGCAAATGGGGGCTAGGGTTGACCACGGGGTCAAGTGGGTCTCATCCAGCAGGGGGCATCACCGGATGGCCGCCGCGTGGCCATGCTGGCCATGGACGCGGCACACGACATCAACGGCGTCCATGGTGAACATCAGGTGGAAGAAGGTCGCTTGATGGGCTGGGTCGTGTGCACTGTGGCCACTTATGGCCTAGTGGCACAGTACTTTAGGTCTTGTTTTGTTATGTGTTCATTAACTCTTCTATGTTTTCCAATTTATATAAATGGCAAATGAATTTAGTTGACAATGAAATTTGGTAGATAAATAATAGGCTACCGCTTGAGCTACTACTCCAAGTCTCAGTTTACCTTTGAAATGTTAAAACATTTGTTTACTTTGAAATGGCCCAATTCAATGTTGTTGGTTTTGTTTTAATATTGTTAAGGGCATTTAATAATTCAATTGATGTTGGTTCCTTCATGACAAATACATAGTGAAAATTTGCAGCACCACCAACATTCTTTTTACTGTTTGAAGAAATAATAATTTGACTTCCAATTTGAGTTTGGTTTTTATCTATGGGCAATTAAGCCGAGCAAGCATGGTGATATGACATCACTAGTGTGGAATTACTGTAGTATAACTATTGGGGTATTACAATCTCGCAGCTATAATTTGGGAGCGAGGCGGAGAGAGGTCAAGGAGTAAAGGGAGTGGGGCTTGTGAGTGAAGAGATTATTATTTTTGTTTAGAATGTGCAAGAGATGATGTTGTAGGCCTGGCCGTGTTGGGCTAAAAGCCCAACTAAACACTCCGCGGGAAGAGCTTTTTCCACAAACAAAGTAAATCCGGAAAAAACTTTTTCCACAAACAAAGTAAACCCACCTTCTTCTAAAGAAAAGTAAACCCACCTAAAAACACATAATTTTCTACAAAAACACACCCTAAAACACGTAATTAAACAACGCCCCTAGAGAAAACACAATACCAGCTAAGGTTTCAGTACAGTGTATATAAAAAAACTAGTAACACCCCCCTCTCCCTAAATGATAGGGTATAAAGTTAAAAAAGGATAGAGTATATATGCGTGTGTAGCCGAAATTATATAGTTTTCTTGTGCCGAACTTTATTTTTATGAGATCCGTGCAAACATATCATACATAATTATATGAAAATTAACGTCGATGCCGGTCATCAGTTAAATATTTGGTCTAAAATTCGCAGCATATGGAATTCCCCCAAAAAACATTTGATATATTGAGCACAAAAAGGCTTGATTTCCTCATTATGAAAATCACCAAAAGGTATTCCAAGGGTAAAAACCGTGTAACATCGTCGGTTGATGTTCAACCGGCGGAAGTGACAAATATATACCTACTCCAAATTTTGAGTGCTATATCAAGAACCGGGAAATTTTGGGTGGCATTCATGTACGTAGGGAACTTCTTAATGGTATATATATTGAATTTTCTTCCACGAGTAAGTGATTCATGCATCACATGTGGTGTATATTAAAATACTGATAGAAGCTAACATATTTGAAACACAACTATTTTAGCAAAAGGCTCACACTTTTTTTGATTTCAGCATTTATGCCCTCTTTGATTTCAGGATTTTAAAAACGTAGGAATAGAAAAATACAAGATTTGAGTGGTATGTCCACTTGGATGGTATAGAATTAGCCTAGAGTGTTTGATGCCACAAGAGAAAAGAAAGAAATTGAAGAAACATGTTAAAGTGGATGCCAGATTTTCAATGAAATGTAGTACACTTGATTACATATGGAAAAAAAATCTATAGAATGGAATCACATGAAACAAACGACACACGTACGGAGAAAATCCTAAGGATTCTAACCCCTAAGAAATCCAATGAAAATCCTTTGAATCAAAGGAGCCCTTAGTTGGACAAGTCAAATAATAGTGTTCTCATAATAAATGGCGAGAAGCGGCATAGGCGTCCTTTCTTCCTTTTTCTCGAACATTCCTCCAGATATTTGGCAAGCATGATTATTGCACTTCCATGTTGTATTCTTTGTTGCAATGCACATGCATAATTGATATATTAAATAAATTGTAACATTTTGAATTCAAATATTATTTTGAATGATATAGTTGATTGGACTTTGGAGTGCATATTGCCTTAAATTTCAATACACGTCCAAAAAAATGAGACCCTTGACTGGGCGGACCATATGTTGTTACAGAAGAGAAAACATCCTAGTAATAAAAAGCAGGACGACAATACAGAGCCCAACCCACCAAAAAGCCCAGCAGCAAGAACATAGCCGTTGGCTGTAGAACCTACGAGACCGTTCTCTGGAGCCTTAGAAAGGGTCCAAGACAGCTCAAAAAAAAGAAGGGGTCCAAGCATGGTCTAACCGACCTGCGTCTGGCCAACTGTCGCGCGCCTATTGGCCTCCCGCGTTCACTCCAGCGCCTTCCCGATAGTTCTCGAAAATTCCCAGCATCGTAAATAAAACCCGCGCTCCGTTCGTCCCTCCCCCATCAGTTCCATCGCGATTCCCAACTCGCAGCAAGCAATCAAGCGATTTCCCTTGGATCTCGAGTTCTTAGGTCCGATTTCGTCTTCGAGTTCCCGTTTCTTTCCCCGTTCGAGCTTTGGAGAGGAGAGGAGAGGAGATGGCCAAGGGAGGAGAGGGCCCGGCGATCGGCATCGACCTCGGCACCACCTACTCCTGCGTCGGCGTGTGGCAGCACGACCGGGTGGAGATCATAGCCAATGACCAGGGCAACCGCACCACGCCCTCCTACGTCGGCTTCACCGACACCGAGCGCCTCATCGGCGACGCCGCCAAGAACCAGGTCGCCATGAACCCCACCAACACCGTCTTCGGTACGTGCACCGCTCCTCTTCTAGCTTAGACGGATCATCCCGTGTTCGTGCTTGCATTGCTACGATTGATACTCTGCTCGATTATGTGCGCGTATTCCTTTTTATGTGATTTTGTTTGGATCAAATTCCTCATAGGACTCTAGTATCGCAATGCAGTTCATTGCATTCTGAATTTTGTTTTCCAAATTTGTTTGCTGGGCTTAACGAGTACAGAGAAACGTAAAACCAACAGGAGATGTGTGCAAGTCATATTCTGCATTCCTCTGTATTTGAAGAACTGACGGAAACATATGCGTTTTAAAAGTCCCCAGTAAGATTCTGTTAAGAACTTTTCTGACTAAGATCTCTATGTTGAAATCTGTTCATGGGTCAACAATGGAAGGGAAGATAACTTGTTGGGTTGACTGTTTCTGTTAATCTGTTGAAACAATTTGTTTGGGGCAGGAGAACAATTTGGCTAAATTTCAGTTTACTGTTTGGAACTGTAATGCTATTGATCACACAAATAAGTTTGATTAATTTCAGCGCAAATTATCCCAATCGAACAATTTGACTCACAGTCTTGCTCTATCTCTACCGCAGATGCCAAGCGGTTGATCGGCAGGCGGTTCTCCGACCCGTCCGTGCAGAGCGACATGAAGCTGTGGCCGTTCAAGGTCATCCCCGGCCCTGCTGACAAGCCGATGATCGTCGTCCAGTACAAGGGCGAGGAGAAACAGTTCTCCGCCGAGGAGATCTCCTCGATGGTGCTCATCAAGATGAAGGAGATCGGTGAGGCCTACCTCGGCACCACCATCAAGAACGCCGTCGTCACGGTGCCGGCCTACTTCAACGACTCGCAGCGGCAGGCCACCAAGGACGCCGGCGTCATCGCCGGCCTCAATGTGATGCGCATCATCAACGAGCCCACTGCCGCTGCCATCGCCTATGGCCTTGACAAGAAGGCAAGCAGCTCCGGCGAGAAGAACGTGCTCATCTTCGACCTTGGCGGCGGCACGTTCGATGTGTCGCTGCTCACCATCGAGGAGGGCATCTTTGAGGTGAAGGCCACCGCCGGAGATACCCACCTCGGCGGCGAGGACTTCGACAACCGCATGGTGAACCACTTCGTCCAGGAGTTCAAGCGCAAGCACAAGAAGGACATCAGCGGCAACCCTCGCGCGCTGCGCCGGCTGCGCACGGCCTGCGAGCGCGCCAAGCGCACCCTGTCGTCCACCGCCCAGACCACCATCGAGATCGACTCCCTGTACGAGGGCGTCGACTTCTACTCCACCATCACCAGGGCTCGGTTTGAGGAGCTCAACATGGACCTGTTCCGCAAGTGCATGGAGCCCGTGGAGAAGTGCCTGCGCGACGCCAAGATGGACAAGAGCACCGTGCACGACGTCGTGCTCGTCGGCGGCTCCACCCGCATCCCAAAGGTACAGCAGCTGCTGCAAGACTTCTTCAACGGCAAGGAGCTGTGCAAGAGCATCAACCCCGACGAGGCCGTGGCCTACGGCGCCGCCGTGCAGGCCGCCATCCTCAGCGGCGAGGGCAACGAGAAGGTGCAGGACCTGCTCCTGCTCGACGTCACGCCCTTGTCCCTGGGCTTGGAGACCGCCGGCGGCGTGATGACGGTGCTCATCCCGCGGAACACCACCATCCCGACCAAGAAGGAGCAGATCTTCTCCACCTACTCGGACAACCAGCCGGGCGTCCTGATCCAGGTGTTCGAGGGCGAGCGCGCGCGGACCAAGGACAACAACCTGCTGGGCAAGTTCGAGCTGTCCGGCATCCCTCCGGCTCCCCGCGGCGTGCCACAGATCACCGTCTGCTTCGACATCGACGCCAACGGCATCCTCAACGTGTCGGCCGAGGACAAGACCGCCGGCGTGAAGAACAAGATCACCATCACCAACGACAAGGGGCGGCTGAGCAAGGAGGACATCGAGAAGATGGTGCAGGAGGCGGAGCGGTACAAGGCGGAGGACGAGGAGCTGAAGAAGAAGGTGGAGGCCAAGAACGCGCTGGAGAACTACGCCTACAACATGAGGAACACCATCAAGGACGACAAGATCGCCTCCAAGCTCCCCGCCGCCGACAAGAAGAAGATCGAGGACGCGATCGATGGCGCCATCAGCTGGCTCGACACCAACCAGCTCGCGGAGGCGGATGAGTTCGAGGACAAGATAAAGGAGCTGGAGGGCGTCTGCAACCCCATCATCGCCAACATGTACCAGAGCGCTGGCGCAGACATGGGCGGCATGGGCGCCGCCGCCGGCATGGATGAGGATGCGCCGGTCGGTGGAAGCGGTGCGGGGCCCAAGATCGAGGAGGTCGATTAAGCTGAGAGCGGTGGTGATTCTGGCAGCGGGAGTCTGAAGTCTCTGAACTCTGAAGTGTGATGGGTTGTGTCATCGTTTGTGGTGTTTGGGTGTTCCCAATGCAGGTTGAGTCGGGAGGGGGAGCCTTTAAATGGATGTCAGTGTTGATGTAATCCTGGACTTGGATCGATTTAAGTAGCCGGCATTGAACCGGTGTTTGCTTGGATCATGTAATCTTCCCTGTTTGTTTCTTTATCTGTGCATAAACAAGTCACCGAACGCATGATCAACTGACTTGACCATGGCTGTTGCCTTCAGAGTGCATAATCTGACGCTCACTACAGAAATTTTGGTCTCATGATGATCACCGAATCCGCTTCAAAAAGACTTGTGTGTTTCAGAATTATATGAAGCCAGTAAATCCATGGGTATTTGAACCCGACTACTTGGAAAAAGCAGAATATTTGATGAAAGAACATGACCAAAGCAAATGCTACCGGGTGAACAGTAACCCAAAAAATGTTTCACTTTTTTAAAACAAATTCTGATTTTTTTGTGGGTGTTCAAAAAAACAAGCATGCCTGTCAAATTTCGTGCAAAATGGAGCAATAGTGTTTTGGGATATAACATTTGGAGTGACATTTTGGAATAACATTTGGTGTTTCATTTTTTTTTGCATAGGCCAAAATATTTAAGCTTTTTGCCTAAAAAATTTCAGGTAGCATTTGAATGTGACGAAGAACACATAAAATTTTTATTATGATTTTTTAACATTTTAAAAATTATTTCTCACAAACAGAAACACGTGTTCTCGAGAGCCGAATTGCATTTCCGGCATGCAAAGGCACTAAATAAACAGCGCGTCCTAAAAACGGTGATTTTTGTACGCCGAATTTTGTGTGTCGAAGACATGAAACAACGCTCCAGCAAAGATACTAAAATTAAGCGCGCACAAAAAATCTTTAATGCGCGCACTACAAAGCGGTAACCGGATCGCAATTTTGATGCGTCGGATTGTTCACGTTGTATGGGCCGTCGGATTGGGCGTCGTTTTTTCTGCTTTTGTTAAACCACTTCGTCGTTTCTGCGCTAAAAAAGCTATTTTCACACAGTAATTTTTTATAGCATGCGGTGCGATTGCGCTTCTGTTATGCTCTAACAGAAAGTCGGCGACGGATGCATGCAAGGGCATGCGGGGATGATGGATCCATGGCCGTGCATGGTCACTCGATCAAAGGCTAACGAGTGATTGAGAAGAGACAGGGAGGGAATTAGATCTCAAAAATTCATATAAACATTTCTCTTATTTTAGAAAAGAAAAATTCTGAACTACCCTTTCAAACCAATGGTTGGATTTAACTGGTACTCCCACCCCTACCAAACGAGTATCACGGGACCGTAAAAAAGCTCGTAACATATGGCAGTTCATTAGGCATCATAAATGATCTTCTCCTCATATTGTTTTCTCCGCTCTGCTTAACTGTAGAAGTAGGTTGTTGCCTCATAGATGTCGGACTGTTGATTATTGATGAATCCTTCCTATTGTATAAGATCATCATGACAAACTTCACACATGCTTATAGTTGAAGGAAGTATGATTAGTATAAGACTATAAATCTTTAGTGTCAGGTGCAATCAACATAAGATTCTTTCACCTCTAATGTGACATGAAAATTCTGAACTGCACTACAATAGAAGGAACCACAATAGTTTCAGAAACTCAAATTAGCATTTCAGTTCATAATTAACAACCGTGTTATGAAGTATGGGGAAAGTTTCAAGTGATGCGGGGCATCTAGTGCTCCCATGACACGGGCTAAAAAGAGCCTTTCGATCTAAGATCCAACGGTTACCGGTCAAAATTCTAGACTTGTGCGTAAATATCAGATCCTGAAGAGCTTTTTTTTGCCAACTTGTAGATGTTTAACATGCGGCTGTTAGATTTCAAGTCCAAGGGCTCTCGGAAGCCCGTATCGCGGGAGCACACTAAGGCCATTATCACCTGATATTTTCACATGAAGTATGGACTGATTCACACGCAAGGAGACATCACAGAGTTATAAATCGAAATAGCACAACGCATCAACTTCCAGGAAACAAAGGGCACACAGTGGACACAAAGGATCAAGCAAAGAACTTGCAATATGGGAACGGAGGATACAGAGGATCATGTTGCGAACCAGTGTCACACACCGAAGCAATGGATCTCCACGATCGGGTGTGGGGTTGCGCCTCCTCCGGCGTTTGCTGCGCCTCCTCCTACGCCTCCTCCCCCGACAGCTCCCTGCATCGCCAAAGCGTTCCGGGCGCCCCAGATGTTGCTCAACCAGTAAGAACCAACTAGAAGTAGGTTGTCGCCTCATAGATGTTCGACTGTTGATTATTCATGAATCCTTCCTATTGTATAAGATCATCACGGTAAACTTCACACATGCTTATAGTTGAAAGGAAGTATGATCAGTATAAGACTATAAAGCTTTAGTGCCAGGTGCAATGAGCATAAGATTCTTTCAGCTCTCATGTGACATGGAAATTTTGAAATGTACTGCAATAGAAGGAACCACGATAGTTTCAGGAACTCAAATTAGCATTTCAGTTCATAATTAACAATCGTGTTATGAAGTATGGGGAAAGTTTCAAGTGATACGGGGAATCTAGTGCTCCCATGATACAGGCTACAGAGAGCCCTTCAATCTAAGATACAACGGTTACCGGTCAAAATTCTAGACTTGTGTATAAATATCAGATCCTAAAGGGCTTTCTTGCAAACCTGTAGAAGTTCAATATGCGACCGTTAGGTTTCAGATCGAAGGGCTCTCGGAAGCCCATATCATGGGAGCACACTAAGGCTCGTATCACCTGATATTTTCCCATGAAGTATGGACTGATTCACACGCAAGGAGACATCACAGAGTTGTAGATCGAAATAGCACAGCGCATCAAACTTCCAGGAAGCAGAGGACACACACTGGAGACAAAGGATCAAGCAAAGAACTTGTAATACGGGAACGGAGGATACAAAGGATCATGCTGCAAACCAGTGTCACACACCGAAGCAATGAATCACCATGACCAGGTGTGGGGTTGCGCCTCCTCCGGCGTTTGCGGCACCTCCTCCTACACCTCCTCCACCGGCAGCTCCCTGCGTTGCCAGAGCGTTCCGGGCGCCCCAGATGCTACTCAACCAGTAGGAACCAGCCAGAAGCACTGGCATAGGTGGAGAGTGGACGGGGTGGTCCATGGACCACCATGTCCATCGAGTCAATAGTACTTCACTATATCTAAAAAGTAGGTTGTAACGTACATTCAAGGTCTAAGTCCAAAATGTACCACCAGATATCTTCCCGTGAAGGGCAAACGACAAACCATCCAGCTAAGCCCCTCTTTTTCATAAATTTGTTCACAAATGGAGGTGGGTGGGTGGGGGGGGGGGGATAGCCCCCCCTCATGTTAACACATAGCTCTACCTCTGCTAGTATGTTGGTATGTTGTATTTGTGATGTAAATATATTCCCTATACCAACTAGACTACCCTGACCAAAAATCCGGGTACTCCACTTACGAGAAGCCACCTTACTCATCCGAACACCCATGTCCGATCACCTGTTTATAAGTGAAAGTAGCAAGGGACGGTTTTGGTAGGCTTCTTGGTGAAGTATAGGTCTACATCCCCCTACATATCCCTATTCCTTCATCGTTGTGGTAATTCCAAAAGGAAAAACAATACTCCCTTCATTTCATTATACAAGGCTACTATGAAAAATATATTTTACATCAATGTAAGGCCACCAACAGTAATCGAGACGAAAATTAATGATGTCTCCTCGTACTAATAACTTATTTAAAACTTGCATGCATATAGTCATAATGATACTTAGCTACTTTCTTCTCATTCCTTTCTTGCAAGCATGCTTCGTATTAATGATCTGAGTTAACGAAAAGAAAAGTTGCCTTGCAAAGAGGTCATTAAATTTTACCTTGGTACTTGTAATCTTAGTTTGTGGCCTTGTATTAGGGAATGAAGGGAGTATGCTCTTTGCATCGAATGCATTTTATTCTCCGGGTGATTTTCGTGACAGTAAAAGCCCCACCCCCTAGTGTAAGAGTGCTACATGTAAAATACGTGGGATTTTTCCCAAAGAGGAGAGGAGATGTAGTACAATAGAGATAAGTATTTCCTTCAGTTTGAGAACCAAGGTTATCGAACCGATCGGATAATCAAGCAAACCCCCTTCGACAACACCTTCACACACAAAATCATACACTTGCACCCAACGCGGGCAAGATGGTTGTCAAGCCCTTGAACTCATTACTTGTAAGGATTAAATACTAATAATTAGATAATATAAATATAAAAAGTAAATAATAGAAATAAATTGCAGAAAATATTTTTGAGGTTTTTAGTAATATGTTTAAGTAGACCTGGGGGTCATAGTTCTCCCTAGAGGCTTCTCTCTCGAACATAACATATGGTGGGTCAACAAATTATTGTTGGGAAATTGACATAATAAAGCATAGTTATGATATCTCATTCAAGGCAATGATCATGTATATAGGCATCATGTCTGTAAACAAGTACACTGACTCATGTCTACTACTATTATTCCACTCATCGACCGCTATCCAACATGTATCTAGAATATTAAGTATGAAATAGAGTAATGCTTGGAGTAAGATAAAATGATGTAGACAAAGTAAGACAAGCAATATGTCCAGATCCCGTTGTTGTATCCTTGAATGATACACATTACAATGACTCGCTTCAACTGAATGTAATCATAACTCGAAATTGAAAACATGAGAGAAAACAATATATGATGAATGCCTTTGGGAGTGTACCAGTATGTGCAATGGTTCAACATAGCATAGACATAAAAATGGACATGCCATGGAAATGTCGAGCCAGCCATACTATGATCATGCAAGACAAATGAAAACATCTCTTTAATCATGTAATGTAATATGATGGTAGTGCATGGCTATATGGTTGAAATGGCTATCAAAATGCCATGTAGGTAGGTATGGTGGCAGTTTTGTGGAGACGAGGTATTTTATGTGTAGGAGAACAAGAGAAAGTCGTCCCACGGATTTGGATGTACCTGCGAAGTATGCGCCAAGTTTCAATGTGAGAGTGGGCAATGCGCGGTATCGTAGAGACTAGCAATAAAAAATAAACGGATTTGCAAAGGTTTTGAACTTGCTTTAGTCATAAAGAACTCAAACACTACACAAGAGTATCGCAATGTCATGTTTCATATGACTCAAAAGCTAAGTGCCCCCAAGGGGGTAGTTTGGCAGAGATAAGACCCGTTACGCGTGCCGAATCAACCAAAGTTGTTGGGTTCATCAGCAAAAATCCTCTACAATCATTCAATCGCTAAACAATCCACCACTAGAGTCCCCAACTTATGTAATTAGGTGAAAGAAAAGCAACAGTTCAAAGGACTCCTATTTTTTTTTGCTAAAATAACATGTCAATGTTTTCAAAAGATAACAAGACTTTTACATGCTAAGTTAAAAAAGTGCACAACGAGCTTGTCAAAATAGCGGGAGACACTAATGCACGAAAACCATATGATCAAGAGCATTGCATAAAACACTACGCATGCAAAAGTAACCTTCCCACGCTTAGAAATAAACTAGGAAAAATTATGAAAGTGGAAAGAAACTGCATTTATTAAAAGATAGCATGACAAGTGGTTACCTCCCGTAAGCTCAAATAAGCAAAGGTTAGACACTTTTTCCGTTGAGGTGCATAGGACCTGTCTTCTAATAGATATGGACCTTGCTTCATGTGATCTCCTTATTATGGTCCGACGGCTGCCCTCCAATGAAACCTCCTGAAAACAAACTTAAAAGAAAATGAAGTATCGTTTCAATTTTTTTGGTAGCACAAAGGATTCGCATCACAAATGATAAAAGCATATGCCTTACAATGATCGGTTCATCAACCTAAGCAAGATGCTTATGTCAATAAACTAAGTACAAGCGTGTTAAGTACTCTTAGGTGTGGATAAAGTGCAAGTGAGACAAGATATAGAACAAAAGTGTGTAGCTCCTAAGTGCCAAATTAAAAGAGATACCCTCACTTAAGGTGAGAAACTCGCTACTAAGCAATTTTTATTTGAGCAAGGTTCATACTGGAAAACTGCCAGGCACTTGGTGATGAAATTCATCATGTTAAAGCAACCAAGTACCTTGTGTGTGTCTTTATACGGTAGGCACCACACCGTACATGGCACCACATAAGGTCAGAGCCCCTCTGAAAATAATACACGAATAAAAACATCGATTCGGTATACGAACGGAGTTTGTACCCAACCGGCAAAAAGAAATAAATGAAAACGTAGTTGCTATAGCGGATAATTGCTACAGAGTTTTATAGGTAATTAGTAGTAATTACAAAGCAAATAATTAGATAGAAAATACCCCGACGACCTTAGACGTAAAAATGAACAACTTGGAGTCTTTTCTTGCCTCATACGAGCGCACAGACGACCGGGTGTGATCCTCTGGAATGTCGTCATGCGTACTGGTAGTCAATGCCCCACTCCACCCTGTGATATGAGCGTCCATACAAGCACGAGCGCTCATATGAAACTCCTTCTTTTATTCTGGAAATCTTTTCATCATGGTGGACACGACATACGATCGGATGTACGAGTGCTTGCGCTCGCATGGTATACCATATTTAGCTTTGTGAAGTGCTCATTTGTGGCCGCTACTTGATATGACCGCTCATACGAGCGCTTACGCCCACATGTTGGCTGTCTTTCATTTTGGATCTGTTGCTACTCGTGGCCAGGAGCTCATACGAGCGCCTGAACGACCATGGCAGTTGCACGAAACACCGTCTTTTCTTGTGGAGCTACAAAACTACATGAAATTTTTTGTGCCTCCTCCTCACGTTAAGCACATAGCATAATTGGAATAAAAAATGGAGGAGGTATGCAACAAAAATGCAGATTACTGACATGCTATAAATTTTACCAATGAAAACTATTAAAACCAACTCAAATAGCAACTACCCGAAATAAAAATAAAATTGCCAATGCAACATGGATGCAACTAGACTCGAGACAAAAAGCTAAGAAAGACACCTACTGATTTCTGAGTTACCTCCCAGGTCATGCTTTCTTTATAGCCATATTACTAGGCTTCGGTGCTCCATTAAGTCACTCACTTGGATCCCAAGGCCCGAGTGTATGTCTTACCACCGTGCATTGGCCTCATGTAGGTAAATATGTCCTTGCACTTAAGAGAGAACCGATGCACGAAGTGGGGGTGAGCATGTCTCCTTATACTTCTGCAACAAAAGAGTTAGAGACTTATTTTAATTTGATATATTACCTTGGCTACCTTTGTAGGGGAACACTTCATAAAACTCTTTATTTAGAGTGGGTAATTCAACACTCCATAATGGTTTCCCTCCTTAACAAATTTGTCCAACAAATCCAAGCTGGACATTGGAAGAGATGAATCAAAAGTATTTTTGTCCTCTAGTTCGTCATCATCTCTAGAACTAACATGATAGTCATCATCCTCGACTTGAGGGTGAGTTTCCTGCATGAAAAGATTTCTTAGCATCAAGTTCCTCCAAACTAGAGGCATTATCATATTGTTGTTCCTACAGATCAGTACCATATTGCAATTTTCTTCATGGCAAATATGTTCTTGTAAAATATAAATTATTGACTCCACTTTGGAGTGTATCCAATCAAGTAATTTACCCTTGCATTGAACTTGAACCATTTCGATCTCTAGGAATAGCATATATGCACTTGTCCTCAACACATACCAGATGACATACTCGGTGGCATTAATGTTACTGCTATTTTTGTAAGATGCTACGACCTCGTCGTAGGCCTTTGTGCATTGGAAATTCATATGTTTAGGAGACCAGAAATTTCTGCATGAAACTTGATATAGAGAACACAATATATATCCACATGTATTCAATAAGTCTACCAGTTCTCTAATATCCATAACAATTATGCGTCTTTGAAGGGTTGATTCGTCAATAAGTTGATTGAGTGTGTGCAAAAAGTTACAATTAGAGGTGGGAGATCAAGACAAGTGATCAATCCATTCCTCTTCTTCCTCCTCCTCGTTGTTTTCTTCTTGTTCTATGCACACTTGTTCATCCAAGGTAGGTTGTACTTTGTCGTCCCCATCATTTTACTGCAAGTTAGTTTGACGTTTGCATATTTCAAGTAACCTTACCAATTCTTGCATTGTAGCATCAAGATTGGGTGTTGTTGATTCTTCTTGGTGTACAACCTTTTCTTCATTAGTAGCCAAACTTGTATCGTCTCCAGTCCATTATTGCAATATTTCATGAGTACTCATGTCAGAAGACATGATAAGCATTTTTTTATTTAAAGGGAAAAACTAAGAGATAAGTAAGTGAGTGGGAAGGCAATGACCAGCGCTATGCTCCCCAGCAACGGCGCCAGAAATGTTTGATGACCTACAAGGGCACATGGCTATTGCATTTCGTGATAGGTAAGTGTTGAATCCCACGAGGAGTGAATAAGAGGACACTACCAACCTGTTGTGGTGTTCTCATGGAAGATGCCATGGGGTGACTTAACTAGTGTGGTTGGGGAAAAGGACGACAGTGGGTTCTGTAAGCAAGATCAGGGACAAGCGATGCGAGACATGTGATGTACCGAGGTTCGGGTCCCTCCATGGAAGGTAACACCCCTAGTCCCGTTGGATCGAACTATATAGATCACAAGAACTACAATGGTGCTCCTTGAGCTGTTCACTGGAGGAGGAAGAAGGAGCTAGCTCTCCGCTCTTGCCTCTCCTATCTGTGGTGTGTGAGTGTGTATTCAGCCCTTCGGAGCTAGGAGGGCTGCTGGGTTTTTTAATAGGTGAACCCACACCTTACAATATGTGAGGGAAATGAGGGCGGGCCCTAGCTGGCAGTCTCTCTAGCTGGCCGTGGGACCCACCGGTGCAAAGTCTTGTCAAAGGTAAGGCCCACCGGCTACAGGGCCCCGTCGTTGGGGGGAAGCCGGCTGCCCGCCAATGTAGCCACGCGTCAACGGCGTGATGGAGTGGTTGATTCTATGCCACCATAGTGCCATGTCACCCGGTTGCTGTCCGCCACAGTCAGCGGTATGGCTGCCTCCACTGTAATCACATGTGCCCCGGTCAGTGGTACCCATTACTACATCGTCTCAGTCTCATTGTGAGGTCTTGTCGCATAGATAAATGGGACATGCGCTGACCTGTCGGCAACCGCCTCGTGCCTAGCCGACCCATGAGGCGGGTTTTATGCGGAGTCAGATTGCACCGTCGGAGCCGGACTGAGGGGCGCAAGCTGACTGGGCCGTTCACCTCCCTTACCATTTGGGCCTTGCGCGGGCTCCTAGTTTGGTGGAGGAGCCGGCTAGCTTCGTCTATGATATACATCTTCAACCATTCTAGAAGATAAGCTGTCGAGGTCTGCCTTGCGTTGAGCTACATGAAAAGGCGCACCGACTGCATGCCATGAGAACACCACGTGTGGCCTGATGGTGGGTCGAATCCTGTCAGGACCTGTGTGTGATGAGACAAGTCTAGGAGACGGACCCACCAGGTCGCGGCCTCGGCCCATGCGAGGGATCCGCTACATCCGAGCCTGACGGTTGAGATCCTGAGCACGCGTTAATTTGCTCGCACAACGCAGGGTAGTGAGGATTGTGGGCGCATTCAATCCCACTACCACATGGCCCCCGCAGATGGTTTAAATGGAGGGGAGGGGAACGATCGAGGAATTATGCCCTCTTTGCCACTGCCCCTCGTCTTCCTCCTCACACCCACGAGCGCATGCACAGCCACAACCTGTCCGCCGGAATATTGCGCCTCAGGCCGCCGCTGCTCTACACCGACGACCCGCCAGGCAACCTTCTTGGTGCATTCCATACTGTCACCATGCCCGATCCCACACTATAGACGACGATCTCAAGGAGAAAGGGCTCATGGGAGGGCATCAACGTGGCGGGGGACTTCATCGTGCACCTTCGCTGTTGCCGAAAGCTTTCGCCGGAGGAGCACCTGGAGGCTCGCATCCGTGGGAGAGAGCTCATGCCTTCATCCTCTAGTATTTCCCCCGTGGGTTCGACCTATCGCGAGCACCATCTTCCATTGCTTCCTCACTTATTCCGGCCTACAGTCGCACCACATGGGACCCAACTCCATCATGCAGCTAGCCGCCTTCATGGACCTCTTTAAGGGGTACCTCAGGGTAGTCTCGTCGATGGAGCTCTGGTGCCGATTGTTCTTCTTCAAGAAGCAAACAGTGGAGAAGATGAAAGGCATGACTGCCCGCAGGGCGGCCTTGGTTTATGTGCAACTAGAAGTTGCCCCCAAGATTCCCTTGCTGGAGTCAGCCTAGAAGTGGCAGTGGTCCTTCTTCTATTTGGAGAACGTCGACCCGCCTCGCGACTACATCAACATGCCGCCCTTCGTCAACTAGCTCCCAATCTCAAAGCTAAACAGCGGAATCGACCCAAAGAAATCACAGACGGAGATCAACATGATAAGCAATCGGCTGGACGAAATGACTAGTGATATGTCTTTGTCGTATCTACTTTTCCTAACACTTTTGCTCTTGTTTTTGACTCTAATTTGCATGATTTGAATGAAACTAACCCGGACTGACGCTGTTTTCAGCACAACTACCATGGTGTTGTTTTGTGCAGAAATAAAAGTTCTCAGAGTGGGATGAAACTTTTTGGGGAATTATTTTACAATAAATAAAAAATACTGGAGACAAGAACCACCGGAGGGGGTGACCTTGTTAGGCACGATACACCAGGGCACGCCACCCCCTCCCGGCACACACTGGTGGGTTGTGCTCACCTCGGAGCCCCACTGACCCTAATTTCAGCACTATAAATTCCTATTTTCTGAGAAAAAAATAGGAGAGGAAGTTTTATCGCGTTTCACGAGATGGAGCTGCCGTCACGTACTGTTCTGCATCGGGAGGTCGATCTGGAGTCCGTTTGGGGCTCTCAAGAGGGGAATCTTTGGTCTTTGCCATCACCAACCCTCCTTCATCGCCAATTCCATGATGCTCCCCACTGGGAGTGAGTAATTCATTCATAGGCTCGCTGGTCAGTGAGGAGTTGGATGATATTTATCATGTAATTGAGTTAGATTTATTAGGGCTTGATCCCTAGTATCAACTATGTTCTGAGGTTGATGTTTCTATGACTTTGCGATGCTTAATGCTTGTCACTAGGGCCCGAGTGCCATGATTTCAGATCTGAACCATTTATGTTATCACCATTATATATATGTTCTTGATCCGATCTTGCTAGTCATATGCACCTATTACGTGTTATGATCCGTAAACCCCAAAGTGAAAATAGTTGGGATACTTTCTAGTGATGACCGTAGTTTGAGGAGTTCATGTATTCCCTATGTGTTAATGCTTTGTTCCGGTACTCTATTAAAAGGAGGCCTTAATATCCCTTAGTTTCGTTATGGACCCCGCTGCCTTGGGAGGGTAGGACAAAAGATGTCATGCAAGTTCTTTTCCATAAGCACATATGACTATTTATGGAATACATGCCTACATTATATTTATGAACTGGATCTAGTTTTGTCTCGCCCTAGGTTATGACTGTTATATGATGCATATCATCCAACAAATTCATCGATCCAATGCCTACGAGTTCTCCACATATTGCTCTTGCTAAGTTACTATTGCTGCTATCACTGTTACACTTGCTACAAAACCATTGCTATCACTGTTACCATTACTATTACTATTGCTACTGCTATCAAACTATCATATTACTGTGCTACTGATCACTTTGCTGTAGATATTTAATCTCCAGGTGTGGTTGGATTGACAACTCAACTGCTAATACTTGAAAATATGCTTTGGCTCCCCTTGTGTCGAATCTATAAATTTGGGTTGAATACTCTACCCTCGAAAACTATTGCGATCCCCTATACTTGTTGGTTATCAAGACCTTTTTTGGCGCCGTTGCCGGGGAGCATAGCTATATTTGCTGAGTCACTTGGGATTTATATCAATTTATCACTATGATGAATTTGAAGGATACGAGAACCAAGATCGTTCCCTCTAAGACGAGGGGAGGTACGGATTTGCCATCACACTTTGCACTTGATTCTCCTTCTGTTATGAGTAGACTTGCAACACCACCACATGCTATTAATCCTGATATGTCGCAAGTTATTGATGATGCTACTTCTGTTATGAATGATGCCAATACCTTGCCTGATGATACTATGCCACTAGGTGAATTTCTTGAAACAAATTGCTAGAGCTAAAGAGAATGAAATTACTGAAACTGATGAAACTATTGAAATTGATGAAGTTCTTGAAACTGAGAATTATGAAACACCTATTAGGCCTAGCTCTCCTAGATTTGAATTGCCTAAGATACCTAAGGGTTATGTTATGGATGGAGAAGTAGCTAGAGATATCCTTGCTTGTTAGGATAGATACGATCTTAAGAAATTATTGTGCAAGTATAATGAAAATACTTTGAATGATAGAGTGAAATGTGATCCTAAGATTGCTACTTCACCCATCTTTGTTACCGATAAGGATTATGAATTATCTGTCGACCGAGAGTTAATTACTTTGGTTGAATCTGATCCTTTTCATGACTATGAAACTGAAACTGTAGTGGCACATCTTACTAAGTTGAATGATATAGCCACCCTTTTGCTCATGATGAGAAGATTCGCTAATACTATGTTCTCAAATTGTTTCCGTTCTAATTAAAGGGTGATGCTAAGATATGGTATAATACTCTTGCTCCTGGTTGTGTGGGTAGTCCCCAGGATATGATTTACTACTTCCCTGAAAAAAATCCTGCTCATAAGAAACAAGCTGCCTTATGGGAAATATTTAACTTTGTGCAAATTAAATAAGAGACTCTCCCACAAGCTTGGGGGAGGCTTCTCCAATTGCTTAATGCTTTGCCTGCTCATCCTCTTAAGAAAAATGAAATACTTGATATCTTCTATAATGGACTAACTGATGCTTCTAGGGACTTCCTAGATAGTTGTGCTGGTTGTGTTTTCAAGGAACGAACTATTGAACAAGTTGAGGAACTATTGAATAATATATTGAAGAATTATGATGACTGGACTCTTCCTGAACCACCGCCTAAACCCACTCCGAAGAAGAGGGGTATATTATTTCTCAGTCCTGATGATATGCAAGATGCAAAGAAATGTATGAAGGAAAAAGGTATTAAAGCCGAGGATGGTAATAAATTACCACCTATTGGAGAAATACATGGTCTTAACACACCACCTCCAAAGGTGGTAGAGGTAAATTATTTATTAAAGTTTGATGAAGGTGACATGCCTTACAATAAACATCCTAGCCAATGCTTGTATGAGTTTGACAACTACATTATGAAACAAGACCACTTCAATGCAATTGTTGTGAAACAATTGAAATATAATTCTGATATGATTGCTCGCTTGAGTGACTTGTTATTTAGAATCACTAATGATGTTAGAGGTGTAGGAAAACATGCTTCTATGGTTCAAACCCAGTTAGAAAAAGTTGCCAAATCTCAAAGGGAAGTGCTTAATGAAATGAATAATAATATGAATGATTTTGCTGTTATAGTAGCAACTAGAGGAGGTAAAAAAACACATGAACCACTTTATCCTGAAGGACATCCTAAAATAATTGAACAAGACTCTCAGATAATTAACACTGATGCACCTAGTCCTTATAAAAAGAAAAAATAAATGAAAAATGATAGGACTTTGCCTACCTCTAGTGAACTTGAGATAGAAAACCCTCCTCGCGATAGTGATGTCTCTATTTCTGATGCTGAAACTCAATTTGGTAATGAACATTCATCTAGTGATGATGAAAATGATAATGATGATTCTCATGAGGACACCCAACCAAATAATGATAAAGAACCAGATAATGATGTTGAAATAGAACTTGTTGTTGATCTTCATAACCCACAACCTAAAAATAAACAATATTATAAAAGAGACTTTGTGGCTAGAAAACATGGTAAAGAAAGAGAACCATGGGTTAAAAAACCATGCCTTTTCCACCTAAACCCTCTAAGAAAAAGGATGATGAAGAATTTGAAAGCCTTGCTGAAATGATTAGGTCAGTCTTTTTGGGTACCCGTTTAACTGATATCTTAAAGATGTCTCCTTATGCAAAATATATGAAAGGCATCATCACTAATAAAATAAAGATAAGTGAAGTTGAAATATCCACCATGCTTGCTAATTATTATTTTAAGCATGGAATACCTAAAAAACTTGGAGATCCTAGAATACCAACTATACCTTGCTCCATTAAAAGAAATTATGTCAAAACTGCTTTGTGTGATTTGGGAGCTGGTGTTAGTGTTATGCCTTTATCTTTATATAAAAGACTTACATGAATAAAATGACACCTACTGAAATATATTTGCAAATGACTGACAAATCAACTGCCATACCTATCGGTATTTGTGAGGATGTTCCCGTTATAGTTGCAAACGTTACTATCATAACAGACTTTGTTATTCTTGAGATGTCCGAGGACGACAACATGTCGATTATCCTTGGTAAATCCTTTTTGAATACTACATGGGTTTTTATTGATTATAGTAAATGCAAGGTCACTTTTCATATCAATGGTAATGAGCATACGGTGCATTTTCCAAAGAAACAATTCCAAGTGAATGGTATTAATGTTATTGAAAAACCTTCGACACTCACTACTGGAAGTTTTCTACTACCCTTACCTACTTTCAAAAAGAAATGTGACATACTTATTGTTGGGGATATGCATATCCCCATTGAGGTAACTTAGTGTTGTACGAAAGTTCTTCGGTTTCATGCTAATTGAAAGTTGTTGTTAATAAGACTTGATCAACCTTATTAATGGATCATTTTTAAGAGGTATGAAGCCGCTGAATCTAGTAGGCACCACCTTTTGTAATCACTTTTTGTTTTCTATTTTTCTTAGTCATATAAAATAAAATGCCATGTTTATCCAGTTTTCTGATTTCTCCGTGCAATAAAAATGACCCAAAAACTAAAGTTCTCAGAATGTCCTGAAAATGTAATATGATTTTTCAGAATATTTTTGAATTCCTGGTATGAATAACATCAGAGGGGGGCGCACTGGTGTACACAAGACACCAGGGCATGCCAGCAACAACAGGCGGGTCCTGGTGGGTTATGGCCCCCACGTGGGTCCCCTTACTTACCTCTTTAGCCCATGTCATCTCCTACCTCCAAAAAAATCACCATAGCTCTCTCACTCGTGTTCTTGCTCTCAAACCCACGGATTTCGATCTCTTTGCTCGAAGCTCCATTTCTGAAACTGTTCTGGGGGATTGCCACTTGGTATGTGACTCCTTCATTGCTCCAATTAGTTTTTGATTTAGAGGTTTAAGGTTTAGAATAATTAGCTACCCTTGGTGCTGATGTAGTTGGGCTTGCATGTTGAATTCTTAGAGTTCTAAGTAGTTTGAATGCTTAATATGCCTTGTAGGCATCCTTAGGAGTAGTTGCTATCAATCTTATGAAGTTTTGTTGACAAAAAATTGGACCAAAAAAATTTCAGAAATTTTTACGCAAGTAAAATTAATTTCTTTGGAAGGAGTTCTTCAAGGAGGAAGTCCTCAGAAGCTTCATCGAGTAAAGACTCAATATGACGGTCTTATGTTGAGCCAAGTGCAAGCTCGATGCGGGATGCCGCTACCAAATCATGCTTATGTCCATGTAACGAATTCATGGTGGGTGCGGGTATCAAGGAGGAATTCGAGAAATTATCCACAATGCAGAACTTGCCCCTTAGATGAGTGCACTCAACATCTCGACCTCACAAAAACATTCACAAAGAAATTTAAATATTTTCCCCGTGAGTCTAGAGTCTCATTTAACATTTATGACCATCCCTTTACCATGCCTTTATATGTGTTCTTTGAAGCGTGCAAAATTGCATATTGGGGTTTGCTAGATGAACCACCAACATATGAGTATGATTCATTTTTGATTGATCTTCGCTACAGTGAAGATAGAGGGGTGACACAAGGTAGAATAAAAAGCATCCATTTTCCATCTATACACTACTTTGCACTCTTTAATGGCAAATGCATCATAGGCAAACAAGATTGCAACACACTATGTGCCCCTGATTTGATTCTTATACACACCGCTATAAGAGGAATTAAACATTATAATTTAGGCGCTATTGTTGCACGGAGATTGCAACACAACGCTACTAGTGGTCACTTTTATGGTGGGATTTATGCCTCTCGTCTAGCTAAGAGGCTGGGTATGTTACCTTGGCCTAATGATCCTAGTTTACCTACTCACTATTTAGACTTTGAGGCCATGAAATTTCATAAGTTCCTTAAGGTCACATTCACTAATTATACTTACAACTTGATGTTCAATAAAGATCACATTGTACCTATTGTCTTGCCTGCTCCTGCTCTCTTTGATTATCACAGTATGAGAAGATACTACGTTTTGGAGAGGAGGCCCACACGTATAATGTGGAGGTTGAAGCTGCTAGACGGGCCGAGGAAGCTGCACCAAGAGAATGAGTGGGCTATCACTCAGACTATTATCTAGGATGCATATGGTGATTACCAAGCTAGGCCAAAAGCCTAAGCTTGGGGGAGTACGTATTTCCACCGACATTATATTCATGTTCACACATTTGATTCCAGTTGTCGGTGTTCACACTTTTTTATTGTATTATCCATGCTAGAATCATTTTATCTCTTTATTTTTTGTGTGTTTAAAAAACTTTGAGAAAATCCAAAAACATTCATTGCTTCTTTTCGTTTTTTCTTCCTAGTTTAATCAGTTATAGTATTAAAAGAAAACCCAAAAAAGATTTCCTTTTTCTTCTTTCGCTTTTTGGGAACTCTCCCGTGTAAATAGTTTTTCTCGTTTTTGTTTTTATCATTAATTTGCTTTCTTCAATAAAACCTAAACAGTCCAAAAAATATTTCAGTGTGTTTCTCTAAAATTCTCTTCCTTTTATTGAGTAATACACCAAGGAGAAGACCACGATGAAAATGTTGAGTGGCTCTCATATGCATTATTGTTGATCTAACAAAGATCCCATATTACTTTGTCTTCTCCTCTTGAATAAATTGCTTGCAAATTCCGGCTTAGTCCACGGCACTCTTGCACTATTATTATTTTCATATCATTCGGTCGTGCAAGTGAAAGGAAATAATGACGATATTCGATGAAGTGGCCGTGGCAGAGAGAAGAGGGTATGAACTCAACTTGTTTTTGTTTTTCTAAATATGTTTAACCTATTATCGATGATTCAACATATTATGATCAAACATGTTTGCAATGACAATCAAAGATTATAGTTGCTCATGCGCTGCTTAAGTAGCTAGGAGTGGATAATAATTTATCTTGGATGTCAACATGCATTAAAATGATTCTGATGTATTATGATGATATGGTGCCCTCCTATGAATGTTTCAAGTGGCTTCACTTGGCACATGTTCATGCATGTAGTTCAATGAAAGTCAACATAGACTCTTCGATATTTATGTTCATTGTGTTCATATCCTAGTCATGCTAGTATTCAATGTTTATTACTCATAACGCATGTTCATGACCGTTTTCGCTCTCTAGCTGGCCACTTCTCAACCTATTTGCTAGCCTTCGCCTGTCCTAAGCGGGAATACTGCTTGTGCGTCAAAATCATTAAACCAAAGTTATTCTAGGTGAGTCCACTATATCTACCTATATGCGCTATTACCCTACCGTTCCAAGTAAATTTGTATGTGCTACCTGTAAAATTTCAAACGAACATCTATTTTGTGTGCCTGGACCGCTCATGGAGCGAAAGGGGGCGGTCAGTATCTTCCATGTTAAGCGGGTTATTCTCATGATGAGTGGTTATTCACTCGTCCTTGCATGAGAGGGCAGTAATAGGGATTCCTAGTCTCCAAAATAAAAAAATGCAAATAATTAAGCAAAACTCCCCCAGGAATGTTGTTGGTATGGATGGTACCCGTGGATTCGGATAGACGTGGAGTGTGTTTGTTGGTGGAGGCGGAGTAAACCTTTACTTTTACCGCTTGGGAACCGCCGCTAATGTGTTTAGCATGGAAGATATTGATAACTCTTGGTCGTAACATTGATAGGAAGGGTGCACCTCCCAATTATATATATATATATGTGTGTGTGTGTGTGTGATTTAAGTTTTGAGCTCTGGCACCTCTTCAAATCCCTGCTTCCCTCTGCGAAGGGACTCTCTATTTACTTTTATGTTGAGTCGTCACCTTCTCAAACAAGCGCCAGATCTGAGAGCACTGTTTTCATCCTCGTGCATTGTGTATAGTTAAATTTGGATGCAGCATGACTGGATCTTTTCTACCATGAATTACAATGTTTAGTCGCTGCTTGAACTTTGGCGGTGCTCTGCATTTATGTTTTGCGGTTTCAGAAAGGGCTAGCAAGATACCACTATTGTCATATTATATCATGATTGTTTTGACAAAGTGTTTGCATTTGAGATATTTTATTATTTCTCACTAGTTGCCTATGTCATTGATATGAATTAATAAAATTTCTAAGAGTTACTGTTGGCATGGTTAGTCATGATCTATGCTGAAAACCTGGGTGCTACTTAAGCATATGTATGTAAACAAGAACAAAACAGTTAGTAAAAGTTTTTCTTTATCACTTTCAGTTTGTCAACTGAATTGCTTGAGGATAAGCAATGGGTTAAGCTTTGGGGAGTTGATACGTCTCTGTCGTGTCTACTTTTCCTAATGCTTTTGCTCTTATTTTGGACTCTAATTTGCATGATTTGAATGAAACTAACTCGGACTGACGTTGTTTTCAGCAGAACTACCATGG
The DNA here is from genome assembly GCA_022496015.1 of Hordeum marinum. Classification (NCBI taxonomy): domain Eukaryota; kingdom Viridiplantae; phylum Streptophyta; class Magnoliopsida; order Poales; family Poaceae; genus Hordeum; species Hordeum marinum. Next base: position 424,979,138 of record CM039674.1, on the reverse strand, counting down.
TATTGTTTTTGTGCAGAAATAAAAGGTCTCAAAATGAGATGAAACTTTTTGGAGAATTATTTTACAATAAATAAAATTACTAGAGCCAAGAACCACCGAAGGGGGTGCCCTGGTTGGGCACGATAAACCAAGGCATGCCACTCCCTCCCGGTGCACCCTAGTGGGTTGTGCTCACCTCGGGGGCCCACTGACCCTAATTCTGGCACTATAAATTCCTATTTTTGAGAAAAAATAGGAGAGGATGTTTTATCGTGTTTCACGAGATAGAGCCGCCGCCACCACCTATTCTTCATCGGGAGGCTAGATCTAGAGTCCGTTTGGGGCTCTAGATAGGGGATCTCCGGTCTTCATCATCACCAACCCTCCTTCATCGCCAATTCCATGACACTCCCCACCGGGAGTGAGTAATTCCTTCGTAGGCTCGCTGGTCGGTGAGGAGTTGGATGAGATTCATCATGTAATCGAGTTAGTTTTATTAGGGCCTGATCCCTAGTATCCATTATGTTTTGAGATTGATGTTGTTATGACTTTGCCATGCTTAATGCTTGTCGCTAGGGCCCGAGTGCCATGATTTCAGATCTGAACCATTTATGTTATCACCATTATATCTATGTTCTTGATCCGATCTTACTAGTCATATGCACCTATCACGTGTTATGATCTGTAAACCCCAAACTGACAATAGTTGGGATACTTACCGGTGGTGACCACAGTTTGAGGAGTTCATGTATTCACTATGTGTTAATGCTTTGTTCTGGTACTCTATTAAAAGGAGGCCTTAATGTCCCTTAGTTTCCCTATGGACCCCGTTGCCATGGGAGGGCAGGACAAAATATGTCATGCAAGTTCTTTTCCATAAGCACATATGACTATTTACGGAATACATGCCTACATTATATTTATGAATTGGAGCTAGTTCTGTGTCGCCCTAGGTTATGACTGTTATATGATGAATATCATCCAATGAATTCACCGATCCAATGCATACGAGTTTTTCACATATTGTTCTTGCTAAGTTACTACTGCTGCTGTCACTAATACACTTGCCACAAAACCATTGCTATGACTGTTACCGTTACCGTTACTATTACTGTTGCTACCGTTATCAAACTATCATATTATTGTGCTACTGATCACTTTGCTATAGTTATTTAATATCTAGGTGTGGTTTAATTGACAACTCAACTGCTAATACTTGCAAATATTCTTTGGCTTGCCTTGTTTCGAATCTATAAATATGGGTTGAATACTCTACCCTCGATAACTGTTGCGATCCACTATACTTGTCGGTTATCAACTGGCTCAGAGGGCCTCCAGGCCTCATATCTCGTCAGTGCCCCTGGGAGCAGCTGCTGCAGCGCCGGCCGCACCACATCTTCGACATGGGAATGCGGTGCGACCCATGCCGGCTATCGATGAAGGAGCTGTCGTTGACTCACATCGCGCAGCACCTGAAAGTGATCACCACCGCCAAGCTATCGGAGGAGGGGTTGACTTAGGGCAAGGAATCCTATTGTCGTCTCCACCTGCCCCCAAAGTAAGTCTCTTAGCCGGCTTCAATATTTGATCTGCCCTTGCTTTACACCTCAACCCGCTCTGGCTCCGGCTGCAGCTGTTCCCGAGCCAGTAGACACACGATGAACCAAACCTACAAATCCTAGCGGATGACCGTCTCGAGTCGGACAACAAGGAGGAGGACGATGACAAGAAGGATACGACGGAGAACGACACCCGAGCTGGCGTTTCGGGAACAACTGGTGAGTACTTTTCTTTGTGTCCCTTGCGCGATTGGACGGATGATGACGACATTGAAATCAATGGAGGGCATAGTGTAGTGAACCCGATGGCTAAGGAGGAAAACGCCTCCATCCCGAGGAGGTGGCTCTGGCTGGTGGGCGATGTCGTGTCAACCGACAGGCTGGCTACCACGAAGAGTACGCGCATGAAGCAGGCAGTCGAGCCCAAGTCGGTCGGGAAGTGCATGACAGGAGAGCCGTCGGGCGGTGAGGGAGGAGGAGGCGGGAAGAAGGCATGCCTTGCCGCCTCGGGGACGGTACCTAAGAGGGATATTCGTACGAGTGTTAGGTGAGTCACTTTGTTTGCTTCTGATCTTGGTTTTTTCTATTTGCGTTGTCCTTTCTTCTCAGGATGCCCAGCGCACTACTCAAATCCCCGACGACGTCAACCTAGACGAGCTGGACGGGTCAGCAACGGAGGAGCTCCCAACGCAGGAGGCGGCCACTGCGAAAGACGAGCGGGAGCGCGCCGCCTAGTAGGAATGGGAGGCGGTCGTGAAGGCACTGGAGGACGTCGCAACCTAGGCATGGTGGGGCTCCGTGCGAGCGCAGGGGCACCGAGGAGGCGCAGAAGGACGCCCCTGAAAATCCTACTCTTGCTTGGTGGATTGCTCTCTCTAGTTTGCACAAGTGTCACAAAGCTTGAGGTGGAAGAAGGGCTTCTCGAGGGAGAATAAGATCTCAACTATCCGACCCCTCTCTACCGTGGCGACTTGTCCCTCTTATCCTTGCCTTGGGCCTCTCTTCCCAAACCATTGGCGAGAAAAAGGACGACTAATATGTCTCCAATGTATCTATAATTTTGATTATTCCATACTATTGTAGTATCATTCTAGGATACTTTTTGAGTAATCATTTACCAATTTATATTATTTTTGAGCACTAACCTATTGAGCCAGTGCCCAGTGCCAGTTGTTATTTTCTGCATGTTTTTTACTTTTCAGGTTTACAATACCAAACGAAGTCTAATTGCCCCGAAACTTTTTTCTGAGTTTTTGATGGACCAAAAGAAGACCTGGAAGCTTCGGGAGAAGACCGGAGGCCGCACGGGGGAGGCACAAGCCAACAGGGCACCTCCAGGGGGGTCGGCGCGCCCTGATGGCTTGTCCCTTGCTGGTGGCCCTCCAACCCCCGTTCACTGGCCTATAAATTCACATATATTCCAAAAACCCTAGAGGTCACCCCAAAACACTTTTTCCACCGCCGCAAGTTTCTATGCCACCGCGATACCATCTAGAGCTTCATTTTGGCACCCTATCAGAGGGGGGATCCATAGCAGAGGGCCTCTTCATCAACCTTGCTACCCTCATGATGATGTGTGAGTAGTTCATCACTGACATGCATGTCTATAGTTAGTACCTAGATGGCTATATCTCTCTCTTTTGATCTTCAATACAATGATCACCACATCTTTGATATGATCTATCCGATGTAATTCTTTTGTGAAGTGTGTTTGTTGGGATCCGATGAATTGTGGGTTTATGTTCAGATTATTGATGAAAAGTATTTCAGTCTTCTCTAAGATCTTTTATTTATTCTTATTACATGATCATCATAGCTTCATAAATCTCTCTGATCTATCAATTTGCTTTGGCCAAGTAGACTGATCTTTCTTCAGTGAGAGGGGTGCGTGGAAGTGGGTTCAACCTGACGGGTTTTTATATCCCAGTGATAGAAGGGCACAAGATAAGTCTTTGTGTTGTTTCCACTAAGGATGAAATGATGGGGTTTATTCATATTTATAGACTTTACTTTGTCTACGTAATGTTATCATTCTCCGAGCATTACTCTATTTGGCATGAACTTAATACGTAGAGAGGTAAGCATACACGCTCTTGAAGTACAGTAATAGTAATAGGTGCATGCAAGAGTCGGCCTATTTGTTTTGGATGTGATGCCTATATACACATGATCATTGTCGTGAATATCACATAACTATGCACTTTTCTGTCAATTCCCAACAGTAATTTGTTTACCCACCGTATCTTGCTTTCATGAGAGATGTCGCTAGGGAAAACTATGGGCCCGGGATCTGTTTACTTATATATTTACAAAACTTATCTTTACCTTGCTGCCATTATTTGTATTTTATTTTATTTTGCAATTTACAACATCTACTATTATCTACACACCTCACTTGCTTGCAAATAACGAGATCAAGGGGATTGACAACCCTCTTGCCACGTTGGGTGCAAGTTGTTTGCTCTTTTGCGTACAACTGCTGAAGACGGTTGTGGATTAATATTCCTATCGGTTCAAAAAAACCTTGATTTCTTAATTGAGGGAAATACTTATCCCTATTATGCTGCAATTACCCGTTCCCCTTCACGAAAAACCCAACGTAGATCACAAGTATGAGGAAGGATTTCTGACATCGTTGCTCGGGAATATCATCACCAACTATCAAGTAACTTGACACAAATTATCATTCACTTGTTCTTATTTTCATTTGCTGTTATATTTTGCTTGCTAACAAAAAAAATCAAAAATACAAAAATATTTCTATTTGCTTGCTTGTCTAGCTATATTATCTTTATCCTTGTCAAATAATAACAGAAAGTAAAAAAGTAAAAATAAAGATAAATGGATCCACTTAAAGTTTTCTGCTTGCATCATCTTCTATCCATTTGTGCTCATGCTGAAACCCAAATTAGCTTAGTTGAGGGTAAATTATTTTGTGAGAAAGCTTTTTTTTTGCGTCACCGGTTGTCTCAAAAGGGGAGAATTTTATTGCATTAAATAGAGGGTTTGGAGTGCTATGCTTCGAATCTATGTGAAATTTATGATTTTACTTGTTGCTCCGAGAACCCGAAAAAACACCTTCCCTACTTATGTGAGTTTAATGATAATGCAATCGTATCCTCTTATGCCAAGGATGTTTATAGTTACTATGATATCGAACAAGTTGAAGAATTTGTTGGTTTTAAGGGTGCTTATGAAGTTGCTTCTTTCATTTAAAAGTATGGTGTTACTCTCTACAAATCTGGAAAAATTTCCATACTTAAATATTGCTATGAAAACTAGGCTTCTAATGCCTATGTTAAAGAATTTATTGAGAGAATATCTGCTGCTTTGGAAGAAACTAATGATTCCGTTGGTTCGATTGAAATATCCCCTCTTGATGAACATGATGCTTGCTATTCTTGTGGCCACAATGCCAATATTAATGATGCTTATCGTGATGAACTTGCTATAGTTCCTTGTGTTAAAAATAAATTCTTACTATTGCACCCACAAAGCATGATTGCAATGATGTTACTATAAATTCTATTAAAGCCAATTATGCTAGTGATATGCAAAGCTACAAGTTTGGGGATGATAATGATTGGGGTGATGATGTTTATTTTGATCTTGAAAGTTTATTTTATACTCATGATGAATATTTTATGGATAATAATCCTTACAATAATATTGAAAGGGGGTTTGGAGAGGTCATGACTTTAGTTAATACTGATCCCACTACCTTGGAATATTGTAAAACTCTTGTGCATGAGAATCATAGAGAAAATATCTTATATGATAAATATATTGTTGATAATATGATCCTACATGTAATTATGATGAGAGAGGCAAATATGGTTATAGGAATTTTTATGTTACTCACATACTTCTCTTTGTGTTAAAATTGTTAATGCTTCACTCTTCCTGTTTGCACATGCTAGATTTCACTTGTCTTGAGAATTTGTTTCCCTATAAAATGCCTATGCATAGGAAGTATGTTAGACTTAGATGTGTTTTTCACATGATTTATGATGCTCTCTTTGTGCTTCAATTCTTGTTTATTATGTGAACATTATTGAAATCTCAAGCCTATCTTAATGGCTATTAATAAAGAGCTTGTTGGGAGACAAGTAAATACTTTCTATTTTGGTCTCATGACATGATTATTGCCTCTTTAATGATTGTGTTTTTTTTATGTTTTAATTAGATTTTGTGCCAAGTAAAGCCTTTGGGATGACTCACAAGATGATTTTAATTAGAATTGATATGGTGCAAAAATAGAAACTTTAGCGTCCAGTGCAGAATTTGTATGATTATCCTGGAATGTCTTTTTGGTTTGAATTTTTTAAACATTATTTCTATACAAATTCTTCAGGCTTCCTATTTTTTCAATATTTTTGAAGTTAAAGAAGTATAGGTTCTTTACATATCATTACAGATTGTTCTGTTTTAGAATTTTTTTTGTTGCTGCTTGCATAGTTTGCTTGTTTTGATGATGGGAAAGACTTCCCTACATTAGTCTAAGGGGAATCATTCGTCGGACCATCCGGACGCCATTGATTAGTTTTTTGATCTCATAGCCGAGAGGTGTACATAAATAATGTGCCAGATACTAATCTCCTGAGTTCTGGCCCACCCCCATAATCCCTCCCTGGTTAATTGCCCAACTAATTCTCCACATATCTCCTGCCAGTCCCATAAATGTCGCCTAGCTCGCCATGCCCGGTGTTTCCCCTGCTCTCTCTCCCCGACACGAGTTCTTGATCATCCCACCTACGACCTCCCTTCCATCTCGTTGGTGCGTTGTCCGACATCCGCGCGAGGAGTGACCGACCACGTGCTCACTAACAAGCTTGTAAACTCCCACGGTGTCATGAACCCCAGCAAGATCAGACCCTAATCCTCCTGTAGTTTTGGCATCCGAACAACCTTGCCGGAGGGTCATTCCGGTTTGGGAACGAGGTAAGCGAGCATAGGCTTCCATGATATGCAGGAGGTTGGCTTACCATGCGTTGTTGTATCTTAGCATCACATGCGCAACTAGGTGACGAGGGTCAAGTATATGTGATTCTCGAATGATGCACTAGCTTGAATCTAGATTGCACATATCATTCATTCATCATGAACAAATGGAGGATTATAATGTGTATTGTTCTTTTTTCCGTTGGGATATTTTCATTATTTTAAACATTATAGAGTTCTTCTCCATCATTCTTGGATTGTTTTCATCGAATTATCACATGATTATGTCTTGGTTTGCAGGAAGCACGGAAAGAGGTATTAAGATGTAGTACGTCTTTAAATAATCCACGATGTGAGAGACAAGGTCTTCGCACTTTTGCTTGCAGTTCATGTCACTACCATAGATGATGTAGTGCTTCAAGATCAACATGAACGCAAATTATCCGCTTAATTGAGACAAATGTTTCACCTCCGTGAAAACATATTCCCATGCAGTCTAAATTATATAATTTTCCCTTTTGATGGAAACAAATATATGTTTGTATGGAAGCAATTCTCTGATATATGAAAATATAGTATCATAATGATCTGGAAACCAATCATAAGCGTTCTTTTTATTAGATGGAAGCAAAACTTGATTGTTTTAGATGCAAGCTCCAAAATCCTTGAAAGCAAATTATCATCTCTTAGGACACAAATACCAAATTCTCTGGAAGCAAAGTCTCAATTTAATCGATGCAAATACCAAATTCCATGACATTGCCAGCTTGTCCCCTACGTCGACATTTGCTGTTGTCAAGCCAACATTTGTGATCCATTCTGGTTGTAGTGGCTGTAGAAGCAATTTATATGACGTGTCGAAACTATCAAGTTCTAAATAGATCGAATCAATCATTGGTTACAATGGACGCAATATTTTATGGATGACTAAAATATACAAATTCTAACTACATCAAAGTGATAGCGGATTGCCATGGAAGCATTTTGAACGATCGACCGAAGCACAAATTTCAACCAGATTGGAAGTAATCTCTCATTGCTTCGGAAGGAAATTCTAACCTTTTTAAAAGTAGTGTTGAATGGAAACACATTTTTATCTAGTCGAGAGCTCTTTTATATGGCACACTTGAAATAATTTCTAGTTGCTTGATATGTATTTTTCTTTGCATACACTGGACACAAATACAATCAAACTAGATCGAAGCAACGGTCATTTACTGTGGAAGCAACAAAAATGGATGACCAAACCAAAAAAATTCTAACTCGATGGAAGCATATCTTTATTTTCCATTGAAACAATTTCATGGTTTGGCCGGAAAAAAGGGTCAGGTGTACACGACAATTATAGATTCATCCGAAATAAGGATTGGTAACAAATTGTATGGGAGCAAATCGCATGCATGAAAAGCATGGTGCCTAATCAAGTTGATATGCCCTGATTGATATAGGAGTAGTTTTTAGGAAATAAAATTTTCACAGTTAGTGTGGAATCACGCATGCTGCATGCAAATTAAGGTGCCATATGTGGGGTTGTACATGCTGGATCTGATGGTCATCATGGTCCTCAAACTACAGTTTATGACTAGTCTGATACAACGCAAGGGATCAGTACTCTGATCCCTAGTGCCTCCCTTTGATGATGCTATGGATTTTATCGACGGGAGGGGGGAATAAGCCATGGAGAAGTTAGAATACAATACCTATGCAATAATGAAATATGAATCAATTTATAATAGTACCTAAAGTATGTGATATGTTTATTATACTAAAGGATCTCACAAAGTTTTGCTGAGTTTTGTGTGATTGAAGTTTTCAAGTTTTGGGTGTTATCATGATGGACAAAGGAATAAGGAGTGGCAAGATCCTAAGCTTGGGGATGCCTAGGGCAACCCAAGGTATTATTCTAGAAATACTCAAGCATCTAAGCTTGGGGATGTCCCGGAAGGCATCCCCTCATTCGTCTCAATCCATCGGTATGTCATTTGGGGCTATATTTTTATTCGTCACATGGTACGAGAATTTCTTGGAGCATCATTTTCGTTTGTTTGCTTTTAGTTTTAGTTTTCCACAACCATCATTTGTTGGGCACACCTATTTGAGAGAGACACACCTTCATCATAATTTGTTAGAATACTCTATGTGCTTCACTGCTATTTTGTTGAGCTTAGCAGTTGCTCTAGTACTTCACTTATATATTTTTGAGCACGGTGGCATATATATTTTATAGAAATAATTGCACTTCATTCTTCACTTATATTTGTTTGAGAGTTAATAAATGGTGACGGTAATTTGCATGGGTCATAAGACTAGTCTAATAATAATAGGTATTCAATGAGGTATAATAAAAACCATCATGTAGCATCATTGTTGATTTGTAGAAGTATCGGTATTAAGAGGTGTTAAATTCTTGTTTGTCTAAATATAAAAAAAAGCATGGTGGGGATGTGTGAGCATTTCTAGTTCTCGTTAAAATCCTAGTGCTGTTCTGGGTCGGAGGCGCGCAATGGTTAACTCCTTCCAACCTCCTCCATCGGGGCATGTGAGTAGTGCTTTGATTTTTGATAAAACTAATAAAACTTTGCAATAAGGATATGAGTTCTTCATGACTAATTTGAATCCATGGACATACGCAAGCTCACCATCCCATAGTTTGCTAGCCTCTTCGGTATCGTGCCTTGCCCATTCTCACCTTGATGATAGGTGGAAACTTCGCCGATGCATCCAAACCCCGTGACACGATACACTCTATCACACATAAGCCTCGTTATATCTTCCTTAAAAAACCCACCATACCTACCTATTATGACATTTCTATAGCTATTATGAGATACATTGCCATGCTAATTCCACCTTTACATCATATGACTAGTTCATGTTGGGGAACGTTTCATGGGAAACAAAATTTTTCTACGCACACACAGATCTATCCATGGTGATGAGCATCTATGAGAGGGAGAGTGGATCTACGTACCCTTGTAGATCGCTAAGCGGGAAGCGTTAAGAAATGCGGTTGGTGTAGTCGAACGTCTTCGCGATCCAAATCGCCATGAGTCCCGCGATCCAATCACGATCCGTCCCGAGATCCAATCACGATCCATCCCGCGAACTTGATCATGATCCGTCCCACGAACTTGATCACGATCCTTCCGATCTAGCGCCGAACGGACAACACCTCCGCGTTCAGCACACGTACAGCTTGATGACGATCTCCGCCGTCTTGATCCAGCAAGAAGGAGTGGAGAGTAACAAGAGATCTCCAGCAGCGTGACGGCGCTCCGGCGATGGTGGTGGAGCTATTCTGGTAGGGCTTTGCCTAAGCACTGCAGAAATCTGATCTAGAGGAGAGACTATGGACTAGAGGGCGGGGTTGCACGTCGCTGAAAATCTTGTCCAAAAACCCTAAAACCCTCTAGTATATATAGGAGGAGAGGAGGCAGCCTTGGCTTCCAAGCCAAGGCTGGTTCAGCCGAACCAGGAGGGAGGAGTCCACCTCCTCCACTCCTAGTAGGATTAGGACTCCTTCCTTATTTTGCCTTTTTTTAAACCTTTTTTCCACCTTTTTCCTTTTGAGTTTTTCTTCCCAACCGCATGGGCCTTGTGTGGGACTTCCACCAGCCCACTAAGGGCTGGTATTCACTCTCCCACAGCCCATTAAGCCTCTTGGGTCGAAATACCCCTCCCGATGGTCCCCCGGTACACTACCGGCACTCCCGATACACTACCGATGAGCCCGAAACTTTTCCGGCGACCAAAATAGGACTTCCTATATATGAATCTTTACCTCCGGACCATTCTAGAGCTCCTCATGACGTCCAGGATCTCATCTGGGACTCCGAACAACCTTCGGTCACCACCATACACAACTCTATACTACCAAAATGTCACCAAACCTTAAGTGTGCAGACCCTACGGGTTCGAGAACTATCTAGACATGACCGAGACACCTCTACGGTCAATAACCAATAGCGGGACCTAGATGCCCATATTGGTTCCTACATATTCTATGAAGATCTTTATCTGTTGAACCTCTATGTCAAGGATTCAGTTAATCCCGTATGATGTTCTCTTTGTTCTTCGGTATGTTACTTGCCTGATATTCGATCGTCGGTAACTCCATACCTAGTTCAACCTCGTTATCGGCAAGTCTCTTTACTCGTTTCATAATACAAGATCCCGTGACTAACACTTAGACACATTGCTTGCAAGGCTCATTGTGATGTTGTATTACCGAGTGGGCCCTGAGATACCTCTCCATCACACTAGATCATTGCACATCCTGGTACACTGCCAGAGGCATTCATATTGACTTATGTTGTTTCATAGTTCTTCATATCGAGTTTTCATATTGAGTTGTAAGTAAATAAAAGTGTGATGATCATCATTATTAGAGCATTGTACCAGTGAGGAAATAAAAATCAGGGAAGCCAAATGAGCACACCATAAAAAATGAAAAAGAGAGAAAAATATAAAAGGGACTTTGCTAATATACTTTACCACACTTGTGCCTCAAAGTGACACCTTGTTCTTCATATAGAGAGTCTCATGTTATGTCATTTTCATATCTAGTGGGAATTACCTTTTCATTATTATAAACTTAGCATGGATATTCCAATGAAGGGCTTCCTCAAATTCCCGAGGTCTTCATGACCAAGCAAGTTCCATTGTATGCACACCCCCACTTAGCTTCATTTGAGCTTTCATACAATGATAGCTCTAGTGCATCATTTGCATGACAATCCCTACTCCTTGCATTGACATCTATTGATGGGCATCTCCATAGCCTGTCGATACGCCTAGTTGACGTGAGACTATCTTCTCTACTTTTTACCCCTTTGATATCTACCACCATATTATATTCCCCCTTTATGCTATGTCCATGTTTCACGCTCATATATTGCGTGAATAATAAAAAGTTGATGCACATTGAAAAAGTATGATCCAATCACTTGACTTGGGCACGTTGGTTCTTAAAATTTGTATTAATTTGGTGAAGACGGAGACATGCCTTGCTAATATGATAAGATGAATGGGGGTAAACATTCTTTAGGATCGTATACTTTGAAACATTGATGATATTGTTGCTTGTGCCTATAAATATTACTATGCTGATGTTTGGTAATTCATCATTTATCAATGAGAATACATGGAAAATATTATATATTGGGTAGCATGTCACATAAATACATTTCTTTTCATCATTTACCTACTCGAGGATGAGCAGGAATTAAGCTTGGGGATGCTTGCTAGGTCTCTAATGTATCTATAATTTTTTATTGTTCCATGCTATTATGTTATCATTTTAGGATATTTTTTGAGTACTAATTTACCGATTGATATTATTTTTGAGCATTAAACTATTGACGATACTTGTGATCTGCGTTGGGTTTTCCGTGAAGAGGAACGGGTTATCGCAGCACAATGTGGGTAAGTGTTGGAAATATGCTCTAGAGGCAATAAATAAAGTGATTATTATTATATTTCCTTGTTCATGATAATTGTTTATTATCCATGCTATAATTGTATTGATTGGAAACACATTGCATGTGTGGATGAATAGACAACACTTTGTCCCTAGTATGCCTCTAGTGAACTATCTCGTTGATCGAAGATGGTCAAGGTTTCCTAGCCATTGACATGTGATGCCATTTGATAACGGGATCACATCATTAGGAGAATGATGGGATGGACGAGACCCAAACTATAAACGCAGCATATGATCGTGTTAGTTTATTGCTACAGTTTTCTGCATGTCAAGTATATGTTCCTATGAGCATGAGATCATGCAACTCACGGACACCGGAGGAATTCCTTGTGTGTATCAAATGTCGCAACGTAACTGGGTGACTATAAAGGTACTCAACAGGTATGTCCGAGGGTGTCTATTGAGTTGGCATGGATCAACATAGGGATTTGTTACTCCGTGTGATGGAGAGGTATCTCAGGGCCCACTCGGTAATACAACATCACAATGAGCCTTGCAAGCAATCTGACTAAGTGTTAGTCATGGGATCTTGTATTACAGAACGAGTAAAGAGACTTGCCGGTAATGAGGTTGAACTAGGTATGGAGATACCGACGATCAAATCTTGGGCAAGTAACGTACTAAAGAACAAAGGGAACGTTATACGGGATTGACTGAATCCTTGACACACATGTTCGACCGATAAAGATCTTCATAGAATATGTAGGAACCAATGTGGGCATCTAGGTCCTGCTATTGGCTATTGACTGTAGAGGTGTCTCGGTCATGTCTACATAGTTCTCGAACCCGCAGGGTCTGCACACTTAAGGTTTGGTGACGTTTTGGTAGTATAGAGTTATATATGGTGGTGACCGAAGGTTGTTTTAGAGTCCCGGATGAGATCTCGGAAGTCACGAGGAGCTTCGGAATGGTCCAGAGGTAAAGATTGATATATAGGAAGTCCTGTTTTGGTCGCCAGAAAAGTTCCGGGCTCATCGGTAGTGTACCGAGAGTGCCGGGAGGGTACCGGGTGACCATCAAGAGGTGTATTTCGACCCAAGAGGCTACGTGGGCTGTGGCAGGATAAGTACCAGCCCTTCGTGGGCTGGCCAAAGTCCCACACAAGGCCCATGCAGCCGGGAAGAGATTCCAAAGTGGAAAAGGTGGAAAAAGGCAAAAAGGTGGAAATAAGGAAGGAGTCCTAATCCTACTAGGAGTGAAGGAGGAGGACTCCTCCTCTCCACTTCGGCTGAACCAAAGAGGGACTAGCCCTTGCGCCAAGCCTCCTCGCCCTCTCCTCCTATATATACTAAAGGTTTTAGGGTTTTTGCACAAGATTTTCAGCCACGTGCAACCCTACCCTCTAGTCCGTAGTTTCTCCTCTAGATCGGTTTCAGCTGTGCTTAGGCGAAGCCCTGCCGAGATTACTCCACCACCATCGCCGCAGCACCATCATGCTGCCGGAGAACTCGTCTACCTCTCCGCTTCCTCTTGCTGGATCAAGAAGGCAGAGATCGTCATCAAGCCATACGTGTGCTGAATGCGGAGGTGTCGTCCGTTCGGTGCTAGATCGGGACGGATCGTAATTGGATCGCGGGACGCTCGGCAATTTGGATCGTGAAGAAGTTCGACTACATCAATCGCGTTTCTTAACGCTTACGTATTAGCGATCTACAAGGGTACGTAGATCCACTCTCTCTCTCGTAGATGCTCATCACCATGGATAGATCTTGCGTGTGCGTAGGAAATTTTTTGTTTCCGATGCAACGTTCCCAACAGTGGTATCAGAGCTAGGTCTATATGCAGATGAGATCTTGAGTAGAACACAAAGAGTTTGTGGGCATTGATGCTTAGATTGCTTCCTCCCTTGGTCGTGTTTTGGTTCAGCAGTATTGTGGGATGAAGCGGCCCGGACCAACCTTACTCGTACGCTTACGAGAGACCATTTCCATCGAGTGACGTGTAACTTCGTTGCACAAAGATGGCTGACGGGTGTCTGTTTCTATACTTTAGTTGGATCGGATTCGACTAAGGCGGTCCTTGAGAAGGTTGAAAAGCAACTTATGTATCACCATTGTGGTTTATGCGTAGGTAGGAATTGTTCTTGCTAGATACCCGTAGCAGCCACGTAAAACATGCAACAACAATTAGAGGACATCTAACTTGTTTTTGCAGGGTATGTTGTGATGTGATATGGCCAATTACATGATGTGATATATGTGATGTATGAGATGATCATGTGTTGTATAGAATATCACGACTTGCATGTCAATGAGTACGGCAACCGGCAGGAGCCATAGGGTTGTCTTTAATTATTGTATGACCTGCGTGTCAATCATTAAGCGCTATGTAATGCTTTACTTTATCGCTAAACAGTAGCAATAGTAGTAGAAGCATGATGGGCGCGACAACCCCGATGGCGACACGTTGATGGATATCAAGATGATGGAGATCATGGTGTCATGCCGGTGACGATGGAGATCATGCCGGTGCTTTCAAGATGGAGATCAAAAGCACAAGTTCATGGCCATATCATGTCACTTATGATTTGCATGTAATGTCAATCCTTTGTATGCACCTTGTTTTGCTTAGGACGATGGTAGCATTATAAGGTGATCCCTCACTTAAATTTCAAGATGAATTGTGTTCTCCCCGAGTGTGCACCATTGCAAAAGTTTGTCATGTCGAGACACCATGTGATGATCGGGTGTGATAGACTCTACATTCGCATACAATGGGTGCAAGCAGTGTTGCACATGCAGAACACTCGGGTTAAACTTGACAAGCCTAGCATGAACAGACATGGCCTCGGAACACAAGAGACTGAAAGGTCGAACATGAGTCATATAGTAGATATGATCAACATGATGATGTTCACCATTGAAACCACCTCAAGTCACGTGATGACCGGACTTGAGTTGGTGAATTTGGATCATGTGACACTCAGATGACCCGAGGGATGTCAATTTGAGTAGGAGCTTTAGTAATTTGATTAACTAAACTCATTATCTTGAACAATAGTCTAAGTAACCTTTGCATATTTATGTTGTAGCTCAATGGCTCGCGCAGTAGCACCCCTGAATTTTAATGCGTTCCTAGAGAAAGATAAGTTGAAAGATGATGGAATTAACTTTGTGGACTGGGCCCGTAATCGGAGGATTATCCTCACAGCTTCCCAAAAATCATATATCCTTGATGCACCGCTTGGTGACCAACCCGAAGACATGTCATCCTAAGACGTTAAGAACGCTTGGGAGGCACGTTTTGGGGATTACTCAATAGTTCAGTGTGCAATATTGTATGGCTTAGGAACCAGGACTTCAAAGACATTTTGAACGTCATGGAGCATATGAGATGTTCTAGGAGTTGAAGTTTATCTTTCAGAAGAATGCCCGGATCGAGAAGTATGAGACCTCTGATAAGTTCTATGCTTGCAAAATGGAGGAGAACAGGTCTATCAGTGAACATATACTCAGAATGTCTGGGTATTTAACTCATCTGGCGGAGTTGGGAATTCCCCTTCCGCCAGAGGCGATCACTGACACAGTTCCTCAATCACTGCCACCTAGCTACAAGAGCTTTGTGATGAAGTATAACATGCATGGGATGAACAAGTCAGTCGCCGAGCTGTTTGCGATGCTAAAAGTCGCTAAGTCTGAAATTCAGAAAGAACATCAAGTGTTGATGGTCAATAAAACCACTAGTTTCAAGAATAATGGCAACGACAAGGGCAATAAGGGTAAATCCAAGAAGGATGGCAAAGCAGTTACTCCTCCTGTAAAGAAACCCAAGGCCGGACCCAAGCCAGAAACTGAGTGCTTTCACTGCAAGGGAACTGGTAACTCGAAGCACAACTGCCCCAAGTACCTGGCTGACAAGAAGGCGGCCAACAACAAACAAGGTATATATGATAGACATGTTATTGATGTGTACCTTACTATCTCTTGTTGTAGTGCCTGGGTATTTGATACCGGTTCGTTTGCTCACATTTGCAACTCAAAGCAGGACCTACGAAATAGATGGACGCTGGCTAAGGTCGAAGTGATGATGCGCGTGGGAAATGGTTCCAAGGTTGATGTGATCCCCGTCAGCATGCTCTCTCTTCGATTACCATCGGGTTTAGTGATGAACCTGAATAATTGTTATTTAGTGCCTGCGTTAAGCATGAACATTATATTTGGATCTTGTTTATTGCGAGACGATTACTCACTTAAATTAGAGAATAATGGTTGTTCTATTTATATGAGTAATATCTTTTATGGTCATGCACCCAATGTGAGGGGTTTATTCATATTGAATCTTGACAGTGATGATACACATGTTCATAACGTTGATGCCAAAATATGTAGAGTTGATAATGATAGTACCACTTTCTTGTGGCACTGCCATTTGGGTCATATTGGTGTAAAACGCATGAGGAAGCTCCATGCTGATGGACTTTTGGAGTCACTTGATTTTGAATCACTTGACACATGTGAACCATGCCTCATGGGCAAGATGACTAAAACGCCGTTCTCTGGAACAATAGAACGGGCAAGTGACTTATTGGAAATCATACATACTGATGTATGCGGTCCAATGAATGTTGCAGCGCGCGGTGGATATCGTTAGTTTCTCACCTTCACTCATGACTTAAGTAGATATGGGTATATTTTCTTAATGAAACATAAGTTTGAAATGTTTGAAAAGTTCAAGCAATTTCAGAGTGAAGTTGAGAATCATCATAACAAGAAGATCAAATTCCTACGATCTGATCGAGGAGGTGAATATCTGAGTTATGAGTTTGGCAGTCACTTAAGACAATGTGGAATTGTTTCACAGTTGACACCGCCTGGAACACCACAGTGTAATGGTGTGTCCGAACATCGTAATAGAACCTTGTTAGATATGGTGCGTTGTATGATGTCTCTTGCCGATTTGCCACTATCGTTTTGGGGTTATGCATTAGAGACAGCTGCATTCACTTTAAATAGGGCACCATCGAAATCCGTTGAGATGACACCATATGAACTGTGGTTTGGCAAGAGGCCAAAGTTGTCGTTTCTTAAAGTTTGGGGATGTGATGCTTATGTCAAAAAGCTTCAGCCTGAAAAGCTGGAACCCAAAGCGGAGAAATGCATCTTCATAGGATACCCAAAAGAGACAGTTGGGTATACCTTCTATCTCAGATCCGAAGGCAAAGTGTTTGTCGCTAAAAACGGAACATTTCTTGAGAAAGAGTTTCTCTCGAAAGAATTGAGTGGGAGGAAAATAGAGCTTGATGAGGTTATTGAACCTTTACTTCAACTAGAGAATAGCGCAACACAGAAAGATGTTTCTATGGAGCCTACAAATATTGAAGAGGAATTTAATGATGATGATCATGAATCTTCGGATCAAGTCACTATTAAACCTCGTAGGTCGACAAGGGCGCGTACTGCTCCTGAGTGGTACGGCAACCCTGTCTTGGAGGTCATGTTGTTGGACAACAATGAACCTACGAGCTATGGAGGAGCGATGATGGGCCTGGATTCCGAGAAATTGTTAGAGGCCATGAAATCCGAGATGGGATCCATGTATGAAAACAATGTATGGACTTTGGAAGTATTATCTGAAGGGCGAAAGGCCATTCAGAACAAATGGATCTTTAAGAAGAAGACGGACGCGAACGGTAATGTCACTGTCTATAAAGCTCGACTTGTGGCAAATGGTTTTTCACAAGTTCAATGAGTTGACTATGATGAGACCTTCTCACCCATAGTGATGCTTAAGTCTATCAGAATCATGTTAGCGATAGTTGCATATTTTGACTATGAAATTTGGCAGATGGATGTCAAAACAGCATTCCTCAACAGTTTCCTTGAGGAAGAGTTGTATATGATGCAACCAGAAGGTTTTGTCGATCCAGAGAATGCTGACAAAGTTTGCAAACTCCAGCGATCCATTTGTGGACTGGTGCAAGCATCTCGGAGTTGGAATAAGCGCTTTGATGAGGTGATCAAAGAGTTTGGGTTTATAGAAGTTTATGGAGAAGCTTGTATTTACAAGAAAGTGAGTGGGAGCTCTATAGCGTTTCGAATATTATATGTAGAGGACATATTGCTAATTGGAAACAATATAGAAATGCTGGAAAGCATGAAGGAATATTTCAACAAAAGTTTTTCAATGAAGGACTTAGGAGAAGCTGCTTTCATATTAGGCATTAAGATCTATAGAGATAGATCGATGCGCTTAATAGCACTTTCACAGAGCACATACCTTGATGAAGTTTTGAAGAAGTTCAAACTGTATTAGTCCAAGAAGGGGTTCTGGCCTATGTTACAAGGTGTGAAGTTGAGTAAGACTCAATGCCCAGTGACTACAGAAGATAGAGAGAAGATGAGTGTCATCCCCTATGCTTCAGCCATAAGCTCTATCATGTATGCAATGCTGTGCACAAGACCCGATGTCAGCCTTGCCATAAGTATGGCCGAAAGGTTTCAAAGTGATCCTGGAATGGAGCACTGGACGGGGGTCAAGAATATCCTTAAGTACCTGGAAAGAACTAAGGAAATGTTTCTCGTTTATGGAGGCGATGAAGAGCTCGTCGTAAAGGGTTACGTCGATGCAAGCTTTGACACTGATCCGGATGACTCTAAGTCGCAAACTGGATATGTATTTATTCTCAATGGGGGAGCAGTAAGCTGGTGCAGTTCCAAGCAAAGCGTGGTAGCCGATTCTACATGCGAGTTGAAGTACATTGCAGCCTCGGAGGCAGCGAAGGAAGGTGTCTGGATGAAGCAGTTCATGATAGATCTTGGAGTAGTGCCCAGTGCACTGAATCCAATGACTCTGTTATGTGACAATACTAGTGCCATTGCTCTGGCCAAGGAACCAAAGTTTCACAAGAGGACCAGACACATAAAGCGACGCTTCAATTCCCTCCGCGATTACATCAAGGAGAAGGACATAAATATTTGGAAAGTGCACACGGATCTAAATGTTGTAGACCCGTTGACTAAACCTCTTCCAAGGGCTAAACCTGATCAACACCAGAACTGCATGGGTGTTCAATTCATTACAATGTAAATCACATAGTGATGTGAACTAGATTATTGACTCTAGTGCAAGTGGGAAACTGTTGGAAATATGCCCTAGAGGCAATAAATAAAGTGTTTAATATTATATTTCCTTGTTCATGATAATTTTTTATTATCCATGCTATAATTGTATTGATTGGAAACAATTGCATGTGTGGATGAATAGACAACACTTTGTCCCTAGTATGCCTCTAGTGAACTAGCTCGTTGATCAAATATGGTCAAGGTTTCCTAGACATTGACATGTGATGTCATTTGATAATAGGATCACATCATTAGGAGAATGATGGGATGGACGAGACCCAAACTATAAACATAGCATATGATCGTGTCACTTTATTGCTACACTTTTCTGCATGTCAAGTATATGTTCCTATGACCATGATATCATGCAACTCATGGACTCCGGAGGAAGGCCTTGTGTGTATCAAACGTCACAACATAACTGGGTGACTATAAAGGTACTCTACAGGTATGTCCGAGGGTGTCTGTTGTGTTGGCATGGATCAACATAGGGATTTGTTACTCCATGTGACGGAGAGGTATCTCAGGGCCCACTCGGTAATACAACATCACAATGGGCCTTGCAAGAAATGTGACTAAGTTTTAGTCACAGGATCTTGTATTACGAAACGAGTAAAGAGACTTGCCGGTAACGAGGTTGAACTAGGTATGGAGATACCGACGATCGAATCTCGGGCAAGTAACATACTGAAGAACAAAGGGAACATTATACGGGATTGACTGAATCCTTGACATAGAGGTCCGATCGATAAAGATCTTCGTAGAATATGTAGGAACCAATATGGACATCCAGGTCCCGCTATTGGTTATTGACCGTAGAGGTGTCTCGGTCATGTCTACATAGTTCTCGAACCCGCAGGGTCTGCACACTTAAGGTTCAGTGACATTTCGGTAGTATAGAGTTATATATGGTGGTGACCGAAGGTTGTTCGGAGTCCCAAATGAGATCCAGTACGTCACGAGGAGCTCCGGTTGGAGGTAAAGATTGATATATAGGAAGTCCTATTTTGGTCGCCGGAAAATTTCCGGGCTCATCGGTAGTGTACCGGGAGTGCCGGGAGGGTACCGAGTGACCATCCGGAGGTGTATTTCAACCCAAGAGGCTACATGGGCTGTGGGAGGATAAATAACAGCCCTTTGTGGGCTGGACAAAGTCTCACACAAGGCCCATGTGGCTGGGAAGAGATTCCAAAGTGGAAAAGGTGGAAAAAGGCAAAAAGGTGGAAATAAGGAAGGTGTCCTAATCCTACTAGGAGTGGAGGAGGAGGACTCCTCCTCTCCACTTCAGCTGAACCAAAGAGGGTCTGGCCCTTGCGCCAAGCCTCCTCCTCCTCTCCTCCTATATATACTAGAGGTTTTAGGGCTTTTGCACAAGATTTTCAGCCATGTGCAACCCTACCCTCTAGTTCGTAGTTTCTCCTCTAGATCGGTTTCAGCTGTACTTAGGCGAATCCTTGCTAAGATTACTCCACCACCATTGCCGCAGCGCTGTCACGCTACTGGAGAACTCATCTACCTCTCCGATCCCTCTTGCTCGATCAAGAAGGCGGAGATCGTCATCAAGCCGTACGTGTGCTGAACGCGGAGGTGCCGTCCGTTCGGTGCTAGATCGGGACGGATCGTGATTGGATCGCGGGACGCTCGGCGATTTGGATGGCGAAGATGTTCGACTACATCAACCGCGTTTCTTAATTCTTCCCGCTTAGTGATCTACAAGGGTACGGAGATCCACTCTCCTTCTCGTAGATGCTCATCACCATGGATAGATCTTGCGTGTGCGTAGGAAATTTTTTGTTTCGCATGCAACGTTCCCCAACAGTAAGTATTTCCGTTAGTTATGAAACCAAAGTTTATCGAACAAATAGGAATACCAATCCTCAACCGTCTTCAGTGGCTGCACACAAAAGAGCAAATAGGTTGCACCCAACACTGGCAAGAGGGTTGTCAATCCCATTGGTCTCGTTATTTGCAAGCAAGTGAGTTGTGTAGATAACTGTAATTGCCCAAAAAAATAAAAGCAAATATATGGAAGCAATGTAGTAGTAGCGCTTGTAATTATATAAGTGAATAGACCCGGGGGCCGTAGTGTTCTCTAGTGGCATCGCTCATAAAAATAGCATACAGTGGGTAAAAAAATACTGTTGGGCAATTGATAGAAAAGCAGATAGTTATGCAATTTTCACGGCAATGATGATGTGTATATAGGCATCATGTCCATAAGAAAATAGGCGGACTCCTACCTGCACCTATTACTATTACTCCACTCATTGACTCCTATCCAAGATGCATCTAGGGTATTAAGTAAAACAGAGTAATGCTTGGAGAATGATGACATGATGTAGACAAAGTAAACTCAAGCAATATGAATAAACCCCATCGTTTTATACTTAGTAGTAGCAACACAAAGACATATCTTGTCCCCTACTTTGTCACTAGGATATAGAAACTCGCCATGTTGAACCTACTACAACACACCACTCCCACTTAAGAAATATAAATCTAGTTGGCCAATCTATCTCAATAGACCAGAGAGCATTACGAAGCTATAATGATCGTGCACACAAGAATCATATTATCAGAGAAGACTCAAATATTTTGTCGGGACCCCGATCCTAAGTCATATGATTCCATACCATAACAAGTCACATCACTTTGCGGCCTCACGCACGGTACTCCACGGCTGCAGCCTTACCTTGGCCGGGACCACTTGCGTCTTTTGGCTCACGTATGTGAACATGTCGCCGGCAATCACAAAGACAAAGAACCCGGGCCGACATAACTAGTCATAGAACCCAAGTGGCACATCCGTACGAAAATAGGCATACATAACCGAGCAATGCAGGTGTCGGCCTCAAGCGCGTGTAGACGAGTCATAGCAAGCTACCAGGACTCCATTACATCGCGAGACATGAATGTCATCACTTCACGTAGACGAGTCATAGCAGGCTACAGGGACTCCATTACACTGCGAGACATTTTCCCGAAGGGACAGACACAGCAGCAAAGAAGGATACATGCCGGTCAATCAATGTGTCCGGAGCAGTAGCAAGCTACCATGGCTCGGTGGAAGCACAAAGAGGCAGTTTCCCGTAAAGAGTACTACTAAAGGCACACGACTAGGTGTCGGATCCCATACATACCGTTGCACGTCACACATACGCACGACATGCCCGATATGCATAGATACAACTATGGCATCACAACATAACCATACAACAACATGACTTTTATTTAAGAGGCTCAGACGAGCCTTGCATAATATGTTCTTACAGATAGGGGCCACATGACCTGACACTCAAGTCATACAAACAAAGTCATACAAGCCAGCGGAAACTTAAGCTGTCTAAGTACAAACGGCGAAAATAGAAAAGAGGCACACGACCTGATTATCTACAGCCCACCACACGGGCAAGATCGTAGCTGGGACACCAACTATTCGGCATCGTCAACGTCTAGATAGAACCCACCTGATGGGTCCTGGCTCTCTTCTACAACATTAATTAAGCAAGGATGAGTACAAACGTACTCAGCAAGTCTTTAAAATAGTCCTAGTCTATTTATGCTCATGTATCAACAAGGGGGAGTGGTGGAGTTTAAGCAGCAATGCCAGCTTTGACTCATGGCTAACCTACACTACTCAGTTTTAAACTCTTTGTTACAATTTTAGTTATCGCACACGAGTCCACTATCTCCATCACAATACACTACCATGGATTCACCTTCCCCTTCCGGAAGAGTGCCATCCACGGTACTCACACTTGTCTTGATATTTTTAGAAGTATCCATTTGATTATCTATGAACAACATAAGTTCTCCAAGTAGTCCATATCCGAGGACACGGCTATTCGAATAGTTTCAAACCCTGCAGGGGTGTACTTCTTCACACACGCTCTTGCCACTTATCGTTGTGTGCCATAAACCATGCACCTCGGCAACCTTCAAGCGGATGCCCAGCGAGGGAGTCGGCCACGACCGTCAATCACATAAGACCTCTAGTACAGGCTATCGCCTATTTGAGACTGAACCCGCATGGAGGTCCGGCCGAAGTTTCCGCTATGGTCCCAAACGATGTGCGTAGGGTTCCCAAGCCCACCATTCGGGTGACGCTTGGTACATCATGCCACTGCCTACCGCGTCGTAATCCACCCCGAGGGTCAGTGCTACGCACGGCCTCCAGCATGCTATAAACACCAGAAACTACTTGTAATACCTGGACCAAGGACTAAGCGACTGATGAGTCGAGCGGGGTCATATTTCAGGGCCCAGCATGTGGTAGTATCTAGTCTTGGATCACAAACACGGAACCCAGTTCCTAAGAACGGTCCCAATGAGACAACCCACTATGTACTCCTACATAGCCTCTCATCGCTACCTTTACCAAATCGTATTCAATATGAGCTCATCACATCGGACAACACTGTTTCACTCAGTTCATCACCTAGATGAATCAGACCCGACTCAACTCTAAGCATAGCAAGCATAGCAGGCAAAGTAAGCTAAGCACATCATGGCACAAGCATCTACCAGGTATGCTAGGTTGCAAGGTTTAGCTATTTACTGTGACAAGATCAGGTCATGCATAGGAATAGGATCATCTATCGTGTATGACTCACATGCGACCGTTTGTCCTAATGCAATAAACAAGAGTAGGAGCGAGAGAGTGGGATGTTATCGGAATGATCAATGGGGTTGCTTGCCTTGCTGAGTTGCGGAGGAGTTCTCTCCTTCGTCGGGATACGGGGTAGTATCTTCCGGATTAGTGCCTACCGCAACGCCGATAAGAGCATTCAATGCAAGCAAGTGCACCAATATGATGCATGATCATGGCATAGTAATATGCATGGGTGAGCTAATGTAACTAGTGATCATGTCAATTTAAAATAGATTTGAATATAGGTTCAAAGTTGTTCTCCTTTCAAATTCGATATATTAACCTAATGATAAATGTCCATGTTCACCTACTTAGGTTGCTCTAACATGTAGGGGAATAGCACCATTGGATTCATTGGATTTTTTTGATATATTTTCATATATAAATCATTTTCATCTGACTTACAGATTATTTTATATGATTTTTCAAAGTTTTAAACATTTTCTAGAATTATTTTGAAAAATAAGAAAATGGGATTATGACATCAGCCTGATGTCATCCTGACGTCAGCTGGTCAACAGACCCGCTCCAGGTCAAATCTGACCGGTGGGGCCCGTTTTTCATTGACTCGTTACTAAACAATTTTGTTTTAATTAATTATCCTGACTAATTAATCTAGTAGGGCCCACTGTCAGTGACACAATTAACTAAGAAAAATGATTAAACTAATTACTGATTAACCTAAAACTAAACAGGACCGGGGCCCACCTGTCATTGACCCATAGGGTCAAGCCAAGGCCCACTGGGGTCGAACCCGCCGGAGTTAGCCAACGGCTCGTCTCCGGTGACCAACAGAGACGGTGGCGACCATCGGGTTTTGCCCTCACGCGCCCATTCGACGAGCTGAGGCCACTGGCGAGCAGCTCGTGCTCGCCCGCATCCAACAGGGGCCACAGGAGGCTGCGGGGTCACCGGAGCTCGCCGGAGCTAGCTAGGGAGCACTAGAGAGAGGGAAAGCACGGGGAGGAGGAAGAGGAGCTCACGGGGACTCCGGGGAGCTGGTCAGCGGGCTCGGGGAGGCAGCGACGGCGGCGAATCGACGGCCGGCGGTGGCGGCTCTCGGCAGGGGAAACGAGAGAGAGAGACGGGGAAGAAGGAAGGAGAGGGAATGGGCTCGGGGGAGGCTCCTCGCGTCTTCCGGGCGCAGGAGAAGGCAGGGGAGCAGCCAGCTCCGTGGCAAGCAGGAGGTGGAGGCCGGCGAGCGCGCGGTTGACACCTCACTGCCTACTGGCTGGAGGTGGGAGATGACCTCCCCACCCCTGACGGGCTGGGTTGGCCTCCCACTTGGGCCAGGTGCTCTTCTTCCTTTTCTTTTTATTCTGTTTTCTGTTTTCTTTTCTAACATTTGTTTATTTCTTCCAGGTAAAAAAGTCTAGTTGAAAAATACTCCAAGTATTTTATAGACTGTAATTTGATTATCTCAAACTTTTCTGAAAAAGTTCCAAAATAATTTGATAACATAATTAATGATATTTTCTTTATTTATCATTTTCAGAGGCTTAAACCATTAATTTAAATTATTTAAATTGTTCAAATAATTAGAATGGTCCCTGGTATATCCATGTCCTTAATTATCAGACATAGGGAACATTTTTGATGGGCATTTTGGATTTGTTGAAATTTCATTAAACTTGAATTTCTTTAATTCATTAAGTGCTTGAGGTTTCTTTTTCCTTCTCCCCATTTCGAGTTAATGCAATGATGATGAATTATGATGCAAACACAGTGCTAACCTAGGACAACTTGCTAGGGTTGTGACAACTCACCCCCACTCAAAAGAATCTCGTCCCGAGATTTTGAAGTCGTCGGGAAGAGCGCGGGGTACTCTAGTCGAAGACAATCTTCTCTTTCCCATGTCGCCTCCTTTTCAGAATGATGCGACCACTGAACCTTGAGGAACTTGATGTTCCGACGTCGAGTGGTACGCTCAGCTTGATCGAGAATACGAACAGGGTATTCTCGGTATGTAAGGTTATCTTGGAGATCAAGCGCTTCGTGGTCCACTTCTTGGACAGGGTCCGAAAAGCAACGCCTGAGTTGCGAGACGTGGAAGACATCATGAACTTTGGAAAGATGCGGTGGAAGTTCCAACTGGTAGGCAACCTCTCCTCGTTTAGCAAGAATGCGAAAAGGTCCAATGTAATGAGGAGCCAACTTGCCTTTGATACCAAATCGATGGGTACCCTTCAAAGGTGTAACCCGAAGGTAAGCATTCTCGTCAACTTCATAGGTCGCATACTTATGATGACGGTCATATTGACTCTTTTGACGGGATTGGGCTGTTTGCAACTTTTCACGAATAATGCGAACTTGCTCCTCTGCATCCTGGATCATGTCCGGACCAAAGAGTTGCCTCTCTCCGGTTTCGGACCAGTTAAGAGGTGTTCGACATTTTTGTCCATAGAGAACTTCAAAAGGGGCTTTGCCCAAGCTTGATTGATAACTGTTGTTATATGCAAATTCAGTAAACGGAAGGCAGTTTTCCCAATTCATACCGAAAGATATAACACAAGCTCGGAGCATGTCTTCGAGAATTTGATTGACTCGCTCAACTTGACCACTTGATTGAGGGTGGAAGGCAGTGCTAAAGGATAGATGAGTCCCCATAGCGGTTTGAAAACTTTCCCAAAATCGAGAAGTAAAGATACTTCCGTGGTCTGAGTTAATCTCCAAAGGAACACCATGAAGAGAAACTATTCAAGAAACATATAAATCCGCTAGCTGACTAGCAGTAATGCTTTCACGAACAGGAAGAAAATGAGCCACTTTGGAGAGGCGATCAATGACTACGAATATAGCATTGTTCGCTCTCTTGGTCCTGGGAAAACCGGTGTTGAAATCCATACCGACCTTATCCCATTTCCATTCAGGAATAGCTAAAGGTTGAAGGGTGCCAGCAGGCCTTTGATGTTCTGCTTTCACACGACGACAAAATCACAGTTAGCAACATACTGAGCAATTTCTCTCTTCATCCTAGTCCACCAGAACCTCTGGCGTATATCTTGATACATTTTGGTACTACCCGGATGAATTGTGAGAGGAGAATCATGAGCCTCCTTAAGAATCAGCTGCCTGAGATGTTGGCTCTTAGGAACCACCAAACGGCCCTGGAAGAGCACTACACCTTGATCATCTATAGAGAATTCCTTAGCGAGACCGCTAACGAGGTTCTCTTTGATCCGGGAAATTCCCTTATCACGCCTTTGGCCAGCTATGATTTGATCCTTAAGAGTAAGTTTCGTCACCAGGTTGGATAGGAATCCTTGAGGAACAATGTGAAGGTTTAACTTCCGGAATTCCTCATAGAGAGGCGGTTGACCTTGTTGTAACATCAGATTGTTACAATAAGACTTACGACTTAGTGCATCAGCCATGACATTAGCTTTCCCCGGGGTGTAAGTTATCCCTAAGTCGTAATCTGTAATCAACTCTACCCACCGTCTTTGCCTGAGATTCAAATCCGGCTGGGTGAAAATATATTTCAGACTTTGGTGATCAGTGTATATCTCGCAACGATTACCCAGAAGGTAATGTCGCCATGTTTTTAGTGCATGGACTACAGCTGCAAGCTCAAGATCATGTGTTGGATAATTATCCTCATGTGGACGCAACTGTCGAGATGCGTATGCAATCACATGACGATCTTGCATGAGAATGCAACCTAATCCTTGTCGCAAGGCGTCGCAGTAGATAATAAAGTCCTTAGAAAAATCTGGTGGCACCAGAACGGGAGCAGAGGTCAGTCATCTTTTCAACTCCTGAAAACTATGCTCGCACTGTGGGGTCCACTCGAACTTTTTTATCTTTCTTGAGGAGTTCAGTCAGAGGTTTCGCAACCTTGGAGAAGTTCTCAACAAAGCGGCGACAATAGCTCGCTAAGCCAAGGAAACTCCGAACTTGCTTAACCGATTCAGGTTGAGTCCAATCAAGGACGGCCTGAACTCTCTCGGGATTGACAGCAATACCTTTGCGAGAGATCACGTGGCCTAGATAGGTCACTTCCGGCAACCAGAATTCACACTTGGAGAATTTGGCATATAAGCGGTGCCCTCGAAGTTTCATCAATACCAGCCTTAGATCCTCGGCATGTTCTTGTTCGTTCTTGGAGTAGATAAGTATGTCGTTGAGGTAAACCATGACGAATTTATCCAAATACTCCATGAAGATCGAATTCATCAGATGAGAGAAGGTGGCTGGGGCATTGGTTAAACCGAAGGACATGACGGTGTACTCGTATTGGGCATAACGAGTGACAAAAGCCGTTTTTGGAATGTCCCCATTTCTAATTCTGATTTGATGGTATCCCAACCTCAAATCCATTTGGGAGAAGACAGAGGATCCAGCGAGTTGATCATACAAATCGTTGATCCTGGGGAGCAGATACTTGTTCTTGATAGTGACCAGATTCACTGGTCGGTAATCCACAACCATCCGATCTGATCCATCTTTCTTCTTAACAAAGAGGGTGGGGCAAGCCCAAGGAGAAGAGCTAGGACGAATGAAACCTTTCTTCAAAGATTCATCGAGTTGGGTTTTTAGCTCGGCTAGTTCTAAGGGTGCCATCTTATAGGGTCTTCTGGCTATTGGGACTGTCCCTGGAATAAGTTCTATCACAAACTCAACATCTCTGACAGGTGGAATACCTGGTAGTTCTTCTAGAAAGACATTCGGAAAATCACGGACTACCGGAATATCTTCTAACTCTGGAAGAGGGCTAGCATTTAGGAAATAGAGTTGGCGCTTGGTTGTTCGAGTAGAGACATTAACTATCTCACCCGATGGATGTGTCAGTTGAACATTCCTAGAATGAGTATCAATCTTGGCACAGTGGGCTTTCATCCAATCCATACCTAGAATGATATTGATGTCCGAAGAATTAAGAGCTATCAAGGATGCTAGGAATACTAGTCTATCCACCAAAATTTCATTGTCATGACTCACTCTAGAAGTTTGCCATTTTGAACCAGGAGTCTGAACTACTAAAGGAGTGGGCATGTCACAGAAGGACATGTTATGCAACTGTGCATAACTTTCAGAGATGAAAGAATGAGATGCCCCAGTATCAAATAGAACAGATGCTGGATGGCTATTAACAAGAAGCATACCTAGAATAAGATCAGGATCTTCAAGGGCTTCTTCAGCAGACAAATAATTCACTCGCCCACGGACAGGGGCCGGCTTCACATAGAAAGCTTTTCCTGGTTTTCCACGTCCAGCGGGCTTAGCATTGTTCTGGGGACACTCACGAGAATAGTGTCCCGGTTCTCCACATTTGTAGCATACCACTGTAGCACGAGGTGCAACATTTGTAGGCGGTCCTCCAAATGGTCTGGGTGGAGGGTTGGACTGAACTGGACGAGGTGCCTGGAAGGATGGCCTCGCGGTGTATCTTGGCGGCAAAGCTGCATTGGGCACCCACACTCGGCGTTTGTTAGGGCCTAAACCCGATGCAGGGTTGAAGTCACGGTTATGCTTCCTCGTAGCCTTGTAGTTAGTTTGTCCCGACTCGGCATTGATGGCCTTATTGACGAGAGCCTGGAAGGTGGTGCACTCGTGCAAGCGAAGATCTCGGCGAAGCTCAGCATTAAGTCCCTTGCGGAACCTAGCCTGCTTCTTAGCATCAGTTGAGACTTCCTCTGGAGCATAGCAAGCAAGATTACCAAACTCACGACTGTATGCATCCACTGACAATCTGCCCTGGGTGAAGGCATAGAATTCCTCTCTTTTGCGATCCATCAGCCCTTTTGGGATGTGATGGATACGGAATGCGGCGCTGAACTCTGCCCAGGTTGGTGCAGGTCCCTGGGGACACATAGCCTCATAGCTTTCCCACCACAGGTTGGCAGGTCCCTCGAGAAAGTAGGTGGCAAAAGACACCCTGTTGGCCTCGGGCACATTAGCAGCCCGTATCTTGCGGAACATACTCGTCAGCCAATCATCCGCATCGAGGGGGTCGATCGAATGATGGTACTTGGGCGGACACAGCTTGATAAAGTCACCAAGTGATACTCCATCGTGGTGATCATTGCGGGGAGCACGAGCTGTGTTTTTCTCAATTCTTTCCAACAGCCTATTAGTCTCCCTCTTATTCCTTTTAGCCTCTAGCATCACCTCTGCCAGGGATGGTGCATGTGGCAGCTCCTCTTGCCTTGGCTGGCTACTTTCGTCCTGCTCAGGAGCAGGCACGGGGTTGTTCCTAGTTGCCACCATCCTGGGGAAAAGAACCCACAGCTTAGACATAGAGAACATCAACTCTAAGACATGAATTAAGAAATGTACTGGTCAACATGGCATGTAGGATAAACACCAATCGACATGGTAAAGCAACTACCATATGAACATTAGGTTTCATACACACCATGACTTATTTCAGTACAAGCCCAAGCTGAAAACAACTACGGAGAGATGACACAACTCATCGTAGGCATTACAAGCTTCCTATACATTATCTATCTACATCTCCGGAACTCAACTCTCAACCTAGGTCATATCCCACAAGACACGCAGGACTGTGGTGATACGACTACTACCATACTAGGACTAACATCCACGCACTCAAACATCACCGTAGAATGCCTCGTAGAGGTTACCCCCATGACCTGAGAGCTGAACCTGAGGATCTGGAAACACTCTAGCCTGAGATCCTTGGAAACCATAAGGACACGGATGTGGCCTTGGTCCCCTTGTCGGCGGCAACAGCGGTCCTCGAAGAGGGGTGATGCCTCCAACATCAGGCCAGTCTACGTGTGCTGGCAAATGAGTCCGTGATGGGGTCAGCATCTCCAAATCTCCATAGCCTGTCTGCACGACAGGTGCCAACTGTGTCAAGGCTGTCCAAAGACGGGCACGGGTAGCATAGAGCTCCATGCGAAGAGCACGTGCATCACGATCCCTGTTCTCTAACATCTGAGCAGTCACCTGCAGCCTAGGGTCCTCATGAGAATGATCAAAGTAGGCTGCACTAAGATATCCATCCTCTCCTCCCATGGAAGCAGGAACATAGCAGAACTCCGTGTTCTGTAGCAGACCATGGTGAAACCTCATGATAGTCAGCATGGTGTATACGGCTTCCTGAACTGCCATATCTATGGTAACTCCCAATCCATGAGTCCAGTGAAGCGGCTCTGCAGCTCCAGGATATGAAGGATATAACCTAATGGTACACAGATACTGACTCTGGTTGAAATCTCGATACTGCTCCTCCACTGTGTACTCTGGGTACCAGCGGTATCCAACCTCCATCATAACTCTAACCAACATGGCCATGTGACCCGGCACATCGATGCACCTGGTCAAACGGACCACCTGACTTAAAGGACGAGAGGGCATCTGAAACAGAGAATGATGCAAAGACATTAGAGATCCTAGCAGAAATTGGACAGCATAACGGCTGTAATTGCTCAAGAAATTTTTTGAGACAATTGAAAAAGATTGGAAAGGCATAACCACTCGACTATCTAGACTCAAATCTCTTCTCCATCTGTTTGTCACACCAACAATACTTGAATAACTGCACTCACTTACAAACAAGCTAGCTATTGGTCCATGGCTAGTAACTCGTCATCCTAAGCAATATATGAGAATCCTAGTTCCTATCCCCGTAGAAGAGATGAGAATGACCATGCATAGAATAACTTGGGAAGAGGAGTAAAAAGATCCTTACGTTCCCTTCCACAATCAATTCCCCTACTTATCTATAGTGTTTCTAGACTCAACTTCGACCGGTTTGGCTTGGTAGTCCTACAGTCAGTCAGGCTCTGATACCAGCGCTGTCGGGACCCCGATGCTAAGTCATATGATTCCATACTGTAACAAGTCACATCACTTTGCAGCCTCACGCACGGTACTCCACGGCTGCAGCCTTACCTTGGCCGGGACCGTTTGCGTCTTTTGGCTCACGTATGTGAACATGTCGCCGGCAATCACAGAGACAAAGAACCTGGGCCGACATAACTAGTCATAGAACCCAAGTGGCACATCCGTACGGAAACAGGCATACATAACCCAGCAATGCAGGTGTCGGCCTCAAGCGCGTGTAGATGAGTCATAGCAAGCTACCTGGACTCCATTACGTCACGAGACACGAATGTCATCACTGCACGTAGACAAGTCATAGCAGGCTACAAGGACTCCATTACACTGCGAGACATTTTCCCGAAGGGACAGACACAGCAACAAAGAAGGATACATGCCGATCAATCAATGTGTCCGGAGCAGTAGCAAGCTACCATGGCTCGGTGGAAGCACAAAGAGGCAGTTTCCCGTAAAGAGTACTACTAAAGGCACACGACTAGGTGTCGGATCCCATACATACCATTGCACGTCACACGTACGCACGACATGCCCGATATGCATAGATACAACTATGGCATCACAACATAACCATACAACAACATGACTTTTATTTAAGAGGCTCAGACGAGCCTTGCATAATATGTTCTTATAGATAGGGGTCACATGAACCGACACTCAAGTCATACAAACAAAATCATACAAGCCAGCGGAAACTTAAGCTGTCTGAGTACAGACGGCGAAAATAGAAAAGAGGCACACGACCTGACTATATACAGCCCACCACACGGGCAAGATCGTAGCTGGGACACCAGCTATTCGGCATCGTCAACGTCTAGATAGAACCCACCTGATGGGTCCTGGCTCTCTTCTGCAACATTAATTAAGCAAGGATGAGTACAAACGTACTCATCAAGTCTTTAAAACAGTCCTAGTCTATTTATGCTCATGTATCAACAAGGGGGAGTGGTGGAGTTTAAGCAGCAATGCCAGCTTTGACTCATGGCTAACCTACACTACTCAGTTTTAAACTCTTTGTTACAATTTTAGTTATCGCACACGAGTCCACTATCTCCATCACAATACACTACCATGGATTTGTTGGGAGACGTAGTAGTAAATCAAAATTTTCCTACGTGTCACCAAGATCTATCTATGGAGAAACCAGCAACGAGAGGGGAGAGATTGCATCTTCATACCTTTGAAGATCGCTAAGCGGAAGCGTTGCTAGAACGCGGTTGATGGAGTCGTACTCGCAGCGATTCAGATCGCGGTAGATCCGATCAAGTGCCGAACGGACGGCACCTCCGCGTTCAACACACGTGCAGCCCGGTGACGTCTCCTACGCCTTGATCCAGCAAGGAGGGAGGAGAGGTTGAGGGAGAGCTCCGGCAGCACGACGGCGTGGTGGCGGTGGAGCTGCGTGGTACTCCGACAGAGCTTCGCTAAGCGCTACGGAGAACGAGGGGAGGAGGAGGTAGGGCTGCACCAGAGAGAGAGGGAGAACCGTGTATTGTGCAGCCCCAAATACCTCCACTATATATAGGAGAGAGGGAGGAGGGGTGGCTGCGCCCTAGGGTTCCACCCTAGGGGTGGCGGCAGCCACCAGATGCCATCTGGCCGGCGGCTAGGGCAAGGGAGAGGTGGGGCGCCCTAGGGTGGGCCTTAAGGCCCATCTAAGCCTAGGGTTTGCCCCCCTCCACCTTTGCCACGCCTTGGGCTGGGGTGGGAGGCGCACCAGCCCACCTAGGGGCTGGCTCCCTCCCACTCTTAGCCCACGGAACCTTCCGGGGCAGGTGGGCCCACTTGGTGGACCCCCGGAACCCTTCCGGTGGTCCCGGTACACTACCGGTGACACCCGGAACACTTCCGGTAACCAAATCCTCACTTCCTATATATCAATCTTCGTCTCCGGACCATTCCGGGACTCCTCGTGACGTCTGGGATCTCATCCGGGACTCCGAACAACCTTCGGTAACCACGTACACTATTTCCCTATAACCCTAGCGTCATCGAACCTTAAGTGTGTAGACCCTACGGGTTCGGGAGACACGTAGACATGACCGAGACACCTCTCCGGCCAATAACCAACAGCGGGATCTGGATACCCATGTTGGCTCCCACGTACTCCACGATGATCTCATCGGATGAACCACGATGTCAGGGATTCAATCAATCCCGTATACAATTCCCTTTGTCTATCGGTATGGTACTTGCCCGAGATTCGATCGTCGGTATCCCCATACCTTGTTCAATCTCGTTACCGGCAAGTCTCTTTACTCGTTCCGTAATACATCATCCCGTGACTAACTCCTTAGTCACATTGAGCTCATAATGATGATGTCTTACCGAGTGGGCCCAGAGATACCTCTCCGTCGCACGGAGTGACAAATCCCAGTCTCGATTCGTGTCAACCCAACAGACACTTTCGGAGATACCCGTAGCGTACCTTTATAGCCACCCAGTTACGTTGTGACGTTTGGCACACCCAAAGCATTCCTACGGTATCCGGGAGTTACACAATCTCATGGTCTAAGGAAATGACACTTGACATTGAAAAGCTTTAGCAAACGAACTACACGATCTTGTGCTATGCTTAGGATTGGGTCTTGTCCATCACATCATTCTCCTAATGATGTGATCCCGTTATCAACGACATCCAATGTCCATGGTCATGAAACCGAGACCATCTATTGATCAACGAGCTAGCCAACTAGAGGCTCACTAGGGACACGTTGTGGTCTATGTATTCACACATGTATTACGGTTTCCGGTTAACACAATTATAGCATGAACAATAGACAATTATCATGAACTAGGAAATACAATAATAACCATTTTATTATTGCCTCTAGGGCATATTTCCAACAGTCTCCCACTTGCACTAGAGTCAATAATCTAGTTACATTGTGATGAATCGAACACCCATAGCATTCTGGTGTTGATCATGTTTTGCTCGTGAGAGAGGTTTAGTCAATGGATCTGCGACATTCAGATCCGTATGCACTTTACAAATATCTATGTCTCCCTCCTGAATGTAATCACGGATGGAGTTGAAGCGGCGCTTGATGTGTCTTGTCTTCTTGTGAAACCTGGGCTCCTTCGCAAGGGCAATAGCTCCAGTGTTGTCACAGAGTAGAGTCATCGGGCCCGACGCATTCGGAATCACTCCTAGGTCGGTGATGAACTCCTTCATCCAGACTCCCTCCGTTGCTGCTTCCGAAGCAGCTATGTACTCCGCTTCACATGTAGATGCTGCCACGACGCTTTGCTTGCTGCTGCTCCAGCTCACTGCCCCTCCATTCAAAATATACACGTATCCGGTTTGCGACTTGGAGTCGTCCGGATCTGTGTCGAAGCTAGCATCGACGTAACCCTTTACGACGAGCTCTTCGGCACCTCCATAAACGAGAAACATGTCCTTTGTCCTTTTCAGGTACTTCAGGATATTCTTGACCGCTGTCCAGTGTTCCGCTCCAGGATCACTTTGGTACCTCCCTACCAAACTTATGGCAAGGTTCACATCAGGTCTGGTACACAGCATGGCATACATGATAGAGCCTATGGCTGAAGCATAGGGGATGGCACTCATCTCTTCTCTATCCTTTGCCGTGGTCGGGCATTGAGTCGTACTCAATCTCACACCTTGCAACACAGGCAAGAACCCCTTCTTGGACTGATCCATATTGAACTTCTTCAATATCTTTTCAAGGTATGTGCTTTGTGAAAGACCAATGAGGCGTTTTGATCTATCTCTATAGATCTTAATACCTAATATGTAAGCAGCTTCTCCAAGGTCCTTCATTGAAAAACACTTATTCAAGTAGGCCTTGATACTTTCCAAGAGTTCTATATTATTTCCCATTATCAGCATGTCATCCACATACAGTATAAGAAATGCTATAGAGCTCCCACTCACTTTCTTGTAAATACAGGGTTCTCCATAAACCTGTACAAACCCAAACGCTTTAATCACCTCATTAAAGCGAATGTTCCAACTCCGAGATGCTTGCACCATCCCATAGATGGAGCGCTGGAGCTTGCATACCTTGTTAGCATCTTTAGGATCGACAAAACCTTCCGGCTGCATCATATACAGTTCTTCCTTGAGGAAGCCATTAAGGAATGCCGTTTTGACGTCCATTTGCCAGATTTCATAATCATAAAGTGCGGCAACTGCTAACATGATTCGGACAGACTTTAGCATCGCTACGGGTGAGAAAGTCTCATCGTAGTCAACTCCTTGAACTTGTCGATAACCCTTAGCGACAAGCCGAGCTTTATAGGCGGTCACATTACCGTCTGCGTCAGTCTTCTTCTTAAAGATCCATTTATTTTCAATGGCTCGCTTATCATCAGGCAAGTCCACCAAAGTCCATACTTTGTTCTCATACATGGATCCTATCTCGGATTTCATGGCCTCAAGCCATTTGTCGGAATTCGGGCCCGCCATCGCTTCTTCATAGTTCGAAGGTTCACCGTTGTCCAACAACATGATCTCTAGGACAGGATTACCGTACCACTCTGGTGCGGAACGTGTCCTAGTGGACCTTCGAGTAGCAACTTGATCTGATGTTTCATGATCATCATCATTAACTTCCTCTCTAGCCGGTGTAGGCTCCACAGAAACAACTTCCTGTGCTGCGCTACTCTCCGGTTCGAGTGAAGGTACAATTACCTCATCAAGTTCCATTTTCCTCCCACTTACTTCTTTCGAGAGAAACTCTTTCTCGAGAAAGGATCCATTCTTGGCAACAAAGACTTTGCCTTCGGATCGTAGGTAGAAGGTATACCCAATAGTCTCTTTGGGATATCCTATGAAGACGCACTTTTCCGCTTTGGGTTCGAGCTTCTCAGGTTGAAGTTTCTTCACATAAGCATCGCAACCCCAAACTTTTAGAAACGACAGCTTAGGTTTCTTTCCAAACCATAATTCATACGGTGTCGTCTCAACGGATTTAGACGGTGCCCTATTTAAAGTGAACGCGGCAGTCTCTAATGCATATCCCCAAAATGATAGCGGTAAGTCGGTAAGAGACATCATAGATCGCACCATATCCAATAGAGTGCGATTACGACGTTCAGACACACCATTTCGCTGAGGTGTGCCTGGCGGCGTGAGCTGTGAAACAATTCCACATTTCCTAAGGTGCGTGTCAAACTCGTGACTTAAATATTCTCCGCCACGATCAGATCGTAGGCATTTTATTTTCCTGTCACGTTGATTCTCGACCTCACTCTGAAATTCCTTGAACCTTTCAAAGGTTTCAGACTTGTGTTTCATTAAGTAGACATACCCATATCTGCTCAAGTCATCAGTGAGGGTGAGAACATAACGGTAGCCACCGCGAGCCTCGACACTCATTGGACCGCATACATCGGTATGTATTATCTCCAACAAGTCAGTTGCTCGCTCCATTGTTCCGGAGAACGGAGTTTTGGTCATCTTGCCCATGAGGCATGGTTCGCATGTGTCAAATGATTCGAAATCAAGTGACTCCAAAAGTCCATCGGCATGGAGCTTCTTCATGCGTTTGACACCAATATGGCCAAGACGGCAGTGCCACATGTAAGTGGGACTATCGTTATCAACTTTACACTTTTTGGTACTCACACTATGGACATGTGTAACATCACGTTCGAGATTCATCAAAAATAAACCATTGACCAGCGGGGCATGAGCATAGAACATTTCTCTCATATAAATAGAACAACCATTATTCTCGGATTTCAAAGAGTAGCCATCTCGTATCAAGCGAGATCCAGATACAATGTTCATGCTCAAAGCTGGTACTAAATAACAATTATTAAGGTTTAAAACTAATCCCGAAGGTAGATGTAGAGGTAGCGTGCCGACGGCGATCACATCGACCTTGGAACCATTCCCGACGCGCATCGTCACCTCGTCCTTTGCCAACCTTCGCTTATTCCGCAGCTCCTGCTTGGAGTTACAAATGTGAGCAACTGCACCGGTATAAAATACCCAGGAGCTACTACGAGCGCTGGTTAGGTACACATCAATAACAAGTATATCACATATACCTTTAACGTTGCCGACCTTCTTATCCGCTAAGTACTTGGGGCAGTTCCGCTTCCAGTGACCCGTACCCTTACAATAGAAACACTCAGTCTCAGGCTTGGGTCCATTCTTGTTCTTCTTCTTCCCGGCAACTTGCTTACCGGGCGCGGCAACAACTTTGCCGTCCTTCTTGAAGTTCTTCTTACCCTTGCCTTTCTTGAAACTAGTGGTCTTGTTTACCATCAACACTTGATGCTCCTTTCTGATCTCGACCTCTGCTGATTTGAGCATCGAGTACAACTCAGGAATGGACTTCTCCATCCCCTGCATGTTGTAGTTCATCACAAAGCTTTTGTAGCTAGGTGGAAGCGACTGGAGGATTCTGTCAATGACTGAGTCATCCGGGAGTTTAACTCCCAGCTGAGTCAAGCGGTTGTGAAGCCCAGACATCTTGAGGATGTGCTCACTAACAGAACTGTTCTCCTCCATCTTACAGCTGAAGAACTTGTCAGAGATGTCATATCTCTCGACTCGGGCATGAGCTTGGAAAACCAGTTTCAGCTCTTGGAACATCTCATATGCTCCGTGTTGCTCAAAACGCTTTTGGAGCCCCGATTCTAAACTGTAAAGCATGCCGCACTGAACAAGAGAGTAATCATCGCAGCGTGACTGCCAAGCGTTCGTAACGTCTTGGTCCGCTGGGAGAATGGGTGGGTCACCTAGCGGTGCATCAAGGACATACAATCTCTTGGAAGCTATGAGGATGATCCTCAAGCCACGGACCCAGTCCGTATAGTTGCTTCCATCATCTTTCAGCTTGGTTTTCTCTAGGAACGCGTTGAAATTGAGGTTGACATTTGCGTTGGCCATTGGATCTACAATATAGATATTAAAGGCAATTTTAGACTAAGTTCATGATAATCGAGTTCACATAATCAAATTATTCAATGAACTCCCACTCAGATAGACATCTCTCTAGTCATCTAAGTGACACATGATCCATGTCAACTAGCCCGTGTCCGATCATCACGTGAGACGGACTAGTCATCCATGGTGAACATCTCCATGTTGATCGTATCTTCTATACGACTCATGTTCGACCTTTCGGTCTTCCGTGTTCCGAGGCCATGTCTGTACATGCTAGGCTCGTCAAGTCAACCTAAGTGTTTTGCGTGTGTAAATCTGGCTTACACCCGTTGTATGCGAACGTTAGAACCTATCACACCCGATCATCACGTGGTGCTTCGGAACAACGATCCTTAGCAACGGTGCACAGTTAGGGTGAACACTTCTCTTGAAATTTTATTGAGAGATCATCTTATTTACTATCGTCGTTTTAAGCAAATAAGATGTAAACATGATAAACATCACATGCAATCAATATAGTGACATGATATGGCCAATATCATCTTGCTCCTATGATCTCCATCTTCGGGGCACCATGATCATCATTGTCACCGGCATGACACCATGATCTCCATCATCATGATCTCCATCATTGTGTCTTCATGAGGTTGTCTCGCCAACTATTGCTTCTACTTCTATGGCTAACGCTTAGCAATAAAGTAAAGTAATTACATGGCGTTTGTGATTGACTCGCAGGTCATACAATAAATAAGACAACTCCTATGGCTCCTGCCGGTTGTCATAGTCATCGACATGCAAGTCGTGAACCCTATTACAAGAACATGATCAATCTCATACATCACAATGCATCACATCACATCCTTCTGGCCATATCACATCACAAGGCATATGCTGCAAAAACAAGTTAGACGTTCTCTAATTTGTAGTTGCAAGTTTTTTATGTGGTTGCTATAGGTTTCTAGCAAGAACGTTTCTTACCT
This sequence comes from Hordeum marinum, assembly GCA_022496015.1. NCBI lineage: Eukaryota > Viridiplantae > Streptophyta > Magnoliopsida > Poales > Poaceae > Hordeum > Hordeum marinum. The sequence continues at coordinate 424,939,808 of CM039674.1, read as the reverse complement.
ACGCCAAAACCACAACGTGATATGCCAATTGCTATTTACCCTTCATAAGGACCCTTTTCATCGAATCCAATCCGACTAAGGTGGGAGAGACAGACACCCGCTAGCCACCTTATGCAACTAGTGCATGTCAGGCGGTGGAACCGGTCTCACGTAAGCGTACGTGTAAGGTTGGTCCGGGCCGCTTCATCCCACAATACCGTCGAATCAAGATAAGACTAGTAACGGCAAGCATATTAACAAAATCGACACCCACAACTGCTTTGTGTTCTACTCGTGCATAGATTCTACGCATAGACCTAGCTCATGATGCCACTGTTGGGAGACGTAGTAGTAAATCAAAATTTTCCTACGTGTCACCAAGATCTATCTATGGAGAAACCAGCAACGAGAGGGGAGAGATTGCATCTTCATACCTTTGAGGATCGCTAAGCGGAAGCGTTGCTAGAACGCGGTTGATGGAGTCGTACTCGCAGCGATTCAGATCGCGGTAGATCCGATCAAGTGCCGAACGGACGGCACCTCCGCGTTCAACACACGTGCAGCCCGGTGACGTCTCCTACGCCTTGATCCAGCAAGGGGGGAGGAGAGGTTGAGGGAGAGCTCCGGCACCACGACGGCATGGTGGCGGTGGAGCTGCGTGGTACTCCGACAGAGCTTCGCTAAGCGCTACGGAGAACGAGGGGAGGAGGAGGTAGGGCTGCACCAGAGAGAGAGGGAGAACCGTGTATTGTGCAGCCCCAAATACCTCCACTATATATAGGAGAGAGGGAGGAGGGGTGGCTGCGCCCTAGGGTTCCACCCTAGGGGTGGCGGCAGCCACCAGATGCCATCTGGCCGGCGGCTAGGGCAAGGGAGAGGTGGGGCGCCCTAGGGTGGGCCTTAAGGCCCATCTAAGCCTAGGGTTTGCCCCCCTCCACCTTTACCACGCCTTGGGCTGGGGTGGGAGGCGCACCAGCCCACCTAGGGGCTGGATCCCTCCCACTCTTAGCCCACGGAACCTTCCGGGGCAGGTGGGCCCACTTGGTGGACCCCCGGAACCCTTCCGGTGGTCCCGGTACACTACCGGTGACACCCGGAACACTTCCGGTAACCAAATCCTCACTTCCTATATATCAATCTTCGTCTCCAGACCATTCCGGGACTCCTCGTGACGTCCGGGATCTCATCCGGGACTCCGAACAACCTTCGGTAACCACGTACACTATTTCCCTATAACCCTAGCGTCATCGAACCTTAAGTGTGTAGACCCTACGGGTTCGGGAGACACGTAGACATGACCGAGACACCTCTCCGGCCAATAACCAACAGCGGGATCTGGATACCCATGTTGGCTCCCACGTACTCCACGATGATCTCATCGGATGAACCACGATGTCAGGGATTCAATCAATCCCGTATACAATTCCCTTTGTCTATCGGTATGGTACTTGCCCGAGATTCGATCGTCGGTATCCCCATACCTTGTTCAATCTCGTTACCGGCAAGTCTCTTTACTTGTTCCGTAATACATCATCCCGTGACTAACTCCTTAGTCACATTGAGCTCATAATGATGATGTCTTACCGAGTGGGCCCAGAGATACCTCTCCGTCGCACGGAGTGACAAATCCCAGTCTCGATTCGTGTCAACCCAACAGACACTTTCGGAGATACCCGTAGCGTACCTTTATAGCCACCCAGTTACGTTGTGACGTTTGGCACACCCAAAGCATTCCTACGGTATCCGGGAGTTACACAATCTCATGGTCTAAGGAAATGACACTTGACATTGAAAAGCTTTAGCAAACGAACTACACGATCTTGTGCTATGCTTAGGATTGGGTCTTGTCCATCACATCATTCTCCTAATGATGTGATCCCGTTATCAACGACATCCAATGTCCATGGTCATGAAACCGAGACCATCTATTGATCAACGAGCTAGCCAACTAGAGGCTCACTAGGGACACGTTGTGGTCTATGTATTCACACATGTATTACGGTTTCCGGTTAACACAATTATAGCATGAACAATAGACAATTATCATGAACTAGGAAATACAATAATAACCATTTTATTATTGCCTCTAGGGCATATTTCCAACAGGATTCACCTTCCCCTTCCGGAAGAGTGCCATCCACGGTACTCACACTTGTCTTGATATTTTTAGAAGTATCCATTTGATTATCTATGAACAACATAAGTTCTCCAAGTAGTCCATATCCGAGGAGGCGGCTATTCGAATAGTTTCATACCCTGCAGGGGTGTACTTCTTCACACACGCTCTCGCCACTTATTGTTGTGTGCCATAAACCATGCACCTCGGCAACCTTCAAGCGGATGCCCAGCGAGGGAGTCGGCCACGACTGTCAATCACATAAGACCTCTAGTCCAGGCTATCGCCTATTTGAGACTGAACCCACATGGAGGTCTGGCCGAAGTTTCCGCTATGGTCCCAAACGATGTGCGCAGGGTTCCCAAGCCCACCATTCGGGTGACCTTTGGTACACCGTGCCACTGCCTACCGCGTCATAACCCACCCCAAGAGTCAGCGCTACGCACGACCTCCAGCATGCTATAAACACCAGAAACTACTTGCAATACCTAGACCAAGGACTAAGCGACTGATGAGTCGAGCGAGGTCATATTTCAGGGCCCAGCATGTGGTAGTATCTAGTCTTGGATCACAAACACGGAACCCAGTTCCTAAGAACGGTCCCAATGAGACAACCCACTATGTACTCCTACATAGCCTCTCATCGCTACCTTTACCGAATCGTATTCAGTATGAGCTCATCACATCAGACAACACTGTTTCACTCAGTTCATCACCCAGATGAATCAGACCTGACTCAACTCTAAGCATAGCAAGCATAGCAGGCAAAGTAAGCTAAGCACATCATGGCACAAGCATCTACCAGGTATGCTAGGTTGCAAGGTTTAGCTATTTACTGTGACAAGATCAGGTCATGCATAGGAATAGGATCATCTATCGTGTATGACTGACATGCGACCATTTGTCCTAATGCAATAAACAAGAGCAGGAGCGAGAGAGTGGGATGTTATCAGAATGATCAATGGGGTTGCTTGCCTTGCTGAGTTGCAGAGGAGTTCTCTCCTTCGTCGGGATACAGGGTAGTATCTTCCGGATTAGTGCCTACCGCAACATCGATAAGAGCATTCAATACAAGCAAGTGCAACAATATGATGCATGATCATGGCATAGTAATATGCATTGGTGAGCTAATGTAACTAGTTATCATGTTAATTTAAAATAGATTTGAATATAGGTTCAAAGTTGTTCTCCTTTCAAATTCCATATATTAACCTAATGATAAATTTCCATGTTCACCTATTTAGGTTGTTCTAACATGCAGGGGAATAGCACCATTGGATTCATTGGATTTTTCTGATAAATTTTCATATATAAATTATTTTCATCTGACTTACAGATTATTTTATATGATTTTTCAAAGTTTTAAACATTTTCTGGAATTATTTTTTTTAAATAAGAAAATGGGATTATGACATCAGCCTGACGTCATCCTGACGTCAGCTGGTCAACAGACCTGCTCCAGGTCAAATGTGACCGGTGGGGCCCGTTTGTCATTTACTCATTACTAAACAATTTTTTTTAATTAATTATCCTGACTAATTAATCTAGTAGGGCCCACTGTCACTGACACAATTAACTAACAAAAATGATTAAACTAATTACTGATTAACCTAAAACAAAACAGGACCGGGGCCCACCTGTCATTGACCCATAGGGTCAAGCCAGGGCCCACTAGGGTCAAACCCGCCGGAGTTAGCCAACGGCTCGTCGCTGTTGACCAACAGAGACGGCGGCGACCATCGGGTTTTGCCCTCACGCGCCCATTCGACGAGCTGAGGCCACTAGCGAGCAGCTTGTGCTCGCCCGCATCCAACCGGGGCCACAGGAGGCTGTGGGGTCACCGGAGCTCGCCGGAACCGAGCTCGTGGCGGCGGCCGGAGCTAGATAGGGAGCACTAGAGAGAGGGGAAGCAGGGGAGGAGGAAGAGGAGCTCATGGGGACTCCGGGGAGCTGGTCAGCGGGCTCGGGGAGGCAGCGACGGCGGCGAATCGACGACCGGCGGTGGCGGCTCTCGGCAGGGGAAATGAGAGAGAGAGACGGGGAAGAAGGAAGGAGAGGGAATGGGCTCGGGGGAGGCTCCTCGCGTCTTCCAGGCACAGGAGAAGGCAGGGGAGCAGCCAGCTCCGTGGCAAGCAGGAGGTGGAGGCCGGCGAGCGCGCGGTCGACACCTCGCTGCCTACTGGCGGGAGGTGGGAGATGACCTCCCCACCCCTGACGGGCTGGGTTGGGCCTCCCACTTGGGCCAGGTGCTCTTCTTCCTTTTCTTTTTATTTTGTTTTCTGTTTTCTTTTCTAACATTTGTTTATTTCTTTCAGGTATAAAAGTCTAGTTGAATAATACTCCAAGTATTTTATAGACTATAATTTGATTATTTCAAACTTTTCTGAAAATGTTCCAAAATAATTTGATAACATAATTAATGATATTTGCTTTATTTATCATTTTCAGAGGCTTAAACCATTAATTTAAATTATTTAAATTGTTCAAATAATTAGAATGGTCCCTGGTATATCCATGTCCTTAATTATCAGACATAGGGAACATTTTTGATGGGCATTTTGGATTTGTTGAAATTTCATTAAACTTGAATTTCCTTAATTCATTAAGTGTTTGAGGTTTCTTTTTCCTTCTCCCCATTTCAAGTTAATTCAATGATGATGAATGATGATGCAAACACAATGCTAACCTAGGACAACTTGCTAGGGTTGTGACATATTTGTCATGAATAATCTGAACATTAACCCACAATTCATCGGATCCCAACAAACGCACCATACAAAGGGATTACATCGGATAGATCAAGGCAAAGATGTGATGAACATTTTATTGAAGATCAAGAGAGAGAGAGAGATTGCCATCTAGGTACTACCTACGGACCCGTAGGTCTATGGTGAACTACACACACATCATCATGAGGGTAGCAAGGTTGTTGAAGAGGCCCTCCTTGATCGATCCCCCCTCCGATAGGGTGCCAGAACGAAGCTCTAGATGGGTTCCCATCGGAACAGAGACTTGGAATGGTGTAAAAAGTGTTTCAGGACCTCCTCTAGGGTTTTTGGGATATTAGAGAATATATAGGCTGAAGCGGTACGTCGGGGGAGCCACGAGGGGCCAGCACACATCAGGCCACCCCCACCCCCTAGGGTGTGCCCTGTTGTGTGCTAGTGCCCTCTTGTGGTCCCCGGCCTCCTTCCGAAGCTTCCAGGTGTTCTTTTGGTCCAGAAAAAACATAAAAAACTTTCGTGGCAATTGGACTTCTTTTGGTACTATAAACCTGAAAAGCCAAAAACATGAAGAAAACGACAACCGACACTTGGCACTGGGTCAATAGGTTAGTGCTCAAAAATATTATAAATTGATAAATAAATGCACAAAGATGTATCCTAGAATGATAATATATTGGCATGGAACAATCAGAAATTATAGATACGTTGGAGACGTATCAAGCGTCCCCAAGCTTAATTCCTGTTCGTCCTCGAGTAGGTAAATGATAAAAACAATTTTTTTGATTTGACATGTTACCCATTATGTAATCTTTTGTATGTATGCTCATTGAGAAACCACGAATTAACAAACATTAACATAGCAATACTTATAAGTATAAGCAACAAAATCATCAATATTTCAAAGTATACAATCCTAAAAGAATGTTTACCCCCATTCATCTTATTATATTAGCAAGGCATGACTCTGTCTTCACCACATTAATACAAATGTCAAGAACCACAGTGTCCAAGTCACAAAATTGGATCGTACTTTTTCAACATGCATCAGCTTTTTATTCTTCACGCAATACATGAGCGTGAGCAATTGGACATAGCATGTAGATGGAATAGAATATGATGGTAGCTATCAGAGGGGTAAAAAGTGGAGAAGATAGTCTCACATCAACTCCGCGTACCAACGGGCTATGGAGATGCTCATCGATAGATGTCAATGCAACAAGTAGGGATTTCCATGCAAATGATGCATTAGAGCTATAAGTGTATTAAAGCTCAACTGAAGCTAAGTGGGTGTGCATCTAACTTGCTTGCTCATGAAGACCTCGGGCATTTGAGGAAGCCTGGCATCAGAATATACAATCCAATTTTAGAATGGAAAGGTAATTACCACTAGCATATGGAAGTGGCAAAACAAGTGACTCTCTATATGAAGAACATGGTGCCACTTTGAGGCACAAGTATGGTAAAGACTAGTAGCAAAGTCCCTTCTCTCTTTTTCTCTGATTTTTCCATGGTTGCCTTTTTCCTTTCTTTTTTCGCCTCCCCCACATATATATGATTTTTCTTGTGGTGGGCTCTTCGGGCCTCCCCCATTTTTTTCGTTTTAGTTCAGAGTCTCATCCATACTTGTAGGGGAATCATAGTCTCCATCATCCTTTCCTCAGTGGGGCAATGATCTAATTAGGATGATCACCACACTTTTATTTACTTACAACTCAATATGAAAAACCAATAGGACGATATGAATCTATATGAATTCCTCTGGCAGTGTACCAGGATGTGAAAGATCTAGCATGAAATGTATCAAAAATACGATGAATGGTGGGTTTGCCACAATAACTATGTCAGCTCTATATGATCATGCAAAGCAATATGATGATGAATTAACTAGTCATGTGAAGTGATGATGGAATTTGCATGGCAATATATCTCGGAATGGCTATGCTAATGCCATGATAGGTAGGTATGGTGGCTAATTTGAGGAAAATATAATGATGCTTATGTGCAATAGAGCGTGTCCTGTCATGGGGTTTGGATGCACCCGTGGAAGTTGCACCAATCCTCGAGGTGAGAATGGGCTATGCACGTTACCGATGAGGCTAGCAAATATGAGAAGGTGAAATGCGTATGGCCATGGTTTCACATTAGTCATAAAGAACTCATATACTTATTGCAAAGTTTCATTAGTTTTATCATAAATCAAAGCACTACTTGCATGCCCGATGGAGGAGGTTGGTAGGAGTTAACCATCGCGCGCCCCCGACTAGAAACAACACCAGGATTTCAACAAGGAATAGATATGCTCACACATCATCACCATGACTCTTTAATTTTTAGACAAACAAGATGTTAACACCTCTTAATATCGACACTTCTATGAATCAATAATTATGAACTCACACCTTTTTCATATTACCACAACAATGTCATTAACCGACAATTTCTCTATGACATGATGTAGACAAAGTAAACTCAAGTAATATGAATGAACCCAATCGTTCTATCCTTATTAGCAGCAACACAAAGACGTATCTTGCCCCCTACTTTGTCACTAGGATATAGAAACTCGCCAGGTTGAACCTACTACAACGCATCACTCCTACCGAAGAAATATCAGTCTAGTTGGCCAAACTATCTCAATAGATCGAAGAGCATTATGAAGCTATAATGATCATGCACATAAGAATCATATTATATTTTAGAGAAGACTCAAATATTTATCATGAATAATCTGAACATAAATCCACAATTCATCGGATCCCAACAAACGCACCATACAAAGGGATTACATCGAATAGATCAAGGCAACGATGCGATGACCATTGTATTGAAGATCAAGAGAGAGAGAGAGATATTACCATCTAGGTACTACCTAAAGACCGATAGGTTTGTGGTGAACTACTCACACATCATCATGAGGGCAGCAAGGTTGATGAAGATGCCCTTCGTGATCGACCCCCCTCCGGTAGGGTGCTGGAACGGAGCTCTAGATGGGCTACCATCGGAATAGATACTTGAGACGGCATAAAAAGTGTTTCGCGACCTCCTCTAGGGTTTTGGGGGATATTAGGGTATTTATAGGACGAAGAGGTACGTCGGGAGAGCCACGAGGGGGCCAACACATATTAGGGAGCCCTCACCCCTTAGGGCGTGCCCTCTTGTGTGCTAGTGCCCTCGTGCGGTCCCCAACCTCCTTCTAAAGCTTCCAGGTCTTCTTTTGGTCCACAAAAAACATAAAAAAGTTTCGTAGAAATTGGACTTCGTTTGGTACTATAAACCTGAAAAGCCAAAAACATGCAGAAAACAACAATTGGCGCTGGCACTAGGTCAATAGGTTAGTGCTTAAAATATTATAAATTGGTAAATAAATGCCCAAAAAGTATCCTAGAATGATAATATATCAACATGGAACAGTAAAAAAATTATAGATATATTGGAGACGTATCATTGACCCACTACCTAGTGCAACTTTTTGTTTTCTGCGTGTTTTTTACTTTTCAGATTTACAGTACCAAAAGAAGTCCAATTGCCCCGAAACTTTTTTATGATATTTTCTAGACCAAAAGAAGACCTGGAAGCTTCGGGAGAAGACCGTAGGCAGCATGAGGGAGGCATAAGCCAACATGGTGTGCCTAGGGAGTCGACCCACCCTCATGGCTTGTCCGTCCCTGGTGGCCCTCCTACTCCTGTTCTCTGGCCTATAAATTCACATATATTCCAAACAACATAGAGGTCATCCCGATTTTTTCCTCCACCGCAAGTCTCTGTTCCGTTACGGTCCCATGTGGAGCTCCATTTTGGCACCCTTTCTGATGGGGTTATTACCCATGGGTAGGCCAAAGCAACGGGGTTCTTCCCCCCGCTTCGAAGAAAAAGTATGCGACCGGCTGGCCCCGTCCGGCTGGAGCATAGTCGGCTGGTGCAATCGCCGGCTGGCTCGAGGCCGGCTGGTCAAGGTGCCGACTCGGGCCCGGCTGGCTGGGCATGACCGGCTGCCTTCGGGCCACCTCCTCCATTGACCCCGAGGTGGACAAGCAACGTCCCGTCCCTCTGCGCGCGGGTACGGCGACATGACGTGACTGCCACGATAGGCGCCATTGTAGCCACAATGGCCGCTGACGCACAGGCGCACATGGCTACAGTTTGGCCGTGTGAGCTGCTGACCTTGGCGACCGCGACCTGGTGGGGAACAGTGCCGGCATGCCCTCGCCCACTCAATTACCTGCCTAGGCGTGGCTATAGTGCAGCCGACCGTACCAAAGACTTCGGCCGGCTAGCGCTAGACGATGCCACCCGGGCGGCTCGTGCCGTAGCAGGTGGGCGGGGGCAAATGACGAAGCCGGCTGGCGGGCCCCATCGGGCGACAGGACTGCGCAGCCGATGGACCCTACGGGTGACGAGATGGCTCAAAGGGCGGGACCCGTTGGTCAGCCAGAGAGGCTGCCAGCCTGGCCCCCCTAGTTGTATACCTTAGGAATATTGTAAGCTGTGGGGTTGGCTTATAAAACCCTCGAGCCCCCATGCAATGAGGACAACAAGTCTCAATCTCTCACACTTCATAGCGAAGGAAAACGAGCCAGCTTTGTAAACACAGCTCCAGGAGCAACCTTGTAAACACACCCATCCATCAAACTAGACCAAGCAGGACTAGGGGTGTTACCTCCCACGGAGGGCCCTGAACCTGGGTACATCGTGTGTAACCACCGCTCATACCTAATCCCGCTCTCGGAGCCCATCGGCGTCCTTCGGCCCCAGCCACCTACGATAAGCCTACCCATGGTATCTGTCATGAGAAAACGACAACAGTTGGCGCCCATCATGGGGCCGTACACGGCGCCGGCCTGATTCATGCTCCGGGCAGGACCCCTCGCCATTCCCCACCGTCACCGCATGACTAGGCAAAACTGCGGGCTCGTGCGGCTTGCTCCAGCACGCCCTCCGGGCAGCTCCGTCGAACTCACGCTCGACATTGACGCGTTCACCAAGTGCTTCAGCAGGCTCAGCCTTGCCGAAGCTTTGGCCACTGACGAGTACCCTAGCCAGGTGCTCGTCTGCGCCGATCCGCCCACGACTGTGGGTGCACTCGATGTGACCCAGTCCAGCGGCTCCCACGATCGCGTGGGGGCAATGGCCATCATCTCCTCCACCTCCTCCAGTCGTGTGTGGGCCGAGGCCGCCGCCGCCGTGGCCCACGTCGGTCCCTCTGACCTGCTCGGTGCGGCCCTCCGGGGCCTGAGCACTCCCATTGCCCCGGCGGCAAACCCCGACGCCGCCATGGTCGAGTTGGAGGCGGCCCACCGCCTTTTGTTCGCAGATGCCAGTGCCCTCATGGCCACACGGCGCCGTGTGGAGGCCGCTCAATGGGAGTACGCCTCCGCCTACGGTCTCACCCCGGCTGGCACCGAGCCCAGCCGGCGTGGGGCTGTGTGTGACCACGGCCGCGTGGTCGTCGAAATACTGGGCGGCAACTTGCCCATCTACGACACCGCCGTTGACAACCTGCAGGCCCTCAAGGGAGCCTACAAGGATTTGGCTACCTTGGAGGGTGAAGAGTGTGCCGCCCACGAGCGTCACATCAAGGACCTCATTGACGCTGTCGGTGCGTAGCAACATCTGCTCGCAGTGGGCGGCGCTGCCTCCAAAGGCCCCCGACTCGAGCGTGAGGGCACGAGACGGCTGGCCGTCAACCGGCTCAGCACTCCAGCTCCCATCGCATCTCCGGCCATTGCGTCGGGGCAAGCAACCCCCGGCCTTCTCAGCTGCGAGGGAGCGAGCAACCGACTATAAATAGCCAGCGATCTAATGACTCGCCTCGCAGCAGCCGCCATCACGAGGTGCCGGCAGCCGGTAGCCGGTGCAGCCACGGACATACTCCACCCTTGTGGCGCGAGCCGGAACAGTCGGTTCCACCCGTCATCCGCCCTAAGCTCTCGGCTCGGCTCGGATCGTGCGTCCCCACAGCAAGAATGACGCCCACACCTGCATGGACCAGCTCACGCAGTCGGCCCTCCTCGAAGAGGAGGGCTCGATTGGCCCAGCCTGTTTTGGCCCTCGGATCCGCAACAGGCCATTCCCAACTGGCTTCACGCTCCCCTAGGACATCCCGAAGTACAACGGGGCTGCCAAGCCCGAAGACTGGCTGATCGACTACACCACCGTGGTCAGCATCGCCAAGGGGAACAAGTGTGTAGCCGTTCGCTACGCCCCCCTCATGTTGATTGGCTAGGCCCGCACCTGGCTCAACAGCTTGGCCGCCGGTAGCATCAACACCTGGACAGACTTGGAGGAAGCCTTCGTCCGCAACTTCACCGGCACCTACAAGCGGCCTGGCCGCCCCCGTGAACTATCCATGTGCGTTCAGGGGCCGGACGAGTCCCTCTACGATTACCTCACTCGATGGACCAAGCTCCGCAACTCCTACGAGGGGGTGCATGAGGTACATGCCATATAGTACTTCATTGAAGGCTGTCATGACGGCACCCCCCTCAAGCACAAGCTTCTGTGCTCTGAGTCGGCTATGCTTGCCGAGCTCATGACCAAGGCAGACAAATACGCCACGGCTGACTCCGCCATTCAGGTCAAGACGACCCCGCCCAGCAAGACAGCAGCAACACCGGCGGCGTCCCAACCGCCTGCCGACAACCGACAGCCGTAGAACAACAAGCCCAAGAACGACCAGTCGGACTCCTGCTATGGGAGCCGGCAGACCACCGCCATCAAGGAGCAGGAGCCGGCTGCCCAATCTTCCAGCCAGCGCCAGCGCACTGGCAAGGCTGCTTGGCAGCCGAAGCTCACATTCAAGCAGATGCTCGACCTCCCCTACAAGAATCACTCTAGGGCCAAGCCCTCTATGCACATGCTCCAGCAGTGCATCTTGTCATAGCGATTGGCCTGGGGTGACGACCTCCCGGCTCTCCCCGTGCCGCCTGCCCGTGCGCTGGTCCCGCCCCCAGTTGCCGCCCCGGCACTGGCCCAAAACAACGGTCGTCTACACGACCAGTTCCCCAACCAGGACGGTTGCTACGTCGTCTTCACATGTGAAGAGATGAGCAAGCATGCTCAATGCTAGCTCCATCGTGAGGTGAACGCCACCATGCCGGCAACTCCCCAGTTCATGCACTGGTCGGAGAAGCTGGTCACCTGGAGCCTGGCGGATCACCCCGCCGTGATGCCCAATCCTGGCAGTTATGCCCTGGTCCTCGACCCCACCATCACCACCAAGAAGCGCACCTACTGCTTCTCACGGGTGCTGATAGATGGTGGCAGCAACATCAACATCCTTTACCTCGACACGATGCACAAGCTGGGGCTGAAGATAGAAGACCTACAGGCGAGCCAGATGGTTTTCCATGGCATCGTGCCTAGGAAGTCCTACTCCCCCGTCGTCAAGATCACGCTCGACATCCTCTTCGGCGCACCCGACCACTTCCGCCATGAGCCGGTGCTATTCGAGGTCGTGGACCTCGCAAGTCCCTACCACGCGTTGTTGGGCCGACCGGCCCTCGTCAAGTTTATGGCGGTCCCCCATTACGCCTACCTCAAGCTCAAGATGTCGGGCCACAAGGGAATCATCACCATCGCGGGTGACTACAAGATGCCGCTCGAGTGCGCTTGAGACAGTAGCCGGCTGGCCGAGGCACTGGAGATAGCCGAGGAAAGGCAGCATCTCGACCGGGTCGTTGCCCTTGCTGCGAGCCAGCCGGCCGTGCTGGCTCCTACCTCGTAGTCCGTCGGCGAGGCCTCCTTCCAGCCGTCCAAGGACACCAAGCAAATCCTGCTCGACCCGGCCAACCCCACTCAGTGCGTCACCATCCGCTCCCGCCTCGACAGCAAATAGGAAAGTGAGCTCGTCGACTTCCTCCGTGAGAATCAGGACATCTTTGCATGGTCCCCCAAGGACGTGCCGGGTGTTCTGAGGAAGTTCGCCGAGCACAAACTACACGTCCGACAGGATGTCAAGCCGGTCAAGCAACCCCTACGCCATTTCTCCTAGGATAAGCGACGTACTATAGGAGAAGAGATCGCCCGGCTTCTCACAGCTGGCTTCATCATGGAAGTTTTCCACCTGGACTGGCTGGCCAACCCAGTTGTGGTGCTAAAGAAGAACAAAACCTGGTGCATGTGCATTGACTACACCAGCCTGAAAAAGGCATGCCCTAAGGACCCATTCGCCCTGCCGCGGATCGATCAAGTCATCGACTCCACGGCTGGTTGCGACTTGTTGTCCTTCTTGGACGCCTACTCCGACTACCACCAGATCAAGCTGGATCCGGAGGACCGGCTCAAGACCTCCTTCATCATGCCCTTTGGGGCTTACTGCTATATCACCATGTCCTTTGGCCTGAAGAACGCAGGCGCCATGTTCCAGTAGTGCATGCAGAAGTGCCTCCTGCCTCAGATAGGCAGGAACGTCCACGTCTACGTTGATGACATCATCGTCAAAACCAAGAAGCACTTCAGCCTCCTCGATGATCTCCGAGAGACCTTCGCGAACCTGTGCGAATACAAAATCAAGCTCAACCCGAAGAACTGTGTCATCGGCATCCCAGTTGGCCAGCTCTTGGGTTTCTTCATGTCTGCTCGAGGCATCGAAGCAAACCCGCAGAAGATCAGCGTGATCAAGCGCATGCCCAAGCCGACCCGGCTCCTTGACGTCCAGAAGTTCACCGGCTGCCTTGCTTCGCTCAGCCGGTTCATCAGCAGGCTGGGGGAGAAAGCCTTGCCCCTCTATGGGCTCCTTCGCAAGACGGCTCTGGTCGAGACGGGTCACACCAAGAAGCCAGGCATGTTCGACTGGCCCGACGAGGGAGGACGAGGCCTTCCACGGCCTCAAAAAAGCTCTCACCCATGTGCCCATCCTGGCCGCGCCGGCTGAGAAGGAGCCCCTGCTCGCCTACGTTGCGGCGACCACTCGCATCATCAGCGTCATCTTGGTGGTCGAGCGGCCGGAGGAGGGAAAATCCCTGTCGGTCCAGCACCCCGTCTACTACCTAAGCAAGGTCCTCTCCGCCTCCAAGAAAAACTACCCCCACTACCAAAAGATGTGCTACGGCATATACTTCGCCGCCAAGAAGGTCAAGCAGTACTTCCAGGAGCACACCATCACCGTGGTGAGCATGGCCCCGCTCGGCGAGATCATGAGCGGCCGGGACTCCACCGCCCGGATCACCAAATGGGTCATCGCCCTCGCTGACCACGAGATCCAGTACGAACCTCGCATCGCCATCAAGTCGCAGGCGTTGGCCGACTTCCTCATCGACTAGGCGGAGACCGAGTTCGTGCCGCCTCCTCCAGACTTCACTCATTGTCGCATGCATTAAGATGGCTCAAAAATGAGGACCGGCCTGGGTGCCGGCATAATCCTCTCCTCCCCGAAAGGTGACCAGCTCAAGTACGCCCTCCAGATCCACTTCGCCGCCTCCAACAATGTGGCCGAGTACGAGGCCATCATCCACGGCCTTCGGCTCGCCAAGGAGATTGGCATCAGGCGCATCCTATGCTTCGGCGACTCCGACCTCGTGGTATAGTAGGTCTCTGGCGAATGGGATGCCACGCATGCCAACATGGCAAGCTACCGCTTCCTCGTACAACAGCTCACCGGCTCCTTCGAGGGCTATGAGTTCCACCACGTCACATAGGAGAACAATTAGGCGGCCGACGCACTAGCTAAGATCGGCTCCACCCGGCAGGCCATCCTAGCCGGCGTCTCCCTCGAATGGCTGCTCAAGCTGTCGATCAAGCCTTCCCCAGAATCGGAATCCATCTTCGTGCCGGCAGACTCCATTGGCCCATCTGTGGCTCCGACTGCCCCTTCGGCATCTTCACCACTGGCTCCCTCAACCTCGGCCGCCTTGCCGGTGCCAGTTGCGCCGGTTACATCCGAGGCCACCGGCTCCGATGATGCAGCTGTCATGATGACAATCGACGAGCCAGCATCGAGGGCTGGCGAGCCGGCCTCGGGGGCTAGCGAACCGGCCTCGGGGGCTGGCGGGCTGGTCCCGGGACTGATCATCTAGGCCCGAGGGCTCCTGAACCGGCCCCCATCTCGGCTCCCTCATGGGCCCAGACCATCCTGGCATTCCTCCCGCGTGGCGAGCTCCCCCCAAACAAGGCCACGACAAGACAAATCCAGTGCCAATCCTCGGCATACAACATCATCAATCATGAGTTGGTTCACCGCAGCACCACCGGCGTCTTCCAGCGGTGCGTCGTGCTTGAAAAGGGTCTAGAGATCCTCCTCGACATCCACTAGGGCGAGTGCGGGCACCATGCCGCCTACAGGACCCTGGTGTCCAAAGCTTTCCGCCATGGCTTCTACTGGCCCACCGCCTTGGAGGCAGCCAAGAAATTGGTTGACAAGTGTGAGGGCTGCCAGCGCTTCAGCACGGAGAGCCACCTACCGGCGTCGGCCCTCTAGACCACCCCCCTCTCATGGCCCTTCACCGTCTAGGGGCTATACATGGTGGGTCCCTTCAAGACCGCATGAGGCGGCTATTGCAAATATGCCCTAGAGGCAATAAATAAAGTGTTTATTATTATATTTCCTTGTTCATGATAATCGTTTATTGTCCATACTATAATTGTGTTGATTGGAAACTAAATACACGTGTGGGTATATAGACAAACATTGTGTCCCTAGTATGCCTCTAGTAGGCTAGCTCGTTGATCAAAGATGGTTAAGGTTTCTTGGCCATGGAGATGAGATGTCATTTGATATCGGGATCACATCATTAGGAGAATGATGTGATAGACAAGACCCAAACTATGAACCTAGCATATGATCGTGTTAGTTTATTGCTACTGTTTTCTACATGTCAAGTATATGTTCCTATAACCATGAGATCATGCAACTCACTGACACCGGAGGAGCGCCTTGTGTGTATCAAATGTCGCAACGTAACTGGGTGACTATAAAGGTACTCTACAGGTATCTCTGAGGGTGTCTGTTGAGTTGGCATGGATCAATACTGGGATTTGTTACTCTGCGTGATGGAGAGGTATCTCAGGGCCCACTTGATAATACAACATCACAACAAGCCTTGCAAGCAATGTGACTAAGTGTTAGTCGTGAGATCTTGTATTACGGAACGAGTAAAGAGACTTGGCAGTAATGAGATTGAACTAGGTATAGAGATACCGATGATCGAATCTTGGGCACGTAACATACCGGTGGACAAAGGGAACAACATACGAGATTGACTGAATCCTTGACATAGAGGTTCGACCGATAAAGATATTCGTAGAACATGTAGGAACCAATATGGGCATCCAGGTACCGCTATTGGTTATTTGCCGTAGAGGTGTGTCGGTCATGTCTACATGGTTCTCGAACCCGTAGGGTCTGCACACTTAAGGTTCGGTGACGTTTCAGTATAGATGAGTTATGTGTGTTGGTGACCAAAGGTTGTTCGGAGTCTCGGATGATATCCTAGACGTGGCGAGGAGCTCCGGAATGGTCCGGAGGTAAAGATTCATATATAGGAAGTTCCGTGTTGGTCACCGGGAAAAGTTCGGGCGTCATTGGTAACGTACCGGGGGTGCTGGAAGGGTCCGGGGGGTCCAGCAGAAGGGGCAACCAGCCCCGAAGGGCCACATGGGCTGTGAGAGAAGGTGCAACAGCCCCTGGTGGGCTGGCCGCCCCTCCCACAATGGCCCATGCAGCCGAAGGGTGGAAGGGGGAAACCCTAAAGGGGGCCAACCACCCTGCCTTGGGGGCCAAGCCACACCTTGGCCGCCGCCCCTTCCTCTTGGCCGCCGCTGCTAGGGTTGGGAACCCTAGGGTGCAGCCCCTTCCCCTTCCCCCTATATATATGAGAGAGGGAGGAGGGCAACCACACCTCAAGCCATGGCGCAGCCCTTCCTCCCTCTTCGATAGTCTCTCCTCTAGTAGATTGATTCAACGCCGCTTAGCGAAGCTCTGCCGGATCAACTGCACCACCATCACGGCCAAGCCGTCATGCTCCGGCGAACCCAGCTACCTCTCTGCTTCCTCTTGCTAGATAAGAAGGCGGAGATCTTCATCGAGCTGCACGTGTGCTGAACGTAAAGGTGCCGTCCGTTCGGCACTTGATCGGGATGGCTTGCGATTTGGATCATGTAGACGTACCACTACATCAACCGCGTTATTTAACGCTTTTGCTTAGAGATCTACAAGGGAACGTAGATCCAATCACTCCTCTCATAGATGCTCATCTCCTAGATTGATCTTGGTGAAGCGTAGGAATTTTTTTGTTTCCCATGCAACGTTCCCCAAGAGAGGCATGCCACATTTGCTGGTGGCTGTCGACAAATTCACCAAGTGGATCAAGGCACGGACAATCAAGAAGATGGATGGCCCCACAACCGTCCAGTTCATTGATGACGTCACGGTTTGCTACGGCGTCCCCCACAGCATCATCACCAACAACGGCATGAACTTCGCCAAAGGCGCGCTCGCGCGTTTCTGCTCCAAGCAAGTCATCCGACTTGACTTGGCCTCCGCCGCTCATCCACAGTCAAACGGCTAGGTCGAGAGGGCAAACGGCCTCATGTTGTCCGACATCAAGCCCCGACTCGTAACACCGCTGGTGAGGTCAGTCAGCTACTAGGTCAACGAGCTGCCGGCTGTCCTTTGGAGTCTCAGAACCACCCCAACCGATCAACCAGCTACACGCCCTTCTTCCTTGTGTACGGGTCCGAGGCGATCATCCCCACCGACATCGTGTTCGACTTGCCTCGGGTCGCCATATACACAAAGAAGGATGCAAAGGAGGCAAGAGAAGATGGTGTTGACTTACTCGAAGAAACTCGCGAGCTGGCCCTGAGCCGGACGGCAATCTACCAGCAAAAGCTCCGGCACTACCACAACAAGTGGATCTGGCTGCTCTCCGAAGGGGACCTGGTGCTCAGGCGGATCCAGCGAACAGCCGGACAACACAAGTTGTCCTTCCCATGGGAGGGTCCGTTCATCGTCAGCAAGGAGCTGCACAACAACGTGTACTATTTAATAGACACCTAGAAGCCACAGAAGCACAAGAGAGACGCCTCCGGCGAGGAGACCGAGCGCCCGTGGAACGTGGCGCTCCTCCGTCTGTTTTACTGCTGAAAAAACCAATGTATGTATGTATCCCTCCCCTTTTGGGCTTATGAATGCAATGGGGGCCCCAGGCCGGCTCTTGGGGCAAGCCCTCTTCGTTTCCCTTCAAGGTTTCCTCACTCACCGGCTCTCCAACCCGGCTCCCGGGACCGGGGGCTCTCCGGTTGGTCCTAGGTTGCCTCCCCCAAAATCAGCCAAGTAGTGTGAGATTAGCAAGCCCTCTCACCCCTCCCAGCTATAGAACGACCCTCGGCTGTCCGGCTGACGGGGCCTCGGGACGACAAAACTTAGCACACATGAAAGTCCGATCGCAAAGGGGTCACCAGTTAGGTCCAGCCGGACCACTGCCTCGCCTCTGCCACTCAACTTACCCAAAAAAGCTTTCGTAGTTCCTAAGTTCAGCACCGGCTCCCTCGAGGCGGACGCCCCGACCCAGCTATAGACCGACTCCCGGCTGTCGGACTGGTGGGGCCAAAACCAAAGGGGAAAAGGGACAGAACTGACGGAACCAAAGGGGCAAAAAAGGGTAAGGATGGACAGGCACGCGTAATAGGCAAACACATCAAACATTCAGAATACGAATTTTAAGATAAGAGAGGCCCACGGCCATCACAGTTCATTACATTACACCCCCAATGGGTGGACTTAAGCCTAACATGTAGGAAAGGTAACAAAGGAAAAAAGATAAGACGCCCGGGGGCTCAGGCCATCGACGCGTTTCCAGCCGGTGCATCGCTGGGTGGCTCGACTCCCATCCCGGAGGTGGTTGCGGCCTTCGAGTCAGATTCCTTGGCCTTCGAGGCGGCCTTCGCGGCCCTAGCCGTCTCGCCGCTGGAGTCAGTACTCTCGTCGGCAACCTCCTCGTCCTCCGGACCTTGGGGGATGTCGAAGGAGTCTTCGGCCACCGGCTCACCGTCCTCGCCAAGGGCCGGCAGAAGCTCATCCGGGTCGACGTACGACGCGAGCTTGTTGGCGTGGAGGACAAGGAACGGCTCACGGGACGCCCACTCCTTGGCTGTCTCATCCCACATGGTGGCCAGCCGGTCCAAGTCCACGCTGCAGTACCACGAAGTTACGAACTGGAGCGCCATCTGCACTCTGGCTTGCGCCGCTCACGCCTTGCAGACCTCGAGCCGGGCCATGGCATGCTCCAGCCACAAGGCCACGCGGTTCTCCGGAGCCCCTCCATGGCCCGACCACAAAGGCAGTGATAATCTCCTTGCCAGCCATCTTTAGCCGCTCCACACTCCGCTCGAGGTGGATCACCCGGTTTCCTATGGCGAACCCATGCTCCGCCACACTCCACGCAGCATCCTCCTCGATGGAGCGCCCGCGCACCCAGAGATACTCCCGGTGCTCCTCGACGACATGCTCAGCGCGATGCCGGTTTTCTGGGAATTGCCCTGAGGAGGAAGGGAAGAAGAAGAGAAAGGCGAATCAAAAACAAGAACCAACAAGGAAAAAGGAAACCGGCTGAAAAAAGAAAACCGGACACTCACGCTCGATGGAGTCGTCCACCTCGATGGCAAAGTGGAGCGATGAGTCCTTCTCCGACGCCAACGCCGCCTTCTGCTCGGTGAGGTAACCCTTAAGCTCCTCGAGCGTCCTCTCGAGGCAGGTCACCTCGCCTTGGAGGGTGGCGGTCCACTGGGCGGTGTCAGCCGCCTCCTTGACGGCCTTCTCCTTGGCCGTCACCTCCCACGCCACGTCGGCCTTGAGGTGGTCCTGGGCCGCCTCCCTGTCCACCACCAGTGTGGCCAGACGGTCCTTCTCCTGAGTGACCGCCTGAACGCTTTGAACCAGCCGGTCCCGCTTGGAGACGGCCCTGGTCTTCTCTGCCCGGAGGGCGGTCAACTCATCTGTGAAGCAAAGCAGGCATCAGCCGGTCATCCCACGCCTGCTCCGGCTGCCAGGTAGCCGGCCCGGCTCCCCGGGGCTACATGCCCCTCCCACAAGACTTGACATACCTTGCACCCTTGCCAGCTCCTCCTCCAATCGGTAGAAGCCGTGCTTGCCGCGGTCGTGGATGGAGACCGCCTTCTCAAACAACTTCTGCCGCTGGGAGTTCCCCTCCTGCCACATGAAGCTAGGATCAAAGGACGCACAAGGAGATCCGACCCGGCTTCCCACCAGCTGGTCAGTCGACCTGCATCTCGAGGGCTACACCCAGTGGGTGCGCTTGCGCGCCCCACTGAAAATTCTAAAACAAAGGCAGCAATGCTTATCTCCTCGTGCCGCAGGGTGGTGTTGGCCGCCTCCACGAACCGGGCCAGTTCCTGGCGGCACCGATCCAGGACGTTCCCCAACTCCCCGAATGCGGGGACCGGGCCACCTGTCGGGGGAGCCGGAAGGGTCGGGACGCGTGCCAGTGCCTCCCAGTCTAGGATCACATCCTGCATGGACGTCCGGGCCAGGCCGCCATTGCCACCCGTCTCGATGCTCGCCACGGTCCCGAACGCCAAGGGAGGGTTGATGATGGTGAGGGCCCGGGAATCGGTCCCCACTGGCCCCTCGCGCGGTGCCAGCACTGCCTCCTCCTCCTACCGGCCCGACGCGATGACCGCGACGGACGGCGCCTCCGTTTCCATGGCCGGCGCCTCCGGCGCTGCCTCTGACGCTGCCTCCGGCGGCACCTCCGAGGCCGTCGGAGCCTCCGGCGTGTTGAGTCGTGCCGACTCGGTCGCAGGTGGCGTCACCTTCGTCACCTCCAGCCTGGCCACCTCGGGGACCGGCTCCGTAGCCGTCATCCCCGTTCGGGCCGTCTCCTCCGCAGGCGGAGCGTAGCCGGCTCCCGGGCCGCCCCTCGCGGCTCGCTCGACGGGGGCCTCGACAGGCGGGTCGATTCGCCACCGAGTCAGACGCCCGCACGGGATCCGCGGACCTCCTCCGCCTCCCGCCACTCGAAGTCCCGAAATGCGAGGCCCCACCTCGCGTTCCGAACTTTGAGGCTCGTAGCTTCGCGAACCTCCTCTTCTCCTCTCGCTGCGTGGCCGCGTACTCGCGGTCCAGCCGGCTGGCGGAGGCCGTTGGGTCCACTGCTGACTCCCCTTCGTGGAGCTCGATGGGGTCCTTGTGATGCACAAGGGTCAAACACCCACCAGCTCGCAACTCAGAAAGAAACACACGCAAGGAAAAAGAAGACGCTTACCCGGTGAAGATGGGCAATGCCCGCTTGGCACGCGCCGGCGGCTTCCATGCGGCCACCTTCATCCGCTTAGGGACAGGCGGCGGGGACGCCGACTCCTCCTGAGCCGACCTCTTCGCCCGGCTGGCGGCTCTGGCCGCCGGGGCTTGAGCCGGCCACTCCTTGCTCCGCCCGCGCCAGCCCTGCTGAACTGAGGGGGGAGGCGCGTTCAGGATCATGACATCATCATCATCGTCATCATTGTCATCTGTCTAGTCCCTGATCGTGGGACCAATAGGGAACTCACTGGCTCCACTGGGCTCTCCGGCTGCGACGGACCCTCCGGCTCCGCTAGGCCCGCCGGCTCGCGGCTCGGTTGGCTCCTCGACCCCTCCTGAGGAGTCAACCCCCTCTTCAGGCGGGCCTCCCCGCTCGTAGTCTTCGGAGTCGGAGTGGTCGTGCTCCGCCTCAAAGATTTGGGGGTGCGGGCCGTCTAGCGTGTTTTGTCGCACGATCAACTACGGTCAGCATGGAGAAGTGAGGTCCTACCATCGGCTACCAGCTGGGAAGAGTCAAATGAAAAGAGCCGCCTCGACAAAACATACCAGGGGAAGACGGTTGATGCAGTCGTATGGCTCCATGCCAAAAGTCCATGATGCCGACGCCAGCTTGAACGTCGTGATGGCATTCACCCGCGTCGCCAACTGAGCCGGTGTCAGGTCGACGATCGTCAACCGGTAGGGGTACTGGCGGCCGGACATATCACAGATCCGGTGTGGCCTCATCTGGAGGGGCAGCACCCCGCGGGAGATGAAGGCCGCCACCAGGTCGGAGGCGACCAGACCCTCCTCACTTTTCGGCTGCGTGAGCCGGCCGAGCTCCGCCAGAGCCACTCCGCGCGGGGCAGCTCCCGGCTAGTTCGCTCCGAATGACAACACTTTGACGAATGCCAGCAGCTGGATGTAGTCCAATTGTGGGTCGGCGTTCTTTACGTAGAAGAACGTCCGATGCCACCCCTTGTCAGATTCGATGAGGGAGAAGGGATGGAAGTGCGCGCTACCGCGGCAGCACACCGCCATGCCCCTACAGGCGTTGCTTTTTAGCGCCATGAGGTAGAAGAGAGAGTTGTAGAGGTCGAGGAAGGGGAGAACCCTCAAGTACCCCTCGCACAGCGTCACGAAGCCGGCGAGGTAGAGGATGGCGTTGGGGCCGAGGTGGCGCGGTTGAAGATCGAATATACCCATCAACAACCGGAAGAAGTGGCTCAACGGGAGCCCGAAGCCGCGGGAGAAATGCCAGAGGAAGACAACAAACTCCCCTGGCTGCGGCGCGGACACCACCTCGTTGCCCGACACGTGGGCAATCACACACTCCACCGGCGGCAGCATGCGCACGCGGCAGAGGTCCGCGATGGCGTCCTCGGTGACCACGGACCTGACCTAGCTTCCTCCGCGCCTGTCGGCCCTTGCAATGGCGGGACGGCGTGCGGGCATGGTCGCAGGCGATAGGAGCAATGGCACGCAGTGAGGCGAAGGAGGCAAGAAGAAGAAGGCAAGGGGGAAAAGGGGGTGCAAACTCTTCTGCCCTCTGCCCTTCCTCCCCTTTTAAATGGGGAGGCCACGACCGGGGACGTGGGGATTAACTGTGCCCATTCCCCTGGAATCTCCGCGCACGAGTGGGCGGCTCGGGCCGTAACTGCCGCTTCGGGGTGCAGAGGATCCTGGCCTGCGCCCCAAGGCCTACTGGGCTACGCCCGAGGCCTAGCGGGCTAGGCCCAGGGAGACATCCTGTCTACCCGCGTGCGTGGGGCCCATGACATCATTACCCGCCGCGTGGCGCATGCCGGGCCGGACCGAGTCCCGGGGCATCACGTCAGAACCCGACGCTTTGGGTTTGGCTGCCGACCCGGCTGACCTTTTCGCTCGATGCCGGAGGCGGGCACCGCTGGGGGGAAGCCATCGGCTCCCCTCCGTCCGCCGGATGCGGACCCCCGCCGGCTTTGGGGACTACTGACGGGGTTATTACCCACGGGTAGGCCAAAGCAACGGGGTTCTTCCCCCCGCTTCAAATAAAAAGTATGCGACCGGCTGGCCCCGGCCGGCTGGAGTAGAGCCGGCTGGTGCGATCGTCGGCTGGCTCGAGGCCGGCTGCTCAAGGTGCCGACTCGGTCCCCGGCCGACTGGGCGTGACCAGCTGCCTTCGGGCCGCTTCCTCTGTTGACCCCGGGGCGAACAAGCAACGTCCCGTCCCTCTGCGCGCGGGTACGGCAACATGACGTGACCGCCATGACAGGCGCCATTGTAGCCACAGTGACCGCTGACGCACGGGCGCGCGTGGCTACAGTTCGTCCGTCCGCACGCTGACCTTGGCAACTGCGACCGGGCAGGGGAACTGTGCCGGCACGCCCCGCCCACTCGATTACCTGCACCGGCGTGGCTACAGTGCAGCCGGCTGTACCGAAGACTTTGGTCGGCTGGCGCTAGACGATGCCACCCGGGTGGCCCGTGCCGTAGCAGGTGGGTGGGGGCCAATCGTGGAGCTGGCTTGCGGGCCCCAGCGGGTGACGGGATCGCGCAGCCGGTGGACCCGACGGGCGACGAGATGGCTCGAAGGGCAGGACCCGCTGGTCGTCCGAAGAGGCTACCAGCCGGGTCCCCCCACTTGTATACCTCAGGAATATTGTAAGCCGGGGGTTGGCCTATAAAACCCCTTGAGCCCCCCATGCAACGGGGATGACAAGTCTCACGCACTCACCCATGGGATACATCTCACGCTCTCTCGCACTTCATAGCGGAGGAAGACGAGGCGGCTGCTCCCTCTTCCTTCTCTAGACACAGCTCCAGGAGCAACCTTGTAAACACCCCCATCCATCAAACTAGACCAAGCGGGACTAGGAGTGTTACCTCCCACGGAGGGCCCTGAACCTGGGTACATCGTGTGTCACGACCGCTCGTACCTAATCCCGCTCTCGAAGCTCGTCGGCGTCCTTCAGACCCAACCACCTACGATAATACTACCCATGACATCTGTCATGAGAAAACGACAACACTTTCGGAGGGGGGTAGATCTCAGGGGTCCTCTCATCAACCTTACTGCCCTCATGATGATGTGTGAGTATTTCACCACAGACCTGGTCTGTAGTTAGTACCTATATGGCTATCTCTCCCTCTTTTGATCTTTAATACAATGATCATCACATCTTCGCTTTGATCTATCCATTGTAATTCTTTTTTGCGGTGCGTTTGTTGGGATCTGATGAATTGTGGGTTTATGTTCAGATTATTCATGAAAAGTATTTGAGCCTTCTCTGAAATATTTTATTGATTCTTATCGCATGATCATTACAGCTTCGTAAATCTCTCCGATCTATCGATTTGCTTTCGCCAAGTAGATTGATCTTTCTTTAGTGAGAGGGGTGCGTTGTAGTGGGTTCAACCTGACAGGGTTTATTCATATTGATTGAGTTTATTGTGTCTACATCATGCCATAGTTCTCCAAGAATTACTAAGTTTGTCATGAACTTAATACGTAGAGAGGAAAGCATAGAACCACTCTTGAAGTGGAGTAATAGTAATCGGTGCAGGTGCTACTTCTTGAGCTTGTGTTGGTTTTCCCTTGAAGAGGAAAGGTAATGCAACAAAGTGAATAAGTATTTACCTTAGTTGTTGAGAACCAAGGTATCAATCCAGTAGGAGGAACAAGCAAGTCAACAATAGATGCACCTACACAAACAATCAAACACTTGCACCCAATGCTATAAAGGGGTTCTCAATCCTTTCATGGTTACTTGCAAGGATTAGATCTGATAGAGATAGATAGGAAAGATTGCGGAAAGTAAAAAGTAAATAAATTGCGAAAAGGTATTTTTGGTATTTTTGGTATATAGATATGAAAGTGTAATATGGAAAATAGACCCAGGGGCCATTGGTTTCACTAGAGACTTCTCTCTTGAAGGAAAATAATACGGTGGGTGAACAAATTACTCTCGAGCAATTGATAGAAAAGTGCATAGTTATGACGATATCCAAGGGAATGATTATGCGTATAGGCATCACATCCATGTCAAGTAGACCGAAACGATTCTGCATCTACTACTATTACTCCACACATTGATCGACTCCTCCCTGCATCTAGAGTATTAAGTTCATGAAGAACAGAGTAACACATTAAGTAAGATGACATGATGTAGAAGGATAAACTCAAGCAATATGATGAAAGCCCCATCTTTTTACCCTTCATGGCAACAATACAATACATGCCTCGCTACCCCTACTTTGTCACTTGGTGAGGACACCACAAGATTGAACCCAAAACTAAGCACTTCTCCCATTGCAAGAATTACCAATCTAGTTGGCCAAACCAAACCAATAACTCGAAGAGACTTGCAAAGTTATGAAAGCATGCATATAAGAATTCAGAGAATAACCAAATAATATTCATAGATAAGCTGATCATAAACCCACAATTCATTGGATCTCGACAAACACACCGCAAAAGAGTAATACATCAGATAGATCCTCATGAAGATCATGGAGAACATTATATTGAAGCACAAAGAGAGATAAGAAGCCATCTACCTACTGTCTATGGACTCGTAGGTCTGTGGTGGACCACTCACGCATCATCGGAGGGGCAATGGAGTTGATGTATATGCCCTCCGTGATCGAATCCCACTCCGGCAGATTACCGGAAAAGGCTCCATGATTGGATCTCTCGGAACGAAGGCTTCCGGCGGCGGAAAAGTATTACCGTGGCTATTTTTGGTATTGGGGGAATATTTGGGAATTTATAGGCC
Source organism: Hordeum marinum (assembly GCA_022496015.1). Lineage (NCBI taxonomy): Eukaryota > Viridiplantae > Streptophyta > Magnoliopsida > Poales > Poaceae > Hordeum > Hordeum marinum. The sequence continues at coordinate 424,913,996 of CM039674.1, read as the reverse complement.
GAAGATTAGGGTTAGAGGACCTGCTAGGGGGGCACAAGCCAGGGGCGCCCCTGGCCGCGCTAGGGTGGCTTGTGACCTCTTGGTAGGTCTCCTGCCTTCCTCTCCAAGTATGGTAGATGTCTTCTGGTCCAAGAAAATTCACCGCGAAGATTTAATTCTGTTTGAAATCCGTTTAATATTCCTTATCTGCAATACTCAAAAACAAGGAAAAACAGAAACTAGCACTAGGCTCTACGTTAATAGGTTAGTCCCAAAAATAATACAAAATAGCATATTAATGCATATAGAACATCCAAAATTGATAATATAATAGCATGGAACAATCAAAAATTATAGATACATTGGAGACGTATCCGCATCCCCAAGCTTAATTCCTGCTCGTCCTCGAGTAGGTAAATGATAAAAACGGAATTTTTGATGTGGAATGCTACCTAACATATATATCCATGTAATATCCTTTATTGTGGCATGAATTTTTAGATCCATAAGACTCAAAACAAAATCTTAATGTTGACATGAAAACAATAATATTTCAAGCATACTAACAAAGCAATTGTGTCTCTTCAATATATAATGGCAAAAGAAAGTTATACCTACAAAATCATATAGTCTGGCTATGCTCCGTCTTCCCCACACAAAGTATTTATATCATGCACAACCCCGATGATAGGTCAAGCAATTGTTTCACACTTTTTATGTTCTCAAACTTTTTGAACTCTCACGCAATACATGAGCGTGAGCCATGGATATAACACTATAGGTGGAATAGAATATGGTGGAGGTTGTGAAGAAAAAGGAGAAGATAGTCTCACATCAACTAGGCGTATCAACGGGCTATGGAGATGCCCATTAATATATATCAATGTGAGTGACTAGGGATTGCCATGCAATGGATGCACTAGATCTATAAGTGTATGAAAGCTCAAAATGAAACTAAGTGGGTGTGCATCCAACTTGCTTGCTCATGAAGACCTAGGGAAATTTCAAGAAGCCCATCATTGGAATATACAAGCCAAGTTATATAATTAAAAATTCCCACTAGTATATGGAAGTGAAAAAATAGGAGACTCTCTATCATGAAGATCATGGTGCTACTTTGAAGCACGGAAAAAAGATAGTAGCATTATCCCTTCTCTCTTTTCTGTCATTTTTTATTTTGGTGGGCATTGATGGCCTCTTTTTTAATTTGGGCTTCACTAGCCTCTTTTATTTTTCATAAAGTCTGGAGTCTCATCCCAACTTGTGAGGGAATCATAGCTTCCATCACATGGGACAATGCTCTAATAATGATGCTCATCACACTTTATTTACTTAGAACTCAAGAATTACAACTCGATATCTAGAACAAAATATGACTCTATATGAATGCCTCCGGTAGTGTACCGGATGTGCAATGATCTAGCATAGCAAATGACATCAAAAAACGGACAAGCCATGAAAACATCATGGTAGCTATATTACGATCATGCAAAGCAATATGAAACTGATGGTGCATGTCATAATAAACGGAACAATGAAAGTTGTATGACAATATAGCTCAGAATGGCTATGGAAATGCCATAATAGGTAGCTATGGTGGATTTTTTGAGGAAGGATATATGGTGGGTTTAGTGCACCGGCAAAAGTTGCGCAGTACTAGAGAGGCTAGCAAAGGTGGAAGGGTGAGAGTGCATATAGTCCATGGACTCACATTAGTCATAAAGAACTCACATACTTATTGCAAAAGTATATTAGTCATCAAAGCAACGTATTAGACGCATGGTCCTAGGGGAGAGGTTGGTAGGGGTAAACCATCGCGCTCTCCCAACCCTCACACAAAGGCTGACAATCAATAAACAAATCATGCTTCGACTTCCTTACATAACGGTTCACCATACCTGCATGCTATGGGAATCACAAACATTTACACAACTATTTTTACCAATTCACAATTACTTCCTAACATGTCTCTAATATTACCATCTTTATATCTCAAAACTTTATGCAAGGAATCAAACTTCTCATAATATTCAATGCACTTTATATGAAAGTTTTTATTATATGCCTGTTGGATGCCTATTATATTAGGACTAAATTCATTACCAAAACCAATTACCATGCTACATAAATACTCTCAAAATAATATAAGTGAGGTATGAGAGTTCAATTATTGCTATAAAACAAAACACCACCATGCTCTAAAAATATATAAGTAAAGCACTAGAGCAAAATTTCCTAGCTCAAAAGATATAAGTGAAGCACATAGAGTATTCTAATAAATTCACGATTCATGCATGTCTCTCTCAAAATATCTGTTCAGCAAGGATGATTGTGGCAAACTAAAAAGCAAAGACTCATATCATACAATACACTACAACCAAAACACATATCATGTTGTGAATAAAAATATAGCCTCAAGTAAATTTATCGATGGATTGAAGACGAAAAAGGGATGCCTTCCAGGGCATCCCAAAGATTAGGCTTTTTGGCATCCTTGATTCCTTGGGGTGCCTTGGGCATCCCCAATCGTAGGATCTTCCACTCCTTATTCCATAGTCCATCAAATCTTTACCCAAAACTTGAAAACTTCACAACACAAAACTTAACAGAAAACTCGTGAGATCCGTTAGTATAAGAAAATAAAGAACCACCTTAGGTACTGTTGTGAACTCATTCTTTATTTATATCGGCGTAATATCTACTGTATTCCAACTTCTCCATGTTTCATACCCCCCTACACGACCAATAGATACATCAAAATAGGTAAACAACACAAAGAAAATAGATTCTTTCAAAAACAGAACAATCTGTAGCAATCTAGAAACTTCGTATACTTCTGTAACTCCAAATATCCTGAAAACTTAGGAAAACCCGGGAAATCTGTATATAAATCTTGTGTAAAAATTTCAGACTCATTCGAGGCTCTGATAAATTATAAAATTCCTAGACTGGGCGCAAAAGTTTCTGTTTTTCAGCAAGATCAAATCAACAATCCCCATAGACCATCCCAAAGGTCCTACTTGGCTCAAAAACTAATTAAAACACCAAAACACAATTACTACAGAGTTAATATTGTGTGAAACACTCAAAAAACAGAACATAAAAATAAAATTGGGTTGCCTCCCAATAAGCGCTATTGTTTAACGCCCCTATCTAGGCATAACGCAATAGATCTAGGTAATGTTATCTTTGGTATACAAATCCTAAATCGCATACTTATAAACCCTAGGAGGTTCTTTGCTCTTATCAATGATAATGTTCCTAGGCAAGAAGTCAAAAGATTCACTTGTGGCAATTGGTTCCCTAACAATATTGATAAGGTTGGGGTAAATACTTATCATCTTATGATCTTCATCCTCTTTTATAGAGGATCCACCCTTATTTTTAGGAACATAGGCAAACTTGGCATTCTTAGAAGGAGGAGAATTTGGAGTGATTTGAACCAACGAAAAACCGGACCCCAAGTTGGTAATAATGTCTCTAGCTTGCCAATTCTAGAGGAATCTTGATCTAATTTTTCATTAACTACGGGTTCTTTTTCCCATAGATTTTTAAAGTAACTCCTACCTTAGATCCATATTGACTAATTTTATTATGAATATTTTTATCCAAGTTTTCAATAAGCTCAATAGTAGCAACTTTATTTTCAATAATACCAAGCCTCCGCATCACATGTTCCAAAGTTAAGGTTGTTCCATTAACCATGATTGAGGGTGAACCTACCAAATTTATCATAGCGCTATAAGAATCAAAGGTATGACTTCCCAAGAAATTTCCTCACATAATGGTATCTAGAACATATCTATTAGATGGAGAAATGCGCACATAAAATTGCGAAGGAGAACGCTAGTAGATTGCTTACAAATAGACCTATTTTGAGCATTGCAAATTCTATACCAAGCATCTTTTAAGTTTTCCCCCACCGTTTGCTTAAAATTGAGAAATTAATTCTCGGGAGTACTAGCTATAGTAGCAAGGCTAGCCATGAGTTCAAGCAATCTAACACACGATCAAACAAAAGAAAATGATAAGGCAAACGAAAGAAGGGCGAATAAAAAGGCAAATCTTTTTGGTTTTTTCTAAAAATCATTTTAGAAGTGGGGGAGAGGAAAACGAGACAAAAATGGCAAATAATGTAAATTCAAGAGATGAGTTTGTGATGAGTACTTGGTAGGCTTGATGTGTATCCTCCCCGGTTATGGCGCTAGAAATCCTTCTTGCTACTTCTTGAGCTTGAGTTGGTTTTCCCTTGAAGAGGAAAGGGTGATGTAGCAACGTAGATAAATATTTCCCTCAGTTGTTGAGAATCAAGGTATCAATCTAGTAGGAGGAACAAGCAAGTCATCAATAGATGCACCTACACAAACAATCAAACACTTGCACCCAACGCTATAAAGCGGTTGTCAATCCCTTCACGGTTACTTGCAAGGATTAGATCTGATAGAGATAGATAGGAAAGACTGCGGAAAGTAAAAAGTAAATAAATTGCCACAAGGTATTTTTGGTATTTTTGGTATATAGATCTGAAAATACAATATGGAAAATAGACCCGAGGGCCATAGGTTTCACTAAAGGCTTCTCTCTTGAAGGAAAATAATACGGTGGATGAACAAATTGCTGTCGAGCAATTGATAGAAAAGCACATAATTATGACGATATCCAAGACAATGATTATGCATATAGGCATCACGTCCGTGTCAAGTATACCGAAACGATTCTGCATCTACTACTATTACTCCAAACATCGACGGACTCATCCCTACATCTAGAGTATCAAGTTCATGAAGAACAAAGTAAGGCATTAAGTAAAATGACATGGTGTAGAGGGATAAACTCAAGAAATAAGATGAAACCCCCCACCTTTTTACCCTTGATGGCAACAATACAATACTTGCCTCGCTACCCGTCGTGGGAACGAGCCTGACATTAGAAGGTAGGGGTACGAAGGGAGAGGGCAGAGTCCTAGCTACGGCGAGGGTGTACATACGGATGTATGAGTTCAGGCCCCTCTCCTGGAGGTAACAGCCCCACGTCTCAGTGCTCAGGAGCTTATGTCGAGTGGAATGTTAAGATTACAATGGTTGCGAACCCTTGTGCCAGAGGGGAGGGGCGGCTTATATAGAGTTCGCCACCCCTCATAAGTGCCCGACATCTAAGGGTCCGATCGTGGGTTTAAAGTCTGGCGTTACTGGTAACGTACATAATAAATGATACTAATGACGATGGACTAACGACTGCCCATTGGCCTCCTGATGGTGGCTCCTGGTCTTCTGATGTCGACTGAGAATGAGGTCTACCGAGTGACAGGCGACTGCCGAGTGAAGGAAGAAGACTCCGAGTGGATTGAATGTCGAGTGACTTGAACGTCACATGGAATCCAGTCGGAAGCTTATGCTTGATCTTCTAGTCATCCAATGTAGTGTCCTTAGGTATGGTATGTAGGGCTTGCCTAGGACCCTACCCTAGGTACATATCCTTGTCATTAGCCCCCGAATGGATCGGGGTTCGAGTGGTGAAATTGGGGTATCAATGCCAATCTCGAATCAAATCTTATGAATGATATTCGGGGCTGCAACGAAACTTGCGTCGATTGAATTCTGAGTATTGATGCCAATTCAGGATCAACACGCCAAATCTTATGAATGATATTCGGGGTTTCAACGAAACTTGTGTTGATTAAACTCCGAGTATTGATGTCAATTCAGGATCAACATGCCAAATCTTCCGAATGATATTCGGGGCTTCAACGAAACTTGCGTCGATTGAACTCTTCGCCATTCGCCCGGATCCATTTAGGCTTGAAAGTGTCTGAGTGAATGTTCAATGCCTATTTTGCTCCGAGTGAACTGAAAGCATCTTGGGAGGTGACGCGTCGGTCTGTCAGACCCAGATTTCACGGGATAGGAAAATTTGGGAAGCGCGCGCGTGCAATGATGACGCCATGATCAGGGCCAGTGGGGGCATGACGCCTCGATCTCCGCGCCGATCATTTCGCTATGTACTGGACGCAGACTGTGGCTAGCGTGCGCGGTGATCTCGCAGGTCCACCAGTCAGCGAGGCACTCAGCGCGATATAAATCTCGGAACGCTGTGGTTCGCACAATATTTTTCCCAAAACTTCCTCTCTTCCTCCGCCTCCCCTGTCTCCAGCGCCCCACTCCATTCCTCTCCGACGAGAGCTGCCGCGATGATGATGAAGAGCACCATGGAGAAGCTGGAGCGAGCTAAGAAGGGGGCGACGAAGGTCAAGGGAAAGAAGCCCTCGACCGCTCGGTTCACCGCGCCGGTGGGATGGATGCAGGGGGATTTTCTCCCCTCCATATTCACTTGTGATGACATGGAGGGCCTTGTCACCGATGGGCTCATGACGGACAGCTCTTGGAGGCTGCCGGAGGGAGAACACGAGCCGAAGCTGCACGACGGGGAGAGGGTCCTCCTTCTCTCCCACGTTGAAAGAGGTTTCTCTATCCCACCCCACCCGTTCTTTAGAGGGTTCTTGAATTTCTTCGGTGCTCAACTGCACCATCTCTCACTGAATATTATTGCATACTTGTCTGCCTTCGTTACTTTGTGCGAGTGTTTTGTTGGCTGTTCTCCTGATTGGGGGCTGTTCAAGCACATCTTTACGGTCAGATCCTAGACCATGAAGAAAGCCCTCCCTACTGATGGGAAGACTCATGTGCTTCAGTTGTGTGGGGGTTTAGGACTTCAGAAAAGAGCCCGTAGTTCTTTCCCTGCCATGACTTTTCCTGAGTCTGTTAGAGGCTGGCAGTCGACTTGGTTCTACTGCAAAGAAGTAGCATCGCCCAACATGTCGACTGGCCTTCCCCCCTATACACCCGACCGTCTAGCTGTCCCCATGTCTCTGAGGGTGACCGAAGAGGAACATGTCCAAGTGGGAATCTTGGTTGAAGCTGTGGTGCAACTGATTCGGGGTGGAGTGGCTGTCATGGATTTGTTGGAAACATTTCTCAGACGACGTATTCAGCCGCTCCAAGCCAGAGATCACATCATGTGGCACTACGCGGGCCCTAAGGACTCGACCAGGGCGCACCCAGAAGAGGTTTCGCAAAAAACCGTCAAGCAGTGGCTTCGCAGCATCACTGGAGCATGCTACAACCCTTTGGGAGCCAAGAGGATCCGACCTTACTCGACCGAAAACCCGCCAAAGAATCTAGTGAGTTGTGGGGTATCCACTGATGTACTTGTACCGTCGAGTGATATATTGACTTATGAACTGACTTCTTTACTTGAATCATGCAGGAGTGGACGCACATGCACTCCCCCGTTCCTAACGGAAACCACGGTTGACGATGGAGTTCTGAGTGAAGGCGGCAGCATGGACGGCCATAATTCAGAAGACTCCGAGGACGAGTACAAAAACTCGGACAAAAACGAGCCAGAAGTCGAGCCACCTCTTCGCACTGAATGCCGCTCCAAGGCTCGCCAAGATCCCGCGGCTGCTGAGGATAGGGCTCCGGGCCCAAGTGAGAAGAACCCGAAGCGGAGCCGCCCCTTGACTGTCGAGTCGAGCGAACGATCGGTGAAGCAACCCAAAGTGACCGTGGCCAAACCTTGCAAAGCCTTGCCTCGCATGAAGATGGCCGTGCCTGTCATATCCACGTGAGTGTTTACTTTCAAATTCTTTCTATCGATTATGACTTTGCATTGTTGTTAACCGAGCTTTGTTTGATCCATCAGAGCTGCTACTTCTATAACATCTCCTCCTCGAGACGGAGGGGAAGCGATGGACATTGACACTACTGATGCTGCCACTTCTGATAGAGGTTAATAAGTCCTCGATTCATTCGAATGTCACTTGCAAAGGTTGACACTATCGATTGACGTTGCAGGGGTCATCTAGATGGAAGACGACGAGGAATTCCCAAACGCCTCGAGCACCCGCACTCGAAGAGCTTCATCAGTGCAGACACTTTAGCGGTCGATTGCATAGTCCTCCCAGGGGATGGACCACTCGAGACGAATGAGAGCTGACCCTGCAGTACCTCTATCAAGTGTCCCTCCAGCTGTCTCGACCATCATGAGATCAACTCCAACCGGACCTGCTAAGACTGCTTCAGCTGCCCCAGCTACTACGCAGATCCCGCCCATGACGGCTTTCCCTCTGCATTGCATCCCGAAAGATCAGACCGGAGCTGCGAAGGAGGCTATGATCCAGGCAGAGCTGATGCTGGGAACCAAAGAGGCGTATGAGGCCAGCAAGCTGGCTTACGATGCCAGCACGGCCCTCCGCACCAATGTCCGAGTAAGTTCGATTGCAAGTACATTTCCGATTGAATTCCTGTCTTTTCTTGACTGTACACCCAATGGGTGCTTACTTTCCACTCGTAGCATGTTTGAAATTTCTCCACTCGAGTAGGTCATGTCTTAGTCGAGTAGGTTTTGGTTCGATAGTACGCGTAGTACTAGAGTCACTCGACATGTCAAATGCATATTTTTTTCTGATGGGCTGCTCGACGGATCGAGTGTCGACCGTGTCAGTGGGGGCACTCTGAGTGCACCCACTGGGTGTAGTCCTCGAGACCGCTATTGAGTGCTTGCATTGGCAGGGGTCTTAGAGTTTGTCGTATGCTTGATACGTTTTCCCTTGGTTGCACCACTACGCAGCTACTTTGTAGGTTCCACGGATATCGTTGATAAACCATGATATGATGCTACATAAGGATAGACTGCACTTCATAGAGTGGGGAGGGCTGTGTCACTCGACGGATCGAGTGAAGGATATTCGAATGGCGGATGTTTTCTGCCACTCGACTGATCGAGAATTGGCAGATCCAGTGGGAGCACGCTAAGTTCACCCACTGGGTGTAGTCTCCGAGATCGCTGTCGAATGCTTGCACCGGCAGGGGACTTAGAGTTGTTGTATGCATGATACATTTTTCCTTTGATCACACCACTCCGAAGCTACCTTGTAGGTTTCATGGATATCATTGATAAACCATGATATGACACTACATAAGGATAGATTGAACTTCACAGAGCAAGGAAGCGCGTCACTCGATGGGTCGAGTGACGGATGAATGTTCTGATAGGGCTGACCTTGTCGAACGTTTCAGTAACCAGTGGGGGCACGCTAAGTGCACCCACTAGGTCTAGTCCCCGAGGCTACTGCTAATAGTAGACGATAAGCAGTAGTCTTGAAAACTTGAAATCGGGATTTCTGTCGTACGCGTAATACTGGAGGCACTCGACATGTTGAGTGCCTATTTTTTTGACGAGTTACTCGACAGGTCGAGTGTTAACCATCTCAGTGGGGGCACTCTTAGTGCACCCACTAGGTGTAGTCCCCGAGACCGCCGTCGGGCGCTTGCACCGGCGGGGGTCTTAATAGAGACTGCTTTGAATTTGTTTATGGCACGCGGAGCGGCAGAGCCACTCGACATGTCGAGTGGACTTTTGCTTGAATTCTTCTTCCCCTGGACACGGGCTTCATGGACATCATAGGTCAACCGTTATATGATGCTGTTCTAGGATAGTAAGACAGACATTCGATGGTATTCATAGCCCGATCGACCATCCTTGGTATTACTTGTCGATTGAATTTCTATCTCTTATTGGTTTCAGAGGGCTTGCAAACTTGGAACACAGTATAAGGATCTTGAGGATGAAAGGAACTGACTGCGCGTGGATCTGGAAGCCTCCAACAATGCTCTGGAGCGAGCATGGGCTAAGCTAAAGTCTCAGGGAGGTAACTACCGTCGACTCTCTGCATTCCCATCTTCACTTTTCATGCTTTGAACCCAGTGTTCTCACTCGAACAGACGTGCGCAACGAAAATCGTCGACTCCAAGCACGACTCAACAATGTTGTTTCCTTAGATTCCATGAAGAAGGCGCTAGAGGACACAGACAAAGCACTCGCCGACGCCTAATGGGTGGCCAAGGATAAAACCGAGACTGTAGATCGAAAGCTGGCGGTTGCCTAGAAGCTGGAGGAGGAGAACACAAAGCTGAAGCAAGAGCGCGTGGACCTCGTCAAAAGGGCCGAGCAGCTGAACGAAAGGAGCAATGACCTGGAGAAGCATCTGGGCGAATTCTCGAGGAAGATGTACATCATGCTCGACGGTGAGTATCTCTTGTCGACTGAACTTTGTATAATACATGAAGATCATACCTCATCGATTATCCTCCCATTCCTTCTCTTCAATAGAATTCTGCCAAGACTTCGAAAAGGAGACAGAGGAGATTGAGCCCAACTTGGATCCCACCTAGTCTCCTGTCGTAGACGTGGTGGCCATGAACATGCGCAGACTCAATTTCCGACTCCAGGGCGTTCAGGCATATCTTGTCCGACTGAAATCTGCGATGGAGACGATTGACAAGGAGGTGTGGCCTGAGGACACTCTTCAGCTCAACCTTAACTCCATGATGGCCCATCTGAACGACCTTCCAAGTCGAGTGCAGGCCTGGAAGAAGTCTGTTGCTCGCTACGGGGCCGACGTGGCGCTATCACTCGTCAGGGTCCATTGTAGAGACTTGAGGGAGGAGAAGCTCAAGGAGCTCCGAGTGGTTAACACAAAGAAGCTTCAGTTCGAGGACTTCATGGAGACCTTCATTGATGCAGCTAACAGAATCGCAGATGGCATCAACTTGGACACTTTTGTCGAGCCAGCCAGCTCGTCAGATGATTAAAAAACTTGACCTTCGGAAGAAACACTTTTATTCGCCTCGGTATGCCAAGTGAAACTGTATCTCTTAAAACTTCATTCATGCGTTAGGCCCGAGCACTTTTGCTTTCTCGCAAAACTTTTATCTGCGATTAACCCTTTGGATTTATCCGCATTTGGCTTTCAATCGTTTGTTCGACTGAGTTTGTTCTTTAACTTAGGCGAAAACATGTTCGCAGCCAAGCCCCTGAGTGTGAGGATTGCTCAACACTCGGAATATTTTGACCCTAGGCGAAGATTTATTTGCGGCTAGGGAGTCAACTGGATGTATTTCTATCCACCTGATAGGGTTTTTCACTTAGGCGAAAGCATGTTCGCAGCTAAGCCCCAGAGTGTGATGATTGCTCACCACTCGGAGTATTTTTGAACCTAAGCGAAGACGGATTTGCAAGGAGGTCGTCGAGTGAATGGACTGCTATCCACCCGGCAGGGAACTTAGGCAAAACATATTCACAGCTAAGCCCCTGGGTGTGAGGATTGCTCATCACTCGGAGTTTTTTCGAACTTAGGCGAATGTCGATTCACAGCTAAGTCGTTGAGTGAATGGACTGCTATCCACCCGATAGGGTTTTTAACTTAGGCGAAAGCATGTTCACGGCTAAGCCCCCGAGTGTGAGGATTGCTCAACACTCGGAGTATTCCCAAGAGTGAAACTGTACGATTGGAATCGACAATATATATTGCATAAATTTGATTTGCATTGATGAAGTATTCTTATTACATCAGAAGATTCTTCTGTCTCTTAAGTATAAAAACGCCGGAGAAGATCTGCATTCCAGGCTCATGGCTCGTCTATCCACTTCATGAGATTATACAGATGATAGGCTCCGTTGTTCAGCACCTTAGTGACGACGAAAGGACCTTCCCATGCAGGAGCAAGCTTGTGAGGTCAGTGTTGATTCACTCAGAGCACCAAGTCTCCCTCATGAAATGATCGACTCTTGACATTCTTCGCATGGAAGCGCCGTAGATCCTATTGATAGGCAGTAGTCCGGATCAAAGCCATCTCTCATTCTTCCTCCAGGAGATCTACACCGTCCTGCCTAGCCTATTCGGCTTCAGCCTCAGAATATAGTTCCACTCGAGGAGAATTGTGAAACAAGTCACTCGGCAAGACAACTTCAGCACCATAGACCAGGAAAAAAGGAGTCCGTCCAGTCGACCGATTTGGCATGGTTCTCAGGCCCCATAACACAGACGGAAGCTCAGTTACCCAGGCATCATTGGCATGATCCAAGTCGCGCATGAGACGAGGTTTCAGACCTTGCAAGATGAGGCCATTAGCTCGCTCGACTTGCCCATTGGTTTGCGGGTGAGCAACAGACGCATAATCCACCCGGGTGCCCTGAGATGTGCAGAAGTTTCCGAATTCTCCCGAGTCAAAATTGGTGCCGTTATCTATGATAATGTTGTGAGGAATGCCATACCAGAAAATTATCTCTCTCATGAATGTAACCGCCGTACGGGAGTTCAATTTCTTGATGGGCTTGGCTTCTATCCACTTGGTAAACTTGTCGACTGCAACCAGCAAATGAGTGAAACCACCTTTTCCGGTCCGAAAGGGACCAACCATGTCGAGTCCCCAAACAGCAAACGTCCAGGCAAGGGGAATTGTCTTCAGAGCAGAGGTCGGCTTGTGTGACAAGTTTGCATAGAACTGGCATCCATCATAGTGATCGACGATGTCTTTAGCCATCTCATTAGCCCGTGGCTAGAAGAAACCAGCTCTGTACGCTTTGGCAACAATCGTCCGTGAGGACGCATGATGGCCGCAAGTTCCTGAGTGGATCTCACCCAGAATCATTCGACCTTCCTCGGGGGAAATGCAGCGCTGTGTAACATCAGTCGCAATCTCTCTGAATAGCTGATCTCCCATCACAGTAAAAGCCTTGGACCTACGCACAATCTGTCGAGCTTATGTTTCATCTTCAGGGAGCTCTCGTCTGAGGATATAGGCAATGTAAGGCACAGTCCAATCGGGAGTGACAACTAGAATACCCATGAAAAGATCAATCACTGCAGGGACATTGACTTCTGTCGGATCAGTGGAACTCAAAGCTTGTGGGGACTCTTCGGTGAAAGGATCTTCTTGTATCGAAGGAGTGTGCAAGTGCTCTAAGAACACACCACTTGGGACAGGCCGTCGAGTGGACCCAATCTTGGATAGCTCGTCGGCCGCCTGATTTTTCAGTCGGGGAACATGATGAAGTTCCAGGCCTTCAAATTTCTTCTCCAACTTTTGGACTACATTGCAGTACCCAGTCATAGCGGGGTTTCGAACGTCTCACTCTTTCATCACTTGATTCACCACCAGATCGGAGTCGCCATAAACCATCAGGCACTTGACGCCGAGTGAGATAGCCATGCGCAACCCATACAAAAGTGCTTCATATTCTTCCTTGTTGTTGGAGGAATCGAAGTGAATTTGCAAGACATAGCTGAGCTTGTCGCCCTTGGGTGATATCAAGACAACACCAGCACCGAACCCATTCAACATTTTAGAGCCGTCAAAGAACATGGTCCAATGCGCTGAGTGAACTTGGATTGGCTGTTGTTGTTCAATTCACTCGGCCATAAAACCTGCCAATGCTTAGGACTTCATTGCTTTTTTGGCTTCGAATATGATGTCAAAGTGTCCAAGCTCGATTGCCCATTTAGTCACTCGACCTGATGCGTCTCGATTATTGAAAATCTCGGACAGAGGAGCATCACTAATGACTGAAATCGAGTGGTCTTGGAAATAATGCGCCACCTTCTTTGCTGATAGGTAAATACCATAAACCAGCTTCTGATAGTGTGGATATCTTTGCTTTGAGTGGGACAAAACTTCCGAGACATAATAGACTGGCCGCTGGACTTTATAAGCTTTACCCTCCTCTTCCCGCTCGACAGTTTGCACTGTAGTGACGACTTGATTTGTGGTCGTGATGTACAGGAGCAAGGGCTCTTTGCTGCAAGGAGAGGCAAGCACCGGCTGGGTCGAGAGTAGGGCTTTGAGCTCAACAAACGCTGCTTCGGCTTCGGGAGTCCACTCAAACATGTTGGACTTCTTCATCAATTGATATAAAGGCAAAGCCTTCTCACCAAGACGAGAAATGAATCGACTCAATGCTGCCAAGCAACCTGTGAGCTTCTGAACGTCGTGCACTCACACAAGAGTCTTCATTCGGGTAATGGTGCTGATTTTCTCAGGGTTCACATCGATCCCCCGTTCGGAAACGGGAAAACCGAGTAATTTGCCGCCAGGGATGCCGAAAGTACACTTGGCCAGATTCAGCTTTATGTCGAATCTCGTCAAATTGGCGAATGTTTTGGCCAGTCGGCCAGCAGGTCGGAACCTTTGTAGGAATTGACCATTATATCATCCATGTACGCCTCGACATTCTGCGGGATCTGGTCGAGTAAACATTTCTGAATCATGCGCATAAAAGTTATGCCGACATTTTTGAGACCGAATGACATAGTGATGTAGCAGAAACACCTGAATGGGGTGATGAAAGTTGTCTTTATTTCGTCCGAGCCATACAGACGGATCTGATGGTACCCAGAGTAAGCATATAGAAACGATAAATGCTCGCACCCCGCAGTCGAGTCAACAATTTGATCTATGCGGGGGAGCGGAATATGATCCTTCGGGCATACCCGATTGAGATGTCTGAAATCAATGCACATACACAAAGACTTATCTTTCTTTGGCACCATCACAACATTCGAGAGCCACGCAGAGTGGTAAATCTCCCGAATGAACTTGGCTTGCAAGAGACGGGCCACTTCTTGGCCGATTGCCTTGCGCTTCCCCTCCGCTGAACGATGCAAATGCTCCCTGACGGGTTTGGCTTTCGGATCCACTCTCAGACGGTGGTTAGCTTGCTCCCTGGGAACCCCTGGCATGTCAGCAGGCTTGCATGCGAAGATATCCTATTTCTCACGAAGGAACTGGATGAGCTCGGCTTCCTATTTGCTGTCGAGTGTTGATGAGATATTCGTCGGGGCAGTAGTAGGATTTGTCGGGTGGATGCGCACCTTCTTCACTTCCCCTTCCGACTGAAATGTCGACTTCTTTGTACGGAGCAAATCAGCAGGGTCAGTGGTTTTCTTGTACTCTTCCAGCTCGACCATGGCCATCTGGTGATCGGCGGTCTTGGAGCCTTGCTAGAGGCATTCTTCGGCCCGCTGTCGATTGCCAGTGACCGTGATCATGCCCTTAGGGCCTGGCATCTTCAACTTGAGATACACGTAACATGGTCGGGCCATGAAATGTGCATACGCGGGTCGACCCAAAATGGCATGGTAGGCACTTTGGAAATCCACAACTTCAAACATCAGCTTTTCGTTTCGGAAATTTTTGTCATTCCCGAATGTCACATCCAATGCTATCTGGCCAAGTGACTTGGCCTTCTTCCTTGGGATCACCCCGTGAAATTGCATGTTGCTTTCACTCAATCGGGACATCGGAATGCCCATCCCTTTCAGGGTATCTTCATAGAGAATGTTCAGGCCGCTGCCACCGTCCATGAGGACCTTTCTGAGTGGAGTGCCCTCCCCACCGGATCAACTACCAGAGCCTGTTGACCAGGAGTGGCCACATGAGCAGGATGGTCTATTTGGTCGAATGTGATGGCATACTGGGACCACTTGAGGTAGGTGGGAGTAGTAGGTACAATCATGTTGACTTCTCTGTTGATGACTTTCAGACGACTCTTGCTCTCGACATCAGCAAAAATCACAAGTGTAATAGTGACATCTGGGAATGTTTCTTTACCTTCATCTTCATCACGCTTCTCAGGAGATTTATCACTCGGTGGGTTCCCTTTAAATTGCTTGATAAGGGTCTAACACTGTCGAGTGGTGTGCTTGGGCAAAATCACATTGCCTTCCGCATCTTTCCTCGTGTGAATTATACGCTGCGGATCCATGATATCAGTTCCTGACTGATTTTTTCCTTTCTTGGGGGCATACTGTGCTTTAGCCGTGCCCTTGTTTTTTGATTGGGTCGCAAGTGCTGCTGCTTCTGCTTGAACCGGACCCTCAGCTTTCCGCTTCTATTTCCAATTGTTATTGCCACCAGCCTCATTGGCGACTGCCTTTCCTTGCCGCTACAGAGGCGGTCTTCTTCCTCGCCATTGGCATACCGAGTGGAAATTTCCATCATATTGCTGAGTGAAATATCACCCGTGCGCCCGAACATCAGGTACAACTCTTTGTATCTCACACCAGCCTTGAAAGCACACACAACCTGTTGCTCTGACACATTCTCCACTGTATGATGCAAAGTGGACCACCACTGAATATAATCTCTCAAAGTTTCATCAGGCTTCTGGACAAAATGTTGTATGTTGACCAGACCTGCAGGATGCTTGCAAGTACCCTCAAAGGTTCGGATAAACACTTGGGCAAGATCCTCCCAGCAATATATACTGGAAGGAGCCAAGTGATTCAGCCAAGCTCGAGCTGAACCATCTAGCATCAAGGACAAGTGCTTCATTGCGACATTTTCGTTGCCGCCACAAATTTGTACAACCACTCGGTAATCATCTAACCAAGTCTCTGGCTTGGACTCGCCAGAAAATTTTCCGATCCCAGATGCCAACCTGAAGTTGGGGGGAATCTCCGCAGAACGGATGGCTCTGCTGAAACACTCAGGACCGGAAATCATGCCTGAGCTACCACTCGTAAAGTCTCTATCTTGGCCTTCTCTGTGGGCTCTGCCCTTGTCGATCTGTTTTTGGGTGAGGAGATCTCGAGCATCAAACTCCGCATTCCATTCATCACCGAACGAGCACCTATCGTCCGGTTGCCAAGGCATGCGTGGACCGCCCTGCGGAGGAGCGGGCACTCGATGGTGGTCTTTGCGGTGAGGTTGATCTCTGTCCTAATCCTCACGAAAGCCCCCACCCCTATGACGCAGGGGCAATCCAGGGCTGAGTGCCGACTGAACGGTTTCAGCCCTAGGTGAGTTGCTGTGTATCCTGTTGCGGGACCGTGAAACTACAGAATTTTGATGCTGTACTGCATCTAATAGTGCTCTGATCTACATCAACCCTCTTCCAGCCTTTGACCACGACAGCTGAATGTAACCTGCTATCGTAGCAGCAGCTACAACATTTAACACAGGAGTTCGATATACCCCAACATTGTTGCGGGAGTTAGTCGGGAACAGTTGACGCTGTCGTCGACCGGCAACGGGTGGACGTTGGCGAGTGCGCTCGTCGAGTTCTCGCTAGAGCTCTTCTAGCCGAATGAACGTGGCCTCCAAGGCCTGGGCCTCAGCGGTCATACCAACGATGGGGGTATGAAGAACCTCCCCCTCGTGACGTGGCTGTTCACTCGATGCACCACCAGCATCACGCTTGCCGTGGCCAAAGCCCGATGGCGGGCTTTCATGAGAGCCCGCCATAAGGACCTCCACTGCTGGATCGGAGCTCTCGCACTCGGAAGGGATATCGGATGGATCGGAATCCGACTCGAACACGCCATGAAGAGACTCGATAGGCTCGAGCGCTGTGATCAGCGGAGAAGAAATTTGACGCACCACTGCGTGCTTGACCCAGCGCTAGAGTCGTGAGCGGCCAGACCGCTTGCGACTGCGGACAGCGTGGGGAGCTAACTTATAGGAAGTTGATGGCTGATGCAGCAACACGCAACAGGAACTAGCGCGGAAGTGCGCAGCCCCGCAGACTGGGAGCGCCTCAACATCGAGAGGCGCCTCCTGAAGCCATGCCAAATCGTCGGCGATGAAGGTGAGCACATCGAAACAGATCTCGTGGCCTAGAGAGAAAACACCACCAGAAGACATGTTAAAGGATGAAAAATGCAACCTCGCCGGAAGTCACTTACACGCACGCCCCACGGTGGGTGCCAACTATCGTGAGAATGAGCCTGACAATAGAAGGTAGGGGTACGAAGGGAGAGGGCAGAGTCCTAGCTACGGCGAGGGTGTACACACGGATGTATGAGTTCAGGCCCCTCTCGTGGAGGTAACATCCCTACGTCTCAGTGCTCAGGAGCTTATGTCTTGTGGAATGTTAAGATTACAATGGTTGTGAACCCTTGTGCCAGAGGGGAGGGGCGGCTTATATAGAGTTCACTGCCCCTCATAAGTGCCCGACATCGAAGGGTCCAATCGTGGGTTTAAAGTCTGACGTTACTGGTAACGTACATAATAAATACTACAAATGACGATGGACTAACGACTGCCCGTTGGCCTCCTGATGGTGGCTCCTGGTCTTCTGGTGTGGACTGAGAATGAGGTCTACCGAGTGACAGGCGACTGTCGAGTGAAGGAAGAAGACTCCGAGTGGATTGAATGTAGAGTGACTTGAATGTCACATGGAATCCAGGTAGAAGCTTATGTTTGATCTTCAAGTCCTCCAATGTAGTGTCCTTAGGTAGGGTATGTAGGCCTTGCCTAGGACCCTACCCTAGGTACATATCCTCGTCACTACCCCTACTTTGTCACTGGGTGAGGACACTGCAAGATTGAACCCAAAACTAAGCACTTCTCCCATTGCAAGAGTTACCAATCTAGTTGGCCAAACCAAACCAATAACTCGAAGAGACTTGCAAAGGTATGAAATCATGCATATAAGAATTCAGAGAAGATCCAAATAATATTCATACATAAGCTGATCATAAACCCACAATTCATCGGATCTCGACAAACACACCGCAAAAGAGTAGTACATTGGGTAGATCCACATGAAGATCATGGAGAACATGGTATTGAAGCACAAAGAGAGGTAAGAAGCCATCTAGCTACTAGCTATGGAGACGTAGGTCTGTGGTGGACTCACGCACCATCAAAGGGGCATTGGTGTTGATGTAGATGCCCTCTGTGATCGAATCCCCCTCTGACAGATTACCAGAAAAGGCTCCAAGATTGGATCTCTCGGTAACGGAGGCTTTCGATGATGGAAAAGTATTATCGTGGCCCTTTTTGGTATTAGGGGAATATTTGGGAATTTATAGGCCGAAAATTAGGGTTAGAGGACTTGCTGGGTGGCCACAAGCCAGCCCCCCTGGCCGCGCCAGGGTGGCTAGTGACCTTGTGGCAGGTCTCCTTCCTTCCTCTCCAAGTATGGTAGATGTCTTTTGGTCTAAGAAAAATCATCGCGAAGATTTTATTCTGTTGTACTCCGTTTAATATTCCTTATCTACAATACTCAAAAACAAGGAAAAATTGAAACTAACACTAGGCTATAGGTTAATAAGTTAGTCCCAAAAGTAATACTCCCTCTGTTCCTTGATATAAGGTGTATAGATTTTTAAGAAAAAAATCCAAAATATAAGGTGTATTGTGTTGAACCACTCGTTTGGATATGTGTTTTAGGTATTTGATTACATTTCCTTATATCAGGCAAGCTTCTCTATTTTTTGATGTCAAATAGTCAGGTGTAATCTCGCCCAAAATTTGTGAAATTTTCCTTCCATGTGTGTTCTTTAATTTTCGTGCCAAAAACTATACACCCTATATTTAGGAACGGAGGGAGTATAAAATAGCATAGTAATGCATATAAGACATCCAAAATAGATAATATAATAGCATGGAACAATCGAAAATTATAGATACGTTGGAGACGTATTAGCAGCCAGGAGTCGGCCTATTTGTTTTGGACATGATGCCTCTATCCTTGCCATGACATCAGGGGAATCTCCATCGAGGAGGGGGTCACGCCCTGGGACTGGACCTTGATACATCTCCAATGTATCTATAATTTTTGCTTGTTCCATGTTGTTATATTATCAATCTTGGATGTTTTACAATCATTGTATGGCAACTTTATATCATTTTTTGGGACTAACCTATTGACATAGTGCCAAAGTGCCAGTTGCTTTTTTTTCTTGTTTTTTACTTCGTAGAAAATCAGGGCCAAACGGAACCCAAACACTACGGGAATTTTTGGAGAATTTTTATGGACCAGAAGAGCCAAGATAGGCCAAAGAGCACCAGGCGAGGGGGCCCAGGGTTCCCACCTCGGGACCCCCCCTCAACCGACTATCAATCCTACAAATTCCCATATTTTTGGAAAAACCTAGAGGAGTCGGCAAAACGCAATTCCAGCCGTCGCAAGTTCTAGAACCTCGAGATCCAATCTAACACCATCATAGAGGGGATCATCTTCATCATAGGTGGCTCTCCGATGATGCATGAGTAGTCCACCATAGACCTACGGGTTCGTAGGCAGTAGCTATATGGCTTCCGCTCTCCCTATGATTCTCAATACAACAGTCTCTTATAGATCTATTTGATGTAATGACTTTTGCGGTGCATTTGTTGGGATCCGATAAATTTTGAGTTCATGATCACTATTTTGCCTTTTTGTTTTCAGATCTATTAATCCAAAGAATCCAAAAAAACCTTGCTGCACTTTTTGTTTACTTATTTTAGTTTGTGTTCTTGCGAGATATATTTTCCAAAATTATCATTAGCTAATCTATATTATTACCATAGAGAGCTTGCAACCTCTCTTTTGGGTCAGGTTGCAAGTATTTGTTATATGTGTGCAGGTGCTATTTACGTGGGTTTGTTATCTTCCTCTACGGATTGATATCTTGGTTTCATAATTGAGGGAAATACTTACCGTTGCTACGCTGCATCATCCCTTCCTCTTTGGGGAAATATCGATGCAGTTTCAAGCCACATCAAAGGAATTTTTGGCGCCGTTGCCAGGGAGGAAGCAATCTCATCTACCAGGTTCCTAATCACAAATCTCATCTCCTTGCAATTTATATTATTTGCCAATTTCCTCTCATTTTCTCTCCCCCACTTTACAAATTTTCCATTTTATCCGCCCTCTCTTTTTGGTTTGCCCTTTTTCTCGTCAGATGTCTTGTTTGCTTGCAATCTTGTTTGCGAAGTCACGATGACTCAACAAGACAACCAAGTTGTCTGATTTTTACAACACCAATAATAATGATTTTATTAGCACTCCTATTGCTCCTCCCACCACTAGTGATATTAATGTCGCTTTGTTGATTCTTGTCATGAAAGATCAATTTTCCGGTACTCCTAATGAGGATGTCGCGTCCCATCTTAACACCTTTGTGGAATTATGCGATACGTGAAAGGAAAAAAGATGTGGACAATGATATTGTGAAGTTGAAATTGTTTCCTTTCTCCTTGCGGGGTCATGAAAAAAATTGGTTTTCTTCTTTGCCTCGCAATAGTATCGATTCTTGGGATAAATGCAAGGACACTTTTATTACTAAGTATTTTCCGTCGGTGAAAAATATTTCCCTTAGAACTCAAATCATGAAATATAAGCAACTTGAGCATGAACATGTTGCACAATCTTAGGAAAGAATGAAGTTGATGTTAAGAAATTGTCCTACTCATGGTTTAAATCTTTGGATGATCATACAAAAATTTATGCAGGATTAATTATTTCTTTATAAATCTTTTAGATTCCGTCGTGAGTGGTACTTTTATGGAAATTACTTTGGCTGAAGCTACCAAATTGCTAGCTAATATTATGGCAAATTATTCACTATGGCATACCAAAAGAGCACCTACTAGTAAAAAGGTTAAGTCGGTTAAAGAAATTAGTACTTGGAGTGAAAAAGTTGATCTCTTATGAAGTTGGTTGCTAGTAAAAAATGCTTCTATTGAGCTTAATGATGTGCCTTTGTCTACTTTTATTGAGCAAAATAGTGATTCCATAGATGTGAATTTCTTCTCGCAAAATAATTTCACTAACAATGCTTATAGAGGTAATTTTAATCCTATGCCTTCTCCTAGAAATTCCTCTAATAATTATGGTAATTCTTATATTAAT
The DNA here is from genome assembly GCA_022496015.1 of Hordeum marinum. Lineage (NCBI taxonomy): Eukaryota > Viridiplantae > Streptophyta > Magnoliopsida > Poales > Poaceae > Hordeum > Hordeum marinum. The sequence goes on along the minus strand of CM039674.1, from coordinate 424,892,555 downwards.
AATGATAATGGGAACACCTCTGATCTTGAGAATATTTTTATAGAATTTATCAATGCTCAAAAGTCTTTCAATACAATGATAGTAAGAAAGTTGAATAAGATTGATGATATGTCTAGAAGCATTGATAGAATTTCCAATGATGTAGAAAATCTCAAGTAGCATTCTTTTCCACCTAAGATCAATGAATCAGTTAAGGCTTTATATGTTTCTATGGATGAAAGTAAGAAAAGAACCGCTATGCTTAGAGCTAAAACAGAATATTTAGAAAAGGCATTTACTAGCGATAACATTCATAAAAATGATGAAGATCTTAAAATGATTGGTGTTTGCTCTATTGATTCCTTGTTTATTAATGTTAAAATTGATGATAAAGGGCTGAAGAAGAGTCAACTTTATTTAGAGGGCGTCCCAATGATTTGGAGGGTGAAAATCTTGATGAAAAGTTTGATAAAAGTGGGTTTGGAGAGGTCAAAACTTTAACTAGTGATGTGACCACTATTTTTAATTATAAAGACTTTAATTATGAGAGTTGATCCTTGGTTTATTTTATTTATCTTCCGCAATCTACGATAAATTTGCCCCATGCTTATGAACAAAATAAAGCTTTTACTAAACATATCGTGGATACCATGATGAAGTCCTTAGAAGAAAAGTTGGACTTAGAGATTTCAATTCCTAGAAAATTGCATGATGAGTGGGAACCTACTGTAAATTCAAGATTAAAAATTATGAATACTTTGCTTTGTGTGATTTGGGTGCTAGTGTTTCCACAATTCCGAAATCTCTATGTGATGTGCTTGGTCTTACCAGTATTGATGAATCTTCTCTTAATTTGCACTTGGCGGATTCTACTATTAAAAAGCCTCTGGGAAGAATTAATGATGTTATTATTATTTCTAATAGGAATTATGTTCCTATTGATTTTATTGTTCTTGATATTGATTGCAATCCGCCTTGTCCCATCATACTTCGTAGACCGTTTTTACGCACTATAGGTGTCGTGATTGATATGAAAGAAGGCAATATTAAGTTTTAGTTTCCTCTTAGAAAGGGTATGGAACACTTCCCCATAATAAGGATTAAGCCACCATATGAATCAATCATGAGGTACTTTTATGGAGTAAAAACTAAAGATGACAATACTTGAATCTATGCGTTATGGCTAGCTAGGGGCATGAAACGATAGAGCTTGTTGGGAGGCAACCCAATGAATAAAATATTTTTATCTTTTGCTTTCTGTTTTTGAGTTTTTTGCACAATTATGATTCTGTTAGGATTGTCTTTCATGTTTTATTTAGTTTTTTTTGCCAATTAATGCCTTTAGGATGATCCATGAGATGAGTAGAAACAATCCTGAATCTGAAACAGAAACTTTGTTCCCAGTGCATGAATTTTCATTTTTTACTGGAACGTGATATTGAGCTGAAATTTTAACACAGTATTTTATACAAATTCTTTACGTTTTACAAGTTTTAAAGAATTTTTAGAATTCCATAAGTATGGGTAGAGTACAGATTACTACAGATTGTTCTGTGTGAAACAAATCCTGTTTTCGTTGCATTGTGTGCTTGTTTTGATGAATCTATGGCTTGCATCAGGGGGTGTAAGTCGTGGTAAAGTTAAACTACAGTAGATATAATGCAATAATTAAATATTAACGGGTTTACATGTTTTGATGAATCTATGGCTTGCATCAGGGGGTGTAAGTCGAACGGATAGCACCTCCGCATTCAGCACACATACATCTCGATGACGATCTCCGCCTTCTTGATCCAACAAGAGGGGCGGAGAGGTAGATGAATTCTCAGCTAGCACAATGGCGTGGTGGCAGTGGCGGTGGAGCTTTCCCGACTTGGCTTCGCCAAGCACAACCGAGACGATCTAGTGGAGAACAGATCTAGAGGAAGAGAGAGGACATCACGAGGCAATTCTAAGGTGCGGCTGCCCTCCCTCTCCTCATCTATATATAGGGGGAAGGGAGGAGGGGTGGCGCCCCCTAGATCTAATCTAGGGGGCGGCACCTAGGGCAGATGGGGGCACCCCCTAGGGAAACCCTAGAGTGACTTGGCCCCCAAGCTATGTGGAGGGAATCCTAGATGGGTTGCCCCACCTCTCCTGGATACGTGGGAAAGGGTCAGGGGCGCATAGACCCTTAGTGGGCTGGTTTTCCCCTTCGCCCTGGCCCATGAGGCCACCAACACTTGCCGGGCCCCCGAAACCCCTTTCGGTACTCCTGGTCACAACCATGCACTACTAGAAAAAAGGCTTTTAGTGGCGCACCTCTTTTGGCTATTAATGGCGCACCATAGGTGCGCCACTATTATCACACCACTACTAATAAAGAGTAATGGCGCACGCCTGGTGCGCCACTATTAATCTACATAACAGTGGTGCACCACCTGGTGCGCCATTACTATCCCAAACACTAATGGCGCAGCTAAAGTGCGCCATTACTAGGCCCAGAAGTGGGCCACTGCTGTTACTCCAAGGGGCCATGTGTACCTTGTGCTCTTGGTTACTAATGGCGCACTTTTAGATAATGCGCCACTGGTGTGTTTATTTCTATGCGCCACTAAAGTGCAATATGGTGCGCCACTACTATGAATATTAGGAATTTTTTTTTGCTTTTCTGATATTTGCACAGGTTACAAAATACATTACGGCATAGAATATAAATAGCACAACATATAAACAACAGATTTATCAAATACAATAGAAGATTAGTCTCCGAATACAATTCATCATATTAGTATCCGAATTCAAAATACCGAACAAAGTTAGAACATTACAAGTCTCGAGACCGCGAGTAGCGAGTTTGTCTTCACATTACAAGTCGATATCTAAACTACCATCACATAGAAGAGGGTTGCAGTCACGATGAGCATCATTGCGATGAAACTGATCTTCATCTGGTTCCTCCTCCGCTCTCTCCTCTCTCCCGCTAGATAGCGCGCGTATCTAGCTTCCGCCTCCGCCCTAGTGGTGTACCCTTTGTAACTGTTACCGCTAAAACGGTGAACCTGTCTCCGGCACTCCTCCCAGTCGTCCTAGACTCCGGGAACCTCACCCTTGTACACGACATATGACGGCATCTCTATGCACTAGACAAATAAAACGTTAGTAGCAATTCACAGATAATATATAAGCAATATATAAGTATGCAACAAAAGGATCGGAAGAGAAAAGCAACACATTAATAGCACGATTCATGGTCCTACTAATAAATAGCATCGATTACATATAAGTTGAACGACTGTCCAAACTAAACAGACATACAAGTTCATTAAAGTTTAATTACAACATGAGCTAATCGATATTTCAGAACTACATAGCATCAATACTTTTGACTCGACTCAGGGACCGGAGCATGGATGTAGCCGCCGTATTTCGTGATGGTCATGAATGTGCGGTCGTTGTCAGCCTGCATTTGTAGCGTTGTTTCTATTTCACTGTTGGATGGTTGATAGTTGAGGTAGAACTGCCCCAAGGTACGAAGGACATCTTGATAGATGATTTCCACAAACTCCGACTGGATGCGAAAGAATTCTTGTCTGATGTCCTCATCCTAGATTGCCGACAAGCATGCGGCCCATTCTTTGAGATTATTTGGTAGCATAAGGTGTTGATGGTCCCGTACAATCGCCCGCATGTGATGGAGGGCGTAGCAGGCATCCTTCTAACTGCCAGGCGGCTGCTTGACGCAGGGGAACATCGTTACGTGGGTGAACACGTGCTTGCCGTACCTACAAATTGGCCTCCTGAAGGTGCCTCCAGATTTGGCATAGCCAGGGAGAGCATCATCAAGAACTTTCTTGATATTTGTGTAGTCTTTATTCGACTGACGGTCCGAGTCGAAATACGTGGCCATGGAATATTTCGGGTTTAAGAGGATGAGTGTGCAATATGTGTCATTGCACAAAACACGGAATTTTAGAAAAGAAAAGAACGATCGAAATATAAGAAATCATATGTTATGGGGCGGTGAGGGGATGACTTACTCGGAAAAGTAAGGCATGAGGAAGTTATACTTATTTGGGTTCGCCAGAATGACGCCTTCGAGGTATGAACTCGTGACTTATCAGTCCCCAGCGCTGCCCAAGATCTTGACAATTGATGAAGTATCTCTGATTCTACACCCTGCTTGATTCAACATTTTAGTACAAGCTGCTCACGGAACATTCTACAATGGTTGTCGATGGCTTAGAATTTGACAGAAAGAGGACTAGACACATGATGGTTGTCCTGCAGTTACCAGACACATGATGTGACACCTAGTTGATATATGCAAAAGCAGCCAACTAGCTAGAGGCCCCCAGTGCCATAATACCCATTCTCTTGTAGATATTCTTGCGTATCAACGGGAAACATGGTGCTACTGTGGATACTATCATCATTAAACGAGGCTGTATAGTCGGTTGCATCTAGGAAAATAATTTTTGTTTCGGTTGAGAATCGGGCACCTTCTAGGTCAAGAAAATTAGGCATGACCTTTGCTAATTTTCTTGACCTAGGAGTGCCCCATTCTCAACCGAAACGGAAATTAATCAACATTTCAGGAGAAAGGGGTAACTATTTGTCCTGGAGTCAACATTCCAGGACACAGGGGTGCTTAGCAATTTAAAATATTGACAGGCCTATGCATCCAGCGCTCCAGACACTCCTTCCATTAAAAAAATAGGGGTTGATTGTGTCACTACTATATGAAATCTCACTACTATATGAGGCCGCGATTTGTGGTAGGGGTTGATGGGGCGAGTAGATGGGAGAGAGGGGAAGGGCGGCTAGAAGCTCACCTTGCCAGCAAGGGGAGATGGAGGGGAAGGGGAGCTGGAGGCAGGGGTCAAACCTGGGCGGAGGCGCGCTGGAGGCCGGGGACGGGCTGGGCGAGGACGAGACGGGGTGGACGGGCCCGGCGGCGTCGATCTGCTGGCGCGGGAGCTCCGTGGAAGTAGCCGGTGGCAGAGGGCGTGGTCGGGGACGGCCTTAGGGACGGTATGCGAGAGTCAGGAGGCGGGAGGCAGGAGGCGAGGGCGGCGAGGGCGGGGGTGGGAGGCGACGGCAGAGCGGGGGTGGGAGGGCGAAACCCTAGCCGGTTGTGGCGCACGGGGGAAAGCCTAGCCGCGGTGCAACCCTTCGGGGAGTGATGAGGAGAGGATAGGAGGGGGCTGAGGCGGAGGATGACGGGGTCATCGGTTAGCAATGGCGCACCTTTTAGGGGTGCGCCATAAAAATTGGTATATCAATGGCGCACCTTTTAGGGGTGCGCCATAAACACCATGATAGCAATGGCGCACCTTCTCCTGGTGCGCCATTACTAACTTTTTATTTTATTTTTAGTTGCATGTAATAATTTAAGATTTGAGATAAAAGAAAAGGAAACTGCAAATGGAGTGATAAAACAATTGTGCATAGATTTAGAAATAGATGACATGGTTGAAATCAAGTGACATGAAATAACAATCATCAAAGATTGAGCTTGCCACTGACGCACACACGCGGCCGACACGTCGTGATTCCATCTTAGCTATCTTTTCACAATCTTCTTGCCCTTCTTTCTCGCGGTTGAATAATTTAGCCCCAGAACCCCTTAAATTGTTCTCTTGAACGGACGTCCTTTAGGTAGGGTGGTCCTGCTTCTTCTTGTGGTGTATGGTACTTCATCGTGCTCGTCATCTTCCATCTTCGGGTCGCCGTACTTGTCAAAGTCTTGCTCATTGGCGACTCCATCCATTCCGATGATGTTCCTTTTGCCTCTCCTCACGACAACACGACTAGGCTTTGACGGGTCGGTAATGAAGAAGCATTGGTCCACTTGGCAAGCCAGTACCCATGGCTCATTTTTCGCGGTGACATTTGCGCCTGCGATCTTGGATTTGGCTTCGGGTATAACCATGGTGGTGAAATACCGGTCTTCTTTTAGGACGCTCTTGGCCCATCTAACTTGGAACATCGGGACCTTCTCTCCAGCGTAGCTCAGCTCCCAGATCTCCTCGATCCTTCCGTAGTATCTGTCCTTGTCGTTACCGGTGTAGGATTCCATCGTTACCCCGGAGTTCTGATAATCGCTCTTCATGTCCTTTTCCTCGGTGTAGAATGTGTAGCCGTTGATATCGTACGCCTCATAGGTCATCAGGTTGTGCTCGGCACCCTGTGACAAGGCGAATATGAGTTTTTCTTCCGCAGAAGAATCCTCACGTAAAGGGTACGATAGATGCTTGTCCTTGAACCAACGTGTGAAACATGAGTTGTGCTCTTTGATTATATCTTCGTCCATCCTCTGTTGGCCTCGGTCATTGTACGTCTTCTCAATAAAGGTTTTGTGCTCTACCACCCAAGGATCGACCACGTCTATGTGTTGTAGCGCGACTAGGTTTGCTCTTTCAAAGTCGGCGAGTCGACCCTTGAAGTCGACATGCATTTCGGAGTGACCCTCGCGGTGAACCCATCCAGCGATCCTGCCGAGGTGCCTGTTGACGGGCAGACAAACGGGGTTCTCGATGCCTAGATAATTCGTGCAGAAGGAGATGCACTCTTCGGTCAGAAAGCCCTTGGCTATGCTTCCATCTGGACGTGCCCTGTTGCGAACGTATCCTTTGATGACACCATTCATCCTTTCGAACGGCATCATGCTATGGAGGAACGTCGGCCCGAGTTGGATGATATCCTCCACGATATGGACTAGCAGATGCACCATAACATCGAAGAATGCGGGCAGGAAGTACATCTCAAGCCCGCATAGTATCACCATGATCTCTTCCTGTAGCCTTCTGAGTTGTCTCACGCCAACCGACTTCCGAGATATGACGTCGAAAAAGTTGCATAGGCCAAATAGCGTTTCACGGACGTGCGTGTCCATGATCCCACGGATTGCAACTGGAAGTATCTGCGTCATCAGCACGTGACAGTCGTGAGACTTCATCCCGCTGAACTTCTGCTTCGCTGAGTCTAGGTATCTGCTTATCTTCCCCACGTAAACGTAAGGAAGTTTTACTACTACGAGGCAGGTGAAAAATAGCTCGATCTCCTTCTGACTTAGAGTGAAGCACGCGGGAGGGCAGTCATATTCGATCTTCTTGGCCTTTTTGCCTTTGCGATGACTTTCCGTGTCCTTCGCCTCATCATCATCATCATCATCATCATTAGGGCGTTTTGCATGAAGCTCCTCCCTAATGCCCATTGATTGCAAGTCTGCCCTTGCTTTCAGCCCATCTTTGGTCCTCTCTGGCATGTTGAGCAGGGTACCAAGCAGACTCTCGCACACATTCTTCATGATATGCATGACATCAAGGCTGTGAGGCACACGGAGGATCTTCGAGTACGACAAGTCCCAGAAAACAGACCTCATTTTCCATACCTTCAGCACCGGCTCTGGCGCCTTTTGCTTCATTCCCGGCGGTGGGCATTCTTTCCAATTGTTCAATAGCTTGTCTATTTCCTCGCAGCTCCTCCTACGTGGGGGTCTTCGGGGTTCGGTTTCACCATCGAACAGATCCTTGTGTTTTCTCCATGTGTCATCATCGCGAAGCCACCTTCGATGTCCCATGAACACGGTTTTCGAAGACCCGGGATCTCTATCTAGCTGGTGACACGTTGTGTACTCCATGCACCTGACGCATGCACTAAATCCATGGACCACCTGCCCCGTGACATATCCGTAACCGAGATAGTCATGCACCGTCGTGACTAGTGCGGCTCACATAGGGAAATATTGTTTCGCTGCAGCGTCCCACGTATTGGCCGGCGTTTTCCACAACGTGTCTAGCTCCTCTTTCAGCAGCCCCAGATACAGATTGATATCGTTCCCTAGTTGTTTCGTCCCTTCAATTAGCATAGTCATGTGAATGTACTTCCTCTTTATGCACATCCAGGAGGAAGGTTGTACATCCACACAAACACAGGCCAGGTGCTATGTGTGCTTCTCTGGCTGCCAAACGGATTGACGCCATCGATGCTCACACCCAGCATGATGTTCCTTGGATCGTCCCCAAATTTTGGGTGTTCGAAGTTCAACGCTTGCCACTGGCTCGCATCCTTAGGGTGACTCAACATCTTGTCTTTTTTATTTATCTCCTGATCATTTCTGTCATCTTCTCGCTTCTTCTCCTCCCTATCCGCGTGCCAACACAGGAGCTCTGCTTGCTTAGGGTTCGCGAAATACCGCTGCAAACGAGGAGTGATCAGAAAGTACCACACCACTTTCTGAGGAGCTTTCTTCCTCCTCTTGTATCAAGTGACGCCGCACACCGGACATATGGTAGACTCCACGCGCTCGTCCTGATAAATGATGCAATCATTCATGCACACATGGTATTTCACGTGCGGTAAATCCAGAGGACACACGATTTTCTTCGCCTCCTCGAAACTAGTCGGGCACTTGTTCCCCTTGGGAAGACGTTCATGCCAGAATGACATGTTCTCGTCGAAGCATGCGTAGGTCATTTTGTGTTTTACCTTCATCTCCAGAGCCATGAGTGTTACTTTTAGGCGGGTATCCGCGGGCCTACATCCTTTATACAATGGAGTAACCGCATCTATCTCCAGTTGATCCAGCTTGGCTTTCTCTCGGGCGGCAGCTCTTGCGTTACCCGTCTGCTTGAGAAGCAGCTCTTGAATATGAGGGTCCTGCACCCAGCCCATCGATGGTCCATCATCGTCTGCTCCGGCATATTCATCTTCATGATCATGCCCTTCGTCTTGATCTTCCTCATCATCATGTCCGGCATCTTCTACATGATGACTGTGTCCTACATCTACTTCGTGATCATGTCCTGGAGATTCTTCGTCTTCTCGCCCGCCCTCGCCGCTATTGTCTTGCTGCCCTTCCTTATTTCTTACCCAACCCCCATGGATGACTTCATAATCATCTTCATCACCTTGCCACCGATAGCCATCCATGAAACCACACACGAGCAGGTGGTCTTGCACCTGTCTAGAATCCGGGTCCATAAGGCTCTTCAGCTTGCATCTTCGACACGGACATCTTATCTCCGTCTCGTTCTTTTGAAGCATCTCGGCCTTTGTGGAGCTCAAAAACCTATTCACGATGCCTTCGGTCATCGTGCGAACCATGGTCGCCTGCGGGGTAGAGCAAAACGACATTTTAGAACCAATTTTTTTTGGCATGACTTTGCCTAAAAATAGGACCAAAAAGAATGCATAGTGCCAAATTCTCACCGAAACGGAAATGAATCAACATTCCGCCAAAATATTGGCAACTATCGCATTTGAAATACTGGTACCTACAAACACAAACATGTGCAACACCACAAACATACGTAGATCTAGGCCATAAAAAGTGTGTACGTTGGAGGGAGAAAAAAGTAGATCGAGAACATAAAGAAAGCTTTCACCTTACTTACCTATCAAAAAAGGAAATTTAACCACTTAATTTGGGTGTATCTATGGTGCAAATGAGGTGAGGAGGAGGAGGCAGCCGAGACCAAGCTTGGTAGATGTGGAGAGAATGAAGTGGGGAAAGTGAGTGTGGTAAGTGGCTCTCAAAAATATCTAGCTGCTCTCAGGTTACAAATGGCGCACCTCCTAAGAATGCGCCATTGGTAACTAGGGTTACTAATGGCGCACCTAGTGTGTGGTGCGCCATTACTAGTTTTGAAAAAAAATTGAAAAAAAAATTGTTAGTAGTGGCGCACCGTGGGTGTGGTACGCCATTACTAGTTAAAACTAGTAATGGCGCGCTTTCCCCTGGTGCGCCAGTGCTATGTCTGGGAAGGGTGTGGGGCCAGGACAAAACTAGTAATGGCGTTTCACACGCTAGGTGCACCATTAGTAATATAGCCATTAATGGCGCACCTATATCTGGTGCGCCACTGCTATATAGCAGTGGCGCACCACATACATGGTGCGACATTAGTGTCGATATTAGCTATAGCCGTTTTTCTAGTAGTGATTTACTCCCGGAACGCTTTCGGACTCTGATTCAATTCATACTATATATCGATCTTCACCTCCGGACCAGTACGGAGCTCCTCGTCACGTCCGGGATCTCATCCGAGACTCCGAACAACCTTCAGTCACCAACATACGTAGCTCAACTATACCGAAATGTCACCGAACCTTAAGTGTGCAAACCCCGCGGGTTCCAGAACTATGTAGACATGACCGAGACACCTCTCCAGTCAATAACCAATAGCAGGACCTGGATGCCCATATTGGTTCCTACATATTCTACGAAGATCTTTGTCAGTCGAACCTCTATGTCAAGGATTCTGTTAATCCCGTATGATGTTCCCTTTGTTCTTCGGTATGTTACTTGCCCAAGATTCAATCATCGATATCTCTATACCTAGTTCAATCTCATTACCCGTAAGTCTCTTTACTCGTTCCGTAATACAAAATCCCATGGCTAACTCTTTCGTCACATTGCTTGCAAGGCTTATAGTGATGTTGTATTACCGAGTGGGCCCTGAGATACCTCTCCATCACATGGAGTAACAAATCCCAGTCTTGATCCATGCCAACCCCACATACACCCTCGGAGATACCAGTAGAGCACCTTTATAGTCACCCAGTTACGTTGCGACATTTGATACACACAAGGTACTCCTCCGGTGTCGGTGAGTTGCATGATATCATGGTTATAGGAACAGATACTTGACATGCAGAAAACTGTAGCAATAAACTGACACAATCATTCCCATGGCTAGGAAACCTTAACCATCTTTGATCAACGAGCTAGTCTATTAGAGGCATACTAGGGACATGGTGTTGTCTATGTATCCACACATGTATCTGAGTTTCCGATCAATAGAATTCTAGCATGGATAATAAAAGATAATCATGAACAAGGAAATATGATAATAACTAACTTATTATTGCCTCTAGGGCATATTTCCACAGGCTCCAACTTGCACTAGATTCAATGATCTAGTTCACATCACCATCTTATTTACATTGTTATAAATCTAACACCCAATGAGTTCTGGGGTTCGATCATGCTTTGCATTTGAGAGAGTTCTTTAGTCAACGGGTCTGCGACATTCAGATCTGTTTGTACTTTGCAAATCTCTATGTCATACTGTAGACACTTCTACCACACTCCACTTGGAGCTATACCTAATGGCTGCTCCACAATAGATATCCGGATTGCTACTCAGAGTCATCCGGATTGGTGTTAAAGCTTCCATCGACGTAACCCTTTACGACAAACTCTTTATCACCTCCATAATCGAGAAATATTTCCTTAGTCCTCTAGTTACTAAGGATAATCTTGACCGCATTCTAGTGATCCACTCCTGGATCACTCTTGTACCCCTTGACGGACTCATGGCATGGCAAACACAGGTGCGGTACACAACATGGCATACTATATAGACCCTATGGATAAGGCACAGGGGACGACCTTCGTCCTTTCTCTTTCTTCTGCCGTGGTCGAGCTTTGAGTCTCACTCAACTCCACACCTTACAAATCAAGCAAGAACTCCTTCTTTGACTGATCCATTTTGAATACTTTCAAAATCTTGTCTAGGTATGTACTCATTGAAAGTCTCATCAAGCATCTTGATCTACCTCTATAGATCTTGATGACCAATAATTAGGTAGCTTCATCCAGGTCTTCCTTTGAAAAACCTTTTTCAAACAAGCATTTGTGCTTTCCAGAAATTCTACATTTCTGATAAATAATATGTCAACCACATATACTTATCAAAAATTCTATAGTGGTCCCACTCACTTTCTTGTAAATACAAGTTTCTAGTAAACTTCATATAAACACAAAAACTTTGATCACCTCATCAAAACGTATATTCCAACTCCGAGATGCTTGCTCTAGCCCATAGAAGGATTGCTGGAGCTTGCACACGTTTTAGCATCCTTAGGACTGACAAAACTTTCTGGTTGTATCACATACAACCTTTCCTCAAGTAAACCGTTAAGGAAACGATGTTTTGACATCCATCTGCCAGATTTCATAATTGAAAAATGCAGCAACTGCTAAAATAATTCCAACAGACTTTAGCATCGCTACGAGTGAGAAAGTCTCATCGTAGTCAACTCCTTCAACTTGGTGGAAACTTCTTTGCGACAAGACGAGCTTTATAAATGGTGACATTCACCATCAACACCTGTCTTCATCTTAAAGGTCCATTTGTACTCAATGACCTACCGTCCAATGAGCAAGTCTACCAAAGTCTATACTTGGTTTTCGTACATGGATCCTTTCTCGGATTTCATGGACTCTAACCATTTGTGGGAATGCAGGCCCAACATCGCTTCTCCATAGTTCGTAGGTTCATCGTTGTCGAACAACATGACCTCTAAGACAGGGTTGTCATACTACTCAGGAGTAGTACGCATCCTGTTCGACCTACGAGGTTTGATAGTAACTTGATCTGAAGCTTCATGATCATCATCATTAACTTCCTCTTCAACTGACGTAGGCTCCACAGAAACATCTTTCTCGCTACCCTACTCTATGGCTGAAACAAAGGTTCAACAACCTCATGAAGTTCTATCTTCCTCCTACTCAATTCTTTCGAGAGAAACTTTTTCTCGAGAAAGGACCCTTTTTATAGAAACAAACACTTTGCACTCGGATCTAAGATAGAAGGTATACCCAACTGTTCTTAGGTGAAGTTGCACTTTTCCTCTTTGGGTTCGAGCTTATCAGACATAAGTGTCGCATTCCCAAACTCTGAGAAACGATAGCTTAGGTTTCTATCAAACCATAATCATACGGTGTCATGTCAACGGATTTAGATGGTGCCCTATTTAAAGTGAATGTAGTTGCCTCTAAGGCATAACCAGAAAATGATAGTGGAAAAACGATAAGAGACATCATAGTATGCACCATCTACAATAGAGCATGACTATGACAGTCGGACACACCATCATAGGTGGCGTGAGATGTGAAACAACTTTCACATTGTCTTAAATTTTATACCAAACTCGTAACTCAGATATTCACCTCCACGATCATATAGTAGACATTTTTATCTTCTTGTCACGATGATCTTAAACTTCACTCTGAATTTGTTTGAACTTTTCAAACGTTTCAGACTTGTGTTTCATTAAGTAAATATACACATATATATACTCAAATCATCAGTGAAGGTAAGAAAATAACGATATCCACTGCACGCTACAACACTCAATGGATTTCATATATCAACATATATCATTTCCAATAAGTTACTTGCCCATTTAGTCATCTTGCCCATGAGGCGTGGTCTGCATGTCTCAACTGATTAAAAATCGAAAGAGTCCAAAGATACATCAACACGGAGTTTCTTCATGCGTTTTACACCAATATGACATTTAGCGGCAGTGCCACAAGTATGTGGTACTATTATTATTAACTTTGTATCTTTTGGCATCTATGTTATGAACATGTGTACTACAACGATCAAGATTCAACAAACCATTCATTGGGTGCATGACCATTCAAGGTATTATTCATGTAAACAGAATAACCATTATTCTCTTACTTAAATGAATAAATGTATTGCAATAAACACGATCTAATCACGTTCATGCTCAACGCAAACACAAAATAACATTTATTTAGGTTCTTCACTAATCCCGAAGGTAGAGAGAGCGTGCGATGTTGATCACATCAACCTTGGAAACATTTCCAACACACATCGTCACCTCACACTTAGCTAGTCTCCATTTATTCCGTAGCTTTTATTTCTAGTTACTAACATTTAGCAATCGAACCGGTATCCTATACCCAGGTTCTACTAGAAGTACTAGCAAGGTACAAATCAATAACACGTATATCAAAATATACTTCTGTCGATTTTGCCAGCCTTCTTATCTACCAAGCATCTAGGGTTGTTCCGCTTCAGCGACCACTCTCCTCATAATAGAAGCACTTAGTCTCGGGTTTGGGTTCAACTTTGGGTTGCTTCACTGGAGCAGCAACTGACTTGCCATCCATGAAGTTTCCCTCCTTTCCCTTTCCCTTCTCGAAACTAGTGGTTTTACTAACCATCAACACTTGATGCTCCTTCTTGATTTCTACCTTCGCAGTGTCAAATATCTCGAACAGCTCAGGGATCATTATTTCCATCCCTGGCATTTTATAGTTCATCACGAAGCTCTAGTAGCTTAGTGAGACTGACTAGGAAAACTATATCAATCACTTTCTTATCTGGAAGATCAACTCCCACTCGATTCAAGCGATTGTACCACCCAGACAATCTGAGCACATGCTCAATGATTGAGCTATTCTCCTTCATCTTGCAGGCAAAGAATCTTGTTGGAGATCTCATATCTCACAACACGGGCATGAGCCTGAGATCCCAATTTCAACTCTTAGAACATCTCATATGTTCCGTGACATTCAAAACGTTTTTGGAGCCTCATTTCTAAGCCGTAAAGCATGACACACTAAACTATCAAGTAGTCATCGGAACGTGCCTGTCAGATGTTCACAACATCTATAGACGATGCTAGAGGGGGTGGCGCACCGAGCGGTGCATTAAGGACATAAGCCTTTGTGTAGCAATGAGGACAATCCTCATATCACGGACCTAGTCCGCAATATTGCTACCATCATCTTTCAACTCTATTTCTCTAGGAACATATAAAAATTAAAGGGAGCTACAACTTGAGCTAGTAACCTAGAACATAAGTTGCAAAGACCATTGTTCAAGAAGTCGTCCGTTAACCAGTTAACTTGCCAGTTAATCGCTACTCACAGGGTGAACGAATCAAATAGCACCTATTCATCACGTTAACTTGTCACGCCGATTAGTTGGCCAGTTAGACCGATTAATCTGTCATCATATCGATTAATCAGTTGCCAAACCAATTAATCGCTACTGGACGTGGGCAAACAAATCCCAAAAATTTGGCACATAACCACTCCCGCCCCCTCTTGCTACTAAATAACTACAGTTTGGCCCTCCCCCACTCCCTGATGCTCCTTTAATCCCCTCCTAACCTAGAACGTGGCTAGCCAGGTCCTCGCTAGTGCTAGCCACCACAATACACCTCCAAGATCCACCTGCTCTACCACTCTGGTCACCTGTTAGGAGCCTACCCCCCTTGACTACTCCGCAATACCTTCCTCCACTACTCACAAGTAGGCAAGGTACTACCATATTTTTTCCCTATCTTAGTGGAGAATCTAGCATTCATAAATTAGTAGATTATAAATTACAATCTTGTAGGTTAGTGGATGTAACTTATTGTTTTGGTTGTAATATGTAGTATATTGTGTGATGTATGTTAGAAAGTATATGGGCAAGTTTAACTGTTTAATTAATACTTTTGAATTTGAGATTTTGTAGATTTGGATGTATAACGATTATACCTCTTGTCAATTTTTTTATATGCCTACAATATAATATTTTGGTATATATATCACATAGCTAGTATGGAAGTATGGTATAGTACATAAAAAATCTATATATAAGTTGGCAATTTTCTATTTAAACTACTGATTAATGGTCAACCGATTAATCCAGTTAATAGGTCAATTCACCAATTAATCTCTACTCCCAAGCGGGCTGAGCAGCTAACAGTTAATGATTTCCTAAACATTGGCAAAGACACTACTGACTATGTTCATGATAATGAGTTCAATTAATCATATTACTTAAGAACTCACACTCAAATTGACATCCCTCCGGTCATTCGAGTGATACATGATCCAAATTCACAACCTCAAGTCCGATCATCACGTGAGTTGAGGTGGTTTCAATGGTGAGCATCATCATGTTGATCATATCTACTATATGAGTCATGTTTGACCTTTCGGTCTCTTGTGTTCCGAGGCCATGTCTGTACATGCTAGGCTCGTCAAGTTTAACCCGAGTGTTCTGCATGTGCAACACTAGCTTGCACCTGTTCTTTGTGAACATAGAGTCTATCACACGCGATCATCACGTGGTGTATCGACACGACAAACTTTCACAACGGTGCACACTTGGGGAGAACACAATTGATCTTGAAATTTTGGTGAGGGATCACCTTATAATTCTACCATCATCCTAAGCAAAACAAGGTGCATAAAAGGACTAACATCACATGCAAATCATAAGTGACATGATATGGCCATGAACATGTGCTTTTGATCTCCATCCTTGAAGCACCGACATGATCTCCATCGTCACTGGCATGACACCATGATCTCCATCATCTTGATATCTATCAACATGTCGCCATCGGGGTTGTCGCGCCCACCATGCTTATACTACTATTACTACTGCTTAGCGATAAAGTAAAGCATTACATAGCGCTTAATGATTGATACGCAGGCCATACAATAATTAAAGGCAACCCTATGGCTCCTGCCGGTTGCCGTACTCATCGACATGCAAGTCATGATATTCTATACAATACATGATCACCTCATACATCACATATATCTCATCATGTAATTGGCCATATCACATCACAACATACCCTGCAAAAACAAGTTAGACGTCCTCTAATTGTTGTTGCAAGTTTTATGTGGCTGCTACGGGTATCTAGCAAGAACAATTCTTACCTACGCAAAAACCACAACGGTGATACATAAATTGCTTTTCAACCTTGTCAAGGACCACCTTTGTCAAATCCGATCCAACTAAAGTAGGAGAAACAGGCACCCGCCAGCCATCTTTGTGCAACGAAGTTACACATCAGAAGATGGAACCGGTCTCTCGTAAGTGTACGAGTAAGGTTGGTTCGGGCCGCTTCATCCCACAATACCGCTGAACCAAAACACGACCAAGCGAGGAAGCAATCTAAGCATCAACGCCCACAAACTCCTTTGTGTTCTACTCAAGATCTCATCTACACATAGACCTAGCTCATGATGCCACTGTTGGGGAACGTTGCATGGGAAACAAAAAATTTCCTACACACATGCAAGATCTATCCATGGTGATGAGCATCTACGAGAGGGAGAGTGGATCTACATACCCTTGTAGATCTCTAACGGGAAGCGTTAAGAAACGTAGTTGATGTAGTCGAACGTCTTCATGATCCAATCACGATCCATCCCGTGATCTCATCACGAGCCATCCCGCGATCCCATCGTGGTCCTTGCGATCTAGTGCCGAACGGACAGCACCTCCGCGTTCAGCACATGTACAGCTCGATGACAATCTCCGCCTTCTTGATCCAGCAATAGGGAGCAGATAGGTAGATGAGTTCTCCGCCAGTAAAACAGTTGTCCCGACAGGGCTTCACCAAGCACAACCGAGACGATCTAGTGGAGACCAGACCTAGAGGAAGAGAGAGGGCAACACGTGACAATTCTTAGGTGCGGCTGCCCTCCCTCTCCTCATCTATACATAGGGGGAAGGGAGGAGGGGTGGCGCTACCCTAGATCCAATCTAGGGGTGGCGGCTACGGCAGATGGGGGCACCCCCTAGGGGAATCCTAGGGTGATTTGGCCCCCAAGCCAGGTGGAGGGAACCCTAGATGGGGAGCCACATGGTTTCCTGTGAAGAGGAACGATTTGATGCAGCAAAGTAGATAAGTATTTCCCTTAGTTTTTGAGAACCAAGGTATCAATCAAGTAGGAGATATAAACAATCCACCAATAGATGTACCTGCACAAGGAATCAAACTCTTGCACCCAATGCTATAAAGGGGATGTCAATCCCTTCACGGTTATTTGCAAGGATGAGATCTAGTAGAGATAGATATAATAGGATGCTTGAATGGAAAGTAAAACTAAAAGTAAAAATAGGACACCCAGTATTTTTGGTATTTTTGGTTTTGGATCTGAAAATGTAATATAGAAAATAGACTCGGGGGCCATAGGTTTCACTAGATGGCTTCTCTCATGATGGCACGTATTCCGGTGGGTGAACAAATTACTTTCGAGCTATTAATAGAAAAGCTAATAATTATGAAGATATCCAAGGCAATGATTATGCATATAGGCATCACGTTCGTGTCAAATAGACCGAAATGATTCTGCATCTACTACTATTACTCCACACATCGACCGACTCCTACCTGCATCTAGAGTATTGAGTTCATGAAGAACAGAGTAACGCATTAAGCAAGATGACATGATGTAGAAGATAAACTCAAGCAATATGATGAAAACCCCATATATTTACACTTGATGGCAACAATACAATATGTGCCTCGCTACCCCTACTTTGTCACTGGGTGAGGACACCGCAAGATTGAACAAAAAACTAAGCACTTCTCCTATTGCAAGAATTACCAATCTAGTTGGCCAAACCAAACCAATAACTCGAAGAGACTTGCAAAGGTATGAAATCACACATATAAGAATTCAGGAAAGACTCAAATAATATTCATGGATAATCTGAACATAAACCCACAATTCATTGGATCTCGAAAAACACACCGCAAAAGAGTATTACATCGGATAGATCTCCATGAAGATCACGAAGAGCATGGTATTGAGAACCAAAGAGAGAGAAGAAGCCATCTTGCTACTTGCTATGGACTCGTAGGTCTGTGGTGAACTACTCACGTATCATCAGAGGGGCAATGGAGTTGATGTAGATGCCCTCCGTGATCGAATCCCCCTCTGACAAATTACCAAAAAAGGCTCCAAGATTGGATCTCTCACGAACGGAGGCTTCTGGCGGCGGAAAAGTGTTTTCATGGCTCGTTCTGATAATGATGGAATATTTGGGAATTTATAGGCCGAACATTAGGGTTAGGGGAGTTGCCAGGGGCCCATAAGCCTGCCCGGCGCGGGGTGCCCCCTGGCCACGGCTAGTGGGCATGCGGCCCCATGGCAGCTCCTGTGCCTTGGTTCTCAAGTCTCGTGACTTCCTTTTATTCCAGAAAAAATCATTCTGGAGGTTTTATTCCGTTTGGACTCTGTTTAATATTCCTTATCTGCCGAACTCAAAAACAAGGAAAAACATTAACTGGCACTAGGCTCTAGGTTAATAGGTTAGTCCCAAAAATAATATAAAATAACATGTTAGTGCATATAAAGCATCCAAAACAGATAATATAGTAGCATGGAACAATCAAAAATTATAGATACTTTGGAGACATATCACCCCACCTCTCCTGGTTACGTGGGAAAGGGTGAGGGGGCACACAACCCCTTAGTGGGCTGGTTTGCCCCTTCCCCTTGGCCCGTGAGCCCCCCCAACACTTGTCGGCGCCCCCCGAAACCCCTTTCGGCACTCCTGGTCACAACCATGTACTCCCGGAACGCTTCCGGACTCCGGTTCCATTCGTCCTATATATCAATCTTCACCTCCGGACCATTCCGGAGTTTCTCGTCACGTTCAGGATCTCTTCTGGGACTCTCAACAACCTTCAGTCACCAACATTCATAACTCAACTATACCGAAACGTTAACGAACCTTAATTGTGCAGACCCCACGGGTTCGAGAACTATGTAGACATGACCGAGACACCTCTACGGTCAATAAACAATAGCAGGACCTGGATGCCTATATTGGTTCCTACATATTCTATGAAGATATTTATCGGTCGAACCTCTATGTCAAGGATTCAGTTAATCCCGGATGATGTTCCCTTTGTTCTTCGGTTTGTTACTTGCTCGAGATTCGATCGTCGGTATCTCTATACCTAGTTCAATATCGTTAACGGCAAGTCTCTTTACTCGTTCCGTAATACAAAATCATGTGGCTAACTCTTTAGTCACATTGCTTGCTAGGCTTATAGTGATGTTGTATTACCGAGTGTGTCCTGAGATACCTCTCCGTCACACGGAGTAACAAATCCCAGTCTTGATCCATGCCAACCCAATAGACACCCTCGGAGATACCTGTAGAGCACCTTTATAGTCACCCAGTTATGTTGCGACATTTGATACAAACAAGGTACTGCTCCGATGTCAGTGAGTTGCATGATCTCATGGTCATAGGAACAGATACTTGACATGCAGAAAACTATAGCAATAAACTGACATGATCATATGCTACGTCAATAGTTTGGGTCTTGTCCATCACATCATTCTCCTAATGATGTGACCCCGTTATCAAATGGCATCTCATGCCCATGGATAGCAAACCTTAACCATCTTTGATCAATGAGGTAGTCTATTAGAGGCATACTAGGGACATGGTGTTGTCTATGTATCCACACATGTATCTGAGTTTCCAATCAATACAATTCTAGCATGGATAAAAAATGATTATCATGAACAAGGAAATATGATAATAACTAACTTATTATTGCCTCTAGGGCATATTTCCAACATTACAATAGTACCTAAAGTGGTAATTTTCTTTATTATACTAATGTATCTCACGAGAATTTTGTCAAGTTTTGTGTGATTGAAGTTTTCAAGTTTTGGGTGAGATCACGAAGGATGAAGGAATAAGGAGGAAGAAGATCCTAAGCTTGGGATGCTACAACACCCCAAGGTAATATCCATAGAGTAACAAGCAACTAAGCTTGGGGATGCCCCGAGTGGCATCCCCTCTTTCTTCTAACATCCATCGGTATTTTACTTGGAACAATATTTTTATTCGTCACATATCATGTGTTTTGCTTGGAGCGTCCTGTATCTTTGCTTTATTTTCTTTTATCCTTGATGCACACACCTATTTGAGAGATCCAAAAATATGCTATGATTTGCTAGAATTTCTGTTTATGCTTCACTTAAATCTATTGAGCAAAGGAATTGCTCTTATGCTTCACTTATATATTTTTGAGCACGTCGTGCTTTTACATGTTTGAAGAAATGCTCTCATGCTTCACTTATATTTATTTGAGAGTACTAATTTTGAACAAATCCTCTCATGCTTCATTATACTATTTTTGAGATATGAAACTTGTATGCTCATGTTCTTCACTTATATCCATGTGAGCTGGTCAAAAGCAATTGCAATATATGAAACTAGTCATAAAGTAATACATATGCAAGAGGGATATAATAAAAACTTTCATGAAGAGCATAGACAAATTAAATTTGATTCTTCGTAATAGTTTTGAGACATGACAATAGCAATATGTGAGTTATGTTGGTGAGTAATTATGCTTAGTATGAATATTGGTGTTAAGGTTTGTGATTCCCTATGCAAGACGAAAGTCAATAGTTGTGCTACGAAATTACATACTACTTATGGTGCATTATTCGGTGTTAATTATGCTTAAGGCTCTCTTATGTGATTTTTCGTTTCTTGGTTGGATGCTTCTCAATCCCTTGCTAGCATTCACTTGCACTAAGTAAAATACTACTTGTGCATCCAAAATCCTTAACCCAGTTTTGCCATATGAGTCCACCATACCTACCTATATATGCTATTTTCATGCCATTCCAAGCAAATTTGTATGTGGCATCTCTAAATTTCAAAACAAATTTTCCTTTTTGTGTTCTCGTACCGCTCATGAAATGGTAGGGGGTGACCAATATTTTCCCATGCTAGATGTGTTATTCCCAAGATGAGTGTTTATTCACTTGTCATTGCGTGAGAGTACGCGGTAATAGGGATGGCCAGTACCAAAAAAAATACTTTATGTTGATAAATAATAAATTCCTTGGAAAGTTTTGGTATGGAAGGCAACCATGGATTCGGCTAGCCATGGAAAGTGAAAGTATGGTGGAAAAAGGAATAAACTTTATTTCTGTTTGGGAACTACCTATGATGTATCTAGCGTGAAAAGATATTGAAATCTCAGAGTCATTTTCGTTGACAAGAAAGGAATGCCACCCAAAATATTTTTTCTCTATCAATTTAAAAACTTGAGCTCTATCACGTCTACTAATCCCTACTTCCCTTTGCGAAGGGCCTATCTATTTACTTTATGCAATTTTTATTTTTCAATTTGAGTCTCCATCTTATCTTATAAAGCACCAACTAGGAGACACTATGATCGTACTTGAGCATTAGGTGTAGCTAATATTTGAGTGTGTATTGTGAATGGATCAATGATTGAGCATGATGGGCTATGGATAACTTGGTTTAGAATTAATATTTTGAAAGACATGGTTGCTTGTTGATATGCTTGAGTATTAAAGTTTTCATGTCAAAACTAGACTATTGCTTTGAACCAACTAAAGTCCAGATGTCCATGCTACAAAGAAAACAGTATATGATGAATATGTTAGGCAGCATTCCACATCAAAAAATCTATTTTAATCATTTACCTACTCGAGGACGAGTAGAAATTAAGCTTGGGGATACTGATACGTCTCCAATGTATCTATAACTTTTGCTTGCTCCATGCTGTTATATTATCAATCTTGGATGTTTTACAATCATTTTATAGCAACTTTATATCACTTTTTGGGACTAACCTATTGACCTAGTGTGAAAGTGCCAGTTGCTGTTTTTGCGTGTTTTTTTACTTCGCAAAAAATAAGGACCAAATGGACCCCAAACGCTATGTGGATTTTTGGGGAATTTTTATGGACCATAAGAGCCAATATGGGACAAAGAACACCAGGAGAGGGGGCCGAGGGTGGCCGCCCTCCACCAGGGTGTGCCATAGGCCCCTGGCATGGTCTGGTGGAGGGTTCCCACCTCGGGGACCCCCTCAACTGACTATCAAGCCTATAAGTTCCCATATTTTTGGAAAACCCTAGATGAGTGAACGAAACACGATTCCAGCCGCCAAAAGTTCCAAAACCTCGAGATCCAATCTAACACCAAGACAAAGGGGTTCATCTTCATCAAAGGTGCCTCTCCAATGATGCGTGAGTAGTCCACCATAGACCTACAGGTCCATAGGCTATAGCTAGATGGCTTCCTCTCTCGCTATGATTCTTAATACAATGGTCTCTTGGAGATCTATTGGATGTAATCACTTTTGCGGTGTATTTGTTGGGATCCGATGAATATTGAGTTCATAATCAGTTTCTATCCATGAATATGATTTGAGTCTTCTTTGATCTCTTATTTGCATGATTACTTATAGCCTCATATTTTTTCTTTGAATGTTTGGTTTAGTTAGGCCAACTAGATCGATTTTTCTTGCCATGGGAAGAGGTGCTTTGGGATGGGTTCCATGTTGCGGTGTTCTTTCCCAGTGACAGAAAGGGCAGCAAGACACACATGTATCGTTGCTATTAAGGATAACAAGATGGGATTTATTCCTACATGAATAGATCTTTTCTACATCATGTCACCGTTCTTATTGCATTACTCCGTTTTCCCATGAACTTAATACACTAGATGCTTGATGGATAGCGGTCGATGTGTGGAGTAATAGAAGTAGATGCAGAATCATTTCGGTCTACTTATCTTGGACATGATGCCTATATAATGAGCATTTCCTGGATATTGTCATGATTATTTGATATTCTATCAATTTGCCAACAATAATTTGTTCACCCACCGTGTGCTATACTCATGAGAGAAGCCACTAGTGAAAGCTACACCCCTCGGGTCTTCCTTTCCAACATATTGCTTTCCGATCTACTATTTTGCCTTTTTGTTTTCAGATCAATTAATCCAAAAAAACAAAAAATACCTTGTTGCACTTTTTGTTTACTTATTTTAGTTTGTGTTCTTGTGATATCTATTTGCCAAATTTATCATTACCTAATCTATATTATTATCGTAGAGAGCTTGACAACCTCTCTTTCGCGTCGGGTTGCAAGTATTTGTTTTTTGTGTGCAGGTATTGTTTACGTGGGTGTGTTATATTCCTCTACAGATTGATACCTTGGTTTCATAATTGAGGGAAATACCTACCGTCGTTGTGATGCATCATCCCTTCCTCTTTGGGGTAATACCGACGTGGTTTCAAGCCACGCTAGCCCCGTATGAACTGCCTCACGAAGCTACCCCGTGAGGGGGGCTCATGAGGTGCATGCGCCGCCAAGTTGCCTCGAGAAGGGTTTACCTCGCGCATGGGGTCCTGACCCTCGCGAGGCAAATCTCTTGGGAGAGGAAGGAAGCGGATCTCTCTTCTAAGGCCGGCCCACCGCTGCCTCTTGGTGCGAACGCCGGATGGGTCGTGGTACTCCTGGTCCCACTGGGCCGACAATAGACCCTAGGCCCACAGTGTGAACGCATGCTGGGGCGAAGCAACGTGAGGCCTTCTAATATGTCAGGCCGATAGAGGTCGTGCAGGGGCCTCCCTCCGTGACGCCTCAAGACCATTGCCCTAACGATAAAGCCTATCCCTCGTGTGGCGTGGTAACCCACAAGTGTAGGGGCTCGTTTGTAGCCTTTTTTGATAATTAAGAGTGTTGAAACCAATGAGGAGGTAAAGGTAGAATTAATATTCTCTCAAGATCTATCAACCACTAATACAACTCTACGCATACTAATGCTTACTTTACCTAAAACAAGTATGAAACTACTTTGCGGAAATAGAACTAGAAGTACTTTGTTAATATTTTTGCAAGATAATAAAGAACGTGGAAATAAAAATTAGGTGTTGTTTTAATAATAGATCAATAAATTGAATATAGCGAGTGTGGAAAAGTGGTGATAGGATTTGTGAGGTTGTCCTAGGAAATTGATAACAAGAGTGGTATCATTATTGCAGATTTATATGAGGGAGAGGCATGATCTAACATACTTTCCGTACTTGGATTATATGCTTATGATTTGAACTCTAGAAAGCATCCACAACTACTAAATATCATTAAGGTAAACCCAACCATAGCATTAAACATCAAGTCATGTTTATTCCCATACACAACAACCCCTTTACTCGGTTGTAAGCTTCTGTCACACTAGCCCCCCCCCACTGTAAGCGAGTCATGAACGTATTACAACATCCTTCAGCGTGAATCCTTCATGTGTGCGCCTGACGGAAGGCACCTTAGATAACACCAAAATAAACCATGCAACTCAAACCAATCAAGATAATCAATCAACCCATAGGACACAAGGGATCTACTTAAACATCATATGATAGGAACAAATCATTGGATAATAATATGTAGCATAAAGCACCATGTTCAAGTAGGGGGTACAGGGGGATGAGGGAGAGTGGACCGCTGTAAATAGATGAGGGAAACTGATGGCGGCAGCAACGCTGTTGGTGTAGATCGTCATCACGATGGTTGCCCCAGCAGCGTTACAGTGCCACCGGGAGAGAGGGGGAGAGAGCCCCCCTCCTCCTTTTGTTTACCCTCTGATCCATGGCCTCCTTGGCCCCCCTAGATGGGAGGAGAGTATACCCTCTGATCCATGGACGCCATGGCTCCCGGAGGGCAGGAGCCCCTCTGAGATTGGATCTATGTCTCTATTTCTCTTCTATTTTCGCATTTGTTTTCTAGCCCTTTGGAGTTTCTTAAATATTTGGAGATCTGTAACTCTGACTGGGCTGAAATTTAGAGGGGATTTTTATAGAAAAATTATCTTTCTTGCGGCGAAAGTAGGGCCCTAACCAATTTAAGGGGGAGCCACAAGCCATCAGGGCACCGCCAACCTCCCTGGTCGCAACCTATTGGCTTGTGCCTCCCTTGGGAACCGTGTTGCGTTGATTCTTATTACCAAATTCACACATATTCCAAAAAAATCTCCATCAATTTCTATCGTGTTTGGACTTTGTTTGATATGGAATTTATGCGAAACAAAAAACACACAAAAAACAGGAACTTACACTCAGCACTAGATAAGTAAGTTAGTCCCAAAAATAATATAAAATATTGTCGAAAGTATATTAAAGTTGTAGAATATAGGCATGAAATAATCAAAAATTATAGATATGAAGGAGATGTATCAGTGTCACCAAGCTTAATTCCTGCTTGTCCTCCAGTAGGTAAATGATGAAAGATAATTTTTGATGTGGAATGCTACCTAACATAATCTTGAACAAATTTCTAATCATGTCATGGATATTAAGATACAAGTGAGTCAAATAAATAGTCTATCATTTGACATAAAGACATCAATACTAAGGTTTACTAGCAAAAAATCATGCCTTTTCAAAATAACAATTCTAAAGAATGCTATCCCTACAAAATCATATAACCTGCCATGCTTGGTCTTCCTAGCATAAAGTATAAATCATGAGCACCTCGGTGTGAAATCAAGCAATTGGATCGTAATTTTTAAGGCGCTTCAGCTTTTTATTACTCACGCAATACATGAGTGTGAACCATGGATATAGCATAAAGGTGGAATAGAATATGGTGGTGGGTTTCAAAGGGGTGAAAGTGAAGAAGAAAATCTCACATCAACTAGGCGTATCAATTGTCTAGGGAGATGCCTGTCAATAGATATTAATGCGAGGAGTAGGGATTGTCATGAAACGGATGCACCAGAGCTATAAGTGTATGAAAGCTCAAATGAAGCTAAGTTGGTGTGCATCCAACTTGCTTTCTCATGAAGACCTAAGGCTTTTGAGGAAGCCCGTCATCAGAATATACAAGCCAAGTTCTATAGTGAGAATTTCTCACTAGCATATGGAAGTCACAAAACAAGAGACTCTATATATGGAGAACATGTGACACTTTGAGGCACAAGTGTGGGAAAGGATAGTAGCAAAGTCCCTTCTATCTTTTTCTCTCATTTTTTGTTTTTTTCACGGTGGGCTTTTTTCGCCTCCCCCATTTCTCTTTGTGGTGGGATCATTTGGCCTCACCTATTTTTCATTTCTCGTCCAGAGTCTCATATCGACTTGTGGGGGAATAATAGTCTCCATCATCATTTCCTCATTGATGATCATCACACTTTTATTTACTTACAACTCAACATGAAAAACTGATAGGATGATATGACTCTATATGAATGCCTCTGGCAGTGTACCAGGATGTGCAATGATCTAGCATAGCAAAAGATATCAAAAAATAGACAAGCCATGTAAATATCATGCTAGCTATCTTACGATCATGCAAGGCAATATGACAATGGAATTACAAGTCATATGAAGTGATGATGGAAGTTGCATGGCAATATATCTCGGAATGGCTATGAAAATGCCATGATAGGTAGGTATCATGTCTATTTTGAGGAAGATATAATGAGGCTTATGTGCAATAGAGCGTATCATGTCATGGGGCTTGGATGCACCGGTGAAAGTTGCATCGATCCTCGAGGTGAGAATGGGTAATGCACGGTACCGAAGAGGCTAACAAATATGTGGAGCTGAGAGTGCGTATATTCATGGATTCACATTAGTCATAAAGAACTCACATGCTTATTGCAAGATTTTATTAGCACTCTTGAAGCAAAGCACTATTCACATGCCCCTAGGTAGGAGGTTGGTAGGATTTAACCATCGTGCGCCCCCTATTATAAGATCACAAAGGATTTCAATCAAAGATAAATTATGCTCTAATCTTCATTGCATAACTAGAGACTATACGTGCATGCTTCGCGAATCACAAACCTTAACTTCAATATTCTTACTAATCCACAATCACCCCACTAGTGCTCCCCCATATTACTATCTTAATGTCGCAAAACTATTGCAAGGAATCAAACATATCATATTCTGTGATCTACAAGTTTTATGTAGGATTTTATGACTAACCATGCAAATGACTAATTCCTGTTGACTCTCTAAATAAGTATAAGTGAAGCATGAGAGTTTAGTTCTTTCTACAAAAGACCTGGACATGCTCTAATAAATATAAGTGAGGCAAATGGGCATTCTACAAATAACGGCTTTCTATATGTAGAGAAACAGACATCCAACTTGAAATGATATAAGTGAAGCACATGAAGCATTTTATAAAGCTACTCAAAAGATATAAGTGAAATGTGAAGAGCATTCTATAAACAAACCATGGACTTTCCCAAACCAGCATAGTGCATTGCTAAAAGGAAAATAGAATGTACACGACACTCCAAGAATTTACGTATATCATGTGAACAAAACAAAAACCGAGACATACTGATAATTGTTGAAGAAGAAAGATGGGATGCCTTTTGGGGCATCCCCAAGCTTAGATGCTTGAGTCTCCATGAATATTTACCAGGGGTGCCTTGGTCATCCCCAAGCTTGAACTCTTGCCTCTACTTATTTTTCTCATATCGACACCTCCTCGATCTTTGAACACTTCATCCACACAAAAATTAACAAAACCTTTATTAGAAAGGTTAGTACACATAACATCAAATCTCATCATGTCGTGTCAATGGGGCTCAACAAGAACGCAAACATAAGTAGACAAAGCAACTATAACAACAATCTATGAAAAAACAGGACAATCTGTAAAGATGCAGATGATACCTATACTTATGTAACTCAAACAAATCTGAAAGATTAGGACGTAATAAATAAGTTGTATACAAGTAATGTGTAAAAATTTCAGAATTTTTGCATGCTCCAGTAAAATATGTAAATTCAAACACTACATCAAAATTTTCTGTTTTATACAGCACAGATCAAACAAGCAATTCAAATATCCTAAAGGTAATTATTGGCACATTATTTTTATAATACAATGGATTTGTACATGGGGATAATTATTTGAAAATTTTCTGTAATCAAGATTCACAAAGTTTCCATGGGCATGAACAAATTCAAGGCTAGCCCCCACTTCAACGGTGCTCGTCCTTATCACTTTCAGTTTTCTTTTTGAAAATGTTTTAGGTTCCTCACTTTATTTTTTTGTTTTAAATTATTTTAAAATCACAATACAGAAATAAATGACTCTCTAAGACTTCCGGTTGTCTAACTGGGAGCGCTTTCTTTTGTTGGAAATATGCCCTAGAGGCAATAATAAAGTGATTATTATATTTCCTTGTTCATGATAATTGTCTATTGTTCATGCTATAATTGTATTAATCGGAAACCGTAATACATGTGTGAGTACATAGACCACAACATGTCCCTAGTGATCCTCTAGTTGGATAGCTCGTTGATCAATAGATGGTCACGGTTTCATGACCATGGAAATTGGATGTCGTTGATAACGGGATCACATCATTAGGAGAATGATGTGAGGGACGAGACCCAA
Source organism: Hordeum marinum (assembly GCA_022496015.1). Taxonomy (NCBI): domain Eukaryota; kingdom Viridiplantae; phylum Streptophyta; class Magnoliopsida; order Poales; family Poaceae; genus Hordeum; species Hordeum marinum. The sequence goes on along the minus strand of CM039674.1, from coordinate 424,863,808 downwards.
TCGTAAGCATGGCATAAGATCGTGCAGTTCGTATGCTAGAGATTTTCAAATGTCAAGTATCGTTTACTTAGACCATGAAATTTTTTGTGAAACTTCCGGATACCATAGGAATGCTTTGGATGTATCAAACATCACAACGTAACTGGGTGACTATAAAGGTGCACTACATGTATCTCCGAAAGTGTCTGTTGGGTTGGCACGAATCGAGACTGGGATTTTCACTCCGTGTGACGGAGAGGTATCTCTAGGACCACTCGGTAATACATCATCAGAATGAGCTCAATGTGACTAAGGAGTTAGTCACAGGATCATGTGTTACGGAACGAGTAAAGGGACTTGCCGGTAACGAGATTGAACAAGGTATAGGGATACTGAGGATCGGATGTCGGGCAAGTAACATACCGATGGACAAAGGGAATTGTATACGGGATTGATTGAATCCCCAACATTGTGGTTCATCAGATAAGATCATCATGGAGCATGTGGGAGCCAACATGGGTATCCAGATCCCGCTGTTGGTTATTAACCGGAGAGGTGTCTCGGTCATGTCTGCATGCCTCCCGAACCCGTAGGGTCTACACACTTAAGGTTCGATGATGCTAGGGTTATAGGGGAATTTTGTACATGGTTACCGAAGGTTGTTCGGAGTCCCGAATGAGATCCGGGACATCATGAGGAGTTCCTGAATGGTCCGGAGGTAAAGATTCATATATAGGAAGTGAAGATTTGGTTACCGGAAGTGTTTCGGGCATCACCGGTAATGTACCGGGACCACCGGAAGGGTTCCGGAGATCCACCAGGAGGGGACACCGGCCCCGGAAGGCTACATGGGCCAATAGTGGGAGGAAACCAGCCCCTAGGTGAGCTGGTGCGCCTGCCACCTCAGCCCAAGGCGCAGAAAAGGGCGGAGAGGGGCAAACCCTAGGCGTGGAGGGGCCGTAGGCCCACCCTAGGGCGCCGCCCCTCCTCCCCACCTTGGCCATCGGCCCTCCTGGCCATCTAGGGCTGCCGCAACCCCTAGGGTGGGAACCCTAGAGGGGGCGCACCCTCCTCCCCTCCTCCTATATATAGTGAGGGTTTTTGGGGCTACGAACAATAGATCTCTCTCTCTCTCTCGGTGCAGCCCTACCCCTCCTCCTCCTCGTCCTCCGTAGCGCTTGCCGAAGCCCTGTCGGAGTACCTCGCTGCTCCAACACCAGCACACTGTCGTGCTGCTGTTGGAGTTGTATTCCCCAACCTGTCCCTCCTCCTTGCTGGATCAAAGCATGGGAGGTTTCACCGGGTTGCACGTGTGTTGAACGCGGAGGTGTCGTTGTTCGGTGCTTAGATCGGAATCCACCGCGATCGGAATCGCTGTGAGTATGACTCCACCAACCGCATTCATAGTAACGCTTCCACTTTGTGATCTTCAAAGGTATGAACATGCTAAAACCCCTTACTCGTTGCTGATTTCTCCATAGATTGATCTTGGTGATGCGTAGAAAATTTTGAATTACTACTACATTCCCCAACATCTTTAAGGCCATTAAGCTAGGCATATAGTGCTCAAGTAATTGATCCACCCAGATCTCAAGGTATATCAAAGCCAATTTTCATTAACATTTATTTGTAATTAAGTAGTGAGCACAAAGTGATATATATCCTGTGACTACAAAGTCTAACTCTCTTCCTATGCATTGGCATGTCATAAAAGAACAATTCATTCACACAAAGTAAAGGCCAATACATAACATAAGTAGTTCCTTGCAATATTATCGTATTAGAAACATAGAGGGGTGAAGATTTGTTTCCTATCTCACAATAATTGCAAGTAGGAGCAGCAAGCACATGCATATTATATTCATCAAAATCTTCATGTGTAATAGAAAAACGCAACCCATCAACATAATCCCTGATAAGTGCAAACTTCTCCGATATAGTGTAGTTGGGAGAATTCAAAAAGATAATAGGACAATCATGTGTGGGCACAATAGCAAGAATTTCATGATTAACATAAGGAATTATAGCAAGTTCATCTCCATAAGCATAATTCATATTGACATCATGGCCACAAGCATAGCAAGCATCAAGTTCATCAAAAAGGGATATTTCAAATGAATCCAAGGGATCATAGCAATCAACATAGCATTCATCCATCGGTAAGCATGAAGGGAAATTAAACAATGTATGATTTGAAGAGTTACTCTCATTAGAAGGTGGGCACGGGTAGCTAATCCGCTCTTCCTCCTTTTGTTCTTTGCTCTCCTCCTCATCTTTTTCGTCCAATGAGCTCATAGTTTCCGCAATTGCTTCTTCAAGAGATTCCTGCGAAATTTTAATCTCTTCCAAGGAAATATGACTCTCTCAATAAATTCATAAATATCAGCATTGTATTCATAATTCTCATAGCAATATTGAAGTATGGAAAAATTTTCATATCTGTAAACAACATCATCATAGTTATCGTACTTTTCAAAGAATGATTAAATTTCATAAGCACCCTTGAAAGCAACAAATTCTTCTATTTGTTCCGCATCATAGTAATCATATATAGCCTTAGCATAAGAATCCAAGGTTTTATTATCATTAAATTCACATTGAAAGGGAAGGTGTAGACCCTTAATCTTTGAGCAACAAGTATAATCACATCTCGACCAACACAACATTGATCCCACAAGTGTTTCCCTTTTTGAGAAAAGCGATGATCCCTAAAGTACTCACATTGATCCAACATGTATCCCATTATGAATTTGAATTGGGATTTCTCAGTATTATCAAAGTAGTATTTAATGTTTTTTACATAACTATCATCGAGGGTTTTAGGAGGTTCCCCATCTCCATGAGTAGCAAGGACATCTAATTTTTTTGGTGTCTCGTGTTCCATATCCATAAAGAAAGATATAAAATAACTTATAACATAAAATAAAATTTACTTACTGAAAAGCAAACAAGCACACACGAGAATATCAACCGCTATGCTATTGCTCCCCGGCAACAGCGCCGGAAAAAGGTCTTGATAACCCATAAGTGTAGGGGGTCATTTGTAGCTTTTTTGATAGGTAAGAGTGTCAAACCCATCGAGAAGTTAAAGGTAGAATTAATATTCTCTCAAGTTCTATCGACCATCAATACAACTCTATGCACGCCATGGCTGTCATGGCTCCCGGAGGGTAGGAGCCCCTCTGAGATTGGATCTATCTCTATGTTTCTCTTCTGTTTTCGAGTCTGTTTTGTGGCCCTTCACCATTTCTTAAATATACGGAGATCTTATAATCAACATGAATTTTGAGGGGATTTTTATCGGAAAATTATATTTGTTGCGACGAAAGTAGGGCCTCAACCAACTTAAGGGGGAGCCACAAGCCTTCAGGGCTCGGCCAACCCCCTGGTAGCACCATGTTGGCTTGTGCCTCCCTCGTGCACCATTTTGCATTGATTCTTATTCCCAAAATTCACATATATTCCAAAAAATCTCCGTAAATTTTTATCGCGTTTCGTTTTTGTTTGATATGGATTTTTTGCGAAACAGAAAAACACAAAAACAAGAACTGGCACTAGATAAGTAAGTTAGTCCCAAAAATAATATAAATTTTTGCCTAAAGTATATGAAGGTTGTTGAATATTGACATGAAACAATAGAAATTATAGATACGGCGGAGATGTATAAGGGCGAAGTAATATAATTGTTTCTCCTTCGACATCTCGCCCTCCACTCGCGATCTCGCTTAGGTTCCCATCATGTCTTCTGTAATGGCCCCCGACTAGAAAACCACGGCGGCTGCCCCCCTCCAGTAAGGAGATGTTGATAGAGGAGCTTGGTCCCATGCTGATGCCATTCGTCATAACTAACGAAAAGGGGCTAGGGAAGGCTCAGCTCTTGGTGGCCTCCAAGCACAACGAGGGGGGCCACACCGATATCAAGCCAGGCTCGCATGTGTAGTGCGGCCTCAAGGCCATGGCGACTCCCGTCTTCCTCCACTCACTCCTTGTCAGCTTGGAGCCACCCTTCTCGACCTTCCTCCTCATTATTCTGGAGCATTATGACATCTGCTTGTTCCACATCCATCCCAATTACATACTCATCATCTCCCTCTTCGCATACCTCTGCGACGTCTTCCTAGGAGCGGTGCCTTTTGTGGCGCTCTTCCGGAATTTCTACAATTTGTGGATCTCTACCGGGGACCAGCTCTATGGGTGCGCCTCCTTCCGCATTGATGACGGGATGAAGGGGGTCCTCGATGAGTGAGGATCTTGAGGAAGGTGGAGAACTTCAGGTCGCATTGGCTCTATGTCGATGCTTAGTAGACCAGCTCCCTCCTGGAGGTTCTGACTGAGCTGTCCATGAAGACCGGGCACTGGAAGCACAAGAAACACATCCATCTAGCCCAGGAGGTGGCCCTGCCAAGGTTGGCGGAGCTGCACACGGTTGGTGTCATGGCCGGCGTGATCACCAATGAGTTCCTCCTCGGCCGCATTGCTCCCCTACAGAAGCGCTCACGCCTCACGTGAGAGATCATCCGGGTCAAGGACCGCATGCAGCTGGTGTGAGAGGACCTCCATGGCAGAGTGGCAAACTTAGTCTATGCAGCCTTGTTCACAGGGCCATGCGGGTGACGCCCAGGGCTGCGCGTCCCTTGTATAGCCAGACCAACCAGGAAGACCTCGTCACGACGATGGCCCAGTTCGATAGTTGAGGGCCGATCCAGACATACCCGGAGGCACCCGAGGATCCCTCGGTGATGAGATCCACCTCAGAAGAGGGTGGCGCCTCCAACTCCGGCGGGGAGCATAGCGGGGACTCATCGCCGCAGGTGAGGCGCTCACTCCGTCTAGACAATGACGACGACGATGAGGACACCATCAAGTTCCACGTCGCCCCCGCCGCACCCCTCGGGGTAGGATGAGAAGACGCTGGGACTGACGAGTCCTAGAAGGAGCAGGGTGAGGAGGCCTCTGTGCCTCCTGACGCGGTCCCTTCGACACTCCCGCACACGGCCGCCCAAACACGCCTCCATGAAAAAGGAGTGGGAGATGCAACACCATTAGGACGCGGAAGTGGATGCGTTGGGGCCACAGGGATGACTGAGTTCTCTCCCCTTTTTACCCTCCTAGACCCTGGCTTCCACAGTTTAGACAAGCTCTTGCGCTCCAGGCCGGCTGCTGAGGAGGAGAAGGGGGAGAAGACCAAGAGGAGGAAGACCCCGCAACAAAAGGGCTCGCCTCCCCCAAAATCCTCCACGTCCTCCATGGAGTCGCATCCGATGGCATCGCCGAAGCAAGGAGTCGGGCCGGGCGAGCGGGGTGAGGCGACGCCACCCGATCTCGTCGAGGGGCAGCCCCCTCAGCGATGGCTGAGGCGGGAGCGGAGGGAGGCTAGATACCGGTCCCAGCTCCGTAGGTGGAGCCCGCTGCGGAGGAGACCTGTGCAACCCAGGCAGGGACTGCCTCCGGACTCATGCTCCCTGCTCCGGGGCGCTTCCCAGGAGGCTAGTCATGGAGGGCGGCGCAACTAGCTACATCGGTGATTCTCGAGGGCGTGCCCCCTCGTTCTACAGCGCTGGCGAGGAGCAAGGGGGCTTTGGCAAGCTTCGCCCCTAATCTTGGAGGGGAGCAACACGGCCCTCTAGGACGAGGCCTGTCGTGGCCTCACGGCTTCACTCCACACCCTCGAGGGAAAAATCAGGAAGGAAGCCGAATTCTTTGATGGGGAACACCAACGCCTGGCAGGGGAGTGGAGGCGGCTCTAGGAGGCGGCCGAGCGGGATTGCCTCAGGAGGCCCGGCACAGCACGAGCGGCTCACCGAAGACACCCGTGCGGCCGTCACAAAGGCTCGGGAAGATGCCTAGGTAGCCCAGCGACAGCGAAAGGAAGCCGACGCCCATGACAAGGTGCTCCAGGAGCAGGCCGTCTCGTGCGAGGCCCGCCTCGACGTGCGGGAGGAGGCCGCTGAGGCTCACAAGAAGCAGCTCGCCGCCCGCAAGGAGGAGGATGACGCTCTGGAGTGCCGGCTTGCGACGACTACGTCTTCGCAGGAGGCGGAGAAGCAGCGTCTGACTACGAGGGGGTGCAAGCTGGCGGAATCCTAGGCTTCCCTTGTGAAGCAGGGGGGCCTCGTGGCTTGCCAGGGCGAGCTTCTGGCCAATGTTAATGACGTCGGGAAGGAGCTGAGCAAGGAAGACGCTGCCACTGAGGAGGTGAGTCATGACCTACTGACCCACGCGATGACACGACTCTTCTGCAACCTCCTCTGCCTCAGTCGCTGCCTCGAGCTTGTCCAGATTGTGGCCCTGGTCCCGAGGGAACTCCGCTAGAGCCTTGAAGCAGTCGTGAAGGAGCAGGTAGCCAGCTTTGTCCAGCTATATGCCTTCAGGCTTGACTGCAGCCATGGTACTGATGAGCCCCCTTGTGATGATGAAGAGGGCGACGTTGGGGACGCTCCTCGCACCTAGGCTCCCCCTAGACAATTATTGTAATAGAGTAGGTGCGTCCCTATGCGGCGTGAAAAACTTGCTTCTTGTTTCTATGCATGTTAAAATGGTAGAAAGATCCGTTGTAATATCAAAGATGTTGCTATTTCGGATGTTGCACCTTTGCATGTCAAGTACGTCTAGTTGTGGGCTCATAAAATTGAGGTGCTACTAGGGGTCCTTGAACTGGAGGCTACGTGTCGGACAGGGACATGAACTTCATTAGGTTAACTTGACAAGGCTATCAAAACAGTTTTGGGCCCGGGTCACGAAAAAGGTGCGGAGCCAGGTATAATATACCTACCCTACCGACACGAGTCATATAGAGATACGATTAGCAAGGAGTTGCTTACCGAATAGGCAAGTTGGCTAGCAGTGATGCTAAAGCTCACTAGTCGCTTGCACTAGTTGGATCCTGAATCATTGAGAGTTTGCGAAGGGATACCGACTTTAATGGGAGTAGTTCTTTTTAAGGCTTGAATTACTCTACATAAACACATTGCTTAGCGATTGCATATTTTTTATTGTTGATCAATGGCACCATCTTCTCAAAACAACTTTGCGTTGAAATCAATTCTGGAAAATGATAAACTGAATGGAACAAACTTTACCGCCTCGTATAGAAATTTGAGAATTGTTCTCAAGCACGATAAAAAGGAACATGTTCAAGAATATCCACTTCTAGAGGTACCTCCCGATAATGTTAATGCCACAACAAGGAATGCCTAATAGAAACTCGTTGATGAATCGAACGAGATGAGCTGCCTCATGCTGGGTTGTATGGAGCCTGATTTGCAACAACATTTCGAAAACTTTGAGGCTTTCGACATGATAGAGAGTATCAAGAGCATGTTTCAGGTGCAGTCTAGGACTGAAAGGTTCAACGTCTGGCTATCCTTGATGGATTGTAAGTTGAAAGAGGGTGATCCACTGAGCCTGCATGTGATCAAGATGATCGGTTACGCCCAAGATTTTGATCAGTTAGGCTTCCTAATGACCCACAAGTATAGGGGATCAATCATAGTCCTTTCGATAAGTAAGAGTGTCAAACCCAACGAGGAGCAGAAGGAAATGATAAGCGGCTTTCACCAAGGTAATTTCTGCAAGCACTGATATTGTAAGTAGAAAGTAGGTTGATAGCAAGGCAATTTGTAACGACCAAGTAATGGTAATGGTAAATAAGGTGCAGCAAGGTAGCCCAATCCTTTTGAGGCAAAGGACAGGCCAAAACGATCTCTTATAATAAGCACAATGTTCTTGAGGGTACACGGAAATTTCATCTAGTCACTTTCATCATGTTGGTTTGATTCGTGTTCGCTACTTTGATAATTTGATATGTGGGTGGACCAGTGCTTGGGTGTTGTTCTTACTTGAACAACTTTCCTCTTATGATTAACCCCCTCGCAAGCATCCGCAACTACGAGAAAAGTATTAAGATAACATCTAACCATATCATTAAACATGTGGATCCAAATCATCCCCTTACGGTGTGGCACACAAACTAGGGTTTAAACTTTTGTAACTCTAGCAACCCATCATCTAATAACTACTCCACAATGCATTACCTTAGGCCCAAGGATGATGAAGTGTCATGTGGTCGACATTCACTTGACACCACTAAGGGAATCACAAGATACATATCATCAAAATATCAAACACATATCAAATTCACATGATTACTTGCAACATGACTTCTCCCGTGACCTCAAGAACAAACGTAACTACTCACAAATAATACTCATGCTCAATATCATATGTGTATTGAATAGCATAATGGATCTTAACATATAATGTTCCACAAATAAACCATATAGCAATCAACTACACAAGGTAATCAACACTACTAGTCACCCACAGGTACCAATTTGAGGTTCCGATACATAGATTGAACACAAGAGATGAACTAGGGTTTGAGAGGAGATGGTGATGTTGAAAATGTTGATGAAGAATGGCCTCCCAAATATGAGAGGGTTGTTGGTGATGATGATGGCTTAGATTCCCCCCTTCGGGAGGTATGTTCCCCCGGCGGAATCGCTCTGCCGGAGGGCAAAAGTGCGCTTGCCCAAGTTCCACCTAGAGACTGCGGTGTTCCGTCCCGAAAGTCCTCTCTTGATTTTTTCTAGGTCAAACCACAATATATACCAGAATATGGGCTCCGAAGGCGGTTCTGGGTAAGCACCGCCCACCAGGGCGCGCCTGGAGGGCCTAGCGCACCCTGGTGTATCGTCCTCACCAGGTGGCCCCCCTTCGGTAGTTTTTTGCTCCAATATTTTTCATATATTCCATAAAAAATATCCATAAAGTTTTAGCTCATTTTGGGATGTGCAGAATAGGTATCTCTGATATTCTTTTTCAGGTCTAGAATTCCAGCTGTCGATATTCTCCCTCTTTGTGCAAACCTTGCAAATTATCAAAGAACAGGCATTAGAGGTATTACACATAACAGTAGGAAACATGATGCAAAATGGATGTATCAACTCCCCCATGCTTAGACCTCGCTTGTCGTCAAGAGAAAGCTGATATCGAAGAACATGTCCACATGGTTTTGAGAGAGAGGTGTCGATAAAAACAAAATACAGACATAGTATTATCATGCTTGCTACTTCTTGAGCTTGCGTCGGTTTTCCCATGAAGAGGAAAGGGTGAAGCACCAAAGCAGATAAGTATTTCCCTCAGTTGTTGAGAACCAAGGTATCCATCCAGTAGGAGGAACAAGCAAGTCACCAATGGATGCACCAACACAAACAATCAAACACTTGCACCCAACTCTATAAAGGGGTTGCCAATCCCTTCATGGTTACTTGCAAGAATTAAATCTGATAGAGATTGATGTAAAATATTGTGGAAAGTAAAAAACTAAATAAATTGCAGCAAGGTATTTTTGGTATTTTTGGTATATATATATGAAAAAATAGTATGGAAAATAGACCCGAGGGCCATGGGTTTCAATAAAGGCTTCTCTCTTGAAGGAAAATAACACGGTGGGTGAACAAATTATTGTCGAATAATTGATACAAAAGTGCATAGTTATGATGATATCCAAGGCAATGATTATGCATATAGGCATCATGTCTGTGTCAAGTAGACCAAAACGATTCTGCATCTACTACTATTACTCCACACATCGACCGACTGCTGCGTGCATCTAGAGTATTAAGTTCATGAAGAACAGAGTAACACATTAAGTAAGATGACATTATGTAGAGGGATAAACTCAAGCAATATGATGAAACCCCCATCTTTTTACCCTTGATGGCAACAATACAATACATGCCTCGCTACCCCTACTTTGTCAGTGGGTGAGGACACCGCAAGATTGAACCCAAAACTAAGAACTTCTCCCATTGCAAGAATTACCAATCTAGTTGGCCTAACCAAACCAATAACTCGAAGAGACTTGCAAATATATGAAATCATGCATATAAGAATTCAGAGAAGAATCAAATAATATTCATAGATAAGCTGATCATAAACCCATAATTAATTGGATCTCGACAAACACACCGCAAAAGAGTATTACATCGGAAAGATGCCCATGAAGATCATGGAGAACATGGTATTGAAGCACAAAGAGAGAGAGAGAGAGAAGAAAGCATCTAGCTATTAGCTATGGACCTGTAGGTCTGTGTCGGACTACTCAAGCATCATCGGAGGGCCAATGGAGTTGATGTAGATGCCCTCCGTGATCGAATCCCCCTCCAGCAAATTACCCGAAAAGGCTCCAAGATTGGATCTCTCGAGAACGGAGGCTTCTGGTTGTGGAAAAGTTTTATCATGGCTCTATTTGGTATTGGGGGAATATTTGGAAATTTTATAGGCCAAATATTAGGTTTAGAGGACCTGCTAGGGGGCCACAAGCTAGGGGGCGCCCCCTGGCCGTGCCAAGGTGGCTTGTGACCTCCTGGCAGGTCTCCTGCCTTCCTATCCAAGTCTGGTAGATGTCTTCTGGTCCAAGAAAAATCATCACAAAGATTTTTTCTATTTGGATGCCGTTTAATATTCCTTATCTACAATACTCAAAAACAAGGAAAAAACAGAAACTGGCACTAGGCTCTAGGTTAATATATTAGACCCAATATAATATAAAATAACATATTAATGCATATAAAACATACAAAACATATAATATAATAGCATGGAACAATCAAAAATTATAGATACGTTGGAGATGTATCAATGCTTAATATCATAACAACAATAAACTTTATGATAACCCACAAGTATAGGGGATCACAACAGTTTTCGACGGTAGAGTATTCAACCCAAATTTATAGATTCGACACAAGGGGAGCCAAAGAATATTTGAAAGTATTAGCAGTTGTGTCTTCGTTTTCTCACGACAGATGCCCTGGGTAGTCTTATCGTAGGTGATTGGGTCCGGAGGACGCCGACGGGCTCCGGGTGCGAGATTAGGTACAAGCGGTGATGACACATGATGTACCCAGGTCCAGGGCCCTCCATGGGAGATAATATCCCTAGTCCTGCTTGGTCTAGTTTGATGGATTGGTGTGTTTACAGGGTTGCTCCTGGAGCTGAGTCTAGAGGAGGAAGAGAGAGCAGTCGGCTCACCTTCCTCCGCTGTCAAGTGTGAGAATGAGGGAAGTCTCCCATGGGTGTGTGCGTGAGAGTAGTTCGTCCCTGTTGCATGGGGAGTTCGGGGAGTTTTGTAGGCCAACCCCCTCGGATTACAATATTCTTAAGGTACAAAGGTGGGGGGACCCGGCTGGCAGCCTCTCTAGCTGACCAGGGGGTCCCGCCCTTCGAGCCGTCTCATCGTCTGTAGGGTCCACCGGCTAGGCGGTCTTGTCTCCCCTAGGGCCCGCCAGCAGGCTCTGTGATTGGCCCTCGCCCACCTGTCGTGGCACGGGTCGCCCGGGAGGCGTCGTCTAGCGCCAGCCGGCCGAACTCTCCGGTACGGCCGGACGCACTGTAGCCACGCGGGGGCAGGTAATCGAGTGGGCGGGGGCGTGCCGTCACCGTTCCCTCGCCCGGTCGCTCTCGCCAAGGTCAGCGGCCTGGATGGCTGGACTGTAGCCATGCGCACCCGTGCGTCAGCGGCCATGGTGGCTATAGTGTCAACCGTCGTGGCGGTCATGTCGTGTCACCGTACCCATGCGCAGAGGGACGGGACGTTGCATGTCCACCCCGGGGTCAATGGAGGAGGCGACCCGGAGGCAGCCGGCCGCGCCTAGCCTGCCGGGGGTCGAGCCGGCTCCTCGACCAACCGCCCGTGGGCCAGTCGGCGATTGCTACAGCCGGCTGCGCTCCAGTCGGTCGTGGATAGCTAACTGCATACTTTTCCTTCGAAGCGGGGAGGGGAACCCCATTGCTTTGGCCTACCCAGGGGTGATAACCCCGTCAAGTTGAGTTGTCAATTCAACCACACCTAGATATAAATATCTGTAGCAAAGTGATCAGTAGCACAGTAATATCATAATTATATAGCAGTAGTAATAGTAACAATAGTGGTAACGGTAGCAGTAGTGATTTTGTAGCAAGTGCAATAGTGACAGCAACAGTAGTAACTTAGCAAGAGCAATAAGTGGAAAACTCGTACGCACTGGATCAGTGTATTCGTTGGATGATATTCATCATATAACAGTCATAACATAGGGCGAGAAAGAACTAGCTCCAGTTCGTCAGTGTAATGTAGGCATGTATTTCGTAAATAGTCATACGTGCTTATGGAAAAGAACTTGCATGACATCTTTTGTCCTACCCTCCCATGGTAGCGTGGTCCATAATAAAACTAAGGGATATTAAGGCCTCCTTTTAATACAGAACCAGAACAAAGCATTAACACAAAGTATTTATATCATGCACAACCCCGATGACAAGTCAAGCAATTGTTTCACACCTTTTATGTTCTCAAACTTTTTCAACTCTCATGCAATACATGAGTGTGAGACATGGATATAGCATCATAGGTGGAATAGAATATGGTGGAGGTTGTGAATAAAAAGGAGAAGATAGTCTCACATCAACTAGGCGTATCAACGGGCTATAGAGATGCCCATTAATAGATATCAATGTGAGTGAGTAGGTATTGCCATGCAACGGATGCACTAGAGCTATAAGTGTATGAAAGCTCAAAAAGAAACTAAGTGGGTGTGCATCCAACTTGCTTGCTCATGAATACCTAGGGCAATTTTAGTAAGCCGATCATTTGAATATACAAGCCAAGTTATATAATGAAAATTTCCCACTAGTATATGAAAGTGACAAAATAGGAGACTCTCTATCATGAAGATCATGATGCTACTTGAAAGCACAAGTGTGGAAAAAAAGATAGTATCATTGTCCCTTCTCATTTTTGGTGGGCATCAATGGCCTCTTTTTTTATTTGGGCTTCGTTGGCCTCTTTTATTTTTCATAAAGTCCGGAGTCTCATACGAACTTGTGAGCGAATCATAGCTTCCATCATCCTTTCCTCACATGGGACAATGCTCTAATAATGATGGTCATCACACTTTTGTTTACTTACAACTCAAGAATTAAAACTCAATATCTAGAACAAAATATGACTCTATATGAATGCTTCCGGCGGTGTACCGGGATGTGCAATGACCTAGCATAGAAAATGACATCAAAAAATGGACAAGCCATGAAAACATCATGCTAGCTATCTTACGATCAGGCAAAGCAATATGAAAATGATGGTGCGTGTCATAATAAACGGAACGGTGGAAGTTGCATGTCAATATATCTCGGAATAGCTATGTTAATTCCATAATAGGTAAGTATGGTGGCTGTTTTGAGAAAGGATATATGTTGGGTTTAATGCACCGTCAAAAGTTGCACGGTACTAGAGAGGCTAGCAAAGGTGGAAGTGTGAGAGTGCGTATAATCCATGGACTCACATTAGTCATAGAGAACTCTAATACTTATTGCAAAAGTTTATTAGTCATCAAAGCAAAGTATTATATGCATGCTCCTAGGGGAGAGGTTGGTAGGAATAAACCATCCTACGCTCCAAACCCTACACAACGGTTGACAATCAATAAACTAATCATGCTCCAACTTCCTTACATAACGGGTTCACCATACGTGCATGCTACGGGAATCACAAACCTTTACACAAGTATTTTCACGAATTCACAATTACTTCATAACATTACTCTAATATTACCATCTTTATATGTCAAAACTTTATGCAAGGAATCAAACTTCTCATAATATTCAATGCACTTTATATGAAAGTTTTTATTATATCCCCCTTGGATGCCTATTATATTACGACTAAATTCATAACCTAAACCAATTACCATGATGTTCAAAGTCTCTCAAAATAATATAAGTGAGTTACGAGAGTTCAATTATTTCTATAAAACAAAACACCACCATGCTCTAAAAAGATATAAGTGAACCACTAGAGCAAAATTTCCAAGCTCAAAAGATATAAGTGAAGCACATAGAGTATTCTAATAAATTCACGATGCATGTGTGTCTCTCTCAAAAGATGTGTTCAAAAAGGATGATTGTGGCAAACTAACAATCAAAGACTCATATCATACAAGATGCTCCAAGCAAAATAGATATCATGTGGTGAATAAAAATATAGCCTCAAGTAAATTTACCAATGGATTGAAGAGGAAAGAGGGGATGCCTTCCGGGACATCCCCAAGCTTAGGATTTTTGGCATACTAGATTCCTCGGGGTGCGTTGGGCATCCCCAAGCTTAGGATCTTGCCACTCCTTATTCCATAGTCCATCAAATCTTTACCCAAAGCTTGAAAACGTCACAACACAAAACTTAACAGGAAACTCGTGAGATCCGTTAGTATAAGAAAATAAATCACCACCTTAGGTACTGTTGTTAACTCATTCTTTATTTATATTTGTGTAATATCTACTGTATTCCAACATCTCCATGGTTCATACCCCCCGATACGACCCATAGATACATCAAAATAGGTAAACAACACAAAGAAAACAGAATCTTTCAAAAACAAGATAGTTTGTAGAAATCTGAAAACTTCGTATACTTCCGTAACTCCAAAAATCTGAAAACTTAGGAAAACCTGAGAAATTTGTATATAAATCTTGTGTAAAACTTTCATACTCATTCGTCTCTCTTATAAATTTATAAAATTCCTGGACTGGCACAAAAGTTTCTGTTTTTCAGCAAGATCAAATCAACAATCACCATAGACCATCCCAAAGGTCTTACTTGGACAAACACTAATTAAAACACCAGATAACAATTACTATAGAGGTAATTATGTGTGAAACACTCAAAAACTGAAGCAAAAAACAAAAATATAAAAATAAAATTGGGTCGCCTCTATACAAGCGCTATTGCCGAACGCCCCTAGCTAGGCATAATGATTTCAATGATGCTCACATAAAAAGTAGTAATTGGAATATGCAAGAGAGCATCATGAATCTCATGACAAGAACATTTAAGTCTATCCCGCTTCATATGCATCGGGATTTTGTGATCAAACAATTTATTGGAACAATAATCAACTATCATAGTAATTTTCAGTAGCATCATGACTAAATTCAACAATATAACTATCACATAAAGCATTCTTTTCATGATCCACATGCATAAAATTCTTACAATTTCCAAGGTAGTGGGATTAAGATTAACTGAAGTCATGAACTCTCCAAACCCACTTTCAGTACTATGGTAAACATTATTATCAATAAGATATTCACTATGAGGCTTAAATAAATTTTCAAGATCATAAGAAGCACTATCACCCCAATCATGATCATTGCAATAAGAAGTGGACATGACATAATTATCATCCCCAAGCTTGTAGTTTTTCATATCATTAACATAATTGACATTAATAGCATTTATAGTAACATCATTGCAATCATTCTTTTCAATCAAGGATTTATCATGAATCACCTCATAAATTTCTTCTTTCAACACTTCATCAAAAAAATTAGATTCATGATTTTCAAACAAAACTTCATAGACATAATCAAGTGCACTCAACTCACTAGCAATTGGTTCATCATAATTTGTTCTTTTGGAAATATTAGCAAGTGGATGAGGATCCATATCAATAGATTTTTATCATGCAAAGATGCAAGCAAATAGAAGGCACATGGCAACACAAGCAAACAAGAGATCTGACGAGAAAAAGGCAAACGAGAAAGAGAGGGTGAATAAAAAGGCAAATATTTTTAGGTTTTTTTGTGAAAATTGTTTTAGAAGTGGGGGAGAGGAAAACGAGAGGCAAATGGAAAATAATTTAAATGAAAGAGATGAGTTAGTGATGGGTGCTTGGTAGGCTTGATGTGTATCATCCCCGGCAACGGCGCCAAAAATCCTTCTTGCTACTTATTGAGCTTACCTTGGTTTTCCCTTGAAGAGGAAATGGTGATGCAGAAAAGTAGATAAGTATTTCCCTTAGTTGTTGAGAACAAAGGTATCAATCTAGTAGGAGGAACAAGCAAGTCACCAATGGATGCACCTACACAAACAATCAAACACTTGCACACAAAGCTATAAAGGGGTTGTCAATCCCTTCACGATTATTTGCAAGGATTAGATCTGATAGAGATGGATGTAAAAGATTGCGGAAAGTAAAATATAAATAAATTGCAGCAAGGTATTTTTGGTATATAGATCTGAAAATATAGTATGGAAATAAGACCCGGGGGCCATAGGTTTCACTAGAGGCTTCTCTCTTGAAGGAAAATAATACGGTGGGTGAACAAATTACTATCGAGCAATTGATATAGAAGTGCATAGTTATGAAGATATACAAGGCAATGATTATGCATATAGGCATCATGTCTGTGTCAAGTAGACCGAAACGATTCTACATCTACTACTATTACTCAACACATCGACCGACTCCTGCATGCATCTAGAGTATTAACTTCATGAAGAACAGAGTAACGCATTAAGTAAGATGACATGATGTAGAGGGATAAACTCAAGAAATATGATGAAAACCCCATATTTTTACCCTTGATGGTAGCAATACAATATGTGCCTCGCTACCCCTACTTTGTCACTGGGTGAGGACACCGCAAGATTGAACCCAAAACGAAGCACTTCTCCCATTTTAGGAATTACCAATCTGGTTGGCCAAACCAAACCAATAACTCGAATAGACTTGCCAATATATGAAATCATGCATATAAGAATTCAGAGAAGAACCAAATAGTATTCATAGATAAGCTGATCATAAACCCACAATTCATTGGATCTCGATAAATACATTGCAAAACAGTATTACATCGGATAGATCCCCATGAAGATCATGTAGAACATGGTACTGAAGCACCAAGAGAGAGAAGAAGCCATCTACCTACTAGCTATGGACCTGTAGGTCTATGGTGGACTACTCATGCATCATCGAAGGGGCAATGGAGTTGATGTAGATGCCCTCTGTGATTGAAACCCCCTCCGATGGATTACCGGAAAAGGCTCCAAGATTGGATCTCTATGGAACGAAGGCTTCCGGTGGCAGAAAAGTATTATCGTGGCTCTTTTGGTATTTGGGGAATATTTGGGAATTTATAGACCGAAGATTAGGGTTAGAGGACCTGCTAGGGGTCCACAAGGTAGGGGCGCCCCCTGGCCGCGCCAGGGTGGCGCGTGCCCTCCTAGCAGGTCTTCTGCCTTCCTCTCCAAGTCTGGTAGATGTCTTCTGGTCAAAGAAAAATCATTATGAAGATTTTATTCCGTTTGGACTCCGTTTAATATTCCTTATCTAAAATACTCAAAAACAAGGAAAAACAGAAACTGGCACTAGGCTCTAGGTTAATAGGCTAGTCCCAAAAATAATATAAAATAGCATATAAATGCATATAAAATGTCCAAAACAGATAATATAATAGCATGGAACAATCAAAAATTATAGATACGTTGGAGACGTATCAATGCTTAGTATCATAACAGCAACAAACTTTATGATAACCCATAAGTATTGGGGTTCGCAATAGTTTTCGAGGGTGGAGTATTCAACCCAAATTTATAGATTCAACACAAGGGGAACCAAAGAATATTTGAAAGTATTAGCAGTTGAGTTGTCAATTCAAACACAGCTAGAGATAAATATCTGCAGTAAAGTGATCGGTAGCACAGTAATAAGATAGTTTGATAGAAGTAGTAACAGTAACAATAGCGGTAACAATAGCAGTAGTGATTTTGTAGCAAGTGCACAGCAGCAGTAATAACTTAGTAAGAGCAATAAGTGGAAAACTTGTAGGCATTGGATCGGTGTATTCGTTGTATGATATTCATCCTATAATAGTGATAACCTAGTGCGACACAGAACTAGCTCCAGTTTGTCAATGTAATGTAGGCATGTATTCCATAAATAGTCATACATGCTAATGGAAAAGAACTTGCATGACATCTTTGTCCAATCCTCCTGTGGTAGCGGGGTCCATAATAGAATGAAGGGATATTAAGGCCAACTTTTAATAGAGAACCGGAACAAAGCATTAACACATAGTGAATACATGAACTCCTCAAACTACGGTCATCATCGTGAAGTATCCCAGATATTGTCACTATGGGGGTTGACGGATCATAACACGTAATATGTGCATATGACTAGGCAAGATCAGATCAAGAACTTAGATATAATGATGATAAAATAAACGGTTCAGATCTGAAATCATGGGACTCAGGCCCTAGTGACAAGCATTAAGCATGGCAAAGTCATAGAAACATTAATCTAAGAACATAGTGGATACTAGGGATCAAGCCCTAACAGAACTAACTCGATTACATGATGAATCTCATCCAACTCCTCCCTGACCAGCAAGCCTACGAAGGAATTACTCACTCCTAGTGGGGAGATTCATGGAATTGGTGACGAAGGAGGGTTGATGATCACGAAGACCAAAGATTCCCCTCTCCGAAGCCCCCAAGCAGACTCCAGATTTGGCCTCCCGATGAAGAACGGGAGGTGGCAGCGGCTTCGTAACGTGAAACGTGATGAAACTTTCTCCCTGATTTCCCCCCTAGAAAAATAGGATTTTATAGCGCTGGAATTAGGGTCGGGGGGGCACGAGGTGAGCACCACCCACCAAGCCATGCTAGGGGGGCTAGCGCGTCATGGTGGGTGGTGGCCACCCTGGCCCCCCTCTCTAGTAGCTTTTGGCTCCAATATTCCTCAAATATTATGAAATAATTCTCCAAAAAGTTCCATTCTATTCCGAGAACATTTATGTCTGCACAAAAACAACACCATGGTAGTTCTGTTGAAAACTGCGTCAGTCCGGGTTAGTTTCATTCAAATCATGCAAATTAGAGTCCAAAACAAGAACAAAAGCGTTAGGAAAAGTAGATACGATGGAGACATATCAACTCCCCCGTGCTTAAACCCTTGATTGTTCCCAAGGAATTCAGTTGACAAAATGAAAGTGAGAAACAAAAACTTTTACGAACTCTTTTGTTCTTGCGTACGTATGTATGCTTAAGTAGCACCCAGGTTCGCAACAAAGATTATGACTAACCATGTCAACAGCAACTCTTATGGATTATATTAACTCATATCAATGACACAAGCAACTAGCGAGCAATAATAAGATATCTCAAGTTCAAACATTGGTCAAAACAATCTTGATATAATATGAGAACAGTGGTATCTTGCTATCCCTTTCTAAGACCACAAAACATAAATGTTGAGCACCTCCAAAGTTTAAGCAACGACTAAACATTGTAATTTATGGTAGAAAATATCATGTCATGATGCATCCAACATTCACTATACACAATGCATGAGGATGACAATAGTGCTCTCAGATCTGGCACTTATTTGAGAAGGTGATGACTCAACATTAAAGTAAATAGATAATCCCTTCATAGAGGGAAGCAGGGATTTGTAGAGGTGCCAGAGCTCTAGGCTTAAATAAGAGATAAGTATAATTTTGAGAGGTACAGCCTTCCTATCAACGTTGCGACTTAGAGCTATCTATATCTTCCATACTAAATAAAATAGCAGTGGTTCCCAAGCGATAAAAGTAAAGGTTTACTCCCCCTCCACCAAAAAACACACTCCATGGCGAGCCGAATCCATGGGTACCGTCCAAACCAACAACATTCATGGGGGAGTTTTGTTTAATTATTTGCATTCTTTTGATTTCGGGACCAAGAATCTTTATTACTGCCCTTCTCGTGCAAGGACGAGTGAATAAATACTCGTCATGAGAATAACCTGCTTAACATCGAAGATACTGACCAGTGACCACCCCCTATCGCTCCATGAGCGGTCCAAGCACACAAAACAGGTGTTCATTGGAAATTTTAGAGGTGGCACATGCAAATTTACTTGGAACAACAGGGTAATACCTGTTGGGGAACGTTGCATGGGAAATAAAATTCCTACGCACACGGAAGATCTATCCATGGTGATGAGCATCTACGAGAGAGAGAGAGAGAGAGTGGATCTACATACCCTTGTAGATCGCTAAGCGGGAAGCGTTAAGAAACGCGATTGATGTAGTCGAACATCTTTGCGATCCAAATCGCCGAGCGTCCCATGATACCATCATGATCCATCCCGCGATCCAATCATGATCCGTCCCATGATCCAATCATGAATCGTCTCGCGATTTTGATCATGGTCCTTCCGATCTAGCGCCGAATGGACGGCACCTCCGCGTTCAGCACACGTACAGCTTGATGACGATATATGCCTTCTTGATCCAACAAGATGAGTTCTCCGGCAGCGCGATGACATGGCGGAGATGGTGGTGGAACTAATCCTGCAAGGCTTCGCCTAAGCACCGCAGAACTAATCTCGAGGAGAAACAAATCTAGAGGAAGAAGAGGGCAGCACGTGGCAATTAGGGTTAGCTCTTCCCTCTAAATAAACTAGTATATATAGGAGGGACGGAGGGGAGGAGGCAGCCTCAAACCCTCAAGGTTTGGTCGAAATTGGAGGTGGAGGAGTTCTACTCCAATCCTATTAGGAGTAGGATTTCTCCTTTCCACTTGGAAACTCTTTCCACCTCTCCACCTTTTGGGTTTTCCCACCCCTAGCCACATGGTCCTTAGTGGGGGCTTAGTACAGCCTACTAGGGGCTGGTTTGACTCCTCCCACAGCCCATGAGGTCCTTTGGGTCGAGACACCCCTCCCGATGATCCCCCGGCACCCTCCCGGCACTCCCGGTACACTACCGATGAGCCCAAAACTTTTTCGTTGACCAAAGCAGGACTTCCTATATATCAATCTTTACCTCCGGACCATTCTGGAGCTCCTCATGATGTGCGGGATCTCATCCGAGACTCCAAACAACCTTCGGTCACCACCATACATAACTCTATACTACCGAAACGTCACCGAACCTTAAGCGTCCAGACCCTGCGGGTTCGAGAACTATGTAGACATGACCGAGACACCCCTATGGTCAATAACCAATAGTGGGACCTAGATGCCCATATTGGTTCCTACAGATTCTACAAATATCTTATTGGTTGAACCTCTATGTCAAGGATTTAGTTAATCCTGTATGTTGTTCCCTTTGTTCTTCGGTATGTTACTTGCCCGAGATTCGATCGTCGGTATCTGTAGCGACCTGACCTGAAAGGTCGAATCTCCGGTGTTTCTGTACCATCCCAAGATCATGCTGGTACTCACACGGTACATCAATGTATATATCAAAGGGAAATCACACATCATTAATTAATCGAAATCTCATATCGAGTCCTTTATTGCAATAAGGATTACAATAAAGTGGCTGAAGACCAAATCATGAGATAAACTAAACCAAAAACTTGCGAGAGCTCCAAAGGTAGTTGAGTCCATCTGACTCCAAGGGCATCTCACCGAGCGTAGAGCGTATCCTCACTCCTGGTCGGAAAAGTACTCTGCAACATGATACGTTGCAGCCCTATAGGTCAGCATATTGAATTTGCCGGTAGAGTCACAAGAGAGGGGGGGGGTAAAGTAATCATCTAGTCTATATGCAAATATGGCAGGTGGGGTGGTAAGTTTTTGCATAAAGCCAAATTTTTCCTACAACAAGAGAGGGCAAAAGCATAATTACTACAATGTTGGTTGATTAATGAGATGGTTCCACCAACCAATTCTCATACCCAAGTTGACATTAATAACCCACATCAATATAATTAATTGTGTTGAGAGTTCCGGATAGTTTTAGTTCCTTTGGCTCAAACTAGTCATGACCGTGGACACGGCTAATCGATTAGGTTTGGGTACTCTGCAGAGTTTTGCACACGTTCCCCACAAGATTTGATCGCCTCCGTTGGATTTCTCGCACTTCATGGTGTTTGAGAAACGGATGACCAAAACATGGTCTTCTAAAGGGTTTCCCCGAGACTTTGTCGGTGCCCATCCTTTCCTACCGTTCTTCTACATCTCGTAGCACCGCCTGTCTAGGGTCACCATGATATCCAACCAAGCCAGAGCCCATAATGGCTTGTGACTGTGTAGGTAAGCCTTGGGTCTTGAAGCATCCATCCATCTTGCCTGCGTGGACCTTTCCGCATGAATACTGGCACTTCTCCAGCATCATCTAGGCTAACCACTAGTTTCTCCAGGGTGCCGTTCAACCATCATCCACCCAGAGGTAAGTTGAAAACTTGGAGTCTTGAAGACTTGATCATCATGTAGGTCTTGAAATTATTAACTCACAACTCTCATGAATCACACAACCAACCCTGTCTACTAATAGCATAGCAAAATGTAAATCAACGTTTCCTGAGGCCAATGTGTCAAAGGGTTGAGGGATACCTACCACATGATACTACAACAAGTAACCAAGTTTCCAGATTACCTACTTTGCATGCAATTGGGGAGATGGAAGAACTAATGCAATAAAACATAGGTATACATGGTCAAAGTGACTTGCCCTGCTGACGATCCTCGTAATCAAGTGACTCTAGATAACAAGCTTCGCACTCCGAATGATCTAACGAACCAAACAAGAGCACACCATAAGCATAAACACAATACAATCCATTCAACAGCAAGGTAAACAAATGCTTCAACAAACAAAAGCACAATCAAAAGAAACTAAGTCAGGTTCAAATTAAATAAAAATCAATTTAGTTAAAATCTATTAAGAACTAAACATATTCTATTTTTTGTTAAAAACAGTAACCAAATTCATTCTAAAAATTCTCAAATTATGTAGAATGATAGGTTTAACTAATACCAAACAGTGGCAAAAAGATTCACTCAAAAATATATTTTGAAACTCTAGATATACAGATTTTAGTAAGTTAAACAAATTTCATTAGATTCAAAATTTAAAGTTCAAATTTGAAATCTAAGCATACAGACATAAACTACATCAAATTTGTGAACTAATGCAAAAAGAATCAACTAAAAACACCAAATATTTTCAAAGATATGATAAAAACAAAAACAAAATACATTCTGTTTTCTAAAACAGAAAAGAAAAGAAAAACTTCCTATCTATCGGACAGGGTCTACGTGTCAGGTTGTGATTGGCCGCGAGGGCGTGCGCGTGAGAGCTAACGAGCGAACGACCGAAGCGTAAAGGAAAACATTTTTCTGTTTAAATCTTATAATCGGGAGCGTTGGATCTACATCTAACGGTCCAGGGGGGTTCGGTGGCTTACAGAGGGGAGGAGGAGGTTCCAGCGAGGTTGACGGCGGCCGGAGGTCGAAGGTGGTCGGGAGTGACGGTGCGGTGGTCCGGGGCGATGTCCGAATTGCTCAGGCGATGGCAGCGAAGCTCCGGGGCGATTGGTAGCGTCGGACGGGGCTGGGGACGACGGAGGCGATGGTCTCGAGCTTGGGAGGGTTCAGTTGGAGTCCGAACTCCAGCGAGGTCATGCGGTGGCGTTCTGGCGAGCTAAGTGGGGGCTCGGGGTGGAATGGAGCACGGCGAGGGCTGTGGATTTTATAGGCCAGGTGCGGGGTCGGGGGAGGGAGACAGGAGGGAGATCCGGAGAGAGGGATCTCCGGCGACGGTGGCGCGCGCGAGGAAGGAGACAGGCACGCGGATGATGCCGTCGGTCAGTGGGTCCCACTTGCCAGTGAGAGAAAAGGCGAGGTTAGCGCGTCGGTTGACCGATTCGAATTGAATTCGGGAGTTAAAGCCTATGGGCCGGCCCGGTTCGTTTTAAAAACTTTCCTTTTCTATTTCCAGTGCAGTAAAAACTCTTTTTAGGCATTCAAAACAATTCCAAACTTAGGAATTATATATATCAAAATGATTAGGAGAAATAATGCTATTTAATGAACATTTTTCCTCTGTCATATTGAATATATTTTTAAAATTTATTTTCAAAAAATGCATAATTGATTTTAAATCCTTTTAAGATAATTTTGTAAATAACCCCCTAGTTTAATTGCTCAATTATTTCACCAAGATGCCCCTGGTGTGGAGTGTCATGTTACTCCTCTCTTTCTTTGAACATTTCCAAAGGTTTTCAAATAGATGAAACAAATACATGGAAAAATAGAAGTGGTCTTTCAGAAAATCAAATGAAGCACTTCAACAAATTCATTACATTCAAACAAAGTGATGATGCAAAGCTATATATCATAACATTCCAAAATGAAATTTTGGGATGTTACAAACCTACCCACCTTAAGATGAATCTCGCCCTCGAGATTCGGGTTGGCTAGAAAATAGGTGCGGGTGGTCTCTACGAAGATCTTCTTCGTGTTCCTAGGTGGCTTCTTCCTCGGTGTGGTGACTCCACAGAACCTTACAGAACTTGATGGTCTTGCTTCGGGTAACTTTGTGGGTAGTCTCGAGGATTCTGACAGGCTTCTCCTCATAGGTCAAGTCACTGTCAAGTTGTATGGCCTCTAGGGGCATTGTGTCTCTCAAAGGAATATCAACCATCTCAGCATGGCATTTCTTTACTTGGGAAACATGGAAAACATCATGAACTCTGGACAGTTCTTCCGGCAATTCCAGCTTGTATGCAACTTTGCCTCTACGATCCAGAATTTTGTAGGGGCCTATGAATCTGGGTGCTAACTTTCCTTTAACACCAAACCTCTTGATTCCTCGAAGTGGGGACACACGAAGATATGCTCGATACCCTACTTCATATGTCACCTCCTTGCGTTTGGTATCAGCATAGCTCTTCTGCTTGGGATTGAGCTATCTTGAGTTGGTCTCGAATCAGTTTGACTTTCTCTTCAGAATCTCTGATAAGATCGGGACCAAAAAGTTTTCGGTCTCCAACACCATCCCACGTCAATGGTGTTCTGCACCTCCTTCCGTATAAAGCTTCAAAAGGGGCCATTTTTAGACTGGTCTGATAACTGTTGTTGTATGAGAACTCTGCGTAAGGTAAGTTGTCATCCCAACTGGACCCATAGTCTAGCGCACAGGCTCTCAACATGTCCTCCAGAATCTGGTTGACTCTCTCAGTCTGTCCATCGGTCTGCGGATGAAAAGCTGTACTGAACTCCAGCCTTGTACCCAAAGTTTCATGTAGCTGATGCCAAAACTTTGAGGTAAATTGTGTTCCTCTATCTGACACGATACTCCTCGGAACTCCATGCAGACATATGATCCTGGTCATATATATCTTGGCTAGCTTAGCACTGGTATAGGTGGTCTTCATTGGAATGAAATGAGCCACCTTGGTCAAACGATCGACCACTACCCAGATGGAATCATATCCTGAACGGGTCCTATGTAGTCCTGTGATGAAGTCCATACCAAGCTTATCCCATTTCCACTCGGGTATCGACAAAGGTTGGAGTAACCCTACTGGTTTCTGATGTTCCGCCTTTACTCGCTGACAAACATCACATACCGCAACATGTTCGGCAATATTTTTCTTCATACCTGTCCACCAGTAACTTTCCTTCAAATCCAGGTACATCTTGGTGTTGCTTGGGTGTATCGAGTATGGTGAATCATGGGCTTCTTGAAGTATCAACTTCCTGAGCTCTGGGTCATTGGGCACATAGATTCGGTTCTCAAACCATAGAGTACCCTGTTCATCTTCACGAAAGCCTTTAGCCTTGCCTTCCTTCATCCTCTACTTTATCTCAGCTATCTCCTTGTCCGATTTCTGGGCTTCTCGAATTCTTTCGGTCAAGGTGGACTGAATCTCTAGTGTGGCAACATAACCTTGCGGAACTATCTCTAACCGAAGCTCTCTGAGATCTTTGGTTAACTCCTGGGGTAATCCTCCGGCTATGAGTGTGTTCACATAACTCTTCCGACTCAAAGCATCTGCCACCACATTTGCCTTTCCTGGGTGATAATGTAATCTCATGTCATAGTCCTTGATTAACTCTAACCGTCTCCTTTGTCCGAGGTTCAACTCCTTCTGCGTGAAGATATACTTCAGGCTCTTATGATCAGTGTACACGTCACAACTATTTCCGATAAGGAAATGTCTCCAGGTCTTGAGTGCATGCACTACGGCTGCTAGTTCCAAATCATGGGTGGCATAATTCAACTCATGGGGTCGTAGCTGTCTGGATGCATACGCTACAACTTTTCCCTCCTGCATGAGTACTCCTCCAAGTCCTTGAAGTGATGTGTCACAATAAACCTGGAAGTCTTTCCGAATGTTTGGCAGTATCAACACTAGGGTTGTGACCAAACGTTTCTTCAACTCCTGGAAACTGGCCTCACATTCCTCAGTCTAGATATACTTAGACTCTTTCTTCAACAACTCTGTCATGGGCTTGGCAATCTTTGAGAAATTCTCAATGAATCTCCGGTAATATCCGGCAAGTCCGAGAAAACTGCGGATCTCCTTAACTGAGGTGGGTGACTTCCACTCACTGACTGCTTCAACCTTAGCGGGATCTACTGCTATTCCTTCTCCGGAAATAACATGTCCAGGGAATCCGACTTCCGTCAGCCAAAATTCACATTTACTGAACTTGGCATATAACTGACGCTCTCTAAGCTTCTCCAGAACTAAACGCAAGTGTTCCTTGTGTTCTTCCTCGCTCTTGGAGAATATCAAAATGTCATTGATGAACACCACAACAAACTTGTCCAAATATTCCATAAACACTTTGTTCATCAAATTCATGAAGTAGGTAGGTGCATTAGTCAAACCAAAGGACATGACTGTATACTCATATAAGCCATACCTGGTGGTGAAAGCTGTTTTGGGTATATCCTGTTCACGAATCTTTAGTTGGTGATACCCTGATCGAAGATCGATCTTGGAGAATACTTTGGCACCTACTAGCTGGTCAAACAGGTCATTAATCATCGGCAGAGGGTACTTATTCTTGATAGTCACCTCGTTCAATGCACGATAATCGACCACCATCCTCAAGGTTTTGTCTTTCATCTCCACCAAAAGAACCGGGGTTCCCCAAGGTGATGAACTTGGGCGAATATATCCCTTATCCAATAGCTCCTTAATCTTCTTCTTGATTTCTACTAAATCATTTGCAGGCATCCGATAGGGTCTCTTGCAAATTGGGGTTGTCCCTGGTAGTAGCTCTATCAAAAACTCTATCTCCCTATCTGGTGGCATGCCTGGTAATTCCTCCGGGAATACATCTGGAAAGTCTTGTACAACCGGCACTTCCTCCTGAACAACTCCTGTGAGGGAATTTAACCGAGCACTCATCTGTGTGGGTCGGGATACATACTTAATCCTCTTGTTCTCCGGAGTGGTGATTCAAATAGACTTGCTGGGGCAATCAAGGTTTCCTTCATACTTGGTCACCCAATCCATGCCTAGGATTACATCCAATCCCTGGGATTCTAAGACGATGAGGTCGGTAGGAAAAACATGGTTTCCTATGTGGAGTTTTAGTGCGTGGCATCCTATCCCTGCCATCATCATACCTCCTGGGGAATTGACCTTAATGGGCTAACTAAGGGTTCTGGTGGGTAAACCATACTTTTCCTCAACTACCCTTGATATGAATGAATGAGTTGCACCAGAATCAAAAAGTACCATAACTGGACGTGAATGCAATAAAAACTTACCAACCACAGTCTCGGGCTGATCATAGACTTCTTCCACATCGAGGTGGTTCACCTAAGCACGAGGAAAAGGATTTGCCTTCTTAGCTGCGGAGTTGCCGTTGTTGTTGCCGTTTCCATTTCCTTGCTTGTTGTAAGGGCATTCAGTGGCATAGTGCCCTGTCTTCTGACACTTGAAACATGTGATATGGTTCAGATCCTTGTGAGCTATAGCGGGACGGTGTTGGTTGCCATTCCCACTTCCATTACCATTCTTGAAGCTGCCATTGTTGGGACGATTATTCCCATTTCCTCCATGGTTATGGCCTCCATGGTTGTGCACGGGATGAGTGTGTCCTCCATACTTACCGGTCCCTGATCTGGTATTTCCTGAGTACGAGGAGTAGCGGGGTTTCTGATGAGCTCCAGAGGTAGACTTCTTCTATGCATACTTCCTCTTGCGGTTCTCGATTTGCTGCTGCTTCCCCTCCAAGATGAGGGCCTTCTCTACCAGCTCCTGGTAGTTGCTGAAGGTAGCCACCGTCAGCTGCATGCTCAACTCATCATTGAGTCCTTCCAAGAACTTCTCCTGCTTGGCTGCATCATCGGCCACATCTCCTGGTGCATCACGAGCCAACGTGCTGAAATAATCCACGTACTGGGCCACGGAACGGTTCCCCTGGCGTAAGTTGCAAAACTCACGCTTCTTCAGACTCATGGCTCCAGCTGAGACATGTGCGGTGCGGAAAGCTTGCTTGAACTGCTCCCAAGTCACACCAGTAATGGGGTACGTGGTGGTGTAGTTCTCCCACCATGAAGCTGCTGGTCCCTCCAGTTGATGGGCGGCAAAGCGCACTTTTTCAGCCTCAGTGCATCCTGCGGTGGTGAGTTCCCTCTCAATCTTGCGGAGCCAATCATCTGCCACAATGGGCTCTATGC
Source organism: Hordeum marinum (assembly GCA_022496015.1). Lineage (NCBI taxonomy): Eukaryota > Viridiplantae > Streptophyta > Magnoliopsida > Poales > Poaceae > Hordeum > Hordeum marinum. The sequence continues at coordinate 424,835,584 of CM039674.1, read as the reverse complement.
TGCTAGAGAAAGTTGGGGGATTCAGTCTCAGAAAACGGATGAGGTTGTCGCCTTGGGGTGGAGGGTGGTTGTTGTGGTTGTTGGTCTGATTCTAAATCAACAGCTGCATCAGGGCGTTCTGCTGCTGGAGAAGTTGTGTGAGCTCTGGCGGGAAAGTGAAGTCGGGCTCACGTCGCGGAGGCATCTTGCTGTTTTCAGAGGGGTGAGAATTAGAATAGAACAATGACCTAAAAGGGAAATTCACTACCCATATGCAATGTAACAAACATATCACACCGAACACTCATTCATTTATTCAACTCAAGGTTTCAAACATCGAGATACAAATCTCCAAAATCAAACTAAGCATCGACCTACACTTTAACGACGAAAATGAAGATACATGGGGACATAACTAAAGTTCTCCTCAAAAGTACATGGTGAAGGGGCCTCCTCCGGTGGTGCTCTCCTCATAGTCATCATCGTTGCTGATCAAAGGAGCCATGTCTCCTTCTGGATGAAGATTTTCACCCATGTCCATCTGTTCCTCCAGAGTTGCGATGCGAGTGTTCAGCTTATCGATCCTCTCTAAGAAATCCTTCACCTCATACTCATGCTCGTACTTGGCTTCCCGTAAGTCAGCTTCGAGGTCAATCTCACGATTCATCAGCCTCTTGATCGTCTTCGTGTCGGCACGTGCCCGAAGCTCCAAGGTCCTGATGTGTGTCTCCAAAGTCTGGATATAGGAAATGGTGGTGTCTTTAGTGGGAGTGGTTATGATATTTCCATTGGCATCCCTGCGACAAACCACGCTGTGTCGTGGTGAAATGGTTCCACCTCTGTATTCCTCCTGAATACGTCCAAGAGCACGATGAATGGCCATGTCTCTCCCAAGTATCCAGCTGGGTGCCACAAACTTGAAGTCGATGGGTTCCTTCCGATTTCCAAAGGTCTTCCTGCGGATGTGCACCTCGATCCTGTAGCATCCGTCTTGTGGAAAAGACATGATAGGAGTCCCGGTGATGCTCGGCAAAGCAATACTTATGTCCCTGATGATCCTCATCAGCTCCTTGCCAAAGGGCATCGTTGCGTCAGGCTGACAAAACTCCGTGATCAAAACTGGGATGAAGGTGGCCATCTATAAATTTTGAAATAAATCAGAGGGAAGTCAGAAACGAGTAGACGAGAGTATAAGAATTTTAAAGACAAAATAGAAATAAATCCTAAGGCTTTTCCAATCCTAGAGGTTACGTCCTACGGTCAGCGTGTGCTCTGATACCATTTCTGTAGCGACCCGACCGGAAAGGTCGAATCTCCGGTGTTTTTGTACCATCCCAAGATCATGCTGGTACTCACATGGTACATCAATGTATATATCAATGGGAAATCGCACAACATTAATTAATCGAAATTTCATATCGAGTCCTTTATTACAATAAGGATTACAATAAAGTGGCTGAAGGCCAACTCATGAGATAAACTAAACCAAAAACTTGCGGAAGCTCCGAAGGTAGTTGAGTCCATCTGACTCCAAGGGCATCTCACCGAGCGTAGAGCGTATCCTCACTCCTGGTCAGAAAAGTACTCTGCAACATGATACATTGCAGCCGTATAGGTCAACATATTGAATATGCCGGCAGAGTCACAAGAGAGGGGGGGTAAAGTAATCATCTAGTCTATATGCAAATATGGCAGGTGGGGTGGTAAGTTTTTAAATAAAGCCAAAATTTTCCTACAACAAGAGAGGGCAAAAGCATAATTACTACAATGTTGGTTGATTAATGAGATGGTTCCACCAACCAATTCTCATACCCAAGTTGACATTAATAACCCACATCAATATAATTAATTGTGTTGAGATTTCCAAATAGTTTCAGTTCCTTTGGCTCAAACTGTCAATGACCGTGGACACGGCTAATCGATTAGGTTTGGGTACTCTGCAGAGTTTTGCACACATTCCCCACAAGATTTGATCGCCTCCGTTGGATTTCTCGCACTTCATGGTGTTTGAGAAATGGATGACCAAAACATGTTCTTCTCAAGGGTTTCCCCAAGACTCTGTCGGTGCCCATCCTTTCCTACCGTTCTTCTACATCTCGTAGCACCGCCTGTCTAGGGTCACCACGATATCCAACCAAGCCAGAGCCCATAATGGCTTGTGGATGTGCAGGTAAGCCTTGGGTCTTGAAGCATCCAGCCATCTCTTTGTGCCTGGGTGGACCTTTCCGCATGAATATTGGCACTTCTCCAGCATCATCTAGGCTAACCACTGTGTTCTCCAGGGCACCGTTCAACCATCATCCACCCAGAGGTAAGTTGAAAACTTGGAGTCTTGAAGACTTGATCATCATGTAGGTCTTGAAATTATTAACTCACAACTCTCATGAATAACAAAACAACCCCGTCTACTAATAGCATAGCAAAATGTAAATCAACGTTTCCCGGGGCCAATGTGTCAAAGGGTTGAGGGATACCTACCACATGGTACTACAACAAGTAACCAAGTTTCCAGATTACCTACTTTGAATGCAATTGTGGAGATGGAAGAACTAATGCAATAAAACATAGGTATACATGGTCAAAGTGACTTGCCTTGCTGACGATCCTCGTAATCAAGTGACTCTAGATAACAAGCTTTGCACTTCGGATGATCTAACGAACCAAACAAGAGCACACCTTAAGCATAAACACAATACAATCCATTCAACAGCAAGGTAAACAAATGCTTCAACAAACAAAAGCACAATCAAAAGAAACTAATTCAGGTTCAAATTAAATAAAAATCAATTTAATTAAAATCTATTAAGAACTAAACAGATTCTGTTTTCTGTTAAAAACAGTAACCAAATTCATTCTAAATATTCTCAAATTATGTAGAATGATAGGTTTAACTAATACCAAACAGTGCCAAAAAATTCACTCAAAAAAATATTTTTAACTCTAGTTATACAGATTTTAGTAATTTAAACAAATTTGATTAGATTCAAAATTTAAAGTTCAAATTTTAAATCTAAGCATACAGACATAAACTACATCAAATTTGTGAAGTAATGCAAAAAGAATCAACTAAAAACACCAAATATTTTAAAAGATATGATAAAAACAAGAACAGAATACATTCTGTTTTCTAAAACAGAAAAGAAAAAGAAAAACTTCCTATCTATCGGACAGGGTCTACGTGTTAGGTTGTGATTGGCCGTGAGGGCGTGCACGTGAGAGCTAACAAGTGGATGACCGAAGGGTAGAGGAAAACGTTTTGTCGTTTAAATCTTATAATTGGGAGCATTGGATCTACATCTAACGGTCCAGGGGGGTCCGGTGGCTTACAGAGGGCAGGAGGAGGTTCCGGCGAGGTCGACGGTGGTCGGAGGTCAAAGGTGGTCGAGGGCGGCGGTGCGGTGGTCGGGGGCGATGTCCGAAGTGCTCAGGCGACGGCAGCGAAGCTCCGGCGTCGATTGGCAGCGTCGCACGGGGTTGGGGACGACGGAGGCGACGGTCTCGAGTTCGGGATGGTTCGGTTGGAGTCTGAACTCCGGCGAGGTCGTGTGGTGGCATTCTGGCGAGGTAAAGCGGGGGCTCGGGGTGGAATGGAGCGCTGCGAGGGCTGTGGCTTTTATAGGCCAGGTGCGGGGTCGGGGGAGGGAGAGAGGAGGGAGATCCGGAGAGGCGACGGTGGCGCACGCAAGGAAGGAGACGTGCGCGCGGATGATGTTGTCGGTTAGTGGGTCCCGCTTGCCAGTGAGAGAAAAGGCGAGGTTAGCGCATCGGTTGACCGATTCGAATTGATGTCGGGAGTTAAAGCTCGTGGGCCACCCTGATTCGTTTTAAAAACTTTCCTTTTCTATTTCCAGTGCAGTAAATACTCTTTTAATGCATTCAAAACAATTCCAAACTTAGGAATTATATATATCAAAATGATAAGGAGAAATAATGCTATTTAATGAACATTTTTCCTCTGTCATATTGAATATCTTTTTAAAATTTATTTTCACAAAATGCATAATTGATTTTAAATCCTGTTAAGATAAATTTTCAAATAACCCCCTGGTTTAATTGCTCAATTATTTCACCAAGATGCCCCTGGTGTGGAGTGTCATGTTACTCCTCTCTTTCTTTGAACATTTCCAAAGGTTTTCAAATAGATGAAACAAATACATGGAAAAATAGAAGTGGCCTTTCAGAAAATCAAAAGAAGCACTTCAACAAATTCATTACATTCAAAGAAAGTGATGATGCAAAGCTATATATCATAACATTCCAAAATGAAATTTTGGGATGTTACAGTATCTCTATACCTAGTTCAATATCGTTACCGGCTAGTCTCTTTACTCGTTGTGTAATACAAGATCCCGTGGCTAGCACTTAGTCACATTCCTTGCAAGGCTTGTTGTGATGTTTTATTATCGAGTGGGCCCTGAGATAACTCTCCGTCACATGGAGTAACTAATCCCAGTCTTGATCCGTGCCAACCCAACAGACACCCTCAGAGATACCTGTAGAGCACCTTTATAGTCACCCAGTTATGTTGCGACGTTTGATACACACAAGGTACTCCTCCGGTGTCGGGGAGTTGCATGATCTGATGGTCATAGGAAGAGATACTTGACATGTAGAAAACTGTAGTAATAAACTGACACGATCATATGCTATGTTTATAGTTTGGGTCTTGTCCATTGCATCATTCTCCTAATGATCTGATCCCGTTATCAAACGACATCTCATGTCCATGGCTAGGAAACCTTAGCCATCTTTTATCAACGAGCTAGTCTATTAGAGGCATACTAGGGACATGGTGTTGTCTATGTATCCACACATGTATCTGAGTTTTTGATCAATACAATTCTAGCATGGATAATAAACAATTACCATGAACAAGGAAATATGATACTAACTAATTTATTATTGCCTCTAGGGCATATTTCCAACAGTCTCCCACTTGCACTAGAGTCAATAATCTAGTTAACATCACCATGTGATTCGCATTGTTATGAATCTAACACCCAATGAGTTATGTGGCTCGATCATGCTTTGCATGTGAGAGAGGTCTTTTAGTAAATGGGTGTGCTATCTTCAGATTCTTGTCTACTTTGCAAATATATATGTCATACTGTAAATACTGCTACCACACTCCACTTGGAACTATTCCAAATGGTTGGTCCACTATACGTATCCGGATTGCTACTAAGAGTCATCAGGTTTGGTGTTAAAGCTTGCATTGACGTAACTCTTTACGAAGAACTCTTTATCACCTCCATAATCGAGAAACATTTCCTTAGTCCTTTTGTTACTAAGGATAATCTTGACCGTCGTCTTGTGATCCACTCCTGGATCACTCTTGTACCCCTTGATAGACTCATGGCAAGGCACACACAGGCGCGCTACACAACATGGCATACTATATAGAGCCTATGGATAAAGCATAGGGGACGACCTTCATCCTTACTCTTTCTTCTGTCATGCTTGAGCTTTGAGTCTCACTCAACTTCACACCTTCCAAATTAGGCAAGAACTCTTTCTTTGAATGATCCATTTTGAACTCTTTCGAAATCTTGTCAAGATATGTACTCATTGAAAGTCTCATCAGGTGTCTTGATCTATCTCTATAGATCTCGATGCCCAACAATTGAGTAGATTTATCCATGTCTTCCTTTGAAATACTCTTTTCAAACAAGCCTTTATGCCTTCCAGAAATTCTACATCGTTTCCGATAACCAATATGTCATCCACATATGCTTATCACAAACTCTATAATGCTCCCACTCACTTCATTGTAAATACAAGTTTCTCATAAACTTTGTATAAACTCAAAAACTTTGATCACCTCATCAAGGCGTATATTCCAACTCCGAGATGCTCTCTCTAGCCCTTATATGGATTGCTGGAGCTTGCATACTTTTTAGCATCCTTAGGAGTGACAAAACCTTCCAGTTGTATCACATACAACCTTTTCTCACGGAAACCGTTAAGGAAACTATGTTTTGACATTCATTTGCCACATTTCATAATTGAAAAACCGCATCAACTGCTAACATAATTCCAACAGACTTTAGCATCGCTATGGGTGAGAAAGTCTCATCGCAGTCAACTCCTTGAACTTGGCGAAAACTCCTTTGTGACAAGTCGAGCTTTATAAATGGTGAGTTTCACCATCAGCGTCTGTCTTCATCTTAAAGGTCCATTTATACTCAACGACCTGCCATCCAATGGGCAAGTCTACCAAAGTCCATACTTGGTTTTCATACATGAATCCTTTCTCGGATTTCATGGCCTCTAGCCATTTGTCGAAATTCGGGCCCATCATCGCTTCTCCATAGCTCGTAGGTTCATCGTTGTCCAACAACATGACCTTTAAGACAGGGTTGTCGTACCACTCAGGAGTAGTATGCGTCCTTGTCGACCTATGATGTTTGATAGTAACTTGATCCGAAGCTTCATGATCAACATCATTAACTTCCTCTTCAACTAACGTAGGCTCCACAGAAATATCTTTTTGCGCTGCGCTAATCTTTGGTTGAAACAAAGGTTCAACAACCTCATCAAGTTCTATCTTCCTCCCACTCAATTCTTTCGAGAGAAACTCTTTCTCGAGAAAGGACCCGTTTTAGCAACAACACTTTGTGCTTGGATCTAAGATAGAAGGTTTACCCAACTGTTACGTATTCTATGAAGATGCATTTGTCTGCTTTGGGTTCGAGCTCATTAGGTGAAAACCCCTTTTTCACATAAGCATCGTAGCCCCAAACATTAAGAACTGACATCTTAGGTTTCCGTCAAACCAAAATTCATATGGTTTCATCTCAATGGACTTAGATGGTGCCCCTTTTAAATGCGGCAGTCTCTAATGCATAACCCAAAACAATAGTGGCAAATTGATAAGAGACATCATAGTTTGCACCATATCCAATAGAGCACGACTACGATGTTCGGACACACCATCACACTATGGTGTTCTAGGTGGCGTTTGTTGTGAAACAATTTTTACGTTGTCTTAAGTTGTATACCAAACTCATAACTCAGATATTCACCTCCACGATCATATCATAGACATTTTATCTTCTCATCACGATGATCTCAAATTTCACTCCGATTCAGCTTGAACTTTTCAAACGATTCAGAATTGTGTTTCATTATGTAAATATACACTATATCTACTCAAATCATCAGTGAAGATAAGAAATAAATATATCCACCGCATGCTACAACACTCATTGGACCGTATACATCAACATGTATCATTTCTAATAAGTCACTTGCCCGTTCTAGAAAATGGGGTTTTAGTCATCTTGCCCAAGAGGCATGGTCCACATGTCTCAACCGATTCAAAATCGAATGAGTCCAAATATCCATGAGCATGGAGTTTCTTCATGCTCTTTTCAGCAATATGACATTTAGCGACAATGCCACAAGTATGTGGTACTACCATTATTAACTTTGTATCTGTTGGCATCTATGTTATGAACATGTGTACTACTACGATCAAGATTCAACAAACCATTCGTTGGGTGCATGACCATTGAAGGTATTATTCATATAAGCAGAATAACCTTTATTCTCTGACTTAAATGAATAACCGTATTGCAATAAACACGATCTAATCATGTTCATGCTCAACGCAAACACCAAGCAACATTTATTTAGGTTCGTCACTAATCCCGAAGGTAGAGAGAGCGTGCGATGTTGATCACATCAACCTTGGAAACATTTCCAACACACATCGTCACCTCACCCTTAGCTAGTTCTCTGTTTATTCTGTAGCATTTATTTTGAGTTACTAACATTTAGTAATCGAACCGGTATCCAATACCCAGGTGCTACTAGGAATACAAGCAAGGTACACATCAATAACATGTTTATCAAATATACTTCTGTCGACGTTGCCAGCCTTCTTATCTACCAAGTATCTAGGGTTGTTCCGGTTCAGAGACCGCTCTCCTCATAATAGAAGCACTTAGTCTCGAGATCGGTTTCAACTTTGGGTTGCTTCACTGGAGCAGCAACTGTCTTGCCATCCATCAAGTTTCCCTCCTTACCCTTTCCCTTTTCGAAACTAGTGGTTTTACTACCATCAACACTTGATGCTCCTTCTTGATATGTACCTTCGCGGTGTCAAACATCGTGAATAGCTGAGGGATCACCATTTTCATCCCTGGCATAATTATAGTTCATCACGAAGTTCTCGTAGCTTAGCGAGAGTGACTTGGAGAACTATATAAATCACCATCTTATTTGGAAGATCAACTCTCACTCGATTCAAGCGATTGTAGCACCCAGACAATCTGAGCACATGCTCAATGATTGAGCTATTCTCCTTCATCTTGCAGGCAAAGAATCTTGTTGGAGATCTCATATATCACAACACGGGCACGAGCATGAGATCCCAATTTCAGCTCTTAGAACATCTCATATGTTCCATGACGTTCAAAACGTTTTGGAGCCTAAATTCTAAGCTGTCATGCATGACGCACTGAACTATCAAATAGTCATCGGAACGTGCCTATCATATGTTCATAGCATCTACAGACGACGCTAGAGGGGGTGGTGCACCGAGCGGTTCATTAAGGACATAAGCCTTCTGTGCAGCAATGAGGAAAATCCTCAGATCACGGACCCAGCCCGCAATATTACTACCATCATCTTTCAACTCTATTTCTCTAGGAACATATAAAACTTCAAGGGAGCTACAACGTGAGCTAGTAATCTACAACATAATTTGGAAAGACACTACTGACTAAGTTCATGATAATGAGTTCAATTAATCATATTACTTAGGAACGCCCACTCAAATTGACATCCCTCCGGTCATTCCAGTGATACATGATCCAAATTCATGAACTCAAGTTCGATCATCATGTGAGTTGAGGTGGTTTCAATGGTGAACATCATCATGTTGATCATATCTACTATATGACTCATGTTCGACCTTGCAGTCTCTTGTGTTCCGAGGCCATGTCTGTACATGCTAGGCTCGTCAAGTTTAACCTGAGTGTTCTGCACGTGCAACACTGGCTTGCACCCGTTGTATGTGAACGTAGAGTCTATCACACCCGATCATCATGTGGTGTCTCGACATGACAAACTTTCACAACGGTGCACACTCAAGGAGAACACAATTTTACCTTTAAATTTAAGTGAGGGATCACCTTGTAATGCTACCGTCGTACTAAGCAAAACAAGGCGCATAAAAGTATTAACATCACATGCAAATCATAAGTGACATGATATGGCCATGAACTTGTGCTTTTGATCTCCATCTTGGAAGCACTGGCATGATCTCTATCGTCACCGGCATAACACCATGATCTTCAGCATAATGATCTCCATCATTGTGTCGCCATCGGGGTTGTCACGCCCACCATGCTTCTAATGTTATAGCTACCGCTTAGCGATAAAGTAAAGCATTACATATCGCTTAATGATTGACACGCAGGTCATACAATAATTAAAGATAACCCTATGGCTCCTGCCCGTTACCGTACTCATAGACATGCAAGTCATGATATTCTATACAACACATGATCATCTCATATATCACATATATCTCATCATGTAATTGGCCATATCACATCATGTAATTGGCTCGATAATGATGATGAACTCCTTGCTCTTGTGCTTCAAGATGATAGACTCCTCAACACACAATCTCTCCCTCATGGGTTTGGCTTGGTAGAAGAGATAGGATTGGTGGAAAGCAACTTGGGGAGGCTAGAAATCAAGATCCATATGATTGGAGTGGAAGATCGTGACCTCAACACAAGGGTAGGTGGTTCTCTCTCAGAAAATCTGATAAGATAGGTATGGAATAGTTATGAGTGCTTCCATTTCGAGTGAGTGGTGGTGAAGGGGTATATATAGGCATCCCCAAAAATCCAACCGTTACACACAAAATGACCAACTCGGTGACACCGATGTGTTAATCTCGGTGGTACCGAAGTGACCAAAAGGTGGCAACTTTTGAATCTCGGTGAGACCGATATAGGAAACTCGGTTGCACCGATAAGGTGACCAATGGTCAGATTTCCAATCTCGGTGACGCCGAACCAACATTCTTGGTGGGACCGAAAATGTGAATTTGCGTAACAGAAAGTTAGCAACGTAAACTCGGTGGCACCAGTATGGAATCGGTTGCACCGAAGTGTCTAGGGTTTGGCAGAGTCTGTCTAGGTACTGGAATCGGTGGCACCGAAGTGGGATAGTTGGTTGCACCGATTTTGAGTGTTGGGTATAGAACAAACTTTGGTGGGAGAGTTTTGTGGATGTTTTTGGCGAGTATCACTTGTGCACGTTAGAGCATATTGTTCACCAACAAAACCTTACTCCCTTTTAATATTATTGGCTTTCCTATGGACTCAAAGTGAATTCTCACAAATATAAAATGTAGGGTTATCTTGCTTGAAGCTTGGCCAACCTATTTCCTTGCCTCTTGGGGTTTCTCCACAATCTCCTTTTTGCCAATCCTCTCATTGAACATTTCCTGAAATATACTTAGTGGAAACATTAGTTCAGTGACTTATATGTTGTTATTAATTACCAAAACCACCAAGGGAGCAAATGTGCTTTCAATCTCCCCCTTTTTGGTAATTGATGACAACATATAGATCAACGCTTCGACATATGATAAAATCAATGAGATTAATCATCGCTTTGAGAGGTATGTGATAAGGAAGAGCTCCCCCTAAATTTGTGCATTATTTTGAACTTGCATTTGAATGCAAATGCACAATTGATTAGGTATATGGGGTACTTCTTCCATGTCACATACAACTTGGTGGTGTGCGAGAATAATTAGAGTGAATAACATGGCACAACACACATAAGTAAGGGTGAATGATCATCTCGTGAGCATTAAGATGATAGGAAATAGTAGAATCACCCATAACATAGTAGCATAACACAAACATAAAAGTATCTCACATCAAATCAAAAGAACCAAATGTTTTTGAAAAGCAAGTAAAAAGACAAATCTCTCTCTCGCTCGAAGCCTATAGATCTATATACAATTATCCCTTTGGCAACAAGTTATCAAAAGTTCAAAGGCATACATCTAAGCATTCTTGGGAGCATCTCCTCCGGTTGTTTATGAAGGAGTCGAGATGATGACATCGGCGAAGATCTCTGCAGATGTCGTAGATGGAGCTGGAGTGGTCACTGATGGAGCTGATGGAGCTGTTGGAGCTGGCACTATGGCTGATCTGGACTGAGTAGTGAACTGAGTGCCTGGCCCTAGAGGTGAATCATCCTCATCAACATCATCATCATCTAAAGTAGAAGGGACCCAAGGGATTTCCATGGAGTCAACTTCATGCCGAAGTTCTGTAACTATGTTCGTCAGCCCATCCACTTTATCAGAAAGGGACTTGATTCTAGTCTCAAAGATCCTGACAAGACTGTTTTGGTTATCCAGAATCCCCTTAAGATCCTTTTGCATGCTCTGAATAGATGATATCAGCAAATCCATTTGTTCGCTCCTGGTTCGAGGGGCTTGAGCACTAGTGGCTCTCACTGTCTCTGTTGCTTCCTGAGCTGCAGCAGAAGTGGGATGATCAGCTTCCATCACCACGATGTTGTCCTCTAGATCTGGCTGTAGGGGCAAATGTGGGTGATCTAGGGCAAAGATGTGCTTCTCCAGTCTTGAGTTTATGAGCATATGGATGTAGGGTGCATAACAGCATTAGCGCTTCTGATCGGTAGCACCCCTCTTGATTGTCTCTACAATCAAGTCCATGACTCTGATCCTGGTGTGAGTGTCAATATGGATCAACAGGTTGATGGAGTGGCCTCGGATCATCTTGTCATCTCCAGCCTTGGGCATCAGGGTATGCCTCAGAATGGTGTTGATAGTGCGTAGGCCAGCCTAGAGAAAGTAAATGGACCCTAGATGGTGAAACTTCACTTTGTCAACAGGGATCTCCTTATACATGTTGGCCATAGCATTGTGACTAGCCTTGGATTCTGAGTAGACATCTAGGTCACCATCCTGTGCTTCAGGATCTCCTAAGATCTCTGCCCATTCCTCAACAGTTGATTCATATCGGGCACCTTCAGTCATCCACACAATTCTACCATCTCCGTAGAAGTGTGAAGTGGAGTAAAACTGCATGATCATCTCCTCATTCCATGCTGTGAATTCTTTGCCTATGAATTCATCAAGACCAATGCAATGGAAGTTGTCCTGGACACTTGGAAAGTAGTCCTCATTCTCCTTGATTTACTTCCAATCAACGTATCGCATATCGCTGACAGCTGGACTTTTGTCAAAGAGCACAGTCTCATAGAAGTCCTCCTGCTCCTTGGTATAGAACCTGTAGTCCACAGTTGTTTTCTTTCTTTGGGCCTAAGGATCAATAGCTATCCATGCCCTCAGTCTTGAGTCCTTCCTCTTCTTCATGTCCTCAGCTACTGGATAGCTGGCATTGTGAACAGGGAGGTGTGGTCTAAGCTTCATTAAAGTTGTCAGATCATCATCAGCTTCAACTCTAGAGGCATTCCCTTTGTTCTTCTCAGAGGATGGAATCTGCCTAGTGGTCCTCTTGGGCTTCTTAGTAGCCTTCTTGGATGTGATGGTTTTGGGCATAACATCATACATCAACTTCTTTGCCTTGTTCTTGGGAGGAGCCTTTGATGTCTCAACCTCCTCTTCCTCAACAGCAGCAGCTTCTAGATCCTCAAACATGGAGGTAGGCCTGCCAGTCACATGAATGATCCTCTTCCTGGCCTTTTTCTCTCTTGCCTTCTTAGGCATAGCTTTCTTGGGGATCTCAACAGAAACAGTTGCTCTGGTAGTCTCATAAGCCTTGAAGGTTGAAGCTGGTGCATATATTTTTCTCACAACCCTTCTAGAGGAAGTAGCTTCAGTTGCAGCTTTCTTGGTAGCCTTCTCTTGCTCCTTAGCAAGAACTTCCTCAGGGACAAAGTCTAAATCTTCTTCTTCTCAGTTCAACCTCTTTCTGGTTCTGGTGGCAGCCTTGGGCAACCCATGTGAGCTGGGGGTGCCTGGATCTGAGAATGAACTGGGCTCTCAGGTTGTGCCTGAACTCATGTCTGCTCTCTGCTCTGACCTGTTCTGACTGTGTTCTGAACCTAACATGCTGACCCTGTGAATAGAGTGTAGGTGAGCAGAAGTAGATGAGTCATCACAAAATAAGGGTATTTTTGAAATATGAGCAATGTGATTTTCAAAAGTTTTGCAATCTGTCACATACATATCGGTACGGCCGAAATGAAATTTTTGGTGGGGCCGAGACAGACCAACTCCTTAACAGGAACTTGGCAGCCTTTTCGGTAGGACCGAAAAGAGCCACTCGGCTCCACCGAGTTAGTTCTCAGCAACACAAAAAAGTATATCGGTGAGACCGATATTTTCGTTTTGGTTCCACCGAGATGTATCGGGCGAACAGCAAAACCCTAGAAAATCCATCTAACTCAAGATTTTGCATTTTCTAGTGGATAGATGAATGATCAATAGGTGGCATATAGAGAAAACAAGGTCCAATGCGCAAGAATCAGAATGGGAGCGCACTAGCCATATCAACCCTAGGCAATCGGTGAGACCGAGATTTTGGTGTTGGTTCCACCGAGTTGCACCTGGGAGGTTTTAATGGTCAGTCCTTGTCAATACGGAACTCCGAGTGCTCCACACACAGAGGGATCGAAAAGCACTTATTCAAACTTGGTGATTCATCATGAATGGAATATGAGATGAGAAAGCATAGATAGCTAAAGAGTGGTCCTAGGCATTCTTGTCCTTCCAATTGGCAAAAGATAAATCAAAAGCCAAATAGCAATAATTGGCTATCCTCGAATGAGAAAATAAATGCAGACCAACATGCTCACACAATAAGATGTCAAAAGAAATCATGACGAACATGCACAAACACACTAGCATCTAACAAGCACTTGGGCGATGACAAAGTCATCTATACATGAGTATTTGACTTAGGAGCCAAGTAAGAGTACTTGATCATAGGTCATACTCATCGTTTAATCACAAGTGGGGTTACCACTTTTTCATAAAGCATTTAATGTTGTCACATGTTAAGAGATGCTTCGGCTCAATAATTAGAGTAAATCTCCCCCTTAATGTGACATCCCCCCATAAGAGGGATAAACTAACCTTGGGTTTTGTTGATGAAGACTTCATGTTGGTGAGGTAGTTGTGGATACTCAATGTTGATAAAGACTACCAAGAGTTGGGAGCATCCTTGTTGTTTCCTTACTCCTCTCACCTACATGGGTTAGTCCCAACATACAAGAGACAAATACAAGGATATCTATGGACATGGAGTGCAAAGCATGTGTTATGATGTCCATTGATTTGTTGATTACCTTGTCCCTTACTCACCTTTGAGGGAATGTGTGACTCCTTGAACTATTGCATTGAGTTGATGTTGAGTGCAAAAAGTCATTACCAATAATGAATGTGAGTGAATTTCATTGGCGGAGTCACCCCTCAAGAACTTACTAGTTCTTCTTCTTGGGAACCCACATCAAGTTGATGGGGATCCTTGGTGTTGAAGTGGACTTTGTTGTAGTTGAGCTTGAAGTAGCCTTGGGAACCCACTCCACCAAAGCTAGGGGTTCATCTTCATATGAGTCAATGTCATCTTGAAGCTTGTTCTTGCCCTTGAGGTTGTGGTCTTGTGGTGGAAGGTCATCTTGAGTGTTTGTCCCCTTGGGAAGAGTATTTTCATACTTCTCCTTTTGAGGAACAAACTTGGACTTGGGGTATTGACCTTCTTCCCACTCAACTCCATTAGCGTTGAAGTAGCCAACACCATGATTCTCCCGGTATCCTCCGTGCTTGCGTACAATTTCCTCAAATTGCTTACATCCGGCAAGACTCTTGTAGATACCTTTTTCTATAATTCCTTTCAATAAAGCATTTTCTTGCTCAAGTGTAACTTGGCTAAGAGAAACATCATTAGTGGAATCAATAGAACTGCTAGAAGCAACATCATTGGATTTATCACTTTTATTGTTGCTACTAGATGAAGAATCTTTCTTGCCTTTGGTACTAGATTTCTTAGTTTTAACTTGACGCATGAAAGTAGACAAGAGTAGTCGTTTGGCTAGATAAGATGAGATCTTCTTCTAGAGATCGTCATTGATAGCTTTGAGAAACTCATGCTCTTGCTCCAAGTTGAGCTTTTCGAAGCGTAGCTTGTCATGAGTTCTCACAAGCTCTTTATGATCTTCGAGAGTAGATTCATGAGCTAACTTAAGAGTGTTTAGTTCTTTAGTTAGTTGTTCTATTTTCATCTTATCATCATCAAGTGACTTATCTTGACTAGAATGAGAATTATCAAGTTCATTTTGATCAATATCACTAGTTTTATCACAAAGCAAGTCATCATCACAAATTAAATCATCTTCATCACTATCAAAATCAAGATATTCGGGGTGTGATACCTTGCAGCCTTTAGCCATGAAGGACCTTCCACTCCCTTCGTTTGGTGAATCAAATAGATAGTAGGAGTTGGTAGTCACTAGAGCAATTCCGGCAACACCATCATGTTGACTATAGTCGGAGTCGGAATGATAGCTTCTCTTAGAGTTGTTATCGGAGTCACATCCAGAAACCCATTCACCAACATGAGCTTGATGTTTTCTTCTTGTGTAGCTCTTGGTGTACTTGTCCTTCTTCTCCAAATCTCTACTTCTCCTTGAGTGTCTTCGTTCATAACGATCATATCTACTCCTTCTCTCTCTTTGTGATGACTCATTCCTTGAGCTTCGTCTTCGAGGTGACTCTTCTCTTCTTTTGTAAGGAGCCGTGCACTCATTTGAGCTTTTGTAAGGAGCCGTGCACTCACGACTTGACGAACGCTTATCTTCATATCTTCAGTTGGAGTTTCTTTCTTTGCTTCTATTCTTGTAGAACTTGTTGAATTTCTTGACCATGGGGCTTATTTCTTCATTGGTGACAAGGTTGTTGCTTGAAGTTGTGGGAGCATCACTTGTGGCTTTGTAAGCACCACTAGACTTGTGATGAAGCTCTTATTTCTCTTTGAGTGTCATCTCATGAGCAACAATCCTTCCAATGACTTCCGTAGGCTTGAGATCTTTGTAGTTTGGCATCATTTGGATTAATGTGCACACGGTGTCGCATTTCTCATCCAAAGCTCTAAGTATCTTCTTGATCATGAATTTTTCGGTCATTTCTTTGCTTCCTACACCGGCAATCTCATTGGTGATGAGATCTAGCCTAGAGTACATCTCTATGACTCCTTCACCATCCTTCATCTTCAACTTGTAAAGTTGACCTTGAAGAACATCTAACTTGGAT
Source organism: Hordeum marinum (assembly GCA_022496015.1). NCBI lineage: Eukaryota > Viridiplantae > Streptophyta > Magnoliopsida > Poales > Poaceae > Hordeum > Hordeum marinum. Next base: position 424,819,323 of record CM039674.1, on the reverse strand, counting down.
TCTCTCATGGACTCGGTTCCTTCGTGCATATCAACCAAAGTATCCCAAATATCCTTTGCATTCTCAAGACGGCTGATTTTGTTGAATTCTTCGGGGCATAAGAAGTTGAAGAGAATGTCACATGCTTGAGCATTGTATTGCAACATCTTAAATTCATCCATGGTCGCTTCACGATCCGGTTCCCGTCCATCCGTAAAGAACTCACCTTGCAAGCCAACACGAACAACAGCCCAAACGGCGGGGTTATGACCAATAATATGCATTTTCATTTTATGCTTCCAACTAGCAAAATTAGTGCCATCAAAGTACAGACCTCTACGGTGATAACTTCCCTCACTAGACGCCATACTTCTCCGAGGTTGTGAGACCTAAGAAATGGAGACCAAAGCTCTGATACCACTTGTAGGATCAAAAGTAGGTCTAGACGTGTCGGGGGGGGATTAGACTACTTGACCAATTAAAGTTTTGGCCAATACCAAATTTTATGCTTGACAGTTTTTAGCATTTCATGGCAAGTCAAGTACATCCTACACATGCAAGTCTAAGAGTATATAGCAACGGAAAGTAACAACATGCATGTATAGAAGGGATAGGGTAGGAAGATCAAATGCAATTGTGGACATGGTGATTTTTCCCGTGGTTCCGATAGGTGGCGCTATCGTACATCCACGTTTATGGAGTCTTCAACCCACGGACGGTAACGGTCGTGAGAGTCCACGGAGGGCTCCACCCAAATGGGTCCACGAAGTAGCAACCTTGACTATTCCATACGGCTTCCATCCACGAAGGTCTAGCCTCACTATGGGGTAGATCTTCACGAAGTAGGCGATCTCCTTGCCCTTACAAATTTCTTGGTTCACTCCACAACACGAAGTAGGAGGCTCCGAAGCGACACCTAACAAATCTAGGAGGCACCACCCTCCAAAAGGTAATAGGCTTGGTAATGATGATGAACTCCTTGCTCTTGTGCTTCAAGATGTTAGACTCCTCAACACACAATCTCTCTCTCACAGGTTTGGCTTGGTAGAAGAGATAGGATAGGTGGAAAGCAACTTGGGGAGGCTAGAAATCAAGATCCATATGATTGGAGTGGAAGATCTTGACCTCAACACAAGGGTAGGTGGTTCTCTCTTAGAAAATCGGATAGGATAGGTATGGAATAGTTCTGAGTGCTTCTATTTCGAGTGAGTGGTGGTGAAGGGATATATATAGGCATCCCCAAAAATCCAACCGTTACACACAAAATGACTAACTCGGTGACCCCGATGTGTTAATCTTGGTGGTACCGAAGTGACCAAAAGGTGAGACCAATATAGGAAACTCGGTTGCACCAATAAGGTGACCGACGGTCAGATTTGCAATCTCGGTGACGCCGATCCAACATTCTCGATGGGACCAAAAATGTGAATTTGTGTAACAAAAAGTTGGCAACCTAAACTCTGTGGCACCGGTATGGAATCGGTTGCACCGAAGTGGCTAGGGTTTGGTAGAGTCTGTCTAGCTACTGGAATCGATGGCACCTAAGTGGGATAGTTGGTTGCACCGATTTTGAGTGTTGGGTATAGAACAGACTTTGGTGGGAGAGTTTTGTGGATGTTTTTGGCGACTATCACTTGTGTATGTTTAAGCATATTGTTCACCAACAAAACTTTACCCCCTTTTAATATTATTGGCTTTCCTATGGACTCAAAGTGAATTCTCACAAATATAAAATGTAGAGTCGTCTTGCTTGAATCTTGGCCAACCTATTTCCTTGCATCTTGGGGTTTCTCCACAATCTCCTTTTTGCCAATCCTCTCATTGAACATTTCCTGAAATATACTTAGTGGAAACATTAGTTCAATGACTTATATGTTGTTATTAATTACCAAAACCACCAAGGGGGCAAATGTGCGTTGATTCGCTTCATCCCACAATACCATTGAACCAAAACACGACCAAGGGAGGAAGCAATCTAAGCATCAACGCCCACAAACTGTTTGTGGTGTACTCGAGATCTCATCTACACATAGACCAACCTCATGATGCCACTATTGGGGAACGTTGCATGGGAAACAAAAAACTTCCTACGCACACGCAAGATCTGTCCATGGTGATGTGCATCTACGAGAGGGAGAGTGGATCTACATACCCTTGTAGATCGCTAAGCGGGAAGAGTTAAGAAACGCGGTTGATGTACTTGAACGTCTTTGCTATCCAAATCGCCGAGCGTCCCGCGATCCCTTCACGATCCGTCCCGCAATCCAATCACGATCCGTCCCGTGATCTCATCACGATCCGTCCCGCGATCCAATCACGAATCATCTCGCGATCTTGATCATGGTCCTTCCGATCCAGCGCCGAACGGACAACACCTCGACGTTCAGCACACGTACAGCTTGATGACGATCTCCACCTTCTTAATCCAGCAAGAGGGTGCAGAGAGGTAGATGGGTTCTCTGGTAATGCGACGGCGTGGCGGCGATGGTGGTGTAACTAATCCCGCAGGGCTTCGCCTAAGCACCGTAGAACTAATCTAGAGGAGAAACAGATATGGAGGAAGAAGAGGGCAACACGTGGCAATTAGGGTTAGTTCTTCCCTCTAAATCCTCTAGTATATATAGTAGGGAGGGAGGGGAGGAGGCAGACTCAAACCCTCAAGCTTTGGTCGAAATTGGAGGTGGATGAGTCCTACTCCAATCCTATTAGGAGTAGGATTCCTCCTTTCCACTTGGAACCTCTTTCCACCTCTCCACCTTTTGGGTTTTTCCCACCCCTAGCCACATGGTCCTTAGTGGGGGCTTACTGCAGCCCACTAGGGGTGGTTTGGCTCCTCCCACAGCTCATGAGGTCCTTTGTGTCGAGACACCCCTCCCTATGGTCCCCCGGCACCCTCCAAGCACTCCGGTACACTATCGATGAGCCCGAAACATTTTCGGTGACCAAAATATGACTTCCTATATATCAATCTTTACCTCCAGACCATTACGGAGCTCCTTGTGACGTCTGGGATCTCATCCGGGACTACGAACAACCTTCGGTCACCACCATACATAACTCTATACTACCGAAACATCACCGAACCTTAAGTGTACAGACCCTACGGGTTCGAGAACTATGTAGACATGACCGAGACACCTCTACAGTCAATAACCAATAGCGGGACCTGGATGCCCATATTGGTTCCTACATATTCTACAAAGATCTTTATCAGTTGAACCTCTATGTCAAGGATTCAGTTAATCCTGTATGTTGTTCCCTTTGTTGTTCGGTATGTTACTTGCCTGAGATTTGATCGTCGGTATCTCTATACCTAGTTCAATCTTGTTACCGACAAGTCTCTTTAATCGTTCCGTAATACAAGATCCCGTGGCTAAAACTTAGTCACATTGCTTGCAAGGCTTGTTGTGATGTTGTATTACCGAGTGGGCCCTGAGATACCTCTCCGTCACACGGAGTAACAAATCCCAGTCTTGATCCATGCCAACCCAACAGACACCCTCGAAGATACCTGTAGAGCACCTTTATAGTCACCCAGTTATGTTGCGATGTTTGATACACACAAGGTAATCCTCCAGTCTCAGGGAGTTGCATGATCTCATGGTCATAGGAACAGATACTTGACAAGCAGAAAACTGTAGCAATAAACTGACACGATCATATGCTATGTTTACAGTTTGGGTCTTGTCCATCACATCATTCTCCTAATGATGTGATCTCGTTATCAAATGACATCTCATGTCCATGGCTAGGAAACCTTAACCATCTTTGATCAATGAGCTAGTCTATTAGAGGCATACTAGGGACATGGTGTTGTCTATGTATCCACACATGTATCTGAGTTTCCAATCAATACAATTCTAGCATGGATAATAAACGATTACCATGAACAAGGAAATATGATAATAACTAATTTATTATTGCCTCTAGGGCATATTTCCAGGAATACCGCATATAGGTAGATATGGTGGACTCATCTAGAATAACTTTGGTTTAAGGATTTTGATGCACAAGCAGTATTCCCGCTTAGTACAAGTGAAGGCTAGCAAATAGATTGAGAAGCATCTGGCTAGAGAGCAAAGACGGTCATAAACATGCATTACGAATAATAAACATTGAATGCTATCATGAGTAGGATATGGACACCATGAACATAAATATCATGAAGGCTATGTTTATTTTTATTCAACTACATGCGTGAACATGTGCCTGGTCAAGACGCTTGAAATATTCAGAGGAGTATACCATATCATCATACTACATCACAACCATTTTAATGCATGTTCCCCGAAGGGTTCAAACCCATGAATATAGAACAGTACGACGGGACCACTGACCCAACTGTATGGATCGAGATCTTCCTCCTCCATATCCACATGACACATGGAGACGATCTCCATGCTATCAAATACCTACCTCTTAAGGTTAAGGGGCTAGCTCGACACTAGTTAAATAGCCTCCCCGAAAACTCCATTGGATGTTGGGAAGACCTGGAAGATGCGTTTCGCTCTAACTTCTAAGGGACCTATGTTCGCCCGCCAGACTCTTCCGATCTCAGCAACGTCATCCAGAAGCCCGGCGAGTCAGTCCGGATGTTGAGGCCATAGCCTCCTTCCGGCACAATATTCGGGACGAATGGCTGGCCCGCCAGCTAGGCGAGGACAAGCCTCGAACTATTTTCGCCCTTACCTCCCTCATGACCTGCTTTTGCATGGTGAAGATAATTGGCTAGCAAGATGCAACCACAATTCCGAAGATCCCGTGGCATCTGAAGCCCAGGATGGCAACTCAAAGCCAAAGCGCAATAAGAATAAGTGTTAGCACAATAATAGTGATGCCGATGACACTGCTGTTAATGCTGGATTCCTCAATTCCCGACCTCGGCAGCGGAAGAAGTGCCCTAAAGGCAATCGTGATGGACCCACTCAGCTTGAGAAGATCATGGAGAGGCCTTGCCAAATCCATGGGACTTCAAAAAAGCCCGCCAACCACACACACCACAACTACTGGGTGTTTAAACATATCGGCAAGATACAACCCGAAGACCAAGGCAAAAGCTCGTGTAGCAAGGACGAGGATGAGCCTCGGGGTCCAATTGGTGGCGGACAGAAGAAGTTCCCTCCCGAAGTAAAAAAACGATGAACATGATATACGCCACCCACATATAGAAGAAGGAGGGGAAGCGTGCCCTCCGGGAAGTCTACGCGGTGGAACCTGTAGCCCCAAAGTACAACCCATGGTCGACATACCCGATCACTTTTGATTGGCGTGATCAATCGACCAGTATCCGTCATGGGGGTTCGGCGTCCTAGACCCCATTATAGATGGGTATCACCTCACAAAGGTCCTAATGGATGAAGGAAGTAGCCTTAAACTGATTTACTCAAATATGAAGAAAAAGATGGGCATTGATCCTTCAAGGATCAAACCCAGCAGCACTACCTTCAAAGGAGTGATCCCGGGCATTGAGGCCCGATGCACGGGCTTGGTAACTCTAGAGGTCGTGTTCGGCTCGCCCGATAAATTTCGCAGCAAAGACTTGATCTTCGACATCGTGCCCTTTCGCAGCGGCTATCACGTGCTACTTGGATGGAGAGCGTTCGCTCGTTTTAGCGGTGTCCCACACTACGCATACCTCAAACTCAATATGTCGGGCCCCAAGGGGGGCATCACTATCAATGGCAACATCGAGCGCTCCCTTAGAACTAGGGAACATGCACAGGCCCTAGCGGCAGAATTCAGCTACAAAGAAGATCGGCAAGTTCCGACATCCGCCATAAAGGCACATAAGGCTGGTAAGCGAGTTCGCCTTCAGACCGAAAACTCAAATCCTTCCTCTCCCCTTCTATAGGGATTCGCCCCTCACTGCACAATTTCAGGACTAGCAAAGTATGTGTCGAGGAGGCACAACTTCACACTTAAGATTCCATGGGAAGCGGTAGGGAATTAAAGGTGGGTGTTCAGCTGCCCTGACCTACTACCACCACTACGTCTTCAGACAAGATGCAGGCGCTCTTAAAAGATCCTATCTACGGCATAATGCTCACTTATAATGTTGTGGTCTATCAAGATTTTGTTAGCAAAATCCACCTGCACTAACACCCCTCAAGGTGCATCCAAGAGAAGGAGTCAACTAGCAAGGGGGCAGATCAAGGACATCAGGTCACCAATTGAAGACCCCTAGTACAACAACTCCTGTATGATTTTATTTCTTAGTTTCTTTCGTATACCTGTAAACAATTGCTTCGGCAATCTGAAGTATAAGAGTTGTTGAGAAAATGTAAAATTGTGTGGCGCAAGTACGCCTCATCTGTCCTGTTTTCGGCGCATACTTTTTCTCCTTTCTCCCTCTTCTCGCAAACCTGCTCGGTATGACTCGAGGTAACCGGCTAATAGACCAGGGGCTCGATTTCAAATGCAAAACTCCTTAACTATCGTGTGTTCGGCGTATTGGCGTTCGCTTTATATGCATCGGTGCCGAACTATGTATTTGGGTATTAAGTTGGGTTGTCCGGCTCCTATGCTTGCCCCTTTATGTTCCGCTCATTCCGCTAAAAGGGAAAAGGGAGCACCCCTGCGATTGTGCATCTGGATAGTCCGGTTAAGCACCTCAGGGGAGAAAGCCAAAAATGGACTGTCATAGTATGCGCGATCTGATCAGTGAACCCCTACCTAGAAGTATCATACTTCAACCCTCGTAAGCGGTTATTCCGTGTTATATGAGGAACTTGCCCTTTGTGCAAACATTATGATGTTGGCTTCGGCCTCCGTTCATCCGAACATCACAAACACTCCGGTGGCTAATCATACGCTTCCCGTAGTCCTTTCGCGCCCCTTTGGTTAAGTGAAATAAATAAATCACTATAGTCTGATTGCCTAGTATTCCGCACTACACCGCCTTCGGGTTCCGATAATACGGCTAAGGGACACAGTGCATTGGCATAGACACCCCATGTAGTATCTACGTGGGGGCTGAAGCCGACGACTCGCATCTTTCAATAGTAAACAACCACAGAGGAGTTATGTCGTGGTTTTATCATGGCAGATGTCCGGGTGAACGGACTTCGGTTCGAGGCCATCGTCAATGGGGTGGACTCAAAGGGGTTAGTCGGGATGAAAGACACGGATTTACCCAGGTTCAGCTCCTCAAATCAAGGTAATAGCCTATGTCCTGCTTGTGTTTGTATTGCTTGCATATCGGTTACAAGGGGCCTAAAGCTTGACCTTGTTCTCGATTGCCTGTCCTCTAAGTCGCCCCGGGTCTGCCTTTATATAAGAGGTCAGAACATCCGGGTCGTTACAATTGCTAACCGAGTCTCTCTCTATCTTCTTGTCCAAGCCATCTGTGAGTCGACTTGCACGCCCGGGTCTTCTTAGTCCGGGACGTCGTACGGACCACACCGTGAGACGCCTATCCTCTTGGGTCACTTAATCTTATGGCTCACCTTTGGGCCGGTTCACAAGCCAATAACATGACCTGGAGCCTCTTCGGCGGGTCACATCCCTAACATTAGGCCCTAGGTTGAATTGAGCTTGCTCACTTCATCCTTCTCTTCTACTTTTCGCGAGTCGCCCGGAAATGACCCGGCGTGACGTCATGAGATCTACTGACATGTCACCAAATCTTTCACTTAACTGTCATCCCGAGAATCGAGGCGTCCGCCTCGGTTGAACGGTGTCATCGACTGGATTTTCGCACCTTCCTTAACCCCCTTTTAAATATGACCCGTGCGGGTCGGGGTTTCCATTCTCCCGCCTGTGCCTCTGTTTCTTCGTCTTCTTCCTATCGCCGCCCCAGCGCCTTCGAGCTCTGCGCCAACGCCGTCCGTACATCATCCCCGACCTTGGCCGCTGCATCACCCTGAACGTACCAGAGATCCGTCCGCCTCTGCGCGCTATCTCCGGTAAGTTTTCCTGCTCCCTAGATGGTCGCCGCCGTAGTAGGGTTTTCACCGATGCTCCGCCGCCGTCGTTCGGGCTCCAGCACTGTTATCGCCAGTGCATCTCGACGCCGCTAACGTCTTTAGAATGCGCTCCTGCTCCGCCGCCGCACGCGGGTCGGTCGCGCGTAATGCACGGGCCATGATGGCCCCAGTCCCTTTCTTTTTTCCTCCGCTGTTCATCGCTAGGTCAGAAATAAAATTTATTTTCTCTGCTTTTGTAGATCCGTAGATACAGTGATATTTTTCAGAATTTGTTTTTAGGACTTAGCCGATTTTTCGATCTTCCCTTTCCCTGTTGAGTCGCCAAGCTGCTCCGGCTCTTATCAGCCGGGTCTTCCGCTTTATCCGTAGAGCCCTTAAACTGTTAAGCCGTCAAAAATATTTGCTTGCGCTTCGACTCATCGCGCCTTTTATCTTGTACAGCGCTTAAGCCGCCAACATGTCTTGTGCGTCCAACTCATGCAACTGGGTTGGGTCATGCATTACGAAGGACTTTTTGTTGGATTTTGTTCACGCGGGTACTCTTCCTCCTAAGGAAGTCATTAGCTGGCGAGTCCCAGGCGACGAGACACGGCCCAAACCTCAAGAAGGTGAAGTGGTGGTTTTCTCTGACCATATTCAACGAGGGTTCGTGCCTCCCGGCTCAAAATTCTTTCGGGATGTCCTTCACTGTTATAAGCTTTGCCCGCAAGACTTGGCCCCCAATTCCGTCTCAAACATATGCAATTTCCAAGTGCTCTGTGAAGCTTATCTTGAAATCAAGCCGTCTGTGGAATTCTTTCGGGAGTTCTTTTATGTTAACCGGCAAACTGAAGTGAAAGCCGGCCCGAGCCTAGAACTTGGAGGCATATCCATCCAACGGCGTAGGGATATCATCTTTCCAACTACACAGATGCCGAGTCACCCCAAGGACTGGAACAGGACCTGGTTCTATTGCAAGGACACCTCTCCTGAGAACGAGCATCCTTTGTCGGGTTATCGTCCTTCTCGGCTCACAACAACATCAGAGCTTCCTGGCTGGCTATCAGCTTCAGAACACGCAATATATGAGTCGGCCCATGCCAAAATCAAAGCTTTCATGGCCAACGGCTTAATCGGGCTGGACGTGATCCGCTGCTGGATTTCGTGGCGGATTATGCCTTTGAGTCATAGAAGTCGACTCATGTGTGAATATAAAGGCAAGTATGATAGCTCATTATGCTTCAGCTGATCCACATTGAAAGAAAATGACATTACCCTCGCCATCCGGAGCCTTGTCCATGAAGCTTCCGGATCATGTAGAGAAATCGGCCTGGCACCTTTTAGTGCCAACAATCCGGCTCCCGATGTAAGTTTAATTTCTTCTCTTCCGTCTCTTAGACGTTGTTTGCACTTTGCTAATTTGATATTCACTCTCCGGGTCACTCTTATAGGCTGACTCAGACTTCTGGAAGAGGGAATATGTTGCCCCTCCGAAGAAATCTAGGAAGAAGGTCCGAACTAAGAAGGCTAAAAACATGTCCCGCAAGATAATTTGTTTGACCCGCCACCATCATCCAGCTCAGAGGTAAAGTTTCAACTGTCTTCCTCGATCTTTTACCTTCCTATTTTAACACTTACTTTACTCACAGGATGAAGTGGACACCTGCCGTGCCAATGCTCCTGAGGTAAATTACTTTTCCTCCGGCTCAGAATGTTTCATCCCCTGAAAGCCGTGGCGGGTTATCAGAAAAGTTCCTCTTTCTCACCCTCTTGCTTATTTGGCTCCCGATTTCCTCTTAAAAAAGCAACAGCAAATCGAGCATCAACAGACTCGAAGCACCGTCTCTACCGAGCTCATGTCCGGGTTGCCAAACTCTCCGGCTCCCAAGAAATGCCCCGCCGAGGTTTAAACCCCTTCTTTTCCTTTATCTTTCCTTTGTAAACTTGATACTCTCTTCACCTTTCTGTTTTATTTTTGCAGAAATCTCCTTCCTCCGGTGACTCTTCGGAGTCAATCATATCACCGCCCAAGATTAATCCGCTGTAAGCATCTGGATATCCGGTTGTTACTATGATAGCAATATCTTCAACTGCTGAATCTTCTTCCTTTTGGCAGTGCTCAAGCTAAACGTCGCAAGGCCAACAAGCCCTCCTCTGGCCCAGTTATTGAAGAAACGGAGCCCAAGAAACCGGAAGAAACTCAACTGGAAGAAAACCCGCCGGCTGCCTCCACAGAGCCGGCCGCTGAAGATGTCATCATGGAGAGCCCTCCAAGGGCTCCTTCCAAGCCGGCGACTCCTGCCAAGACCCCTGACACCCCGGATGTTGGTATCACCGGGTCTGGTCATCAAACGCCTCCGGCTCATGTGTTGACTAAACATACAGAGCCGGCTGAAGCTTCAAAGAAACTGAACTTCGATTCTTCATGCGAGAAGATGACCGTTGAAGAGCTACACGCTGGGTACATAAACCGGGTTACCACCAGCCGGGATTTGGAACTTCGGTTAATCTCTTCCATGAAGACAAAATATGAGGTACTTTTCCTTCTTTACTATATCCTTTCTTAGCCCCCAAGATCCGGCTTAACGTATTGAATCGTTGAGCAGGGTCTTTCTGTAACCTCTTGCGGAGATTGTCATGTCAAATTCCTTTAAAATTGCTTTAGCTTTGTACTGTAAGTAAAGCGAACTACCAATCGTAGCCCCCAAGGGCCGTCTCAGATTATATTTGAGCCGGGCCTATAATGTAGACAACTTGAAGATGTAATCGTAGACCCCAAGTGTCGGCTCAAACTTGATCAAGTTGAGTCGGTGCTTCCGTTATTAGCACAGTGAAGATCCATACTATAGCCCCCAACTTCCGGATTAGCTTCGAAGGAAATGAACCGGAACTGCATACTTGCAAGATCAAATATACATTAGCCTCGAAGTGTCAAATATATTGCTTGCAATCTGTTTGAGACTTCTATTTGCTTTTAACACTCGTCCTGCATTTTGGCGGCTTATCCCGTATTTTGATGTATTATAGGAAGCTTTGAATGAAGCCGGGTCTCAGCTGACGGATCTGAGGGCCAACTTGGCAGCTCAGCAAGGGGACCGAAGTATCGCGCATGAAAAATGCCGGCTTCTCTCAGAGGAACTAGCCAGTGTCACCGCCAAGCTTACCTTTTTAAAAGAGATGGCTGAATCTGAAAAGGCCACCTTAACCAAACGGTCGGACGACGCTGAGCAGCGGCTTACAGCCGTGGCGGATGAACTTCAAGGTCTGAAACAGCACATTGCGAAGATGTCAGCCGCCCTATTTGGTAAGCTTTCTTGTTTACTTTGTACTTTTTAGCATTGCTAGTGAAAAAGCTGGTAGCTCATTAATTTTATCCGACTCATCCAGGTCCCAGGAGCCGGTAGTTGGCTTCTGATAGCCTTCTGCCACTGAAGACCATTTATACTTTTGTAGAGCAGTTATACTGTGGCGCCATCTTCACGATCAAGAGCGTGTAGTACAAGGAGAAGATCCCCACTGCTCTGAAAGGGGTCTTGGAACTCTTCTCTACAATGCCTAAGCAAATTGAAGAGCTCAAGAAGTCCGCCTTCCGCCAAGGAGCCGTTGCCGGTTTGAGCCGGGCTCTTGCCTTTGCTCCCGAGCTAACGCCGGCTGAAATGATGGATGGCTATCCGTCTAAAAGAGATGATGGCTCAGATTTCACCGAGCAAGACTATACCCGGTGCGTCAAAGAGTCGCGCTATTTGGCCTCTATTCTGGCGGGTGAAGCTGATTTGAGCACCTATTAGGCGGCTTATGATGCAGAGGAGAAGAGAATCCGCGGGCCTCTCTACGAGTGGAAAGATCTGACACCTGCCCACAGTAAGGATCTATTTCCTTGTGAGCTTGACGCGTCTCTGTTCCTTGAGGGGTCATTTGCTGCTCTGGCTGACTGTAACTGGGACTTGGGCAATCTTCAGATAAAGCCAGCAGAAGACCCGGAGCAGGATGAGCCGCCAACAACTGAATTGTAATCTTTTAGCCTTTCTGAGCACAGCCTTATGTAATGACCTGCTGTGGGCGGTTGACAATGCTTTTGCTCCTTCTGAGAGTTTCTTTTGTAATAGAGTAAATATGACTCTGCCACTTGGTGGCCATATATATTTGCACCTCTCTGTGTTTTAATGTGTTGCCGGCTCTTCAGGGATATACCTTTGAAATTTTCTGATGGGGGGTGTCTGTCTTTTAAGACGCCATTCCTTTCTCCAGAATATTAAAGCCGGACAATCTCTTTGAAACCTTTAAATTTTGTTGACCGAAGCAACATGGCCCTGGCTCTCATCGGGCGAAGTCATTAAAGAGCCGGTTGTCTTTAGGATAATGTAAGCTATACCTGATGGTAAGAAGCCTCTATCGACAACTGCGGCTATTGATGAGCCGGAACCTTTGAGGAGAGTTCGGCTGTGTAGCCCCCAAGTGCCGGGTAGTTTCGCATGCGGCAACCCAGGACTTATAATTGCCTTGCTCTGACCCGGCTTTGATAGGCCGGCATGATACAATATGCGATGATGATCTTTCCTTCCTCAAAAACTCATATGATGGCTCTTCTGCGTGGATTCGAACGGTTAAACTCATACCAGTTCAGGGTCTCTGTCAAGATTGGCCGTCAATTATTTGAACCGGCTCAGGGTCTCTCGGCAAGATTGGGCATCAATTTCTTGAACCGGCTCAGGGTCTCTAAGCGAGATTGACTGGTAAGAGCATAGTGAACACCGGCTATCAATGGGAGATGTAAGCTATACCCCAAGGCAAGAAGCCTCCATCGACAACCGCGGCTAATAATTAGCCTGAGACGGCATAAAGCCGGCTGTTTGAAAGGAGAAGTAAGCTATACCTGAAGGTAAGAAGCCTCTTTCAAAAGCTACAGTTGATAAGCAACTGAATTTTGGCGTAAATGCCGGTTGTTAGGGTGAGATAAGCGAACCCGTCAGTACGAAGCCCCCTTCGACAACCGCGGTTAATAAGTAACCGGAAGTGGCATAAAGCCGGCCATTAGGGTGAGATAAGCGATACCCGTCGGTAAGAAGCCCCCTTCAATGGCCGCAGTTGATAAGCAACTGGAATTTTGTATACACGCTATTGTCTTAGGGCACTGTAAGCTATACCAAAAGGTAAGAAGCCTCCGTTAACAATCAGCGCTTAATGTAACCAAACTAGGCATAAAGCCAACTATGCAAGGGAGAGTAAGCTATACCTGGAGGCAAGAAGCCTCCTTGCAACATTTTAATGACAGCTGGCTGTGCAAAGGAGAAGTAAGCTATACCCGAAGGCAAGAAGCGTCTTCGCAACAGTGTTTAACAGGGCATAAAGCCGAAGGGTAGACCAGCCGTTTTGACGGTGAACAACCCTCTTCAACTCAAAAAAAAATTGAATCAGAAGATTTTATATTGATTGTACAAAGGTGTACATAAGAGTAGAGGCCCCAGTCTCGTGCGAGGATGCTAGCTTTTTACTCATGTGGTCATGATATATACAATGATAGCGGCTTTCAACCCCTGTTAAGTATAGTACGGTCGCAGATGTGCGATATTCCAGGGCCGCAACGTCTCTTGACCCGTGGTTTCCGACTCATCTCTCACATCCATGAGGTAATATGACCCGTTGTTAAGGTTCCTGCTGACCACAAAAGGCCCCTCCCATGGTGGAGATAACTTATGCATTCCAGATTGGTCTTGAATCAACCAGAGCACCAGGTCACCTTCCTGAAATGTCCAGTTCTTTACCCTGCGGCTATGATAGCTTCGCATGTCTTGTTGATAAATTGCCGACCTGGCTGGTGCTAACTCTCGTGCTTCATCCAAGGCGTCCAACGCATCTTGGCGGGCTACCTCATTGTCCGTCTCAACATAAGCCGCTGCCCTTGGTGAGTCGTGCCGGATGTCACTGGGTAGAACCGCCTCAGCACCGTACACCATGAAGAAAGGTGTAAAACATGTAGATCTATTAGGTGTAGTTCTGATGCTCCATAAGACGGAAGGAAACTCCTCAACCCAACATCTGGGTGTCCGTTTCAAAGGAACCATGAGCCATGGCTTGACACCTCACAAATTTCCTGATTGGCTCGCTCTGCCTGACCATTAGACTGTGGATGTGCCACGGCTGAAACATCAAGCCGGATATGCTCTTTCTCACAGAACGTTTTCATAGCTCCTTTGGATAAATTTGTCCCATTGTCTGTAATAATACTGTGTCAGTAACCAAAGCGATAAATCAGCTTCTTAATAAATTGAACCGCCGTAGCTGCGTCACATTTACTGATCGGCTCTGCCTCTACCCACTTAGTAAATTAATCAACCGCCACCAGAAGGTGCGTTTTCTTATCCTTAGATTGCTTGAAAGGTCCTACCATATCAAGCCCCCAGACCGCAAACGGCCAAGTGATGGTATCATCCTCAACTCTTGAGCCGGAATGTGAGCACGCCGGCCGAATTTCTGACAGCCGTCGCACTTGCGAACTAAGTCCTCTGCATCCTTGTGAGCCGTCAACCATAAAAACCCATGTCGAAAAGCTTTAGCCACCAAAGATTTTGACCCCGTGTGATGCCCACAGTTGCCAGCATGAATTTCACTCAATATTTGCTGGCTCTCCTCTGGTGAGATGCAACGCTGAAAGACACCCGTCACACTACACTTATGTAACTCACCATTGACAATCGTCATAGACTTAGAGTGCCGAGTGATCTTGCTGGCCAGATCCTCCTCTTGAGGTAACTCGCCACGTGTCAGATACGCCAAATAAGGAATAGTCCAATCTGGGGTAGCATGCAGAGCCACCACCAGCTCCGCCTCCGGGTCAGGAATAGCCAGATCCTCCTCAGAAGGTATCTGGACAGTCGGATGATGCAATACATCCAGAAAAACATTAGGTGGTACCGGCTTTCGTTGAGAACCTAACCGTGACAAGGCATCAGCCGCCTCATTCCTGCGACGATCAATGTGATCCACCTGGTACCCCTTGAAGTGATCGGCAATGATATCAACCGCCTGTCGATAAGCCGCCATTCGCGGATCCTTGGTGTCCCAAGTGCCTGAAACTTGCTGAGCCACCAGATCTGAGTCGCCTAAACACCTGACCCGGCTTAAATTCATCTCTTTAGTGACCCTGAGACCATGGACCAGTGCTTCATACTCAGCTGCATTATTAGTACAAGGGAACATTAATTGGAGCACATAACAAAACTTGTCACCCTTGGGGGAGGTGAGAACAACTCCTGCCCCGCACCCTTCTAGCTGCTTCGATCCATCAAAGTGTATAGTCCAATACGTGTTATCCGGCTTCTCTTCAGGGGCTTGCCATTCAGTCCAATAATTTATGAAATCCACCAAAGCTTGAGACTTAATTGCTATATGAGGAACATACTTGATGCCAAAAGGACTCAGCTCTAAGGCCCACTTGGCAATCCTCCCTGTAGCCTCTCTATTTTGAATGATATCCCCCAACAGGGTAGAACTGACCACTGTTATTTGGTGCCCCAAAAAGTAATGTTTTAACTTGCGATTGGCCATGAAAACTCCGTATACTATATTCTGCCAATGCGGATACCTCTGTTTAGACTCTGCCAAAACTTCACTAATGTAATAAGCCGACCTTTGCACAGGATACTCTTTCCCTGCCTCCTTGCACTCAACCACAATTGCTACACTGACCGCTCTGTTGTTAGCCGCCACATAAAGGAGCAAAGGCTCTTTCTCAACGGGAGCGGCTAACACTGGCGGCTCAGTCAACTGCTTTTTAAGAGCTTCGAGTGCTTCGGACGCTGCTGCACTCCATTTAAACTTGTCTGTCTTCTTTATCATCTGGTATAAAGGAATAGCTTTCTCCCCAAGCCGGCTTATGAAGCGGCTCAACATAGCAATCCGCCCTGCAAGGCACTGAACGTCATTAATACACGTCGGCTCACCCAAAGAAGTGATGGCCTTAATCTTATCTGGCTTAGCCTCAATGCCCCGCTCACAGACCAAGAAACCCAAAAGCTTTCCTGCTGGAACACCAAAGATACACTTCGTCGGGTTAAGCATCATCTTGTAGACCTAGAGATTATCAAAGGCTTCTTCCAAATCCTCTAAAAGAGTTTCCTTCTTTCTGTACTTAACCACGATGTCGTCTACATAAGCACGGACATTTAGGCCAATCTGATTGTGGAGGCAATTCTGCACACAACGTTGGTAAGTCGCCTGGGCACTCTTGAGCTCGAAAGGCATGGAGACATAGCAGAACGCGCCAAAAGGTGTAATGAACGTTGTCTTCTCCTGATCCTTTATTGCCATCTTGATCTGATGATACCCTGAATAAGCGTCCAGGAAGCATAAACTTTCACATCCGGCTGTTGCATCAATAATTTGATCGATACGAAGGAGCGCAAAAGGGTCAGCCGGGCAAGCCTTGTTAAGGTCCGTGTAATCTATGCACATACGCCACGTGCCGTTCTTTTTTAGTACTAGCACCGGGTTAGCCAACCACTCCGGGTGAAAAACTTCCACTATAAAGCCTATGGCCAAGAGCCGAGCAACTTCCTCCCTAGTAGCCTTACGTCTCTCTTCGTTGAAACGCCGTAGAAATTGTTTGATCGGCTTAAACTTTGGATCCACATTGAGATTGTGCACAGCGAACTCTCTCGGTACACCCGGCATGTCAAAAGGCTTCCATGCGAAGATGTCCCGATTCTCACGGATGAATTCGATGAGCGCGCTTTCCTATTTGGGATCCATGTGAGCCCCAATGACGAACTGCTTGGATGGATCACCCGGATTGAAATCTACTGCCTTGGTGTCATTCACTGAAAACTTGAGTGGCGGCTCAACTTCTGTTGTAGGCTTCTTGAGCGGGGTCATATCCTCCGGATCAACGTTCTCCTTGTAAAATTTCAGCTCCTCCCAAGCACAACTAGACTCTGCATAAGCCGCATCTCCTTCTTCACACTCAAGAGCCGTTTTCCTGTTATCGTGAACGGTAATTGTGCCATTTAAGCCGGGCATTTTGAGTTGCAAATAAACATAGCAAGGCCTAGCCATAAATTTAGCATAAGGCGGCCTCCCAAATAGCACATTATAGGGACTTTTGATTTTGACCACTTCAAACCACAAAGACTCCACCCTGTAATTATGCTCATCACCAAAAGCTACTTCCAACGAAATCCGGCCCACCGCGTATGCTGATTTACCCGGGACCACACCATGAAAGACAGTGGAGGAAGGCTTAAGATCCTTGTCAAGAAACTTCATCCGCCGGAAAGTGTCATAGTAAAGGATGTTGATGCTGCTACCTCCATCCATAGGCACTTTATTCACCATATAGCCATTCACCTAAGGGGACACCACCAGAGCCAACCGGCTCGGGTCATCCACCCGCGGCGGGTGATCCTCCCGGCTCCACATCATATCATATTCAGACCACGGCAAATATCGCGGGACAGCCGGAGCAACCGTATTAACCGTTCGCCTTCGCAACTTCTCGTCTCGTTTACTGTGACCAGTCGTGAATACATGATACTGCCCAGAACTGAGCTGCCTCGGGTTACTCTGAAACCCGGACTGATTGCGCTGCTACTGATTGTTGTTATTGCCGTTGTTGCGAGGATGCTGTTAGTGCCCCCCTTGGTTATTCTGACCCGGATGGCCGTTTCCTGAACCGCCGGCGCCGAATCCAGACCCTGACCCGCCGTGCCCTGAGCCACCGGGCGGGCCACCGCCCTGGTTATTACGCAGTTGGGAATGCTAGTTTTTTAATCTATGCATGATAAAGCAATCACACCACGCATGCAATGCCAGCTTGTCAGGCATGCTCTGCTCCGGACAGGGCTTCCTAAGCGCCTCCTCTAAATTAAAAGGGCCCCTGTTCCTTGGCCTGAATTTTCCACCCCCCTTGGGATGATTCTGTCCTGTATTGGTATTTGCCACTAATTCGGATCCGCTATCAGCGCTCTTCCGCTTATTCTGATTCCCATTGTTTACAAAACCTTTTCCCTGATTGTTTTTCTTCCCTTGTTTGGTTTTCTCATCATCTGAACCCAGATCCTTGGTGTTATCTGAGTCGGCATACTTTGTCAAGGCCGTCATGAGCTCTCCCATATCCTGACACGTGCGCTTGAGCCGGCCGAGCTTCTGCTTCAATGGAACAAAATGACAATTCTTCTCTAAGATAAGCACCACTTGAGCCGCTGTGATCTGCTCTGAAGAGTGAATAATGGTCGACACCCGCCGGACCCAATGATGGGCCGACTCATTCTCCTGTTTTACACAGTGGTCCAGATCGACAATAGTCATAGGCTGCTTATAGGTCCCCTGGAAATTCTTTATAAACTTTGCTCTCAGCTCTGCCCATGAGCTTATCGTGCTAGGCGGCAGACCTTTCAGCCATGTACGGGCCAGCCCCTCAAGCATCATGATGAAGTATTTTGCGCATACCGCCTCACTGACATCCAGCATCCTTATGGCCAGTTCATAACTTTCAAACCACGCCTCCGGGGGTAGATCTGCTGTGTAATTCGGAACCTTTCGAGGCCCCTTAAAGTCTTTGGGCAGCCGTTCAATCCTCAGTGCCGGAGTTAAACATGGCATCCCTACGGCTCTGGTACTAACTACTCCCATTGACACGGAAAGCGCCGGCTCTGGACGGGCTGCAGCTATCTCCGCCCCTCGCCTGTCTCCCGCCTGGTCCATGATGGCTTGTGCATCCAGAGCCGCTCTATTGTCCTCCGGTGGTCCGCGGCGCGGGTCACTACTGGAACACGCCGGCGACTCATAACGCCGGCTGAAACTTCGACTTGGGAGGGGAGTAGAGTGAACCCGGCTCCGGCTATGCGTATACTTCTCTTGCTGGGCCATAGCCGTCTGTAAATATCCAATGGCATTCCGCACTTACTCCGCAAAGGGTGCCTCATCTGGGATGGGGATTGTCTCAAGCTGGGCGGCCGCTGCTACCATGTTCTTGACCGGGTTAGAATAATGACCCGACGGTGTTGGAAAAGCCCTAGGTGAGATTTGGTTATGCTGGGGTGGATGAGTTGCTGGGCGCTCCATCGGGCGGCTCTCCGGCGCACGCATAACCCGCCCTGCTCCAGGGGTGTTAAAAAGGTTCCTCGCTTTGTAATGTTCTGGCAGACGGGATTGATGCCTCCTCCGGTGCACCGTGGCTGCTGACCTCTGCTCTAGCTCCAGTCGGAAAGCGTCTGCCTTGATACGCTCCGCTTCTTCCTCCATCTGGGCTTTCAGCTCAGCCATCCTTTGCCGTCCCTCTGCCATCCGACCCTTGATCCGTGCCACCTCTAGATTCCTAGCTGCTTGATTATCCGGAGTTACCTCTATGGCCATGAGAGTTGTGAGTTCGTCCATCAATTCCACTAGAACCTGAGCCGGCGGGTTATCACCTGCTGCGGCGGCTCCCGCAGCCGTGTCACCGGCGGCTGAAGCCGATCCTGCCATGAACACCGCAGCGTGAACCGGGGGGCTCAGAGCATCCGTCTCAACGCCCTCTACCTCAGAATAGTTGTTGTAGTAGCCTCCAAGGCCACCGTTAATGAGCTGATACACTGATTCCGTCTCCCCACTGGAAGACTCATCTTCTGAGCAAACGAGAGTTCCCTGTGACCCAGACGCTTCTAGGTCCATACCTTGAGTGAAGCCCACGAGAACGTGCTTTTGACCTAGACGGGCACGGGCCGACTGCATAACGCGCGTAGATTGGAGACGCCGAGCCGGCTCGACGATGTTGGCGCAGAGGTCCGGCCCGGGTGTAGATCCATCAACCTTTCCGATGAAAACCTCGATCCCGCCGAATGGAACCCGGAATCCATACTCCACAGAACCAGCATCAAGCCCCCAGCTGACGTCGTTGATGTAGAGCCGGGCGCGGCGACTCTTGCTCATCGTTCCAACCACGTATCCTTCAAGCCCTGGGAGAGAGCCCTTTGAGAACTCAACACCACCAAGCGCTAGCCCCACGGTGGGCGCCAACTGTCATGGTTTTATCATGGCAGATGTCCGGGTGAACGGACTTCGGTTCGAGGCCATCGCCAACGGGGTGGACTCAAAGGGGTTAGTTGGGACGAAAGACACGGATTTACCCAGGTTCAGCCCCTCAAATCGAGGTAATAGCCTACGTCCTGCTTGTGTTTGTATTGCTTGCGTATCGATTACAAGGGGCCTAAAGCTTGACCTAGTTCTTGATTGCCTGTCCTCTAAGTCGCCCCGGGTCTGCCTTTATATAAGAGGTTAGAACATCCGGGTCGTTACAATTGCTAACCGAGTCTCTCTCTATCTTCTTGTCCAAGCCGTCTATGAGTCGGCTTGCACGCCCGGGTCTTCTTAGTCCGGGCCGTCGTACGGCCCACACCGTGAGCCACCTCTCCTCTTGGGCCACTTAATCTTATGGCTCACCTTTGGGCCGGTTCACGAGCCAATAACATGACCCGGAGCCTCTTCGGCGGGTCACATCCCTAACAAGTTATAAAGGAATGCAAAACCATAAAAGAGCGGATACTAATATCATTAAAAGTTATCACCAGTCTTCGAACACGTTACAAGCTCATTCAAATAATTTTTCACCCGAACATTGCGACGCTATCACCTAAGCACTCTCCATCACTCCATCGAAGTATAGCTCAGGGCGTGGGTGCTCCTTCCCGGGTGGCAGCAGGTCGGTGGGGACCTTCATCGGATTGAGCCCGACCAGTGCACTTTGGCCTGGGCAAGGGCCATCCGGACTCCTTTGATGTAGGAGGAGTGCTTGACGGTGCCGAGGCGGGGCGGGGCAGCGATCAGTCTCTACACCAGGCCGAAGTAGCTGTCTGGTAGCGGCTCGACCATCTCGTGCAGCTCCATTAGCTATTTCAGCTGCTCCACCAGAAGAGGAGGATGCTCGGGGGCTCCAAACTGTGCCCAGAACATCTGAGGTTCATCTTCCTCTCCACGCGAGGCGAACAACTTATTGGCGTCCACCACACTCTTCTGGAGATCGACGGATGCACCTGAGGATCGCCACACCCGGGTCATCTGCTATCCCCGAATACACACTTTAGGGAGTATGGCTTACCATCTGCTATTTCCTTGGCTTGGCGCACTTGCTCCTTGTAGAACCGTCTATCCATCCGCTCCTTCTGGAAATCAGATTTCATGGTGGACAGTTCGGCCGAGCTCGCCTTATTCTTTTTCTCCAAGGCCTCACACTTTTTGCTAGCGTACTTGAGATCATCATGTATCTCCGCTACATGAGCCTGATGCTTATCGCTGGTGGCTCATAGGGCGGAGAGTGCGGTGGCCACTTCTTTGGCCGCCGCCTTCTCAACGTCCGCTTCGTCCTTGGCATGCTAAAGCTCGGTCTTGAGTTTTTCTATCTCTTTCGACGAAGCTGCAAAACGATAAAACTTTATATAAAAGGAATCTGCATTGACAGTATGCGGGGGAAAGTATTCGAGTTTAGTTTGGACTAACGCTGTGCCTTGTTGAACCTCTTGTTGAGGGCTTCCACCTCACCCTCGGAGCGCTTGAGCTTCCGATGTAGCTCGTCCAGCTCGACACCATTTTTGGCTGCTGCTGATGACGAAGCCTACATTACAAACACAATTCATACATCACATCGGCACTCACTTCCCGAATTATGGACAGTCTTATCATATACGATTTATCCTAGCATGATAAACACTTAAAGTGCTTCTTGTGCATTGTCGGATTCAGATGTGACCCCTAGGTGAGCATGTTCACCTCACCTAGGGCTCGGGGGCTGCCATGAATGCAATACGAATAAATAAAATCCTTGCATACACATCGGGTGACTTACTTGAAAGACCGCAAGGAGAACTTTGAAGGCCTCCTTCAGTCTGTTGTCAACGGACTGAACGCGATGATCCTCGGGGATGGAGGCGCTCGATAGAGCCTCCTCTATGGCCGACCACCTGTTGGTTGGCGGTGCTGGGGATGATCGGATTTCCCGATCACTCACCGGGGACTAGACCGGTGCCTCCGGAGGCATAGTACTCTCCATAGATGTTCTCAAAGGGGACAGATCGCCCGCTCGTCCGGCCTCCTCGGTGTTCAGGCAGGGTGTTGTCCCTCGGTCTTCGGTGGCTGAAGCATTAGCCTCGGCCACAGTGCGATCTCCCTCGCTCCCTGTGTCTGCCTCCATTGGAGTAGGCTGGGAAGACACCTCCAAGGCGTCCTTCATGACGCCTGGAGTGGTGGGGTGCGAGACATCCCCGCTCTCCTCCAGTTCGGTGGGCGGGGTATCCCCATCCGATACCACCTAAGTAGGGATAACACGCGAG
Source organism: Hordeum marinum (assembly GCA_022496015.1). NCBI lineage: Eukaryota > Viridiplantae > Streptophyta > Magnoliopsida > Poales > Poaceae > Hordeum > Hordeum marinum. Next base: position 424,797,143 of record CM039674.1, on the reverse strand, counting down.
GGACTGTAGGACCAATAACCTGCGGATAGGTAGGAGGGTCTTCGGATCATAACCTGGATGGGGGGATTGACCCCTAGGATCGTGGAACCTCCTCGAGGTCTTCAGACGCGGAGCTCGAGTCTGAGCTGTCGTCGGACAGAACCACCCGCGTTTGTCACGCCCTCTTCGGGGCAGGAGAAGCTACCTTCCTTGAGGCGTCCGAAGACGCTGCTCTCTTATTGGTGTGGGGGGAGTTGCCTCCCCCCTCGCTCTTGACCTCCTCCTCTTCTTCCTCCTCTTTGGCGGGGGTGTCTTCGGATGCAGCATCAGGCTGGTCCCTGATGTGAAGGCTAGCCTAGCCTAGTTTCTTCGTCTTGTCTTTCTTCGTGGGAGCCTCATAAGGCTTCTCCAAGAGCATCTTGGCTAACATCCCGGTCTTCTCGTCTTCGGGCTGAGGAGCCGGATTGTTGATGTTGATGGCTTTCTTCTGCCATCTCTATCAGAACAGATCAGATAAGAGGATATAGGGATTCTCTATATAATAAAGCCAACCAAGCTGGGAAATAGCGTACCTCGGAATCAGGCTTGGTGGCGTGCAGACCCTCATCCTCCTCCTTGGATGGCTAGCTCTTCATCGATTTGAAGAGCGCCTTCCACAACTTCTCCCTCATAGTGAGGAAGAGATTCTGGACTATGGGCTCGGCTTCGAGTTCTCGAGCCCACTGGGGAGTGTCACGACGCTGGATGGGAAGGATGCTTCTCGGAGCATCACCTGCAGCACATCGGTTAGCTTGATGCCCCCCTCGACCAGGGAGCGGAGCCGCTTCTGCAGATCGTCCACCTCTTTGCCCGATCCCCAGACCAGGCCCTTTTCGGGCCACGAAGCCAGTCTAGTGGGGGGACCGGATCTAAATACGGCGACGGGGAGTTGGCTCTCTTCTCGTGGTTCGGTGACATAGAACCACTCTTTTTGCCTTCCCTTGATGGTGTCGATGAAGGTGCCTGACGGCCACCCAACGCGGGCGAGCTTGCCGATGACTGCCCTGCTGCAGTCCGCGTGGTTGTCGCCAATGCACTTGGGCTTGATATTGAAGACCTGTAGCCAGAGCACAAAGTGTGGCTCGACGCGCAGGAAGGCCTCACAGATGAGGATGAACCCCGAGATGTGCATGATGGAGTTCGACGGGAGGTCATGGAAGTTGAGGCCGTAGAAGAACATTAACCCCCTGACGAAGGGGTGGAGTGGGAAGCTCAACCCCCTGATGAAGTGGGGGATGAACACCACCCTCTCGCCTGGCCTGGGGGTGGGGATCACTTGGCCCTCCTCCGCTGTGCGGTGAAGGATGTTGGCGGGGAGGTAACCGACCTTCTTGAGGTTGAGTATGTCCTCGTTGGTGACCGTTGAAGCTGCCATTGCCGAGCTTGAAGGTGGGGGCAGAGAAACCTAGATCTGTGCTCTTGAGGCGCAAGGGAATGGGAGGCGAAGGAGTCGAATGGAGAGTGTAAAAAGGCCTTTTGGGTTTCCCTTCTATTTTTATGGGACCTGTCGATGTGGATTCCCCTCGCTGCACCGTGAATCCCTCCACTTCCCGAGATGTGTGAGCCGTTGCATGCGCGTGATTAAGTATATCCCGTGTAAAACGGGACACGATCGGTATATTGATAGATCGTGATGATTAAAATGGCCTCGAACCGCGAATCGAGTCTATGCTACCGGCTTGGCAGTCATGGTGTGCCGTAGCCTTTCGTGAGAAAGGTCATCAAAGGGCCGTTGTATATCCCCTGATGTTTGGGCTTCAAAGCCAATCAATTTACAGTATTCGTACGTGCCACTATGCGGGAGACTACTTGTCATCGGAGGCCGAACTATGGTTCGACAGGAAGGAACTCACCTCGCAAGCCAAAGACTCTGTTCGCGAAACAGTCGGAGATGAAGACCCTTGGCATAGGAGGTAATTTCGGGGGCTACTGAGGGAGTCCTGGATTAGGGGGTCCTCGAATAGCTGACCTATTGTTAGAGGGCCGGACTATGAAGGCCACTTACCAAACACCAAAGGATTTGAAGGCCCAATCTCCAAGATGGAAGCTTCGGGAAACATGGTTTGTGCTCCACGGATGATGTAATAGTTAGGCAAGTTTATCTCTTCAGCATGTAACCGACCATGTTTAAACCATAGGCCTCCTTGGCGTCTATATAAGACGGAGGGTTCTAGGGTATAGGCATAGAACAACTCATCTACGGTTAGATATACGATCTCGAGGTAGATCAACTCTGTAACCCTTTACATCATCAATACAACCAAGCAAGACGTAAGGTATTACCTCCATAGGAGAGACCGATCCTGGGTAAACTCGTGTCCCCTTCGTCTCCTATTACCATTGATTCTAGTCTCACAGTTCGGGACCCCCTACCCGAGATCCGCCGGTTTTGACACCGACAACATCTAAGATAAATCATTATCCACTCCTAGCTACTTGAGCATGACATGAAAAACTAAAATCTCTAATTGTCATTGCAAACATGGTTGATCATAATATGCTGAATCATGAATACTAGGTTAAATATATTTACAAAAACAAAAACAAGTTGAGTCCATGCCCGCTTCTCTCTGCCACAGTCAATTCATCAAATATCATCATTATTTCCCTTCACTTGCATGATCGAATGATATGAAAATAATAATGGTGCAAGATTGTCTTGGACTAAGTTGGAATCTGCAACCATTTTATTCAAGAGGAGAAGACAAAGTAATATAGGCTCTTTGTTAGATCAATAGTAAGGCATATGAGAGCGAGTCAACATTTTCATCGTGGTCTTCTCCTTGGTATGCCACGATAAAAGAAAGAGAATTTCATAGAAACACACTAAAATATTTTTGGAGTTTTAAACTTTTAGTGAAGAAGCAAATGAAAAAAGGAACAACAAAAACGAGAAAAACTATTTACACGAGAGAACGCCCAACAAGCAAAAGAAGAAATGAGAAATCTTTTGGGGGTTTCTTTTAATACTACAACTAACTAAACTGAAAATAAAAAACAAGAAGAAGCAAGAAGTATTTGTGGGTTTTCTCAATGTTTTTCAAACACACAAGAAGAAAGCAAGAAAATAGATCTAGCATGAATAATACAATGAAAAAGTGTGAACACCGACGACTGGAATGAAATGTGTGAGCATGAATATAATGTGAGTGGAAACACGTACTCCCCCAAGCTTAGGCTTTTGGCCTAGCTTGGTAATCTTCATCCGTAGCCTGGATAATAGTCTGAGTGATGGCCTACTAAGGCTCTTGGTGCAACCACCTCACCCCTTCTGGTAGCTTCAATCTCTGCATTGTACGTGCGGCGTCGCTTTCAAGGACGTAATATCTACCCTTCCTATTATAATCAAAGAGGGGAGGAGCAGCGAATGCAATAGGCACAATGGGACCGTTCTCGAACCTCAAGTTGTAAGTATAGTTATTGAATGTGCCCTTAAGGAATATATGGCATTTCATGGCATCAAAGTCTATGTACTGGTTATGTAAGATAGGATCATTAGGCCAAGGGGACACTCCCAACCTCGTAGTGAGGCGAGAGGCATAAATTCCTCCATAGAAATTACCATTATAAGCGTTCAGAGCCAGTCTTCGTGCAACAATTTCTCCTAAATTTTAGTCTTTAATTCCCGTTAAAGCAGTGTGCATAAGACTCAAATCATGGGCACGTAGTGTGCTACCATCCTGCTTGCCTACAATGCATTTGCCATTAAAGAGTGCAAAGTATTGTATAGATGGAAAATGGATGCTTTTTATTCCGCCTTATGTCACTCCTATGATTTCACCGCAACAAATTTTACTCAAAAATGACTCATACTTAGGTTTTGTTGGTTCATCTAGCGAACCCCAATATGGAATTTTGCACGCTTCACAAAACGAGTCTAAAGGCATGGTGAAAGCATTATTATAGAGACTAAATGAAACTCTATACTCATGAGGGAAATATTTAAATTTCTTAGTAAACATCTATGTGAAAGTGAGTAGTTGAGTGCACTTATCTTCGATGAAGGGAACCAGATCGGCGTTGCGAACGTATTGCTCGAATTCTTACTTAATACATGCACCTTCCATGAAGGTATTACTCGGCCAAAGGCATGATTTGGTTTCGGCGTCCCATATTGAGCTCGCACTTAGCTCAACATAAGATTGTCGTACAGAGCTTTCACTTGATGATGTCTAACGTGGCTTAAAACTGCGTCGGTATTTCCCGAAAGATGAAGGGATGATACAGCCCAGTGACGATAAGTATTTGCCTCAGTTATGAAGCAAAGGTGTCAATCCATAGAGGAAGATCACGCACCCACGTAAACATCACCTGCACACAAATAACAAATACTTGCAACCTGACGCGAAAGAGAGGTTGTCAAGCTCTCTACGGTAATAAGATAGATTAGGTAAAGATAGTTTTGGAAAATAGATCTCGCAACAACACAAAATAAAATAAGTAAACAAACAATGCAGCAAGGTATTTTTGGGTTTTTTTGGATTAGATTTGAAAACAAAAAGGCAAAATAGTAGATCGGAAAGCAATATGTTGGAAAATTAGACCCGAGGGTCGTAGGTTTCACTAGTGGCTTCTCTCGTGAGTATAGCACACAGTGGGTGAACAAATTACTGTTGGGCAATTGATAGAAGCTCAAATAATCATGACGATATCTAGGCAATGATCATTATATAGGCATCCCGTCCAAGATAAGTAGACCGAAACGACCGCTATCCAACATGCATCTAGTGTATTACGTTCATGGGAAAACGGAGTAATGCAATAAGAATGGTGACATGATATAGACAAGATCTAGTCATGTAGGAATAGACCCCATATTGTTATCCTTAATAGCAACGATACATACGTTTCTTGCTGCCCCTTCTGTCACTAGGAAAGAACACCGCAAGTTCGAACCCATCACAAAGCACCTCTTCTCGTGGCAAGAAAAATCGATCTAGTTGGCCTAACTAAACCAAAGATTTGAAGAAGAATTACGAGGCTATAAGTAATCATGCAAATAAGAGATCAAAGAAGACTCAAATCATATTCATGGATAGAAACTGATTATGAACTCAAAATTCATTGGATCCCAACACACACACACACCGCAAAAGACATTACATAAAATAGATCTCCAAGAGACCATTGTATTGAGAATCATAGAGAGTGAGGAATCCATCTAGCTACTGCCTACGGACTGGTAGGTCTATGGTGGACTACTCACGCATCATCGGAGAGGCACCTATGATGAAGAGGAAGCCCTCTGTGATGGTGTTAGATTGGATCTCGAGGTTTTGGAACTTGCGGAGGCATGAATTGCGTTTCGTCAACTCCTGTAGGGTTTTCCAAAAATATGGGAATTTTTAGGCTTGATAGTCAGTTGAGGGGGAGGTCCCGAGGTGGGCACCCTCCACCAGGATGCGCCAGGGGCCTCTGATGCGCCCTGGTGGAGGGTGGCTACACTAGGCCGCTCTTCTGGTGCTCTTTGGCCCATCTTGGCTCTTCTGGTCCATAAAAATTCTCCAAAAATTCCCGTAGCGCATGGGCTCCGTTTGGTACTCATTTTCTGCGAAGTTAAAAACAAGCAAAAACAGCAACTGGCCCTTTGGCACTATGTCAATAGGTTAGTCCCAAAAAATGATATAAAGTTGTTATAAAATGATTGTAAAACATCCAAGACTGATAATATAATAGCATGGAACATGCAAAACTTATAGATACGTTGGAGACGTATCAGCATCCTCAAGCTTAATTCCTAGTCATCCTTGAGTAGGTAAATGATAAAAACAGAATTTTTGATGTGGAATGACGCCTAACATGTTCATCATATAGTCTTTTGTTTGTAGCATGGACATTTGGACTTTTAGATGGTTCAAAGCAATAGTCTAGTTTTGATATGAAAACTTTAATACTCAAACATATCAACAAGCAACCATGTCATTCATAATATCAAAGCTAAATCAAGTTTTCCCTGGCCCATCATGCTCAATCATTGATCCATTCACAATACACACTCAAATATTAGCTACACCTAATTCTCAAGTACGATCATAGTGCCTCCTAGTTGGTGCTCTATAAGAGAAGATGAAGACTCAAATTGAAAAATAAAAATTGCATAAAGTAAATAGACAGGCCCTTCGTAGAGGGAAGTAGGGATTTGAAGAGGTGCTAGAGCTCATGTATTTAAATTGATAGAGAAAAAATATTTTGGGTGGCATGCCTTTCCTATGAACGAAAATGACTCGGAGATTTCAATATCTTTCCACTCTAGATACATCATAGGCGGTTCCCAAAGAGAAAATAAAGTTTATTCATTTTTCCTCCATATTTCACTTTCCATGGCTAGCCGAATTTATGGTTGCCTTCGATACCAGCACTTTCCAAGGAATTTATTATTTGACCACATAAAGTATATTTTTTCTCTTTTCATTTTGCGATTGGGCATCCCTATTACCGCCATACTCTCGTGCAATGACAAGTGAATAAACACTCATCTTGAGAATAACACATCTACCATGGAAAAATATCGGTCACCCCCTACCATTTCATGAGCGGTATAAGCACACAAAAAGGATTTTTTTTAAATTTAGAGATGGCACATACAAATTTGCTTGGAACGACACGGAAATACTGTATATAGGTAGGTATGGTGGACTCATATGGCGAAACAAATTTAAGGTTTTTGGATGCACATGTAGCATTTCTACTTAGTACAAGTGAATGCTAGCAAGAGATTGAGAAGCATACAACCAAGAAACGAAAAATCACATAAGCAATCATTAAGCATAACTAACACTGAATAATGCACCATAAGTAGGATGTAATTTCGTTGCACAACTATTGACTTTCGTGCTTGCATAGGGAATTACAAACCTTAACTCCAATATTCTTACTAAGCATAATTACTCACTAACATAACTCATATATTACTATTTTTCATGTCTCAAAACTATTACAAAGAATCAACTTTAATTTTTCCAATGATCTTCATGATTTTTTTTATTATATCCCTCTTGAATATCTATCACTTTGGGACTAGTTTCATATATTGCAATTGCTTTTGACAAGCTCACATGGATATAAGTGAAGAACATGAGCATATAAGTGTCGTCTCTCAAAAATAGTATAAGTGAAGCATGAGAGGATTTCTTCAAAATTACTACTCTAATTAATATAAGTGAAGGATAAGAGCAATTCCTTTGCTCAATAGATTTAAGTGAAGCATAAAGAGAAATTCTAGCAAATCATAGCGTATTTTTGGCTCTCTAAAATAGGTGTGTGCAGCAAGGATAAAATAAAATAAAGCAAAGATACAAGACCATCCAAGGAAAACTTATGATATGTGATGAATAAAAATATAGTTCCAAGTAAAATATCGATGGTTGTTAGAAGAAAGAGGGGATGTCACTCGGGGCATCCCCAAGCTTAGTTGCTTGTTACTATTTGTATATTACCTTGGGGTGTTGTATCATCCCCAATCTTATGCTATTCTTACTCCTTGTTCCTTCATCCATCGTGATCTCACCCAAAACATGAAAACTTCAATTGCACAAAACTTGACAAAATTCTCGTGAGATTTGCTAGTATAATTAGGAAAATTACCACTTTAGGTACTGTTGTAAACCCATTCATATGTTATTATTGCATTATATATACTTTATTATAGCTTTACCATGACTTATACCCACCGATACAAGCCATAGATTCATCAAAAGAAGCACACGATGCAACGAAAACAGAATATGTTTCAGACAGAACAGCCTGTAGTAATCTGTACACTACCCATACTTATGGAACTCTAATTTTTTTTAAAAATTAGGAGAAATTCAATAATTTATATATAAATACTTTTTTAATGTATCATATCAATATCACGTTCTAGTAAAATATGAATATTCGTGCACTTGGAACAACGTTTCTGTTTTAGATTCAGCATTGTTTTTTACTCATCTCATGGATCATCATAAAGTCATTACTTGGCATAAACACTAAAAAACATAAAAATAAAATCATATAAGAATTATAATTGTGCAAAACACTCGGAAACATAAAGCAAAAGATAAAAATATTTTATTCGTTGGGTTGCCTCCCAACAAGCGATATCGATTTATGCCCCTAGCTAGGCATAACACATAGATTCAAGTATTGTCATCTTTAGTTTTTAATTCATAAAAGGCCCTCATAATTGATTCATATGGTGTTTTAATTCCTGTTCTAGGGAAGTATTATATACCCTTTCTAAGTGGGAACTAAAACTTAATATTGCCATCTTTCATATCAATCACGACACCTATTGTGAGTAAAAACGGTCTAACAAGTATTATGGGACAAGATGGATTGCAATCAATATCAAGAACAATAAAATCAATAGGCACATAATTAATATTAGCAAGAATAATAACATCAATAATTCTTCCCAAAGCATTTTTAATAGTAGAATCTGCCAAGTGCAAATTAAGAGAACATTCTTTAATATTGGTAAGACCAAGCACATCACATAGAGATTTTGGAATTGTGGAAACACTAGCACCCAAAATACACAAAGCAAAGCATTCATAAATTTTAATATTTACTTTAATGGTAGGTTCACACTCATCTTGCAATTTTATAGGGATTGAAATCTCTAATTCTAACTATTCTTCTAAGGACATCATCATGGCATCCACGATATGTTTAGTAAAAGCTTTATTTCGTTCATAAGCATGGGGTGAATTTATCATAGATTGTAGAAAATAAATACAATCAAACAAGGGGCAACTCTCATAATTAAAGTTTAATAATAAAAAATAGTGGGCACATCACCAGTTAAAGTTTTGACCTCTCCAAACCCAGTTTTATCATAATTTTCATCAAGATTTTCACCCTCCAAATCATTGCGACCCCTCTAACTAAGGTTGACTATTATTCAGCCCATTTATCATAAATTATAACATTTATAAACAAGGAATAAATAGAAAAACACCAATCATTTTAAGATCTTCATCATTTTTACGAAAGCAATTGCTAGAAATCGCTTTTTCTAAAAAATCTCTTTTAGCTCTAAGCATAGTGGTAATTTTCTTAATTTAATCCATAGAAACATATAAATCCTAATTGACTCATTTATATTAGGTGTAAAAGCATTCAACTTGAGATTTTCTACATCATTGGAATTTCTATCAATGCTTCTAGACATATCATCAATCTTATTCAACTTTTCTTCTATCGTAGTATTGAAAGACTTTTGAGCATTGATAAATTATTTAAAAATATTCTCAAGATCAGAGTTGTTCCTATTATTATTATAATAAGTACCATAGGAATTACCATAATTATTAGAGGAATTTCCAAGAAAAGGCCTAGGATTAAAATTACCTCTATAAGCATTGTTATTGAAATTATTTCGCGAGATGAAATTCACATCTATGGAATCACTGTTTTGCTCAATCAAAGTAGACAAAGGCACATAATTAAGATCAATAGGTGCATTTTTACTAGCAACCAACTTCATAAGAGCATCAACTTTTTCACTCAAAGTACTAATTTCTTCAACCGAATTATCCTTTTTACTAGTAGGTGTTGTTTCGGTATGCCATTGTGAATAATTTGTCATAACATTATCTAGCAATTTGGTAGCTTCACCCAAAGAAATTTCCATAAAAGTACCACCCGCGGCAGAATTTAAAAGATTTCTAGAGACAAAATTAAATCCCGCATAAAAATTTTGTTTGCTCATCCAAAGATTTAAACCATGAGTACGACAATTTCTTAGCATCAACTTCATTCTTTCCCAAGATTGTGCAACATGTTCATGATCAAGTTTATTAAAGTTCATGATTTGAGTTCTAAGGGAAATAGTTTTCGCGGGTGGAAAATACTTAGTAATAAAAGCATCCTTGCACTTATCCCAAGAATTGATACTATTGCGAGGGAAAGAAGAAAACCAAAATTTTGCACAAACCCATAGGGAGAAAGGAAACAATTTCAACTTCAAAATATCATTGTCCACATATTTTTTCATTTGCATATCGCATAATTCCACGAAGGTGTTTAGATGGGATGCGACATCCTCATTAGGAGTACCGAAAAAATGATCTTTCATGACAAGACTCAACAAAGCGGCATTAATATCACAATACTCTGCACTAGTGGAGGGAGGAGCAATACAAGTGCTAATAAAATTATTATTATTGGTATTGGAAAAATCACACAACTTGGTGTTTTGTTGAGTCATCGTAACTACACAAACAAGATTGCAAGAAAACAAAAGATCTGACGAGAAAAAGGGCAAACGAAAAAGAGAGGGTGAATAAAACGACAAATTTGTGAAGTGGGGGAGAGGAAAACGAGAGGCAAATGGAAAATAATGTAAATTGCAAGGATATGAGATTTATGATTAGGAACCTGGTAGATGATATTGCTTCCTCCCCGGCAACAACGCTAGAAATTTCTTTGTGTGGCTTGAAACTGCGTCGGTATTTCCCCAAAGAGGAAGGGATGATGCAGCACAACAACGGTAAGTATTTCCCTCGGTTATGCAACCAAGGTATCAATCCTTAGAGGAAGATCACACACCCACGTAAACAGCACTTGCACACAAATAACAAATACTTTTAACCCGACGCGAAAGGTTGTCAAGCTCTCTATGGTAATGAGATAGATTAGGTAATGATAGTTTTGGCAAATAGATCTCGCAAGAATACAAACTAAAATAAGTAAACAAAAAGTGCAGCAAGGTATTTTTGGTTTTGGGGATTAATAGATATGAAAACAAAAAGGCAAAATAGTAGATCGGAAAGCAATATGTCAGAAAAGTAGACCCAGGGGCCGTAGGTTTCACTACTGGCTTCTCTCATGAGGATAGCACATGGTGGGTGAACAAATTATTGTTGGGAAATTGATAGAAGATCAAATAATCATGAAGATATTCAGGCAATGATCATTATATAGGCATCACATCCAAGATAAGTAGGTCGAAATGATTTTGCATCTACTTCTATTACTCCACATGTCGACCACTATCCGGCATGCATCTAGTGTATTAAGTTCATGGGAAAACGGAGTAATGCAATAGGAACGGTGGAATGATGTAGGCAAGATCTATTCATGTAGGAATTGACCCCATCTTGTTATCCTTAATGGCAACAATACATGCGTGTGTTGCTGCCCGCTTTGTCACTGGGAAAGAACACAACAATATCAAATCCATCACAATGCACGAGGCTATAAATAATCATGCAAATAAGAGATCAAAGAAGACTCAAAGCATATTCATGGATAGAAACTTATCATGAACTCAAAATTCATCGGATCCTAACAAACACACCGCAAAAGTCATTACATCAACTAGATGTCCAAGAGATCATTGTATTGAGAATCATAGAGAGAGAGGAAGCCATCTAGCAACATGGTGGACTAATCATGCACCATCGGAGAGGCACCTATGATGAATATGAACCCCTTCGTGATGGTGTTAGATTGGATCTTGAGGTTCTGGAACTTGCAGCGGCTGGAATTGCGTTTTGTCGATTCCTCTAGGGTTTTCCAAAAATATAGGAATTTATAGGCTTGATAGTCGTTTGAGGGGGGTTCCGAGTTGGGCACCCTCCACTAGGCCGTGCCAGGGGCCTCTTTTTAGGATTGAGAGAGGGGTGTCTAGAGGGGGGTGAATAGACTACTAGCAGTAATTTAAAACCTAACCTTTTCCCAAGTTAATTGGTTGATAGATTTCAGCTATTTTAGTAAGTCTAACAAGTCTAACAGCCCTACACATGCATGTCTACAAGTATGGCAGCGGAAAGTAAAGACATTGCACATGTAAGTAAAGATATAGGGTAGGAAGATCAAACGCAATAGGAGACGCAAGGCTTTTTCCTGTGGTTCCTATAGGTGGTGCTATCGTACGTCCACGTTCATGGAGTCTTCAACCCATGGAGGGTAACGGTCGCGAGAGTCCACGGAGGGCTCTACCTACGGAGGGTTCCACGAAGAAGCAACCTTGACTATTCCATACGGCTTCCGTCCACGAAGGACTAGCCTCACTATGGGTAGATCGTCACGATGTAGGCGATCTCCTTGCCCTTACCAAATTCTTGGTTCACTCCACAACACGAAGTAGGAGGCTTCCAAGCGACACCAAACCAATCTAGGAGGCACCACCCTCCAAAAGGTAATAGGCTCGGTAATGACGATGAACTCCTTGTCTTGTGCTTCTTGATGATAGACTCCTCAACACACAATCACTCTCTCACAGATTTGGCTTGGTAGAAGAGATGGGATTGGTGGAAAGCAACTTGGGGAGGCTAGAAATCAAGATCCATATGGTTGGAGTGGAATATCTTGACCTCAACACAAGGGTAGGTGGTTCTCTCTCAAATAACTGAGTAGGATAGGTATGGAATAGTTCTGAGTGCTTCTCTATCGAGTGGGTGGTGGTGAAGGGGTATATATAGGCATCCCCAAAAATCCAACCGTCACACACAATAAGTTGGACTCGGTGACACTGATGTGTAAATCTCAGTGGTACCGAAGTGACTAAAAGTGGCAACTTTTGTACCTCGGAGGGACCGATATACAATTCTTGGTTTCACCGACAAGGTGACCAACGGTCAGATTTGCCAATCTTGGTGATGCCGATTCACCATTTTCGGTCGAACCGAAAATGAGAACTTGCGTAACAAAAACTTGGCAACCCAACTCGGTGGCACCGAGTGTAGTGTCGGCTGCACCGAAGTGTTAGGGTTTTGCTGAGTCTGTCTAGGGTTTGGAATCGATGGCACCGGGAGAGGAATGTTGGTTGCACCGATTATGCATATTTGGCTTAGGACAAACTTTTGTGGGAGAGTTTGTGGATGTTTTGGTGACGGTCGCTTGTGCACGTTTGAGCATATTGTTCACCGTCAAAACTTTACCCCTTTTAATAGTATTGGCTTTCCTATGGACTCAAAGTGATTTTTCACAAATGTAAAAATTAGAGTCCTCTTGCTTGAAGCTTGGCCAACCTATTTCCTTGAATCTTGGGGTAATTCCACAATCTCCTCAATCCTTTTTGCCAACTCAACTCTCCATGGACTATTATCTGAAATACACTAGATAGAAGTGTAGTCCAAGAGACAATGAATTATCAAAACCACCAAGGGAGCATGTTGTTCTTTCAATCTCCCAATATTTGGTAATTGATGACAACATACAATTAAAGCTTCAATTAAAGATATGGATGGATGCAATGAAGACTTTCAGAAACACATGACTTAGATTTGGTCCCCCAAAATGTGTGTAGTCCTTTAAAGGAAAGTTGCTTTGGAATGCATGGACACAAATATGGATGAAAGGGATATAAGAGTCATGTGTATCTTGGCTATATGCATCAATATATGTGAATGAAATGTATATCCTTGATCAAGACTTCACTCTTGCAAACAATATGTGCAAGAAGCAAGAGATCATGTTGATCAAAGATATGATGAACCTTGAGTTCTTGAGCCTTCTAGAAGTAGAGACACACTTGAGAAAACAATGTTAGGAAACACAAGAGTATTCTACTAAACAAAAGCAATAGAACTGAATGAGTACCAAGATGTGGAGAACATATAAAATATGATAATCATTAAGATTGATATGTCTCCATCTTTAGCATAAATCTATTATATCTTTTCTCCCCTTTGATATGGAAATGGTAGTACATCCTCTCCCCCTGAATCTCAGCATGTAGATATTGGGATCGGATAGGGTGAGAAAAGTAATCCTTTGTTCACTTGAGACTTTTCTCCAAAAGTAGTTTTCTCCCCTACATTGTATTCCTCTCCTTGATTATATAAATGTGAAATTTTTGATATATTTCTCTCCCCTAAATCATATCTCCCCCTGTGTATAAGCATGTAAATCTCCCTTTAGCATGAAGCTTTGATATTCTCCCCCTTTGGCTTAAAGTACCAAAAAGGTTAAGCTTGGGAGTAGTGACAGGGATCACTGACAAGGAAGGGATCCTAGAAATCAAAGGTTATTGACAGTATGGTCCATTAAAAGACTAAGGGAATCATTGAATGTATATTCTCTCCCTTTAGCACATTTTCGTTTTCTTCTCCTTAGAGCTAGGGATCCTTGAATAAAGAATTTCTCCTCTGAAGTGTTGTTTGTTCTTCGCCCCCTAAGAATATATATATATATATTGAAAGGGGTCATCGAAGGAACATTAATATCACAAGAACAGAAACAAATAAACAATATCAAAGAAAGATAGATTTTGCAATAAAATCGGTGACTCCAGAATGAATAAATCGATGATACCGAGATTGTGTAGTGTAGAACATCTGGAAATTCAGTAGGACCGAGTTATCTATATCGGTGACGCCGAAAGATAAACCAAGTTTCCATTTCAGAGAGACAAATGAAACTATTTCAAAAAGAAAATTGTGAAATATTTACAAAGGACATCAAATAGATAAGATTTGAGTGGTTAGGACAGATCATGCAAATAGAGAACAAACCACACAAGATTCTTAACTAAATGGTGGGCGGTGACTAGGTCACCTATATTAGAGTATCTTGATATCGGAGCCAAGCAAGAATGCTTGATCATAGGTCATACTCATCGTTTAAGCTCGAAATGGGGTTTCCATTTTTCGATTAAGCATTTTGATGTCTTCATATCACTTGACTTGCTTTAGCCCATGACTTGGAGTAAAGCCTTTTCAAGGATATGAGTACATACCTTTGAGTGATGTTGATGACGTTGATCGTAGGTGAACTTATTGAGGATGCTTGAGGTTGATGAAGATCATCTTGAATTTGGAGCAATCCTTCTCATTCTAGTACACCCATCACCTACAAAGGGTAGTCATGCAAGGAAGAACAATGGATATATCCTATTTACATGATACCACTTATAGATTTTGCAACTAAGATCAAGTATATGTCAAGGATATGTTTTTGTTGTCTTTTTCCTTCCATCATCAAGAGGGGTTGTGGATACTTGGTAATAAAAATATTGATTATGATTGGAGTTGATGGAAATCTTGTGGAATGAAGTTCTTCCAAGTACCTACAAAAGGTTAGATGCAATACAAGGGAGCATAGAATTCCATGGCTTATTATAACGAGTTATGAGAACATGTAAATAATAAGAAGGCTCGTGCCCTTGCTTGCAACCGAGTGAGTCTAGCTCAAGTTTGAAGCATCAATGATGTTCAACTCACTCCTCAAATGACAAAACGTTTTATCATAAAGTGGCTTGGTGAAGATATCGGCCAATTGTTTGTTAGTATGAACATGCTTAAGATTGATATCTCCTTTGGCAACATGATCACGAATGAAATGATGTCGAACTTGAATATGCTTGGTTCGAGAATGTTGCACAGGATTATGTCCAATTTTAATAGCACTTTCATTGTCGCAAAGTAATGGAACATTTTTAACATGAATACCATAATCCTTAAGCATTTGTGTCATCCATAGTAATTGTGCACAACAAGTTCCAACAGCAATATACTCAGCTTCGGTAGTAGATAGAGATACCAAGTTTTGTTTCTTGGAGGACCAAGACACAAGAGATCTATCTAAAAATTGACAAGTACCTGAGGTGGATTTTCTATCAACTTTGTCACCGGCATAGTCCGAATCAAAATAGCCAACAAGATTAAAAGAAGATCCCTTGGGATAGCAAATGCCAAAGTTTGGTGTTTGTATCAAGTATCTCACGATATGTTTCACAGCCAAAAGATGACACTCTTTAGGTGCAGCTTGATATCTAGCACACATGCAAACACTAAGCATAATATTGGGACGAGATGCACATGGATATAACAATGAACCAATCATGGATCGATAAACCTTTTGATCAACCGGTTCATCCTCCCTGGTAAGGTCAACATGTCCACTAGTGGGCATAGAAGTTTTCATACCTTTGCAATCCTGCTTGTTGAACTTCTTGATCAAGTCCTTGGTATAATTAGTTCGAGAGATGAAAGTTCCTTCTCTTGATTGCTTGATTTGAAATCCAAGAATGAATTTTAGCTCACACATCATAGACATCTCATACTTCTCGGACATCAACCTTCCAAATCTTTCACTAAATTGAGGGTTAGTGGAACCAAAGATAATATCATCCACATAGATTTGTGACACAAATAATTCTCCATTAACTCTCTTAGTGAACAAAGTTGCATCAATGTTACCAATCTAAAAACCTTTTTTGATGAGAAACTTCATTAAGCATTTATACCAAGCATGAGGGGCTTGCTTAAGACCATAAAGAGCTTTGCGAAGCTTGTAAACATGATTAGGTTTCTTAGGATTCACAAAACCAGGTGGTTGCTTAACATAAACTTCTTATTCAATTTCACCATTTAAAAATGCACTTTTTATGTCCATTTGATAAAGCGTGATATCATGGTGATTAGCATAGGCAAGAAGAATATGAATAGCTTCAAGTCTAGCAACGGGGGCATAAGTCTCACAATAGTCCATACCTTCGACTTGCGTATATCCTATCCTTGAGCAACGAGACGAGCCTTGTTGCATACGACTTGACCATCTTTGTCTTGTTTGTTCCGAAACACCCATTTGGTTCCGATGATGTTGTTCTCATCTTCGGGCTTCTCCACGAGTGTCCACACTTTGTTCCTTTCGAAGTTGTGTAGCTCTTCATGCATTGCGTTCACCCAATCCGCGTCTTCAAGAGTTTGTTCTACCTTTAAAGCCTCAATGCTAGAGATGAAAGAATAATGCTCAAAAAAAGTTAGCTAGACGGGTTTTAGGTGAGTGATTCTCCCTGCTTGTATATCACCAAATATTTGGTTTAGGGGATGGTTCTTGGTCACTTGAGCTCGAACTCGGGTCAGCTTCCGATTGTTGGATGGTGGATCTTCTTCTTCATCATCATCATCTCGTTCATCTTCGTTGTTATTGAAGGTGTCGTTCCCTTGAGGTGGTGGTGAAGGTGGTTGTGGTGGATCTTCATGATACACTTCCTCTTCTTCATCATCTTGTCGTGTACCGCTTGTGGCTGCCTCCATGTCATGTTGAGATTTACCTGGACATGAGGTAGGGGCTTCCACTTGAGTTGATGAAGTACTCTCCTTCACCTCCATGGGACGAATCTTGTCGATGGGTAGATCTAGTATGGCTTTCGAAGGATCCTTATCACCTACATCATTTGGCAATTGTTCGACTTGCGAACCATTAGATTCATCAAACTTCACATCTACCGTCTCTTCAACTTTTCGAGTGAAGTTGTTGTAGACATGGTAAGTGTGAGAGTTCGATTCGTAACCAAGTAGGAATCCTTCATGAGATTTAGGAGCCAATTTAGTATGACGATGCTTATCAAGAATGTAGCACTTTGAGCCAAATACCCAAAAGTATCCGACTTGGGGTTTGTTATCGGTGAGTAGCTCGTACGCCGTTCTACCGAGAAGCTTGTGCAAGTAAAGTCAGTTTGTGGCATGACATGTTGTTTCAACGACTTCTGCCCAAAAGTGTCTTGGCGTCTTGTATTCATCAAGCGTCATTCTTGCCATCTCAATGAGCGTCCGGTTCTTCCTCTCAACAACTCCATTTTGTTGAGGTGTGTACATAGCCGAGAAATCATGTGAGACACCCTCTTCATCAAGAAAGCTATCGACATGGGTGTTCTATAACTCCGATCTGTTATCGCTCCAACATTCTTGATCTTCACTTCAAACTGATTTTGCGCTTTGTGAGCGAAGTTCTTGAAGATCTTTTGAACCTGCAACTTATCATCAAGAAAGAATACCCACGTAAATCTAGAAAAATCATCAACTATAACTAGACCATAGGAATTTCCACCAAGACTCTTGTAAGCATTGGGACCAAAAAGATCCATGTGAAGTAACTCGAGTGGTCTCCTAGTAGTCATGATATTCTTAACGGGATGACTTCCACCCACTTGCCTTCCAGCTTGACAAGCACTACAAAGTCTATCTTTGTCAAAGATAACATCTTTAACTCCAAGTATATGATCACCTTTGATTATCTTCTCTAGATTACGCATGCCTACATGTCCAAGTCTTCTATGCCAAAGCCAACCTTTAGAAGATTTTGCAATTAAACAAGTGCGAGGCTTGGATCTTTTAGTGAAATCAACAATGTATAGATCACCTCTACGGAAACCAGTAAAGACCATTTTATGACTATCTTGATGAAACACTTGGCAATCTACTTTCGTGAATAGAACATTGCAACCAAAGTCGGCAATTCTAGATACGGAAAGAAGATTGTAGCCAAGGGATTCAACAAGCATAACATTTTTAATAGAGCTATCATGGGATATGGCCAACTTACCAAGGCCAAGTACCTTACCCTTAGAGTTCTCTCCAAAGGTCATGTACCGTCAAGGACCATGATTAGGCGTGATTTCTTGGAACGTGTCTTTATCACGAGTCGTATGATCCGTACATCCACTGTCAAGAATCCACTCTTTTCGTCCGGACTTGTAATCCTTAAATTTTGCCATAAGACTCAGATTCTTCATGATCTTCTCATACTCGATGTCGAACAACTCATCTTCTTCATAGTATCCATGTTCCACATTGTCATTATCAAGTGGGAATCCTCATCATAAAGAACACGAGATTCGTTAGACTAGTGATCATGACAATGTTCAAGTTTATGAATGCAAATGGCTTCAAACATAATGTTCTTGATAGTAGTAACATCTCCTTTAGAACGCATAAGATCATGGAGCTCAAATAGGCATTTATCAAAGTTTGCAACACTAGGATTCATTTTGTGAAAAGCAATGGCTTTATGAAGAATTTCATCAAGATTTCCTAAGGAAAGATTTGGATATCGTTTCTCCAAATCAGCCCATAAGGTATTGGCACATGCAAAGTTCTTCATTTGAGAAAGAATGAATCTTGGTAAACTTCTAACAATAAGATTGACAGTTCTTAGGTTACCAAGCATGTTAATTTCCTCTTCGTGTGTGGGATCCAATTCATCAATAGGGAGCGCATAGGGATTTTCAATATATTTAGTCAAATGGAATCTATTTAATAGATCAATCATGGCATTTTTCCATTAACTATAGTGCTCTTCATCAAGAATGGACACTCTACAACTCAAGCTCTCTACTCTAGACACATCCATCTTCCTCCACGGTGATTAAACCGAAGCAATGGAGACCAAAGTTGTAATACCACTTGTAGGATTGAGAGAGAGGTGTCTAGAGAGGGATGAATAGACTACTAGCAGTAATTTAAAACCTAGCCTTTTCCCAAGTTAATTGGTTGGTAGATTTCAGCTATTTTAGTAAGTCTAGCAAGTCTAACAGCCCTACACATGCATGTCTACAAGTATGGGAGCAGAAAGTAAAGAAATTGCACATGTAAGTAAAGAGATGGGGTAGGAAGATCAACGCAATAGGAGACGCAATGATTTTTCCCGTGGTTCCGATAGGTGGTGCTATTGTATGTCCACTTTCATGGAGTCTTCAATCCACGGAGGGTAACGGTCACGGGAGTCCATGGAGGGTTCCACAAAGAAGCAAACTTGACTATTCCATGCGGCTTCCGTCCACGAAGGACTAGCCTCACTATGGGTATATCTTCACGAAGTAGGCGATATCCTTGCCCTTACAAACTTCTTGGTTCACTCCACAACACGAAGTAGGAGGCTCCCAAGCGACACCTAACCAATCTAGGAGGCACCACCCTCCAAAAGGTAATAGACTCGGTAATGACGATGAACTCCTTGCTCTTGTGCTTTGAGATGATAGACTCCTCAACACATAATCACTCCCTCAGATATTTGGCTTGGTAGAAGAGATGGCATTGGTGTAAAGCAATTTGGGGAGGCTAGAATTCAAGATCCATATGGTTGGAGTGTAAGATCTTGACCTCAACACAAGGGTAGGTGGTTCTCTCTCAGAAAACTGAGTAGGATAGGTATGGAATAATTCCGAGTGCTTCTCTATCGAGTGGGTGGTGGTGAAGGGGTATATATAGGCATCCCCAAAATTCCAACCATTACACACAATAAGTCAGACTCAATGACACCGATGTGTAAATCTTGGTGGTACCGAAGTGACCAAAAGTGGCAACTTTTTAATCTCGAAGGGACCGATATACAATTCCCGGTTGCGCCGACAAGGTGACCAACGGTTAGATTTGCCAATCTCGGTGATGCCGACTCACCATTTTCGGTCGGACCAAAAATGAGAAATTGCGTAACGAAAACTTGGAAACCCAACTCAGTGGCACCGAGTGCAGTGTTGGCTGCATCGAAGTGTTAGGGTTTGGCTGAGTCTGTCTAGGGTATAGAATCGGTGGCACCGGGATAGGAATGTTGGTTGCACCGATTTTGCATATTTGGCTTAGGACAGACTTTTGTGGGTGAGTTTGTGGATGTTTAGGTGACTGTCACTTGCGCACATTTACGCATATTGTTCACCATAAATTTTTTATCCTCTTTTAATAGTATTGGCTTTCCCATGGACTCAAAGTGATTTATCACAAATGTAAAATGTAGAGTCCTCTTGCTTGAAGCTTGGCCAACCTATTTCCTTGAACCTTGGGATAATTCCACAATCTCCTCAATCCTTTCGCCAACTCAACTCTCCATGGACTATTATCTGAAATACACTAGATAGAAGTGTTAGTCCAAGAGACAATGTATGTTGTCATGAATTATCAAAACCACCAAGGGAGCATGTTGTGCTTTCACTCTTGCGCAACCTGGTGGAGGGTGCCACCTTGGGACCCCTCTCCTGGTGCTATTTCGACCATCTTGGCTCTTATGGTCCATTAAAATTCTCCAAAACTTCCCATAGCATTTGGGCTCCGTTTGGTCCAGGTTTTCTGCAAAGTAAAAAACAAGCAAAAATAGCAACTCGCACTTTGGCACTATGTCAATTGGTTAGTCCTAAAAATTAATATAAAGTTGCTATAAAATGATTGTAAAACATCCAAGATTGATAATGTAACAGATGCTTTGGAGACGTATCAATGCCCTCGAGGACCTTCTCCTCGAAGAACTCCTAAATAATTGCATTTTTATTTTCGAACAATTTCTGGAAAAAATTGTGACACAAAATTTTGTTAACAAAACTTGATAAGATTGGTAGCCACTACTCCTAGGGATACATAGAGGCCATATCAAGCATTCAAACTACTTAGAACTCTAAGAATTCAACATGCAAGATCATCTATAATAGCACCAAGAGTAGCTAATTGTTTTGAAAATAAACCACTAAATCAAAAACTAATTGGAGCAATGGGGGAGTTACATACCAACAAGCAATCCCCTAAAACAGTTTCGGGAATGGAGCTTCGAGCGAAGAGATCGAAATCCATGGGTTCTTGAGCAAGAACACTAGGGAGAGAGCAATGGTGATTTTTTCTAGAGGTAGGAGCTGGCATGGGCTAAGGTAATAAGTGAGGGGACCCACCTGGGTCCCACAACCCACCAGGCCGTGCCAGGCGGTGGCTGGCGCACCCTGGTGTCTTGTGGGCACCAGGTGCACCCCCACTCTGTTGTTATTTGTACCAAAAATTCAGAAACATTCCGGAAAAAATCTTGTTAAATTTTTAGGACATTTTGAGAACTTTTATTTTGGGTCATTTTTTTAATTTTTTTATTGCATGGAAAATTAAAAAAATAGTATAAATATGGCATTTTATTTTATTTAACTAAGAAAATAGAAAAATAAAAGTGGATACAGAGAATTGTGTGTACTTCATACCTCTCGAAAATGATCCAGTAATAAGGTTGATCAAGTCCTATTAATAACCACCTTCGATTAGCATGAAACTGAAGAACTTTTGTAAAACACTAAGTTACCTCAATGGGGATATGCATATACCCAACTATAATTATATCATATTTGTTTTTGGAAATAGGTAGAGGTAGATGAAAGCTTCCTATAGTGGGTGTCGGAGAGTTCTCAATTACATTTACACCATTCACATGGAATTGCTTCTTCGGAAAGTGCACTGTATGCCCATTACCATTAATATGAAAAGTGACTTTGCTTTTATTGCAGTCAATAACAGCCCCTGCAGTATTCAAAAAGGGTCTACCAAGGATAATCGAGATGTTGTTATTCTCGGGCATTTCAAGAATAACAAAGTCCGTGAATATACACTACAAGAAATATGTCAACTTGTGACCTTCTGTCAGTGACCCTGGAAGAAATGGTCGTAAATCTACGACCATTTGAGACCAATTGGTCGTAAGATGTTCGGAGGTCGACAAACGCTCAACTATAGCGACCATTTTGGTCAGAAAGGTCATAATTTCCTTACACAAAATGGTCATAAAGCAGACAACACTGGTCCGCTGCCTTATTTCTAGCTGATCACGACCAATACAGATGGTCATAACCTTGTAAATTGTGGTGGGTTGCAATGACTAGGCGCCACCTCGTCAGGTTTGCCTATGTGTCATGTCCATGTGTCAATTTTTGCCCTATGTTGTGAAGAACCCTATATTTCTATTATTTCCAAAATTCCTAAAAAATTCTCATAAATTGTTTGGATTATATATTCGTCCAATATGTCAAAAACCTTCCTTGCCTAGTTCAAAAATAACTCAACAATATTCATTTTCCTATTCTGTACAGAATAGCACTTTGGGAAGGAAGTGATATTTATATTTTCTTGATTGCCCTCAAAAATTTTGGGCACTCTTTCCTATCCAAATCATTGCCTCATGACAAAATTGAGCTCCATTTGCCCAGTAAATCTTCCTCGGCAAATTTCCAAAGATTTTTTTCAGCTAGAAGCTTTGTGAAGGAAGGACTAGCTATGCATATCCTAATGAGTTGAATTTTTTTCCACATCTTCTATGTGCCCATATCACAGCTCTCCAAAAAACATTAGCCCCATCTAACAATCCATGAGAGCTCATATTTGTTTTTGGTAATATTTTCAGTTTGTGAAGCAACTATATTTTATATTGCTTTATAATTACTACAAATTTACCAGGACATGACCCTGCCCATAGAACCTCCCTCCACCAAATTTTAGCTCATTTAATTTAACCACTTTCCCTCAATATTTTTCCCAATTTTTTGTTCACTTGAGAGCATTGTGAAGGAAGTACCATTTTTATATATCCAAATGTCATGAAATTTATACAGTGACTTCATATGCCCACATTATCACCCTCCTCCAAATTGCAGCTCAATCAAATCAACTATGTGAGCCCAGGTTCAATTTCTATTTTATGGCCAGATTGGCACATTTCAAAGCAAGTGCTATCTAGACCCCTCCTATTACCCTTTAAATTTTTGGGCAATCTTCCATACCGAAATAATTGCCACATGATAATATTCAGCTCAATTTTCCTAGTAAATCTTCCTTTGAAAATTTCCGAAGTTTCTATCCAGAGAGAAGCTTTGTGAAGCAACTATATTATATATTGCTTAATTATTTCTAAAAATTTAGCAGGGCGTGACCATACCTATGTAACTTACCTACATTAAATTTGAGATCATTTCATATGTCCAGTTTCCCCCACTTATTTTCCCAAGTTTCTGTCCAGAGAAGAGCATTGTGAAGGAAGTACCACTTTGGCATGTCCAAATGATATCATTTTTCTACAGCGTTTTCCTATGCCCAAATAACCATCCTCCACCAAATTTCAGCTCAATCCATTCATTATTTTGAGCCCAGCTTCAACATTCATATTTCTGTCCAGTGTGGTAGTTTGCAAAGCAAGTACCACCTAGGCTCCTCCATTTGAGCAGAAAATTTGTGAAGACAGTCTTCTTAGTAGATGATCATCCTCAGCAAAAACTCACGCCCATTATCCATGTGCATTTCCCGTACAGCTTATCCACACTTGCCTACTAATTCATGTTTGAGCATAGTTCGGTCTCCTCATGAGAATCTTCTGTTGTCATTTTCTTCCTAGCACCTACCTGGAGATTGACCAACCCACTAGACATGCCTAGGACGCCCAAAATGCATGGCAACGCCACGGTTACACGGTGACCATGCCGCGGGCATGCGAGTTTACGCGCTCTGGAGTTGTGGCACTCGGCCACTATCCAAACCTTGACGTATTGCCACCAAACCATGTATTTCTGATTAAGTAGATAATTATGTAACTAGAAATGATTTTTGGAAAAAAAATAAAGAGCAAACTAATAGACAGCTGCAGTTCAAATTTGACCCGCTTCCAACTAAATCGACAAAGTTTTGTCTTTTTCACTAGAGGTGGATCGAAAGCTTTTCGAACCCAAATATTTTGCCATTTGCACATTAAATATGGCCTAATATTTTATAAAAAAGATTTTTCCAATTTTGCAACGAATATTTGATAGGTCCTTCCCAAAAAAACTCATTTTGGGCACTCGAAAAAAGGAAAATGAATTTCTTGTGCAAAGAAAATGAAAACTCCCTTCGGCAACATTGATGGCCATTTCAACATGCACCCTTGTGCACAATATGAGATCATTTGAACAAACTATGCCATGAATGTGGCTATAAGATTGATCATTTGGCTTAAAAGCCATGAATCTTCACACATGATAGCTCATTTCTTAGAACACTTTTTAAAATAATTACCGTATTACAAGTTTATTATTTTTCCTGGTAACTTGGTCACATATGATGACACAACACGAAGGTTTTGTATTTTTTTTTGATTTTTTTGAATTTTTTATGCCCATTTCAAAATGCGATCGAAACAGCGAGCATGACCGTTCATAGCTGGGGGTTGAATCTTGCCATAATTTTGTTGGATCTCTAATTAAATAGATACTTATTTACCTAGCAATGATTTTTGGAAAAAAATAAAGAGTAACTATGAGGCACCTCTACTTCAGATTTAACCCGCTTCCAACTGAATCGGTAGAGTTTTGTCTTTTTCACTAGATGTGGATCGACAGCTTTTGGCCCCAACCCTTTGCTCAATTGTGCATTAAATATGTCTTAATATTTTATAAAAATGATTTGGTCCAATTTTGCAATGAATATTTGGTAGGTCCTTCACAAAAAAACTCATTTTGGGTCGTCGGAAAAAGGAAAATGATTTTTTTGTGCAAAGAGAATGTAAACTCCCTTTGGCAACATTGTTTGTAATTCCAACATGCACCCTTGTGCACAATATGAGATCATTTTAACAAACTATACTGTGAATGTAGCCATAGGATTGATCTTTTGGCCTAAAAGCCATGAATCTTCACACATGATAGCTCATTTGTGAGAACACTTTTTTAAAATAATTATCGTATTAGAAGTTTATTATTATTGCTAGTAACTTGGTCACATATGACTACACAACGCGAAGGTTTTAATTTTTTTTAATTTCTTATGCCCGTTTAAAATTGTGATCAAAACGGCGGGCATGACCGCTCATAGCTAGGGGTTGAATCTTGCCAAACTTTTGTTGGATCTGTGATTAAATGACTACTTATTTACCTAAAAATGGTTTTTTGGAAAAAATCATCAGCAAACTATGAGGCACCTCTAATTCAAATTTGTCTTGGTTCCTACTGAATCGACGGAGTTTTGTCTTTTTCATTAAAGGTGGATCAAAAGCTTTTGGCACCAACCATTTGGTCAATTGTGCATTAAATATGTCCTAATATTTTAGAAAAATGATTTTCTCTAATTTTGCAACTAATATTAGGTAGGTCCTTCACAAAAAACTCATTTTGGGCCCTCGGCAAAAGGAAAACGAATTTTGTGTGCAAAGAAAATGTAAACTCCCTTTAGCAACATTGTTTGTAATTCCAACATGCACCCTTGTGAAAAATATGAGATCATTTGAAAAAACTATACTATGAAAGTAGCCATAAGATTGATCATTTGGCTTGAAAGCCATGAAGCTTCACACATCATAGCTCATTTCTGAGAACACTTTTTTTTAAATAATTACCTTAACATTTATTATTTTTCCTAGTAACTTGGTCACATATGACGACAAAACACAAAGGTTTTGTTTTATTTTGAATTTCTTATGTCGGTTTCAAAATGCGGTCAAGTTTGCCTGTATGACTGAATGTTCTGAAACTTCTGTTGTTTCTATGATGAAATATATACTTGTGTACTTAAAAATGATTTTTGGAAAAAATAATGAGAAAACTATAAGGCAGTTGTAGTTCAAATTTGTCCCGCTTCCAACCGAATCGACAGAAATTTGTCTTTTTTTACGAGAGGTGGATCAAAGCTTTTGACACTCAACCATTTGGTCAATTGTAAATTAAATGTGGACTAATATTTTAGGAAATTGATTCGGTCCAATTTTGTAACAAATATATGGTAGGTTCTTCACAAAAACTAATTTTTGGCACTTGAAAAATGAAAAACAAAATTTTCATGCAAAGAAAATGAAAACTTTCTTCGGCAACATTGTTTGTCATTCCACGATGCAAACTTGTGAAAAGTAGGTCACATTTGGTGACATAATTAGAAGGTTTTTTCATTTTTTTGAATTTCACAGATCATAAAATATCTTACCTGATTTAACACCTAATTTTCTGTCAATTACGACCAATTTAAAAGGTCATAATGTTGTAGGCGTATACTACGTTCTGATTGGTCCATAGGCATCTCACGCGGATCGTGCATCAAACACGATCGGATGTTCCGGGATCCAATGTGAGCCAAAACCCTAGCTCTGTCCTGTGAACATCTTCCATCCACCCCCCTCCTCCTTTCTTTCTCCCCAACAGCAGCACACTCATCCCCCCTCGTCCCTATCTCTGTCCCGCACGACTCTCCTCGCCGCAAGCACCAACGGTGCCCCGATCCAGGCAACCTTCGGTGGGAATCTACAGTGTCAAGCACACGACATGGATCCTCTCGCTCTGCTCCTCCCTCCTGTCCAAAGAAATCTGGCATGTGCGTCCTCTAGCGCCACCCATGACCATCTCCGATGCTAGGGTTCCAGCCGACGTGGCTCCGACGACTCAGGTTCGTCTCTACACTCCATTTCCTCCTCCTCATAGAACCCCTCACTTCCTCAGCTCATGTTTGCTCCCTCCCAGATCCAGGATTCCATCCTCACTCGAGCACCGAGACACCATGGACGAGAAAACCCAGCCATCCCCTCGTCCACCCGGACCCGGAGGCTGCTGCTGGCGCTTCGGCGGTGGAGCAGGTGTAGGCTCTGGCTACGACAACTCAGGGGCAGGGGCAGGCGGCCACGGCGGCTCAGGAGCAGGGGCAGGCGCCTGCGATGGCTCAGGGGTAGGGACAAGGCCCAACTCCAGCTCCAGAGGCTTAGGGGGAGGGGCATCAGGCTACGGCGGCATATGGTTGACCTACTGGGGGCTGGGGACCCGCCTCACACAAGCCCTCTTCGTGGCCACTACTGTCACCACCATGGCCTTCGCCAACGACTTCCGTGTCGTCACAACCTTCTGGTGCATGCGCGTTCGCTCCCTCCTCGCTCTGCATCCTCTTTCTCCCCCTCCCCCATAGGGTCTCGATGCGCATCTCATGGCACGACACGCTCCGGCTGCCATTTCTCTTTTGCTCTCAGAGTAGTAGATCGAGTGCTCCGTGGAGCAAATGCTCCGTGGGATGTTTTTTTGTGGTTCACTCATTCACGTCTTACGAGAAGTTAGAATTCCAAAGGCTATCTGTTCACATGTTAGTAGTATTTCTATACATGGTTCAGATTGGGATGAGTTTTATGCTCACTTGAATGCATTCTGATCTTGGTGCCACACAGTAGCAAAATAAACAGCGGCTTGAGATTTCAGGGCCAAGGTTTACTAGCAAGCATGAACATGAAGCTGCAATTTTAGCGGCATCTAGATTCTAGAATGGACTCGTTAGTGATCAACACATTTCACATCAGGAATGGATAGTCATACAAGCACATTTTCCAACTTGCAAATAGCGCCCGAGTTTCCAGCACAAGTTATTATTGGGTGCTTTCTTAATCCCAAATGTATTGTTGTATGACAAAGAGTTAGATGTAAGTTGATTATGCATTTAATTCTTCAACTCAATTTAAGTTGATTATGCATTTAATTTGTCACCTCATCCGCATGTTGTGTTGTCTGCCCTATCGCATATATCCCGAGAATGTTGCATCTACTCTGATCGACCTTTGAAACCTGGTATTTAGTTATTCACTGGTCACTTGCTCGATAAATTTCCTAAAACATTTTTTTCCTGTGATCCAAGAAGCCAGGAAGCCAGGAACGGCAAGCACGCGCCACGGCGGGGGCTCCATCGCGACGACAAGAAATGGCCACCGCCTTCACCGTCCTTCGCCCCGCTCCCATGAGCGTGCGTCCCTCGCCTGCCTCTGCGATGGTTCAATCCCCCCACCCAGTAGTAATTTTTTATCCTCCTATATAGGGTTCAAATTTGGGCGAGATCATCGCCGGATCCCTCGGGCAATTCTCGATCCGTTGGTGCTGCCTGTTTGAGTCACATTCCCTATTTCCTGAGCACGGGAGTTTGTTGTCGCACTATAGAAGAAGGATGGCCACTACGATCAATCTAGCCCGCACCCTGAACTTTGATAAAACACTTGATGTAGCCACGACTCGAGAATGGGTGCTGCTTAACCCACGGTCAGGAGTCGAGCCTGGAGTTTTGACTAGTCGCGACTCGCTTTTCGAGTCGACACCAAGTTGAGTCGACCTTTGTGTTGCGACTTGTCGACTAGTCGAGCGACTCGAAATCCATGGTGTGTGGGGCTTCTCTAGGCTATTTTTATGCGCTGCATGTTTATAATTTCACTTTAATGCTAGCACTTTCCAACAAGATAATAACTGTTTGTACACAACCATATATCAATATGTTAATGGAGATTAAAATAATGTTTTTAAATGCAATTGGATGTTTGATAGATCAGTCTATGGTTCTACTATATGTATGTGTACATTAGAGTTTCTTCTAATGGAATCATAATATAAATTTTATATTTCTTCATCAAGATCTTATAGTTAGTGATCTCTGACTTGTTTTTGTGGCTGCCATGTTCAGGTACGTCGTAACCTCCATGTACGACTACTATTGCTTGACGGACTACCTTGGCTTCACACACAACATGATCACAATGGTTTGACTACAACCGTAGCAGTGGTGGCTCTCCCATTCCTTGGTTTTGGTGACTCCCCAGTCTCCCTGCTCTCTCCATGTTCCTTGAGATGGTTCGTCCATTGAGCCGTGGCTTGGGCTTGGTTGTGGTTCTGGCCATCGAGCCAATGATTTGGTGTTTAGTTTTGTGGTCATGCGACATGTGGTGTTGGTGTTGGTCCTCCGAGGGGCATGAGGGGTTTGCTCCTTTGCTCCTAGGGCGACCAAGAGATCCTGTCGAGCTCCTGCTCATCCACGACAACCCACACGACAGGTAACATCTCCCTCTCCCTCTCATCTTCCTCTGCCCACTATTGCTGCTAAGTTTAGGAATAATTAATGTAAATCCTGGTTGTGTCAAGGAACTGAAGAGGGATTTGTATGAACAAGTCAAATTATTTATTTATTTAGTTAATATCAAATAGAGAGAAAAGATGAGGTCCAGATCAGTCAAACTAATTGATTCATGCAAACATCCAATAAATGGATGAACTGCAGCTCTCAATGATTCCTCTCCACTCTGAAATGCAGATATGATTCCTCTCTATGTTCAGCACCAAGGATCTCACTATGGGTTGTGCTACTGCTATGGTGCCCACATTTGCTTCCATTTCTACTCACAAGCATATGCACCTACACGTCTAGTCTGTGGTAATTTGTTTTAGTCCATGGTGGATCTCTCCATCTCTTGCATGCTCTGTTTGATCTTGGTTGGAACATTTGGCCATTTGCTATTATAGTTTGTAACTTGTAAATTATCTTCTTTTTCGCACTAGTCTAATTGCCCTCTGTATTACACAACATAATCCTCAACATGAACTATTTGTGGAAATGCTTGTGTCATTGTCCAAATGTCTTGTGTATTGCCGTGGATGAGGTGTGTTGTATGTTATCGATTGACATCTAAATTTGTTCATGTTCCCACTTCCCTACTTGCTATAATGTGCTTGCAAGCTTAAATTTTGTGCTTCTATTACTACCTGCTATAATGTGCTTGCGAGCTTAAATTTTGTGCTTCTATTGCTATGGGACGATCTTTTGCAGTAAAATAATGATGTTAGACATGTGTTGGTTTTTTTATATGGGCAAGACGAATTAATCCTGCTATGAACTTGTCAATTCTAGCTTATATTGGTGTTTTACGATCCTGTTCTAATTAATGTGTATAGTTCAAGCCCTCGTTTCTATCTAAATGTGTGCACAGAAGTTTGGTTACCTTCTGGAAAATTATTGATGCATTTTCTTTGTTTCTTAAATATAAAATAGCTTGCTCATTTCATCTATGGCATCCCCACTGTTAGCTTTCATATTGTGTCTCTGTTTTGTTGTATGAGAGTATCTCATTTTAACTAGCTGGAGAACAAAAAGCATTGTACTAGCTTAATTTGTGTTATCATTCTAAATAACTATCCTTTTCTTGAATGGTCTGTTCATAATATATTTCTCATAGTTTTTTCTGATTCTTCTCTGTTGATTCATGTAACAACGCGACCGAGGAAGGCATGTTGCCGTTTTGTTTGTTCCCAACCCTGACAATGGTTGTCCAGCGAGTCCGACATGTTGTTCATCTGACTATGGTTGTCCAGCGAGTGCGACATGTTGTTCATCTGATATGGTCGTCCAACGAGTTTGGCATATTGTTCATGGCAGGAGTAGGTGCCTAGTTTGTGATTGCTATGGAAGGATCTTGTAAAGCTTGTAAAATACTGTACTGTGATTGCCATTGTATTACATTATATGGTTGCTTTTATTTGAAGTATCATGTGTGTTTTCTATCTCTGCCAATCTAAATACTAGTCTAAATATGAGGAGAGGCTGATAGATGGGACCCACTTACCAGAACATGGAAAATGGGACCCAGTTACAAAAACTTGACAACGGGGACCCACCTGACTAGTCGACCCATTTTATAAAAAACAAAAAATGAAATTGTTGAGACAAAAAGTCCACGGCCCAAAAATAAAAAGGCTGCAATGTCGGGCTTGGCCCACGAAGCCGACTAAAAATTGACAGGAAAAAATATAGAAAGGTTGAATGAATGGGCTTGGCCCATGTAGAACACCGAATTGGACTGGGCTGATTCTAATCGACGACCTTTTCATTTGGTCACAATTTTGCCATGTCATCTTGCCACGTCGGATCCGACATGGCCTGGGCAGACTGCCAGTGACCAAAACAATTGGTCGTAGAACCTACGACCTTTTTTGGGTCGTAAACCTCTACGAGCAATCCAGAAGAAAGGTCCTTAATTTCCATTCTTGACGGTCAGCTTTTGACCATCAGTTTTTGGTCACAAAAAGGTCGTAAATGAAAAACAATGACCGTTCAGTGACCAATAGTGAAGGTCACAAGATAGCATATTTCTTGTAGTGATAATAACATTTGCAACAACAACGGGCACATCCTCACAAATACCGATAGGTATGGTAGTTGATTTGTCAGCCATTTGCAAAGACATTTTAGTAGGTGTGAGTTTATTCTAATCAAGTCTTTTATATAGAGATAAAGGCATAACACTAACACCAGCTCCCCAAACACACAAAGCAGTTTCTACATAATTTTTTTAATGGAGCATGGTATAGTTGGTATTCCAAGATCTCCAAGTTTGTTAGGTACTGCATACTTAAAAGAATAATTAGAAAACATGGTGCAGATTTCAACTCCAGGTATCTTCTATTTATTAGTGATGATGTGTCAGGGGAAATGACACCTATGGGATCAGAGGGATCCCTTTACGGTTCGGTAGGGAAGAAGGCTCGCACATAGAGCAAATCGAGTGACTAGCGCACGGGGATTTACCCAGGTTCGGGCCGCAAAGATGCATAAAACCCTACTCCTGCTTGGTTGTATTGGATGGATTCTAGCTCAGGTTTTGGGAGTGCTATAATATACAACTGCTACTCATGCACAATGGGCTAGAGGAGCTCCACAAGTCTAGGAGTCCGAAAAGATTGAAAAGTCCAAAAGTACTCTACCGTAATGCCCTGGGCCTCCTTTTATACTCGAACAGTGGCGTACAGTACGTACACGAAGTGTATAGTGCTATAGTGTTATCATCCCTAACACTGACGGTGCGAGACAAACGCATTTAATGCTCCATCAAGCATCCCTGGCCGCCTACAGGACGGGACAGGAGCCCGTCCCATTGGCACCGCTTAGCCTCTCCATCGACGGCGTCTTGAAACGTGCCTAGGCGAGGCGACACCTGGCCTCCGTGCTGGCGGGGGCTTGCCGGGGCTTCGCCTCTATGCTGGCAGGATGGCGGGGCCTTGCCGTGTGCATTCCTTGTCGGGGCTCCGTAGGCCATCCCGGCAAGATCTTTCAGGGGTCCCAGCCTTTGGTATTCAGTTTATCGACTTGAATGCCTTTTTGATGTTGTTGTATTTCGTCCTTAGGCTCCCTGGCAGGCCTTGCTCCTGGTATGGCTACGACTGTCCGTGCACAAGTATGGGGTACGAAAAAGCCCATACTTTAGTACACCGATAGGCGCCCCCGGGCCCGGGCCATACACGGTGCGAGGAGTTGTTGGGCTAGGCCCAAACAGTGCACGGGAAAGCGTGGTAGGGATTAACTATTGTGCAACCGTTCCGCTTACTGTGTCTCCCCACGACACACGTTAAGCACGCGATGTGGGGGTGCATGCGCGGAACGTTAATAACTATTTTCGTGGCTACATCAGGCTGTTTTTGCCAGGTGCGCCGCATGCATAGCGGACAGCCACCAACGGGCACCAGTGACTTACAGTCCTGGTTGTGGCAGAAACTTTAGCACTGTGGATTGGAGCAACGGGGCGGTTGTTGTTCGCCCGGTGATCGTGGGCGACACTATTGGAGGAGGTGGGCAGTGACCCTTGGAGCGGGGGAGAGCCAGCCCCCTCGCTCCCCCTATAAATTGAGGGTTTGCGAGGGCGATGCTCATCCATCCTTTAGTCCTCACCGAGTGCAAACCTCCAGGGCTTGCCCTTCCACCTTTCCCAAACCTTGAGTGGCGCCTGCCCTTAGCCATGACTAGGGTGCGAGGGCGGCCATCGTCCTCCGCGTCAAGGAGGAATTCTTGTCTTGATCATGCCATCGCT
Source organism: Hordeum marinum (assembly GCA_022496015.1). Taxonomy (NCBI): domain Eukaryota; kingdom Viridiplantae; phylum Streptophyta; class Magnoliopsida; order Poales; family Poaceae; genus Hordeum; species Hordeum marinum. Next base: position 424,764,080 of record CM039674.1, on the reverse strand, counting down.
TCCACCGCAGAGGCGGAGGATGATCCGGGTGTTCGCGGCGGGAGAGGTGCGAGGGGTTGTGGTCATCATGGAGGCCAAGGTCGGGGGAGGCACAGTGCTGCTCCGCCCCTCCCTCCGATGCAAGGCCCCCTCATCGAAGAAACCCACGCCAAGGGGATGGCATTGGATTTCGTCCTCAAACTGCATGGTCCCCTTTGAGGCCATATGTGCCTTCCTAACCCTTACGCAAGGGTGATGGATGTCGACGAACCGCCCGCCTTGTGGTCGCGGGCGCATGGCTGCTGCAACGGCGCCACGCGGGTGGATGTCGAGTATCCGGAGAACCGCGTCATTTTCTTTAGGCACGACTGGAAATCCTTTGCCCGCGCTCACAACCTCCAGGATGGGTACGTTCTTCATTTCAAAATGACAGAGGCCAATCTGCTCTCCGTCAAGATTTATGGGCGCTTAGGCATCCGTCTCAGCTGCTGCAAAGAGAGCTCGAGTGGCGCCGAAAGTCCCTCCTTGAGCGAGAGTGACGAGGACGACAATGGCGAAGACAACGAGATGAGGCCGGTCTTCAGTCCGTCAAGTCGGAGCATGACGACCTGAGCTCGGACTGACCGTCGGTCGCACCATCACCCTCAACCTCACGCCTCCACCCCTCCTAGCAAGATGATCTTGTCGGGGGCCCTTGTCTTAGGCGCTACCTCATCTTCTAGCTGGATCTTTCGGTAGGCCCGTGGACTTCGGCTTCTAGGGCTCCCCTTCTTGTCCGTGAAGTGTTGGTCTTCTCCTCTGCGCAATGCTAGTCCTCTCATCTGCGCAATGCTGGTCCAGGAGGTGCCAGGCTCTCGTTGGAGGCCCCTTGCCATCTTTTTTTTCTTGTAGTCTGCCTCCTCTTTCCATCTTTTTCTTCTTGTAATCTCCCCTAGGGGAGAAAGTCGAATAAATATGTACTTACGAAAATGTGAAATCTCATGTAAATTTCACCCTATTTGAAAGACTGTATATTATTCTCCTTGTTAGATCCCTCTTTGCATGGTGTTTTCCCTATGTTTCTTTGGAAAAAAACCTTGCCAGCATGTGTAGCCCTATCACGAGTGCTTCGAGGAGCGGATCCTTAGCAGCCTGCTGGCGGTGCCACTGCCGGCAAGATACCTCGACGTTCTTGGCATGGCCACTTAAGATGTTGAGAGGACTCGAAGCAGACTAAGCGCGCGAGCGCAACCACTTGAGTCGTTGAGCGGACTCAAAACGGAACAGGGGCACGAGCGCAGCCACTTAAGCCGTTGAGCGGACTTGAAACAGAGCAAGGGCACCACCAATCACGACAAGGTTCCTTAGCGTGCAGGTTTTCCATACAAAAGTCGAAATCGTCCAAGGAAAATAACTTCACAGTAAGGGTTCACATAGGGTTTTGCAACTTAGCTTTTCGTTGTCGTTCTCCTTCCGACAAGATGTTTTCCTCGAACGTCGCCCATCGGTATCCGTACCACTGTCCCCCCGGCAAAGCTGCATGCAAGGTAACCTTCTGTCCTTTTGAGAAAAAAGAAAGAAGAGAAAATAGGCATATGGAACCTTGGCGGCCCGTTATCTCTTGCTAGGAGTAAGCGCAATACAATATCTCACACAAACATGTATATAAGTAAACATAAGAATCAACAAGAATTGTAGAACACTTAGCTTTATTCAACTATGCATAGGGTCTACGCCTGGCTTTGTACAAAGGATTACATGCTTCAGCGGCAAGACTCCATACAAAAGTTGGTTGTCGGGAGGCCCGACAACTGCGCCTCATGTGTAGAACTTGCGAAGATGTTCGATATTCTAGGAGTTGCTCACTCGGATGCCATCTTCGGTCTCTAGGCGGACTGCGCCAGGCCTGGTGACTCGCGCTACTCGATGCTTTCCCACTTCGGCGTCAACTTGTTTAAATTCTTGGCGGACTGAACTCGCCAAAGAACAAGGTTGCCTTCCTCAACACTTCGGGCATGAACCTTGTGGCTATGATAGCGGCGCAAAGCTTGTTGGTAGTGTGCAGCTCGCACAGCAGCCTGAAGACGATCTTCCTCAAGGAGTGTCGCGTCATCTTGCGGCAATAGCTCTTTCTCAAGCTCGTCATAAGCGAGCACTCGAGGTGACCCGTATGTGAGTTCCGTGGGGAGAATTGCTTCCGCCCCTTGTACTAGGGAGAAGGGTCTCTGGCCGGTAGCTCGATTAGAGTTGTTCTTATTGACCAAAGAACCACCGACAACTCATCAATCCAACGCCTTTTGCACTTACGCAGCTTGTCGAAAGTTCTTGTCTTGAGGCCTCGCAGCACTTCAGCATTAGCCCTTTCCGCCTGGCCGTCGCTCCTTGGGTGGGTAACAGAAGCAAAACAGATTTTCCTGCCAAGGTCTTGGACATACTGAATAAAGGTGCGGCTCGTGAACTGTGTGCCATTTTCACTGATGATCCTGTTAGGAACACCAAAGTGACAGACTAGTCCTTTGAAGAACTTGACGGCTGACTGTGCTGTCACCTTTCTCATTGCTTCCACTTCTGGCCACTTTGTGAACTTGTTGATTGCAAAGTACAAGTACTCAAAGCCCCCGGCAGTGCGGGCAAAGGGGCCCAAGATGTCGAGCCCCCAGACAAAAAATGGACAGGAGAGAGGGATTAGTTGAAGAGCTTGAGTTGGTTGATGCATTTTCTTCGAATGAAAGTGGCATGCTTCACACTTGGTTACTAGCGCAGTTCCATCCTGGAGGTCAGTGGGTCAAGAGAAACCCTACCAGAATGCTTTACCGGCAAGTACTCTTGATCCTATGTGGGAGCCACATATGCCTCTATGTATCTCCGCCAACAGCTCCAGTCCATCCTCCCGAGAAATGCATTTGAGTTTCACACCGTTCGGCCTCTTTCTGTACAGGATGTTGTCCACGAACTGGTGCATGTTAGGCCGACGGGCTACTTTCTCTGCTTCTTCTTGTTCCTCAGGGAGTTCTCCCGTTTGAAGGAAATGGAGGATGTGATGTGCCCATGCTGGAGCCTGGGGCTTGACAACAAGGACTAAAGGCATATTCTCTACTGGGGAAGCATTTGTCTCAACGGCTAGGGCTCGAGGTCCTACTGGAGCCTGTTGCCCATTGGCAAGCTTCGCGGGAGCATGCGCTTCCACAGCAAGAGCCCGAGGCTCTGCCAGAGCGCGACACTCGCCGGCAAGCCTGGTGTTCTCCTCGGCAACTTCCTTGTCAGCGGCTTCTAGGCGCTTTGCCGGGAAATACTTGCCAGAACTCAACTTTCTTCTTTTTTCTTGTCCAATTGATGGTGTCACGGATGGTTGAGTCAGTCGGAGCACAAAAGTTCCAACTTCCACACGCAACTTAAGGACAACACACTTTGGCAGGCCATCAGCAATGTTGTTCTCTGCATGCGGAACGTGCTCCATTTGCAGATTGTCAAAATGTTCTTCCAACTTTCTCACTTCATCTACAAAAGCATCCTTCAACGGACTCTGTTAATCCTTGTTCACCTGCTTGACAACAAGCTAAGAATCACCCCTGACAATAAGTTTCTTAATCCCACGGTCTGCTGCGATCCTGAGACCGGCAAGCAACCCTTCGTATTCTGCAGTATTGTTTGTTGATCTCTCCCGGGGAAAGTGCATCTAAACCACATATTTGAGGTGCTATCCGGTGGGTGCGACAAGTAGCACTCCGGCACCGGCGCCTTGCAGCGAGAAAGCCACATCAAAATACACAATTCACTCTTGGTCGTATCCTTGTCGGGGAGAGTTGGCTCTGGAACTTCTTCATTTGGCGTTGGGGTTCATTCCGTAATGAACTCCACCAAGGCTCTGCTCTGGATGGTTGAAGTGCTTTCAAACTTGAGACCAAAGCTTGACAGTTCCAACGCCCACTCCACAATCATGCAGGTAGCATCAGGGTTCCGCAAAATCCGCTGTAACGGGAAGTGAGTGACAATGGTGATCTCATGTGCCTGGAAGTGATGCCATAGCTTCCTCGAGGCCATAAGGAGGCCGAAGAGCAATTTCTGTACGCCAGAATATCTTGACCTAGCCCCCTGCAAAAGGGAGCTGACAAAATAGACTGGACGCTGCACCATCTTCTTCTTCTGAATTGTTTCATTCGACTGCGCAGATCCTGCTTTGTCGGCACCAGACTCTGTCGGGGGATATTCTTGCTTGTCGCTTGGCTGTCCTACCGCTATCGTTGCTTCTTTATCAACTTCTCTTTCAACCACTAGTGCAGCACTCACCACTTGATTTGTTGCCACTAGATATAGCAGCAATGGCTCTTGTGGTTTTGGTGCGACTAGGACTGACGGAGAGGAGAGGTACTTCTTCAAATCCTGCAGCGCTGCCTCCTCTTCCGGAGTCCCTTTCATCGGACCCACCTTCTTCAAGACTTTGAAAAAGGGCAGGGCGTGCTTAGAAGATTTTGAAATGAACCTACTCAGAGCGGCAACACAGCCAGCGAGATGACGCACATCCTTAACACGTCCTGGCGCTTCAATTTGCTCAATTGCTTTGATATTGTTGGGATTCGCTTCAATTCCATGTTGAGATACAAAGAACCCAATGGGACACCAAACACACACTTCTCAGGGATGAGCTTCAAGTTGATCTTGCACAGATTTGCAAATGTTTCTTCTAGGTCTGATATGAGTGTAGCCTTCTCCTTGGTTTTGACCACTATGTCATCCATATAAGCCTCCATATTTCTATTTAGATGGGGCTCAAAACCAATCTGGACCGCTCTTGCAAATGTAGAACCAGCACTTTTCAACCCGAAAGGCATACGCAAAAAGCAATATGTACCACATGGGGTGATAAATGTGGTATTCTCTTCGTCTTCCTTGGCCATGAAAATCTAATGATAACCTGAATAGGCTTCAAGGCAAGACAACAAGTCACAGCCGACGGTGGAGTCCACAATTTGGTCGATGCGCGGCAAGGGAAAAGGATCCTTGGGGCAAGCTTTATTAACATCTGTGAAGTTAATGCATAGCCTCCATTTCCCATTTGCGTGCGCACTACAACTAGATTGGCCAACCATGTTGGATGGAGTACTCCCCTGATCAAGCTTGTCGCTTCTAACTTCTTTATTTGTTCGCAATAAACTATTGCCGCTCTAACGCGTGCTTCCCAACCATCTACTTGATGGGCCACGCATGTGGATAGACGGCAAGGTGGTGCTCAATCATATTCCTAGGAACATCGGGGATATCAGATGGTTGCCATGCAAACACATCAATATTCGCCCGCAGGAAGGCGACGAGAGCGCTTTGCTATTTGTCGTAAAGGGTGGAACTTATGGTGAAAGTTCCTCCCATGCCATCCTCCTTGGCGGGCAGCTTCTTAGTTTCTGGTGTAGCTACCTTGGACTTCTTGCTCTTGCCGGTGGAACTCTCCTGCACATCGTCAACAGGAGCGCAGCACTCTGAGGAGGTGCGCTTGCCGGAATGTACAGGGATCTTGCCAGGCTTCTTCCTCCCTAGAGTTTTAGTGGCAGGAGCAAGTGTCGTGGTGGCAGATGCTGCAACCGCCTCTCGGTAAAGTTGGTCAGCGTAGATAAGCGTGTCCTTCTTGTCAGACTTGGCAGTCATGATGCCCATCGGCCCGGGCATCTTCAAGACATTATAGGCTTAGTGCGCCGCCGTCATGAACTTGGCCAATGCTGGACGGCCAAGGATCCCATTGTATGGCAACAAAATCTTGGCGACGTCGAAAACAACCTTCTCCGTCCTGAAGTTCAGATTGCTTCCAAATGTTACCGGAAGCGTGATCTTCCCCTTGGGATGGCTCCTTCCCGGAATGACCCCCTGAAATGAGCCTGTTTCCTCAAGATCTCCATCAGGAATTTGCAATTTCTGGATCACCTCGGGCGAGATCAAGTTCAAGCCGGCCCCACAGTGTACTATCATTTTTTTCACCTTGAGGTTGCGAATCATTGGTGAGACCAACAACGACAAACACCCGACCGTAGTAATGCGATCAGGGTGTGATCCTCAACATCGAAAATGATAGGCGCGTTGGACCATTTCAAAGGCTTCCGGACGCCGACAGATGGCTCAGTCGCATTAACCTCACGCGCCCACTGTTTAAGTTGGCAGTGGGAAGAATGCAACAAGGCAACTCCGTCGATGCACATGGCATCTGTAGCTCTCTGGAATTCTTGCTCACTAGACTCGTCATCCTCTTCAACGTCATCATCATCCCCTTCTTGCTTGTCATGGCCACAAGCGGGCCAGTGCATCTGTGGCTTGGCCTTGCCACGGCAACCGTGCTTCTTGCCGGATCCATTCACGCCATCCTGGCCCTTCTCCTTGTCTCTACTCTCGTACTCGGCTTTTTGCTTCTCGACAAGCTGGTCAACTTGCCGGCAGTCTTGGAGATCGTGGCCATTGGTGCGATGGATCTTGCAATACTGCTTGACGGAGCCTTCCGCCTTGTCGGCAGCCGCCAAATCCTGATAGGAGATGCACCCGGAAACATCCTTGCCGGGATCATCAGACTTGGCCTTCTTGACGGTGCCGGGGTTGCCAGATCCCTCGACGGTAAGCACAGCCTTGCCCTTGCGCTTCTTGTTATGCCGCCAGTCATTTTTTGCCGGGGCAGCGGTGTCCTCATCCTCAGAGTCAACCCCTGCGCCAGCGTCTTCGTCGGGGAGCCTCCTCCCTTCTTCAGCTCGAGCACATTTATCTGCTAGAGCATAAAGCTCGGTAACATCCCTGACCTTTTTCATCACTAGTTCTTCCCGCATCCTGCGGTTGCGCACATTCTGATGGAACGCCCTGATAATAGCAGCAGGATGAACGTCTGGTATGTTGTGGTGTATGCGGCTGAACCTCTGGATGTGCTTGCGCAGAGTCTCGCCCTCCTTCTGGGGGATGATATGTAAATCACTTTCCTGGCCTGGAGCTTGATGACCTCCGGTGAAAGCGCCAACAAACTCATGGCACAAATCTTCCCAGGAGGAAATGGATCCTTCTGGCAAGTGCATCAACCACGACCTGATGTTGGGCTTAAGCAGCAATAGGAAGTGGTTGGCGAGTATCTTGTCATCGCGAGCCCCGGCAGCCTACACCGCAATGGTGTAGATGCTCAAGAACTGCAATGGGTGAGTCTTGTTGTCGTACTTCTCCAGGACCTCTGGCTTGAACATATGGGAATTGGGCCACTGGACTTGCCTCAACTCACGGGTAAACGCTGGACAACCCACCTCGTAAGGTAGGCCGACAGGATACCCTGGCGCGGATTTTTCTACAGCGGGTCCCTCATGCTTATCCGATTGATGGCGCGCTTCTTGCCGTCGCTCGATTGTAGTTCGAGCATCTTCCTTGCTTCATTCCTGGAGAACTTAACGCTGATAGCAGCAAGCCCGTGGATCAGACGACAACATCAAGTACCCTTCATAAGCGTCGGTCCGTCGAGTCGATGATCGGCGTTGTTGCTGTGGAGGAGAATGCATCGTGGTCGCACCGCCTACGGCCTTCTCGCCACTAGCTTGAGCCGGCTCGATGGACCGAAATTTGTCAGTGAGGCTGAGGAGGCTCTGAATGGTGGCTCTCCACTCGTCGAGCTTCTCCGTAGCAGGAGGGAAGTTCAGGAGTAGCTGTGCTCGCACCATTGCTTCTTCTGACGTGGTCAGTAGTAAACGGCACAAAGAAGACAAGGTGCTCTAACTCCTAACCATGTTAGAAGGAGCTTTGTCGCGGTCCCGCGACTGCATGCCACTCCCACTAGCATGCAGGCACGGATGCTGGTCCCGCGCATCTTGGGAGCGATGCGCGGTAGAATTTCCGTGGGGACAATGGGAACTACCGACCCCGCAGCGTTGCTCTTCACGCACGTCCTGGGAAGGTCGCGGCATTCACGCCGGCGTGGGTGCCTTGGAAGGTGCTCTTCCGTCCCCGGAGTTCACCGTACCGCCCGCAAGACCTACAACTCCGTTCTGAGACCTAGCGGCGCGGGTTGCTTGGCCTTGATCATCGGAGCGTCGTGTGGGCACAGGGTCCCCGCTCCCTCCGCCCATGCCCACTCCATCACCCTCCTGGCCGGCTACGGGCGCGGCGGACGTGGAGGGTTCCACCGCCATGAAACCTTTCTTCTTGAGAGCCATGACAATGACGATTATGACGAAAGAACTAACGCGCTAATCACAAGGTCAGGTTTACGCGACCTTATCCCCTTACCTGGCGCGCCAAAGATGTCGGGGGAAATGACACCTATGGTTTTAGAGGGATCCCTTTACGGTTCGGCAGGGAAGAAGGCTCGCACAAAGAGCAGATCGAGTGACCAGCACATGGGGATTTACCCAGGTTCGGGCTGCAAAGATGTGTAAAACCCTACTCCTGCTTGGTTGGATCCAATGGATTCTAGCTCAGGTTCTGGGAGCGCTACAGTATACAGCTGCTACTCATTGAGAACAGGCTAGAGGAGGTCCACAAGTCTAGGAGTCAAAAAGAATGAAAAGTCCAAAAGTCCTCTACCGTAACGCCCTGGTCCTCCTTTTACACTCTCGAAGGGGTCACCAATAGTGGTGTACAGTACGTACACGGGGTGTACAGTGCCACAGTGTTATCATACCTAACACTGACGGTGCAAGACAAACACATTTAATGCTCCATCAGGCGTCCCTGGCTGCTTGCGGGACGGGACAAGAGCCCGTCCCATCGGCACCGCTTAGCCTCTCCATCGCCGGCGTTTTGACACGTGCCTAGGCGAGGCGACACCTGGCCTCTACGCTGGCGGGGGCTTGCCGATGCTTCACCTTGTTGGGGCTTTGCCTCTGCGCTGGCAGGATGACGAGGCCTTCCCAGGTGCATTCCTTGCCGAGGCTCCGTAGGCCATCCCGGCAAGATCTTGTCGGGGTCCCAGCCTTCGGTCTTTAGTTTGTCGACTTGAATGCCTTCTTGATGTTGTTGTATTTCGTCCTTAGGCTCCCTGGCAGGCCTTGCTATTGGTATGGCTATGATTGTCCGTGCACAAGTACGGGGTACGAAAAAGCCCATACTTTAGTACACCGACACGATGTCTTTCCTATATTTACCATAAGGAGGCATCTTTAAGATATCACTTAAGCGGGTACGCACAAAGACTAGCCTAATCATTTCAACAAAGCGTTCAAATTCTTCATCATCATTTTTCTTAAAGGTTTTAGGTGGAAAAGGCATGGGTTTCCGAACCCATGGCTCTCTTTCTTTACCTTGTTTTCTAGCCACAAAGTCTTTTTTATCATATTGCTTATTTTTAGGTTGTGGGTTATCAAGATCAACAACAGGTTCTATTTGTACATCTTTATCTGGTTCTTTATCATTACTAGGTTGAGTATCCTCATGAACATCCCTATCATTATCTTTATCACTAGGTGGCTGTTCATTACCAGATTGAGTTTCAGTATCAGAAATAGAGATATCATTATTATCATGAGGAGGTTTTTCTATATCGGGTTCACTAGAGGCATGCATAGTCCTATCATTTTTCTTTTTCTTCTTAGAAGGACTAGGTGTATCAGCATTTAATTCCTTGAGAGCCTTGTTCAATTCTTTTAGGATGACTTTTCAGGATAAAGTGGTTCTAGGGTCATTCTACCTCCTCTAGTCACTACTCTAATTTCATGATCATTCATATTATTATTCATTTCATCAAGAAATTCTCTTTCAGATTTAGCAACTTGTTCTAACTGAGTTTGAACCATAGAAGCAGGTTTCCCTACACCTCTAACATCATTACTGATTCTAAATAACAAGTCGCTCCAGCGAGAAATCATATCAGAATTATATGTCAATTGTTTCAGAACATTTGCATTGAAGTGATCTTGTTTCCTAATGTAGTTATCAAACTCATACAAGCATTGACTAGGATGTTTATTGTAAGGGATATCACCTTCATCAAAATTTAGTAAATAATTTACCTCTACCGCCCATGGAGGTGGTGGTGTATTTAGTCCATGTATTTTCTCAATAGGTGGTAAATTCTTAACATTCTCAACCTTAATACCTTTTTCCTTCATACATTTCTTTGCCTCTTTCATATCTTCAGGACTGAGAAATAAGATACCCCCCTTCTTCGGAGTGGGTTCAAGTGCTAGTTCAGGAAGAGTCAAATCATCATAATTATTCAATATATTATTCAATAGTTCCTCAGCTTGTTCAACACTTCGTTCCCTGAAAACACAACTAGCACAACTATCTAGGAAGTCCCTAGAAGCATTAGTTAGTCCATTATCGAAGATATCAAGTATTTCATTTTTCTTAAGAGGATGATCAGGCAAAGCATTAAGCAACTGTAGAAGCCTCCCCCAAGCTTGTGGGAGACTCTCTTCTGCAATTTGCACAAAGTTCAATATTTCCTGTAAGGCAGCTTGTTTCTTATGAGCAGGATTTATTTTCTAGAGAAGTAGTAAATCATATCCTGGGGACTACGCACACAACAAGGAGTAAGAGTATTGTACCATATCTTAGCATCACCCTTTAATGAGAACAGAAATAATTTGAGAATATAATAGTAGCGAATCTTCTCATCATGAGCAAATAGGGTGGCTATATCATTCAGCTTAGTAAGATGTGCTACTACAGTTTCAGTTTCATAGCCATGAAAAGGATCAGATTCAACCTAAGTGATTAACTCTGGGTTGACAGAGAATTCATCATCCTTATTGGTAACAAAGATATGTGAAGTAGCAAACTTAGGATCACATTTGATTTTAGCATTCAAAGTCTTTTCTTTATACTTGCATAGTAGTTTCTTAATATCATTTCTATCCTAGGCATTCATAATCTATCTAGCTATTTCTCCATCCAAAGGATAACCTTTAGGTATCTTAGGCATCTCAAATCTAGGAGAGCTAGGCCTAATAGGTGTTTCATAAGTATCCGTTTCAAAGTTCTCATCCGTTTCAATAGTTTCATGACTTTCAATAATTTCATTCTCTCTTGCTCTAGCAATTTGTTCATCGAGAGATTCACATAGTGACACATAATCATCAAGCATGGTACTAGTATCATCATAAGCATCATTCATAGTAGAAGTAGCATCATCAATATCAGGATTAATAGCAGGTGGTGGTGTTGCAAACTTACTCATAACAGAAGATGAATCAAGTGCAGAGTTAGATGGCAATTTCTTACCTCCTCTCGTTGTAGAGGGAAAAATCATGGTTTTAGTATCCATCAGATTCTTCATAGTGGTAGGTTGATATAAATCCCAAGTGACTCAACAAATATAACTATGCTCCCTGGCAGCAGCGCTAGAAAAATGTCTTGATAACCCACAAGTATAGGGGATCGCAACAGTTTTCGAGGGTAGAGTATTCAACCCAAATTTATAGATTCAACACAAGGGGGGCAAAGAATATTTGAGAGTATTAGCTATTGAGTTGACAATTCAACCACACTTGGAGATAAATATCTGCAGCAAAGTGATCAGTAGCACAGTAATATGATAGTTTGATAGAAGTAGTAACAATAACAATAGCGGTAACATTAGCAGTAGTGATTTTGTAACAAGTGCAATAGTGACAGCAGAATTGGTAACTTAGCAAGAGTAATAAGTGGAAATGATTTAGGCACTGGATCGGTGTATTCATTGGATGATATTCATCATATAACAGTCATAACCTAGGGTGACATAGAACTAGCTCGAGTTTGTCAATGTAATGTAGGCATGTATTCCGTAAATAGTCATACATGCTTATGGAAAAAACTCGCATGCCATCTTTTGTCCTACCCTCCCGTGGCAGCGGGGTCCATAAGGAAACTAAGGGATATTAAGTCTTCCTTTTAATAGAGAACCGAAACAAAACATTAACACATATTGAATACATGAACTCCTCATACTACGGTCATCACTGTGAAGAATCACAAATATTGTCACTATGGGGTTGACGGATCATAACACGTAATAGGTGCATACAACTTGGTAAGATCAGATCAAGAACATAGATATAATGATGATAACATAAGCGGTTCAGATCTTAAATCATGGTACTCGGGCCCTAGTGACAAGCATTAAGCATGACAAAGTCATAGAAACATCATGTTGGAAATATGCCCTAGAGGCAATAATAAATTAGTTATTATCATATTTGCTTGTTCATGATAATCGTTTATTATCCATGCTATAATTGTATTGATCGGAGACTTAAATGCATGTGTGGATACATAGACAAAACCATGTCCCTAGTATGCCTCTAATGGACTAGCTCGTTGATCAAAGGATGGTTAAGGTTTCCTAGCCATGGACATGAGATGTCATTTGATAACGGGATCACATCATTAGGAGAATGATGTGATGGATAAGACCCAAACTACAAACATAGCATATGATCGTGTCAGTTTATTGCTACTGTTTTCTACATGTCAAGTATATGTTCCTATGACCATGAGATCATGCAACTCACGGATATCGGAGGAGTGCCTTGTGTGTATCAAACGTCGCAACGTAACTGGGTGACTATAAAGGTGCTCTACAGGTATCTCCGATGGTGTCTGTTGAGTTGGCAATGGATCGAGACTGGGATTTGTTACTCCGTGTAACGGAGAGGTATCTCGGGGCCCACTCGGTAATGCAACATCACAATAAGCCTTGCAAGCAATGTGACTAATAGTTAGTTGCGGGATCTTGTATTACGGAACGAGTAAAGAGACTTGCCGGTAACGAGGTTGAACTAGGTATGGAGATACCGACGATCGAATCTCGGGCAAGTAACATACCGAAGAACAAAGGGAACGATATACGGGATTAACTGAATCCTTGACATAGAGGTTCGACCGATAAAGATCTTCGTAGAATATGTAGGAACCAATGTGGACGTCCAGGTCCCGCCATTGGTTATTGACCGTAGAGGTGTCTCGGTCATGTCTACATAGTTCTCGAACCCGCAGGGTCTGCACACTTAAGGTTCGGTGACGTTTCGGTAGTGTAGAGTTATGTATGGTGGTGACCGAAGGTTGTTCGGAGTCTCGGATGAGATCCCGGACGTCACGAGGATCTCCGGAATGGTCCGGAGGTAAAGATTCATATATAGGAAGTCCCAGTTTGGTTTCCGGAAAAGTTTCGGGCTCATTGGTAGTGTACTGGGAGTATCGGTATTGTACCGGGAGTGCCGGTAGTGTACCGGAGGACCTCCGGGAGGGGTATTTCGACCCCAAGAGTTCCATGGGCTGTGGGAGAATAATAACCAGCCCTTAGTGGGCTGGGAAAACAGCCACAAAGGCCCATGGCGCAGGAGAGAAAGTCCTAAAGCAAAAAGTGGAAAATCAGCCAATAGGAGGCAATCCTACTCCAACTAGGATTGGAGGTGAAGTAGGATTGCTCCCACCTCCTATTTCGGCCGACCCAAAGGCCTTGGCTGCCTCTCCTCTCCTCTCCTCCTATATATACTAGTGGATTGGGTGGTTTTTGGACAGAATTTCCGGCCACGTGCTACCCGTTTCACCGGTGCACAGTTTCTCCTCTAGATCGGTTTTTCGCAGCGCTTAGGCGAAGCCCTGCCGGAATCACTCCACCACCATCACCGGAGCGCCGTCACGCTGCTGGTGAACTCTCTCTCCTCTCCACCTCCTCTTGCTGGATCAAGATGGTGGAGATCGTCATCAAGCTGCACGTGTGCTGAACGCGGAGGTGCCGTCCGTTCGGCGCTAGATTGGAAGGACCGTGATCGAGATCGCGAGACAGTTCGTGATGAGATCGCGGAACGGATCGTGATGAGTTCGCGGGACATATCGTGATCAAGATCGTGAGACGGATCGTGATGAGATCGCGGGACGGATCGTGATGAGTTCACGGGACGGATCGTGATTGGATCGCGGGACGGATCGTGATGAGATCGCGGGACGCTCAGCGATTTGGATCGCGAAGATGTTTGACTACACCAACCGCGTTTCTTAACGCTTCCCGCTTAGCGATCTACAAGGGTATGTAGATCCACTCTCCCTCTCGTAGATGCTCATCACCATGGATAGGTTTGCGTGTGCGTAGGAAAATTTTGTTTCCCATGCGACGTTCCCCAACAGTGGTATCAGAGCTAGGTTGATGGTTCGATGAGATCTCGAGTAGAATACAAAAGGTTTGTGGACATTGATGCTTAGATTGCTTCCTCCCTTGGTCGTATTTTGGTTCAGCGGGATTGTGAGATGAAGCAGCCCGGACCAACATTACTCGTACACTTACGAGAGACCGGTTCCCTCGACGCAACTTGTTGCCTAGATGGCTTGCGGGTGACAGTTTCTCTCACTTTAATTGGATCGGATTCGACAAAGGAGGTCCTTGAGAAGGTTGAAAAGCAAACTAGTGTATCACCGTTGTGGTTTATGCGTAGGTGAGAATCGTTCTTGCTAGATACCCATAGCAGCCACGTAAAATATGCAACAACAATTAGAGGACGTCTAACTTGTTTTTGCAGGGTATGTTGTGATGTGATATGGCCAATTACATGATGAGATATATGTGATGTATGAGATGATCATGTGATGTATAGATTATCATGACTTGCATGTCGATGAGTACGGCAACCGGCAGGAGCCATAGGGTTGTCTTTAATTATTGTATGACCTGCGTGTCAATCATTAAGCGCTATGTAATGCTTTACTTTATCGCTACGGTAGCAATAGTAGTAGAAGCATGCAGGGCGTGACAACCCCAATGGCAACACATTGATGGAGATCAAGATGATGGAGATCATGGTGTTGTGCCGGTGACGATGGAGATCATGCCGGTGTTTCGAAGATGGAGATCTTAAACACAAGTTCATGGCCATATCATGTCACTTATGAATTGCATGAGATGTTAATCCTTTTATGCACCTTGTTTTGCTTAGTACGGCGGTAGCATTATAAGGTGATCCCTCACTTGAATTTCAAGATGAACTGTGTTCTCCCCGAGTGTGCACCGTTGCTAAAGTTCGTCGTGTTGAGACACCACGTGATGATCGGGTGTGATAGACTCTACATTCACATACAACGGGTGCAAGCCAGATTTGCACACGCAGAACACTCGGGTTAAACTTGACGAGCCTAGCATGTACAGACATGGCCTCGGAACACGAGAGACCGAAAGGTCGAACATGAGTCATATAGTAGATATGATCAACATAATGATGTTCACCATTGCAGCCACCTCAACTCACGTGATGATCGGACTTGAGTTGGTGAATTTGGATCATGTATCACTCGAATGATCGGAGGGATGTCAATTTGAGTGGGAGTTCTTAAGTAATATGATTAATTGAACTCATTATCATGAACATAGTCAAAGTGTCTTTGCAAATTATGTTGTAGATTACTAGCTCGCGCTGTAGCTCCCTTGTATTTTTATATGTTCCTAGAGAAATATAATTGAAAGATGTTGGTAGCAAAATTGCGGACTGGGTCCGTGATCTGAGGATTGTCCTCATTGCTGCACAGAAGGCTTATGTCCTTAATGCACCGCTTGGTGCGCCACCCCCTCTAGCGTCGTCTATAGATGTTGTGAACATCTAACAGGCACGTTTCGATGACTACTTGATAGTTTAGTGCGTCATGCATTACGGCTTAGAATTGAGGCTCCAAAACGTTTTGAACGTCACGGAACATATGAGATGTTCTAGGAGCAGAAATTGTGATCTCAGGCTCGTGCCTTTGTTGCGAGATATGAGATCTCCAACAAGATTCTTTGCTTGTAAGATGAAGGAGAATAGCTCAATCGTTGAGCATGTACTCAGATTGTCTGGGTACTACAATCGCTTCAATCAAGTGGGAGTTAATCTTCCAAATAAGATAGTGATTGATATAGTTCTCCAAGTCACTGTCACTAAAGCTACTAGAACTTAGTGATGAACTATAATACACCAGGGATAGAAGTATTGATCCCTGAGCTGTTCACGATGTTTGACACCGCGAAGGTAGAAATCAAGAAGGAGCGTCAAGTGTTGATGGTTAATCAAACCACTAGTTTCGAAAAGGGCAAGAGCAAGGAGGGAAACTTCATGGATAGCAAGTCAGTTGCTGCTCCAGTGAAGCAACCCAAAGTTGAACTCAAACCCGAGACTAAGTGCTTCTATTATGAGGTGAGAGGTCGCTGAAGCGGAACAACCGTAGATACTTGGTAGATAAGAAGGCTGGCAACATCGACAGAAGTATATTTGATATCGAGTTATTGATGTGTACCTTGCTAGTACTCCTAGTAGCACCTGGGTATTGGATACCGGTTCGGTTGCTAAATGTTAGTAACTCGAAATAAAAGCTACGGAATAAACGGAGAACTAGCTAAGGGCGAGGTGACGATGTGTGTTGGAAATGTTTCCAAGGTTGATGTGATCAACATCGCACGCTCTCTCTACCTTCAGGATTAGTGACGAACCTAAATAAATGTTATTTGGTGTTTTGCGTTGAGCATGAACATGATTAGATCATGTTTGTTGCAATACGGTTATTCATTTAAGTCAGAGAATAATAGTTATTCTGGTTACATGAATAATACCTTCAATGGTCATGCACCCAGTGAGAATGGTTTGTTGAAATCTTGATCGTAGTAGTACACATGTTCATAACATTGATGTCAAAAGATACAAAGTTAATAATGATAGTACCACATACTTGTGGCACTGCCGCTAAATGTCATATTGGTATAAAGCGCATGTAGAAACTCCATGCTGATGGATATTTGGACTCATCAATTTCGAATCGATTGAGACATGCGAACCATGCCTCTCGGGCAAGATGACTAAAGGACCCCGTTGGATGGAGCGGGCAAGTGATTCATTGGAAATGATACATGTTGATGTATGCAATCTAGTGAGTCTTGTAGCGTGCAGTGGATATCGTTATTTTCTTACCTTCACTGATGATTTGAGTAGATATAGTGTATATTTACTTAATGAAACACAAGTCTGAATCGTTTGAAAGGTTCAAGCAAATTCAGAGTGAAGTTTAAAGATCATCGTGACAAGAAGATAAAAATGACCGCGATATGATCGTGGAGGTGAATATCTGAGTTACGAGTTTGGCATACAACTTAAGACAACGTGAAATTTGTTTCACAACTAACGCCACCTCGAACACCATGGTGTGATGGTGTGTCCGAACATCATAGTTATGCTCTATTGATATAGTGCATACTGTGATGTCTCTTATCATTTTACTACTATAATTTTTGGGGTTATGCATTAGAGACAACTACATTCACTTTAAATAGGGCATCATCTAAATCCGTTGAGATGACACCGTGTGAATTATGGTTTGATAGAAACCTAAGCTGTCATTTCTTAATGTTTGGGGCTGCGATGCTTGTGTGGAAAATGTTTTCACATAATAAGCTAGAACCCAAAGCGGACAAATGTATCTTCATAGAATACCCTAAGAACAGATGGGTATGCCTTCTATCTCAGATCCGAGTGCAAAGTGTTTGTTGCTAGAACTGGGTCCTTTCTCGAGAAAAAGTTTCTCTCGAAAGAATTGAGTGGGAGGAAGATAGAACTTGATGAGGTTGTTAAACCTTTGTTCAACCAGAGAGTAGCGCAGCGCAGAAAGATGTTTCTGTGAAGCCTACGTTAGTTGAAGAGGAAGTTAATGATGATGATCATGAAGCTTCAGGATCAAGTTACTATCGAACTTCGTAGGTCGACAAGGATGTGTACTGCTCCTGAGCGGTACGACAACTCTGTCTTGGAGGTCATGTTGTTGGACAACGATGAACCTACGAGCTATGGAGAAGCGATGATGGGCCCGGATTCCGACAAATGGTTGGAGGCCATGAAATCCGAGATAGGATCCATGTATTAAAACCAAGTGCAGACTTTGGTAGACTTGCTCGTTGGACGGCAGGTCGTTGAGTACAATTGGATCTTTAAAATGAAGACAGACATTGATGGTGAATGTCACTATTTGTAAAGCTCGACTTGTTGCAAAGATGTTTGTGACAAGTTCAAGGAGTTGACTACGATGAGACTTTCTCACTCGTAGCGATGCTAAAAGTCTGTTGGAATTATGTTAGCAGTTGCTGTGTTTTCAATTATGAAATCTGGCAGATGGATGTCAAAACATCGTTTCCTTAATGGTTTACTTGAGGAAAGGTTGTATGTGATACAACCAGAAGGTTTTGTCAGGCCTAAGGATGCTAAAAGGTGTGCAAGCTTCGGTGATCTTTCCATGGACTGAAGCAAGCATCTCGGAGTTGGAATATACGCTTTGATGAGGTGATCAAAGTTTTGATGTTTATACAAAGTTTATGAGAAACTTGTATTTGCAATAAAGTGAGTGGGAGCACTATAGAATTTCTGATAAGTATATGTGGATGACATATTGTTGTTTAGAAATAATGTAGAGTTTCTGGAAAGCATAAAACGGTTATTTGGAAAGTGATTTTCAAAGGAAGACCTGGATAAAGCTACCTAATTGTTGAGCATCAAAATCTATAGAGATAGATCAAGATGCTTGATGAGACTTTCAATGATTGCATACCTTCACAAGATTTTGAAAGAGTTCAAAATGGATCAGCCAGAGAAATAGTTCTCGTCTGATTTGTAAGGTGTGAAGTTGAGTGAGACTCAAAGCTTGACAACGGCAGAAGAAAGAGAAAGGATGAATGTCGTCCCCTATGCCTTAGCCATAGGCTCTATATTATGCCATGCTGTGTACCGCACCTATGTGTGCCTTGCCATGAGTCTGTCAAGGGGTACAAGGGTGGTCCAGGAGTGGATCACTCGACAGCGGTCGGAATTATCCTTAGTAACCAGAGGACTAAGGAAATGTTTCTTGATTTTGGAGGTGATAAAGAGCTTGTCGTAAAGAGTTACGTCGATGCAAGCTTTAACACCTATCCGGATGACTAGTAGTAGCAATCTGGATACGTATAGTGGAGCAGCCATTTGGAAATAGTACCAAGTGGAGTGTGGTAGCAGTGTTTACGGTTTGACATAGAGATTTGCAAAGTACACATGGATCTGAATATCGCAGACCCATTGACTATAAGACCTCTCTCACATGCAAAGCATGATCGAGCCCCAGAACTCATTGGGTGTTAGATTCATAACAATGCGAATCACATGGTGATGTGAACTAGATTATTGACTCTAGTGCAAGTGGGAGACTGTTGGAAATATGCCCTAGAGGCAATAATAAATTAGTTATTATCATATTTCCTTGTTCATGATAATCGTTTATTATCCATGCTATAATTGTATTGATCGGAGACTTAAATGCATGTGTGGATACATAGACAAAACCATGTCCCTAGTATGCCTCTAATGGACTAGCTCATTGATCAAAGGATGGTTAAGGTTTCCTAGACATGGACATGAGATGTCATTTGATAACGGGATCACATCATTAGGAGAATGATGTGATGCATAAGACCCAAACTACAAACATAGCATATGATCGTGTCAGTTTATTGCTACTGTTTTCTACATGTCAAGTATATGTTCCTATGACCATGAGATCATGCAACTCACAGATATCGGAGGAGTGCCTTGTGTGTATCAAACGTCGCAACGTAACTGGGTGACTATAAAGGTGCTCTACAGGTATCTCCGATGGTGTCTGTTGAGTTGGCAATGGATCGAGACTGGGATTTGTTACTCCGTGTAACGGAGAGGTATCTCGGGGCCCACTCGGTAATGCAACATCACAATAAGCCTTGCAAGCAATGTGACTAATTTTTAGTTGCGGGATCTTGTATTACGGAACGAGTAAAGAGACTTGCCGGTAACGAGGTTGAACTAGGTATGGAGATACCGACGATCGAATCTCGGGCAAGTAACATACCGAAGAACAAAGGGAACGATATACGGGATTAACTGAATCCTTGACATAGAGGTTCGACCGATAAAGATCTTCGTAGAATATGTAGGAACCAATGTGGACGTCCAGGTCCCGCCATTGGTTATTGACCGTAGAGGTGTCTCGGTCATGTCTACATAGTTCTCGAACCCGCAGGGTCTGCACACTTAAGGTTCGGTGACGTTTCGGTAGTGTAGAGTTATGTATGGTGGTGACCGAAGGTTGTTCGGAGTCCCGGATGAGATCCCAAACGTCACGAGGATCTCCGGAATGGTCCGGAGGTAAAGATTCATATATAGGAAGTCCCAGTTTGGTTTCCGGAAAAGTTTCGGGCTCATCGGTAGTGTACCGGGAGTATCGGTATTGTACCGGGAGTGCCGGTAGTGTACCGGAGGACCTCCGGGAGGGGTATTTCGACCCCAAGAGGTCCATGGGCTGTGGGATAATAATAACCAGCCCTTAGTGGGCTGGGAAAACAGACACAAAGGCCCATGGCGCAGGAGAGAAAGTCCTAAAGCAAAAAGTGGAAAATCAGCCAATAGGAGGCAATCCTACTCCAACTAGGATTGGAGGTGAAGTAGGATTGCTCCCACCTCCTATTTCGGCCGACCCAAAGGCCTTGGATGCCTCTCCTCTCCTCTCCTCCTATATATACTAGTGGATTGGGTGGTTTTTGGACAGAATTTCCGGCCACGTGCTACCCGTTTCACCGGTGCACAGTTTCTCCTCTAGATCGGTTTTTCGCAGCGCTTAGGCGAAGCCCTGCCGGAATCACTCCACCACCATCACCGGAGCGCCGTCACGCTGCCGGTGAACTCTCTCTCCTCTCCACCTCCTCTTGCTGGATCAAGATGGTGGAGATCGTCATCAAGCTGCACGTGTGCTGAACGCGGAGGTGCCGTCCGTTCGGCGCTAGATCGGAAGGACCGTGATCGAGATCGCGAGACAGTTCGTGATGAGATCGCAGAACGGATCGTGATGAGTTCGCGGGACAGATCGTGATCAAGATCGTGAGACGGATCGTGATGATATCGCGGGACGGATCGTGATGAGTTCACGGGACGGATCGTGATTGGATCGCGGGACGGATCGTGATGAGATCGCGGGACGCTCAGCGATTTGGATCGCGAAGATGTTCGACTACACCAACCGCGTTTCTTAACGCTTCTCGCTTAGTGATCTACAAGGGTATGTAGATCCACTCTCCCTCTCGTAGATGCTCATCACCATGGATAGGTTTGCGTGTGCGTAGGAAAATTTTGTTTCCCATGCGACGTTCCCCAACAGTGGTATCAGAGCTAGGTTGATGGTTCGATGAGATCTCGAGTAGAATACAAAAGGTTTGTGGACGTTGATGGTTAGATTGCTTCCTCCCTTGGTCGTATTTTGGTTCAGTGGGATTGTGAGATGAAGCGGCCCGGACCAACATTACTCGTACGCTTACGAGAGACCGGTTCCCTCGACGCAACTTGTTGCCTAGATGGCTTGCGGGTGACAGTTTCTCTCACTTTAGTTGGATCGGATTCGACAAAGGCGGTCCTTGAGAAGGTTGAAAAGCAAACTAGTGTATCACCGTTGTGGTTTATGCGACGTTCCCCAACACATCAATCTTAGAACATAGTGGATACTAGGGATCAAGCCCTGGCAAAACTAACTCAATTACATGATGAATCTCCTCCAACTCCTCACTGACCACCAAGCATACGAAGGAATTACTTACACACGGTGTGGAGCATCATGGAATTGGTGATGAATGAGGGTTGATGATGACGAAGACTAGAGATTCCCTTGTCTGGAGCCCCAAACGAACTGCAGATCTAGCCTCCCGATGAAGAACAGGAGTTGGCGGCGGCTCCATATCATGAAACGTGATGAAACTTTCTCCTTGATTTTTTCTAGAAAAATAGAATTTTATAGCGCAGGAATTAGGGTAGGGGGCCCACGAGATGAGCATAATGTACCAGGCCGCGCTAGGGGGGCTGGCATGCCCTGGTGGGTGGTGGCCACCCTGGCCCCCCTCTCTGGTAGATTTTGTATCCAATATTTGTCAAATATTCTGAAATAATTGTCCAAAAAGTTTTGCTCCATTCCAAGAAATTTTATTTCTGCACAAAAAACAACACCATGGTAGTTCCGCTGAAAACAACGTTAGTCCGGGTTAGTTTCATCCAAATCATGCAATTAGAGTCCAAAACAAGAACAAAAGTGTAAGGAAAAATAGATACGATGGAGACGTATCATTTTAACATAAAACTCTTTCATATAACTTTTATTTCATAATAACACCATATAACTTCTTATGAGCAAGTAACAATTCATCACAACGTAGAAGTATAAAGCATAAACCTTATTGGAAACAAACAAACTATGTTCTCATTTCGTACAATTTATCATATTTTCAGGAAGGGTCTCATGTCGGAGCCTTTTGGCAAGTCCACATACTCAACCATCATTTAGTCTTATATGATTGCTACCACTCACAACATACCCATGAGCAACAAGTTTCAACCGGACACATAGAAAGATAGGGGCTTACAGTTTTGCCTCCCAACATATTCACCTCAAGGTCGATGTTAATAATAATTCATGCTCACTCATATCCAACTGGGTATATGTGCCTAGATCTTTCCTCACCACATGATGCTTGCAAAAAGAGAAAATAAAAAGGAATATGGAAGACTACTTTGACTCTTTCATGAAAGTAAATACATTGACAAGGATATGTACCTAGGATAGGGTCCTAGGCCGGACCTAGATACCCTACCTAAGGACACTGTGTTGGAAAACTTAAGGACCACAAGGGAGGTTCCGACTGGATTCTACATGGAGTTCAGATCACTCGACAACCAATCCATTCGGTAGCTCCTTCCTCCACTCGATAGTCACCTACCTCTCGGACGACCCCGCTTGAAGTCGATAATAGAAGACCAGAAGTCGCCCTTGAGAAACCAATGGGCAGGCGTTAGGCCAGTCGTCATTAATCGCAATTATGAGTACATTATCAGTAATGCTAAACTTTATACCCACGATCGGACCCTTGAATTCCTGGCAATTATGAGGGGCAGCGAACTCTATATAAGCCGCCTCTCTCCTCTAGCACAAGGGTTCGCAACCTTTGTAATTTCTATTCTCCAAACGAAAAAGCTCCAGAGCACTGAGACGTAGGGCTATTACCTCCACGAGAGGGGCCTGAACTCATACATCCATGTGTACATCCTCGCCGTAGCTAGGACTCTTCCCTCTCCTTTCGTACCACTACCTTCTACTGTTAGGCTTGTTCACACGACATACATAAAGGTAAAAGATAGGCCCTTCAAAGAGAGAAGCAGAGGCTGTCATGCGCTTTTTAGTTTGTATGCCCAATCCCTTAATGTAAAAGAACGTCACGCTACATCTCCCGCGATGATAGCAACCTTTATTATGTAGTATGTGGCTTTCATTACTTTGCCATCATAAGTTTATACAACGCTCATTTTATCTTACACTAATTGATCAAACACATTTTGAAGCAATTTTTATTGCTTTAGTGCTTTGATGACAACTTACTTGAAGGATCTTATTCAATCCATAGGTAGGTATGGTGGACTCTCAAAACATGAGTTTGGGTTTAGGGTTTTTGGATTCACAAGTAGTATCTCTACTTAGTGCAGAATTTTTGTCTACAAAGGATATTGAGCAAGCACCACATGTTAAAGGATCTATGACAATATAACTTCTACGTGAACACAAACAAGCATAAATCGTTATGTTGTGTTCCTTGTCCAACGTCAACAATTTTGGCATATAAAATTTCATGGGGGATCACAATCATAAAAGATGTCCAAGATACTATATTTGCATGTGAATATTCTCTTCCCTAATTAATTCTTTCATTACTTGCATCATTGACTAATGCTATGTTTGCCAATCTCCAATAAATTTTACCACTATAGTTTTCTTTATGTGATGTCATTATTCACCATAAGATTAGCATACGATCTTTTCTCATTTATTTTCTTTTATTATGATTGCAACATGAGGGTAAAGAGGCAAAGGCTCAAACTAAACTTTATTATATAAATCTCACTCGATTACATAGACAGGTAGGTCAAGAAACTAGCACTTGAAAATAGATCATACTAAACTTTTATTCAACTAAACTACGAAAAAGCTAAAGATCAAAATAAAAGGTGAAGGTAAAAGGTGATGGTGATACGATAGCGGGGCATCTCCCCCAAGCTTGGCTCAATCCAAGGGGAGTGCCCATACCCGTGTGCTCAAGTCTCCTTTGGTGGTGGAGATGATGAAGGTGGTGGTGATGAAGAAGTCTTCTTCTTCAGCTTATACTTGAGCATAAAATCTCCTCCCTTAGATCATTGTTCTCTAACCTGAGCTTTAATATCTTTTTGCATAGTGCCGCTTTGCTCTCCTGCAAAAAATGAGATGGAATAAATTGAACCTCAAGTTTGCATCCTTTAGTGAGACTTGACTTCTTGAATTCCACATGCATGTCTCCGGGCTAGGGTAGTGGATCATCCTCTTCCTTGAAACTATCATCTTTTGTCACCTTCATGTTGTCGTCCTCTTCATCATCCGTGATCCATCCATAATGATCCACCTCTCCATAGATCTTAGGATTTGCAATATAGTCAGCAACATAGATCTCCCCCTCTGAATCTTGAGACGACATATTTTTAGATTTGTCAAGAAAACAATGCGAAACAAGAATAGAGAATATTTCTGTGATGCGGTGGTCAAAACAATCGAAGATATATATTGAATTTTTATTCCTAGAAATTAAGCAAACGGAAGGAAAACGGAGTTGGGAAGGTTCTTGAGGTGGGCACCACCCACCAGGGTGCGCCACGAAGGGTAAGCGCCATCATGTATCGTGCTCACCTCGGTTGCTTTCCTGTTTACTTAATATTATCCTAGTTTCTCTAATTCCAAAATTAATAGAAACTATTTTTGCGGATTTTTTGGAGCCCATTTACTTACCGTATCACGTACCTCTTATTTTTTAGGATTCTGGAGTGTTTGAGAAGGTTTCTCTTTTGTGTTCCTCTGGTGTGATGGTTTGGATAACATTGCTTTCTACATTAATAGGCGTACCTGAGATATAGTGTTTAATCCTTTGTCCATTGACCACCTTTGGGGTTAGTACCTTCGGCATTATTAATCTTGATATCTCCAGAGTGATAAACTCTTTGATAACATATGGTCCTTCCCATTTGGAGAGAAGTTTTCCTGCAAAAAAATCTGAAACAAGAATTGTACAAAAGAACATATTCCCTAACTTTGAATTTTAACTTTTGGATTCTTTTGTCATGCCATCTTTTAGCTTCTTCTTTAAATAGCTTGGCATTTTCATAAGCTTGGGTTCTTCATTCATCTAGTGAGCTAACATCAAATAACCTCTTTTCACCATCAAGTTTGAAGTCATAATTAAGTTCTTTATGCTTTATGTTCTAACTCTAGAGGCAAATGACAAGCTTTTCCATATACCATCTTATATGGAGACATACCCATAGTATTTTTATAAGCTGTTCTATAGGACCAAAGTGCATCATCTAATTTCTTAGAACAATTCTTTCAAGACCTATTGACAGTTTTTTGTAATATCAATTTTATTTCTCTATTGCTAAGTTCAACTTGACCACTAGATTGAGGATGATAGGGTGATGAAATTATATGGTCAACATCATATTTAGCAAGCATTTTATGGAAAGCACCATGGTTAAAGTGTGAACCACCATCAATCATTAGATATCTAGGGACTCCAAACCTCGGGAAAATAACTTCTTTAAGCATTTTAATGGAAGTGTTATGATCAACACTACTAGTTGGAATAGCTTCTACCCACTTAGTGACATAATCAACAATAACCAAAATATGAGTGTATCCATTAGAGGAAGGAAAAGGTACCATATAATCAAAACCCCAAACATGAAATGGTTCGACAACAAGTGAAGAATTCATAGGCATTTCCTGACGCTTACCGATATTGCCGATTCTTGGACATTCATCGCAAGATAAATCAAACTTACGGGCATCCTCGGACAAAGTAAGACAATAAAAACCACATTGTAATGCCTTATGAATAGTTCTATCTCCAGCATGATGTCCTCCATAGGCTTCGGAATGACATTTCCATAGGATTTGTTCCTGTTCATGCAGAGGTACACAACATCTAAAAATACCGTCTACTCCTTTATAAAGATATGGGTCATCCCAAAAGTAGTGTCTTAAATCATAGAAGATTTTTTCTTTTGTTGGTACGTGAAGCTAGGTGGTATATATTTAGCAACAATGTAATTAGCATAATCATCATACCAAGGAGTGTTTTTAGAAACATTAATTACAGCTAATTGTTCATCAGGGAAGCTATCATCAATAGGTAGTGGGTCATCAAGAATATGTTCTAACCTATACAAGTTATCAACTAAGGGGTTCTCAGCTCCTTTCCTATCAGTAATATGTAAGTCAAATTCTTGAACCAAGAGAACCCACCTAATGAGTCTAGGTTTAGCATCTTTCTTTTCCATAAAATATTTTATAGCAGCATGATCAGTATGAACAATAACTTTGGAATAAACAATGTAAGATCTGAATTTACCACAAGCAAACACAACTGCTAAAATTTAGTTTTCAATAGTAGCATAATTTCTTTGGGCACTGTGTAGAGTTTTCCTAGCATAATGGATAACATTTAATTTCTTATCAACTATTTGTCCTAAAACAGCACCAACAACATAACCACTAGCATCACACATAATTTAAAACACAAGTTCCAATCAGGTGGTTGAACAATAGGTGTAGTGGTTAAGGCTTTCTTAAGTGTTTCGAAGGCTTCTACACAATCATCATCAAAAACAAAGGGAGTATCCTTTTGTAAAAGATTAGTAAGAGGCCTAGAAATTTTTGAGAAGTCTTTAATAAACCTCCTATAGAAACTAGCATGACCAAGGAAACTTTGTATACCTTTAATATCTTTAGGACATGGAATTTTCTCAATTGCATCTACTTTAGATTGATCCACCTCAATACCTCGTTCAGAGATTTTATGCCCCAATACAATACCTTCATTAACCATAAAGTGGCACTTCTCCCAATTCAAGACAAGATTAGTTTGTTCACATCTGTGCAAAACTCGATCAAGGCTGCTTAAGCAATTACCAAAAGAAGTTCCAAAATGGAAAAATCATCCATGAAAACCTCCACAATCTTTCACAAAAATCAGAGAATATAGCAGCCATACATCTTTGAAAGGTAGCAGGTGCATTGCATAGACCAAAAGGCATACGTCTATAAGCATAGGTTCCAAAAGGACAAGTAAAGGGGGTTTTCTCTTGATCAGATTGTGACACGGGTATTTGAGAGAAACCAGAATATCCATCCAAGAAACAAAAGTGTGTGTGCTTAGATAATCTTTGTAGCATTTGATCAATGAAAGGAAGAGGGTAATGATCTTTTCTAGTAGCTTTGTAAATCAATTACCATCCTATAGCTAGTAACAATTCTCTATGGAATAAGTTCATTTTTATCATTAGGAACAACAGTAATACCTCCTTTCTTAGGGACACAATGAACGGGGCGTACCATTTACTATCAGTTATGGGATAGATTATACTTGCTTCCGGAAGCTTTAATATTTCAGTTCTTACCACTTCTTTCATCTTAGGATTCAATCATCGTTGGTGATCAACAACAAGTTTAGCATCAGGTTCCATATTGATCTTGTGTTGACATAGAGTGGGACTAATGACCTTAAGATCGTCAAGAGTATATCCAATAGCAGCCCAGTGCTTCCCCAGAATTTTTAATAATCTTTCTTATTCGTGTTCTGAAAGGTTAGCACTAGTAATAAAAGTATATATCTTTTTCTCATCAAGATACGCATACTTCAGAGTGTCAAGCAATTGTTTTAATTAAAATGTAGGATAACCTTTAGGTGGAGGAGGATCTCCTTGAGTTTAAATAGGCAATTTATGTTTTAGTAGAGGTTGTTGTTCAAAGAGTTTTTTCTATTTCATTTCTTTCACGCAAGTGCATATCATTTTCATGGTCTAGCAAATATTGTTCTAGTGGATCAGAAGGAGGAACAACAATAGAAGCAAGACCAGATATTTCATCCTTACTAGGTAATTCTTTATCATGGGATTGTCTAGTAAACTTGGAAAAATTAAACTCCTGAGACACATCACCAAACTTAACACTGACGGTTTCTTTTTGACCATCTATCTTAGCATTAACAGTGTTCAAGAAAGGTCTACCAAAGATAATGGGACAAAAGTCATCTTGTGGGGAACCAAGAACTAGAAAATCAGTAGGATATTTTATTTTCCCACACAAGACTTCAACATTTGTAACAATCCCAAGTGGTGTGATGGTGTCTCTATTAGCAAGTTTAATAGTAACATCAATGTCTTCTATTTCAGAAGGTGCTATGTCATTCATAATTTCTTGGTATAAAGTAAAAGGAATAGCACTCACGCTAGCACCCAAATCACATAAGCCATGATAGCAATGATCTCCTATTTTAACAAAGATAACAGGCATGCCAACTATGGGTCTATGTTTATCTATTTCATCGGGTTTAGCAATTCTAGCAGCTTCATCACAAAAAACAACAACATGGCCATCAATATTTTCTACCAAGAGATATTTAACCATAGAAACAATAGGTTCTACTTTAATTTGTTCACAGGGCTTAGGTGCTTTCATATTACTCTTGCGAACCATAGTTGATGCCTTGCCATGTTCCTTTATCCTAACAGGGAAAGGTGGGTTTTCAATGTAAGCAGTAGGCACAACTGAATCAACATTGTAAATGATAGTTACTTCTTTAGCTATGACCGGTTCTTTAATTTATTTTTAATAGGGGGTGATATTTAAACCACTTCTCCTCAGGGAGATCAACATGAGAAGCAAATGATTCACAAAAAGAGGCTACTATCTCAGAGCCAAGTCCATATTTAGTGCTGAACTTGTGAAAAGCATCGGTATTCATAAAATATTTAACACAATTGAATTCAAGCTTAATACCTGACTCATTACCTTCTTTGAGTTCCCACTCTTTAGAGTTCCGTTTAATTCTTTCTAAGAGATTCCACCTGAATTCAGTGGTCTTCTTCATAAAAGAACCAGAACAATAAGTATCGACCATGGGTCGATCATTATGAGAAAGTCGAGCATAATTTTTTTGAATAATAATTTCTATCGAGAGGTCATGATAGGGGCATGAATACAACATAGATTTAATCCCCCCCAAGCTAGAGCGATGCTTCCTCCTTCACGAGGCCAAAAATTATATATAATTTTGATCACGGTGAACTAAATGCATAGGATAAAATTTTTGGTGGAATTCCAAATGTCGGTGTACTAAGGATCGGGTCTATTAGTACACCTTAATTGTGCGCAGGCAGTTGTAGCCACACCTGCGGCAAGGCTCGCTAGAGGACTACTGGAAGCGAGCACGAAGACGTCAAAGAAACACTCAAGTCAACAAACACAAAACTGAAGGCCAGGGGCTGGAACACCGAAAAGATCTTGTTGGGGGTGAACTGCAGAGACCCAGCAAGGAGGGCACTTGGCAAGGCCTCACCACCTTGCCAACGCGAAGGCCAGGTGTCAACCCCCACGATACGTGTCAAGGCAATAGCGATGGAGAGGCTAAGCGGTGCACATGAGACGGGCTCCTATCCCGTCCCATAGAAGGCCAGGGATGCCTGACGGGGCATTAAATGCATTTGTCCCATTCCGTTAGTGTTAGGTATGATAACATCGTAGCACTGTGCACCCTGTGCGCGCACTGTACACCACTGTTGGGATCCCCTTGATCGTATAAAAGGAGGCCCAAGGCGTTATGAGAGAGGACTTTTTGGCTCTCAGATTCTAGCTCACGCGCGTAGCAGCTCCTCATAGCGCTCATGTAGCTGGAACCTCAAAAAGACCCATAATACACCAAAGCAGGAGTAGGGTTTTATGCTACATAGCGGCCCGAACCTGGGTAAAAATATCCACTCGCGTCGTTCGTTTGACCGGCTCTTTGCACATACCTTCTCCCTGCCAAACCACAAAGGGATCCTCGCGGTCCCATAGGTGTCGTGCACCGACATCTTTGGCGCGCCAGGTAGGGGGAGAAGGTTATGTGAACCTGATCACACGATCTGTGCATTAGTTCCTCCATCGCCATGGCCCTCAAGAAGAAGGGTTTCATGGCGGTTGACCCGTCCACGTTCGGTGCGCCCGTAGACACTCAGACGGGCGGCGGTGTGGATGCGGGTGAGGGCCTTGATCCTCCATGACGTTATGGAGATCAAGGCCAAGCCAGCGGCGCCGTCCACAGTGATAGTGGAAATCCACGCACCACTGGATCTCAAGATGAAGCCGTGCGGCCTGCGGACGGCGCGGTGAACCCCAGATATGGTGGGGCGCTTTCCAGGACACCTACACCGGCGCATACACCGTGGCCTTCTCAGGTCATGCACGACAAGCAGCGCCGCGGTGACGGTGGTTCCTAGCACCCCCGTGGAAAGGCCCTTGTGCATCGGCCCCGGGATGCGCGGGACCAACATGTGCGCCAAAATGCTGATAGAGGTGGCACGTGGTCACGGGACCATGACGGAGATACTTCTAACACAGTTAGTAGTGAGAGCGCCTCACGTTCATCGCACCTTCTGCTGCCAACCTCGTCAGCAGAAGCATTGGCACGAGCGAAACTGCTCCTAAACTTCCCTCCTGCGGCGAAGAAGCTTGATGAGTGGAGAGCTACTATCCAGAGACTCGTCAGCTTCACCGACCGGGGTGGACCGTAGCGGGCGGAGCCATCGCAGCAGCGGTCCGTCGAGTCAGCACCCACTAATGGCGACAGGGCCAGAGGTGGCACGACCACGGTGCACTCTCCCCGAAGTGACTGCGGCAATCGCCCATTCGGCAGATAGGTGCCGGCGTCGACGACTCCACGACATCGTCCGATCCGCGAACCCGCTGCGATCAACGTCAAGTTCTCCAGGAGCATACCAAGGAGGTCGCCCGGACCACTATCGAGCAGCGGCGGGAAATGCGCCATCAATCCAATAAGTGTGTGGGGCCCACTATAGCCAAACCTGCTCCAGGGTACCCAGTTGACCTGCCTTATGAGGTACGTTGTCCAACATTTACCCGTGAGCTGCAGCGAGTCCAATGGCCCAATTACCAAACGTTCAAACCGGAGGTCCTGGAGAAGTACGACGGCAAGACCCACCCGTTGGAGTTCTTGAGCATCTACACCATTGCAGTGCAGGCTGTCGGGGCTCGCGATGACGAGATACTCGCCAACTACTTCCTATTGGTGCTCAAGCCCAACGTCAGGTCATGGTTGATGCATCTGTCGGAGAATTCCATTTCATCCTGGGCGGACCTATGCCACGAGTTTGTTGGCGCCTTTACCGGAGCCCACCAAGCTCCTAGTCAAGAAAGCGATTTGCATCTCATCCCCCACAAGGAAGGAGAAACCTTGCACAAGTACATTCAGAGATTCAGTTGCATACACCACAACATCCCAGATGTTCATCTTGCCATTGTTATCAGTGTGTTTCATCAAAACGTGTGTAACCACAGGATGTGCGAAGAGCTGGCGATGAATAAGGTCAAGGATGTCGTCGATCTCTACGCCTTGGTTGATATGTGTGCTCGAGCTGAAGAAGGGAGGAGACTCCTCGGCAAGGATGCCGGTGTTGGGGTCGACTCTAGCGAAGACACTACCGCACCAACAAGGAAAGGCCGACAACTGAACAAGAAATGCAAGGACAAGGCCGTGCTTGCTATCAAGAAGTCTGGCAACCTTAGCACCGCCAAGAAGACAAAGGTTGACAACCCCGGCAAGGAGGTTGTCGGGTGAGCCTCTTGTCAGGCCTTGGCAGCTTTCGACAAGCCGGATGGCTCCAACAAGCAGTATTGCAAGATCCATCGCACCAAGGGCCATGACCTCCAAAACTACCGACAAGTCGAGCAGCTTGCCGAAAGGCACAAAGCTGAGTACGTAAGGCGAGACAAGGAGAAGGCCCAAGAGGGTGCAGAGGGGTCCGACTGTTGGGGAACATTGCATGGGAAATAAAAAAATTCCTACGTGCATGCAAGATCTATCCATGGTGATGAACATCTATGAGAGGGAGAGTGGATCTACATACCCTTGTGGATCGCTAAGCGGGGAGCGTTAAGAAACACGGTTGATGTAGTCAAACGTCTTCGCGATCCAAATCGTCGAGCGTCCCACGATCTCATCACGATCCGTCCTGCAATCCGAGCACGATCCGTCCCGCGATCTCATCACGATCCGTCCCACGATCCAATCGCGAATCGTCTCGCGGTCTTGATCACAGTCCTTCCGATCTAGCGCCAAACGGACGGCACCTCGGCGTTCAGCACACGTACAGCCCGATGACGATCTCCGCCTTCTTGATCCAGCAAGAGGGAGTAGAGAGGTAGACGAGTTCTCCGGCAGCGTGACGACATTGCGGTGATGGTGGTGGAGCTATTCCAGCAGGGCTTCGCATAAGCATCGCTGAAGCCGATCTAGAGGAGAAACTACGAACTAGAGGAGAGGCAACACGTGGCTTAGGGTTTCTTGATATGTCCCAAGTGCTAGCCCCGCCTATTGGGGATATAACCCCGTGGTAAGACCTGCCTAGGTGGGGCCGGGTCATACCTGGCGGCTCATAATCCAGACCAAGGCAGATGGGCCAAGTACGTAAGCCTGGCCATATGACGGCATACCAAGATGGGCCAAGACAAGGCTCAGAACGGAAGATAGCACGTAGACCCGGGTGGTTAAGCCGACCGGAGGCGTCTTGCCCAAGATGGTAAGGCGACACAGAGATATACTCAGATACATTGTAAGAGTCAGTATGAGACTTGTGTAACCAATGGTCTTGGCCTTCTATATAAGGCGAGACCCGGGGCGACTTAGACAGAAACCAACTAATCGAGAAATAGGTCAATTGAATCCGCTCCCTTGTAATCGATACTCCAATCAATACAACACAAGAAGGACGTAGGCTTTTCCCTCTTCTTGAGGGGCCGAACCTAGGTAAACTCGTGTCCTTCGTCTCAACCAACCCCTTTGAGTCCATCACCTTAGCGTTGGCCTTGAACCTAAGTCCTCGGACATCCGCCGTCACAAAACCACGGTAGTTAGCGCCCATCGTGGGGCTAGCACTCGGTGGTGTTGAGTTCTCAAAGGGCTATCTCCCAAGGATCGAGGGGTACGTTGTTGTCAGGATGAACAAGAGTCACCGCGGACGGCTCTACATCAATGACGCCGGCTGGGGCCCCGAGGCCAACTCTGTCGAGTACGGTTTCCAGGTTCCCTTCGGTGGAATCCACATCTTCATTGGAAAGATCGGCGGATCTACACCCGGTCCGGACGTCTGCACCAACATTGTCGATCCGGCTCGGCGCATGCAACCTGCTCGACACATGCAACCTGCCCGTGTTAACCCGGGCAGGAAGCATGTCTTCGTCGGTTTCACTTAGGGCGTGGATCTTGAGGGTTCCATGTCACAGGAAACTCTCGTCGGTTCAGAGGATGAATTTTCGAGCGGAGCGACGGAACCAATCTACCCGCTTCCCAATGGCAGGCTCGGGGGCTACGACGATCTTTACCCCGAGTTAGAGTATCATGAGCCGGAGAACCAAGGGCCGTCGATGCATGCGGCCGTCTTCATGGCGGGGTCAACACCGCGCCCGAGCTGTACAGTCGTTGGGGCAGCTGGGTCGGGGGCCGACCCGCGATCGGCTCAAGTTCTTCTGGATTTGATGAATGAGCTTACAGCCCTGATGGCAACAAAGGTCACGGCAGAGAATCAAGATGCCCGGAACGCAGAGATCGCAAGGCTAAAGGACCAGATGACTAAAGTCCAACAAGGAATCAGCATGCTGAAGGCTCAAATGGATGCAGAGGCAGAGCGCCTTAGGGCGAACGCTTTCCGCCTTGAGCTAGAGCAGCAATTTGCAACGGCGGTTTAGCGGATGAGGCGTTAGTCCCGCTGGCCGAAACAATACGAGGTAAGGAATCTTTTTAACATGCCAGGAACGGGACGGACCGCGGAAGCACCTGGGAGTCGGCCAGCGGCTCGACAGCAGCATCTTAAACCGCCCAGACGGAACCAGGCCTCACCAATGGCTTTCCCAACGCCGACGGGTCATTATTCAAACCCGGCAGAGAACATGGTGGCGGTAGCAACCCAGCTTGGTGCGATTCCTATCCCGGACGAGGCGCCCTTCGTAGAGGAGGTGCAGAATGCTATTGGATACCTGTAGACGGCGATGGCCCAGCAGGAGAAGTACACCTATAGCCGAAGTTGCGTGCATTCAACCCTCATCCCCTGACGCAGCTTCAGCCGGCGTTATGAGTTGCCGGTGGTGTCTAGCAGTGATCGGCACCAGGGCCATCCGCGAGATGATCAGGTGGCTCTGGATGCTCAGGTGCTGGTGGACTGGGCGAGAGCACAGCGAGAAGCAGTGGCTCTAGCTGCGGTGGCTCATCAAGAACCTGGACCTTTCATCTCGGTAGGAGCAGGAGTAACCACCAGGGCCGTGGGAGTGTCGTGCTTAGTGCCAGCTTTGCGGAACGAGCGGCTGCTGAAAGATTTCAAGGGCCCTCACAAGGTCCCAAATTACACTGTTGACCTGCCTCCTGGGCGTGGATTGAAAGCTATGAGCTAGCGATGGAGATGTTAGACGTCAACGACGCCGTATGTGACAAATATTTTATCATGATGCTGGAAGGGTCAGCTCGTACATGGTTGAAGGGCTTGCGGCCCAACACCATTGATTCCTAGACCGGGTTAAAGGCGAAGTTCATCAAAAATTTCCAAGGAATGTGCAAGCAGCCTATGACAATTGCGGATTTGGATCATTGTGTGCAACAGGAGGATGAGTCAGCTCATCATTCGGTCTGGCAGGTCTCAACCATCATCCACTCATCTGAACAGATTACGGCAGCTCAAGCGGTTTTGATTCTGGACAAGAATTGTCACTTTACGCCTCTGAAGCAGAAGCTTGGCCAGCTCAAGCACGCGTGTCAGGACATGGGGGAGCTCATGGCGGCTCTCACAAAGTACGCCGACTCTGACAATACGAAGGATCCGGGCTCTGATGAGGAAAAGCCCAGCCAGGGCAAGAAGAATAACAATGGAAAGGGTGCGGCAGGCAGTGGCAACCAAGGCAAGAGGAAGAATCTAGATGGCGGGTCAGAATTGGTGGCCAACGCTAGTGCCGAGAACAATCGTGCTAAGGGCAATTGGAGCTTCAGACAACCCTTTAATAAGGGTAAAACTCCTTTTTAATTTGGAGGAGATTTTCAATAAGCCTTGTCCAGAGCACAGTCGGCCCGATAGGGTGGCGGGTCACACGTGGAGGAATTGCCACATTATGGAAAAGTTTTGGGACTACTGCTTGTGGTAGCATAACAACAATGGTGGTGGCCCGCCAGGCGGCTCATGGCCAGGCGGGTCAGGAGTTGGCTCAGGTTCTGGCAGCTCGGGATCTAGCTATCAGGGCCAGGGCAATAAAGGAGGGCATCAGCAGCAATCTGGTGGCAATAATGAACAGCAAGGTAACCAGTCTAGGTATCAGAGTAATCCGAAGGAGCTCAACTCAGGTTAGTATCAAGTTTTTACAACGAGCCTTAATAGGCGAGATCAGAAGTTGTGCAAGCGAGCGGTTAATGCAATTACACCGGCTCTCCCACAATACTTGAAGTGGTCCGAGTATGACATAACTTGGAGCAGAGAAGATCACCCATCGCGTGTTGACGACCGGGTCAACTGGCTTTCGTAGTTGCCCCCTAAGTGGGAGGATATGTG
Source organism: Hordeum marinum (assembly GCA_022496015.1). Classification (NCBI taxonomy): domain Eukaryota; kingdom Viridiplantae; phylum Streptophyta; class Magnoliopsida; order Poales; family Poaceae; genus Hordeum; species Hordeum marinum. The sequence goes on along the minus strand of CM039674.1, from coordinate 424,728,504 downwards.
TTTACTAAGGTGCTAATGGATGGTTGCAGCAGCATTAACATTCTGTACTATGACACTCCCCGCCGGATGAAGTTGCTTGATAAGGATCTTAGGCCTTCCTCGATGGTCTTTCATGGTGTTGTGCCTGGCAAGTCAGCTTATCTAGTGGGTAAGATCTCTTTGGAAGTCGCCTTTGGTGATGAATACAATTACAGGGTCGAGACCTTGTGTTTTGAGGTGGTCAAGATCGAAAGTCCATATCATGCCCTAGTTGGACGTCCAGCTTACGCCAAGTTCATGGCTAGGCCTTGCTATGTCTACTTACAGCTCAAGATGCCGGGTTTAAACGGGACGATTACAGTGCATGTTGATCGGGAGACGGCTATTGAGTGTGAGGAAGGAGACGCAGCTTATGCAGAGTCAAGTTGCACGGAAGCAGAGCTCAAGTTTTATAAGGAAAATGTTGACCTGGAGGACATCACTCTGCTCAAAAAGCCCACCACAGAATCTGAGCCACCCCTCAACTTTTCGGCGAATGACACCAAGCTAGTGGATTTTACTCCGGGCGACTCGTCTCGGCAGTTTACTATTGGCGCCAACATGGATCCCAAATAGGAAAGCGTGCTCATCAAATTCATGCGTGAGAATTGGGACATCATTGCATGGAAGCCATCTGACATGCCGGGTGTATCGAGAGAGTTTGCTGAGCACCATCTTAATGTGGATCCTAAATTTAAGCCAGTCAATCAGTTCCTACGGCGGTTCAATGAAGAGAGGTGCAAGGCCATTGGGGAAGAGGTGGCCCGGCCTGGCGGCGGGTTTCATCGTTGAAGTATTTCACCCAGAGTGGCTTGCTTACCCGGTGCTACTGCTTAAGAAGAACGACACGTGGTGTATGTGTGTGGATTACACGATCTTAACAAGGCATGTCTAGCTGACCCGTTTGCTCTCCCCCACATCGACCAGATCATCGATGCAACGGCAGGTTGTGATAGTTTATGCTTCCTGGATGATTATTCTAGTTATCATCAGATCAAGATAGCGGTCAAGGACCAAGAGAAGACGGCTTTCATCACACCTTTTGGTGCTTTCGGCTATGTGTCCATGCCTTTCGGGCTCAAGAGTGCTCAGGCGACTTACCAACATTGTGTACAAAACTGTCTTCACAGTCAAATTGGGCGCAATGTTCATGCATATGTGGATGATATTGTGATTAAATAAAGGAAGAAGGAGACTCTACTTGACAACCTGAAGGAAACCTTTGACAACTTACGGGTCTACAAGATGATGCTTAACACGGCTAAGTCTATTTTTGGCAGGTAAGCTCTTGGGTTTTCTAGTCTCTGAGCGTGGCACTGAGGCTAATCCAGACAAAATCAAGGCTATCACTTCCCTGTCTGAGCTGGCGTGCATCAATGATGTTCAGCGCCTGGCAGGGAGGATCACTGCGTTAAGTCGGCTCATAAGTCGCCTTTGTGAGAAGGCCATCCCTTTGTAACACATGATGAAGAAGACAGACAACTTTTGTCTGGAGTACGGTGGTGGGTGAGGCATTTGAGGCACTCAAGAGACAGCTCACTGAGCCGCCAATCTTAGCGGCTCCGTACGAGAAGGAACCTTTGCTCTTATATGTGGCGGCTAATAACAGGGCAGTCAGCGCCGTGATCGTTGTTGAGCGTAAGGAGGCAGGGAAGGAATATCCGGTTTAGAGGCCGGTTTATTATATTAGTGAAGTCCTAACAGAGTCCAAGTAGAGGTATCTACATTGGCAAAAGCTGGTATATGGTGGTGTTCATGGCCAATCGTAAGATGAAGCATTACTTTCTGGGGCACCAGATCACAGTTGTTAGCTCTGCCCCGTTGGGAGACATAATTCAAAACAGAGAAGCCACCGGCGGGATTGCTAAGTGGGCATTGGAACTTGGACCTCTTAATCTGAAATACGTGCTTCGTACGGCGGTCAAATCTCAAGCCTTAGTGGATTTCATAAACGACTGGACAGAGTGTCAGGCGCCCGAGGAAAAGCCGGATAAGACATATTGGACAATCCACTTTGATGGATCCAGGCAACTGGAAGGATCAGGGGCAGGGGTTGTCTTAACTTCCCCCAAAGGTGACAAGTTCTCTTGCATGCTAAGGTTGATGTCTCCTTGTACTAACAATGCAGCTGAGTACGAAGCCCTACTTCATGGCCTCCGGGTGGCTAGAGAGATGAACCTGAGCCGGGTTAGGTGTCTCGGTGACTCAGACCTCGTGGCCCAGCAAGTTTCACGCACTTGGGATTCCAAGGACCCGCGGATGGCGGCTTATCATCAAGTGGTGGATGTCATTGCTGGTCATTTCAAGGGTTATCAAGTGGATCATGTTGATCGTCGCAAGAACGAAGCGGACAACGCAGTCTCAAGACTGTGCTCTTAGCGTAAGCCGGTACCGCCTAATGTTTTCTTAGACGTGCTACCTCACTCGTCAGTTAAGTTACCTTCAGAGGAAGACTTGGCTATACCTGACCCGGAGAGGCAGCTGGTGGTGGCTCTACATGCTATTCCTGACTGGACTGTGCCTTATTTGACGAATTTGACTCGCGAGGAGTTACCCGAGGAGGAAAACCTGGCGAGGCGGATTATCAGGCGGTCTAAGTCTATGAAAATCATCAATGGTGAGTTACATAAGTGTAGCATTACTGGCGCCTTTCAACTTTGTGTCTCGCTTGAAGAAGGCAATGAAATTTTGAATGAAATTCATGCTGGCGATTGTGGTCATCACGCCAGTTCAAAATCTCTGGTGGCGAAGGCTTTTCCACATGGCTTCTTTTGGCTGACAGCTCATCAGGATACGGAAGACTTGGTTCGCAAGTGCGATGGATGTCAGAAGTTCTGCCGGCGTACTCACGTCCTGGCTCAGGAGTTGTGCATGATTCCAATTACCTGGACGTTTGCAGTCTGGGTGCTTGATATGGTCGGGCCTTTCAAGAGATCCAAGGACAAGAAGACCCACCTCTTGGTGGTCGTGGACAAATTTACCAAGTGGGTAGAAGCTGAGCCTGTCAACAAGTGTGATGCGGCTACGATGGTTTAGTTTGTTAAAAAGCTGATCTACCGCTTTGGTTACCCTCATAGTATCATGACAGATAATGGTACGAACTTATCCAGGGGGGGCTATGCAAGCGTTCTGTGAAAGTGAGCACATCCGACTTGACGTTTCTGCGGTTGCTCATCCACAATCAAATGGTCAGGCGGAGCGTGCTAACCAGGAAATCTTGAGAGGTATCAAACCCTGGCTTATGGTTCCTTTATAGCGAACGCCGGGTTGTTGGGTCGAGGACTTTTCGTCTTATGGAGTATCAGAACTACTCCCAACAGATCAGCAGGCTATACACCTTTCTTCATGGTTTATGGCGCGGAGGCCGTGTTACCAAGCGATATACGTCATGACTCACCACGGGTGGCAGCTTACGTTGAGGCGGATAATGAAATGGCACGTCAAGACGCGTTGGATGCCTTGGAGGAAAAGTGTGATCTAGCGGTGGCTCGATAGACGATTTATCAGCAAGACCTGCTTCGCTATCATAGCCGCAGAGTTAAGACACAGACGTTTCAAGAGGGTGACTTAGTGTTGCGGTTGATTCAAGATTAGACAAATGCACACAAGTTATCCCCTCCATGGGAAAGACCTTTCGTGGTCAGCAGAAATCTCAACAACGGGTCGTATTACCTCATTGACATACGAGACGAATCAAGCACTTCTGGGCAGGAGACCCGCCGGCCGTGGAACATAGCTCATCTGCGGCCTTACTATACCTAAAGTTGTCGAGACTTGATGTTGTACACCATCATTGTACATGGCATATATATATATATATATATGAATAAAGTTGGCATCCCTGCAAACCAGGGCCTTTGCCATTTCACATATCTCAATTTGTACAACAAGGTCAAGAAGGGGGCTTCCAACCCACCGGGTTTATCTTATCAGACCCTATTGATCGGCTCTTAAGCCAAAAAGTTGACTCTATCAACAGGTCATCTAGGGGGCTTCCAACCCCCTGGGTTTAGCTTATCAGACTCTATTGATCAGCTCTCAAGCCAAAAAGTTGACTCTGTCAATAGGTCATCTAGGGGGCTTCCAACCCGCCGGGTTTAGCTTACCAGACCCTATTGATCGGCTCTTAAGCCAAAAAGTTGACTATCAATAGGTCATCTAGGGGGATTCCAACCCGTTGGGTTTAGCTTATCAGACCCTACTGATCAGCTCTTAAGCCAAAAAGTTGACTTCGTCAACAGGTTATCTAGGGTGCTTCCAACCCGCCAGGTTTAGCTTATCAGACCCTATTGATCGGCTCTTACGCCAAACAGTTGATTCTGTCAACAAGGTCATTTGGGGGCTTCCAACCCACCGGGTTTAGCTTACATACCCTCTTGATCGGCTCTTAAGCCACCAGGGTTAAACCTGCCTGTAAGCTGATGCTGCTCCGCGATGTGACCCCCGAACTCTTGCCAGTTAATCTCGCTTAGAGACCCTAAGCCGGTTCAAAGAAACTGACGGACAATCTCAATAGAGACCCTGTACTGGTTAAAGGTTAAACTGGCGGTTCTTGTCACGTGAGGGCCGGCTTACGGAAAGTGAGGATAAACTCTCTCATCTACTGCCGACTCTTCGCTATGTGGCCTGATCGTACTCTTAGACAGTTAATCTTTTAAAAACCCTGCACTGTTTAAGGTTAAAACGATGGATTTATGTCACGTGAGAGGCAGTTTATGGGCTACCAGGGTGCTCATGCCCTACTGTGTGTGTTTCTGCGATGTTACACTTCCTGTCAGTTAATCTCGCTTAGAGACCCTAAGCCGTTCTAAGAAATTGACGACCAATCTCGATAGAGACCCTGTACTGTTAAGGAGTTTTAATTAGCGAGTCCACCCACAAGAATCGGCACATGAATTATTAAAATAGAAGTCAGGAAAAATGTAACATCTCCAGGTTATGCTATTGTAAGCCGCCTTCGCAACAGTATGGAAAGTATTATGTTCTCACAGGTTGTTTTCTTAAGAAGAGCCGCCACGACATCTGGTATGAATTGAAGCACAAGGGGACATAATATGTTAAAGCCGTGCGATTTCCCATGTGTGCGATGGCACAGTTCAGGCAGGACAAGGTTTTCTTCTAAAGACCTATTACGACGCTTTCCATAGATCTCAAAACACATGACTTAAAGCTTTTTTACAATGCCCCAAATTACGGCGGGTCACGAAGTCGGGTGATACCATGGCATTATCAAGTTGATCAGCTGGACGGCGGGTCATCCTGCGGTGGGTCTTAGACCTCCTCGATCTGGAGATTGTCCATGTCCCAGTTGTAGTTGGTCAAAGCTTCAAAAATTGCTTCTTCAAAGAGGGGAGACGGGTCAATGTCAAGAGCAAAGAGATGCTTATGGCATGCAGGTGTTAAATCCCTAGCCTCGAAGGTTGGGCCGCGCACTCTCTTGTTCTTAGCGTTGTAAGCTGCCTGATATGTTGATAGATTCACTTCTTCTGCTAACACTGTTGCAAGGACCCTGGAGGCCTTCATACAACGAGCATAGTCAGCTTCTGTGAATTCTGAGCCATCGTCCTTCTTTGATGGAAAGCCATCCATCATCTCTTTAGGAGTTAGCTCTAGGGCAAAAGCCAAAGCCCGACTTAGTGCAGCGATGGCTCCCTTCCGGGCTGTAGATTTCTTGAGTTCTTCGATTTGCTTTGGCAGAGTTGACAACACTTCTATGACTCCTTTCATGAACTTAGGGATGCTTTCTTTGTTCAGCATAGCCCTGGTGGTGCAAAGGGTCCCACAATACAGTTGTTCTGATAACGTGTAGGCGGCTTTCAGCTACAGCAGACCATCAGTACCAAGTTGACGGCTTCTTTGACCTACACAAGACGGAGTTTGTGTTATAAGCCGCCTGGGAAAATTTTTAAGCAAGAAGATTGGTTGAGTCTTTACTACTTACCAAAAATAGCAGCTGTCATCTTGGAGATATGGCGCTGCAGGGATTGCAACTCGTTTGATACAACCATAAGTCGCTCATCTGCATCGTCCGCATGTTTGGCCAGAGCAGTGTGTTCTGCCTCAACAACTTTTTCGAAAGCAACAAATTCAGACTTAACTTTTGTAAGCTCTTCGGCGGCAAGCCGGCACTACTCCTCTACAGCACTTTGGGCGGCTTGCTGGGAGGCTAGATTGCTCTTCAAGAGGGTCAGTTCAGACTCGGCATTGCTTAAAGCTTCCTGTTACATACAACAAGCAAATGAGGGGTAAGTCGCCAGGCTAACATATTGACAGATGGTTAAGTTAACAAAATATAAATGCAAGTCTCAAGTAGATTGCAAGCAATATACTCGGCACTTGGGGGTAATGTCTGTTTGTTCTCCAAGACTACAAATAAGTTCTGGCTCATCTTCATGAAGTTAAACCGACACTTGGGGGCTACAACGATGTTCTCTAAGTCTACAATCAAGTTCCAGCTCATATTTGTCAAAGATAAGCCGACACTTGGGGGCTACATATGGCTCTTTGTTCAATTTATAGGGAAGTTCCGGCCCATTATTTCTATATTGGCCCGAACTTGGGGGCTACTATTGATCAACTACCTAACATTGAGTAACGGCTCAATATTTACATATTAAGCCGAAACTTGGGGGCTATAGGCTAAGTGCTTCTACTTATGACATGGATTGAAAGACCCGATTTACCATTAGCAAATATTAAACCGGCTCTTGGGGGCTACATAAGGGTATAAGGAAAGGAAGGAGTACCTCATGTTTTTTTCTTCATCACATTAACAAGTTTGAGCTCCATGTTCTGGCTTGTGGAGAATTGGTTCAGATAACCAGCGTGTAACTCATCAGCAGTCAATTTCTCTAGCACGGGGAGCTCAATGTCCAGCTTGTCTGAAGCTTTAGTTTTGTCAGTGTGCTTGGTCAACACATGAGGTTGAGGAGTCTGAAAGCCGGTGCCAGTAACAAAGACGTGCGGAAGAACTGGATCGTAGACAACTGTTGAAGGGCTTGGCGGCTTAGAATTGGTCCTTAGAGGACTCTCAATTGCTGGCTCATGGGCCGCCGGCTCGACAGAATGACGCACGTCTTTAGGCATATCCTTTGAAGAGGGAGAAGGGTCAATATGTGCAGTAGGAGAGTCCGGCTGGGCAGGCTCCGGCTCTTAGGCAGTGCGGGCAGAGGTAGACCCGCCAGTCCTCCTTCGTTTCGCTTGAGCCCTAGAAAGCACAACAATTTATTGTATAAAGTTCAAGGATGGCATAGGATTTGATGCAAGCATGAAAGCGCATACTCTGGGTTGATCTTCAGAGGCGGCAGCTTAGTTGCCGTAGAGTCGCCGGATGAAGAGGGTGTTTCCTGAAAATAGTTAAAGCAGTATGAAGATAGAGTCAGATTGTAAAACAAGGTTGACAAAATTAAACCAAGTTAAACAAATACCTCAGCCGGCCGTTTCCGTTGAACCGGAGAGTGGGACAACCCGACCATAAGATCTTCAGAGCCGACGCTCTGGGTCTGGCGATGGGAAATGTAACATCCCAAATTTTGGAATGTTATAATAATTATATGAATGTTTGTTTGTTTGCTTGAATGATTGAAATTGAGTGAAAATTTGAAACTTTTGAAAACTTTTGAATGAGAGGAATAAAATGACTTTCCCATGAACTTTGAATTCCATTTTGAAAATATTTCAAATTCAGAAACTTTATGCAACTCAATGATTTTCATGAGAGAGGATAAAAGGACTTCTTCAAATTATATGAAATATGAGTTGGAAGTTTAAAGGAAGGATTTGAAAGTGCTTTTGAAAACCTCTGAATTATTCTTTTGGAATCCATGTCATATTTGGTTCCTATTCAAACTTTCAAAGCATTCAAAACCCTGGACAAATTTTTGAGAGGAGTAATGTGACACTCCAAACCAGGGGTATTTTGTGAAGTTTTTGAATCATAAAACCCAAGGGGTTATTTGAAAAATATTTGCAAAAATAAATAAAGCCATTTAGGCATTTTCTAAAAATAAATTTTTTAAAAGTATTTATTTTGGCCGTGGAAAAATGTTCATTAAATGGAATTTATTTCCCTGAACATTTTGGTATATAAAGTTTTATTTTTTGGACAGGGTTTAAACGTCTTAATGCAGTTTTTAATGCTCTGGTATTTATAAAAGGGAAAACTTTTAAAGGCTTTTAAATCCAGCCGGCCCACCTGCCCTAAACAGCTCCCTGAAACCCCTCCCGACCGGCCGCCCGATGACAGCGCCCCTCTCTCTCTCTGACCGCGGGTCCCACCGCCCGACACAAATCCCGTGCGGTCACCTCTCTCCTCCTCCCCTTACCTCGCCGGAGCCGGCCGGATCTACCGTGGATCTCCCTTCCCTAGCCATCTAGAGCACCCCGACCCCTCCTATATAAAGGCCGAGGCCCCCTCCCTCCATTCCCCTCCGAAACCCCTCTACTCGTGCCCTCTATCTGCCGTAATACCTCACCGGACCCGAGAGCCGCCGCCACGCCATTACCGAGCTGTCGCTCGCCTCTGACCACCCCGCCACCTCCCGAGCCCACCATCCATCCTCCCAATCTCGTGCGCACCTCCCCAACCTCTCACACGAGCTCCACACCCACCAACACCACCTCCCCGATGACCACCGAAGGCCATCGCCGCCTCGAAGCTCCCTGTCGTCACCACGGTCGACCCCGAGCTGCGCCAAGTCCACCACCCGACTCGTCGTCCTCGTTCGCATCACTGGAGGCCTTGCCATCGCCGGAGACCCCCTAGAGCCGTCGCCTGCTTCGTTCCCGAGCCAACGCCGCTGTCGACCTCACCGGAGTCCACCACCGTCGGCAACCCCCCCCCCTTGGTGAGACTCTTCTCCCTCTCCCACCGTTAGATCTAGGACGAAGGGCCCAGATTAGAAGTAACTTACCCCTTCGGTTTAGTTAAAAGAACCGGTCGGGTTTTTCCTTTTAGTTAATTAGACCAAATCGTTTTTGTTAGTTACCGGCCGTCCGCCCGAATCGCTCTAGCATGCACACCCCTCAGCCACTCAGAACCCGACACGTGTACCCCTGTCTGTTAGTTAGGTTTTTTTTATTTTCTGTTTTCTGTTTTAAAACATAATAGTTCTGTTTTTGTTTTTATCATATCTTTTATGTTTTTAGTTGTTTTAATTTGATTCTTTTTGCATTGTGTCACAAATTTGTTCTAGTTTCTGCAGATACCAACTTTAACTATTTTTGAATTTTTGAATTTGAATTTAAAAAGATTTGGTTTAAATCTTGTTTTCTGAATAACTTGAGTTTAATAATATATTTTTGATTGATTCTTTTTGTTGTTGTCACTAGTGATCTTAGTTATCATTAGGTAAAGTTAGAGAATTATTTGGATAAATTTGGTAAGTGTTCTTATCCAAAGCAGAATCTGTTTAATTTCCTATTAGTTTAATTAGTTTGATTTTCTTTTGGTTTAATTTGAAACCTGAATTTGATTTAACTTATGTTTTAGATTTAAATAGTTGTTGTTGTTCTAAACTTCAGGATTATACTTTCTGTTAACAAAAATAATTTGTTTAGTTTATTAAATTATTATTGTAGGAACCTATACCTTTTTCAAATAGGTATAGATTATTAAAAACAAATTAGTTAGTAATAATTATTTTAACAAAAGTTTTAAGTAATTAGATTCTGTTTTCAAATAAAGTTTTTAGTAATTCCTTTCTGTTAAGAAATATTTGTTAATAAAAATAGTTTAGTTTTACTCTATTGTGTAGGAAAACTACATTATTCTTCATTAGGTAATGTGTTATAAAACAATTTAGTTTTAATAGAAACTCTTTTCACAAAAGTTTTAGATGATTTAAATCTGATTTATAATAAAGATTTTATTATTTACCTCCTATTAACTTAGTTGTTTTATAAGTTGTCTTCTCTTATATTATGGTTCTACTTGCTGTTAAGTTTATTAGATAAAAACCTATGTTGTTTAGTGTTTTGTTTTCATAAGTCTTACTTGTTCTTCAAAAGTAATTCTTTTAATAAAATATTTTTGTTATATTTTACCTTGTTTTTATTTACTATTTGAAAATAGTTGTTGTAGAGGAGAACTACCTTAGTTGTGTTTATGAAAACTTTGTTTATTTTTGAGATTTGTCTTAAGTATTTCCTTTGATCACCACCATGTTGCTTTTGGTTGGGTGTTGCCTTTTTGATTGTTAGTATTGATTGCTAGTATGATTGCTTATATAAATGCAATGTTTGATTATGTAGATTTTCCATCGGAGAGTGACGTATAGTTCTATCAAGTATTTTCTGAGAGCGATACTTATCTTCATCAACAGTATAGGCAAGTTCACTTTGACCATTTTGTTCATACCTATGTTTTATTGCATGTAGTGACAACATTCAACAAATCCCTCCCGTGGTGTTATTGAAATTCTTGTAGTTGAGTAGAATGCATGAGGTAGGAACCCACCACTTGTTACTAAAGCCTCGGGAACGCTAGTTAGTGCAATGCTATGCTAAAGTAGACGGGGTCTGGTATGAGTGTTCGTGAGTGGTGTGAGAAGGAGGACTCCACGTCAAAACGACGACTTCATGAAGGCTTCTTCTAGTCCTGCATCTTCAAGACCTCAAGACTTCGAGACTCGAGAAACAAATTTTTCAATACACACTACTGAGTGAGGGATGGTTGGAACGGCACCCTGGAGAAGCTAGTGGATTTGCCTAGGTGTTGCTGGAGATGTGCCAGTATTCACGCGGAAAGCCTCACCCAGACTCAAAGGGAAGGATGAATACTTCATGTCCGGAAGCTTACCTATGTAGCCACAAGTCATTATGGGCTCTGGCTTGGTTGATCTTTGTTGTGACTCTGTCTAGGCAGTGCTACAAGATGTAGTCGACGTTAGGATTGGATGGGCACTGTCGGATAGTCAGGGAAGCACTCTGAAAGACCATGTTTCGTTCATCCTATTCTCAAACACCATGCAGTGCGAGGACTTACCAGGAGGGAACGAATCTTGTGGGTAAAGTACACAACACTATACAGAGTTAAAACCTAATCGATTAGCCGTGTCCCCGGTTACGGACAATTTGAGCCTCTGGACGTGGATCTATCTCTGAACTCTCAACACTGGACTGATAACTAATTGTGGGCAACTTATGATACTTATGGGCATTGAGACATTGGTTGGCGGAACCATGTCATGATAGGTAACTCCATAGTGAAATTCCTAATATTCCTTTGTTGTAGGGAAAATAAAATCAGCTTTTACGCAAAAACTTAGACACAGAGCCACAAAGCCTTTGCATATAGAATAGTCTTTATTCTTCTGTTCTTCTATGGTGATCTTGCCAGTACATTCAATGTACTGACCTACACGGCTGCAACGTCTTATGTTGCAGATACTCTTCTACGATGAGTAAGAGTACGATTCAGGGTTACGGTCCGCACTCAACTTGCCGTTGGTGTTATTGGGACTCCACTCCCGTTGACAGTATTCACTGCTATTTTAAGGTATATATCAGTTTTACGTTAATTACATGTGATTGCACTTTGATATATACATTGATGTATTGTGTGTGCCAACATACTGATCCAGGGATGGCACAGAAAACACAAAGGCTTGACTCGTTTTGAGTCGGGTCGCTACAGGAAATGTGCTATTGCTTTTTCAAAAGAAAGTCGGGGTCTAAGTAAGCAAGAGGGTGAGAAAATGGGACTTTTCGGATAACCCGCCGTATTTTCTGTGGTGCAAGATATTCTAAGTCAGATGAGACATAGGTTACCTCAGGAACATTTGCGTGGCTTGTTTCCGTCTCGTCCTGTGAAGTTATTACTATCAGTAAGGTGCATAGTAAGACGGTCAAGAAAATCAAGTTCTACCTCTGAATCTTCAACCTCAGGTTGCTCTTGAGGTACAGTCTTCTTCTTTCGGCCGGCGGTCTTCTCCTTAGAATTTTTTGGAGGAGGGACGTATTTCTTTTTCCATAAGCTAGAGGTAGCCTGAACGTAAAATCCGCCAAAGGAAGTTAAAGATTGCAAACATACATGGACAGCTAACGCGGAAGTAAGGAAATTTAGAGTCACCCTTACATCTGGGGCCGGGTTTGCGACGCAGAAGGCTGGTAATCCGATGGTGCGGCAAGAATCTTGAGACTCATGGATAAGACTTTTGATGGCAGCAATGATGTTGTCTTCTGACAACGTGGTAGGATTAAAACAAAGGGGGTCATTAGCATCACCCATATATTCACACACGAGGCGGCTTCTCCGGCTAAGAGGCATGACTCTCCAAGAGATTCAACAGTGGGTCAGATCCATTCCTGTTAGACCATTGGCCATGAGGGCTCTAATTTTGGTGTAAGCTGGAGCATACTTCACCTGTTCGGAGGCCGACATCCGGTCAGGAAGTTCAGTATTGGTGCAGAGTCGGGTCGGACGATAACCCGACAATGAACGTTCTCCCTCTGGAGAGGTGTCTTTCAATAAAACCAGGTTTTGTTCCAGTCCTTGGGGTGACTTGGCATTCGAACAGCCAGAAAGGTCATATCCCGTCTTCTTTGAACGAAGATTCCGCTGAGCTCCAAGCTTGGGCCAACTACTACTTCTGTTTGGCGGTTTGCATAGAAGAACTTACGGAAGAGGTCAACCGACGAGTCTTCTTGTAAGTAAACTTCACAGAGAATTAGGAAGTTGCACATGTTTGAGACAGAATTGGGTGCAATATCTTGAGGATGCAGCTTGACGAAATGAAGGACGTCTCGGAAAATTTTCGAGCCAGGTGGGCTGAAACCGTGTACAAGGTGGTCTGCGAATATAACTACTTCGGCCTCTAGGGGGATGGGTTTCTTTTCATTGCCTGGAACCCGCCAATGAATGACATCTTTGGCTGGCAAGGTCTCTGCATCTACGAAATCCTTTAAAAACTCCTCCAAGACTACAGAGCCGACCCAATAAAGGAAGAGGACGCACGAGGCATAATGGCGTCTTACAACTATGGAAAGTAACAATGCGTGGCGAGTTACAAGGCAACAGACAACCAAGGACGGCTGATGAAATCTAAGATCTACGAAGATAAGCCGCCGATGCGGTTCATGGCAAGATCTAGAAGTTTAATGGTGAGTTAAGATTGCCGGGCAACGAATCAAAATACAGCTAAGTGTGGAAAACAGGATTCACATATTTTCTTTGCAGTAACAGATCTACGGACAAAGGAAAAACATATTTATTTTAGACCTCGTGACGAACTAAGAGAAGAACTAGAAAATTTTGAGGGCAGTAAAAGGAAGCAACTACAGAATTGTACTAGGTTATTACAAGACCTACTGGGATATATAATTTCCTACGGTTTACCGCAACGGGAAGAGGATCATTACAAGATCTACTGGGATATATACCCGTCGGCATTAAGAAGAACTTGCGCTCTAGTCAACCGAAGAACTTCATGGATTTGTAACCCTAAGCTGCAGATCTAGAGGATGGAGAAAGATGTACCGGAGATGATGCAGCGGTCGTGGGCAGAACTCTGGTCCATTCAGGTTAATGCAGCAGCCTAGGGTGACGACACCGATGAAGCTTCACCGGAAAAAGGGAGCTCAGGGGCGGCGGTGTCGAGAGGAAGAAGAAGAGGCATAGGAAGCAGAGGAAATGATAAGGACCCTTCGCGGTCCTATTTAAGAGGCTGGAAATTTTAACGGGCGTGGGAATCAAGACGACCGAAACTGACCGACTGAGATGGACGCCTCGATTTTTAGGCCGTCAGTTTAATGATGAAAGATCCGTTGTGGTAGTCAGGGAATCTTTTTGGCATATCCCGTATGACGTCACGGCGGGTTACATATCTTAATTTCAGGTGATGAAGAGTGAGACTCGCTGCCAAATAAGATAGAAGATTGACATGAGCAAGCTCAAATCAACCTGGGCCTAATGTTGGGGATATAACCCCGCGGTAAGACCCGCCCAGGTGGGGTCATGTCATACCTGGCGGCTCATAATCCAAACCAAGGCAATTGGGCCAAGGACGTAAGTCTGGCCATATGACAGCTTACCAAGATGGGCCAAGACAAGGCTCAGAACGGAAGATATCATGAAGACCCGGGTGGTTAAGCCTCGCGGAGGCGGCTTGCCCAAGATGGTAAGGCGACATAGAGATAGACTCACATACGTTGTAAGAGTCAGTATGAGACTTGTGTAACCCGTGGTCTCGGCCTCCTATATAAAGATGAGACCCAAGGTGACTTAGACAGAAATCAACGAATCGAGAACTAGGTCAAGCGAATCCGCTCCCTTGTAATTGATACTCCAATCAATACAACACAAGCAGGACGTAGGCTTTTACCTCTTCTTGAGGGCCTAAACCTGGGTAAACTCATGTCCTTCGTCCCAACCAACCCCTTTGAGTCCATCACCTTTGCGATGGCTTCAAACCTAAGTCCTTGGACATCTACCATGAAAAAACCACGACACCGTCCCTTTATTTATATTCTGAGCCCTGGGGTCGAAACTTGGAGAAAAATCCTCCTCAAGGTTGGTTTTGCTCGCAAGGTAAGAGTCCTCCTTGGACTCCAGGACCAAACGCCAGGGTCCCCGGCGTCTAGCCCCTAGCCTATGCAAAACACCTTTTGCACCTTTCTAAAGCCTCATGGGCTTTACCCCTTGGCCCACAGAAAGTGTCCTTGTACGCCGAACATTTCGGGAAATATCCGAAACTATTTCCGGTGAATTTCGGAACCCTTCCGGAGAACAAACACTATTATCCCATATACCAATCTTTACCTCCAGACCATTCCGGAGCTCCTCATGACGTCCGGGATCTCATTCGGGACTCCGAACAACCTTCGGTCACCACCATACATAATTCTATACTACCGAAACGTCACCGAACCTTAAGTGTGTAGACCCTGCGGGTTCGAGATCTATGTAGACATGACCGAGACACCTCTCCGGTCAATAACCAATAGCGGGACCTAGATAACCATATTGGTTCCTACATATTCTACAAATATCTTTATCATTCGAACCTCTATGTCAAGGATTCAGATAATCCTGTATGTTATTCACTTTGTTCTTCGGTATGTTACTTGCCCGAGATTCGATCGTCGGTATCTCCATACCTAGTTCAATCTCGTTACTGGCATGTCTCTATACTCGTTCTGTAATACAAGATCCCGTGGCTAATTCTTTAGTCACATTGCTTGCAAGGCTTATAGTGATGTTGTATTGCCGAGTGGGCCCTGAGATACCTCTCCGTCACACGGAGTAACAAATCCCAGTCTTGATCCATGCCAACCCAATAGACACCCTCGGAGATACCCGTAAAGCACCTTTATATCCACCCAGTTACGTTGCGACGTTTCATACACACAAGGTACTCCGGTCTCAGTGGGTTGCATGATCTCATGGTCATAGGAATAGATACTTGACATATAGAAAACAGTAGCAATAAACTGACACGATCATATGCTATGTTTGTAGTTTGGGTCTTGTCCATCACATCATTCTCCTAGTGATGTGATACCGTTATCAAATGACATCTCATGTCCATGACTAGGACACCATAGCCATCTTTGATCTACGAGCTAGTCTATTAGAGGCATACTAGGGAAATGGTGTTGTCTATGTATCCACACATGTATCTGAGTTTCCGATCAATACAATTATAGCATGGATGAGAAACGATTATCATAAACAAGGTAATATGATAATAACCAATTTATTATTGCCTCTAGGCCATATATCCAACATTATCCCACTTGCACTAGAGTCAATAATCTAGTTCACATCACCATGTGATTCGCATTGTTATGAATCTAACACCCAATGAGTTCTTGGGCTCGATCATGCTTTGCATGTGAGAGAGGTCTTTTAGTCAACGGGTCAAGCTCGATCCGTGTGTACTTTGCAAATCTCTATGTCATACTGTACACACTGCCACCACACTCCACGTGGAGCTATTCCAAATGGCTGCTCCATTATACGTATCTGGATTTCTACTAAGAGTCATCCGAATTGGTGTTAAATCTTGCATCGATGTAACTCTTTATGACGAACTCTTTATCACCTCCATAATCGAGAAACAT
Source organism: Hordeum marinum (assembly GCA_022496015.1). Lineage (NCBI taxonomy): Eukaryota > Viridiplantae > Streptophyta > Magnoliopsida > Poales > Poaceae > Hordeum > Hordeum marinum. The sequence goes on along the minus strand of CM039674.1, from coordinate 424,712,424 downwards.
TTCCTTAGTCTTTTAGTTACTAAGGATAATCTTGACCGCTATCCAGTGATCCACTCCTGGATCACTCTTGTACCCCTTGACGGACTCATGGAAAGGCACACGCAGGTGCGGTACATAGCATGACACACTATATAGAGCCTATGGCTAAAGCATATGGTACGACCTTCATCCTTTCTCTTTCTTCAGCCATGGTCGAGCGTTAAGTCTTACTCAACTTCACACCTTACAAATCAGGCAAGAACTCTTTCTCTGACTGATCCATTTTGAACTCTTTCAAAATCTTGTTAAGGTATGTACTCATTGTAAAAAATCAGGCAAGTCTCATCAAGCATATTGATCTATCTCTATAGATCTTGATGCCTAACAATTAGGTAGCTTCATCCAGGTCTTCCTTTGAAAAAATCTTTTCAAACAACCGTTTATGCTTTCCAGAAATTCTACATCATTTCCGATCAACAATATGTCATCCACATATGCTTATCAGAAACTATATAGTGCTCCCACTCACTTTATTGTAAATACAAGTTTCTCATAAACTTTGTATAGACTCAAAAACTTTGATCACCTCATGAAAGCATATATTCCAACTCCGAGATGCTTTCTCCAGCCCATAGAAGGATTATTGGAGCTCATGCACCTTTTAGCATCCTTAGGACAGAGAAAACCTTCTGGTTGTATCTCATACAACCTTTCCTCAAGGAAGGAAACGATGTTTTGGCATCCCTGCCAGATTTCATAATCGAAAAACGCGGCAACTGCGAACATAATTCCAACAGACTTTAGCATCACTACGAGTGAGAAAGTCTCATCACAGCCAACTCCTTGAACTTGTCGGAAACTTCTTTGCAACAAGTCGAGCTTTATAAATGGTGACATTTACCATTAGCATATGTCTTCATCTTGAAGGTCCATTCGTACTCGACGACTTGCCATCCAACGAGCAAGTCTACCAAAGTCTATACTTGGTTTTGATACATGGATCCTTTCTCGGATTTCATGGCCTCTAACCATTTGTCGAAATCTGGGCCATTCATCGCTTTTCCATAGCTCATAGGTTCATCGTTGTCCAACAACATGACCTCAAAGACAGGGTAGTCATACTACTCAGGAGCAGCACGCGTCCTTGTCGACCAACAAGGTTTGATAGTAACTTGATCCGAAGCTTCATGATCATCATCATTAACTTCCTCTTCAACTTACGTAGGCTCCACACAAACAATTTTCCGTGTTGCGCTACTTTCTGGTTGAAACAAAGGATCAACAACCTCATCAAGTTCTATCTTCCTCCCACTCAATTCTTTCGAGAGAAACTCTTTCTCAAGAAAGGACCCGTTTTTAGCAACAAACACTTTGCACTTGGATTTGAGATAGAAGGTATACCCAACTATTCTTAGGGTATTTCTATGAAGATGCATTTCTCCGCTTTGGGTTCGAGCTCATTAGGTGAAAACCCCTTTCACATAAGCGTCGCAGCCCCAAACATTAAGAAATGATAGCTTAGGTTTGTGCCAAACCATATGGTGTCATCTCAACGGATTTAGATGGTGCCCTATTTAAAGTGAATGTAGTTGTCTCTAATGCATAACCCAAAACGATAGTGGTAAAATGATAAGAGACATCATAATTCGCACCATATCCAATAGAGCACGACTATGACATTCGGACACACCATCACACTATGGTGTTCCAGGTGGCGTGGGTTGTGAAACAACTTTCACATTATCTTAAGTTGTATACCAAACTCGTAATTCAGATATTCACCTCCACGATCATATCGTAGACATTTTATCTTCTCGTCAGGATGATCTCAAGCTTCACTCTGATTCTACTTGAACTTTTCAAACGATTCAGACTTGTGTTTCATTAAGAAATATACACTATATCTACTCAAATAATCAGTCAAGGTAAGAAAATAACAATATCCACCTCACGCTACAAGATTCATTGGATTGCATACATAAACATGTATCATTTCCAATAAATCACTTGCCGCTCCATCAAAATCGGAAAACAGGGTCCTTAGTCATCTTGCCCAAGAGGCATGGTTCGTCTTTCCCAACCGATTCGAAATCGAATGAGTCCAGAGATCCATCAACATGGAATTTCTTTATGCGAATTATACCAATATGACATTTAGCGGCAGTGCCACAAGTATGTGGTACTATCAATATTTACTTTGTATCTTTTGGCATCTATGTTATGAACATGTGTATTACTATGATATCAAGATTCAACAAACCATTCTCATTGGGTGCATGACCATTGAAGGTATTATTCATGAAACAGAATAACCATTATTCTCTAACTTAAATGAATAACCGTATTGCAATAAACATGATCTAATAATGTTCATGCTTAACGCAAACACCAAATAACATTTATTTAGGTTCATCACTAATCCCGAAGTTAGAGAGAGCGTGCAATGTTGATCACATCAACCTTGGAGACATTTCCAACACACATCGTCACCTCACCCTTAGCTAGTCTCCATTTATTCTATAGCTTTTATTTCGAGTTACTAACATTTAGCAACCGAACCGGTATCCTATACCCAGGTGCTACTAGGAGTACTAGGAAGGTATACATCAATAACACGTATATCAAAATATACTTTTGTCAACGTTGCCAGCCTTATTATCTACCAAGTATCTAGGGTTGTTCCGCTTCAGCGACCACTCTCCTCATAGTAGAAGCACTTAGTCTTGGGTTTGGTTTCAACTTTGGGTTGCTTCACTGGACTAGCAACTGACTTGCCATCCATGAAGTTACCATCCTTGCCCTTGCCCTTCTCGAAACTAGTGGTTTTACTAACCATCAACACTTGATGCTCCTTCTTGATTTCTACCTTCGCGGTGTCAAACATCGCGAACATCTCAGGGATCATCACTTCCATCCCTAGCATAATTATAGTTCATCACGAAGTTCTAGTAGCGTAGTGATAGTGATTCAGCGAACTATATCAATCACTATCATATCTGGAAGATCAACTCCCACTCGATTCAAGCGACTGTAGCACCCAGAAAATCTGAGCACATGCTCAACGATTGAGCTATTATCCTTCATATTGCAGGCAAAGAATCTTGTTGGAGATCTCATATATCACAACGCGAGCACGAGCCTGAGATCCCAATTTTAGCCCTTAGAACATCTCATATGTTCCGTGACGTTCAAAACATTTTTGGAGGCTCAATTCTAAGCTATAAAGCATGACGCACTAAGCTATCAATTAGTCATCGGAACGTGCTTGTCAGATGTTCACAACATCTATAGACGACGCTAGAGGGGGTGGCGCACCGAGCGGTGCATTAAGGACATAAGCCTTCTATGCAGCAATGAGGACAATCCTCAGATGACGGACCCAGTCCGCAATATTGCCACCATCATCTTTCAACTCTATTTCTCTAGGAACATATAAAAATTCAAGGGAGCTACGACATGAGCTAGTAATCTACAACATAATTTGCAAAGACACTACTGACTATGTTCATGATAATGAGTTCAATTAATCATATTACTTAAGAACTCCCACTCAAATTGACATCCCTCCGGTTATTCGAGTGATACATGATCCAAATTCACCAACTCAAGTCCGATCATCACGTGAGTTGAGGTGGTTTCAATGGTGAACATCATCATGTTGATCATATCTACTATATGACTCATGTTCGACCTTTCGGTCTCTTGTGTTCCGAGGCCATGTCTGTACATGCTAGGATCGTCAAGTTTAATCTGAGTGTTTCGCATGTGCAACACTGGCTTGGACCCGTTGTATGTGAACATAGAGTCTATCACACCCGATCATCGCATGGTGTCTCGACATGACGAACTTTCACAATGGTGCACACTCAGGGTGAACACAATTCATCTTGAAATTTAAGTGAGGGATCACCTTATAATGCTACCGTCGTCCTAAGCAAAACAAGGTGCATAAAAGGATTAACATCACATGCAAATCATAAGTGACATGATATGGCCATGAACTTGTGCTTTTGATCTCCATATGTAAAGCACCGGCATGATCTCCATCGTCACTGGCATGACACCATGATCTCCATCATCTTGGTCTCCATCAACGTGTCGCCATCGGGGTTGTCACGCCCACTTTGCTTCTACTAATATTTCTACCGTTTATAGATAAAGTAAAGCATTACATAATGCTTAATGATTGACACGCGGGTCATACAATAATTAAAGACAATCCTATGGCTCCTGCCGGTTGCCGTACTCATCGACATGCAAGTCATGATATTCTATAGAAAGCATGATCATCTCATACATGCAAGTCGTGATATCCTATGGCTCCTGCCGGTTGGCCATATCACATCACAACATTGTTGGAAATATGCCCTGGAGGCAATAATAAATTGGTTATTATCATATTTCCTTGTTCATGATAATCGTTTATTATCCATGCTATAATTGTATTGATCGGAAACTCAGATACATGTGTGGATACATAGACAACACCGTGTCCCTAGTATGCCTCAAATAGACTAGCTCGTTGATCACAGATGGTTAAGGTTTCCTAGCCATGGACATGAGATTTCATTTTATAACGGGATCACATCATTAGGAGAATGATGTGATGGACAAGACACAAACTATAAACATAGCATATGATCGTGTTTGTTTATTGCTACAGTTTCTGCATGTCAAGTATTTGTTCCTATGACCATGAGATGATGCAACTCACTGACACTGGGGGAGTAACTTGTGTGTATCAAATGTTGCAACGTAACTAGGTGACTATAAAGGTGCTCTACAGGTATCTCCGAGGGTGTCTGTTGGGTTGGCATGGATAAGGACTGGGATTTGTTACTCCGTGTGACGGAGAGGTATCTCAGGGCCCACTCGGTAATACAATATCACAATAATCCTTGCGAGCAATGTGACTAAGTGTTAGCCATGGGATCTTGTATTACGGAACACGTCATGTTCCTCTGACACTTCTCTCTGGGCTTTGGGCTCCCGGTGAGTCTCTTTTTCCGCCTCTTTCTTGATACCTTCAACCTCCAACCGCATAATCTCGGCCCGAAATCGATTCTATATCTCTTCGCCTTTGTGACGTTGTGAGAGGGGTACCTCGGCATTCTTCCCTTCATCAAATTCTTCAAAGCTCTTTTTTACCTCAAGCCTTTGAGAAGCGACGCCTACGGGGCCACGGTGGTGTGTTGCCACAGCGTCGCACGCTTCCCTCCTCTTTCTCTCATCGACTCTGTCAAGGGGTGACACCGGACGTTCTTCTACGTGAAGAACGCCGACCCTAAATGGACTACATCCGGCTGCCGCCATTTGTTGACAAGTAGTCCACCAAGTTAAACTAGCTAGGGGCTGCCCCGCACGGCGTGGCCCTGGAGGAGCTTGGCCAGCTCACGCAGCAGAAGAGCTCCGAGGGGCTGGTCGCCGCCGACCTGGTGGCGGCCTTTATCTCGTGCCAGGTGTTGCCCCTCTAGCTGAGGCCGCACCGGCTCTGCGACATATCTGGCCGGCGCGACCCCTGTCGGCTGTCCACCGTCAAGCTAATGTCAGCTCCGGTGGCGAAGCGGGTGAACGCCCTTACGACGTTCAAGCTGAAGCCCGCGTCGTGGTCCTTCGGCATGGAGCCGTACGACCACATCAACCGGACGCCCCTGGTAAGTCTTTCATCGAGGCGGTTTCTTCTTCGTTTGATACTTCCCAACCGGCAGCCGGTTGGAGGGATTACTTTGAGGTGTTGATCGCAGCTGCTGTTGCGGCAGAATACGTCGGATGGCCCGCATCCTAAGATCTTCGAGGCGGAACATGAAAACTCCGACTCCAAAGACTACGATATGGGAGGCCCCCCGGAGGAGGGGGTGGACTCCTCGGGGGAAGTCGACGAGTCGACAGACCCATGAACTCGTGCTCCCGACGGAGCCGGAGGGTCCGGCGCGGTCGGGGAGCCCAGCGGAGCGGGTGAGTTCCCTCTTGCCCCCACGATCAGGGACTGGACGGACGACGATGATGACGATGATGAATTAATGATTCTGAACGAGCCTCCTCCCTCAGCGCGCCAGGGGCGGAGGAGCGAGGAGCGGTCGGCTCAAGCCCCGGCGGTCGGAGCAGTCGGTCAGCGGAAGAGGATGGCTCAGGGGGGCGGTGGCCCCGCCGCCTGACCCGAAGCGGGGGAGCTCTGGCGAACCATGTGGCCCAGTGGCTGGAGCACGCCATCCCCCGCCTCGAAGCCTGGAAGGCGTCGGCCGCCCGAGCCGAGGTACAGATGGCGATCCGGTTCATTACGTCGTGGTATCACGGCGTGGATCTGGGCCGGCTGGCGACCACGCGGGACGTGCCGGCCGCGAAGCAGGAGGCTCGTGAGCCGGCCCTTATCCATCGGGCCAACGAGCTCGCGTCGTATGTCGACGCGGACGAGTTCTTGCCGGCCCTTGGCAAGGACGGTGAGCCACTGCCCGAGGACTCCTTCAACATACCCCAAGGCCCAAAGGATGATGAGGTTGCCGACGAGAGCACCAACTCGAGCGGCGAGACGGCCGAAATCGAGGAGCCCGCCTTGAGGGCCAAGGAGGCTGACCTGAAGGCCGCGACCACCTCTGAGGCAAGAGCCGAGTCGCCCAGAGATGCACCGACTGCGGGTACGCCAGCTGGTGGCCAGAGCCCCCGGGCGTTTTTTTATCTTTCTCTTTTCTCTCCCTACAAGTTAGGCTCGAATCCACCCACTAGGGGTGTTTTATGTAATGAACTATGCTGGCCGTGAGCCGCTTTTGTCTTAACATTTATACTATGAATATTTAGCATGTTTGCCTTGTTACTCATGCTGACTCGTCCTTATCCTTTTTTGCCTTCTTGATTCTTTTCGGTCCTTCTCCTTTTCTCCTTTGGTTTCGGCCCCGCCAGCCCGCCAGCCGGGAGCCGGTCTGTAGCTGGGTCGGGGCGTCTCCCTTAGGGGAGCCGGATCAGAATTTGGGAATCGCGAGGGCCTTTTGGGATAAGTAGAGTGGTAGAGACGCGACGATGGTTCGGCTGGGCCTAGCCGGGGTCTTCCTTCGTTTGACCTTTCATGTGAGCCAAACCTTGCCGCCCTGAGGCCCCGTCAGCCAGATAGCCCGGAGCCGGTTGTGAAGCTGGTAAGGGTGGGAGGTTTGGCCGGCTCACATTACTTAGCCAATTTCTGGAGAAGCATTCTAGGTCCAGCCGGCTAGCCCCCGGGCCCAGGAGCCGGGTCGGGAAGCTGGTGGGTGAGGGAAGTTTTGAGGGAAACAAAACGGGGGGGGCGCCCCAAGAGCCGGTTTGGGGCACCCATTGCATTCATAAGCCCAAAAGGGTGGGGATACATACGTACATTGGTTTTTCTCAGCATTAAAATGAGCATAGGAGTGTTGCCTTCCACGGGCGCTCCATCTCCTCACCGGAGGCGTCTCTCTTGCACTTCTACGGCCTCTAGGCGTCTATCAAGTAGTATGCGTTGTTGTGCAGTGCCTTGCTGACGATGAATGGGCCCTCCCATGGGGAAGACAGCTTGTGTTGTCCGGCTATTCGCTGGACCCGCCTGAGGACCAAGTCCCCTTCGCAAAAGGAGAATGGCTGGATCTGCTTGCTATGGTAGTGCCGGAGCTTCTGCTGGTAGATTGTTGTCCGGCTCAAGGCCAGTTCACGAGCTTCCTCGAGTAGGTCGACGTTGTCTTCTCTTGCCTCCTTTGCGTCCTTGTCTGTGTATAGGGTGGCCCGACGCGAAATGAACTCGATGTCGGTGGGGATGATCGCCTCGAACCCATACACAAGGAAGAAGGGAGTGTAGCTGGTTGAACGGTTCGGAGTGGTCCTGAGGCTCCAAAGGACGGCCGGCAGCTTGTCGATCTAGCAGCCGGCCGATCTCACCAGCGGCGTCATGAGCCAGGGCTTGATTCCGGACAAGATGAGGCCATTCGCCCTATTGACCCGGCCGTTTGATTGTGGATGAGCGCCGGAGGCTAAGTCGAGCTGATTCCTTGCTTGGAGCAGAAGCGTGCGAGTGCACCCTTGGCGAAGTTCGTGCCGTTGTAGGTGATGATGCTGTGGGGAATGCCATAGCGTACCATGATGTCGTCAATGAACCGGACGGCCATGGGGCCGTCCAGCTTCTTGATTGGTCGTGCCTCGATCCACTTGGTGAATTTGTCGACAACCAGCAGGAAGTGCGTCATGTCGCCTCGAGCGGTCTTGAATGGGCCCACCATGTCCAGCCCCCAGACTGCGAAGGGCCACGAGAGCGGGATGGTTTGGAGGGCCGTTGCCGGCAGGTGGCTTTGCGTGCTGAAGCGTTGGCAGCCTTCGCACTCGTCGACCAACTTCTTGCCGCCTCGAGAGCAGTCGGCCAGAAGAAGCCGTGGCGGAAAGCCTTGGCCACCAGGGTCCTGGAGGCGGCGTGGTGCTCGCACTCACCCTGGTGGATGTCGAGGAGGATCTCCAGACCCTTTTCTGGCTCGACACATCGCTGGAAGACACCGGTGGTGCTACGGTGGACGAGCTCGTTGTTGATGATGCCATAGGTTGTGGCCCGGCGTTGGATTTGCCTTGCCAAAGCCTCATCCGGGGGAAGCTCGCCCCGTAGAAGAAACGCTAGGAGGGGTTGCGCCCATGAGGAGGGGTGATGGGGACCGGCTCGTGAGCACTCGGGGCTAGATGACCAGCCCCCGAGACCGGCATGCCAGCCCCTGAGACCGGCTCGGGAGCCCCTGGGACTGGATGATCAGTCCCTGGACCAGTTCGCCAGCCCCCGGGGCCGGCTGGTCGACGGTCATTGAGGGATCACTAGAAGAGTGTCTAGAGGGGGTGAATAGACAACTAGCGGAAATTTAAAGCCTAACCTTTTCCCAAGTTATTTGGTTGGCATATTCTAACAGTTTTAGCAAAGCTAGAAAGTCTAACAGCCCTACACATGCATGTCAACAAATATGGCAGCAGAAAGTAAATACATTGCATATGAAGTAAAGAGTTGAGATAGGTAGATCAAACGTAGTTGGAGACGCATGGATTTTTCCCGTGGTTCCGATAGGTGGAGCTATCATACATCCATGTTTATGGAGTCTTCAACCCATGGAGGGTAACAGTCGCGAGAGTCCACGAAGGGCTCCATCCAAAAGGGTCCACGAAGTAGCAACCTTGATTATTCCATAACGGCTTCCATCCACGAAGGACTAGCCTCACTATGGGTAGATCTTCACGAAGTTGGCGATCTCCTCGCCCTTAAAAACTTCTTGGTTCACTCCACAACACGAAGTACGAGGCTCCCAACCGACACCTAACCAATCTAGGAGGCACCACCCTCCAAAAGGTAATAGGCTCCGTAATGACAATGAACTCCTTGCTCTTGTGCTTCAAGATGACAGACTCCTCAGCACCCAATCACTCTCTCATAGATTTGGCATGGTTGAAGAGATGGTATTGGTGGAAATCTACTTGGGGACGCTAGAAATCAAGATCCATATGATTGGAGTGGAAGATCTTGACCTCAGCACAAGGGTAGGTGGTTCTCTCTCAAAAAATCTGATAGGATAGGTATGGAATAGTTCTGAGTGCTTCTCACTTGAGTAAGTGGCGGTGAAGGGGTATATATAGGCATCCCCAAAAATCCAAACCATTACACACAAAATGTCCAACTCAGTGACAACGATGTGTTAAACTCGGTGGTACCAAAGTGACCAAAAGGTGGCAACTTTTGAATCTCGATAAAGCCGATATAGGAAACTCGGTGGCACCGATAAGCTGACCAATGGTCAGATTTCCAGTCTCGGTGACGTCGATCCAACATTCTCGGTGGGACCGAAAATGTCAATTTGCGTAACCAAAAGTTGGTAACCTAAACTCGGTGGCACCGGTATAGAATCGGTTGCACCGAAGTGGCTAGGGTTTGGCTTGAGTCTGTCTAGGTTCTGGAATCGGTGGCACTGAAGTGGGAAAGTTGGTTGCACCCATTTTGAGTGTTGGGTATAGAACAGACTTTGGTGAGAGAGTTTGTGGATGTTTTGGCGACTATCACTTGTGCACGTTTGAGCATATTGTTCACCAACAAAACCTTACCCCCTTTTAACAGTATTGTCTTTTCTATTGACTCAAAGTGATTTCTCACATATATAAAATGTATAGTCCTCTTGCTTGAAGCTTGGCCAAGCTATTTCCTTGCATCTTGGGGCTTTTCCACAATCTCCTTTTGCCAATCCTCTCTATAGACTGTATCTAAAATAGACTAGGTAAAAATATCAGTCCGAGAGACAATGTATGTTGTCATGAATTAAGAAAACCACCGAGGGAGCATGTTGTGCTTTCAATCTCCCCCTTTTTGGTAATTGATGACAACATAAAATCAAAGCTTCAAATAAAGATATGCATAGTTATACAGAAGACTTTGAGAGACACATGACTGAGACTTGCTCCCTTTAAATGTGTGCAATCCTTTAAAGGATAGTTGCTTTTGAATGCATGAACACACATAAGGTAGAAGGGATATAACAGGTCATGTGTATCTTGGTTATATGCATCAAATATATATGAATGAGAAGTATCTTTGTTCAAGACATCACTCTTGCAAACAATATGTGCAAGAAGCAAGAGATCATCTTGACCAAGGATATGATACCTATACTTACCTTGAGTTCTTGAGCATCCTGGTAATAGAAACATACTTGAGAAAACAATGTTAGGAAACACAAGAGTATTCTACCAAACAGCAAAGCAATAGAACTCAAAATTGCTAAGATATGGAGGACATATAGAAATAGTATTCCTTAGAATTTATTTGTCTACAAAATCATTGAGAATTTTCTCACCATAGATATGAAAATATATTATCCTCTCCCCTTGAATCTTAGCGTGTAGATATTAGGATTGGATAAGGTGAGAAAGGTCAAAAAAATTCTTCCCTCCCTACTTTGATATTCTCCCCCTGTTTATAAAGATGTGAGTATTGATATTGGCTCTCCCACTTGATCATATCTCCCCCTTTGCATAAGCATGTATCTCCCCTTTAGCATGAAGCTTTGGTTTTATCCCCCTTTCGCATTAATTTCTAAAAAGGTCAAAAACAGGGATAGATACAGGGATCATTGACTGAGAAGGGATCCTTGAGAACAAGGGTCATCAAAATGTAGGATTCATAAAAGTGAAAACTGAGAGGGTCATGGAAAATGACTTGTTCTTCTCCTCCTTTCTTCATGGAAGATAGGGATCCTTGAGGACCAAAAATTCTCTCCTCAAGATTAACTTTAGTTCTTCTCCCCCTAAGTAATACATAGTTTTTTTAAAGGATCATCGAAGTAACAGAAGTATTACAAGAAAGATCACTAAGAAAACACCGAATTGCAAAAATGAATTCAAATGAAACAGAATGAAAATCGGTGACTCCGAGACAGATAGATTGGTGGTATGGAGATTTTGTAGTGCAGCTTGTCTGCTCTTTCAGTAGAACCGAGATATCTGAGTCAGTGGCTCCGAAAAAGAAACCATGTTTCTGTTTTCAGAGAGTCAAGAGAAAGATTTGCAATGAAATATGAATTTTTACAAGGGACGTCAACTAGAGAAGATTGGAATAGTTATGATAAATCATGCAATAGAGAGCAAACCACACCTGATTCTTAACTAGATGATGGTGTCACGCCCAAGATGCGGTCCTATCCTTATTTCGGCACGAGGGCCTCGACAGGGATAGAAGCGCATCTCGTCATGTTGCAAGAATGGATATCATTACAAGTACATGTACAAAAGAGATGAGTATATGGAATTGGCTTACACTCGCCACAAGCTACATCAGAGTCACATCAATACAACAACATACTCAAACATCATACAAAAGAGCAGGGTCCGACTACGAACGAAATCAAATGATAAAATACATCCACCCTTGCTATCCCAGGCTGCCGCATGGAACCCATCCTAGATTGATGACGATGAACAAGAAGAACTCCAAATCAAATCAAACATCGCGCTCACGTTCAATCATCACATTACCTCTACCTGCAACTGTTGTTGTAGTAATCTGTGAGCCACAAGGACTCAACAATCTCATTTCCAAGGGTATCAAGACTATTAAAGCTTAGTAGGTAAGGTATGGTTAAGTGGTGAGGCTGCAGCAAGCGACTAAGCATTTATTTGAGTGGCTAACTTACGAGTACAGAAAGTAAAGTATGGTGGTCTACGGATAATGGACGTGAACTAGTAATTATCACTAACTGATCCTGATCACCTACCTACGTCAAACATAAACCCACCATGTTCTCTCCCAGATAAGGACTCACGAGAAGAGACAGTCACGGTTACGCACACAGTTGGTGTATTTTATTAGCGTTTACTTCAGTTTGCTATGACCGGGTGTTAAACAAAGTATCCAAGTTTGCCACATAACCGCGGGCACGGCTTCTTGAAAAGATTTAACCCTGTAGGGGTGCTCCAACTCATCCATCATAAATTACCACACGCAGCGGGAATAACCTCAACTAGGGATCTCGTGATCATCCTAGGCAATTCCAAAGGAAATCCGACACCTCGAGATAGCCCAAAGAAAATCAGAGTTCCTCACTCAAGACGTTCAAGAAAGGTAAAACAAATCCAGCAAGACCTCCCGACGTGTCGACGATCCCGATAGGAGCCGCGTATCTCCTTCTCAGGACATGGCGGATAAGCGACGCATACAGTGCCCTGATAGAAATCTCCCAAGTTGCCCTGGGTTGGCCCCGCACAGTGCTCTAGTTTGGACCAACGATCATGAGGAGCACTGGCCCGGATTGTTGATTAATTATCCACGGGGTCCAGAAAGCCCCTATGCAAGTTCATTAGTTATTAGGCAAATGTAGTACCAATGTTGGGCCTTGCCAGACAAGTTTTATTCTAACCCAAAAATCAAGGGGGTCCCCATAACAACCACGAGCATGTTAGCGCTCAATTATGGAACATAACACCGGTTCACAAGTAACTAGGGAGGCAAGAGCGGAACAAAACACCGAGCAAAAGGCCAAGCCTTCCACCCTTTACCCAATATATATGTGCATTAAATTAAATAGCAGCAATATTGTGATATAACAAAAGAATGTCCATGTTGTCACATGGAAGCAATTGTACCTGCAGCTAGAAACGCTATAAGAAGGGCTTAGCAAGTGGTCACATAGCCAAACAAAGGTTTGCTGGAATGTGGAAGGGTTAGAGGCTCATCATGGCAATGTTGGGAGGCTTGTCAAACAACTGGTAGGTAGCGTGACATTGTGAAAGAAAACAAGACATCTATCATGTCAATGATAGTAATGGTATCCAGGGAAATGAGTCATCTTGCCTGAGATCCCGCTCGGAAGAAGATCGAGTCCATGAAGAAGACGAGCTAACGAAGTCGAACGAATCCTCACACTCCGAACGCTTCCGGAACTCTATCGAGAAGAAGCAATCCGAAACAAACAATCAACACAAGATACACCACAACATATGCATGGCATGATGCGCAAACAATATGATGCATGTCCGATTTAAATATGCAAGGCGTGACAATCACAACAATCAACTTCTACACATTAAAGTAAGCTCAATATGCAACGAGTTGCATATTGACGAAACTTCACATTTGAATTATTTAGTTCACTCTTGTTAGGTACATGACAATATTAAATGTTGTTAAACATGGCAAGAGGTTAAGCATAAGTAAACTATCTATCTAGGCATCTTAAATGAGGTCGGAATAAACTTATAGTATTTTCGAAACGACCCCATATGTTAATTTCGAAATTGGTCCAGATCTGAACTAAACATATTTTATATTTGTTAAACAACAGAATAAATCATACCATGCAATTCTACACGTCATTCTAGTCGATTTACATATATAGAACATTTAAACGGAGCTACGGTCTAAAATATATGAGCAACACAAGATGCACATGTCATGAATGCAAATGCTTGGAAAAATACAATCACAAACATTTCAAATCATGAATGCAGCAAGTTATTATGAAACTACATGAGATTGTAAGCAAGTTTCATATATGGCATGTCCAAAATGGAGCTACGGTTCAACCACAATCACCTAAACAAGTTTTAGTTGAACTCTGCCCAAAACAGCAACTTAGCATTTTGCACATATGAAAACAATAATCTACAAGATAATAAAATGCACAAACTAAGCATGGGGCAGTAGTATATAACACGCACTTCATTTCATCTTCACATATCATAATCAAAACATGCATGGATCACATGGTAGGAAGCTCACAAGGTGGCTACTTGAAAACAGTTTCAGACTTGGTGAAAATAGCAGTTTTTGACAGTGCAATTTTTATCATGAAGGTATATTGACAGCAGTGAAACTATATGCTACAGGGAATATTTTGGCATGAAACTTAACAGCATACTAAAGGTCAATACCAACTACCAATAACTCCATTACACCTACCACAAAAGGTTTCTAGATCACTAGCGAATCACATGGCAATACAACAACCAAATATTACAGATTCCAGACTTGGAAATATTTTAGCATCTCAAAACAGCGGAATTTTATAGCATGTTGACAAGAATAATACAACACCTATACATGCATTTCTAAGACAAACATAATGTATAGGGGCTAGGACACATATCAAAGAGCATATCTCATGTTCAAAATTATTTCATATCATGCTCAAATGACAAAAATAACAAAAGGGCATCACAACAAAAATGACATGCTCACAAAATGCTCAAATGACAAAACTAAATGCACAGGTAGATACTATGGATTTTTCTACCCCGAACACATATATAATACAAATAGGTTCATGTGGAAAAATAATTACAATTAATTATGCAAGTTAAGAAATAATCTATTAGCAAGGTTATTTATGCGAAATATAATGCAAACATCATGCCAACATTTTTATCATGCATGAAAATGCGATGCCAATAAGATGAACATTTTAGTATATGGTTTTTGATTAATCCCGATGCACGCTAAATAATTATGTCAATGCAAAATCATGACAATATGCGAAATAACAGGAAAAAAGACATTTTAAACATTTTAAACATGGATGATATTATCATATAAATAATCTACACGTTTTTTTCTAAGCACTTTACATATATGAAATATTTTATTTCGCCGCACAGATAATTATTTATTAACATTTTAAAATCATGCCTTTTACTGTAAATAGAGAATAATGCCACGGGCCTACTAGAAAAAAAGAAAACACACAGAGGGGGAGCTGAGCTCACCATGGGCCATGGCCCATACGGCAGGGAGGCAGGGGAGCAGCTGGGCCTTGGGGAGGCCGGCCCACGCGCGAGGCAAGGAAGCATGCGAGGCCACGTGCTCGTTGGGCGTCGTCCTCCCGAGCAAGGAACGAGCGGCGGCGGCGGCTGAGCACTCTGATGACGGCAGCTCAGGGCGGATCTGGCCAAAGGGAGGCCGGGGACGCCAGATCCGGCGAGGGAGAGGCCATTCCCGGCGGTGGCACGACGGCGGAGCTCCTCGGGCGCCATGGAGGACCTGCCGGAGGAAGAAGAGCGGGGATAAGAGAGGAGGAAGAAGGAGGAAAGGAAAGGAGGAGGAGAGGGGATCCAGCGGCCGGTGCTGCTCCGGTGAGGCAGCGGCGACTGACGACGGCGAGGCTGCGGCAGCGCGGGCTACGGGGAGCTGCGGGAGCGCTCGGGCACCCTGGGCAGGCACGAGAGGAGCTCGGGGAGCGCCATGGTAGGCACGGGCTTATTCAGGCCCGGGCGGGCCCAGATGGGCTTTCACGGGCCTGGCGGCTGGAGGAGGGAGAAGTTGCGGCTGAGGGAGGAGGGAGGCTGGTTTGGCACGGGGAACGAGGAGGTTTAGGGTTAGTTGCCCAATTAGGAAGGGGAGGGGTCTATATATAGTTTAGGGGCTAGGGTTAGCAGTTCTTGTCCGTTTTCGGACCGTCGGATGTCGATTCAACGGTATGGAAGCGGAGGGCTATGGTGGCTGTGTAGAGGGGCTAGGTGGGGAAGAGAAGGAAGTTCGGCCCGTGACACGAAGTTGAAAACACCGAAAACGTCTGACGAAATACCGATAACCACACTACTACGGATGACCGACAGGGTATCAAATGAACTCGGAACGCGATGAAATTCGACGGGCTGTCTACCTACAATATAACAAGACCGCACGCCAAGTTTCGACCCAATCCAAGAATATTTTTAGCGCGCCTTAAAAATGTTTTTTTAAAACAATGCTGCGGGCGCATGCGTGTGTGGTTGGTCTCAAAATTTTTAACAGCAGGAACGGAGAGACCCGGAAGCTACTCACGGATGCAAGTTTTCGAAAACGAGTGATGATGCTATGCACATGATGCGAATGATGCAATGATGAATGTAACAACAGACGAAACACAGACTAGAACGGAAACACAAAGGGAATCTTCTGGAGTGTCGGTCCCTGGCTGCTACAGATGGGCGGTGACTACGTCACCTATATTAGAGTATATCGACTTAGGAGCCAAGCAAGAATACTTGAGCATAGGTCATACTCTACGTTAAGCTCAAAATGGGGTTACCATTTTTCGATTAAGAATTTTAATGTCTTCATATCACTTGAGTTGCTTTAGCTCATTTCTTGGAGTAAAGCCTTTTCAAGGAAATGAGTACATACCTTTGAGTGATGTTGACGACGTAGCTTGTAGATGAATTTGTTGAGGATGCTCAAGGTTGATGAAGATCATCTTGAGTTTTGAGCAATCCTTCTTGTTCTAGTTCATTGGTTACCTACAAAGATTAGTCATGCAAGGAATAACAATAGATATATCCAATTGACATGATACCGATTGAGAGTGTGCAATTTTGGTCAAGTATATGTCATGGATATGGTTGAGTGGCCTTCTTACTTCCATCATCAAGAGGGGTTGTGGATACTTGGTAATGACAAGATTGCTAATGATTGGAGTTGATGGCAATCTTGTGGAATGAATTTTTTCCAAGTACCTACAAGAGATTAGATGCAATACAAGGGAGCATAGAATTCCATGGCATAAGATGAAATGTTAGGATACATGGAAATATCAAGAAAGCTCATGCCCTTGCATGCAACCGAGTGAGTCTAGCTCAAGTTTGAAGCATCGATGATGTTTAACTCACTCCTCAAGTGACAAAATGTCTTCTCATCAAGTGGCTTAGTAAAGATATAGGCCAATTGCTTGTTAGTGCGAACATGCTTAAGATTAATATCTCCTTTGGCAACATGATCACGAATGAAATGATGTCGAACTTCAATATGCTTAGTTCGAGAATGTTGCACAGGATTATGACCAATTTTAATAGGACTTTAATTGTCACAAAGTAATGGAACATTTTTAACATGAATTCCATAATCGTTAAGTGTTTGTGTCATCCAAAGTAGATGCACACAACAAGATCCAGCAGCAATATACTCAGCTTTGGCAGTCGATAGAGATACCGAGTTTTGTTTCTTAGAGGACCAAGATACAAGTGATCTGCCCAAAAATTGACAAGTACCCGAGGTGGATTTTCTATCAACCTTGTCACTGGCATAGTCCGAATCAGAATAGCCAACAAGGTCAGAAGAAGATCCCTTGGGATACCAAATGCCAAAATTTGACGTTTGTATCAAGTATCTCACAATGCGTTTTATAGCTAAAAGATGACATTCTTTTGGTGCAGCTTGATATCTAGCACACATGCAAACACTAAGCATAATATCGGGACGATATGCACATACATATAACAATGAACCAATCATAGATTGATAAACCTTTTGATCAACCGGCTCATCCTCTTTGGTAAGATCAACATGTCCACTAGTAGGCATACTGGTTTTCATACCTTTGCACTCGTGCATATTGAACTTTTTGATCAAGTCCTTGGTATACTTAGTTTGAGAGATGAAAGTTCCTTCTTTTGATTGTTTGATTTCCAAGCCAAGAAAGAATTTCATCTCACACATCATGGACATATCATACTTCTCGGACATCAACCTTCCAAACCTTTCACTAAATTGAGGGTTAGTGGAACCAAAGATAATATCATCCACGTAGATTTGGCACACAAATAATTCACCATTAATTCTCTTAGTGAATAAGGTTGCGTCAATTTTACCAATTTCAGAACCTTTTTCGATAAGAAACTTCGTTAAACATTTATACCAAGCACGAGGGGCTTGCTTAATACCATAAAGAGCTTTACGAAGTGTAACATCCCAAATTTTGGAATGTTATAATTAATACTAGAATGATTGTTTGTTTGCTTGAGTGATTGAAATTAAGTCAAAATTTGAAACTTTTGAATGAGAGGGAATAAAATGACTTTCCCAAAACTTTCACTCTGAATGAATTCAAATTCATTTCATCACAAAATCCCAGAGTGAAGATGATATGACTTCTTCCATTTAAAGGAATGAAACGGGATTTGAAAATGGTTTGATTTTCAAATAGTTCAAATTCAGAAACTTTATGCAAATCAATGATTTTCATGAGAGAGGATAAAAGGACTTCTTCAAATTATATGAAATGTGAGTTGGAAGTTTAAAAGAAGGATATGAAAACTATTTGAGAAATTCTCATATGGAGTTTCACTTCCATATTTGAATTTCCTATTTGAATTTGTAAGCATTCAAACCCCTTGAAAAAGTTTTTGAGAGGAGTAATATGACAATCCAAACCAAGGGTATTTTCGTGAAGTTTTTGAATCATAAAACGCAAGGGGTTATTTGAAAAATATTTGCAAAGATAAATAAATCCATTTAGGCATTTTCTGAAAATAATTTTTTTTAAAGTACTTATTTGACCGTGGAAAAATGTACATTAAATGGAATTTATTTCCCTGATCACTTTCATATATACAAAATTATTTTCTCGGCTGGTTTTGAATGTCTTAATGTTGTTTTTATTGCTTTGGTAATTTATAAAGGAAAAGAGTTAACACGTGTATTAAACGAACCGGCCCACAGCCCCTGATCCCTCCCCTGAAACCTCTACGCATCGGCCACCCCACGCACTAATCTCTCCCTCTCTCTCACTGACGCACCGGCCCCACTAACCGTTCCCACTCACCGCACGCTCATCTCCTCCATCGCGCCCCTAACAACGTCGGCGAGTCCATCGCCCCTGATCTCGCTCCTCCTTCCCTCCCCTGACCCCACACCTGGCCTATATAAGAGATGGTTCTCTCCGGTCTTTGTCCACCCCGAAACCCTCTTTTCCCTCGCCAGAACGCCCCACCGCTGCCTCGCCGGAGTTTAGCCACCTCCCGAAGCTCCCGGAGCTCGTGCTGCTCACCAACGTCACCCCCTCGTCTCCCTTTCACCACCAGCCATCCTCGGAGGATCTCCGCCGTTTATTGGAGGCCATGCCATCGTCGGAGGACCACCGGAGCACCGCCCCCGACAACCTCGTCGCCTCGGCCTCGCCGGAGAAACCCCCTCGCCGGCGACCTCCCTCTGTGAGCACCCCTCCCCTCCCTTAACCGTTGGATCTGGATCTAACGATCCAGATTAGAACACTTAAAACCCCGAACCGTTTTCTTTTAGTTATCGGCCGTCCGTTCGAATCGCTAGAACACGCACACCATAGGGCCAATCACAGAGCGCCACGTCACCCACCTGTCCATTAGTTTAGTTTTCCTTTTTTTTGTTTTTGTTTTAGAAAACAGAGTAGGTTCTGTTTTTATTTTTGTTATATCTTTGAGGATATTTAGATTTTTTGATTTATTATTTTTGCATTGTGTCAAAAATTGGTTCTAGTTTCTGTAGATATAAAGTTTGATCAAATTTGAATAATTTAAAATTGATTTCAAACAGATTTGATTCAAATCTTTTTTTCTGAAATATCTTGAGTTTAAAAATATATTTTGAGTTGATTTTTTTGCTACTAGTCACTAGTGACCTTAGTTATGCGTAGTTAGAGTTTGGAAATTTTTAGAAATATTTTATAGTAGTCTTTTCAAGCAAAACAGATTCTTTTTAGTTCTATTAGGTCTATTTATATTCCCTCTTGGTTTAAATTATTTTTCTTTTATAATAGTGTTAAACTTTTATAAAGTTTTCTATTAGATAATAGTAGCCCTTCAAAACAAATAATATTTTATTAGTTGGTTGCATAAAAATCCATTCTAGTTCAACTATAACTTGCAATTGGATTTTCATTGCTATGTTGATCTTGTATTTGAAAATAGTTTCCACAAATTGTTTTATAAGTTTGATTTTCTGTTAATCTAAGTTTAGACCAGAAACAATTTGTATTATAGTTGAGATTGTTTGTGGTTTAAGCCAAGGATGACCTTGTTTATATCAAAATAAGTACCTTTATAAAAGCTTTTCAATTAGTTCTTTTTGCAAAATAAAGATTTATGATAAAATACTTTCTATTAATTATTTGTTTTAAAAAAATTGTTTTTATTTTATTAAATTAGTATTTTTCTTGATGATATGTTCTAGTAGTTAAAAAGTTAAGTTGCTAGAGTATTGTTTTCTTTAATTCCTAGTTGTTCTTCAAAAGTAATTCTTCTTGATAGTAAAATATTTACAAAAAATACTTTTATTATATTTTACTTTGTATTTTTTTGTTACTTTTGAAAATTTGGATGTATTTGTAGAGAAAACCAGCCCTTGGTTGTGTTGATGTAGTTTTGTCATTTGAGTTTTGTATTAAGTATTTCATTTCATCACCACCATGTTGCATTTGGTTTTGTGTTGCCTTATTGATTGTTAGTATTGACTGCTAGTATGATTGCTTATAAGAATGTAATGTTTGATTATAGATTTTCATCGGAGAGTGACGAATAGTCTATCAGTTATCTCTGAGAGCGATATTATTCTTCATCAACAGTACACGCAAGTCACTTTGACCATGTATACCTATGTTTTATTGCATTAGTTCTTCCATCTTACCAATTGCATGCAAAGTAGGTAAATTGGAAACTTGGTTACTTTTTGTAGTATCATGTAGTAGGTACCCCTCAACCCTTTGACACATTGGCCCCGGGAAACGTTAATTTAAATTTTGCTATGCTATTAGTAGACGGGGTTGGTTGTGTGATTCATGAGAGTTGTGGTTAATAATTTTCAAGACCTGCATTATGATCAAGACATCAAGACTCCGAGTTTTCAACTTACCTCTGGGTGGATGATGGTTGAATGGCGCCCTGGAGAAACCAGTGGTTAGCCTAGGTGTTGCTGGGGAAGTGCTAGTATTCACGCCGAAAGGTCCACCCAGGCACAAAGAGATGGATGGATGCTTCAAGACCCAAGGCTTACCTGCACAGCCACAAGCCATTATGGGCTCTGGCTTGGTTGGATATCATGGTGACCCTGGACAGGAGGTGCTACGAGCTGTAGAAGAACGGTAGGAAAGGATGGGCACCGACAGAGTCTCAGGGAAACCCTTTAGAACACCATGTTTTGGTCATCCGTTTCTCAAACACCCTGAAGTGCGAGAAATCAAACGGAGGCGATCAAATCTTGGGGGGAACGTGTGCAAAACTCTGCAGAGTACTCAAACCTAATCGATTAGCCGTGTCCACGGTCATGGACAACTTGAGCCAAAGGAACTGAAACTATTTGGAACTCTCAACACAATTAATTACATTGATTTGGGTAAAAATGACAACTTGGGTATGAGAATTGGTTGGTGGAACCATCTCATTAATCAACCAACTTTGTAGTAATAATTTTTGCATTACCCCTCTTGTTGTAGGAAAAATTGGCTTTGCACAAAAACTTAAACTTATAGCCCCACCAGCCATATAAGCATATAGTATATAGGATTATTTTCACCCCTCTTTTGTGACTTGCCGGCATATTCAAAATGCTGACCTACATGGCTGCAACGTCATATGTTGCAGATAAGCTCTACGATGGGTAAGAGTACGATTCAGGGTTACGGTCTACACTCAACCTGTCGTTGGTGTTATTGGGACTCCACTCCCGTTGACTGTTTCCGCTGAGATTTTAAGGTATATATCAGTTTTACGTTAATTACATGTGATTGCACTTTGATATATACATTGATGTACTGTGTGTGCCAGCATATTGATCCAGGGATGGCACAGAAGACACAGAGGCTTGACTCGTTTTGAGTCGGGTCGCTACACGAAGCTTGTAAACATGATTAGGTTTCTTAGGATTAACAAAGCCAAGTGGTTGCTTAACATAAACCTCTTCTTCAATCTCACCATTTAAAAATGCACTTTTAATATCCATTTAATAAAGCGTGATATCATGGTGATTGGCATAAGCAAGAAGAATGCAAATAGCTTCAAGTCTAGCGATGGGGGCGTAGGTCTCATCGTAGTCCATACCTTCGACCTGCGTATATCCTTGAGCTACGAGGCGAGCCTTGTTGCGCACGACTTGATTGTCTTTGTCTTGCTTGTTCCTAAATACCCATTTGGTTCCAATTATGTTGTGTCCATCCTTGGGCTTTTCCACGAGTGTCCACACTTTGTTCCTTTCAAAGTTGTGAAGCTCTTCATGCATAGCATTCACCCAATCCCCGTCTTCAAGAGCTTGTTCTACCTTCAAGGGATCAATGCTAGAAATGAAAGAATAATGCTCACAGAAGTTTGCTAAACGAGTTAAATCAAGTGATCCTCCCTATTTGTATGTCACCAAAGATTTGGTTTAGGGATGGTTCTTGGTCACTTGTGCTCGAACTCGGGTCAGCTTCCGATTGTTGGTTGGTGGAGCATCTTCTTCTTCATCATCCCCTTCATCTTCGTTGTTGTTGAAGGTGTCGTTCCCTTGAGGTGGTGGTGAAGGAGGTTGTGGTGGATCTTCATGATGCATTTGCTCCTCTTCATCATCTTGTCGTGTACCGCTTGTGGATGCCTCCATGTCATGTTGTGGTTCACCTTGTCATGAAGTAGGGGCTTCCACTTGAGTTGATGAAGTACTTTCCTTCGCCTCCATGGGACGAATCTTGCTGATGGATAAATCTAGGATAGCTTCTGAAGGGTTCTTATCACCTACATCATTTGGCAATTGTTCGACTTGCGAACCATTAGATTCATCAAACTTCACATCTACCGTCTCTTCAACTTTTCAAGTGAATTTGTTGTAGACACAGTAAGTGTGAGAGTTCGATCCATAACCAAATAGGAATCCTTCATGAGATTTAGGAGAAAATTTAGTACGATGATGCTTATCAAGAATGTAGCACTTGGAGCCGAATACCCAAAAGTATCCAACTTAGGGTTTGTTACCGGTGAGTAGCTCGTATGCCGTTTTACTGATAAGCTTGTGCAAGTAAAGTCGGTTTGTGGCATGACATGCTGTTTCCACGGCTTCCGCCCGAAAGTGTTTTGGCGACTTGTATTCGTCAAGCATCGTCCTTGCCATCTCAATGAGTGTACGGTTCTTCCTCTCAACAACTCCATTTTGTTGAGGCATGTATGTAGCCGAGAAATCATGTGAGACACCTTCCTCATCAAGAAAGGTATCCACATGGGTGTTCTTGAACTCAGATCCGTTATCGCTCCGAACCTTCTTTATCTTCACTTCAAACTGATTTTGCGCTTTGCAGGCGAAGTTCTTGAAGAGCTTTTGAATCTGCGACTTATCATCAAGAAAGAATACCCACGTAAATCTGGAAAAATCATCAACTATAACTAGACCATAGGAATTTCCACCGAGACTCTTGTAAGCATTGGGACCGAAAAGATCCATGTGAAGTAACTCGAGTGGTCTCCTAGTAGTCATGATATTCTTAACAGGATGACTTCCACCTACTTGCTTCCCAGCTTTACAAGCACTACAAAGTCTATCTTTGTCAAAGATAGCATCTTTAACACCAAGTATATGATCACCTTTGATAAGTTTGTCTAAATTACACATGCCAATATGTCCTAATCTTCTATGCCAAAGCCAACCTTTAGAAGATTTAGCAATTAAATAAGTGCGAGGTTTGGATCTTTTAGTGAAATCGACAATGTATAGATCACCTCTACGGATACTGGTAAACACAATTTTATGATTATCTTAACGAAACACTTGGCAATCTAGTTTCGTGAATAGAACATTGAAACCCAAATCAGCAAGTCTAGATATGGAAAGAAGATTGTAACCAAGGGATTCAATAAGCATAACATTTTTAATAGAGCTATCATGGGATATGGCCACCTTGGCCAAGTACCTTACCCTTAGAGTTGTCTCCAAAGGTCACGTACCGTTGAGGACATTGATTAGGCGTGATCTCTTGGAACATGTCTTTATCACCAGTCATATGATCCGTACATCCGCTATCAAGAATCCACTCTTTTCCTCCGGACATGTAATCCTTAAAGTTTGCCATAAGACTCAGATTCTTCATGATCTTCTCATACTCGATGTCAAGCAACTCATCTTCTTCATAATAGCCATGTTCCACATTGTCATCATTAAGTGGGAAATCCTTGTCATAAAGAACAAGAGATTCGTTAGGATAGTGATCATGACAATGTTCAACTTTATAAGTGTGAATGGCTTCAAAGATAATGTTGTTGATAGTGGTGACATCTCCTTTAGCACACATCAGATCAGGGAGTTCAAATAGGCATTTATCAATGTTTGGATCACTAGGCTTCATTTTGTGAAAAGCAATGGCTTTATGAAGAATTTCATCTAGATTCCCTATGGAAAGATTTGGATATTGTTTATCCAAATCAGTCCATAAGGTATAAGCACATGCAAAGTTCTTCATTTGAGAAAGCACGAATCTTGGTAAACCTCTTACAACAAGATTGACAGTTCTTAAGTTACCAAGCATGTCAATTTCGTCTTCGTGTGTGGGATGCAATTCATCAATAGGAGGCTCATAGGGGCGCATAACATATTTGCTCAATTGAAATTCATTAAACATCTAAAGCATCAAAGATTTACATTGACCATAGTATTCTCCATCAAGAATGGGCACTCTACAACTCAAACTCCCTATACTAGACATATCCATCTTCCTCCTCGGTGATTAAGCCGAAGCAATGGAGACCAAAGCTCTGATACCAATTGAGGGATCACTAGAAGAGTGTCTAGAGCGGGGTGAATAGACTACTAGCAGAAATTTAAAACCTAACCTTTTCCCAAGTTAATTGGTAGGCAGATTTTAACAGTTTTAGCAAAGCTAGAAAGTCTAACAGCCCTACACATGCATGTCAACAAATATGGCAGCGGAAAGTAAAGACATTGCATATGAAGTAAAGAGTTGAGATAGGTAGATCAAACGCAGTTGGAGACGCGTGTATTTTTTCCGTGGTTCCTATAGGTGGAGCTTTCATACATCCATGTTTATGGAGTCAACCCACGGAGGGTAATGGTCGAAAGAGTCCGCGGAGGGCACCACCCAAAAGGGCCCACGAAGTAGCAACCTTGACTCTTCCATAACGGCTTCCGTCCATGAAGGACTAGCCTCAGTATGGGTAGATCTTCTTGAAGTAGACGATCTCCTTGCCCTTACAAACTTCTTGGTTCACTCCACAACACGAAGTAGGAGGCTCCCAAGCAACACCTAACCAATCTAGGAAGCACCACCATCCAAAATGTAATAGGCTCGGTAATGACGATGAACTCCTGGCTCCTATGCTTCAAGATGATAGACTCCTCAGCACCCAATCACTCTCTCCAAGATTTGGCATGGTGGAAGAGATGGGATTGGTGGAAAGCTACTTGGGAGGCTAGAAATCAAGATCCATATGATTGGAGTGGAAGATCTTGACCTCAACACAAGGGTAGGTGGTTCTCTCTCAGAAAATCTGATAGGATAGGTATGGAATAGTTTTGAGTGCTTCTCACTCGAGTAAGTGGTGGTGAAGGGGTATATATAGGAATCCCCAAAAATCCAACCATTACACACAAAATGAACAACTCGGTGACACCGATGTGTTAAACTCGGTGGTACAGAAGTGACCAAAAGGTGGCAACTTTTGAATCTCAGTAAAGCCGACATAGGAAACTCGGTTGCACCGATAAGGTGACCAATGGTTAGATTTCCAATCTCCGTGACGCCGATCCAACATTCTCGGTGGGACCGAAAATGTGAATTTGCATAACAGAAAGTTGGCAACCTAAACTCGGTGGCACCGGTATAGAATCGGTTGCACCGAAGTGGCTAGGGTTTGGCTTGAGTCTGTGTAGGTTCTGGAATCGGTGGCACCGAAGTGGGAAATTGGTTGCACCGATTTTGAGTGTTGGGTATAGAACAGACTTTGGTGGGAGAGTTTGTGGATGTTTTTGGCGACTATCACTTGTGCACGTTTGACAATATTGTTCACCAACAAAACCTTACCCCCTTTTAATAGTATTGGCTTTCCTATGGACTCAAAGTGATTTCTCACAAATATAAAATGTAGAGTCCTCTTGCTTGAAGCTTGGCCAACCTATCTCCTTGCATCTTGGGGTTTCTCCACAATCTCCTTTTGCCAATCCTCACTATAGACTGTATCTGAAATACACTAGGTAAAAATATCATTCCGAGAGACAATGTATGTTGTCATGAATTATCAAAACCACTGAGGGAGCATGTTGTGCTTTCAGTCATCATGAGGATCGCGTCATTGGAGCCGGCTGGGCAGCCGATGGTTCGGAAGCCGGTGGCGAAGGTGCCGGAGAGGCGGCCGGGGCCGTCGATGGGCCGGCGACACACGCCGACATGAAGATTGACTCTAATTCTAGGGAAGGCTTGATCGACGGCTTGAGCAGCCGTTCGAGGGAGACGCCGGCTGGGATGGCCTGTCGGGTGGAGCCGATCTTTTCCAACGCATCCACCGCCTCGTTGTCCGCCCGTGGGACGTGATGAAACTCACAACCCTCGAAGGAGCTGGTGAGCTGTTGTACGAGGAAGCAGTAGCTGGCCATGTTCGCGTTGCTGGTGTCCCATTCACTAGAGACTTGCTACACCACAAGGTCGGAGTCGCCGAAGCAGAGGATGGGCCTGATGCCAATCTCCTTGGCGAGAGGGAGGCCATGGACGATGGCCTCGTACTCGGCCACATTGTTGGAGGTGGTAAAGTGGATCTGGAGGGCATATTTGAGCTGGTCACCCTTCGGGGAGGAGAGGACTATGTCGGCACCCTGGCCGGTCCTCATTTTCGAGCCATTGAAGTGCATGCGCCAATGCG
Source organism: Hordeum marinum (assembly GCA_022496015.1). Lineage (NCBI taxonomy): Eukaryota > Viridiplantae > Streptophyta > Magnoliopsida > Poales > Poaceae > Hordeum > Hordeum marinum. The sequence goes on along the minus strand of CM039674.1, from coordinate 424,685,397 downwards.
TGGTGTCTGGGGGAGGCGGCACAAACTCCATCTCTGCCCAGTCGATGAGGAAGTCAGCCAACGCCTGTGACTTGATGGCGGTCCTTGGCTCGTAGCGGATCTCGTGATCGGCGAGGGCGATGACCCATTTGGTGATCTGGTCAGTGGAGTCTCGCACGCTCATGATCTCGCCAAGCGGGGCCGTGCTCACCATGGTGATGGCATGTTCTTGGAAGTACTGCTTGACCTTCTTGGCGGCGAAGTATATGCCGTAGCACATCTTCTGGTAGTGGGGGTAGTTTTGCTTGGATGTGGAGAGGAACTTGCTGAGGAAGTAGACGGGTCGCTGGACCGGCTGGGACATGCCCTCCTCTGGCCACTCGACCACCAGGACGACGCTGATGATGCATGTGGTCACCGCGATGTAGGCGAGCAGGGGTTCCTTCTTAGTCGGCATGGCCAGGATGGGCGCATGGGTGAGAGCCTTCTGGAGTCCGCGGAAAGCCTCGTCCACCTCGTCAGGCCAGTCGAAAACGCCCGGCTTCTTTGTTTCACCCGGCTCGATTAGAGCCATCTTGCGAAGGAGCCCGTAGAGGGGCAAGGCCTTCTCCCCCAGGCGGCTGATGAACCGGCTGAGCGAAGCAAGGCAGCCGGTGAACTTCTGGACATCGCGGAGCTAGGTTGGCTTAGGCATGCGCTCAATCGTGCTGATCTTCTCGGGGTTAGCTTCGATACCGCGGGCGGACACGAAGAAACCCAAGAGTTGACCAGCCGGGACGCCAAAGACGCACTTCTCCGGGTTGAGCTTGATCTTGTACACGCGTAAGTTCGCGAAGGTCTCCCGGAGGCTGAAGTGCTTCTTGGTTTTGACGACGATGTCATTGACATAGACGTGGACATTCCTGCCTATCTGAGGCAGGAGGCACTTTTGCGTGCACCATTGGAAGGTGAAACCTGCGTTCTTCAGGCTGAAGGACATGGTGATGTAGCAGTAGGCCCCAAAGGGTGTGATGAAGGAGGTCTTGAGCCGGTCTTCTGGGTCCAGCTTGATCTGGTGGTAGCCGGAGTAGGCATCCAGAAAGGACAGCAAGTCGCAGCCGACTATGGAGTCGATGACTTAATCGATCCGCGGCAGAGCGAATGGGTCCTTGGGACATGCCTTGTTCAGGCTAGTGTAGTTGATGCACATGCGCCAGGTCTTGTTCTTCTTCAGCACCAGGACCGGGTTGGCCAGCCAGTCCGGGTGAACACTCCATGCTGAATCCGGTTGAAAGCAGTTGGGCGATCTCTTCACCTATAGTACGCCACTTCTCCTTGGAGAAGCGACGCAGGGGTTGCTTGACCGGCTTGATGTCTGGCCAGACGTGGAGTTTGTGCTCGGCGAACTTCTTCGGAACACCCGGCATGTCCTTCGGGGACCATTCAATGATGTCCCGATTCTCACGGAGGAAGTCGACGAGCTTGCCTTCCTATTTGTAGTTGAGGCGGGAGCCGATGGTGACGCACTGAGCCGGGTTGGCTGGGTCGAGCGGGATTTGCTTGGTGTCTTTGGACAGTTGGAAGGAGGCCTTGCTGACAGATTGCGAGGGAGGATCCAACACTGCAGGATGGCTAGCAGCAAGGACCACGAGCCGGTCGAACTGCCGTTTCTCCTCAGCAATCTCCAAGGCCTCAGCAAGCCGGCTGCCATCTCGAGTGCACTCGAGCGACATCTTGTAGTCACCCGTGATGGTGATGATTCCCTTGCGTCCCGGCATCTTGATCTTGAGGTAGGCATAATGGGGGAGCTTACAAGAGCCGGTCGGCCCAACAGCGCGTGGTAGGGGCTCGCGAGGTCCACAACCTCGAACAGCACCAGCTCGCAGCGGAAGTGGCTGGGTCCGCCGAAGAGGACGTCGAGCGTCATCTTGCTGATAGGGGTGTAGGACTTTCCAGGCACGATGCCATGGAAGACCATCCGGCTCGCCTGCAGGTCTTCTATCTTCAGCCCCAACTTGTGCATATTGTCGATGTAGAGGATGTTGATGCTGCTGCCACCATCTATCAGCACCCGCGAGAAGCGGCAAGTTCATTCCTTAGAGGTGATGGTGGGGTCAAGAACCAGGGCGTAGCTGCCGGGATTCGGCATCAGTGCAGGGTGATCGGCCTGGCTCCAAGTGACCGGCTTCTCCGACCAGTGCATGAACTGGGGAGTTGCCGGGATGGTGGCGTTCACCTCACGTTGGAGCTGGCGTTGAGCGCGTTTGACCGTCTCTTCACTGGTGAAGACGGCGTAACAGCCGTCTTGGTTGGGGAACTGGTCGATCAAACGACCGTTGTTCTGGGCCTAAGCCGGTGCCGGCGCCGGGGCGGCAGCTTGGGCCGAGGCTGGCGGTGCGAGACGAGCCGAAAGGCCGTCCCCCCAGGCCAATCGGTGTGAGAAGCTGCACTGCTGGAGCATGTGCGTAGAGAGTTTGGCCCCTGAGTGGTTCTTGCAGGGGAGGTCGAGCATTTGCTCGAAGGTGAGCTTCGGCTGCCAAGTAGCCTTGCTAGTGCGTTGGCGCTGGCCGGAAGGCTAGGTAGCAGGCTCCTGCTCCTTGATGGTGTCGACCTGCCGGCTTCCGTAGCGGGGATCCGGCTAGTCATTCTTGCGCTTGTTGTTTTGTGGCTGCCGGTTGTCGGCAGCCGTCCGGGTCGTGGCCGGTGTCATCGTCGCCTTGGCAGGCGGGGTCGTCTTGACTCGGATGGCCGAATCGGCCGTGGCGTATTTGTCCACCTTGGTCATGAGCTTGGCAAGCGTGGCCGGCTCGGAGCACAAAAGCTTGTGCTTGAGGGGGGTGCCGTCTCGGCATCCTTCAATGAAGTACTGCATGGCTTGTACTTCATGCACCCCTCGCAGGAGTTGCGAACCTCAGTCCACCGAGTAAAATAGTCATGGAGGGATTCATCCGGCCCCTGAACGCACATGGCGAGTTCGTGGGGGTGGCCAGGCCGCTAGTAGGTGCCGGTGAAGTTGCGGACGAAGGCCTTCTCGAAGTCCATCCAAGTGTTGATGCTGTCGGCCCCCAAGCTGTTGATCCAGGTGCGGGCTGAGCCAATCAACATGAGGGGGCGTAGCGAACGGTTGCGCGCTTGATCCCCCTGGCGATGCCAACTGCGGTGGTGTAGTCGATCAGCCAGTCTTCAAGCTTGGCTGCCCCGTTATATTTTGGGGTGTCCCAAGGGAGCGTGAAGCCAGTTGGAAAAGGCTCGGTGTAGATCCGGGGGCCGAAGCAAGCCGGACCAATCGAGCCCTCCTCCTCAAGGAGGGTGGATTGCGTGAGTTTGTCGATGCGGTTGTGGGCGTCGTTCTCGCTGCAGGGGACGTGTGGTCCGAGACGAGCCGAGAGCTCGGGGCGGATGGTAGGTGGAACCAATTGTCCCGACTAGCGCCGTGGGGGCGGGGTGTGCCCGCGGCTGCGCCGGCTGCCGAATGCCGGTACTTCGTGATGGCGGCCGCTTTGAGGCGGGTCTGTTGGAGCGTCGGCTGTTAACAGCCTGCTGCTCGCTCCCAGGCGACTAAGAGGGTCGGGGGTAGTTCATCTCATCCCGGCGGTTGGCAGCACGAGGGGAGCAGGTGTACTAGGCCGCCTGGTGGCCGGCAGTTCCCGTGCCCTCACGCTTGGGCCAGGGGAATTTAGTGGCAGCGTCGCCCATCGCGAGCAGATGTTGCTACACATCAGTAGCATCGATGATCTCCTTGATGTGGCGCTCGTGGGCGGTACACTCTTCGCCCTCCAAGGTGGCCAATTCCTCGTAGGCCACCTTGAGGGCCCGTAGGTTGGCTGCAAAGGGGGGGGTCATAGACGGGCATCTTGCCGCTGAGGATTTCGGCGACCATGCGACCATGGTCGCGCATAGCCCCACGCCAGATGGGCTCAGTGCAAGCCGAGGTAAGTCCGTAGGCGGAAGCGTACTCCCGCTGGGCCACCTCCATGCGGCACCGCGTGGCCGCGAGGGCGGTGGCGTCCTCGAACAGGACGCGGTGAGCCACCTCGAGATCAGCCGTGGAGGTGTCGGGGTTCACAGTCGGGGCGATAGGAGTGCTCAAGCCCCGGAGGGCCACACCGAGCGGGTCAGACGTGCCGACGTGGGCAGCGGCAGCGTTAGCCGTGGTCCGCGCCTGTCCGGAAGCGGTGAAGGAAGTGATGGCCATTACTCCCACGCGTCCGTGAGAGCCGCTGGACTGAGTCATAGCGAGTGCACCCACGGCCGTGGGCGGACTGGCGCAGACGAGCACCTGCGCGGGGTACTCGTCACCGACTGGAGTCTCGGCGAGGCTGAGCCTGGCAAAGCGCTCGGTGAGCGCATCGATGTCGGTTGTGAGGCCGATGGAGTTGACTGAAGGGCGTGCTGGAGCAAGCCCCACAAGCCCACGGTTCCGCATGGACGTGCGGCAATAGCGGGGAATGGTGAGGGGTCCCGCACGGAGCATGAATATGGCCGGCGCCGCGTATGGCCCCACGGTGGGCGCCAACTGTCATCATTTTCTCACGACAGATACCATGGGGTGGCTTATCGTGGGTGGTTGAGGCTGGAGGACGCCAACGGGCTCCGGGTGCGAGATTGAGCACAAGCGGTGATGACACACGATGTACCCAGGTTCAGGGCCCTTCGAGGGAGGTAACACCCCTAGTCATGCTTGGTTTAGTTGGATGGATGAGTATGTATAAAAGGGCGCTCTTGGAGCTATGTTTGGAGGAGGAAGAAGGAGCAGTTGGCTCGTCTTCTTCCACTGCTAGAGGGGGTTTGAGAGCTCTCTGTGTGTGTGCGGGGATGATCGTCCGTCCCCGATGCATGGGGGGCTCGGGGGGTTTTATAGGCCAACCCCCGACTCTTATAATATGTTCTAAGTATAGGGGCGGGGGGACCCGGCTGGCAGTCTCTCCAACTGGCCAGGGGATCCCACCATTCGTGTCATCTCGTCGTTAGTGGGGTCCGTCGGCTGAGCGGTCCCATCTCCTGTTGGGGCCCACCAGCTGGCTCTACGATTGGCCCTCGCCCACCTACCGTAGCATGGGATGCCCAGGGGGCGTCGCCTAGCGCCAACCGGCCATAGTCTCTGGTACGGCCGGCCACACTGTAGCCAGGCCGAGGCAGGTAATCAAGTGGGAGAGGGCGTGCCGACACTATTCCAGCGCCCAATCGCACTCGTCGGGGTCAGCGGTTAGGACGGACGGACTGTAGCCACGCGCTGCAGTGCGTCAGCGGCCACTATAGCCACAGGGCCGCCCGTCATTCCGGTCACGTCATGTCGTTGTACCCGTGCGCAGAGGGATGGGACGTCGCATGTCCGTCCCAGGGTCAACGGGAGAGGCGGCTCAGAGGCAGCCGGCCTTGCCCAGCCGGCCGAGAGTCGGGCCGGCTCCTTGACCAGCCGTCCGGGGTGCCAGCTGGCGCTAGCTCAAGCCGGACGTCCTCCAGCCGGCCTCGACCAGCCGGCCACGTAGTTTTTCTTCGAAGTGAAAGGGGGAGGACCCGATTTCTTTGGCCTACCCAGGGGTAATGACCCCGTCAGCGTAGCTGAGAATTGTTCTTGCTAGATACCCGTAGCAGCCACGTAAAACTTGAAACAACAATTAGAGGACGTCTAACTTGTTTTTGTAGGGTATGTTGTGATGTGATATGGCCAATTACATGATGAGATATATGTGATGTATGAGATGATCATGTGTTGTATAGAATATGACGACTTGCATGTTGATGAGTATGGAAACCGGCAGAAGCCATAGGGTTGTCTTTATTTATTGTATGACCTGCATGTCAATCATTAAGCGCTATGTAATGCTTTAGTTTATCGCTAAACGGTAGCTATAGTAGTATGAGCATGGTGGGCGCGACAACCCCGATGGTGACACGATGATGGAAATCATGATGATGGAGATCACGGTGTTATGCTAGTGACGATGGAGATCATGCTGGTGCTTTAAGGATGGAGATCAAAAGCACAAGTTCATGGCCATATCATGTCACTTGTGATTTCCATGTGATGTTAATCCTTTTATGCACCTTGTTTTTCTTAGGACGACGGTAGCATTATAAGGTGACCCCTCACTAAAATTTCAAGATCAATTGTGTTCTCCCCAAGTGTGCACCATTGCGAAAGTTCGTCGTGTCGAGCCACCACGTGATGATCGCGTGTGATAGACTCTACGTTCACAAAGAACTTGTGCAAGCTTGTGTTGCACATGCAGAACACTCGGGTTAAACTTGACGAGCCTAGCATGTACATACATGGCCTCGAAACACAAGAGACCGAAAGGTCGAACATGACTCATATAGTAGATATGATCAACATGATGATGCTCACCATTGAAACCACCTCAACTCATGTGATGATCGGACTTGAGGTTGTGAATTTGGATCATGTATCACTCGAATGACCGGAGGGTGTCAATTTGAGTGTGAGTTCTTAAGTAATATGATTAATTGAACTCATTATCATGAACATAGTCAGTAGTCTCATTGCAAATTATGTTCTAGATTACTAGCTCACATTGTAGCTCCCTTGAATTTTTATATGTTCCTAGAGAAACAGAGTTGAAAGCTGATGGTAGCAATATTGCGGACTTGGTCCGTGATCTGAGGATTGTCCTCATTGCTGCACAGAAGGCTTATGTCCTTAATGCACCTCTCGGTGCGCCACCCCCTCTAGCATCGTCTATAGATGTTGTGAACATCTGAGAGGCACGTTCTGATGACTACTTGATAGTTTACTGCATCATGCATTATAGCTTAGAATTGAGGCACCAAAACATTTTGAATGTCACGGAACATATGAGATGTTCTAAGAGCTGAAATTGGGATCTCAGGCTCGTGCCCATGTTGTGAGATATGACATCTCCAACAAGATTGTTTGCTTGCAAGATGAAGGAGAATGGGAGTTGATCTTCCTGATAAGAAAGTAATTGATATAGTTTGCCAAGTCACTGTCCCTAAGCTACTAGAGCTTCGTGATGAACTATAAAATGCAAGTGATGGAAATGATGATCCCTGAGATGTTCGCGAGGTTTGACACAACAAAGGTCGAAATCAAGAAGGATCATCAAGTGTTGATGGTTAGTAAAACCACTAGTTTCGAGAAGGGCAAGGGAAAGGAGGGACACTTCATGGATGGCAAGTCAGTTGCTGCTCCAGTGTAGCAACCCAAAGTTGAACCCAAACCCGAGACTAAGTGTTTCTATTACGAGGAGAGCGGTCGCTGAAGCGGAACAACCCTAGATACTTGATAGATAAGAAGGCTGGCAACGTCGACAGAAGTATATTTGATATAGGTGTTATTGATGTGTACCTTGCTAGTACTCCTAGTAGCACCTGGGTATAGGATACCGGTTCGGTTGCTAAATGTTAGTAACTCGAAGTAAAAGCGACGGAATAAACGAAGACTATCTAAGTGTGAGGTGACGATGTGTGTTGGAAATGTTTCCAAGGTTGATGTGATCAATATCGCACGCTCTCTCTACCTTCAGGATTAGTGACAAACCTAAATAAATGTTATTTGGTGTTTGTGTTAAGCATGAACATGATTAGATCGTGTTTATTGCAACACGGTTATTCATTTAAGTTAGAGAATAATGGTTATTTTGTTTACATGAATAATACCTTCAATGGTCATGCACCCAGTGAGAATGGTTTGTTGAATCTTGATCGTAGTAATACACATGTTCATATCATTGATGCCAAAAGATACAAAGCTAATAATGATAGTACCACATACTTGTGGCACTGCTTCTAAATGTCATATTGGTATAAATCGCATGAAGAAACTCCATGCTGATGGTCTTTGGACTCATTCGATTTCGAATCGGTTGAGATATGTGAACCATGCCTCTTGGGCAAGATGACTAAGGCCCCCATTTTTCGGTTTGATGGAGCGGGCAAGTGATTTATTGGAAATAATACATGTTGATGTATGTGATCCAATGAGTGCTATAGCATGCAGTGGATATCGTTATTTTTCTTACCTTCACTGATGATTTCAGTATATATGGGTATATTTGCTTAATGAAACACAAGTCTGAAACGTTTGAAAAGTTCAAACAAATTCAGAGTGAAGTTTAATATCATCGTGACAAGAACATAAAAATATCTACGAAATGATCATGGAGGTGAATATCTGAGTTACGAGTTTGGCATACAACTTTAGACAATGTGAAAGTTGTTTCACAACTCACGCCATGTGGAACACCATAGTGTGATGGTGTGTTTGAACGACATAGTCATGCTATATTGGATATGGTGCGTACTATGATGTCTCTTATCGTTTTGCCACTATCGTTTTGGGGTTATGCATTAGAGACAACTACATTCACTTTAAATAGGGCACCATCTAAATCCGTTGCGATGACACCATATGAATTATGGTTTGATAGAAACCTAAGCTGTCATTTATTAATGTTTGGGGCTGCGACGCTTATGAAAAAAGGTTTTCACCTAATGAGCTTGAACCCAAAGCGGACAAATGCATCTTCATGGAATACCCTAAGAACAGTTGGGTATACCTTGTATCTCAGATCCGAGTGCAAAGTGTTTGTTGCTAAAAACGGGTCCTTTCTCGAGGAAGAGTTTCTCTCGAAAGAATTGAGTGGGAGGAAGATAGAACTTGATGAGGTTGTTGAACCTTTGTTTCAACCACAGAGTAGCGCAGCGCAGAAAGTTGTTTATGTGGAGCCTGCGTTATTTGAAAAGGAAGTTAATGATGATGATCATGAAGCTTCGGATCAAGTTACTATCGAACCTCGTAGGTCGATAAGGACGCATACTGCTCCTAAGTAGTATGGCAACCCTGTCTTAGAGGTCATGTTGTTGGACAACGATGAGCCTACAAGCTATGGAGAAGCGATGATGGGCCTGAATTCTGACAAATGGCTAGGAGCCATGAAGTCCGAAAAAGGATCCATGTATGAAAACCAAGTATGGACTTTGGTAGACTTGCCCATTGAACGGCAGGTCGTTGAGTACAAATGGCCCTTTAAGATGAAGACAGACACTGATAGTGAATGTCACTATTTGTAAAGCTCGACTTGTCGCAAAGAAGTTTCCGCCAAGTTCAAGGAGTTGACCACGATGAGACCTTCTCACCCGTAGTGATGCTAAAAGTCTGTTGGAATTATGTTAGCAGTTATTGCGTTTTTCAATTATGAAATCTGACAAATGCATGTCAAAACATCGTTTCCATCCTTGAGGAAAGGTTGTATGAGATACAACCAGAAGGTTTTGTCAATCATAAGGATGCTAAAAGGTGTGCAAGCTCCAGTGATCCTTCTATGGACTGGAGCAAGCATCTCGTAGTTAGAATATACGCTTTAATGAGGTGATCAAAGTTTTTGTGTCTATACAAAGTTTATGAGAAACTTGTATTTACAATAAAGTGAGTGGGAGAACTATAGAATTTTTGACAAGCATATGTGGTTGACATATTATTGATCGAAAATGATGTAGGATTTCTGGAAAGCATAAACGGTTGCTTGAAAAGAGTTTTTCACAGGAAGACCTGGATAAAGCTACCTAATTGTTGAGCATCAAGATCTATAGAGATAGATCAAGATGCTTGGTGAGACTTTCAATGAGTACATACCTTGACAAGATTTTGAAAGAGTTCAAAATGGATCAGTCAAAGAAAGAGTTCTTGCCCGATTTGTAAGCTGTGAAGTTGAGTAAGACTCAAAGCTCGACCACAGCAGAAGAAAGAGAAAGGACGAAGGTCGTCCCCTATGCTTTATCCATAGGCTCTATATAGTATGCCATGTTGTGTACCGCACCTGTGTGTCCCTTGGCATGAGCCCGTCGAGGGGTACAGGAGTGATCCAGGGGTGGATCACTAGACAGCGGTCAAGATTATCCTATGTAACTAAAATACTAAGGAAATGTTTCTCAATTATGGAGGTGACAAAGAGTTCGTCGTAAAGAGTTACGTCGATGCAAGCTTTAACACCAATCTGGATGACTCTTAGTAGCAATCCAGATACGTATAGTGGAGCGGCCGTTTGGAATAGCTCCAAGTGGACTGTGGTAGCAGTGTCTACACTATGACAGAGATTTGCAAAGTACACACGGATCTGAATGTCGCAGACCCTTTGACTACAAGACCTCTCTCACATGCAAAGCATGATCGAGCCCCCAAACTCATTGGGTGTTAGACTCATAACAATGCGAATCACATGGTGATGTGAACTAGATTATTGACTCTAGTGCAAGTGGGAGACTGTTGGAAATATGCCCTAGAGGCAATAATAAATTGGTTGTTATCATAATTCCTTGTTCATGATAAACGTTTATTATCCATTGCTATAATTGTATAGATTAGAAAATCAGATACATGTATGGATAAATAGACAACACCATGTCCCTAGTATGCATCTAATAGACTAGCTCGTTGATAAAAGATGGTTAAGGTTTCCTAGCCATGGACATGAGATGTCATTTGATAATGGGATCACATCATTAGGAGAATCATGTGATGGACAAGACCCAAACTATAAACGTAGCATATGATCGTGTTTGTATATTGCTACAGTTTTCTGCATGTCAAGTATCTGTTCCTATGACCATGGGATGATGCAACTCACTAACACCGGAGGAGTAACTTTTGTGTATCAAACGTCACAACGTAACTGGGTGACTATAAAGGTGCTCTAGAGGTATCTCCGAGGGTGTTTGTTGGGTTGGCATGGATCAAGACTGGAATTTGTTACTCCGTGTGACGGAGAGGTATCTCAGGGCCCACTAGGTAATACAACATCATAGTAAGCCTTGCAAGCAATGATACCAAGTGTTTGCCACGGGATCTTGTATTACAGAATGACTAAGAGACTTGTCAGTAACGAGGTTGAACTAGGTATGGAGATGCCAACGATCTAATCTCGGGCAAGTAACATACCGAAGAAAAGGGAACAACATACGGATTAACTGAATCCTTAAAATAGAGGTTCGACCGATAAAGATCTTCGTAGTATATGCAGGAATCAATATTGGCATCCAGTTTCCGCTATTATTTATTGACCATAGAGGTGTCTCGGTCATGTCTACATAGTTCTCGAACCCGTAGGGTCTGCACACTTAAGGTTCGATGATGTTTCGGTAGTATAGAGTTATGTATGGTGGTGGATGAAGGTTGTTAGGAGTCCTGGATGAGATCCTGGCCATCATGAGGAGCTTCGAAATGGTCCGGAGGTAAAGATTGATATATAGGAAGTCCTGTTTTGGTCACCGGAAAAGTTTCGGGCTCATCGGTAGTGTATCGGGAGTGCCGGGAGGGTGCCAGGGGACCATCGGGAGGGGTGTTTGGACCCAAGAGGCTACATGGGCTGTGGGAATAGGTATATCAGCACTTAGTGGGCTAGACTAAGCCCCACAAGAGTCCCATGCGGCTGGTGTGGAAGGAGAAGGAAAAAAGGCAAGGTGGAAAGAGTTTCCAAGTGGGAAGGAGGAGTCCTAGTCCTACTAGGATTCGAGGAGGTCTCCTCCTCTCCCCCTTGTGCAAAGCCAAGGTATGGCCCCTTGTGCACCAAGCCTCATCCCTCCCTCCTCCTATATATACTAGAAGTTTTGAGGGTTTTGAGACATAGAAATCAGCCACGTGTTACCCTCTCCTCTAAATCGCAGTTTCTCCTCTAGATCGGTTTTCAACGGTGCTTAGGCGAAGCCCTACTGGAATAGATCCACCACCACTGGCGCAACGCCGTCACGCTACTAGAGAACTCATCTACCTCTCTGATCCCTCTTGCTGGATCAAGAAGGCGGAGATTGTCATCGAGTTGTACGTGTGCTGAACGCGGAGGTGCCATCTGTTTAGCGCTAGATTGGAAGGACCGTGATCAAGATCGCGAGACGATTCGTGATTGGATCACGGGACGGATCGTGATTGGATCGCGAAACGGATCGTGATTTGATTGCAAGATGGATCGTGATGGGATCGTGGGACAGTCGGCGATTTGGATCGCGAAGACATTCGACTACATCAACTGCGTTTCTTAACGCTTCCCGCTTAGCGATCCACAAGGGTATGAAGAGGCACTCTCCCCCTCGTAGACGCTCATCACCATGCATAGATCTTGCGTGTGCGTAGGAAAATGTTGTTTCCCATTCAACATTTTTCCACAAACATACCTTGCAAAACAAGTTAGACGTCCTCTAATTGTTGTTGCATGTTTTACGTGGCTGCTACGGGTATCTAGCAAGAACAATTCTCACCTACAAAATGACCACAACGGTGATACATAAGTTGCTTTTCAACCTTCTCAAGGACCGCCTTTGTCGAATCCGATCCAACTAAAGTAGGAGAAACAGACACCCGCCAGCCATCTTTGTGCAACAAAGTTACACGTCAGTCGATGGAACCGGTCTCTCGTAAGTGTATGAGTAAGTTTGGTCCAGGCCGCTTCATCCCACAATACCGCTGAACCAAAACACGTCCAAGGGAAGAAGCAATCTAAGCATCAACGCCCACAAACTCCTTTGTGTTCTAGTCGAGATCTCATCTACAGATAGACCTAGCTCATGATGCCACTGTTGGGGAACATTGCATGGGAAACAAAAAAATTCCTACGCACACGCAAGATCTATCCATGGTGATGAGCATCTACGAGAGGGAGAGTGGATCTACATACCCTTGTAGATCACTAAGCGGGAAGCGTTAAAAAACACGGTTGATGAAGTCGAACGTCTTCGCGATCCAAATCGCCGTGCATCCTGCGATCTCATCACGATCTGTCCCGTGATCCTATCACGATCCGTCCTGCGATCTCATCACGATCCGTCCTATGATCCAATCGCGGATCGTCTCGCGGTCTTGATCACGGTCCTTCCGATCTAGCACCGACCGGATGGCACCTCCACGTTGAGCACACGTAAAGCTCGATGACAATATCCACCTTCTTGATCCAGCAACAGCGAGCGGAGAGGTAGACGAGTTCTCCGGCAGTGCGATGGCGTTGTGGCGATGGTGGTGGAGGTATTCTGCAGGGCTTCGCCTAACCACCGCTGAAATTGATCTAGAGGAGAAACTACGAACTAGAGGAGAGGCAGCACGTGGCTTAGGGTTTCTTGATATGTCCCAAGTGCTAGCCCTGCCCCTTTATTTATATGCTGAGCCCAGGGGTCGATACTTGGATAAAAATCCTCCTCACGATCGGTTTGCCTGCAAGGCAAGAGTCCTCCTCGGACTCCAGGACCAGACACCAAGGTCCTTGGGGTCTGGCCCCAGACGCTAGGGTCCCTAGCGTCTGGCCCCTAGCCTCCGCAAAACACCTTTTGCACCTTCCTAAAGCCTCATGGGCTTTACCCCTTGGCCCAAATAAAGTGTCCTTGTACCCCGAACATTTTGGGAAACATCCGAAACTATTTCCGGTGAATTCCGGAACCCTTCCGGAGACCAAACACTATTATCCCATATATCAATCTTTACCTCTGGACCATTCCGGAGCTCCTCGTGACGTCCTGGATCTCATCCGGGACTCTGAACAACCTTCAGTCACCACCATACGTAACTCTACACTACTGAAACGTCACCGAACCTTAAGTGTGCAGACCCTACGGGTTCGAGAACTATGTAGACATGACCAAGACACCTCTACGGTCAATAACAAATAGAGGGACCTGGATGCCCATATTGGTTCCTACATATTCTACGAAGATCTTTATCATTCGAACCTCTATGTCAAAGATTCAGTTAATATCGTACGATGTTCCCTTTGTTCTTTGGTATGTTACTTGTCCGAGATTTGATCGTCGGTATCTCCATACCTAGTTCAAATCATTACCGGCAAGTCTCTTTACTTGTTCCGTAATACAAGATCCCGTGGCTAACTCTTTAGTCACATTGATTGCAAGGCTTATAGTGATGTTGTATTACCGAGTGGGCCCTAAGATACCTCTCCGTCACATGGAGTAACAAATCCCAGTCTTGATCCATGCCAATCCAACAGACACCCTCGGAGATACATGTAGATCACCTTTATAGTCACCCAGTTACGTTGCAATGTTTGATACACATAAGGTACTCCTATGGTGTCAGTGGGTTGCATGATCTCATGATCATAGGAAAAGATACTTGACATGCAGAAAACAGTAGCAATAAACTGACATGATCATATGCTACGTTTGTAGTTTGGGTCTTGTCCATCACATCATTCTCCTAATGATGTGACGCCATTATCAAATGACATCTCATGTCCATGACTAGGAAACCACGACCATCTTTGATCAACAAGCTAGTCTATTAGAGGCATACTAGGGACATGGTGTTGTCTATGTATCCACACATGTATCTGAGTTTCCAATCAATACAATTATAGCATGGATAATAAACGATTATCATGAACAAGGAAATATGATAATAACCAATTTATTATTGCCTCTAGGGCATATTTCCAACATCGACAAGAAGCCGATGGCCGAGGAGGTCGTCGCGGCAAGGCCAAGAAGCAGGAGAGGCCCACTCGGGGCCACGACAAGGAAGAGAAGGATGAGGATGACAATGAATAGGACAATGAGTCTAGCGAGCATGAGTTTTAGAGAGCTACATATGTCATGTGCATTGACGGAGGTGCCTCGTTGCATTCTTCCTGCCTCCAACTCAAACAGTGGGCGCACGAGATTAATGTGACGGAACCATCTGTTGAAGCCCGGAAACCCCTAAGATGGTTCCACGCGCCTGTCATTTTCACTGCTGAGGATCACCCTGATCGCACAATAGCGGTCAGGTGTCTGCCATTGTAGGTTTCACCAGATTCCCAACCTCAAGGTGACGAAAATGTTAGTTGACGGCATTGTTCAAAAAATCTTCCGATTCTTTGATTTATCATACGATTTATCGCTACTCTTGGGGTGACCAATAAGATTATGCCCTATCTTCACCGTTTATCTTTTGGGCCGATTTATCTCTCTGACGAGCGATTTATGGCGAATTTGCCGATAAATCAGGCATATTCCTAGCGCGATGTTTGCAAAAACTATGTTTACTTGTGTTTTTGTGAACTTTGTTACGCAATATGTACTATTTCACTATTTTGTTTGTCATTATATGAGTATTTGGAGGGTAGAAATCAAGGTAAAACTTTTATCCAATAAATTTTGTTGTTAAATATAGCATATTTCACTATTTTATTTGTAATTATATGAGTATTTGGAAGCTAGAAATCAAGGTAAAACTTCAGTGTTGTCATTATATGAGGATTTGAAAAAAAATGCCGGTTAATAGTCGACCGATAAAATTTATTAATCGGTCGATTTCTGATTAATCTCTAATGCCCAACTGACTGAGACGATAACGATAAGCGATATCCTCAACATTGGTTGATGGTGGGGATGGTCTGAATCTGATGTCGCCTCATGTGATCAAGAGATTATAGATTCCTGACGGGGATCTTGAGGAGACATGCACTTTTCAGGTTATCAATCCGGGAAGGACTCAGCCGAAGGGCAAGATCACATTGCTGGTAACATTTGGAAGTGATATGAAGTTCGGAATAGAGAAGATTGTTTTTGACGTTGCCAAGATACCCTTGCCATACAATGGGATACTCGGACGCTGGGCGCTGGCCAAGTTCATGGCGGTGGCACACTATGCTTACAATGTGTTGAAGATGCCCGGGCCGATCAGCGTCATCACGATCAACTCCAACAAGAAGGATGCACTTATCTGTGCCGACCAACTTTACCGGGAGGCAGTTGCAGCACCTGCCGCCAAGGCACCTCCTCCTACCGTTTAAGCTCTCAAGGGGAAGAAGATCGGCAAGGCCTCTGGTACACACTCCAGCAAGGGGACCTCTTCGGAGTGCTGCGCTCCCATCGATGAGGTGCCAGAGAGCTCCACCGGCAAGACCAAGAAATCTAAGGCAGCTCCGCCAGAAACCAAGAAGGTGCCCGTCAAGGAGATGGCACGGGGGGGGACTTTCACCATAAGTTCCACCCTCGATGACAAATAGGAAAGTGCGTTCATTGCCTTCCTACGGGCGAACATCGATGTGTTTGCATGGCAACTGTCGTGGGAAGAAGCCTAACAATAGAAGGTAGGGGTACGAAAGGAGAGGGTAGAGTCCTAGCTATGGCGAGGATGTACACACGGATGTATAAGTTCAGGCCCCTCTCATGGAGATAACAGCCCTACATCTCAGTGCTCTGGAGCTTTGTCGTGTGGAGAATAGAGATTACAAAGTCTACGAACCCTCGTGCCAGAGGGGAGGGGCGGCTTATATAGAGTTTGCTACCCCTCATAATTACCAGGCATCCAAGGGTCCGATCGTGGGTACAAAGACTAGCGTTACTGGTAACATACATCATAATTGCTAATAATGATGACTGGCCTAATGCTTGCCTATTGGCCTCCTAGGGGTGACTTTTGGTCTTCTGTCATCGACTAGAAGTGAGGTCTTCCGAGTGACAGGTGACTATCGAGTGGAGGAAGAAGCCTCCGAGTGGAATGCTTGTCGAGTGACTTGAGCGCCATGGGGAATCCAGTCAGAATCTTTCCTGTGATCTTTAAGTCCTCCGATGCAGTGTCCTTAGGTAGGGTATGTAGGTCGGGCCTAGGACCCTACCCCAGGTACATATCCTCGTCATTAGCCTCCGAATGGATCAGGGTTCAAGTGGTGAAAGGGGGTATCGATGCCAGTTCAGAACAAGGCACCAAATCTTCCGAACGATATTCGGGGCTTCAACGAAACTTGCGTCGACTGAACTCTTCGTCATTCGCCCAGATCGATTCAGTCTTGAAAGTGCCCGAGTGAATGTTCAATGTCGATTTTGTTTCGAGTGATCTGAAGAATCTTTGGAGGTGACGGGTCGGTCTGTCGGGCTCGGATCTTGCGGGATCCAAAAATTTGGGAAGCACGCGCATCTGCGATGATGACGCCACGATCGGGGTGAGTGAGGGCATGACGGCTCGATTCTCGCGCCACTCATTTCGCCACGTAAAGGGTGTCGTCTGCAGTTGGGATGTGCGGGGATCTCGTAGACCCACTCGTCAGTGAGACACTTGGCGGGGTATAAATCCTGAAGTGTCATGGATTGCACAGTACCTTTCCCCAAATTTCCTCTCTTTCTCTGCCTCCCTTGTCTCGAGTGCTCCACTCCGCTCTGCTCCGACAAGCTCTGCCACCACGATGACGAAGGGAACCACAGAGAAGTTGGGGCACGCCAAGAAGGGACCGCAAAGGGCAAGGCCAGGAAGCCCTCGACCGCCCGGTTCACCATGCCGCCGGGGTGGATCCAGGGGGCTTTGTCCCCTCGGTAGTCACCCGCGCGGACGTGGAGAACCTTGTCGTCGACGGGCTTGTGGTGGACGGCACCATGAGGCTGCCAGAGGGGTAGCGCCATGTCACAACCCTAGCAGTGTCATAGGCTAGCAAGGTGTTTGCATCATCATCATCATCATTTCATCAATATGAAATGGGGAGAAAGAAAAGAAACCCCAAGCATTCATGAATTCAAGAAATTCCAGATAAATGAAATTTCAACAAATCCAAAATGCCCATCAAAAATGTCCCCTATGTCTGATAATTAGGGACATGAATATACCAGGGGCCCTTTGAATTAATTGAACATTTAAAATAATTTGAATTAATGGTTTAAGTCCCTAGAAAATGATAAATAAAGCAATTATCATTATCACTATTTTCAAAATAATCTGAAACTGTTGTTATAAGTTTGGAATATTCAAACTTCAATTTAGAAAATATGTGGGTCATTTTGAAAAGTTATTTGGATCTACAAAGAAATAAAACAAATGTTAGAAAGCAGAAAACAGAATTAAAAAAAAGAAGAAAAGAAGAGGCTTACCTGGCCCAGAGAAGGAGGCGGCCCAGGCCACCAGGGCCAAGCGGTCATCTTCAACCTCTGCCAGTAGGCACAGGCGAAGTGCCGCGCGGCGCCGGCGAGGCCTCCACCTCCTCCCTTCTCGCCTGGCTGCCGTGGCCCCCCCTGAGTGCATCACGAGCCGCCTCGTGCCTTCTCCTCTCCTCCGTCGCCGCTCTCTCTCTTGCGCGTGCATTCTCCCCCTCTGTCTCTGCCATGGCCGAGAGCTTCCCGAGCTCGTCGCCGACGTTCTAGCCAACCCCCGCGCCGAACGAGCCAGCCAAAAGGACCGCCTGGACCTCCTCTTCCTTCCAGACGAGCCACGCATCGCCGGAGGGCTTCTATCGCCGTCGCGCCCCTGTCTTCCTCCTCGGGTCGCCGGAGAAGAATTCGAAGGTCGCCGCCATTCCAGGTCCACCCCGAGCCAGCCGTTGACGCCGATGCACTCGCCGTGAGCCCCCGGTTCCTTTCCCCCCTTTTCCCCCTTGATTTGAGCCGCGTAGCGCCGATTTCCTTGAGCCCGAAAGCTCCCCGCCACCGGTGAGGTCGTGGTCGCCGTCGTGGCGACCCAAGCTAGTTTCTGAGTGCGCCATCGTGCTCAGGAGGCTTCCAGGAAGCCTCTAGAGGTCTCGGATGCCCCGTTCGAGCTCTGGCTCGATGAGCCCGTGCTCGTCCGAGCTCCGGCCGCCGCCAAGCTCATCGCCGGCGCCGATTCCGACCACCTCTGCTCCAGGGAAGGGTCGGAATGGACGCGCGCATGTGCGTAGATCAGTTTGGTGCCCTCCGCCGTCCATTTGGTCGCCGGAGGAGGAAACCCGAGCCCCACCGCCGCTTCTGGAGTCGCCGGCGGCTCGTCGCCGGTGGCTCTGGTCGTTTTGACCACGGGGGTTGACCCTGACAGGTGGGGCCACCCCCTGGTTAACCCTGGTTAGTTTTAAACAAATTAATTAAAATAATTAAGCTAGTTAGTCTATGACATGTGGGCCCAGGGTTTGTTAATGATTAGGATTAGTTTAACTTAGTTAATTAAGCTAATCAGACACTGAAATGTGGACCCCACATGTCAGGTTTGACCCTAGCCGGGTATGATGACCAGCTGACGTCATGATGACATCAGGCTGATGTCATAAGTCAAATTCCTATTTAAAAATAATTCCAGAAATTATTTAAAACATTGAAAAATCATATAAATTAATCTGTAAGTCAGATGAAAATAATTTATATATGAAAATTTATCAGAAAAATCCAATGAATCCAATGGTGCTATCCTCATGCATGATAGAGCAACCTAAATAGATGAACATGGACATTTTAGCATTAGGTCAATATATAGATTTCGAAAAAGAGAACAACTTTGAACCTATATTCAAATACATTTCAAATTGACACGACCAGTAGATACATTAGCTCATCCATGCACATAATTATGCCATGTTCATGCATCATATTGTCGCATCTGCTTGTATTGAATGTTTGTCTATGTTGCGGTAGGCCCTAATCCGGAGGATACCACTCCGTACCCTGTCGAAGGAGAGAACTCTTCCACAACCCAGCAAGGCAAGCAATCCCATTGATCATTTTCGATAACATCCCATCCTCTCGCTCCTGCTCTTGTTCAATGCATTACGACATTGTTCCATGACAGTCATACATGGTAGATGAACCTAATCTTCTGCATGACCTCATCTTGTCACAGTAAATAGCTAAACCATGCAACCTAGCATACCTGGTAGATGCTTGTGCCGTGATGTGCTTAGCTTACCTTCATGCCATGCTGCTATGCTAGAGTTGTGTCAGGTCTGATTCATCTGGGTGATGAACCAGAGTGAAACTATGATGTTCTGATGTGATGACCTCATAACGAATCCGTTTTGGTAAAAGGTAGCGATGAGAGGCTGTGTAGGAGTACATAGCGGGTTGTCTCATTGGGACCGTTGTTAGGAACTGAGTTCCGTGTTTGTAATCCAAGACTAGATACTACAACACGTTGGGATACTTAATTGACCCTCTCGACTCATCAGTCGCTTAGTCCTTGGTCCAGGTATTACAAGTAGTTTCTGGTGTTTATAGCATGCTAGAGGCCGTGCGTAGCGCTGACCCCCGGGGTGGGTTACGACACGGTAGGCAGTGGCACGGTGTACCAAGGGTCACCCGAATGGTGGGCTTGGGAACCCTGCGCACATCGTTTGGGACCATAACGGAAACTTCGGCCGGACTTCCGTGCGGGTCAGTCTCAAATAGGCGGTAGCCTGGACTAGAGGTCTTATGTGATTGACGGTCATGGCCGACTCCCTCGCTGGGCATCCGCTTGAAGGCTGCCGAGGTGCATGGTTTTATGAGCACACGGCGATAAGTGGCGAGAGCGTGTGTGAAGAGGTACACCCCTGCAAGGTTATGAAACTATTCGAATAGCCGCGTCCGCGGATATGGACTACTTGGAGAACTTATGTTGTTCATAGATAATCAAATGGATACTTCTAAAATTCTCAAGACAAGTGTGAATACCGTGGATGGCACTCTTCCGGAAGGGGAAGGTGAGTCCATGGTGGTGTATTGTGATGGAGTTAGTGGACTCGCGTGCGATAAATAAAATTGTAACAAAGAGTTTAAAACTGAGTAGTGTAGGTTAGCCATGAGTCAAAGCTGGCTTTCTGCATAAACTTCCCCACCCCTTTGTTGATACATGAGCATAATTAGACTAGGTCTGTTTTAAAGACTTGCTGAGTACGATTGTACTCACCCTTGCTTAATTGATGTTGAAGAAGAAAATCAGGACCCATCAGGTGGCTTCTATCTAAACGTTGACGATGTCGAATAGCTGGTGTCCCAGCTACGATCTTGCCCGTGTGGTGGGCTGTAGATAGTCAGGCCTTATGCCTCTTTTATATTTTGTCGTCTGTACTCAGACCGCTTTAGTTTCCGCTGGCATGTAATACTATGTTTGTATGACTTGAGTGTCGGGTCATGTGACCCTATCCGTATGAACATATTATGCAGGGCTCGTCTGAGCCTCCTAAATAAAAGTCATGTTATTGTATGGTTATCTTGTGATGCCATGGTTGTATCTATGCATATCGGGCATGTCGTGCGTACGTGTGACGTGCAACGGTATGTATGGGATCCGACACCTAGTTGTGTGCCTTTAGTAGTACTCTTTACGGGAAGCTGCCTCTTTGTGCTTCCACCGAGCCATGGTAGCTTGCTACTGCTCCGGACACATTGATTGACCGGCATGTATCCTTCTTTGCTGCTTTGTCTGTCCCTTCGGGGAAATGTCTCGCAGTGTAATGGAGTCCCTGTAGCCTGTTATGACTCGTCTACGTGCAGTGATGACATTCGTGTCTCGCGACGTAATGGAGTCCTTGTAACTTGCTCCGACTCGTCTACACACACTTGAGACCGACACCTGCATTGCTGGGTTATGTATGCCTGTTTCCGTACGGATGTGCCACTTGGGTTCTATGACTAGTTATGTCGGCCCGGGTTCTTTGTTGTGTGATTGCCAGCGACATGTTCACATACGTGAGCCAAAAGACGCAAACGGTCCCGGCCAAGGTAAGGTGGCAGCCATGGAGTACCGTGCGTGAGGCCGCAAAGTGATGTGGCTTGTTACAGTATGGAATCATATGACTTAGGATCGGGGTCCCGACACGCCAGCCAGAGCTGTGCGAAGGAGAGCGGGTTCTTCTCCTCTCCCACATCGAAAGAGGTTTTTCCATGCCTCCTCATCCGTTCGTTAGAGGTTTTTTGAACTTCTTCGGAGCTCAGCTCCACCACTTTGTGCCGAATGTCATCTCCTACTTGTCTGCTTTCATCTCCTTGTGCGAGTGCTTCCTGGGCTGCTCTCCTCACTAGGGACTGTTCAAGCACATTTTCACCGTTAGATCTCAGACTGTAAAGAAGGCCCTCCCTGAGGATGGAAAGACTCATGTAATGCAGCTGTGTGGGGGTCTAGGAATCCAAAAGAGAGCTCGTAGTTCTTTTCCCTCCATGACCTTTCCTGAATGTGTTAGAGGTTGGCAGTCGAGATGGTTTTAATGCAAAGATATAGCTTCTCCCAATATGTCGACTGGCCTTTCCCCTTTCACATCTGATCGTCTTGCCGTCCCCAAGTCCCTAAAGGTGTCAAAAGGAGAAAAAGTCCAAGTGGGAATCTTGGTGGACGCCATAGTGAAACTTGTCTGTGGCAGAGTGACCGGCATGGATCTCCTGGAGACATTCCTCAATCGATGGATCCAGCCACTCCAAGCCAGGGACCACAGTATGTGGTATTATGCAGGCCCCGAAGACTCGACCCAGACGCATCCGGAAGAGGTTTTGCAAGCACCTGTCAAGCAGTGGCTTCGCAGTATCACCGGAGCTTGTGATAATCCCTTGGGAGCCAAGAGCATCCAACCTTACTCAACCAAGAATCCGCCGAAGAATCTGCTAAATTACACCTTGTCAACTAACACACTATGATGTCAAGTGCTTGATTAATTTGCTGACTGACTTCATTGTTTGAACCATGCAGGACTGGACACACATGTACTTGCCCGTGCCCAACGGGAACCAGCCTGAAGACGGTGGGGAGAGCGAGGGTGGTAGCATGGACGTTTACGGCTCTTATGATAGTGAAGACGAATATGAAGACTCGGGTGAGAACAAGGAGGAAGTCGAGTCTCCTCCATGCACTAAACGCCGCTCCAAGTCCCGTCAAGACCCTGCAACCGCCACGGACAAGGCTTCGGCTTTGAGTGAAAAGATCTCGAAGCGGAGCCGACCCTCAACCGTCGAGTCGAGTGAACGATCGGCAAAGCAACACAAGCCCAACGCAACAAAACCTCGCAAAGTTGTGCCCCGCATGAAGATGGTTGTACCTGTTGTCTCCATGTAAGTGTTTACTTTGAACTATCGCTATCGATTGTGACTTCGAATTCTTGTTGACCGAGTGTCGTTTGATCTACCAGAGCCGCTACCTCAGTGATGTCGCCCCCATGGGACGGAGAGGAGCCAATGGATGTAGATAGTGCTAATGCAGCCACTTCCCGCAGAGATAAACAAACCTTTACCTAGTTCTGCTTCTCGAATGACATTCGTCGATTGCCAAAGTTAGCATTGCCGATTGATATTTGCAGAAATCATTCAACTAGAAGATGCTGAGGAACATCCTCGGGGTACAGGAGGTGAAGGTGAGACCTTAAGCACCCCGCGCATACGCACCCGAAGAACCCCGTCAGCACAAACGCCTCAGCGGTCGACTGTTGGGTCCTCCCAGGGGATAAGCGACTCGACACGGGTCAGAGCTGATCCTGAGGTGCCTCTGTCGAGTGCTCCACCAGCTGTTTCAACTACCGTGACGTCGACTCCAACCGGACCCGTTTAGACTACCTCGACTGCCCCAGCCATGACGCCGATCCCGCTGGTGACTGCTTTTCCTCTGCACCGCATTCCGGAAGATTAGTCCGGAGCTGCAAAGGAGGCCACGATCCAGGCGGAGCAAATGATGTTGCGCACCAAGGAGGCGTATGAGGCCAGCAAGTTGGCTTATCATGCCAGCACAGCGCTTCGCACCAATGTTCGAGTAAGTTCGGTTGTAAGTACATTTCTGATCGAATTCCTGTCTTCTTTGATTGTACACCCACTAGGTGTTTTCCACTTGTATGATATTTGAAAGTTCTCCACTCGAATAGATCAGGTCTTAATCGAGTAGATTTAGGTCCAGTGGGGGCACGCTGAGTGCACCCATTGGGTGCAGTCCCCAAGACTGCTGTCGAGTGCTTACACTGGCAGGGGTCTTAGAGTTTGTCGTATGCGGAATACGTTTGCCCTTGATCGCACCATTCCGAAGCTACCTTGTAGGTTTCATGGATATCATTCCGTCAACCATGATATGACGCTACTCCAAGGGTGTGAGGTGGGGTGGCGTGTCCCTCGATAGATCGAGTGATAGATGTCCCAGTGGGGGCACGCTGAGTGCACCCACTGGGTGTAGTCCCCGAGACTGTTGTTGAGTGCTTGCACCGGCTGGGGTCTTTAGAAGAGACAAAATTCATATGCTTGCGCATGTTTTTTATTTCTCTCTCACTCATAGATCGAGAATTAGCAGATCCAGTGGGGGCACGCTGAGTGCACCCTCTGGGTGTAGTCCCCGAGACCGCGGTCGAGTGCTTGAACTGGCGAGGGTCTGATAGAGACCGTCGAATGCTTAGACAGGGCAGACCTTGTCGAATGTTTTAGGAACCAGGGGTCGCACGCTGACTACACCCACTAGGTGTAGTCCCCGAGGCTACTATTGATTGTAGACGATGAGCAGTAGTCTCAAAAACATGAACTCAGGGCTTTTGTCGCATGCGGAGTACGATTGCCACTCGACATGTCGAGTGTACTTGTTTTTCTTAGCCATCGCATGCCAAAGCCACCTTGTAGGTTTCATGGACACCATTTCATCAACCATGATATGACGCTGCTTCAAAGGTGCGGAGTGGGGTTGACGGGACACTCAACGGATCGAGTGTTAACAGTTCCAGTGGGGGCACTCTGAGTGCACCCACTGGGTGTAGTCCCTGAGACCGGCATCGAGTGCTTGCACTGGCGGGGGTCTGATGGGAACCATCTTGAACTCTAGGTTGTTTACGGTACGTGGAGTACACAAGCCACTCGACATGTCGGGTGGACTTTTGCTTGAATTCTTCTTCTCCTGAATCTAGGTTTCATGGATATCGTTCCATCAACCATGATATGACGCTACTTCACGGTAGTGGGATGGGGCGGGGTGCGCCACCCAGTCGACTGTTTTTGACCTTCTACACTCGGGAGTGTAGGTGTTTCTTGTCGACTGAATTTTCTTTTCTTTGTTGATTTCAAAGAGCTTGTGAACTCGGAGCACAGTACAAAGACATCAAGGAGGAAAGGAACCATCTGCGAGTGGACTTGGAGGTTTCCAACAATAGTTTGGAGTGAGTGTGGACTGAACTGAAAACTCTGGGAGGTAACTTCTGTCGACCCAATGCATTCTTATCCTCACTTTCCATGCTTTGAACCGAGTGATTTCACTCGAATAGACGTACGCAATGAAATTCGTCGACTCCAAGCACGACTCAACAATGCTATTTCTTTAGATACCATGAAGAAGGCGCTGGAGGACAAGAACAAAGTGTTTGCTGATTCCCAACGGGTGGCGAAGGAGAAGACTGAAGCTGCTGATCAGAAGCTGGCAACCGCCAAGAAGATGGAGGTGGAAAACTCTAAGCTGAAGCAAGAGCGGGTAGAGCTCATCAAGAAAACTGAGTAGCTAACCAAGAGGAGAAATGGCTTGGAGAAGCACTTGGGGGAGTTCGCAAGAAAGATGTACATCATGCTCGAAAGTGAGTATCTCTGTTGACTGAACTTCATAAAATCTTTGACGACTGAATCTCATTAATCCTCTTCCCATTCCTTCTTCCAAACAGAATTCTACCAAGACTTTGAAAAGGAAACTGAAGAAATCGAGCCCAATTTGGATCCCACCAAGTCACCTATTGGAGATGAAGTGGCCATGAACATGTTCCAACTCAACGTCAGACTCCAGGGTGTCCAAGCATATGTGCTCCGACTGAAAGCTACGATGGAGAAGATCGACAAGGAATTGTGGTCTCAAGATACCCTGTAGCTTGACCTTACATCCATGATGGCCCACCTTAACGATCTTCCCAGTCGAGTGCAGG
This sequence comes from Hordeum marinum, assembly GCA_022496015.1. NCBI lineage: Eukaryota > Viridiplantae > Streptophyta > Magnoliopsida > Poales > Poaceae > Hordeum > Hordeum marinum. Next base: position 424,659,922 of record CM039674.1, on the reverse strand, counting down.
CCTAAAAGAAATCTGTTGCTCGCTGTGGAGCCGATGTGGCGCTCTCCCTTTTAAGAGTCTATTGCAAATAGGCAAGGGAGGACATGTTGAAGGAGCTCCGAGTGATGAACACAAAGAAGCTTCAGTTTGAAGATTCCATGGAGACCTTCATTCACGCAGCCACGAGGATCGCAAACGCGATCGACTTGGACACATTCGTCGAGCCAGCAAGCCCGTCGGGTGCTTGAAAAACTTGGTCTTTGAGAAAAACTTTATTTGCCTTGGTATGCCGAGTGGAATTGTATCAGCTTTAAAACTTCCTTGAGGCCTTAAGCTAGAGCACGTTTGTTTGCTCGCAAAACATTTATCCACAATGGAACTTTTGAATTTATCTGCACTTGGCTTTCAATCGTTTGCTCGACCGAATTTGTTTTTGACTTAGGCGAAAACTGGTTCGCAGCTAGGCCTTCGAGTGTGATGATCGCTCAGCACTCAGAACAGTTTCGAGTTTAGGCGAAGACTGGTTCGCAGCTAAGCCGTCGAGTGAATGGAATGCTATTCACTCGACAAGCTTTTCATCTTAGGCAAAAGCTTGTTCGCAGCTAAGCTCCCGAGTGTGAGGATTGCTCAACACTCGGAGCAGTTTTGAGCTGAGACGAAGACTGATTCATAGCTAAGTTAGCGAGTGATTGGATTGCTATCCACTCGGAAAGGTTTTAACTTGGCCGAAAACATGTTCGCAGCTAAGCCCCCGAGTATGAGGATCGCTCAACACTCGGAGGAGTTTTGAACTTAGGCAAAGACTGATTCACAGCTAAGTCGTCGAGTGATTGGATTGCTGATGGGGTTATTACCCCTAGGTATGCAAAAGCAACGGGGTTCGCCTCCCCGCTTCGAAGAAAAAGTACGCGACTGGCTAGCCCTGGCCGGTTGGTGCGATTGCCGGCTGGCCTGAGGACGGCCGGTAAAGGTACCGGCTCGGCCCCCGGCCGGCTGGGTGTGACCGGCTACCTTCGGGCCGCCTCCTCCGTTGACCCTGGGGCGGACAAGCAACGTCACGTCCCTCTGCGTGCGGGTACGGCGACATGACGTGACCGCCATGACAGGTGCCAATGTAGCCACAATGGCCGTTGACGTGCAAGCGCACATGGCTACAGTCCGGCCATCTTGGGCGCTGACTTTGGTGACCGAGACCGGGCAGGGCAACAGTTTCGGTACGCCCCCACCCACTCGATTACCTGCCGCGGCATGGCTACAACACAACTAGCCATTCGGAGGATTCGGCCGGCTGGCGTTAGGCGACGCCACCCGGGCGGCCCGTGCCGTAGCAGGTGGACGGCGGCCAATCGCGGAGCCGGTTGGCGGGCCGAACGAGCAATGGGACTACGCAGCCGGTGGACCCTACGAGCGATGAGAAGGCTCGAGGGGCCGGACCCCCTGGTCAGTCGGAGAGGCTGCCAGTCGGGTCCCCCCACTTGTGTATCTCAGGAATATTGTACGCCAGGGGGTTGGCTTATAAAACCGCCCGAGCCCTCCATGCAACGGGGATCACAAGTCTCACACACACTCCCACGGGATACTTCCCATGCTCTCTCACACTTCATAGCGGAGGAAGGCGAGTCGGCTGCTCCCTCTTCCTCCTCTAGACACAGTTCTAGGAGCAACCTTGTAAACATACCCATCCATCAAACTAGACCAAGCAGGACTACGGGTGTTACCTCCCACGGAGGGCCCTGAACCTGGGTACATCGTGTGTCACCACCACTTTTACCTAATCCCGCTCCCAAGGCCCGTCGGCGTTAAGATAAGCCTACCAATGGCATATGTCGTGAGAAAATAACGACAGTTGGCACCCATCATTGGGCCGTACACGGCGCCAGTCAGATTCATGCTCCGAGCGGGACCCCTCGCCATTCCCCGCCGTCGCCGCACGACCAGGAGAAACTGTGGGCTCGTGGGGCTTGCTCCAGCACACCCTGCGGGCAGCTCCGTCGACCTTGCGCTCGACATCGAAACGCTCACCGAGCGCGTCGGCATGCTCAGCCTTGCGGAACTCGGGCCCGCTGACGAGTACCCTAGCCAGGTGCTCGTCTGCGTCGGTCCGCCCATGGCTGTGGGCGCACTTGCTGTGACCCAGTCCAGCGGCTCCCACGATCGCATGGGACCAATGGCTATCATCTCCTCCACCTCCTCCGGACGTGTGCGGACCGAGGATGAAGCCGCCACGGCCTGCATCGGCACCTCCGACCCGCTCGGTGCGGCCCTCTAGGGCTTGAGCACACCCATTGCCCCGACGACAAACACCGACGCCACCACGGCCGAGCTCGAGGCTACTCACCGCCTCCTGTTCGAGGACACGAGTGCCCTCGTGGCCATGCGGCGCCGCATGGAGGCTTCTCAGCGGGAATATGCCTTCGATTATGGTCTCACCCCGGCTGGCACTGAGCCCAGCCAACGTGGGGTTGTGCGCGACCGCGGCCGCCTGGTCGCCAAAATCTTGGGCGGCAACATGCCCGTCTATGACACCCCACGCAGCCAACCTGCGGGACGCCAAGGTAGCCTACGAGGATTTCGCTACCTTGGAGGGTGAAGAACATGCCGTCCGCGAGCATCACATCAAGGACCTCATCGATGCAGCCCACACTCAGCAAAATCTGCTCACGGCAAGTGGTGCCTCCTTCAAGGGCCCCCGGCTCGAGCGCGAGGGCAGAGGGATGGCTGGGCGTCAGCCAGCTTAGTACTCAAGCTTCCCTCGCATCTCCGGCCACCGGGTCGGGGTAAGCAACCCCCAGCCTTCTTAGCTGCCGGGGAGCGAGCAGCCGGCTATAAATAGCCGGCGCTCTAACGACCCACCTCGCAGCAGCCGCCACCACGAGACGCTGGCAGCCGGTAGCCGGCGCAGCCGCGGGCATACTCCACCCCCGTGGCGCGAGCCAGAATGGTCAGTTCCGCCCGTCAGCCGCCCCGAGCTCTCGGCCCGGGTCGGAGCAGGTGTCCCCCATAGAGAGAACGATGCTCGCCTCCACATCGACCGGCTCGCACAGTCGGCCCTCCTCGAGGAGGAGGGCTCGATTGGCCCGGCCTACTTCGGCCCTCGGATCCGGAACAAGCCATTCCGAACCGGCTTCACGCTCCCCCGAGACACCCCGAAGTACAACAGGTCCACCAAGCCCGAAGACTTGCTGATCGACTACACCACCACGGTTGGCATCACCAGGGGGAACAAACGCATAGCCGTCCTCTATGCTCCGCTCATGTTGATCGGTTCGGCCCGCACCTGGCTCAGCAGCCTGGCGGCCGGCAGCATCAACACCTGGACGGACTTTGAGGAAGCCTTCGTTCACAACTTCACCGACACCTGCAAGCGGCCGAGCCGCCCCCATGAACTGGCCATGTGCGTTCAGGGACCGGATGAGGTCCCTCCGCGACTACCACACCCGGTGGACCGAGCTCCGCTACTCTTGTGAGGGGGTGCATGAGGTGTAGGCCATATAGTACTTCATCGAAGGCTATCGTGATGGCACCCCCCTCAAGCACAAGCTTCTGTGCTCCGAGCCGGCCACACTCGCCGAGCTCATGACCAAGGTAGAAAAGTACGCCACATTTGATTTCGCCATTCAGGTCAAGACGACACCACCCACTAAGACAACTTCGACACTGGCGGCGTCCCAACCGGCTGCCGACAACCGCCCGCCGCAAAACAACAAGCGCAAGAATGACCAGCCGGACTCCCGCTACGGGAACCGGTAGGTTGCCACCATCGAGGAGCAGGTGCCGGCTGCCTAGTCTTCCAGCTAGTGCCAGCGCACTGGCAAGGCCGTCTGGCAGCCAAAGCTCACGTTCGAGCAGATGCTCAACCTCCCCTGCAAGAACCACTCTAGGGCCAATCCCTTCACGCACATGCTCTGGCAGTGCAGCTTCTCATAGCAATTGGACTGGGGAACGACCCCCCGGCTCCTCCCGTGCCGCCTGTCCGCGCGCCGGCCCTGGCCCAAGCTGCCGCCCCTGCGCTGGCTCCGGTTCCGGCCCAAAATGACGGTCGTCTACACGACCAGTTCCCCAACCAAGACGATTGCTATGTCATCTTCACCAATGAAGATACGAGAAAGCATGCTCAACGCCGGCTCCATCGTGAGGTGAACACCACCAAGCCGACAACTCCCCAGTTCATGCATTGGTCGGAGAAGCTGGTCACCTGGAGCTGGGAAGATCACCCCGCTGTGATGCCCAATCCCGGCGGCTGCGCCCAGGTCCTCAACCCCACCATCGCCAACGAGAAGTGCACCTGCAGCTTCTCATGGGTGCTGGTAGATGGTGGCAGCAGCATCAACATCCTTTACCTCGACACGATGCGCAAGCTGGGGCTGAAGATAGAAGACCTGCAGGCGAGCCGGACGGTCTTCCATGGAAGGTGCCTCGGAAGTCTTGCTCCCCTGTCGGCAAGATCACGCTGGACATCCTCTTCGACGGACCCGGCCACTTCCACCACGAGCCGGTGCTGTTCGAGGTCATGGACCTCGCAATTCCCTACCACGCGTTGTTGGGACGGCCGGCCCTCGTCAAGCTCCCACCTCGAGAGCAAATAGGAAGGCGAGCTCGTCGACTTCCTCCATGAGAATCGGGACATCTTTGCATGGTCCCCCAAGGACATGCCGGGTGTTCCAAGGAAGTTCGCCGAGCACAAACTACACGTCTGGCCAGATGTCAAGCCGGTCAAGCAACCCCTACGATGTTTCTCCAAGGAGAAGTGATGTACTATAGGAGAAGAGATCACCCGGCTGCTTGCATCCGGGTTCATCACGGAAGTTTTCCACCTGGACTAGCTGGCCAACCCAGTCCTAGTGCTGAAGAAGAACAAGATCTAGCGCATGTGCATTGACTGCACCAGCCTAAACAAGGCATGCCCCATGGACCCATTTGCCCCACCGTGGATCGATCAAGTCATCGACTCCACGGTCGGCTACGACTTATTGTCCTTCCTGGATGCCTACTCCGGCTCCCACCACATCAAGCTGGATCCGGAGGACCGGCTCAAGACCTCCTTCATCACGCCCTTCGGGGCCTACTGCTATATCACCATGTCCTTCGGCCTGAAGAATGCAGGCGCCACCTTCCAGTGGTGCATGCAGATGTGCCTCCTGCCTTAGATAGGCAGGAACATCCACGTCTATGTCAATGACATCGTCGTTAAAACCAAGAAGCACTTCAGCCTCCTCGACGATCTCCGAGAGACCTTCGCTGTAGTGACCCGACTCAAAATGAGTCAAGCCTCAGTGTGTTATGTGCCATCCCTGGATCAGTATGCTGGCACACACAGTACATCAATGTATATATCAAAGTGCAATCACATGTAACAGCGTAAAACAGATATATACCTTCAAATAGCAGCGGATACAGTCAATGGGAGTGGAGTCCCAGTAACACCAACGGCAAGTTGAGTGCAAACCGTAACCCTGAATCGTACTCTTACCCATCGTAGAAGAGTATCTGCAACATGATACGTTGCAGCCACATAGGTCAGTACATTGAATGTACTGGCAAGATCACCATAATAGAATAGAAGAATAAAGACTATTCTATATGCAAAGGCTTTGTGGCTCTGTGTCTAAGTTTTTGCGTAAAAGCTGATTTTATTTTCCTACAACAAAAGGAATATCAGGAATTTCACTATAGAATTACCTATCATGACATGGTTCTACCAACCAATGTCTCAATGCCCACAAGTATCATAGGTTGCCCACAATTAAGTTATCAGTCCAGTGTTGAGAGTTCAGAGATATATCCAAGTCTAGAAGCTCAAATTTTCCGTAACCGGGGACACGGCTAATCGATTAGGTTTAACTCTGCAGAGTGTTGTGTACTTTACCCACAAGATTCTTTCCCTCCTGGTAAGTCCTCGCACTGCCTGGTGTTTGAGAACAGGATGAAAGAAACATGGTCTTTCAGAGTGCTTCCCTGACTGTCCGACAGTGCCCATCCAATCCTAACGTCGACTACATCTCGTAGCACTGCCCAGCAGAGTCACAGCAACGATCAACCAAGCCAGAGCCCATAAAGACTTGTGGCTACACATGTAAGCTTCCGGGCATGAAGTATTCATCCTTCTCTTTGAGTCTGGGTGAAGCTTTCCGCAAGATGTCATGGCGCTTCTCCATGCATCCCGACCACTCACTGGTTTCTCCAGGGTGCCCATCAATTCCATCCCTCACCCAGTAGTGTGTATTGAAAACTTGCTTCTCGAGTCTCGAAGTCTTGAGGTCTTGAAGATGCAGGTCTTGAAGATGTCTTGATGAAGTCGTCGTTTTGACGTGGAGTCCTTCTTCACACCACTCACGAACACTCATACCAGACCCCGTCTACTTTAGCATAGCATTGCACTAACTAGCGTTCCCGGGGCTTTAGTAACACGTGGTGGGTTCCTACCTCATGCATTCTTCTCAACTAGAAGAGTTTCAATAACACTACGGGAGGGATCTGTTGAATGATGTCACTACATGCAATAAAACAATAGGTATGAAATATCTGGTCAAAGTGAACTTGCCTGTACTGTTGATGAAGACAAGTATCGCTCTCAGAAAATACTTGATAGACTATTCGTCACTCTCCGATGAAAATCTATATAACAAACATTGCATTCATAAGCAATCATACTAGCAATCAATTCTAACAATCACAAGATAACACAAGAAACAAAACAACAAGGTTGATGAAGGAAATACTTAAGACAAAAACTCAAGGTAACAAAACTACATCAACACAACTAAGGTGATGATGAAGGAAATACTTAGGACAAAAGTTAAAATCAAGAAAGTTTTCATAAAAGCAACTAAAGTAGTTTTCCCCTACAAACAATTATTTTCAAATAGTAACAAAACAATAACAAAGTAAAATACAACTAAAGTATTTTAGTAAATATTTTACTAGCAAAAAGAATTACTTTTGAAGAACAAGTAAAACTATGGAAACAACATCCTAAACAACATGAGTGTTTGCCTAATGAACTTAACTACAAGCACAACCATAAACTAAGGGAAAACAATTATGAAACAACTAAGTTAACAGAAAGTAATTAATAAAAATCTTTATTACAAAACAGAATTAGATCATCTAAAACTTTGTGAGAATAATCTCTACTAAAACTAAGTTGTTTTATAAAACATTACCTAATGATAAAGAATATAGTTTCCTATAATAGAGTAAAAGTAAACAATTTTTTTATTAACAAACATTTCTTAACAGAAAGAATTACTAAAACTTTTTCTTAGAAAACAGAATTTAATTATATAAAACTTTGTTGGAATAAACTATTACTAACTAGTTTGTGTTATAACAAATTAAACCTATTTGAAAAGGAGTTGACATTCCTATAACCATAAAGAAATAAACTAAGCAATTTTATATTTCTATTAACAATAAGTAAAACACCTAAAGTTTAACTAACAGAACCTACTAAATCAAATTAAAACAAACTCAGATTTAAACTAACAAAATAAAACTCATTAAACTATATTAACAAACTAAACATATTCTGTTTCTAGTTAAAACCCTAATCAAATTTATTCTAAAAATTCTCAAACCTTATCAAGTGATAACTAAGATCACTAGTGACAAGTAGCAAAAAGAATCAATAAAAAATATATTTTTAAACTCAAGTTATTCAGAAAACAAAATTTAAATCAAATCTGTTTAAATACAAATTTAAATGTTCAAACATGGTCAAACTTGGCATCTACATAAACTAGATAAAAATTGTGACATAATGCAAAAAGAATCAAGTTAAAATACTAAAAAACATAAAAGATATAAGCAAAACGAATCAGAAACTATTCTGTTTTTGAAATTAAAACAGAAAAAGAAAAAGGTATTTCTAACGGACAGGGGGTACACGTGTCGCACTCTGGTTGGCTGAAGGGGTGCACGTGCGGTCGAAAACGAGCGGGTGACCGAACTTTAACAAAAAACGGTTCGGGGATTAATTAGGTCTAATCTGGGCCGTAGACGTTAGATCTGACGGAGGGGAGAAGGGGAGAGGCTCACCGTGGTGGTTGCCGGCTCCGGCGAAGGCTCCGGCGATGGCAGGGGCGTCGAGGTCGTCGAGGACGGCGCTCCGGCGGTCCTCCGGCGAAAGTGTGGCCTCCAATCGACGCAAGAGGGTACGGCGGCGAGGATGGTGGCGATGAGACGGCTTGGGGGCGATGGAGACGACGGCAGGAGCTCGGGGGCGATTCGGGAAGTGGTGGAGCTCCGGCGAGGTTGCGGGTACGACGGCTCTGGTGGGTTTCCGGTGACGTTGAGGGTACCAGGTGATAGCGGGGACGCTCCGGTGATGTTGGAGAGTAGTGGCGAGGTGTGGGGTGGAGTGTGGCGAGGGGCTCGAGCTCGGGGGGATCCGGTTGGGGGTGGAACTCTGGCGAGGGCTCGGGCAGCGTTCCGGCAAGGAAAAAAGGGGGTCGGGGTGGAATGATTAGTGGGTGAGGGACGCTACTTATAGGGCCGTAGAGTAGCGAGGGAAAGGAAGGAGAGCGCGGATCCCGGCGAGGAGAATCCGGCGACGGCGACGTGCGAGAGGAAGGGGGTGACCGAGCGGAGATTGAGGACGGTCGGGGCGGGTCCCATTGTCACAGAGAGCGAGGAGCGAGGCAGAGCTGTCGGTGGCCAATAATTAGGAAGGTAGGGTAATAACTACGATGGGCCGGCCTGATTTGAAATAAAGTCTTTCCTTTTTCAATAACCAGAGCAATAAAAGTTCCTTTAAGGCATTTGATTTAATTCCAAACAAAGATGTATTTTATATCAAAATTAACAGAATAAAACATGCCATTTAATGAACATTTTTATTCGGTCATTTGCGCACTTTTAAAAATTAATATTTTCCAGAAAATGCCTGTTTGGTTTTAAATTCTTTTGCAAATATTTTTCAAACAACCCTTTGGGTTTTATTGTTCAAAACTTCACAAAATGCCCCTGGTTTGGAGTGTCATCTTTGATCCTCTCACATTTTGACTAGGGGTTTGAATATTTTGAAAATTTGAATAGGGACCCAAATATGAAATGGATTCCTATGAAAATTTCAGAGGCATTCTCAAATCCTTCTTTTAAAGCTCCAACTCTTATTTCATAAAATTTGAAGAAGTCATATTATCTTCTCTCATCAAAATCATTGAGTTGCGTAAAGTTTCTGAATTTGAAATATTTTCAAAATGGAATTCAAATCATTTTCAAATCCCTTTTCATTTCTTTAAATGGAAGAAGTCATGTCATCTTCACTCTGGGGTTTTGTGATGAAATGAATTTGAATTCCTGGTGATCAAAATGCAGAGTGGAAGTTTTGGGAAAGTCATTTCATTCCCTCTCATCAAACTTTCAAAAGTTTCAAAAATTTTAAATTTTCACTCAATTTCAATTCACTCAAGCAACAAACAATCATTCTAATAATTATTATAACATTCCAAAGTTTGGGATGTTACATTCGCGAACCTGCGCGAGTACAAGATCAAGCTCAACCCAGAGAAGTGTATCTTCGGCGTCCTAGCCGGCCATCTCTTGGGTTTCTTCGTGTCCGCTCGTGGCATCAAAGCTAACCCAGAGAAGACCAGCACAATCGAGCGCATGCCCAAGCCGACCTGGCTCCGTGATGTCCAGAAGTTCACCGGCTACCTCGCCTCGCTCAGCTGGTTCATCAGCCGTCTAGGGGAGAAGGCCTTGCCCCTCTATGGGCTCCTTCGCAAGACGGCTTTGGTCGAGCCGGGTCACTACAAGAAGTCGGGCATGTTCGATTGGCCCGACGAGGCGGACGACGCCTTCCGCGGCCTCAAGAAGGCTCTCACCCGCGCGCCCATCCTGGCCGTGCCGGCTAAGAAGGAGCCTTTGCTCGCCTACATTGCGGCGATCACTTGTCGGGACACTGATCCTAAGCCACAAGAATCCAGCCTATAACACATCACATCACTTTGCGGTCTCACGCATAGTTATCTCCATGGCTGCCACCTTACCTGGGTCAGGACCGTTTGCATCTTTTGACTCACATATGTGAATGTGTCGCTAGCATTCAAATGTCAAAGAACCCGGGCTGACATGACTAGTCGTAGAACCCAAGTGGCACATCCGTACAGGGACAGGCATACGTAACCCAGCAATGCAGGTGTCGATCTCTAGTGTGTGTAGACGAGTCATAGAAAGCTACAAGGACTCCACTACGCCGTGGGACATAAATGTCATCACTGCACGTAGATGAGTCATAGCAGGCTACAGGGACTCCATTACACTGCGAGACATTTCCTCGAAGGGACAGACACAGTAGCAAAGAAGGATACACGCCAGTCAATCAATGTGTCCGGAGCAGTAGCAAGCTACCAAGGCTCGATGGAAGCACAAAGAGGCATTTCCCCGTAAAGAGTACTACTAAAGGCACACAGCTAGGTGTCGGATCCCATACATACTGTTACATGTCACACGTATGCACGACATGCCCGATATACATAGATACAACTATGGCATCTCAACATAACCATACAACATTACAACATTTACTTAGAAGGCTCGGAAGAGCCACTACAATAAGATGTCACAAACAGGGATCACAAGACCCAACATTCAGAGCATTCAATCAAACAAGCGGAATTTTAAATATGTCTGAGTACAGACATCTACAAAAGTGGCTAGAGGAGCCTGAAAATCTACAATGACCCTACCAAAGGAATAAGACCTTTGTTTGGGATTCCCAAGCTAATCCGGTCAACATCGAACTTCACATCATAAGTACCACTAATGAGACTGACGTCTCCTCTGCAAAAACATAAATTAAGCAAACATGAGTACAAGGGTACTCAGCAAGACTTACATCAGAACTAACTAGATATGCATCAGTATGAATGAAGGGGGTTGTGGAGTTTATTGTAGCAAGCAAGCTTTGACTCTTGGCTAACCTATACTACGACTACAAGTAGTATCTTTGAGGTGGGATAGCGCACACGAGTCCACATATTCTCCAATCAACACACCACTATGGATCCACTTCCGTCTCCCTACGAGAAGGCCATCCATAACACTCACGCTTATTTTGCGCATTTTAGAGTATCCACTTCAACTTATATATGAACCACATAAGTTCTCCAAGTCGTCCATATCCGAGGATGCGGCTATTCGAATAGATTCATAACCCTGTAGGGGTATACTTCTTCACACACGCTCTCGCCACTTATTGCTATGTGCACATAAAAGGCACCTCGGCAACCTTCAAGCGGAAGCCCAGCAAGGGAGTCGGACATGACCGTCAATCACACAAGACCCTAGTCCAGGTTTATCGCCTATTTGAGACTGAGCCCGCACGAAAGTCCGGCTGAAGTTTCCACTACGGCCTCAAACAATGTGCGCAGGGTTCTTAAGCTCACCGTTCGGGTGCCACTTGGTACACCGTGCCACTGTGCCTATACCGGATCACAGTCCACCCCGTCGGGCGGCGCTATGCATGGCCACAAACACTTTTCCTACAAACACCAAAAACTAGTTGCAACTCCTGGACATAGGTCTAGGTGATTAATAGGCGGAGAGGGTCAATTAAGTATCCCAATGTGCGGTAGTATCTTGTCTTGGATAACATACACAGAACTCAGTTCTTAAGGACGGTCCCAATGAGATAACCCGCCATGTACTCCTACATGACCTTTCATCGCTACCTTTACCAAATCGTGTTCACACACTTAGCTCTCATACAGAAGGACATGAACATTGCCATTCTGATTCATCACCCAGATGGATCAAACCCGACACAACACGACTCTAAGCATAGCAGGCATAGTAAGCAAACATGGATGAGTAAGCACAACAAGGCTCAAGCAGTTGTTACTCATGCTAAGTGGTTTTAACTATTTACTATGGCAAAGACACGTCATGCAAAGGAATGGGTTCAACTACCGAGAACATGTAACAGTTGAATCATTGTTGTCCTAATGCTTGAAAAGAGAGCAGGAGCGAGAGAGTGGGTTCATATCGATATGCTCAAGGGGGTTTGCTTGCCTGATAGTCCTGAAGATATGATTTCTCTTCATCAGTGACAATGGTCACATCATTGTAACCATCGTCTACCGAAAGGGAACACCACCGGCAAAACAAGGAAGGAACACATTCAATGCAATGCCACAAACATGATGCATGATATGACAAGTTAAGGTACTAAATTGACCTAGAGGAATAATTAGCCAAGTTAATTGAAGTGGAATTCAAACAAGTTTTAATTCCAACTCCAAATGATATTTCCTATATTGCCCTAATCAAAAAATGTCCTACTTGGTGTTGTTAACTGGTTCAAACATGCATGATCATGGCATAAACAGATTCATTATATTTTTCTGATCATTTTTCATATATAAATTATTTTCATCTGACTTACAGATTATTTTCTATGATTTTTAGAAGTTTTAAACATTTTGTAAAAATATTAAATCGTTTACTGATTTGTTTTAATTCCAAAAATACTTTACTGCATTAGCATGATGTCATAGTGACATCAGCAGGTCAACAGGGCCAGGGCTAGGTCAAACCTAACGTGTGGGGTCCACACGTCAGTGTCACGGGGTTAATCCCCGCGTTGACCCGTGCTTTGACTCACTGTGGGGCCCACTGTCATACACCCAGGGCTAGCTAATTAGGCCATGAAGGGACTAATGGCGATGCCACGTCGACAGTCACCGGAGCTGTGCCGGCGGTGACCAAAACTACGGTGGTAGAGCACCGGAATTGGCTACGGTGCTCGGTTTGGCGTGCGGTTTGCTGCTATGGGTTGTTGGTGATGTGCCGGATCGAGTGGGGGCAACAGGTGGGCTCAAGGGCACCGGAGTTGAGGCCGGCAACGAGATGAGCGGCGGCTGGAGTTTGGGCATCAGGCGGCGTAGGGTTGTGGTGCACGAGGAGACCAGCTGAATGGCTTGGTGGGCTCCTAGGAGCGCTAGGAGAACGATGGTTCCACTGGAGCGAGTGGAGCGGGCTAGCTGCTACGAGCACAACGACCATGGCGGACAGTAGCGACGGTTGCTCACGGGGCGGCGACTAGAGAAGGAATACGAGAGGCGAAAGGTGAGGGAAGAACTCAGGGGCTCACAGTGAGACAAAAGGCACGATCAGCGGGCTCGGGGGCGCTCTAGACATTGCAAATCGGCAGTGGCGGACTTCGGGCACCGGCGGCGAGGAAGATGACCGTGGCGAAGATGTGATGCACCACGGGCTCGATTACTTCAGCTTGGAGACGCAGCGCTTGATGTCGGGGCTCTGGGTGCTGCAGCTAGGCTAGAGGTGGCCAGTGGCCGCGGGGACAGCGAGGGCGACGGCAAGCTCCACTTAGTGAGCTCTGTTCTAGCGAGACAGGGACGAGAGAGAGGTGAATGGGGACGAGGGAGAGACCAGGGGGGTTCCCGGGGGTGTCATGGCATCCTCAGAAGGTCCGGGGCATCTTGCTGGAGGCAGGAGGTGGCAAGGCGTCGTCCGCGAGCTTGCCACGGCTCTGCATGTCCTCCTGGCACGGGGAAGAAGACGACTCAACCCCTGGTGGGTTGGGCATCTTCTACCACTTAAGCCCAGGTACTATTTCCCTTTTTTCTAATTTCTCCCCTCTGTTATTATTTGTTTGGGCAAAATTCTAATGTCAATAATCCTGAAATAATTCCTAGGGTTTAAGAATATTATTTCTAGGCCCCACAACAATTATTAGAATTTTTGGGAGCAGCTAAAATAGTTATAGTCTTTTATTTGTCATTTTCCGCAACATTCCTGGTTTACTAAAATTTCCAAAATAGTTATGAAAATATGCTTCACCCCTGGTATGTTTATTCCAACATTTATCAGAGAGGGGGACCATTTTTGGAGAGCATTTTGGATTCATTGAAAATTCGGTTGTTTGAGTTTTTTTATTCAATGAAGTGCTAGTATTTGACATCCCCATTTCAAATTCAATGGAATTTAAACATGATGCCATGATGGTTAATGCAATGACAAGCAATGGCTAGATGGGGTTGTGACACCACTCGCGTCATCAGCGTCATCTTGGTGGTCGAGCGACCAGAGGAGGGCAAATCCCTATCGGTCCAGCGCCCCGTCTACTACCTCAGCGAGGTCCTTTCCGCCTCCAAGTAGAACTATCCCCACTACTAGAGGATGCTCTACGGCATATACTTCACCACCAAGAAGGTCAAGCAGTACTTCTAGGAGCACACCATCACCGTGGTGAGCAAGGCCCCGCTCGGCGAGATCATGAGCGGTCGGGAATCCACTGGTCGGATCACCAAATGGGTCATCGCCCTTGCGACCACGAGATCCGGTACGAACCTCGCACTGCCATCAAGTCGCAGGCATTGGCCGACTTTCTCGTCGACTGGGCGGAGACTGAGTTTGTGCTGCCTCCTCCATACTCCATGCATTGGCGCATGCATTTCGACGGCTCAAAAATGAGGACCGGCCTCGGTGCCGGCATAGTCCTCTCCTCCCCAAAAGGTGACCAGCTTAAGTACGCCCTCCGGATCCACTTCGCCACCTCCAGAAACATGGCCGAGTATGAGCCCATCGTCCATGGCCTCCGGCTCGCCAAGGAGATCGTCATTAGGCACATCCTATGCTTCGGCGACTCCGACCTCGTGGTATAGCAGGTCTCTGGCGAATGGGACGCCAGGGATGCCAACATGGCAAGCTACCGCTTCCTCGTGCAATAGCTCACCGGCTCCTTCGAGGGCTATAAGTTCCACCACGTCCCACGGGCAGACAATGAGGCGGCCGATGCACTGGCAAAGATTAGCTCCACCTGGCAGGCCATCCCAGTCGGCGTCTCCCTCGAGCGGCTGCTCAAGCCATTGATCAAGCCTTCTCATGAATTGGAATCCATCTTCGTGCCAGCAGATGCCACCGGCCCATCGGCGGCTCTGGCTGCCACTTCGGCATCTACGCCACCGGCTCCCTCAACCTCGGCCGCCCTGCCGGCACGAGCTGAGCAGGCTACATACGAGGCCACCGGCTCTAACGATGTGGTTGTCATGATGACAATCGATGAGCCAGCCTCGGGGGCCAGCAGGCCAGTCCTGAGGACTGATCATCCAGGCCTGAGGGCTCCCGAACCGACCCCCATCTCGGCTCCCTCGTGGGCCCAGCCCATCCTGGCATTCCTCCTATGCGGCGAGCTCCCCCCAGACGAGGCCACGGCAAGACAAATCCAGTGTCGATCCTCGGCATACAGCATCATCAATCACGAGCTGGTCCACCACAGCACCATCGGCGTCTTCCAATGGTGCGTCGAGCCGGAAAAGGGTCTGGAGATCCGCCTCGACATCCACCAGGGCAAGTGCGGGCACCACACCGCCTCCAGGGCCCTGGTGGCCAAGGCTTTCCACCATGGTTTCTACTGGCCCACCGCCTTGGAGGCGGCCAAGAAATTGGTCGACGAGTGTGAGGGCTGTCAGCGCTTCAGCACGCAGAGCCACCTACCGGTGTAGGCCCTCCAGACCATCCCCCTCTCGTGGCCCTTTGCTGTCTGGGGGCTAGACATGGTGGGTCCCTTCAAGACCGCACGAGGCGGCATGACACATTTGGTGGTGGATGTCGACAAATTCACCAAGTGGATCGAGGCACGGCCAATCAATAAGATGGACAATCCCACGGCCGCTCGGTTCATTGACGACGTCATGGTTCACTACGGCGTCCCCCACAGCATCATCACCGACAACAGCACGAACTTCACCAAAGGGACACTCATCCATTTCTGGTCCGAGCAAGGCATCCGGATCGACCTAGCCTCCGTCGCTCATCCATAGTCAAACGGCCAAGTCGAGAGGGAAAACGACCTTATCTTGTCCGGCATCAAGCCCCGGCTCATAACACCGCTGGTGAGGTCGGCCGGCTGCTAGGTCGATGAGCTGCCAGCTGTCCTTTGGAATTTCAGGACCACCCCCAACCGATCAACCGGCTACACGCCCTTCTTCCTTGTGTATGGGTCCGAGGCGATCATTCCCACCGACATCGAGTTTGACTCGCCTCGGGTCGCCCTATACAAAGAGAAGGATGCAAAGGAGGCAAGAGAAGATGGCGTCGACATACTCGAAGAAGCCCGCGAGCTAGCCTTGAGACGGACGGCAAACTACCAGCAGAAGCTCCGGCACTACCACAGCAAGCGGATCTGGCCGCTCTCCTTCCGCAAAGGGGACCTGGTGCTCAGGCGGATCTAGCGAATAGCCGGAAAACACAGGTTGTCCTCCCCATGGGAGGGCCCGTTCATCGTTAGCAAGGTGAGGGATCACTAGAAGAGTGTCTAGAGGGGGGTGAATAGACTACTTGTAGGAATTCAAAACCTAACCTTTCCCAAGTTAATTGGTTGGCAGATTTTAACAGTTTTAGCAAAGCTAGCAAGTCTAATAGCCCTACACATGCATGTCAACAAATATGGCATCAGAAAGTAAAGACATTGCATATGAAGTAAAGTGTTGAGATAGGCAGATCAAACGCAGTTGGAGACGCATGGATTTTTCCCGTGGTTTCGATAGGTGGCGCTATCGTACGTCCATGTTTATGGAGTCTTCAACCCACTGAGGGTAACGGTCGTGAGAGTCCACGGAGGGCTCCACCCATAAGGGTCCACTAAGTAGCAACCTTGACTATTCCATAACGACTTCCGTCCATGAAGGACTAGCCTTACTATGGGTAGATCTTCACGAAGTAGGCGATCTCCTTGCCCTTACAAACTTCTTGGTTCGCTCCACAACACGAAGTAGGAGGCTCCCAAGTGACACCAAACCAATCTAGGAGGCACCACCCTCCAAAAGGTACTAGGCTTGGTAATGGTGATGAACTCCTTGCTCTTGTGCTTCAAGATGATAGACTCCTCAGCACCCAATCACTCTCTCACGGATTTGGCATGGTGGAAGAGATGGGATTGGTGGAAAGCTACTTGGGGAGGCTAGAGATCAAGATCCATATGATTGGAGTGGAAGATCTTGACCTCAACACAATGGTAGGTGGTTCTCTCTCTCACAAAACTGGATGGGGCAAGTGTGGAATAGTTCTGAGTGCTTCTCTTTCGAGTAGGTGGTAGTGAAGGGGTATATATAGGCATCCCCAAAAATCCAACTGTTACACACAAAATGACCAACTCGGTGACACCAATGTGTTAATCTCGGTGGTACCAAAGTGACCAAAAGGTGGCAACTTTTGAATCTCGGTGAGACCGATATAGGAAACTCGGTTGCACCGATAAGGTGACCAACGGTCAGATTTACAATCTTGGTGACGCCGATCCAATATTATCGGTGGTACCGGTAATGTGAATTTGCGTAATAGAAAGTTTGCAACCTAAACTTGGTGGCACCGGTATGGAATCGGTTGCACCAAAGTGGCTAGAGTTTGGCTGAGTCTATCTAGGTTCTGGAATCGGTGGCATCGGTATGAGGAAGTTGGTTGCACCGATTTTGAGTGTTAGGTATAGAATGGACTTTGGTTGGAGAGTTTGTGGATGTTTTTGGTGACTATCACTTGTGCATGTTTGAGCATATTGTTCACCAACAAAACCTTACCCCTTTTAATAGTATTAGCTTTCCTATGGACTCAAAATGATTTCTCACAAATATAAAATGTAGAGTCCTCTTGCTTGAAGCTTGGCCAACCTATTTTCTTGCATCTTGGGGTATCTCCACAATCTCCTTTTGCCAAACCTCTCTATAGACTATATCTGAAATACACTAGGTAAAAATATCAGTCCAAGAGACAATGTATGTTGTCATGAATTATCAAAACCACCAAGGGAGCATGTTGTTCTTTCACAAGGGACTGCACAACAACGTGTATTACCTAATAGACGCTCAGAAGCCGCAGAAGCGCAAAAGAGACGCCTCCGGTGAGGAGACCGAGCGTCGATGCAACATGGTGCTCCTCCGTCCGTTTTACTGTTGAAAACACCAATGTATGTATGTGTCCCTCCCCTTTTGCGCTTATGAATGAAATGGGTGCCCTAGGACGGATCTTGGGGCACGCCCTCTTCGTTTCCCTCAGAGGTCTCCTCACTCACCGGCACTCCGACCCGGCTCCCGAGCCCGGGGGCTCTCCGACTAGTCCTAAGTCGCCTCTCCCAAAATCAGCCAAGTAGTGTAAGCTGAGCAAGCCATCCCACCCCTCCCAGCTACAGACCGACTCCCGGCTATCTGGATGATGGGGCCTTGGGGCGGCAAAACTTAGCACACACGAAAGACCGATCGCAAAGGGGTTGCCAGTTAGGTCCAGCCGGACCACCGCATCGCCTTTGCCACTCAACTTACCCAAAAAAGCTCTCGCGGTTCCTAAGTTCAGAACCGGCTCCCTCAAGGCAGATGCCCCGACCCAGCTACAGACCGGCTCCCGGTTGTCGGGCTGGCAAGGCCAAAACCAAAGGGGAAAAGGGACAAAACAGACGGAATCAAAGGGCCAAAAAGGGTAAGGACGAGCAGGCATGCGTAATAGGCAAACACATCAAACATTTAGAATACGAATTTTAAGATAAAAGAAGCCCACGGCCATCTCTATTCATTACATTACACCCCAAGTGGGTGCACTTAAGCCTAACATGCTGGAAAGATAACAAAGGAAAAAAGATAAGACGCCTGGGGGCTCAGGCAACCGACGCGTCGCCAGCCGGCACGTCTCCAGCCGGCGCATCGCTGGGCGGCTCGACTCCCATCCCGGAGGTGGTTGCGGCCTTCGGGTCGGCTTCATTGGCCTTTGAGGCGGCCTCCACGGTCCTAGTCGTCTTGCTGCTGGAGTCGGTACTCTCATCGGCAACCTCCTTGTCCTCCGGACCTAGGGGGATGCCGAAGGAGTCTTCGGCTGCCAGCTCGCCGTCCTTGCCAAGGGCCGGCAGGAGCTCATCTGGGTTGACGTACGACATGAGCTCATTGGTCCGATGGACAAGGGCAGGCTCATGGGTCGCCCGCTCCTCGGCTGGCTCATCCCGCATAGTGACCAGCCAGCCCAAGTCCATGCCACGGTACCTTGCGGTGATGAACCGGAGCGTCATCTACGCGCCGGCCCGAGCTGATGACACCTTCCAGACCTGGATTCGGGCCACGGCATGCTCCAGCCACAAGGCCACGCGGTTCTTCGGAGCCCCTCCACGGCCCGGCCACAAGGCGGCGATAACCTCCTTGCCGACCGCCTTCAGCCGCTCCACGCTCCGCTCGAGGTGGATTAGCCGATTTTCTATGGCGAGCCCAAGCTCCACCACACTCCACGCAGCATCCTCCTCGATGGAGCGCCCGCGCGACCGAAGACACTCCCGGTGCTCCTTGACGGCACACTCAGCGCGGCGCTGGGTTTCTGGGAAGCGCCCTGAAGAAGGAAGGGAAGAAGGAAACGAAGGCAAATCAAGAACAAGAACTGGCAAGAAAAAGACCGCCAGCTAAAAAGAGGAAATCGGGCACTCACGCACAAGGAGTCGTCCACCTCGAGGGTAAAGTGGAGCGATGAGTCCTTCTCCAACGCCAACGCCGCCTCCGCCTCAGCGAGGGAACCCTTAATCTCCTCGAGCATCCTCTCGAGGCGGGTCACCTCGCCTTGGAGGGCGGCGGTCCATTGGGCGGTGTCAGCCTTCTCCTTGATCATCACCTCTCGCGCCACATCGGCCTTGAGGCAGTCTTGGGCCGCCTCCCTGTCCACCGGCAGTGTGGCCAGCCGCTCGTTCTCCTGAGTGACCACCTGGATGCTCTGCTCTAGCCGGTCCCGCTCGGAGACTGCCCCGGTCTTCTTTGCTCGGAGGGTAGTCAGCTCATCTCCAAAGCAAAGCGGGCATCAGCCGGTCATTCCATGCCCGCTCCGGCTGCCAGGCAGCCGGCCCGGCTCCCGGGGGATATGTGCCCCTCCCACAAGACTTGACATACATTGCACCCAAGCCAACTCCTCCTTCAGCCGGTAGAAGTTGTGCTTACCGCGGTCATGGATAGATACCACCTCCCCGAACAGCTTCTGCCGCTGGGAGTTCCCCTCCTGTCACATGAAGCCAGAATCAAAGGACACACAAGGAGATCCGGCTTGGCTGCCCACCAGCCGGTCACCCGGCCCGCATCTTGGGGGGCTACACCCAGTGGGTGCGCTTGCGTGCCCCCACTGAAAATTTTAAAAAAGACAGCAATGCTTACCTCCGCGCACCGCAGGGTGGTGTCAGCCGCCTCCGCGAACTGGGCCACTTCCTGGCGGCACCGATCCAGGACGCTCCCCAACTCCCCGAACGCGGGGACCGGGCCACCTGCCGGGGGAGTCAGAGGGTTGGGACATGTGCCAGTGCCTCCCAGTATCGGATCACGTCCTGCATGGACATTCGGGCCCGGCTACCGTTGTCACCCATCCCAATGCTCGCCACGGTACCTCCCGTCGAGGGAGGGTTGATGACGTCGGGGGCCTGGGAACCGGTCCGCACTGGGCCCTCGCTCGGTGCCAGCGCTACCTCCTCCTCCCACTGGCCCGACACGACGAACGTGATGGACGGCGCCTCCGTATCCATGGCCGGTGCCTCCGGCACTGCCTCTGACGCCGCCTCCGGCGCCGCCTACGGGGCCGCTGGAGCCTCTGGCATGTCAACCCGGGCCGACTCGGCCGCAGGTGGCATCACCTCAGGCACCCCGGCCAGGCGGCCTCGGGGACCGACTCCGTCACCGTCACTCCAGATCGAGCCGTTTTCCACAGGCGGTGGCGTGGCCAACTCTGTGGCCGCCCCTCGCAGCTCGCTCGACGGGGGCCTCGACAGGTGGGTCGATTCGACCACCGAGTCGAATGCCCACGTGGGATCCGTGGACCCCTCCTCCTCCCGCCGCTCGAAGTCTCGGAATGCAAGGCCCCGCCTCGCGTTCCGGACTTTGAGACTCGCAGCTCCGCGAACCTCCTCTTCTCCTCCTGTAGCGTGGCCGCGTGCTCGCGGGCCAGCCGGCTGGCAGCAACCGTCGGGTCCATCACCGACTCCACTTCATGGAGCACGATGGGGTCCTTGTGATGCACAAGGGTCAAACACCCACCGGCTCGCGACTCAAAAAGAAACACACGCACGGAAAAAGAAGATGCTTACCCAGTGATGACGGGCAAAGCCAGCTTGGCACGCGCTGGCGGCTTCTGTGCCGCCACCTTCACCCACTTATGAACAGGAGGTGGGGCTGCTGACTCCTCCTGAGCCGGCCTCTTTGCCCGGTTGGCGGCTCCGGCTGCCAGGGCTTGAGCCAGCCTGTCACGCCCAAGATGCGCGCCTATCCTTATTAAGGCACGGGGGCCTCGCAAGGGATAGAGGCGCATCTTGTCGTTCGCAAGTATAGCATCATTACATCTACATTACAGAAGAGATGAGTATATGAGTTGGCTTACACTCGCCACATACTAAATTACAATTCCACACAGAGTTCAAACATCAAGAAGAAGACAGGGTCCGCCTACGGATGAAATCAAATGATAAAACAGATGCAAATGATACTATCTCACTATCCCAAAGATCACGGCCATGGTCCTCTACTCATCCGGATAAGTCACGTACATCCTTCCCCTTTCCTCGTCATACTCCCACTAGAGCTGCGTCAGATCATCCTACACGAACTCATCTGTACCTGTGCCTGGATTGTTGTAGTAATCTGTGAGCCACAAGGACTCAGCAATCATTCGCCTGGGTATCGAGACTATTCAAGCTTAAAGGTTGGGATGGGGTATGCGTTTAGTTTGCAGCAGCACTAAGCATTTATGGTGGCTAAACTTACATAACATGAAGATAAATGTGAATGGCCTATGATGAACGTTCGATACTAGACTGACCTCTATGAGATCCTGAACACTTACTTACGTCAATCATAACCCCGCCGTGTTCTCTCAGATCATGTTCATGAGCAGAGACGATCACGGTTACTCACACAGTTGGTGTATTTTATTAGAGTTTACTTCAATTTTACTATAACTGGGTGTTAAACAAATATCCAAGTTGCCACATATCTGTGGGCAGAGCTTTCCGAAAGATTTGACCCTGCAGGGGTGCTCCAACTAGTCCATCACAAATTAACTATACTTCGCGAGAACAGCCTCGACCACGGATCTCGTGATCATCTTGGGAAACTCTAAAGGAATTCCAACACCTCGAGATAGCCAGAAGCAAGTCAGAGCCCTCACGCAAGACACTCGATAAAGGTAAAACAAGTCCAGCAAGACCAACCGACGTGTCGACGAACCCGATAAGAGCCGCGTATCTCGTTCTTAGGACACGACCGGATGAGCGCAACGTACAGTGGCCTGATAGAAATCTCTCGAGTTGCCCCGGGTTGGCCCCACACACGACTCTAGTTTGGACCAACACTCATGAGGAGCACTGGCCCGGGGGTTGATTAATTATCCACGGGGTTGCAAAGCCCTATGCAAATTTATTAAGTTGTTAAGCAAATGTAGTACCAAAGTTGGGTCTTTCCATACAAGTTTTAATCTCAACCGAATAAACAAGGGGGTCCCCAGAACAACCACGAGCATGTTAGGAGCACAAAGTATGGAAACATAACACCGGTAACAAGAAACTATGGCGGTAACAGTGGAACAAAACACCTAGCAAAAGGACAAGCCTTCCACCAACACCAAGATATATATGTGCATTAATTTAAATAACAGATAATATTGTGATATGCAAAAACCATGTTTTCACATGGAACAACCTGCACCTGCAACTAAGAACGCTATAAGAGGGGCTGAGCAGCGGTAACTTAGCCAATCAAAGGTTTGCTAGGATGTGGAGGGTTAGAGGCTATCATGGCAATTAGGAGGCTGACATTCAAGTGGTAGGTAGTGCAATTGTAATGACAAGAGAGAGACTCTAGCAAGCGAAAATAGTATCGGGATCCGGGTACGATCATCTTGCCTATTGGTTCTTTACTGGAACAAGTAGCGGGATCCTCGTAGTTGTACTCGCCTAGATCTTCGTACTCATGTTCGACGTTCACGTCTACCCAAAAGAAACAGAAAGAATAAACAAACAACCATGGTGCAATGCACAAGCAAGATTGATGCATGCTTAGGTGAAGAGTTTTTAACATGGCAATCCTAACTAGTCATGTTTCACATGCAAAGGGTTGATTATTAATGAATCTGGACAGAACCTGATGTTAAGGTATTTAGGCATGCATGAACATGGAAAATATGGATGCAACATGCAAAAACGATAAAAATGCATATGAAGAACGTAAGAAACGGAGTTACGGTTCTCACTATACGCTCACGACAAGATACGAAGGCAAAACACAAGACAAGAAGGACCTGGGCTATTCCTTGGCATTCGATGGTAGCCACTGGATAGGCAATGAAAAACCACACACAATGGAGCTAAAGATCAAGCAATTCCATGGAGTATAGCTCCCACAAGTCACAAAACAATAAAACAAACAATCTGCCACAAAACAGCAACATAGCAACTTTCACAGCCAAAAACTTGAGCTACAGGAATCCTAGAACCACAAACAAGGTATTGACAAAAACTACATAACATGCTTATCAACTTATCCAACTACACAATGTGGAAAGGAGGCACACATCAATAAGCATGAAGCTCACAAGTTGGCATGATGAAATAGAAATCCGGGACTTAGTGAAAATAACAGTTTTCTGGAATCTGAGTTAATCTGATAGCAAGTTGACAGCAGAAACTAATGGTGATAGATACTACCTCATGGCATGAAAATTAACAAGATGCTAGAAGACAACATATACTTCAAAACATTAGCACTGAGCTTGATCTAATTCTCAACATATCACAAGATATCAACCACTCTTCATGGCATAAAAATATCAGCAGATTTCTCAGACTTGGAAATATTTAGCATGGTGAAAACAGCAACATCAAGTTAGCTACTTTTCAGAAAGTTTCCCACTTATGTGGGTGATTCTCATGTCAAACACAAATACCATGGCATAATAGGTACAAAACACTAACACTTCCTAGTTGGCACATGCCCCAAAGCAAGTAAGGACTAATACATGCAAAAATGGCAAAGTAGCATCACAGCAGAAAATGACAGTTTTATAAACTTGCACAAAAGTGAAATCAAATTGCGCTAATGGATTCCTTGGGACTTTCTACCACAAATTCATATATTATAACCATATGGTCACATGAAGCATCATGCCACAAACTACATAGCAAAACATCATCCTCTCCATATAAGTGAATACTTACTTCAAATACTCATGTGCAAAAATGTGCATGTCCAGATTTGGAATAAATACAATAAATGGAAATAAGCTAATTAACACTAAAACAAGAAAACACACAAATAAATAGTGCATGACAAGTGGGGCATGGGCCCACTTGTCATACACACACACTCAACACACACACACTAGCATACACACACACAGCACATGCACACCAGATCCTTCCACCATAGAGGATCCTGTCACCACTAGCACACACACACACACACTACATCATAGCCACACCAGATCCGGCCCATGGCCACACGGGATCCTACCCGCAGCCATACACACACCACACCACACAAAAATAAAACAAACGAAAGGCGCGGGGGGGGGGGGAATCGAACCCGCGCCCTCACGGTCTTCCCCTGGTTCGGCTACCACTACTCTACGCTCGGGCCACTGACATAGAGGGGGCAAAACGCTAGAAAGACAGAGAAGCAGGCGGCTTCCTCTTCCCTGCGATTGAGAAGAAGATGATGGCACCGGCGGCTCCAGCGGTGCCCTACTGCGATGTTGACCACCGACGGGAGCTGCGGGCGCGCGGGGGGGGGGGGGTCCCATTCCCATCTTCTACGCAGAGCACGGACAGCATAACATGATGCAGGGGAGCGTGGAGCTCCCTGCTCATGGCGGAAGCCATGACTCGCTACAGACGCGACGCGAGGCTACACGGGGCTACAGGGCGACCTGAACACGCGCGAAGCATCTGCTGCGGGACTGAGGGAACGATGCGGCGCGCGACGAGATGAGCGGGAGCACGATGGGGGATGCACAGCGCAACACTAGTTGCACCCTCTCTGAAGAACAGATTCACAAACGGCACGGGGCGCGGGGAGCACGCCAAAGACATGGTGCGGCGGGGAGCTACGGGCAACCAGCCGCTTCGAGGAGGCAGGGAGGAGGAGAAGGGAGTACCTTCCCTACCTTGGCGCAAGGACGGGGTCGGAGACGCGGCAGGCAGACAGGGACGAGGCGAAGAAGACCAGCGCGGTGCTGCACGGGAACTGCAGGAAGAAGTCGGCAAAGAGGACGTCGCTTCCGGCTCGCAGACGACGCGAGCAAAGATAAGGGCGACGACAGGAACTCCACTTGCACGATCCACGCGCCGGGAAGGAAGGAGACAAGGCAGGAACGCTACCCCGAGCTCGAGCTCGTGCTCGACCGGAGCATGGCGGGCAGGGCGTCGGTGAGCAGCTTGGAGAGACTTACCGACAGTGGGGAGGGTAGAAGATGGACAGAACCGAGAGAGGAGAAACCCTAGGGAACGGGGGACACTACAAATAGTCGGCTCGGGCTCCTGTCAGCCGTCAAATCGGCATGGACGCCGATGTGGCCTCAGCCGATGAGTGTTGTACAGGAGAACGGCGAACGCATGCACCTAGGGGGCTACGGGCTGCGCAACTGCATTACTGGGGCACTGCGGGCGAGGAGGTCTAGGAGGTCTAGGAGGCAAGCTCCCTCTCTCTCAAAACAAAACCGAAGGTTTTTTATTTAAACAAAATCAGCTCACTTACACAACCCCCACAAAAATGATTAAATGGATTTTGACAAAACCAAAAATACTTTTGCAAACGAGAAATTAAGACCTGATTTATAAAAATAGCTACTAGATTTTTATAGCAACTAATTTGAAATATTTTTAAAAGCAACATCCCCTATTTATTTAAGCCCCCAAGATCATAAATCACAAAACATCAAAAGAACCACACTCACATGCTTGAAATATCATAGGCTATCTCCTGAACATTTTAAAATAATTTAATTTAGCAATTAATTAAGTTGATTGATGGCAATGGAAATAAAGGCTAATAGGTTGGGTTTGATAGAAAAGATTAAGAGAGGGGGAAGAGAAGGAGTGTTGCACCACCTACACTCAAACCCCATCACACCACACAAGAACACACCCAACCACAACAAGGTCACATCACAAACAAGGCATGGCATGATGAATGATATGATGCATGATGCATGAATGCATGAACAAGACATGGCATGACAAGGAGCAAAATCATGTCATAACTCATGACAACAAGGTTCATATAAGATACATGCCCAACAAGGTAGGGACAACACTTGGGCTATGACAACTCTCCCACACTACAAGAGGATCTCGACTCGAGATCTAAGAACGAAAGAAGTCTAGAAATTTGGAACGGAGAAGGTCCTCGCGTTCCCAAGTAGCTTCTTTGTCAGAATGATATGACCACTTCACCTTGAGGAACTTGATAGACTTGTTGCGACTCTTACGCTCAGTTTCTTTGAGAATTGCCACTGGATGCTCACGATAAGAGACGTCTTCTTGGAGATCAATGTCTTGGAGGTCAATGGTACGCTCGGGAGTCTTGAAGCACCTCTGGAGCTGAGAAATATGGAAGACGTCGTCCACCTTTGCGAAATTTGGAGGAAGCTCTATTTGATATGCAAGTCCACCTCTCTTGCCAACAACTTTGAAAGGACTAACAAAATGAGGAGCTAGCTTCCCTTTAATTCCAAACAGATGAGTGCCCTTCATGGGAGAGACTCTGAGATAGACTAGATCATCCACTTGAAAGGAAACATCTCGATGTTTGTTATCGTAATAACTCTTCTGTCGGGACTGTGCTGCTTTGAGGTTCTCGCGAATGACACGACACATTTCTTCTGCTTCAGTGATCATGTCATTGCCCAATATTTGCCGCTCACCGGTTTCAGACCAGTTAAGCGGGGTACGACACTTTCTGCCGTAGAGAATCTCGAAAGGGGCCTTGCCTGAGCTAGCCTGAAAGCTATTGTTGTATGAGAATTCAGCATATGGAAGGCAGTTTTCCCGTTTCATGCCGAACGAAATCACACAGGCTCTAAGCATATCTTCAAGGATCTGATTGACTCTCTCAACTTGACCACTTGTCTGCAGATGGAACGCAGTGCTGAAACGGATCTTGGTAGCCATAGCAGTCTGGAAGGACTCCCAAAACTTGGAAGTAAAGAGGCTTCCACAGTCAAATGAGATGAGCTGAGGAATACCATGCAAAGATACTATCCTTGACGTATACAACTCTACAAGCTAAGCTGCCGAGATAGATTCTTTGACTGGCAGGAAATGAGCAACTTTTGTCAGCTTGTCGATAACCACAAAGATGGCATCATTGCCTCTCTTGGACTTGGGAAACCCAGCGACGAAATCCATCTCCACATGATCGAATTTCCACTCTGGGATAGGCAAAGGCTGCAGAAGGCCTGCTGGACGTTGATGTTCCGCCTTCACTCTGTGACAAACATGACACTCGTTCACGAACTGAGCAATCTCACGTTTCATGCGAGTCCACCAGAAGGTTTGCTTGAGATCCTGATACATTTTGGAACTGCCTGGATGAATGAACAGAAGAGAATTGTGTGCTTCATCCATGATAACCTTTCTGAGATCACCTTTTGGAACAACCATACGGTCCTCAAAGAACAAGGTGTCTTTGTTATCAACGCGAAAGCTGTCGTCGTTTTCTCACGGGGGGTCACGCAAAATGGCAGATGCCACGGGGTGGCTTATCGAGGTGAGGGCAAGCCTGTCATGGATGATCCGGGATGGGTATGTGAATAGCATGCAGTGGTTTACCTAGGTTCGGGGCTCTCTAGAGAGATAATACCCCTACTCCTGCATATATGTATAACAGAGGTACATTTGGTACATGCTTGCTCCTGGAGTTGTTTGGGGAGGAGAGCCATGAGGCTTCTTGCCTCATACATGAGTGTGAGAGTGGGGTTGAGAGGATGTGAGGGAAGCTAACCCCCTTGAGAGAGTGAGAGGGGGCCTTTATATAGGCATGGATGGGTAGCTTGGGATGTAAGCCATGGTGGGTAGCTTACATCCCAAGCACCTTGAGGTGTAAGCTACCATGGGTAGCTTACATGTCAAGCCACATGTAGCTTGTGGACAAAGCTATGTCTGTCCACTGATGCACTTTATAAATCAGTGTCCAGGAGACAGGTTACACTATAGAGAGTACTACATGACGCGCGTACAGTGTGCTCCTGCTCGCGAATAGCGCACCGCCATGAGATATGGCCGTCTGGTCCACGTGTGTCCGATGGGACGTCGGGAGCTGACTTTGTCAGGCCGCAGCCGGACGGGAGGAGCCAGACGGGAGGAGCCGGACAGGGGAGACGGACAGGGGGTGCCGGACTGGAGGAGCCGGGCGGGAGGAGCCGGACAGGTGGAGGCTGCCGAGCCGGACGGGTGGAGGCTGCTGAGCCAGATGGGTGGAGGTTGCCGAGCCGGACAGCTACAGTGTCGTCGGCACACTTCTTCGTTTGTCTTGTTGATTTGTGGGGCTTCGCATACCGGGGGTGGGTCCCTCGATGTTTTAAAATGTTGAGTCGTCTCCTTGAGCCTACCCGGGGG
Source organism: Hordeum marinum (assembly GCA_022496015.1). Taxonomy (NCBI): domain Eukaryota; kingdom Viridiplantae; phylum Streptophyta; class Magnoliopsida; order Poales; family Poaceae; genus Hordeum; species Hordeum marinum. The sequence continues at coordinate 424,631,376 of CM039674.1, read as the reverse complement.
TAATCCCCCGACAGTAGCCTCCGAGCCTCCGGGCGACTTGGAGAGTCGGGCGGAGGGTTTATGCCGGTGGAGTTGTTGTTGCAGAAGTTGTCCATGACAGTTGATCATGGGTTGGGGACGACACGGCTTGCTTCCAGCGGGGGCGCGCTAGCGCACCCGCTGGGTGTAGCCTCTGAGCCTCTAGGTGACTCGACGAGTCGGGCGGAGGGTCTTTGCTGTTGCTGAAGTAGACGGTGGCGTCAAGGATGCCGGGCGTGGACACAGAGTCCGCCGGCTAGCGGTTTCCAACGGGGGCGCGCCAGCGCACCGGCTGGGTGTAGCCTCCGAGCCTTTGGGCGACTCGACAAGTCGAGCGAAGGGTCTTTGCCGTTGCTGAAGCAAATGGTGGCGTCGAGGATGTCAGGCGTGAACGCGGAGTCCCTCGGCCGAAGGGCATGAGGCGCTGCAGGGGGCGAACGTGGAGTCGACCGGCTGGCAGTTTCCAGCGCGAGCGCGCCAGCGCACCCGCTAGGTGTAGCCTCCGAGACTTCGGGCGACTCGCGAAGTCGGGCGGAGGGTCTTTGCTATTGCTAAAGCAGGTGGTGGTGTCGAAGATGTCGGGCATAGATGCGGGGTCCGCCGACTGAAGGGTACGAGGCACTGCCGAAGGCAGACGCGGGGTCCGCCGGCTGATGGGCACGGAGCCCTGCTGAGGGTGGACGCGAGGTCTACCGGCTGTCGAGCGTCAGGTGCTGCCGGGCATGGACGGAGGGCCCACCGGATTGTGCGCGTGGAGCCCTACCGAAGGCGGACGAGGGGTCTGTCGGCTATCGAGCGCGAGGCGTTGCCGGGCGCGGACGGAGGGTCCGCCGGCTTGTGGGCGTGGAGCCCTGCCGAAGGCGGACGCGGGGTCTCCGGCTGTCAAGCACGAGGTGCTGCCGGGCACGGACGGAGTGTCCACCTGCTTGTGGGCGTGGAGCCCTCCCGAAGGCAGACGTGGGACCTGCCGACTGTCGAGCGCGAGGCGCTGCCGGGCGCGGACGGAGAGTCCGCTGGACGATGGGCATGGAGCCCTGCCAAAGGCGGACGCGGGGTTCGCCAGCTATCGAGCGCGAGGCATTGCCAGGCACGGACGGAGAGTCCGCTGGCTGGTGGGCGTGGAGACCTGCCAAAGGCGGACGTGGGGTCCGCCGGCTATCGAGCGCGAGGCATTGTCGGGCGCTGACGGAGAGTCCTTTGGCTGGTGGGCATGGAGCCCTTCCGAATTCGAACGCGGGGTTCGCCGGCTGTTGAGCGCGAGGCGTTGTCGGGCGTGGACGGAGGGTCCGCTCACTAGTGGGCGTGGAGCCCTGCCGAAGGCGGACGCGGGGTCCGCCGGCTATCGAGCACGAGGCGCTGTCAGGCGCGGACGGAGGGTCTGCCGGCTGTCGAGCGCAAGGCACTGTCGGGCGTGGACGGAGGGTCTGCCGGCTAATGGGCGTGGAGCCTTGCCACAGACGAATGCGGGGTCCACCAGCTGTCGAGCACGAGGCGCTGCCAGGCGTGGACGGAGTGTCTGGCGGCTGATGGGCGTGGAGCCCTGCCGCAGAAGGACGCGGGGTACGCCGGATGTCGAGCGCGGGGCGCTGCCGGGCACGGACAGAGAGTCCGCCGGCTGGTGGACGTGGAGCCCTGCCGCAGATGGACGCAGGGTCCGTCGGCTGTCGAGTGCGGTGCCCTACTAGGAGTAGCCTTTGAGCCTCCGAGTGAGGAGGTTCCTCATGGAAATGATCGTGCAAAAGACAAGGTTAAGTCGGCACGGATATATCAAATATTTGATTTTGGTAGTGCATGAGTTTTATGCAAAGGGTGCCGACTCGGTTTCGTCTGAGCCCCTTAAGTCCTTTTCATGTTCTCTCCGCTCTTTGGCTTTTGCTCTTGCTAGCCAGATAGTCGGGAGTCGGTCTGTAGCTGAGACGAAGAGTGGGTTGTGAGATGGAGCGTACAGTACTCAGACTCTGGGAGCAGACTCGACCGAGCAGATACTCATAAATGAAACGACCGGGTCGCCCAAGCCGTTTTCTCCCTGGACACTTTTCACGTGTGGTGACTTCCAGCTTTTGCTCTCGCTAGCCGGACAGCCGCGGTGCGGTCTGTAGCTGAGACAAAGAGTGGGCCTTCGGTCCCGTGCACGCTACTAAGCCGTCCCGTGGGAGCGAACGTATCGGGCCAAGTGCCAGCCCCGGGCCAAGACTAGCTGGCGCCAGGGCAAACAGTAAGGCAGTAGAATAAATGCAGAGATGGCCCCCGAGGGCCGCTCGGGGTTATTTGTTTTGTGTGTATGGTGCAAGGGTATGCGCATGGAGATCTCACATTGCTTGTGGTTGCCGGTGAGGCGGTTTTGTCAATGTCGGCCAACGCGGTTTGTAGCCGACATGGTCTTGCTGACGCGCGCGAGGCGCTGCCGAGCATGGACTTGGGGTCCGCCGGCTGATGGGCGTGAGGCGCTGCCGGGCGCTGACATGGGGTCTGCCGGCTGATGGGCGTGAGGCGTTGTCGGGCACGAACATGGAGTCCGCCGGCGGATGAGCACGGAGCCCTACCGGGCGTGAACACGGGGTCCGTCGGCTGATGAGCGCGAGGCGCTGCTAGGCACGAACACGGGGTCCGCTGGCTAATGGGCGCGGAGCCCTGCCGGGTGCGGACGCGGGGTTTGTCGGCTGATGTGCGCGAGGCGCTGCTGAGGGTGGGCGCAGGGTCTGTCGGCTGATGAGGGTGAGGCGCTGTTGAAGGAAGACGCGGGGTCTGCCGGCTGGCATGCATGAGGTGCTGCCGAAGACGAATGCGGGGTCTGCCTGCTTGTGTGCATGAGGCGCTGCCGAGGGCGGACGTGGGGTCTGCCTGCTTGTGTGTGCGAGGCGCTACCGAGGGCGGACGTGGGGTCCGCCGGCTGATGAGCGCGAGGCACTGCCGAAGGCGGATGCGGGTTCCGCCGACTGGTGTGCGCGAGACGTTGCCAAGGGCGGACGCGGGGTCAGCCGGCTGATGAGTGCGAGGCGCTGCCGGAAGTAGCCTCCGCACCTCCGGGCAAGGAGGTTCGTTGATTTGCGCATAGGCGAGACGGTTGTTGCTGACGATAGCCTGCGTGGCTTGGCTCTTGTGGAGCGCGCCGACACACCTGCTTGGTGTAGCCTTCGAGCCTCCGGGTGTTCGAAGGGGACCCCGTAGACGTTTTCTTCTTCGTCTTCATCTTTTTTTTGGTGGCCGGTCCACACTTTCTTTTTCTTTTTGCGGCCGGCTGGGCAGCCGGCCCACACCTTCCCTGCAGCGCAACCGGCCTATGTATCTCCGTGGGGAGCCAGCCACATGGAGACAGCAGGAGCGACGTAGGAGCCGGCCGGGGGCGGAGCAGTCGGAACCGGCGCAGGCATCTGGCGGCTAGCCGTCGGCGGTTCAATCAGGGCCGGCCAGCGCGGGGTCCGGCCGAAGTCGTGAGCCGGCGGGGCGCGCAGATGCCGGCTAGGACGGGCAGCCGGCCAGGGCGGTAGGCGGCCGGGCACGCAGATGTCGACTGGAGCGGAGAGGTGGCCAGCGCGGCACGCGGCAGGAGCCGGCCAGGCGCGCCGATGTCGGCCCGAGTGGCGAGTCGGCCAGCACGGTGCGTTGTGGGAGCCGGTCGGGCGCATGGATGGAGACGCGGAGCAGAGGCGAGGCCGGTGCCGCGACGCGGGTGGTCGGGCGCTGGTTGAGCAGGAGTCCGGAGCCGGCGAGGCGGAGGCGAAGCGAGGCGGCGCTCGCGGAGCCAGCAGAGCGCAGCCGCGTGCGCGGAGTCGGCCGAGCGAGGACGATGCGTGCACGAAACCAGCGGGCTGGCGGGTCGGAGAGGACCAAGGCGGGTGTTGGGTGCGGGCGGAGCCTGCCGCGGTCGGAGCCGGTCACGGGGCAGCGGCCGTACGGGCAGGACGACCGAGGCGGAGATGGCCGGCCGCGAGCGGGGCCGGTTGGCAACGAGGGCCCTCGCCATGCGTGGAGCCAGCGGCAGCTGGCTGGGCATCCGGCTAGGTGTGTAACCGTCCAAGCATGTGCGTACACACGGCGAACGGTAGGCATGCATGTACCTAGTGCATCCGGTCAGGGAAGCCGGCTAGCCATGCACGTACCTCATGTAGCCAGCATGCACGTACATGGTGCAGCCAACGACGGCATGCATGTACAAGTCGCACGCATGCACGTATATCGCTTTTGCTTTCTTTGGCTTTGGGAAGCCGGCCCGTCCTTTTTTCCTCTCTCTTTTCGACGGTCCTAAGGGGTCGCGGAGCTCAGATAGAGGCAGGGAGCCGATGGTGGCGAGCCGGAGCGGGGGCACGACCGACAGGCCCGCACGGGCGAAGACGGCGTGGACGCGGCCAGAACGGGTCGCAGCCGGGCGGCAGCCGAGCGCGGGAGCGCGGTGCTCGGTCCGACGGCCGATGGGGCGACGCGGCCAGGCGCAGGACGACGCGGCCAAGCGCGGGAGGCTACTAGCGCGGGCGTGCAGTGCCCATGCCTCATAGGAGCAAGCACGGAGGAGCCAAACATGGGCACGCAACCGTCCGTATCGCGCCCATGCTGCACACGAGCAAGCACTGGTGCCTTCCCGGGACAGAGCGAGCATGCGGGCTTGCAGCCGTCCAGCACGCGAGCACGTGGGTGGATGGACGGTCAGCGTCAGTAGTGTCCGCCGTGCGGCCGGCCACTATTCCACTGTACGAACAGTGTCTGCCGCGCGTTTGGCCACTGTGCATGTAGTAGACAGGAAGTTGCTTGCGAAGGTGCTCGCCCCGCTACTGTACGAGCAGTGCCCGCTCGACCACTGTAGGAGCAGCATCTGCAGCCTCTGCTCTACTGAAGTTTTTGAGCACCTGGGCCGGCGAGTTGTGCGGCGTGTGCTTGGCGCCCGTGTGGTCGAGGGGCCTGAGTATGACGAGGAACTTGGTCTTGAGGAGGCTAGAGATGACACCGCGCTGGCACGGGCCGCCCGAGAGGCCGAGCGGACGGTCGTCATCGCAGGCGGCAATGACGTGGTCGACGTCGAGGAGCAGAGCGACCGCGAGCCTCCGCAGCGCGAGGACCACGGGCGCACTGCCAGGGCGATTGGAGGTGGTCTGGAGGCGGCGTGCACACATCCGGGCGGCTCGGACGGGGTCGCCGTGTCGGCGTCCATGGCGCTCGGGGCCGGTCGGGGCCTTGGGTGGCGCGGGTGCGGGGAAATGCACGCGGGGGTTGATGCAGGACAAAATGAATGGCGCTGTGGGTGCTTGAAGGAGAGTAACTTGGCGACCACGGCGAGGCACTAGAGGTGCACATGCGGCAACTTGATGTGGCTCTGGCCATGGTGTGGTGGTCTCGAGGACGTGGCCAAAGGGAACCGCTCGAGGAGGCGGGCGACAATGGAGAGGGCGACGGATGAAAGAACCGCCTGCGGTGAGGGCGGTGAAGGAGCGGGCGATGGAGACCGGAGCGAGGGCGCGAGCGGGCGCGTGGCCGGAGCCGCCGTGCGGACGCGCAGACACAGCATGGGGGCGTGCGGCCCCGGTGGCGAAAGCAGGAGGAGCAACGGGGCGCCGTGGGTGCACGGCTGGAGCGTCCGTGGGGACGCGCGGACGACCACGTCAGAGCGGGACGTAGAACGGGAAGTCGGGGCGGCGACGGAACAAGCAAAGCCACGGTAGAGGAGATGAAGAGGATTTGACGGCGATGAGGACGTGTCGGCCCGTGCGGTCGCTCCAGGGGTGTGTCGATGTCAGGCCCCCGAGCGCTACCGGAGAGACGGCGGCGATGCCACGGTGATTGGGACGAAAAAGGGTCCCACCCGGACCGTGGTTCCAGCGGCAGCTTGGCCCACGGTGGGCGCAAACTGCCATCGTTTTCTCATTATGGGTCACGCAAGACGGCAGATGCCATGGGGTGGCTTATCGAGGTGAGGGCAAGCCTGTCGTGGATGATCCGGGATGGGTATGCGAATAGCATGCAGTGGTTGACCCAGGTTCGGGGCTCTCCGGAGAGATAATACCCCTACTCCTACATATATGTATAACTGAGGTACATTTGGTGCATGCTTGCTCCTTGAGCTATTTGGGGAGGAGAGCCATGAGGCTTCTTGCCTCATACATCTCATACATGAGTGTGAGAGTGGGGATGAGAGGATGTGAGGGAATCTAACCCCCTTGAGAGGGTGAGAGGGGGCCTTTATATAGGCATGGATGGGTAGCTTGGGATGTAAGCCATAGTGGATAGCTTACATCCCAAGCATCTTGAGGTGTAAGCTATCATGGGTATCTTACATGTCAAGCCACATGTAACTTGTGGATTAAGCTATGTCTGTCCACTGATGCACTTTATAAATCAATGTCCAGGGGACAGGTTACACTGTAGAGAGTACTACATGATGCATGTACAGTGTGCTCCTGCTCGCCAATAGCGCATCGCCATGAGATATAGCCGTCTGGTCCACGTGTGTCCGATGGGACGTCGGGAGCTGACTTCGTCAGGCCGCAGCCGGACGGGAGGAGCCGAACGGGAGGAGCCGGACAGGGGGAACCGGACAGGAGGAGCCGGACAAGTGGAGGTTGCCGAGCCGGACGGGTGGAGGCTGCCGAGCCGGACGGGTGGAGGTAATCTGTGAGCCACAAGGACTCAGCAATCATGCGCCCAGGTACCGAGATTATTCAAGCTTAAAGGTTGGGGTGGGGTATGTGTTTAGTTTGCAGCAGCACTAAGCATTTATGGTGGCTAAACTTACGTAACATGAAGATAAATGTGAGTGGCCTACGATGAACGTTCGATGCTAGAGTGACCTCTATGAGATCCTGAACACTTACTTATGTCAATCATAACCCCATCGTGTTCTCTCTCGGATCATGTTCACGAGCAGAGACGATCATAGTTACTCACACAGTTGGTGTATTTTATTAGAGTTTACTTCCAGTTTACTATAACCGGGTGTTATACAAATATCCAAGTTGCCACATAGCCGCGGGCACGGCTTTCCGAAAGATTTGACCCTGCAGGGGTGCTCCAACTAGTCCATCACAAATTAACCACACTACGCGGGAATAGCCTCGACCACGGATCTCGTGATCATCTTGGGCAACTCCAAAGGAATTCCAACACCTCGAGATAGCCCGAAGAAAGTTAGAGCCCTCACCCAAGACACTCGATAAAGGTAAAAACAAGTCTAGCAAGACCACCCGAAGTGTCGATGAACCCGATAAGAATCGCGTATCTCGTTCTCAGGACATGACCGGATGAGCATAGCGTACAGTGGCCTGATAGAAATCTCCCGAGTTGCCCGGGTTGGCCCCACACATGACTCTAGTTTGGACCAACACTCATGAGGAGCACTGGCCCGGGGGTTGATTAATTATCCATGGGGTTGCAAAGCCCTATGCAAATTTTATTAAGTTGTTAAGAAAATGCAGTACCAAAGTTGGATCTTGCCAGACAAGTTTTAATCTCAACCGAATAAACAAGGGGTCCCCATAACAACCCCGAGCATGTTAGGAGCGCAAAGTATGGAAACATAACACCGGTAACAAGAAACTATGGCGGTAACAACGGAACAAAACACCTAGCAAAAGGCCAAGCCATCCACCAATACCAAAATATATATGTGCATTAATTTAAATAACAAATAATATTGTGATATGCCAAAACCATGTTTTCACATGGAACAACCTGCACCTGCAACTAAGAACGCTATAAGAGGGGTTGAGCAGCGGTAACTTAGCCAATCATAGGTTTGCTAGGATGTGGAGGGTTAGAGGCTATCATGGAAATTAGGAGGCTGACATTCAAGTGGTAGGTAGCGCAATTGTAACGATAAGAGCGAGACTCTAGCAAGCGAAAATAGTATCAGGATCCGGGTACGATCATCTTGCCTGTTGGTTCTTCAGTGGAACAAGTAGCGGGATCCTAGTAGTTGTACTCGCCTGGCTCTTCGTACTCAGGTTCGACGTTCGCGGCTACCCACAACAAACAGCAAGAATAAACAAACAACCATGGTGCAATGCACAAGCAAGATTGATGCATGCTTAGGTGAAGAGTTTTTAACATGGCAATCCTAAATAGTCATGTTTCCCATGCAAAGGGTTGGTTATTAATGAATCTGGACAGAACCTGATGTTAAGGTATTTAGACATGCATGAACATGGAAAATATGGATGCAACATGCAAAAACGATAAAAATGCATATGAAGAACGTAAGAAACGGAGTTACGGTTCTCACGATACGCTCACGACAAGATACGAAGGCAAAACACAAGACAAGAAGGACCTGGGCTATTCCTTGGCATTCCAACGTAGCCACTGGATAGGCAATGAAAAACCACACACAATGGAGCTAAAGATCAAGCAATTCCATTGAGTATAGCTCCCACAAGTGACAAAACAATAAAACAAACAATCTGCCACAAAACAGGAACATGGCAACTTTCACAGCCAAAAACTTGAGCTACAAGAATCCTGGAACCACAAACAAGGTATTGACAGAAACTACATAACATGCTTATGAACTTATCCAACTACACAATCTAGAAAGGAGGCACGCATCAATAAGCATGAAGCTCACAAGTTGGCATGATGAAACGGAAATCTGGGACTTAGTGAAAATAACAGTTTTCTGGAATCTGAGTTAATCTCATAGCAAGTTGACAACAGAAACTAATGGTGATAGAGACCACCTCATGGCATGTCCAAATTTGGAATAAATACTATAAATGGAAATAAGCTAATTAACACTAAAACAAGAAAACACACAAATAAATAGTGCATGACAAGTGGGGCATGGGCCCACTTGTCATACACACACACTCAACACACACACACTACACTAGCACACACACTAGCATACACACACACGCACAACACATGCACACCAGATCCTTCCACCACAGAGGATCCTGCCACCACTAGCACACACACACACTACACCATAGCCACACCAGATCAGGCCCATGGCCACACCGGATCCTACCCGCGGCCATACACACACCACACCACACAAAAATAAAACAAACGAAAGGCATGGGGGGAATCAAACCCGTGCCCTCGCGGTCTTCCCCTGGTTCGGCTACCACTATGCTATGCTCGGGCCACTGACATAGAGGGGGCAAAATGCTAGAAAGACAGAGAAGAAGGTGGCTTCCTCTTCCCTGCGACGGAGAAGAAGATGACGGCACCGGCGGCTCTAGCAGTGCCCTCCGGCGACGTTGACCACCGGCGGGAGCTGCGAACGCGGGGGGGTCCCATTCCCATCTTCTACGCGGAGCACGGGCAGCAAAACACAATGCAGGGGAGCATGGAGCTCCCTACTCATGGCGGAAGCCATGACTCGCTACAGACGCGATGCGAGGCTACACGGGGCTACGGGGTGGCCGGAACATGCGTGAAGCATCTACTGCGGGGCTGCAGGAACGACGCGGTGCGCGACGAGACGAGCGGGAGAACGGAGGGGGACACACGGCCCGGCAGCACTAGCTGCACCCTCTCTGAAGAACAGATTCAGAGACGGCACGGGGCGTGAGGAGCACGCCAAATACATGGCACGGCGGGGAACTACGGGCGACCAGCCGCTTCGAGGAGGCACGGAGGAGGAGAAGGGAGTACCTTCCCTACCTTGGCACAAGGACGGGGATAGAGACGCGGCAGGCAGACGGCAACGAGGCGAAGAAGACCGGCACAGCACTGCACGGGAACTGCAGGAAGAAGCTGGCAAAGAGGAAGCCGCTTTTGGCTCGCAGACGACACGAGCGAAGGCAAGGGCAACGGCAGGAACTCCACTTGCACGATCCACGTGCCGGGGAGGAAGGAGACGAGGCGGGAACGCTACCCCGAGCTCGAGCTCGCGCTCGGCCAGAGCATGGCGGCAGGGCGTCGACGAGGGGCTTGGAGAGACTTATCGACGGTGGGGAGGGGAGAAGATGGGCAGAACCGAGACAGGAGAAACCCTAGGGCACGGGGGACACTACAAATAGTCGGCTCGGGCTCCCGTCGGCCGTCAAATTGGCACGGACGCTGATGTGGCCTCTACCGATGAGCGTCGTACAGGAGAACGGCGAACGCGTGCACCTGGGAGGCTACGGGCTGCACAACTGCATTACTGGGCCGCTGCAGGCAAGGAGGCCTAGGAGGCAAGCTCCCTCTCTCTCAAAACAAAACCGAAGGTTTTTTTATTTAAACAAAATCAGCTCACTTACACAACCCCCACAAAAATGATTAAATGGATTTTGACAAAAATAAAAATACTTTTGCAAACAAGAAATTAAGACCTGATTTATAAAAATAGCTAGTGGATTTTTAGAGCAACTAATTTGAAATATTTTTAAATGCAACAGCCCCTATTTATTTAAGCCCCCAAGATCATAAAGCACAAAACATTAAAAGAACCACACTCACATGCTTGAATATCATAGGCTATCTCTTGAACATTTTAAAACAATTTAATTTAGCAATTAATAAGTTGATTGATGGCAATGGAAATAAAGGCTAATGGGTTGGGTTTGATAGAAAATATTAAGAGAGGGGGAAGAGAAGGAGTGTTGCACCACCTACACTCAAACCACATCACACCACACAAGAACACACCCAACCATAACAAGGTCACATCACAAACAAGGCATGGCATGATGAATGATATGATGCATGATGCATGAATGCATGAACAAGACATGCCATGACAAGGAGCAAAATCGTTTCATAACTCATGACAACAAGGTTCGTATAAGATACATGCCCAACAAGGTTGGGACAACACTTGGGCTGGTACACGACCGCTCCTCGCTCCGCCCGCGCCAGCCCTGCTGAACTGAGGGGGGAGGCGTGTTTAGGATCATCACATCATCATCATCGTCATCATTGTCATTGGTCCAGTACCTGATCATGGAACCGATAGGGAACTCACCGGCTCCGCTGGGCTCTCCAGTCGCGCCGTGCCCTTCGGCTCCGCTGGGCCTGCCGACTCGCGGGTCGGCCGGCTCCTCGACCCCTCCAGAGGAGTCAACCCCCTATTCAGGCGGACCTCCCCACTAGTAGTCTTTGTAGTCGGAGTGTCGCGCTCTGCCTCGAAGATTTGGGGGTGCAGGACGTCCGCGTGTTCTATCGCACGAACAACTGCGGTCAGCACGGAGAAGTGAGGTTTGGCGTCGGCTACAGGCTGGGAAGAATCAAATGAAAAGAGCCGCCTCAACAAAACGTACCAGGGGAGGACAGTTGATGCGGTCGTATGGCTCCATGCCGAAAGTCCATGACGCTTGCGCCAGCTTGAACGTCGTGATGGCGTTCACCCGCTTCGCCACCTGAGACGGCATCAGGTCGACGGTCGTCAGCCGGCAGGGGTCCCGACAGCCAGACATGTCACAGATCCGGTGCAGCCTCATTTGGAGAGCCAGCACCCAGCACGAGATGAATCCCGCCACCAGATCGGAGGCAACCAACCCCTCAGCAGTCCTCAGCTACACGAGCTGGCCGAGATCTGCCAGAGCCACTACGCGTGGAGCGGCTCTTGACCAGTTGACTCCGGTGGACTTCTCATCAATGAAGGGAGGCAGCCGGATATAGTCCTGCTGCGGGTTGGCGTTCTTCACGTAGAAGAACGTTCGGTGCCACCCTTTGACGGAGTCGATGAGGGAGAAGTGCGGGAAGCACGTGCCGCCGAGCACACCACCGTGCCCCCGCAGGCGTTTGCTCTTCAAAGACTTGAGGTAGAAGGGAGAGTTCAAGAGGTCGAGGAAGGGAAGAACCCTTAGGTACCCCTCGCATGGCGTCACGAAGCCGGCGAGGTAGAGAATGGCGTTGGGGCCGAGATGGTGTGGCTGCAAGTCGAACGTGTCCATCATCAGTCGGAAGAAGTGGCTCACCGGGAGCCCGAAGCTGCGGGAGAAATGCCAGAGGAAGACAATGAACTCCCCTGGCTGCAGCGCCGGCACCACCTCATCGCCCGGCGCGCGGGCAATCACATGCTCCGCCGGTGGCAGCATGTGCGCGCTGCAGAGGTCCGCGATGGCGTCCTTGGTAACCACGGATCCGGCCTAGCTTCCTCCACGCTCGTCGGCCATTGCGATGGTAGGACGGCGTGCGAGCGTGGTTGCGAGCTTGAGGAGCAGCGATGCGCGAGGGAACAAGGGAGGAAAAGAGAAGAGGCAGCAAGGGGGCAAGTGGGGTGCGGGTATCTCCGCCTCCTACCCTTCCTCCCCTTTTAAATGGGGAGGCCACGACCGGGGGACGTGGCGATTAACTGCGCCCACTCCCCCGGAATTCCCGCGCACGCATGGGCGGCCCAGGCTGTAACCATCATTTTGGGGCGCAGAAGATCCTTGCCTGCGCCCCGAGGCCTACTAGGCTGCCCCCGAGGCCTAGCGGACTAGGCCCAGGGCAATGTCCCGTCTACCTGCGTGCACGGGTCCCATGACATCATTACCCGCTGCGTGGCGCTGCGCGGGCCGGCTCGGGGCCCGGGGCGTCACGCCGGAACCCGAGGCGTCAGGTTCGACTACTGATCGGCTAGCCTTTCGGCTTCACACCAAAGGCGGGCATCGCTAGGGAGAAGGCCGGCTCCCCTCCGTCTATTGGACGAGGGCACCCGCCGGCTTCGGGGACTACTGACGGGGTTATTACCCCTAGGTATGCCAAGGCAATGGGGTTCTCCTCCCCACTTCGAAGAAAAAGTACGTCACCGGCTGGCCCCGGCCGGCTGGAGGACAGCCGACTGGTGCGACTGCCGGCTGGCCCGACGATGGTTGGTCAAGGTATCGGCTCGGTCCCCGGCCGGCTGGGCGTGACCGGCTGCCTTCTGGCCGCCTCCTCACTTGACCCCAGGGCAGACAAGCAACGTCTCGTCCCTCCGCGTGCGGGTATGGCAACACGACGTGACCGCCACGACGGGTGCCAATGTAGCCATAGTGGCCACTCACACACGAGCGCGTGTGGCTATAGTCCGGTCATCCAGGCCGCTGAATTTGGTAACCGCGATCAGGCAGGGCAACAGTGCTGGCATGCCCCCGCCCACTCGATTACCTGTGGCGGCGTGGCTACAGCACAGCCGGCCGTACCAAAGGATTCGGCCGGCTGGCGCTTGGCGACGCCACCTGGGCGGCCCGTGCCATAGCAGGTGGGCGGGGGGCAATCGCGGAGCCGGCTGGCGGTCCCCAGCGGGCGATGGGACCGTGCATTCGGTGGACCCTACGAGCGATGAGATGGCTCGAGGGGCGGGATCCCCTAGTCAGCCGGAGAGGCTGCCTGCCGGGTCCCCCCACTTGTGTACCTCAAGAATATTGTAAGCCGGGGGCTTGGCCTATAAAAACCCCCAAGCCCCCCATGCAACGCGGACAACAAGTCTCACACACACTCCCACGGGATACTTCCCATGCTCTCTCACACTTCATAGCGTAGGAAGGCGTGCCGTCTGCTCCCTCTTCCTCCTCTAGACACAGATCCAGGAGCAACCTTGTAAACATACCCATCCATCAAACTAGACCAAGCAGGACTAGGGGTGTTACCTCCCATGGAGGGCCCTGAACCTAGGTACATCATGTGTCACCATCGCTTGTACCTAATCCCGCTCCCGGAGCCCGTCGGCGTCCTTCGGCCCCAACCACCTACAATAATCCTACCCATGGCATCTGTTGTGAGAAAACGACGACAATTGCTATCCACTCGGAAAGGTTTTAACTTAGGCGAAAGCATGTTCGCAGCTAAGCCCCTGAGTGCGAGGGTCGCCCAACACTCGGAGAAGTTTTGCACTGAGACGAATACAGTTTCGTAGTTAAGTCACCGAGTGAATGGACTGCTATTCACTTGGCAGGGTATTTATCTTAGGCGAAAGCATGTTCGTAGCTAAGCCCCCGAGTGTGAGGATTGCTCGACACTCGAAGAAGTTTTGAACTGAGATGAAGGCCGGTTCATAGCTAAGTCGTCGAGTGAATGGACTGCTATCCACTCGGCTGGGTGTTTAACATAGGCGAAAGCATGTTTGCAGCTAAGCCCCCGAATGTGAGGATTGCTCGACACTCGGAGTGTTCCCAAGTGTGAATTGCATGATCGGAATCGACAAAAGACTGCAGAAGTCTAACTTGCATATATGACATGCTCTGAAATATTTTTATTACATCAAAAACCCTTTTGTCTCTAGGTATAGAAGCACCGGAGCAAATCTGCGTTCCAGGCCCGTGGCTCATCCATCTGCTTCTTGAGGTTGTACAAGTGATAAGCTCCATTGTTCAACACCTTTGTGACGACGAAGGGACCCTCCCATGCAGGAGCGAGCTTGTGGGGTCTATGCTGATCCACTCGGAGCACCAAAGTCCCCTCATGAAACGACAGACTCTTGACATTCTTTGCATGGAAGCACCGCGGATCTTGCTGATAAGCCATGGTCTGGATCAGGGCCATCTCGCGCTCTTCCTCCAGGAGGTCGACGCCATCCTGTCTGGCTTGTTCAGCTTCGGTCTCATAATAAAGTTCCACTCGGGGAGAGTGGTGAAACAAATCACTCGGCAGGACAGCTTCGGCTAGATAGACCAGGAAAAAAGGGGTTCGTACAGTCGATCGATTGGGTGTTGTCCTCAGGCCCCATAAAACAGATGGCAACTCTGTCACCCAGGCTCCAACTGTATGGTCCAAGTCGCGCATGAGAAGAGGCTTCAAACCTTGAAGGATGAGACAGTTAGCTCGCTCAACTTGACCATTAGTTTGGGGGTGTGCAAGAGAAGCATAATCCACCCGAGTGCCTTGAGAGGTGCAGAAGTTTCTGAATTATTCCGAGTCAAAGTTGGTGCCATTATCCGTGATGATGTTGTGAGGAATGCCGTATCGGAAAATTATTTCCCTCATGAATATGACCGCCGTGCGAGAATTCAACTTCTTTATCGGATTGGCCTCTATCCACTTTGTAAATTTGTCGACTGCGACTAGCAAATGAGTGAATCCGCCTTTTCCAGTCCGAAAGGGACCAACCATATCTAGTCCCCAAACAGTAAACGGCCAGGGGATTGTCTTCAAAGCAGACGCCAGATTGTGGGACAAGTTTGCATAGAACTAGCACCCTTCACAATGATCGA
Source organism: Hordeum marinum (assembly GCA_022496015.1). Taxonomy (NCBI): domain Eukaryota; kingdom Viridiplantae; phylum Streptophyta; class Magnoliopsida; order Poales; family Poaceae; genus Hordeum; species Hordeum marinum. The sequence goes on along the minus strand of CM039674.1, from coordinate 424,616,326 downwards.
CAATGTCTTTAGCCATCTCATTAGCCTGTGGCCAGAAGAAACCAGCGTGGTATGCTTTAGTGACGATTGTCTGTGAGGACGCATGATGGCCGCAAGTTCCTGAGTGGATTTCATCCAAAATCACTCAACCTTCTTCAGGGGAGATGCAACGCTGCGTCACGCTAGTCGCACTTTCTCTGAACAACTGATCCCCGATCATAGTAAAAGCTTTCGACCTGCGCACAAATCTGTCGAGCTTCTGTCTCGTGTTCAGCGAGTTCTTGTCTGAGGATATATGCAATATAGGGCACCGTCCAATCGGGAATGACAACCAGAATCTCCATAACTAAATCAATTACTACAGCGACATCGACTTCAGTCGGATCGATGGAGCTCATAGCTTGCAGGGGCTCTTCGATGAAAGGATCTTCTTGTACCGAAGGTGTATGGAGGTGTTCCAAAAATACATTGTTGGGGACAGGTCGTCGAGTGGATCCAATCTTTGCTAGCTCATCAGCTACTTGATTCTTCACTTGGGGAACATGATGAAGTTCCAGACCTTCAAGCTTCTTCTCAAGCTTTCTAACAGCACTGCAGTATCCAGTCATGGCGGGGTTTCGAACGTCCCACTCTTTCATAACTTGATTGATCACCAAATTTGAGTCGCCATAAACCATCAGGTGCTTGACGTCGAGTGAGATAACCATGCGCAACCCATACAAAAGTCCTTCATATTCTGCTTCATTATTGGAGGAATCAAAGTGAATTTGCAAGACGTAACTAATTTTGTCTCCCTTCGTAGATATGTGTGAGCTTCTGTGAGCTTGTGAACATCGTGCACTCACATGAGAGTATTCATTCGGGTAATGGGGCTGATTTTCTCAGGGTTGACGTTGATCCCTCATTCGGAAACGAGAAAACCGAGTAACTTGCCGCCAGGGACGCCGAAAGTACACTTGGCCGGATTCAGCTTTATATCGTATCTCCTCAGATTAGCGAATGTTTCGGCCAAGTCAGCCGTATGAACTTGTCTTGCAAGAGATGAGCGACCTCTTCTCTTACTGCTTTACGCTTCTCTGTTGCCCATAAACGCAAGTGCTCCTTGACGGGTTTGGCCTTGGGATCAACTCTCAGTCGGTGCTCAACCAGCTCCCTGGGAACCCTCGGCATGTCAGCAAGCTTCCGTGCAAAGATATCCCAGTTCTCACGGAGGAACAGGATGAGCTCGACTTCCTATTTGCTGTCGAGTGTTGATGATATATTGGTCGGTGCAGCAGTCAAATTCGTCAGGTGGATGTGTACTTTCTTCACTTCCCCTGCCGAGTGAAATGCAGACTCGGAAGCAGGCTTCTTAGCGCGCAGCAAATCAACAGGGTTGGCGCTCTTCTTGTACTCTTCCAGCTCAACCATAGCCATCTGGTGATCGTGATTTTGGAGCCTTGCTGGAGACACTCTTTAGCCTGCTGTCGATTGCCAGTGACCGTGATAACACCCTTGGGGCCTGGCATCTTCAACTTGAGATACACATAACATGGGCGGGCCATGAAACGAGCATACATGGGTCGACCCAGAATGGCATGATGAGCGCTCTAGAAATCACCGACTTCCAACGTCAAGTTTTCCTTTTGAAAATTTCTATTTGTTCCGAATGTCACATCCAATGCAATCTGGCTGAGTGACTTGGCCTTCTTCCCTGGGATGACTCCATGAAATTGCATGTTGCTCTCACTCAGTTGGGACATCAGAATGCCCATCCCTTTAAGGGTATCTGCATAGAGGATGTTCAGGCCGCTGCCACCTTCCATGAGGACCTTTCGGAGTCCAGTGCCCCCGACAACCGAATCAACCACTAAAGCCTATTGACCAGGAGTGGCCACATGAGCAGGATGATCTATTTGGTCAAATGTGATGGCATACTGCAACCACTTGAGGTAGGTGGGGCTGGTAGGGATGGCCATGTTGACTTCTCTATTGATGACCTTCAGTCGACTCTTCCTTTCTACATCAGCGAAAATCATTAGTGTAGCGGTGACATCTGGGGATGTTTCTTTGTCTTCATCATCCTTCTCAGGATTCTTCTCACTCGACGGAGTCTCTTTGAACTACTGAATGAGCAGTCGACACTGTCGAGTGGTGTGCTTGGGCAATATCAAGTTGCCTTCTTTGTCTTTTCTCATGTGGATTGCACACGGTAAATCCAACACATCAGTCCCCGACTGACTCTTTCCTTTCTTGGGGTTAAACTGTCCTTTGGACTTCCCCTTGTTCTTTGCATGGGTCGCCAGCGCAGCTACCTCTGCCTGGACAGGGCCATCAGCCTTCCGCTTCTGCTTCCGACTGGAATTGTCGCCGGCATCGCTGACGACTGCTTTTCCTTTGCCGCTGCGGAGGTGGTCTTCTTCTTCGGCATTGGCATACCGAGTGGCGGTTTCCATCATTTTACTAAGTGATCTGTCGCCTGTTCGACCAAACTTGAAGTAAAGCTCTCTGTATTTCACACCAGCCTTGAAAGCACAAACAACCTCATGTTCAGAAACATTTTCCACTGTATGATGCAGAGTGGACCAGCCTTGAATGTAATCCTTCAAGGACTCATTGGGATTCTGAACACAATGTTGTAAGTCAATCAACCCGGCAGGATGCTTGCAGGTACCCTCGAAAGTTCTAATGAACACTCGGGCGAGATCTTCCTGCAATATATATTGGATGGAGCCAAACAATTCAGCCATGCATGAGTAGAACCATCCAACATTAAGGACAAATGTTTCATTGAAACGTTATCATTGCCACCACCAATATGAAATGCCACTCGGTAATCGTCCAACCAAGTCTCTGGCTTTGCCTCGCCAGAAAACTTCCCGATCCCAGCCGCCAACTTGAAATTGGGGGGAATCTCTATAGAACGTATGGCCCTGCTAAAGCACTCAGGCCAGAAATAACAGTTGTGCTGCCACTCGGAAAATCTCTGTCTTGTCCATCTTTGTGCACTTTGCCTCTGAGTGAGGAGATCACAAGCATCAAACCCTGCATTCCGCTCGTCACTGAATGAGCACCTTTCATCCTGGTGCCAGGGCACGTGCGGACTACCCTGCGGAGGAGTGGGCACTCGACGGTGGTCGTCACGGTGAAACAGATCTCTGACCTTATCTTCACGAAAACCTCTGCCCCTTCAGTGCAAGGACGATCCAGGGCTATGCGCCGACTGGACGGTCTCTGCCCTGGGTGAGTTACTGTGTATCCTGTTGCGCGACTATGAAACAAAAGAATTCTAACGCTGCGCTGCATCTACCAATGATCTAATCTGCATCAACCCTCTACCAGCCTCAGACCGAGACGGTTGAATGGAATCTGCTATCCTAGTAGCAGTTGCAACATTTAACACAGGAGTATGGTATACCTCAACATTGTTATTGATATCCAGTCGAAAACAGCTGTCGTTGACGTCGACTAGAAACTGGTGGGCGCTGGCGAGCGCGCTCGTCGAGTTCTCTCTGAAGCGCTTCCAACCAAATACATGTGGCCTCCAAGGCCTGGGCCTTGGCGGTCGTACCAACAATGGGAGTATGAAGGACTTCACCATTGTGACGCGGATGTTCACTCAACGGTCCGCCAGTGTCAGGCTTGTCGTGGCCGAAGCCCGGCGGCGGACTTTGATGGGATCCTGCCATAACGACCTCCGCTGCAGGATCGCAACTCTTGCATTCGGAAGGAACATCAGACTGATCAGAGTCCGACTCGAACACGCCGTGAAGGAATTCGGCGGGCTCGATCACTGCAACCTGCGGAGAAGTTTAGCAAGCCATTGCATGTGTGACCCAGCAACGGAGTCGTGAGCGACCGGATCACTTGCGACGACGATCAGCGGGGGGAGCCGACGAATATGGAGTCGACGGCTACCGCAGAAGCACGCCGCAAGGACTCGCACGGAAGTGCGTAGCCCTACGAACTGGGAGCGCCTCGACGTCGAGAGGTGCTTCTTGTAGCCATGCCAAATCGTCAGCGATAAAGGCGAGTGCTCCGAAAGGGATCTCGTGTCCTAGAGCAAAAACACCACCGGAAGACATGTCGAAGGGAGAAAAACGCAACCCCGCCAGAAGTCGCTTAGACGCCTGCCCCACGGTGGGTGCCAACTGTCGTTGGAACAAACCTGACAGTAGAAGGTAGGGGTACGAAAGGAGAGGGCAGAGTCCTAGCTACGGTGAGGATGTACATATGGATGTATGAGTTCAGGTCCCTCTCGTGGAGGTAACAGCCCTACGTCTCAGTGCTCTGGAGCTTTGTCGTGTGGAGAATAGAGATTACAAAGGTTTCGAACCCTTGTGCCAGAGGGGAGGGGCAGCTTATATAGAGTTCGCTGCCCCTCATAATTACCAGTCATCCAAGGGTCCGATCGTGGGTATAAAGACTAGCATTACTGGTAGCGTACATCATAATTGCTACTAATGACGACTGACCTAACGCCTGCCTGTTGGCCTCCTGGGAGTGGCTTCTGGTCTTCTGGTGTCGACTGGAAGTGAGGTCTTCCGAGTGATAGGCGACTGTCGAGTGGAGGAACAAGCCTCCGAGTGGATTGCTTGTCAAGTGACTTGAGCACCATGGGGAATCCAGTCGGAATCTTTCATGTGATCTTTAAGTCCTGTGACTCAGTGTCCATAGGTAGGGTATGTAGGTCAGGCCTAGGACCCTACCCCAGGTACATATCCTTGTCAGCAACCATTTGATGTCCCCGGTGTTCCCAGGGAGGTAATTGAGCACCACCTTGCCGTCTATCCCCACACGCGGCCCTCCAAGTAGAAAGTCGAGAAGCAAGCCTTGGAGCGGCAAGAATTCATTGCCATGGAAATCAAGAAATTGGAAGCGGCAGGCTTGGTCAGAGGAGTGCTCCATCCAACATGGTTGGCCAATCCAGTTGTAGTGCACAAGGTGAATGGAAAATGGAGGCTATGCATTGATTATACAGATCTCAACAAGGCCTGTCCAAAAGATCCTTTCCCCTTGGTGTGCATCAACCAGATTGTGGACTCCACTGCAGGCTGTGATTTGCTGTCATTCATCGATGCTTATTTAGGATACCACCAGATCTTCATGTCCAAGGAAGATGAAGATAAGACCGCATTTATCACCCCATGTGGTATGTATTGCTTTATGCGTATGCCTTTCAGGTTGAAAAGTGTTGGTTCGATATTTGCAAGATCAGTCCAAATTGGTTTTGAGCCCCAACTACATAGAAGTCTGGAAGCTTATATGGATGACATAGTGGTCAAAACCAAGTACAAAGCAACGCTCGTGCAGGACCTGGAAGAGACATTTGCGAATCTGCGCAAGATCAACTTAAAGCTCAATCCTGAGAAATGCGTGTTTGGTGTTCCATTCGGCAAGCTTCTCGGGTTCTTTGTATCTCAACGCAGGATCGAGGCAAACCCCGACAAGATCAAATCAATCGAGTAGATTGAAGCACCAAAACGCCGCAAGGATGTGTGTCGTCTTGTCGGCTACGTTGTGGCTCTGAGTAGGTTCATCTCAAAGTCTGCTGAGCGCACCCTGCCCTTTTTCAAAATCTTGAAGAAGGCCGGTCCAATGAAGTGGACTCCGGAAGCAGAGGCAGTGCTCCAAGATTTGAAGAGGTACCTCTCCTCTCCACCAATACTAGTCGTGCCTAGACCACAAGAGTCGTTGTTGCTATAATTGGCGGCAACGAATCAAGTGGCTAGTGCTACGTTGGTGGCGTAGAGAGAAGCCAACGGGGAAGCAGCGACAGGGGCAGGATCGCCAACCAACAAACCGGGATCTTCCCCGGTAAGGTATGGTGCCGACAAGTCAGGACCTACACAAATAAATGAAGCTACACAAAAGAAGAAAATGGTGCAGTGCCCAGTGTACTTCATCAGCTCCCTTTTGCGAGGGGCCAGGTCAAGGTACATTGGTGTACTAAAGTTACTTTTTGGCCTCCTCATGGCCTCAAGGAAGTTGCGCCATTATTTTCAAGCACGTGAAATTACCACCGTCACTCGCTTTCCGCTACAACGGATTTTGCAAAACCCAGACACTACCGGTAGGATTGTGGAGTGGGCTTTGCGGTTGTCAAGCTTCGGCCTCAAGTTTGAAAGCACTTCAACCATCCATATAAGAGCTTTGGCAGAATTCATTACGTAATGGACTCCAACGCCAGACAAAGAGATCCAGGAAACAACCATCCCCGGCAAGGAAACAAGCCAAGAATGGGTTATGTACTTTGACGGAGCTTTCTCCCTGCAGGGAGCCAATGCTGGCATGCTGCTTGTCGCACCCATCGGAGAGCACCTCAATTATGTAATTTAGATGCACTTTCCCCGGGAGAAGTCGACAAACAACACCGCGGAGTATGAGGGGCTGCTTGCTGGCCTCAGAATCAAGGTAGACCTTGGGATCAAGAAACTCATTGTTAGAGGAGATTCATAGCTTGTCATCAAACAAGTCAATAAGGATTATCAGAGCCCATTAATGAAAGCTTACGTAGATGAAATGAGGAAGTTGGAGGAGCGCTTTGATGGTCTTCAAGCTGAGCATGTTCCTCATGCAGAGAATAGTGTTGCCGAGGAGCTGTTGAAGCATGTTGCCCTCAAGTAACCTGTGGAACCAGTGACTTTCGTGCTCCAACTGAATCAGCCATCCGTATCGCCGCTGGCAAAGCAGAACAAGAGGAGGAAGTTGATTTTTTTTCCAGTACTTCCCGGCAGAGCTTACAGAAGCCGCCGGCAAGGAAGTTGCCAGGATCAACGCCAATCTTGTCGGGGGGGCAACAGGCTCCGGCAGGGCCTCAAGCCCTTGCCGTAGAGACAAGCACCCCCGTGGCAGAACACATGCCTTTAGTCCTTGCCGTCGAGCCTCAAGCTCCATCATGGGCATAGTTCATAGTTCAGTTCCTTCAAATAGGAGAACTCCCGGAGGAACAGGAAGAAGCGGAGAAAATAGCCCGTCAGTCTAGTATGTACCAATTTGTGGACGATGTCTTGTATAGGAAGAGATCGAACGGTGTGAAATTGAAGTGCGTTCCCCGAGAAGATGGACTAGAGCTATTGGCGGAGATACATGGATGCATATGTGGCTCCCACATAGGATCAAAAGCTCTTGCTGGGAAGGCATTCCGGCAAGGTTTCTTTTAGCCCACTACTCTCCAGGATGCAACTGCACTAGTAACCAAGTGTGAAGCGTGTCAGTTCCATTTGAAGAAGCTACATCAACTAGCTCAAGCTCTTCACACAATCCCTCTTTCCTGGCCATTTTCGATCTAGGGGCTCGACATCGTGGGCCCCTTTACCCGTGGTACCAGGGGCTTTGAATACTTGTACATCGCAATCGACAAGTTCACAAAGTGGCCGGAAGTGTAAGCGGCGAGAGAGGTGACAGCGCAATCAGCCGTCAAGTTCTTCAGAGGACTAGTTTGTCATTTTGGTGTACCAACACACAGTCATCACCGATAACGACACATAGTTCACAAGCCACGCCTTCATGCATTACGTCCAAGACCATGGCAACAAGATCTGCTTTGTTTTTGTCGCTCATCCAAGGAGCAACGGCCAAGCGGAAAGGGCAAATGCTGAAGTGCTGTGAGGGCTTAAGACAAGAACTTTCGATAGGCTACACAAGTGCGGAAGATGCTGGATTGATGAGCTGTCGGCGGCTCTTTTGTCCATCAGAACGACGCCAAATCGAGCCACCGGCCAGACAGCCTTCTCCCTGGTTACGGGGCGGAGGCAGTTCTCCCCACAGAACTCATGTACGGGTCACCTCAAGTAATCTCTTTGATGAGCTTGAGCAAGAGCAGTTGCGCCAAGACGACATGACGCTCCTTGAGGAAGATCGTCTTTGGGCTGCTGTGCGAGTTGCACACTACCAGCAAGCTTTGTGCCGCTACCATAGCCGCAAAGTTCATGCCCGGAGTCTTGAGGAAGGCGACCTTGTTCTTCGGTGCATTCAGTTGGCCAGGAATTCAAACAAGTTGATGCCAAATTGGGAAGGCCCATATCGGGTAGTAAGAGTCACCAGGCCTGGCACAGTCCGCCTGGAGACCAAAGATGGTGTCCCAGTGAGCAACTCCTGGAACATCGAACATCTTCGTAAGTTCTATCCATAAGGCGCGGTTGTTGGGTCGCCCGGCAAACGCCTTTTGTACAAGTCTTGCCAGCAGGGCATGTCATCCTTTATACAAAGTCAGGCGCGGACCCTATGCATAGTTGAATAAGATCAGGCATCTTGCAACTCTTGTCGATTCCCATGTTTCTTTACATACATATTTATCTGAGATGTTGCATTATGCTTATGCCCGACAAGTGCTAACGAACCGCCAAGGTTCCATGCCCCTATTTTCTCTTCTCTCTTTTTCTTAAGGGATAGAAGGTTCCCTCGCGCACAAGTTTGCCGGGGGGATGAGGTGGTGTGGACACCTACGGGCGACATTCAAAGTTGGCACCTTGCGGGAAGGAGTACAACAACGAAAAGATAAATCACAAAACACTAAGTAGACCTTTACTACGAGGTTATCTCCGTCCTTGGATGATTTAAACTCTTGTATGGAAAACCTCCACGCAAGGGAACCTTGCCGTAATCGGTTGCGCCTTTGTTATGTTTCGAGTGCTCAATAGTTTTAGTGGCTGCACTGAAAAAGTTAAGGTAACTTGTCATGACCGGTCGCGCCCTTACTCTGTTTCGAGCTTGCTCAACATTTTAGGTGGCTGCGCTAAAAGTGTCAAGACATCGTGCCGGCAGCGGCATCGCCAGTAGGCTGCTAACGATCCACTCCTCAAGGCGCTCGCGGCAGTGTTGCATATGCCGGAAAGTTTTCCGATAAAGCGTAGGGAGTACACCATACAGAGGAAAATCAAACTAGAGGAGTAACATGAATTCAATTAAAGGAAATAAAATTTACATGGGACAGTGCCTTTTTCCTAAGTACATCTTTATTTGACTTTCTCCCCTAGGGGCAGATTACAAGAAGAAAAGGATAGGGAGAGGCGCCCAGCAGAAGCCCAGCCTAATCCCTTGTGGACCAGCACTGCACAGAGGGCAAGGCATCCAGAAGGGAGGACGAAGCCTAAGTCCATGGGGATGCCAAAGGATCCAGCTGGAAGATGAGGCGGCGCCCGGGACAAGGACCCCCGGCAAGGTCGCTCTGCCGGGAGGGGAGAGGCGTGAGCTAGCGATGATGGTGCGGCCGGCGGCTAGTCAGAGCTCAGGTCATCTTATTCCGACTTGACCACTGTCCTCCTCATCACTGTCGCTCGAGGAGGAACTTCCAGCACCACTCAAGCTCCTTCGCAGAAGCTGAGACGGATGCCCGAATGCCCATAAATCTTGACGGAGAGCAGATTGGCCTCCATCATCTTGAAGCGGAGGACGTGCCCATCCTGGAGGTTGTCGGCGCGGGCGAAGGATTTCCAACCATGCCTGTGGAACATGACGCAACACTCCGGCTACTCGACATTCACCCTCGTGGTGCCATTACAGCAACCATGTGTTTCCAACCATAGGGCGGGTGGCTTGTCAACCTCCATCACCCTGGCGAAAGGGTGAGGGAGACGCAGATGGCTTCAAAGGGGACCCTGCAGTTCGAGGTCTAACTCCAACGCCATCCCCTCAGCATGGGTTTCTTCAAGGAGGGGGTCCGTAAAGGAAGACGTGGAATGGCGCTCCGCCTCCCCCGGCCTCGGCCTCCACGCCGACCATGATCCCTCGCACCCGTTCCACCACACGCGCTCGAGCCACCCTCCGCCTCCATGGCTGAAGCAGTGGCATGATCTTGATGAGAACTCCTCGCCGAACTGGCGGAAGCAAAGGTCGCCCTCGCCGCCCAGCCATTGCCAAGGGCGGGTACTACTCAAGATCGGGAAGGTGTAGAAGGGCAGGCCTTGGAGGTCTTCGCTCAATGAGGAAGAAAGATGGGCGAGCTGTGACTCCACTCCCCCCCCCCCAATTTATAGGGAGAAGCGCAGGGGTTGGCTCCCCTCGCTCCAAGAGTTGCCGCCCATCTCCACTAATAGCGCCACCCACGATCACGGGGCGAATAGGCAGCTGCCTCGTTCCCCCAATCCATAGTGTTGCGGTTTCTACCACGGCCGGGACTTTAAGTCACGGGCGCCCGTTGCTGATTCCCTGCTATGCATGCAGTGCGTGTGGCGGAAACGGCCTGACGCGGTAATTGAAATAACTACGACCACTCTGTGCACGCCTCCCACATCGCGCACTTAACGCGCATCGTGGGGAGGCGCAGTAAGCGGAATGATTACAACTACAGACTCCTGCCACGTGTGCCCGTGCACTGTTTGGGCCTAGCCCAACAACGCCCCGCACCGTGTGTGCCCCAGGACCGGGGGCTCCTATTGGTGTACTAAGGATCGGTGAAAGCACAACATGCTACCTTGGTGGTTTTGATAATTCATGACAACATACATTGTCTCATGGACTAATACCTCTATCTAGTGTATTTCAAATAATAGTCCATGGAGAGCTGGGTTGGAAAAAGGATTGTGGAGATTGTGGAATTACCCCAAGATGCAAGGAAATAGGTTGGCCAAGCTTCAAGCAAGATGACTCTACATTTTACATTTGTGATAAATCACTTTGAGTCCATAGGAAAGCCAATACTATTAAAAGGGGGTGAGGTTTTGTTGGTGAACAAAATGCTCATACGTGCACAAGTGATAGTCACCAAAAACATCCCCAAGCTCTCCCACCAAAGTCTGTCTATAGCCAAACATTCAAAATCGATGCAACCAACATTCCTAACCCGGTGCCACTGATTCTAGAACCTAGATAGACTCAGCCAAACCCTAGCCACTTCGGTGCAACCGATTCCATACCGGTGCCATCGAGTTTAGGTTGCCAAATTTCTGTTACGCAAATTCACATTTTCGGTACCACCGAGATTGTTGGGTCGGCGTCACCAAGATTGGAAATCTGACCGTTGGTCACCTTATTGGTGCAACCGAGTTTCATATATCGGTCTCACCGAGATTCAAAAGCTCCCACCTTTTGATCACTTCGGTACCACCAAGATTAACACATTGGTGTCACCGAGTTGGTCATTTTGTGTGTAACGGTTGGATTTTTGGGGATGCCTATATATACCCCTCCACCACCACCTACTCGAAAGAGAAGCACTCACAACTATTCCGTACCTATCCTATCAGATTTTCTGAGAGAGAACCACCTACCCTTGTGTTGAGATCCAGATCTTCCACTCCAACCATATGGATCTTGATTTCTAGCCTCTCCAAGTTGCTTTCTACCAATCCCATCTCTTCTACCAAGCCAAATCTATGAGAGGGTGATTGTGTGTTGAGGAGTCTATCATCTTGAAGCACAAGAGCAAGGAGTTCCTCATCATTATAGAGCCTATTACCTTTTTGAGGGTCATGCCTCCTAGATTGGTTAGGTGTCGCTTGGGAGCCTTGTACTTCGTGTCGTGGAGTGAACCAACAAGTTTGTAAGGGCAAGGAGATCGCCTACTTCGTGAAGATATACCCATAGTGAGGCTAGTCCTTCGTGGATGGAAGCCATATGGAATAGTCAAGGTTGCTACTTCGTGGACCCTTATGGGTGGAGCCCTCCGTGGAATCTCGCGACCGTTACCCTCCGTGGGTTGAAGACTCCATAAACGTGGACGTACGATAGCACCACCTATCGAAACCACGGGAAAAAATCTTTGCGTCTCCTATTGCGTTTGATCTTCCTATTTCATCTCTTTACTTCATGTACAATGTCTTTAATTTCCGCTGCCATACTTGTAGACATGCATGTGTAGGGCTGTTAGACTTGCTAGACTTGCTAAAACTATTAAAATCTGCCAACCAATTAACTTGGGAAAAGGTTAGATTTTAAATTCCTGCTAGTAGTCTATTCAACGCCCCCCTCTAGACACTATTCTAGTGATCCTACAAGTGGTATCAGAGCTTTGGTCTCCATTGCTTCGGTTTAATCACCATGGAGGAAGATGGATGTGTCTAGTGTAGAGAGTTTGAGTTGTAGAGTGCCCATTCTTGATGGAGAGTACTATAGTCAATGGAAAAATGCAATGATTGATATATTTGATAAATTCCATTTGAAAAAACATATTAAAGATCCCTATGTTCTCCCCATTGATGAATTGCATCCCAGACACGAAGAGGAAATTAACATGCTTGGTAACCTTAGGACTGTTAATCTTATTGTTAGAGGCGTACCAAGATTCGTACTTTCTCAATTGAAGAACTTTGCATGTGCTTATAACTTGTGGACTGATTTGGAGAAACGTTATCTGAATCTTTCATAGGAAATCTTGATGAAATTCTTCATAAAACCATTGCTTTTCACAAAATGAAGCCCAGTGATCCAAACTTTGATAAATGCCTATTTGAGCTTCGTGATCTTATGCGTGCTAAAGGAGATGGAACTACTATCAACAACATTATATTTTAAGCCATTCGCATTCATAAACTTTAAAATTGTCATGATCACAATTCTAACGAATCTCTTGTTCTTTATGATGAGGATTTCTCACTTGATGGTGACAATGTGGAACATGACTACTTTGGTGAAGATGAGTTGTTCAACATCGAGCATGAAAAGATCATGAAGAATCTGAGTCTTATGGCAAACTTTAAGGATTAAATGTCTGGAGGAAAAGAGTGGATTCTCAATTGCGGATGTACCGATCATATGACCGGAGATAGAGAGATGTTCAAAGAGATCACACCAAACCATGGACCGTGAAGGTACATAATGTTTGGAGATAACTCCAAAGGTAAGGTACTTGGTCTTGGTAAGGTGGCCATATCCCATGATATATCTATTCAAAATGTTATGCTTATTGAATCTCTTGGCCACAATCTTCTTTCCATATCTAGACTTGCCAACTTCGGTTTCAATGTGTTATTCATGAAAGTAGATTGCCAAGTGTTTCATCAAGATAATCATCAAATGGTCTTTATCGGTTTCCGTAGAGGTGATCTACACATTGTTGATTTCACTAACAGATCCAAACCTCGTACTTGTCTTATTGCAAAATCTTCTAAAGGGTGGCTTTGGCATAGAAGACTAGGACATGTTGGCATGCGTAATTTAGACAAACTTATCAAAGGTGATCATATACTTGGTGTTAAAGATGATATCTTTGACAAAGATACACTTTGTAGTGCTTGTCAAGCTGGAAATCAAGTAGGTGGACGTCATCCCGTTAAGAATAGCATGACTACTAGGAGACCACTCGAGTTACTTCACATGGATCTTTTTGGTCCTAATGCTTACAAGAGTCTCGGTGGAAATTTCTATGGTCTAGTTATAGTTGATGATTTTTCCAGATTTATGTGGGTATTGTTTCTTGATATTAAGTCTAGTTATAGCCTCCTACTTCATGTTGTGGAGTGAACCAAGAAGTTTGTAAGGGCAAGGAGATATCCTACTTCGTGAAGATCTACCCATAGTGAGGCTAGTCCTTCGTGGACGGAAGCCATATGGAATAGTCAAGGTTGCTACTTCGTGGACCCTTATGGGTGGAGCCCTCCGTGGACTCTCGGACCGTTACCCTTTGTGGGTTGAAGACTCCATAAATGCGGACGTATGATAGCACCACCTATCAGAACCACGGGAAAAAATCTTTGCGTCTCCTATTGCGTTTGATCTTCCTATCTCATCTCTTTAATTCATGTGCAATGTCTTTACTTTCTGTTGCCATACTTGTAGACATGCATGTGTAGGGCTGTTAGACTTGCTAAAACGGTTAAAATGTGCCAACCAATTAAATTGGGAAAAGGTTAGGTTTTAAATTCCTGTTAGTAGTCTATTCACCCCCCCCCCCTCCCTCTAGACACTCTTCTAGTGATCCTACAATCGGGTCTATTAGTACCCCTTACTTGTGCATGGGCAGTTGTAGCCACACCTGCGGCAAGGCCTGTCGGAGGACTACTGGAAGCGAGCGCGAAGACATCAAAGGAACACTCAAGTAAACAAACACAAAACCGAAGGCCAAGGGCTGGAACCCTGGCAAGATCTTGCCGGGGGTGACCTACAGAGCCCTGGCAAGGAGGGCACTTGGCAAGGCCTCGCCACCTTGCCAGCGTGAAGGCCAGGTGTTGACCCCAAGGATACGTGTCAAGGCTCTGGCGATGGAGAGGCTAAGTGGTACATATGGGATGGGCTCATGTCCTATCCCGTAGAAGGTTAGGGACGCCTGATGGGGCATTAAATGCATTTGTCCCACTCCGTAAGGGTTAGGTATGATAACACTATAGCATTGTGCACCCTATGCGCACACTATACACCACTGTTGGGATCCCCTTGATCATATAAAATGAGGCCCAAGGCGTTACGAGAGAGGACTTTTTGGCTTTCACATTCTAGCTCACACGCGTAGTAGCTAATCATAGCGCTCCTGTAGCTGGAACCTCAAAAGCACCCATAATACACCGAAGCAGGAGTAGAGTTTTACGCTACAAAGTGTCCCGAACCTGGGTAAAAATCTCCTCTCGCGTTGTTCATTTGATCTGCTCTTTGCGCATACCATCTCCCCGCCGAACCACAAAGGGATCCTCGCGGTCTCATAGGTGTCGTGCACCGACACCATTTTCAATTGATTCCAGTTAAAGGATAAAGGGAAACACTTCTTCTTAACTTCATCTCCGGATAAACCTGCACGCTTAAAAAATCCAGAAATTTCATCCACATGTATTAGATGCATATCAGGATGTTCAGTTCCGTCCCCTACATAAGGATTAGCTAGTAGTTGTTCTAACATACCGGAAGGAATTTCATAACCAATATTTTTAGTAGGTGTTGTAGGTTGAGGGGCAACTAATTGTGGTTCCATTTGAGGTGAAGATACCCCGAACAAACCCCTCAAATGAATGCTTTCCATAGTAACAAGTGACAGTAAATTTCAGCACGTAATATAATTTTTTCCTTACCAATTTCCACTTCCCAAGAATGGTTCACTCCCCGGCAACGGCGCCAGAAAAGAGTCTTGATGACCCACAAGTATAGGGGATCGATCCTAGTCCTTTCGATAAGAGTGTTGAACCCAACGAGGAGTAGAAGGAAATGATAAGCGGTTTTCAACAAGGTAATTTCTGCAAGCACTGAAATTATAAGTAGCAAGTAGTTTGATAGCAACGCAATTTGTAATGAGCAAGTAATGGTAACGGTAACTAAGGTGCAGCAAGGTATCCCAGTCCTTTTGAGGCAAAGGACGGGCCAAAACAATCTCTTATAATAAGCAAAGTGTTCTTGAGGGTACACGGGAATTTCATCTAGTCACTTTCATCATGTTGGTTTGATTCGTGTTTGCTACTTTGATAATTTGATATGTGGGTGGACCAGAGCGTGGGTGATGTTCTTACTTGAACAACTTCCCACTTATGATTAACCCCCTCTCAAGCATCTGCAACTATGAGAAAAGTATTAAGATAACATCTAACCATAGTATTAAACACGTGGATCCAAATCAGCCCCTTACGAAGTAGCGCATAAACTAGGGTTTAAGCTTCTGTCACTCTAGCAACCCATCATCTAATAACTACTCCACAATGCATTCCCTTAGGCCCAAGGAAGGTGAAGTATCATGTATTCGATGTTCACATGACACCACTAAGGGAATCACAAGATACATATCATCAAAATATCGAACACATATCAAATTCACATGATTACTTGCAACATGACTTCTCCTGTGACCACAAGAACAAACATAACTACTCACAAATAATACCCATGGTCAATATAAGAGGTGTATTGAATAGCATAATGGATCTGGACATATAATCTTCCACCAAATAAACCATATAGCAATCAAGTACACAAGGTAATCAACACTACTAGACACCCACATGTACCAATCTGAGGTTTCGGTGCAAAAATTGAACACAAGAGATGAACTAGAGTTTTAGAGGAGATGGTGTTCTTGAAGATATTGATGAAGAATGGCCTCCCAAAGATGACAGGGTTGTTGGTGATGACGATGGCTTTGATTTCCCCCTTCGGGGCGGAAGTTCCCCCAGCGGAATTGCTCCGCCGGAGGGCGAAAGTGCTCCTGCCCAAGTTCCACCTCGAGACGGCCGCGTTACGTACCGAAAGTCCTCTCTTGATTTTTTTCTAGGTCAAACCACAATGGATACCAGAAGATGGGCTCCGGAGATGGTCTTGGATGAGCACCACCCACCAGGGCATATGCCCTGGTGTATAGTGCTTACTAGGTACCCCCCTCTGGTAGGTTTTTGCTCCAATATTTTTCATATATTCCATAAAAAAATCCATAAAGTTTCATCTCATTCAGGGATGTGCAGAATAGGTATCTCGAATATGCTTTTCTGGTCCAGAATTCCAGCTGTTAATATTCTCCCTCTTTGTGCAAACCTTGCAAATTATGAGAGAAAAGAAATTAGAATTACTCCCCAAAGCATTATTATGCATTAAATCATTATAAATAATAGTAGGAAAATATGATGCGAAATGGACGTATCACTTCCCACTTGGGGACGAGCTCTCCACAAATGCAATTATGGGTTCTCTTCCACCTAGCTATGGGGCATTCATGTCGAACTATCATATGCACGGTATGAATAAGAAACTCACTGAATTGCATGGGATGGTCAAGGTGGTAGAGCAAGATATTAAGAAAGGTACACATCAAGTGTTGATGGTGCAGAACTCAGCTAAGTTCAAAAAGAGCTGGTCCAAGAAAAAGGGTAAGGCAAAGGGCACGGAGAAGGTTGTCACCGCCACTGAGCCAAAGTCCGGACCGAACTCAAAGACCATTTGCTTTCATTGCAAGGAGGCTGGTCACTTGAAGAGGAACTGTAGCAAGTGGCTTGCTGAGCATGAAAGGAAGACCAGAGATGCTTCTTCATGCAAAGGTACACTTCTTACATATGTTATAGACATTTACCTTGCTGACATACCTAGTAGCTCTTGGGTATTTTATAACAGATTGGTTGTACATATTTGCAACTCGATGCAGGGGCTGGTAAGAACTGGGCATGTGGCATAAGGGGAGATTGACATCAGGGTCGAAAACAAAGCAAGAGTTGTTGTGTTGGAGGTTGGCACGATGCAGCTCCAACTTTCTTCTGGACTTACTTTGGAATTGATTAATTGTTATTACATTCCCGCACTTAGTCAGTACATTATTTTTGCATCATGCTTGATGAGTCAGGGTTATGAATTCAATTTAAAGGACAATGGTTGTTCATTTTATTTGAATGAAATGTTCCATGGCTATGCACCCATTGTAGATGGGCTATTTATTTTGAATCTAGAAACAGAACCAATGTATAACGTGAATGTCAAGAGGCATAAGCCTAGTAGGATAAATCCGACGTACTCCCGCCATTGTCGGGTTGGACATATTAGTCTGAAATGCATCAAGAAGCTCCATGATGATGGACTCCTAACTTTGTCCAACTTCGGATCGTTCAAGACATGCGAATCATGCTTGCTAGGCAAGATGACTAAATCTCCTTTTGCAAAGAGTTGTGAAAGGTCATCCGAGTTGTTGGAGCTTATACACAGTGATGTGTGTGGTACAATGAGCACAAGGGCCAAAGGTGGCTATCAGTACTTCTTGAATTTTACCAACGACTTGAGTAGATATGGATATATCTATTTGATGAGGCACAAGTCGTAAACTTTTGAAAAGTTGAAAGAGTTTCAAAACGAGTTTGAAAATCAGCTCGGCAATACGATAAAACTTCTATGATCAAATCATGGAGGTAAATACATGAGCCAGGAGTTTGATGTTCATCTGAAAAGCCGAGGTATAGTACCTTAGATCACACCTCTGGGTACGCCACAAAGAAACGGTGCGTCAGAACGGAGAAATTGAACCTTGTTGTACATGGTACGATCAATGATGAGAAATCGGATTTACCCTTGTCATTCTGGAGATACGCTCTAGAAATTGCAACTTTCACACTTAATAGGGTACCATCAAAATCCGTAGACACGACATCACATGAGATGTTGACTGGGAAGAGTCCTAGTTTCTCTTTTCTAAAGATTTGGGGTTTTGAAGCATTTTTCAAGTGGCTCATGTAAGACAGGCTTAGACCCAAGTCGGATAAATGCTTATTCATGGGATATCCGAGGAAAACCTTGGGATAGAGCTTCTACAACCGAGAAGAGAACAAAGTGTTTGTTGCTCAGAATGAGGTTTTCCTAGGGAAAGGGTTTCTTAGTTGCGAAACCAGTGGGAGAGCGGTGCGACTCGAAGAAATTTGAGAGCCACTCAGGGACGACTCAGCTGGTGATGAGATTATACCAGAGTCTGTTAGGCAACCCGTAGTGGATACGGCACTAGAGCCGCGAAGGTAAAAAATATTGCGCAGAGCACGCGCTTTGTTGTTGCTAGAAAGCAACGAGCCGGCCACGTATGCGGAAGCGATGGTGAGCCCAGATTCTGAGGCATGATTGGAGGCCACGAGATCCGAGTTAAAGTCCATGGATGACCATCAAGTCTGGGACTTGGTTGATCCGCCGCCTGGCATAATAGCCATTCGTTGCAAATGGGTCTTCAAGAAGAAAACTAACGTGGATGGAAATGTTCAGATCCACAAAGCTCGACTTGTCACTAAATTTTGTGGAAAAGTTCAAGGAATTGACTATGATGACACCTAATCGCCGATGGCGATGCTAAAGTCAGTTAGGATCGTACTAGCTATAGCTGCATATTTCAATTATGAGATATGGAAGATGGATGTCAAAACGGCTTCCCTTCATGGAAATTTGAAAGAGGATGTATATATGATATAACCTGAAGGTTTTGTCGATCCAACTAACATTGATAAAATATGTAAGCTTAAGAGATCCATTTGTGGATTGTGACAAGCAGCTCGGAGTTGGAAAATTCGTTTTGATTAAGTCATCATTGACCTTGGATTCATCAAGAACGAATAGGACTATTGTTTATACAAGAAGTCTAGTGGGAGCTCGATAGTATTTTTGATATTGTATGCGGATGACATACTGCTAATCAAAAATGATGTTTTGATGCTGAACCCAGTTAAGGAATCATTAAATGGCAGGTTTTCAATGAAATACCTTGTAGAGGCAGTGTACGTTTTAGGCATCAAGATCTATACAGATAGATCAAGGAGGATGCTCGGCTTGAGCCAGAGCATGTACATAGACAAAGTGGTGAAGTGGTTCAACATGAGTGAGGCCAAGAAAGGGTTCTTGCCCATCTCACATGGTGTAAGGATAAGCAAGACTCAGAGTCATATGACTTCTGATGAGCGAAACCGGATGAGAAGGATTCCGTATGGTCTGGAAATAGGATCCATCATGTATGCCATGCTATGTACTCGGGCTGATGTTGCCTATGCAATAAGCTTAACAAGCAGATACTAGGCCGACCCAGGTGAGATTCACTAGGCAGTGGTGAAAACTATTATGAAGTACCTGAAAAGGACTAAAGAGATGCTCCTAGTTTATGAAGGTGAGGAGGAGCTTTGCATAATGGGTTACGCTGATGCTAGTGTCCAAACCGACATGGATGATTGTCGATCACCAACTGGATTCGTGTATATCATGAATGAAGGAGCAGTGAGCTGGACAAGTTCCAAGCAAGATACGGTTGCCGATTCCACAACAGAGGCCGAATACATTGCAGCTTGTGAAATTGCAAAGGAAGGTGTTTGAATTCGAAAGTTCCTGGAGGATCTTGGTGTGTTCCCGGGCTGTTCAAAACTGTTGGTCCTTTATTGCGATAATTCAGGTACCATTGTACAGGCCAAGGAGCCAAGACAACACCACAAGACCAGGCACATAGACCAAAAATATCACTTGATACAAAAGCTCGTAGAGAAGGGTAATACTAATTTATGCAAGTTTCATACGGATGCAAATGTTGCAGATCCGTTGACTAAGCCACTTCCACAACCCAAGCATGAGGGGCACGTTAGAGCTATGGGCATTTGATGTATATTTGATTCACTCTAGTGCAACTGGGAGACTGTTGGAGATATGCCCTAGAGGTAATCATGTATGATGATATTTCCAATGTGTTTATGAATAAAGATAGTCCTTGGACATTATCAGTGATGTGTATTAACAAGTATGTGACTTGTTTGTGAGACTATGCATTAGATGATGACTGTCCTAAATGGTCCCTAGTTGAAAGGGTTGTGTGGACGCGCAACCAATTAGAATAGCATATGATACGGTGGATGGTCCTGTCTCACTGGCCATGTAGCATTGGATGCTAGCCGAATAATATGGACTCAGAAAGATCTCGTCGGATTCGACGAGTCAGATCCGAGTCGAGATAAGGTCTGAGTTGGACAAACCCAACTATGAGACGCGGCGATAGGTCATCTGTGAGTCTCTAGTACAACATACGCTCTATGTCCTAAGACCTGAGCCGGTGCATGTACTCGGGATGGTGACAAACTTGCTTTGGACCGACCAAATGCTACTTCGTGACTCGGTAGTTACAAAGGTAGGTTTCGGGCCTGTCCAAACCCATGTTGCGAGACATGGTCAAGCAAGATGGCATTTGCCCCTCCAATCAGGAGAGATATACTCTGGGCCCCTCGGGTGATCCGACATGGATAAGTGATACGTCTCCAACGTATCTATAATTTTTTATTGTTCCATGCTATTATATTATCTATTTTGGATGTTTTATATGCATTAATATGCTATTTTATATTATTTTTGGGACTAACCTATTAATCTAGAGCCTAGTGCCAATTTCTATTTTTCCTTGTTTTTGAGTTTCGCAGATAAGGAATATTAAATGGAGTCCAAATGGAATAAAACCTCCGGAATGATTTTTTCCGGAATAAAAGGATGCCACGAGACTTGAGAACCAAGGCAGAGGAGCTGCCACGGGGCCACAAGCCCGCTTGCCGTGGCCAGGGGGGCCACCCGCGCTGGGCAGGCTTGTGGGGCCCTGGAAACTCCCCTAACCCTAATCTTCGGCCTATAAATACCCAAATATTCCATCATTATCAAAACGAGCGACGAAAACACTTTCCAGCGCTAGAACCATCTGTTCCCTAGAGATCCAGTCTTGGAGCCTTTTCCGGTAATCTGTCGGAGGGGGATTCGATCATGGAGGGCATCTACATCAACTCCAGTGCCCCTCCGATGATGCGTTAGTAGTTCACCACATACCTATGGGTCCATAGCTAGTAGCTAGATGGCTTCTTCTCTCTCTTTGCTTCTCAATACCATGTTCTTCATGATCTTCATGGAGATCCATCTGATGTAATACTCTTTTGCGGTGTGTTTGTCGAGATCGGACGAATTGTGGGTTTAGGTTCGGATTATCCAATGAATATTATTTGAGTCTTTCCTGAATTCTTATATGCATCATTTCATATCTTTGCAAGTCTCTTCGAGTTATTGGTTTGGTTTGGCCAACTAGATTGGTACTTCTTGCAATAGGAGAAGTGCTTAGTTTTGGGTTCAATCTTGCAGTGTCCTCACCCAGTGACAAAGTAGGGGTAGCGAGGCACGTATTGCATTGTTGCCATCAAGGGTAAAAAGATGGGGTTTTCATCATATTTCTTGAGTTTATCCCTCTACATCATGTCATCTTACCTAATGCGTTACTCGGTTCTTCATGAACTTAATACTCTAGATGCAGGCAGGAGTCGGTTGATGTGTGGAGTAATAGTAGTAGATGCAAAATCGTTTCGGTCTACTTGTCACGGACATGATGCCTATATGCATAATCATTGCCTTGTATTTCTTCATAATTATTCGCCTTTCTATCAATTGCTCGACAGTAATTTGTTCACCCACCGTAATACTTGCCAGCATGAGAGAAGCTATCTAGTGAAACCTATGGCCCCCGAGTCTATTTTCCATATTATATTTTCAGATCTAAAACCAAAAACACCAAAAATACTTGCTATCCTATTTTTACTTTTAGTTTTAATTTACATTCAAGCACCCTATTATATCTATCTCCACTAGATCTCATCCTTGCAAATAACCGTGAAGGGATTGACAACCCCTTTATAGTGTTGGGTGCAAGAGTTTGATTCCTTGTGCAGGTATATCTATTGGTGGCTCGCTTGTATCTCCTACTGGATTGATACCTTAGTTTCAAAAACTAGGGGAAATACTTATCTACTTTGTTGCATCAAACCGTTCCTCTTCACGGGAAACCAACGCATGCTCGAGAAGTAGCAATAAGCATAGCCATGCGATGAGGATTATGAGATAATCCAAAGTGTTGGTCGGATTAACCGAAACAATAAAGTGGTAGTGCTGCAAAAAGGATGACTATGTTGCCTTGAGCATGACAACATATATCGTATGGCAAAGGAAACAATAGTGTGAAGTATAGGTTCGCCTAACCAGCTTCATCAAACACAAGGAGTCGGCACGTTTTGCTAGAGTCCGCTACCGACTAGTCAAGCTAGATGTGATCTAACTTGCGACCAAGTGAACAAGAACCTAAAGGATCACGCGCTTAAGGGAAGGAACACGTGGGCCTTAGGATCTGTGTGAGTTGAGCGCGTGTCGGATGCCTATATATAGTGGAGGCGCGGCAAACTCATCAGGTTGATCGCTTCAGCACTGTCATTAGGCCTTTGAATATGTTGCAACTAGCCACCTCCACTCGCTACCAATTGTGTGATCAGACCTAGCAGCCCACCGGATGGTGTTCCTCCTGCACGCGCGGATACCATTAGAAGTGATGCACTTGCGCCGCTCCGGTGAACCTGTATGTGGCATCCAACGACTGGCTATTCGAGGGAGATCACACTAGAAGGAGACAGACCTCACGGACGTGCTGCCCAACTCTACTTATGTTGCACGGCACTACGTGTCTAGTGGTAATGATTTGTAATCCATGTTTGTAGCATGTTCTTGGATGTTCTGCGCATAGGAAATTTTTAATTTGCATGCGATGTGCCTACGGTAGAACCCAACAACAATTTCCTTGCTGCCATTTATTATCTTCTATTTAATTTTTTAATTTACAAGTATTAACCATCACCTACACACTTTACTTGCTTGCAAATAATGAGTCCGAGGGGATTGACAACCCTCTTGCCCGTGTTGGGCGCAAGTGTTTGCTCTTTTGTGTGCAGTCGCTGAAGACGATGGTTGACCATTACTCCTATTGGTTTGATAAACCTTGGTTCTTAACTGAGGTAAATAGTAATTCATATTTTTTTGCACCACCGTTCCTCTTCAAGAAAAACCCAACGCAGATCACAAGTATTAGTGGGTGTGTCTTGTCCCGTCACGGACGCCACGCGTCAACATTGGGCGCGTCAGTTTGTCAGGCGCTGTGTCATTTTACGCTCAACGAGGGGAACATGTGCACCACGGTCCCGGGGATAATGTCGGTCCAGTGGAACCAGGATACCACGGCCCATCTACTGCTAGCCTAGTCTGCTATGTGAAGAAGGCCCGATATGGCGTACAACCCACTAGAAGACTCTGAAGACCACTGTCGGCACCCCGATCCTAAGTCATATGAATCCAGACTGTAACATATCACATCACTTTGCGGCCTCACGCACGGTAAGCTTCATGGCTGCAGCCTTACCTTAGCCGGGACCGTTTGCGTCTTTTGGCTCACGTATGTGAACATGTCGCTGGCAATCAAACGACAGAGAACCCGGGCCGACATGACTAGTCATAGAACCCAAGTGGCACATCCGTACGGAAACAGGCATACGTAACCCAGCAATGCAGGTGTCGGCCTCAAGCGTGTGTAGACGAGTCATAGCAAGCTACAAGGACTCCATTACACCATGGGACATAAATGTCATCACTGCACATAGACTAGTCGTAGCAGGCTACAAGGACACCATTACACTGCGAGACATTTCACCGAAGGGATAGACACAGCAACAAAGAAGGATACATGTCGGTCAATCAATGTGTCCGGAGCAGTAGCAAGCTACCAGGGCTCGGTGGAAGCACAAAGAGGCAGTTTCCCGTAAAGATTAGTACTAAAGGCACATGACTAGGTGTCGGATCCCATACATACCGTTGCACGTCACACGTACGCACGACATGCTCGATATGCATAGATACAACTATGGCATCACAACATAACCATACATCAACACAACTTTTATTTAAGAGGCTCAGAAGAGCCTTGCATAATATGTTCTTACAGATAGGGGTCACATGACCCGACACTCAAGTCATACAAACCAAGCGAAAGCATAAAGCTATCTAAGTACAGACAGATGAAAGGGTAAAAAGGCACATGGCCTGACTATCTATAGCCCGCCACAAGGCATAAGGTCATAGCTAGGACACCAGCTATTCAGCATCGTCGACATCTAGAAAGAACCCGCCTGATGGGTCCTGAGTCTCATCTGCAACAGTTATTAAGGAAACGTGAGTACAAACGTACTCAGCAAGTCTTTAAAGCAGACCTAGACTAATTATGCTCATGTATTAACAAGGGGAGTGGTGTAGTTTATGCGGCAATGCCAACTTTGACTCATGGCTAACCTATACTACACAATTTTTGACTCTTTGTTTAAATTTAGGTATCGCACACGAGTCCACTAACTCCATAACAATACACCACCATGGATTCACTTCCGTCTTCCACGAGAGTGCCATCCACGGTACTCACACTTGTCTTGATATTTTTATGAGTATCCATTTGATTATCCATGAACAACATAAGCTTTCCAAGTAGTCCATATCCGAGGACGCGGCTATTCGAATAGTTTCATACCCTGCAGGGGTGTACTTCTTCACACACACTCTCGCCACTTATCGTTGTGTGCTCATAAAACCATGCACCTCGGCAACCTTCAAGCGGAAGCCCAGTGAGGGAGTCAGCCACGACCGTCAACCACATAAGACCTCTAGTCTAGGCTATCGCCTATTTGAGACTGAACCCGCACGTAAGTCCGACCGAAGTTTCCGCTATGGCCCCAAACAATGTGCGCAGGGTTCCCAAGACTACCATTCGGGTGACCCTTGGTACACCGTGCCACTGCCTACCGCATCGTAACCCACCCGTAGGGTCAGCGCTACGCACGGTCTCCAGCATGCTATAAACACCAGAAACTACTTGCAACTCCTGGACCAAGGACTAAGAGATTGATAAGTCAAGAGGGGTCGAGTTGCCGGAACCCAATGTGTGGTAGTAACTAATCTTGGATCACAAACACGGAACTTAGTTCCTAAGAACGGTCCCAATGAGACAACCCGCTACGTACTCCTACATAGCCTCTCATCGCTACCTTTACCAACTCGGGTTCATCATAAGCTTATCACATCAGAACAACATTTTTTCACTCCAGTTCATCACCCAGATGAATCAGACCTGACACAACTCTAAGCATAGCAAGCATAGCAGGCAAAGTAAGCAAAGCACATCATGGCACAGGCATCTACCAGGTATGCTAGGTTGCAAGGTTTAGCTATTTACTCTGACAATGACAGGTCATGCAAAGGAATAGGTTCATCTACCATGTATGACAGACAAGTGAACATTTGTCCTAATGTAATAAACAAGAACAGGAGCGAGAGAGTGGGATGATATCGTAATGATCAAAGGGGTTGCTTGCCTTGCTGGGTAGCGGAAAGGTTTTCTCCTTCGTTGGAATACTCGGAGGTATCCTCAGAAGCAGGGCCTACCGCAATGCAGATAAATAGCAATCAATACACGCAAGTGCAACAATATGATGGATGATCATGACGTGGCAGCATGTATGGATGAGCTAATGCAACTATTGTCCAAGTTAATTGAAGTGAGTTTGAATATAGGTTCAAGGTCTTTCTCCATTTCACATTTCATAAGTTTACCTATTAGTAAATGTCAATGTTCATCTACATAGGTTTCTCTAACATGCATGATAACAGCACCATTGGATTCATTGGATTTTTCTGACAAATTTTCATATATAAATTATTTTCATATGCTTTACAGATTAATTTATATGAATTTTAGAAGTTTTAAACATTTTCTGGAATTTCCTGATTTGTTTTAATACTAAAAATCCAGTTAATACGTTAGCCTGACGTCACTATGACGTCAGCAGGTCAAAAGACCCGGCCAGGTCAAACCTGACAGGGTGGGGCCCTCATGTCAGTGTCAGGGGCTAATTCCCCGCGTTGACCAGGGGTTTGACCCACTTCATAGGCCACTCGTCAGTGGCTAACGGCTTAATTAGCCAGGCTGGTTAGCACTAACCAGCCGGCCATGTCGGCGCCCACCGGAGCGGAGCCGGCAACGACCAAACCCGCGGCAGAGGGTCGCCGGAGTTGGTCGGAACCACGCTAGAGGGCTCGGATTCGCGTGCCGAAGGCGCTGGGAGGGAGCCCGTGCTCGACCACGTCGAGTGGGGCTGGTCAGGGGGCTCGACGTCGCCAGAGGGCTCGCCGGCGAGCTATTCCGCGGCGGCACTCGTACGGCCATGACGGGGAAGGGCGCTAGAGAGCGGGAAGAACCATAGGGAATGGGGGAAAGGGACGGCGAGCTCACAGGGGGCTGTAGGGGAGGCTCAGCGGTCCCGGTGACGACCGGTAGCCGGAGAATCGACGACGGGGAGAGGCGGCCGCAGGCGGGGAAGAATGGCGATGGCTCGGCATAGAGGGGCTCCCGGCGTCTTCTAGCTTCACGGGGAGGATGAGGGGGTCGCGGCGGAGCTCGGAGGCTACTCTGCGAGGCGAGGGAGCGGCTGGAGCGAGGGTGCTACGGCGGCGATGGCTTCGGCCATGGCGAGTAGAGGGGGAGAGAGAAAGGAATGGCGGGGAGGAGAGGTCCAGGCGGCAGCTGGGGTCTATCCCCTCACCAGCGCGACGAGGAGGAGGGCAAGCAGGCAGGGAGGAGGTGGCGGAGTGCGTGGCCACGGCCGGCTGCGGTGGAGGCACGCAACTGCTTCTCCTCCTGGCAAGAGGAAGAAGACGGTGCTGCCCCCATGGGCTGGGCCTCTTCTTCGCAGGTAAGGCCCAGGTGGGTTTTCTCCCCCTTTTTCTTTATTTGTTTTCTTTTCTAATTTCTGACATTAGTTTTATTTTATTTTTAGGCACAATTGTTGAGTAATAATATCCCAAATTTTTTATAGCATTAAGTTTGAATATTTCAAACTTCTGTAAAAAGTTTCAGGATGTTTTGAGATCTAAAATAATGATAATGATTTATTTGGCATTTGTAGAAGCTTTATTATTTATTCTTAAATTGCTATAATGGTCAAATATTTAAGATGGCCCCTATTATACTCATGTCCATATTTATCATACATAGGGGACATTTTAGATGGGCATTTTGAATTTGTTGGTTTTTCACAAACTTTGAATTAGTTTGATTCAAATGAGAGTTTGGGGTTTCTTTTAATCCCCATTTCAAGTTGATGCAAAAATGAAATATGATGCACACACATGTTGTCCTAGGAAGCTAGCTAGGGATGTGACAACCACCCTGCGAGTCCCTAGCTCCGCGAGGTTCTCTCTATCTCTCTCTCTCTAAGACGGGCCACCGGACACCTATCCACAAGATGTGACAGGCCCCACGAGGTCTTCCCCATGAGGCCGCTTCTCTTGAAGCTCTCCGCTTGGAGGGTTCGTGCAATGCCGGCCACATAATGGCTCGCCCACCACGTGGGTGGCGCACCATGTTGGTAGAGGCCATAAGGACGGCGCCAATGGGCATGGGTAGGGAATCTTTCCCGTTTGTGCTAAAAGGGAAGCAAGCTGATGTGCTCCTCCAAGATGAGTCTCAAATATTACCTCTTCGGTGCAAGGAGATCAACATGGCGCTGGTCACCAGGACGGGCATCGTCGGCGAGCCCATGAGCGCATCATGGGAGACTCCTTTGCAGTGTGAAGACCGACTTTGTCATGGAAGACTGGGCACTTGCCCCTTCGAATTGTCGCCCTGTAGTCGCCCTTTTCCTGCCAATATTTTTGGAAGAGAGGTCCAAGGCAAGTATAAGAGGGACAAATCACCGCAATAGAGAAAAAGAAGGATTGAGCCCCTCATTCTCCCCTCCCCCCCCCCCCCACGAGAACCCATCATCTACCTCTAGCTTTGTAACACTCGTGTAACACAAGATAGAAATCAATCCACCAAGCAGGAGGAGGGTTTTACACCGCATGGTGGCGCGAACCTCAGTAAATCCTTGTGTCTTTCACATGCCCTGTGCATGTAGCTCCACCGTCATCGAGGCTAGGCTATAGATTGCACTCAGATCCCCAGTGTCCGAACCGGGTTATTGAGAGGTTACCCATAGGCACAAAACCAATCTCCGATAGGCCTCATGGGGCTGATGGTGGCCTAGGAGTTCGTGTGTCACCGCATCATGCCCTTCAGAAGCGCTCGCACCTGGTGTGGGCCTGCGAAGTCCATGAGGACAAGACGAGGCTGAGCTCCGATGGTCTACTAGTGCCAGTGGTGGGTGAGATCATGAAGATCTTGTTCACCGGAACCATGCCAAACGAACTTCCTAAAGCCAGGTTCCCGGCGTACTGCCTCGGCAATGGCGACCAAGTCATGGAACCGATGCCATAGTTTGATGAGTGGGGGTTGGTCCCTTCGGGCCAAGAGGGGCCTCGCGAGAACCCCCTCATCACCATGCCCGGCTCAGGTGTCCGCAAGGATACCAAGACCTCTTCAAGCACTCATAGGAAGACCGGCGAATGGGTGCGGCAGTGGAGCCGCTGCCAGCTGCTGCTCAAGGTAAGTGACGATGATGGCATTAGGGCTGGATTAACGAGCTGCTCGGCTCGTTCTGCTTGTTATCATTAAGCTCATTATCGTTAAGCTCGTTATCACTAAGCTCGTTAATATTAACGATCTAAAACCTTTGTTTGGCTCGGTTCATTAAGAGCTCGTTATGCTCACGAGCGTTCACGAGTGCTTGTTAAGGTAATAAACAACATAGAAGAATCCCATGATCCCATTAACATTTCACAATGGCATATATTACACAAAAGAATCCCATAAAATCCCTGTTTGGCTCGTCGTTGACTAAAGTGCACATATAGGCCGTCGTCATAGTTGACTCCAGGTCTCTAGGCGCTGGCACGTGCTGGCTCATAGGGATAATAGGAAGTGCGGGTGCAGCAAGGCCAAGTCCTAAAGTGGTTTGGGGTGTCGGGGGCCTAGGCCCCTAGGTACCACGTTATTTAGTGTGCTGACAGTGGTTCAGGTAAAACACTATTGGATTTACTAAAGAAAGTAGAAGTCATACTATTGGAAATTATCGAGCTAAACGAGTTAGCTCGCGAAACTCGTTTGCTCGATCATTAAGCTCGTTAATCTTAACAAGCAAAAAACACTATTCAGCTTGGTTCATTAACTAACGAGCACGAGCCGAAACGAGTCGAACAACCGAGCGCTCATTACGCTCGCGAGCTTCGATCTTTTCATCCAACCCTAGATGGCATGCAGTCCGTCATTGCACCCTCCAGGCCTGTGAGCATGGGGGGCGACAAGGATGACATCAAGGAGATTGATGAACCCCGCGGAGGGGAGGTTAAGGAGGTTGTCGAGGTTGCCGAGCCTCATGAGGAGGAGGCCCGCTCTAGTGCAATAGGGGCAGGCTCTAGCAAGCCTCGTGGGCGCCTTCTGGAGGGAGCTCGTGCGAGCCCCATGGGAGTGGTGATAACCCACAAGTATAGGGGATCGCAACAGTTTTCGAGGGTATAGTATTCAACCCAAATTTATTGATTCGACACAAGGGGAGCCAAAGAATATTCTTGAGTATTAGTAGCTGAGTTTTCAATTCAACGACACCTCAAAGACTTAATATCTATTGCAAAGTATTTAGTAGCAAAATATTATGGAAGTAACGGTAACAATGGCAAAAGTGACAGTAGCAGTTTTGTAGTGATTGTGACGGTAGCAACGGAAAAGTAACTTAGCAAAGATCAATATGTGAAAAGCTTGTGGGAAATGGATCAGTGATGGATAATTATGTCGGATGGCATTCATCATGCAACATTTATAACATAGGGTGACACAAAACTAGCTCCAATTCATCAATGTAATGTAGGCATGTATTCCATATATAGTCATACGTGCTTATGGAAAAGAACTTGCATGACATCTTTTGTCCTACCCTCCCGTGGCAGCGAGGTCCTAATGGCAACTAAGGGATATTAAGGCCTCCTTTACTAGAGAACTGGACCAAAGCATTGGCACTTATTGAATACATGAACTCCTCAAACTACAGTAATCATCGGAAAGAATCCTAGTTATTGTCACCCTGGGGGATGTGGATCATAACTCGTAATAGGTGTCTACAACTTGCAAGATAGGATCAAGAACACATATATATTCATGATAACATAATAGGTTCAGATCTGAAATCATGCCACTCGGGCCCTAGTGACAAGCATTAAGCGTAGCAAAGTCATAGCCACATCAATCTCTGAACATAGTGGATACTAGGGATCAAACCCTAACAAAACTAACTCGATTACATGATAAATCTCATCCAGCCCATGATCATCCAGCAAGCCTATGATGGAATTACTCATGAATGGTAGAGAGCGTCATGGAATTGGTGATGAAGGACAGTAGGTGATGATGATGGCGTCGATTTCCCTCTCCGGAGCCCAAAACGGACTCCAAATCTGGCCTCTCGAGGAAGAACAGGAGGTGGCGGCAGCTCTGTATCGTGAAACGCGATGAACTCTTCCCTATGATTTTTTTCTCAACAAATAGGAATATATAGAGTTGGAATTGAGGTCTGTGGAGCCTAGGGGGGCCACAAGCCTGCTAGGCGTGACCAGGGGGTGGTCGCGCCCTGTGGGCTTGTGACCCATGGGTGCCCCCCCTTTGATTGATTCTTTTGCTAGTATTTTTTTAATTCCAAAAATAATCTCCGTAAATTTTTAGTTCAATCCGAGAACTTTGATTTCTGCACAAAAATAACACCAAGGCAATTATGCTGAAATCAGCGCCAGTCCAGGTTAGTTCCATTCAAATCATGCAAATTAGAGTCCAAAACAAGGGCAAAAGAGTTTGGAAAAGTGGATACGATGGAGATGTATCAACTCCCCCAAGCTAAACCCATTGCTTGTTCTCAAGCAATTCAGTTGATAAACTGAAAGTGATAAAGAAAAACTTTTACAAACTCTGTTTGACCTTGTTATTGTAAATATGTCTAACTGATGTTTAGATTTTCAGCAAAGATTATAGACTAACCACATTCACAATAACATTTAGGTCTCATATTTACTCATATCAAATGCATAACCAACTTGCGAGCAATAATAATAACCCTTAGATGACAACACTTTTATCAAAACAATCATGATACAATATGATATAATGGTATCTAGCTAGCCCTTTCTGAGACCGCAAGACATAAATGCGGAGCACCCATGAAGAACAAGGACTGACTAGACATTGTAATTCATGGTAAAAGAGATCCAGTCACACTCATAGTCAATATCAATTAATAGAAAAGCATACAAATGACAGTGGTGCTCTCTAACTGGTGCCTTTTTGATAAGAAGATGACGACTCATCAATAAAGTAAACAGATAGGCCCTTCGCAGAGAGAAGCATTGATTTGCAGAGGTGCCAAATATCGAGCTTTTAAAACATGGATGAATAAAAATTTTGAGCGGTATGCTTTCATCGTCATCATAACGACCAAGAGATTTCACCATCTTCCATGCTAGATACATTATAGGCGGTTCCCAAACAGAATAATAAAGTTTTCACTCCTTCTCCACCAATCAATCACACTCCACGGAGAGCCGAATTCACGGGTATCGCCCATACAAACACAGTCCTGGGGGAGTTTTATTTCATTATATTTTGATTTTATTTTGAGCATGGAACTGGGCATTCTGAATACCAGCCACTTTCTCGTGAATGATAGTGAATCAACACATATCGTGAGAATAACCCATCTAGCATGGAAGATACTGACTACCCCCAGTCGCTAAATGAGCGATTCGGGCATACAAACATAATATTATTTGAAGGTTTAGAGTTTGGCACATGCAAATTTACTTGGAATGGCAGGTGCATACCGCATATAGGTAGGTATGGTGGACTCTGGTGGAACAAATTTGGGTTTGAGGAAGTGGATGCACAAGCTGAATTCCTGCTTAGTATAAGTGAAGGATAGCAAAAAACTGGGGAGCGACCAACTAGAGAGCGACAACAGTCATCAACATGCTTTGAGATTAACCAACATTGAATGCAAGAATGAGTAGGATATAAATCACCATGAACATAAATATCGTGGAGGCTATGTTGATTTTTTTTCAACTACATGCATGAACATGTGCCAAGTCAAGCCACTTGAATCATTCAAAGGAGGATACTATCCTATCATACTACATCACAACCATTTTAATATGCATGTTGGCACTCAAGACAAACCATTATCCACTCTTAGCTGATTAAGCATGGCATGAGTAACTGTAATCTCTAATTGTCATTGCAAATATGTTTCAACCATAATGAACTGAATTCGGAACGATGAGCCAATCATATTTACAAAAGCAAAATAGGTCGAGTTCATACCAGTTTTTCTCCATCCCAATCTTTTCATCATATATCATCATTATTGCCTTTCACTTGCATGACCGAATGGTGTGAATAATAATAAGAGCGTGTGTGCATTAGACTAAGCTAGAATGTGCAAACAATAACTTAAAGGAGAAGGCAAGGTAATATGGGCTCTCTGATAAATAAACAATAATGCATATGAGAGCCACTCAACATTTTCATTGTGGTCCTCTCCTTACGACCCAAAGAAAGAAAATTCAAAACAAGAACGAGAAAACTATTTACATGGGAAAGCTCCAAACAAGCAAAAGAAGAACGAGAAATCTTTTTGGTTTTTAATACTACTACTAAACAAACTGAAAGGTAAATATAGAACTATTTTTTTGGATTTTTCTCAAAGTTAATTAAACACACAAGAAAAAAGCGGAAAGAAGAAACAAACTACCATAGATGGTACAATCAAAAAGTATGAACACCGACTACTAAGATGCATGTGTGAACATGAATGTGCAGTCAGTGAGAAATACGTGCTCCCCAAAGCTTAGGCTTTTGGCCTAAGTTGGTCTAGGGCCATGGCTAGAAATAACCATCTCTTGGATACTCTGGAGGATCCTGAGGGTTCCACTGGTTGGCGAGCTCCTATGGCTCCCACTGAAAAACTGGATCCGGATACGGATCATGGACTGGTGTCGGTTTAGGTGTTGGGGGTTGCAACAGACACCAATATTTGTAAATGTCCTCGGGCATAATAGTGTACCTATAGGAATGAATATTGAACAAGGAAGAAGTAGGCAGAACAATAATCTCACAAGTACCTTGACTAAACACTAAGTTGTAAAGGAGCCTCCTATCATCATTTCTTCCTAATAAAATCATGTGTTACCATACTGTCATAGTCTAAATATTTTGTGGGTAGAAGCATTTCCTCTCCCTCGTCAAGCCTAATGGGTATCTTAAAGTGTTTGGCTAGACAATATGCATAGATACCTCCAAATATGGGCCCCTTCAAACGGTTTAAGTTCAACCGTTGGGCCACCATAGCGCCCAGACTAAAAGTTTTATCAGCAAATAAAGCATGGCACAGAATGGCAAGGTCGGGAGCACTAAGGCCTCGACTCTCCCCACGACCAATTAAACATCTCCCCGCGAATAATGAATAATAGCGTAGAACAAGAAAATGTAAACTAGCTACTCTAGCCTTTGACACCCCTCTCTCTTCTCCTACCGTGACTGTGGCAATAAAATCTTCCATGTCTTTAGGATGTGGTTCCATGATGCTGCCCTCATAGGGTATTTTGCAAACATTGCAAAAATCATAAAGGTTCATTTTCTTAGGCACATCATATAAGTGAAATTCTACCGTAGGAGGGTTTTCCCTATAATGAAAGTGAAAGTTTTGCACAAAGGTATTAGTGAGCAAGAGGTACTGGTCACACTTATCGTTGAGAAAGTCGGTGATGCCTGCATTCTCGGCCAAATAATAAAAATCTTCATAAATCCCGGCCGCCCTCAAGAATGCATTACTTGGCCATTCACATGGGCGAACTTCTGCGACGCGAGGAAGATTGTACTTGGACTTCTTCTTCATCTCATTTGCATCTTCTTTAGAGCCCCGGCTTGAAGAGCCTCTTAACAATCTCCTCATCATTTCTTTTTTGGAAAAATTCTAAAAAATTTAGTGACTCAAAATAAGGGTGAACAAAACTTAACAAAACTTATAGCAACTGCTCCCACAAGTGCCTAGAGCCTATATCATGCATCAAAACTACTTGGGACCATACAAATTTGACGTGCAAACTCAAGAACAAGATCACCACAATAGCAAAAAAATCAATATATAAAGCACTAGAACAAAAAAAACTAAATGGACCATTGGAAGAGTCACATACCAAAGAATAATCTCCTAAAACAGTTTTGCGAATGGAGCTTTGCACAAGGAGATCGAAATGGCAGCAAAATGAGCTAGAACACGGTTTTGAGCAATGGTGGGATTTTTTCTGGAGGGAGACGGAGTGGATGGGCTCTGGAATAAGTGGAGGGGGCCTACGTGGACCCACAAGCCACCTGGACGTGGCCAGGGGGGTGGCCGCGCCCTGTGAGCTTGTGACCCACTAGTGGAGCCCCTTGGTATGTACTCAGTGCTAGATTTTCTTAAATATTCCAGAAAAAATCATACTATATTTTGAGGGCATTTGAAGAACTTTTATTTTCAGGTCATTTTTCTATTGCACGGAAAACTCAAAAAACAAGGGGAAAATAGCATTTTTAGTTTATTTACTCTAACTAATAGAAAGTAAAAGTTGGGTACAGAAAGTTGTGCTTTCTAAATTCAACCATCTCATACTCATCAAAAGGAATCCATCGATAAGGTTGATCAAGTCTTATTAACACACTTCTTTCGAGTAACATGAAACCGGAGAATTTTTGAATAACACTAAGTTACCTCAATAGGGATATGCATATCCCCAACAATAAGTATATCATATTTTTTTAGATAGTAGGGAGAGGGAATTCAAAGTCTTCAGTAATAATCGTTGAAATTTTTTCAATGGAGTTGATACTATGAACTTGAGGTTGTTTCTTCGGAAAGTGTACCGTATGCTCATCACCATTAACATGAAAAGTGACATTGCCCTTGTTGCAATCCCCGCAGTATTCAAAAAGGGTCTACCAAGGATGATGGACATACTGTCGTCCTCAGGAATATCAAGAAAAACAAAGTCCTTTAGGATAGTAACATTTGCAACTACGATAGGTACATCCTCACAAATACCGATGGCTAAAGCACTTGATTTATCAGCCATTTGCTCAAGAATCTTGCTCAATTCTCTTAGGATGGCCCTTAGGATACAAAGGTTCCTAAGTCATTCTACCACCTCTAGTCACAACTCTAATAGAATGATCATTGTTCTCACTATTCATCTCATTAAGCAAATCATTATGTCCCTTTAACATGGAAGCATGTTTACTAATAAGTTTAAGATCATTGATAGTTCTACTCATATAATCACCTAAGTGATCAAGCATGTAAGCATTATGTTTCAATTGTCTACTAACATAAGCATTAAAATTTTCTTGCTTAATAACAAAGTTATCAAACTCATCCAAGCATTGGCTAGCAGACTTATTATAAGAAATATCACCTTCATAAAATCTACGGAGAGAATTTACCTCTACTACCTGTGTCGGGTTATCAAGACCATGTATTTCTTCAATACGTGGTAGGTTCTTGACATCTTCAGCTTTAATACCTTTTTCTTTCATAGATTTCTTTGCCTCTTGCATATCTTCAGGACTGAGAAATAGAATACCTCTTTTATTCGGAGTTTCCTTCGGAGGTGGTTCGGGAATAGTCCAATCATTATCATTTCTCAATATATTATTCAATAGTGTTCAGCTTGTTCAACAGTTCGTTCCCTGAAAACACAACCAGCACAACTATCTAGGTGGTCCCTAGAAGAATCGGTTAGTCCATTATCAAAGATATCAAGTATTTCGTTTTTCTTGAGAGGATGATCAGGCAAAGCATTAAGTAATTAGAGAAGCCTCCCCCAAGCTTGTGGGAGACTCTCTTCTTCAATTTGCCCAAAATTAAATATTTCGTGCAAGGAAGCTTGTTTCTTATGGGCAGAAAAATATTTTTCAGAGAAGTAATATATCATATCCTCGGGACTACGCACACGACCAGGAGCAAGAGAATTACACCATATCTTAGCATCACCCTTTAATGAGAAAGGAAACAACTTAAGAATATAGTAATAACGAATTTTTTCCTCATGAGTAAACAGGGTGGCTATATCGTTCAATTTAGTAAGATGTGCCACAACAGTTTCAGATTCATAACCATGGAAAGGATCAGATTCAACCAAAGTAATTATCTCAGGATTGACAGAGAATTCATAATCCTTATCAATAACAAAGATAGGTGAAGTAGCAAACTTAGGATCATATTGCATTCTAGCATTCAAAGATTTTTCCTTCCACTTGCATAGAAATTTCTTAAGATCATCTCTATCCTTACAAGCAAGAAAGCCCCTAGCTACCTCTCCTTCCATAACATAACCCTTAGGTATATTAGGCAATTCATATCTACAAGAGCTAGGTCTAGCAGGTGTCTCATAGTGTTTAGCTTCAATAATTTCATCAGTTTCAGAGATATCATCATTTTCAGCATTGACTCTAACAATTTTTTCATCAAGAAATTCACCCAATGGCATAGCATTATCAAGCAAAGTATCATCATAAGCATCATGCATAGCAGAAGTGGAATCATCACTTCCTTGCGACATATCAGAATTAATAGCAGGTGGTGGTGTTGCAAATTTACTCATAAGAGAAGGTGAATCAAGTGCAGAGTGCTACCTCTTGAGCGTGCATTGGTTTTCCCTTAGGAAAGGGTGATGCAACGAAGTAGATAAGTATTTCCCTCAATTGATGATAAAAAAAGGTATCAATCCATTAGGAGGAACAAGCAAGTCACCAATGGATGTACCTACACATACAATCAAATTCTTGCACCCAACGCTATAAAGGGGTTGTCAATCCCTTAACGGTTATTTACAAGGATTAGATCTGATAGAGATAGATGTAAAAGATTGTGGAAAGTAAAAAAGGTAAATAAATTGCAGCAAGGTATTTTTTGTTTATAGATCTGAAAATATATTATGGAAAGCAGACCCGGGGGCCATAGGTTTCACTAGAGGTTTCTCTCTTGAAGGAAAATATCACGGTGGGTGAACAAATTACTGTCGAGCAATTGATAGAAAAGAGAATAATTATGAAGATATACAAGGCAATGATTATGCATATAGGCATCACGTCCATGTCAAGTAGACCGAAACGATTCTGTATCTACTACTATTACTCCACACGTCGACCGACTCCTGCCTACATCTAGAGTATTAAGTTCATGAAGAACAGAGTCACGCATTAGATAAGATGACATGATGTAGAGGGATAAACTCAAGCAATATGATGAAAACCCCATCTTTTTACCCTTGATGGCAACAATACAATACGTGCCTTGCTACCCCTACTTTTTCACTGGGTGAGGACACTGCAAGATTGAACCCAAAACTAAGCACTTCTCCTATTGCAAGAATTACCAATCTAGTTGTCCAAACCAAACCAATAACTCGAAGAGACTTGCAAAGATATGAAATCATGCATATAAGAATTCATAAAAGACTCAAATAATATTCATGGATAATTTGAACATAAACCGACAATTCATCGGATCTCAACAAACACACTACAAAAGAGTATTACATCGGATAGATCTCCATGAAGATCATGAAGAGCATGGTATTGAAGCACAAAGAGAGACGAGAAGCCATCTAGCTACTAGCTATGGACCCATAGGTATGTGGTGAACTA
Source organism: Hordeum marinum (assembly GCA_022496015.1). Classification (NCBI taxonomy): domain Eukaryota; kingdom Viridiplantae; phylum Streptophyta; class Magnoliopsida; order Poales; family Poaceae; genus Hordeum; species Hordeum marinum. Next base: position 424,578,549 of record CM039674.1, on the reverse strand, counting down.
CTCACGCATCATCGGAGGGGCAATGGAGTTGATGTAGATGCCCTCCATGATCGAATCCCCCTCCGACAGATTACCAAAAGAGGCTCCAAGATTGGATCTCTCGGGAACGGAGTCTTCTGGCGGCGGAAAAGTATTTGTGTGGATCTCTTTGGTATTGGGGGAATATTTGGATCTTTATAGGACGAAGAATAGGGCTAGGATTCCTGCCAAGGAGTCACAAGCTTGCCATGCGTGGCCAGGGGGTGGTTGCGCCCCCTGGCTTGTGACTTCCTCGCAAGTGCCTTGCCTTGCACTCCAAGCCTGGTAGATCTCTTTTGTTCCAGAAAAAATCATCGTGAAGATTTTATTCCATTTGGACTCCGTTTAATATTCTGCAATACTCAAAAACAAGGAAAAAGCAGAAACTGGCACTAGGCTCTAGATTAATATGTTAGTGCCAAAAATTATATAAAGTAACATATTAATGCATATAAAACATCCAAAACAGATAATATAATAGCATGACACAATCAAAAATTATAGATACGTTGGAGACGTATCACAGAGCTAGATGGCAGTTCCTTACCTCCCCTTGTAGTAGAGGGATAGATCTTGGTTTTTGGGTCTTTCAGATTCTTCATAGTGATCAATAGATATAAATCCCAAGTGACTCAAAGAATAGAGCTATGCTCCCTGGCAACTGAGCCAGAAAAAGGTCTTGATAACCCACAAGTATAGGGGGTCACAATAGTTTTCGAAGGTAGAGTATTCAATCCAAATTTACTGATTCGACACAAGGGGAGCCAAAGAATATTCTCGAGTATTAGCAGCTGAGTACTCAATTCAACCACACCTGAAAGACTTAATATCTACAGCAAAGTATTTAGTAGCAAAGTAGTATGGAAGTAACGGTAACGATGGCAAAAGTGACAGTAGCAGTTTTGTAGTAATTGTGACAGTAGCAACTGAAAAGTAACTTAGCAAAGATCAATATGTGAAAAGCTTGTAGGCAATGGATCAGTGATGGATAATTATGTCGGATGGAATTCATCATGCAATAGTTATAACATAGGGTGACATGGAACTACCTCCAATTCATCAATGTAATGTAGGCATGTATTCCATATATAGTCATACATGCTTATGGAAAAGAACTTGCATGACATCTTTTGTCCTACCCTCCCGTGGCAGTGGGATCCTAATGAAAACTAAGGGATATTAAGGCCTCCTTTTAATAGAGAACCGGACCAAAGCATTAGCACTTAGTGAATACATGAACTCCTGAAACTACGATAATGACCGGAAAGAATCCCAGTTATTGTCACCCTGGGGGATGCGGATCGTAACTCGTAATAGGTGTCTACAACTTGCAAGATGGGATCAAGAACACATATATATTCATGAAAACATAATAGGTTCAGATCGGAAATCATGGCACTCGGGCCCTAGTGAAAAGCTTTAAGCATAGCAAACTCATAGCAACATCAATCTCTGAACATAGTGGATACTAGGGATCAAACCCTAACAAAACTAACTTGATTACATGATAAATATCATCCAACCCATCACCGTCCACCAAGCCTACGATGGAATTACTCATGAACGGGGAAGAGCATCATGGAATTGGTGATGATGATGGCGTCGATTTCCCCTCTCCGGAGCCCAAAACGGACTCCAGATCTGGCCTCCCGAGGAAGAACAGGAGGTGGTGGCGGTTCCGTATCATGAAACGCGATGAACTCTTCTCTCTGATTTTTTTCTCCATGAATAGGAATATATAGAGTTGTAATTGAGGTCGGCGGAGCCTCAGGGGGGGCACAAGCCTGCTAGGTGCGACCAGGGGGTGGCCACGCCCTGTGGGCTTGTGACCTGTGGGTGGCCCCCTCCGGTTGATTCTTTCGCCGGTATTTTTTATTAATTCCAAAAATAATCTCCGTAAATTTTCAGGTCAATCCGAGAACTTCTATTTTTGCACAAAAATAACACCAAGGCAATTCTGCTGAAAACAACGTCATTCCAGGTTAGTTCCATTCAAATCATGCAAATTAGAGTCCAAAACAAGGCCAGAAGAGTTTGGAAAAGTGGATACGATGGAGACGTATCAGTGGCAGAGGCATCCACTCCCATCAGAGGCTGCGAAAGAGGCGTTGGATCGCCATAGATGAGGGACTCCCTTCATATTGTTATTTCCTTTGGTTTTTTGCCTTCTTGTTTCTCGAGACACGGGGCTAAGTCACCATCTCTGCAGGGCCCATGCGAAAGAATAAGATGGTCATAAAGCCTGCGGCACCCTCGCCCGTGCGGACCGAGAGGCACGAGGATGTCCCCCCGGCCTGAGGTTGAGGTAGGGCACACCAAGGCGGAGAAGGAACGCGCAGTGACTCCTGCATCGCACGAGGACTTGCCTCCCTCATGTGGAGGGAGACGGCCTAGGTGGGAGCCCTCGCGAGGTGAGGAGGTGCCCCGGAGGTGCCTAATGCGAGAGGCGACGTAGCGACGGAGGGGGCCAACAAGCCAACCCTGCCGGAGCACTCTACAGCCACCAGTGGAGGCGCCAGGAAATGAAGGCTGGGTATGCATCCAAGAAATTGTTTTTTCTCTGAATGTAGTAGATGAACCAAACAACACAACACTATCAATATATGAACAAAGAAACACTAGCATAACGGCAATAGCAATATTTCAATTTATCAGACCATAACGACATGAATACATAAGTACCTTTTGATTGATAAAGTGATGATATCCTTCTATCAATTTAACTCCACGGTCCCCTTTTTGGAAGAGATTGATGACATCTTCATCCTTCACTTGATTGAAAAAATCTCTCTCAACAAATGTAACCAAACAATTGTTCAAATATTCATCACCCATTTTGTTCCTTAGCTTATTCTTCACATAGATCATTGAAGAGAATACCCTTTCAACACTAGGAGTAGCTACTGGCATAATCAATACCAACTTAAGAAGCTTGTAAACAATATGATATTGTTCATGCTTTTTTTATCTCAACAAGCATAACTGAAAGCTGACACGAATTTTTCAGGTTTTGAAACCTTTCATCTCTACGCACATTAGTAACATTCATGTTTAGTTGCCATGGAAGTCTTGCCAGTTCATCACTTGTAAAATCAGAAGCATAAAACTTTGTAGCAAGCCTAACCAACTTCTCTTGGTCATAAGCAGCAAATAGATGAAGTGGACAGAATGCTGCCATGCAAGAAAGTAGCTTCGTGTTTACCTCATAAAATCTGCCATTTGGCTCACTTATTTGCCTATCAGTGACACCCACAAACATATCAACCTTGAAGTGATGGTAACTGATCGCATCATTACATAAACCCCTTCTAGGCTAGCCAACGGTAAAGTAAGGACCCTCCATATCAACAACTTTGATCTTACGCTTTGTACAAAAATATGTGACCTTTGTGAAAAAATCATCCCATCCAGCATCGGTCCTCAAAGACTCCAAGTAATACTTTGTGTCATGAACAAGCTCAATAGCATGAACAATATCTTTGTCTTGCTTTTGCAAATCTCTACACACCTCATCTGTGTATCCAAATATTTCTTGCATCAAGTGTGCCATGAAACAAACTCAAATGATCGAAATGTTGTCTCTATGGATAGAGCCGCTTGTGCCTCTGCACCATGGTACTCATCACCAATCTTGTGAAGGACTCATCGTAGTGCACCATACATAATGATGACATGGTTCATAGTTTTGAAGTGAGAGACCCAACATGTATCACATGGCCTTCCCAAACCCATTTCCTGATTCACCCCACTCCATGTTTCTAATTCTTCCAATTGCAATGCATCAATGAGTTCTTCAGCCTGAGCTATCTGAAGCATTCTCATCTTTTTACAAGACATGCCAAGAGCATTTAACAAGTGTGCAAGCTGCTGAAAGAACCAAGTACAATCACCACTCTCCTTAGCAACAGCAACAAGAGTTAACTGTAGTTAATGGGCAAAACAATGAACATAGTAGGCAGAAGGGGACTCATCCATAAACAGTTTTTTCAGGCCATTAGCATTACCTCTCATGTTACTAGCTCCATCATATCCTTGCCCAAGAACCATTGCAAAGGTCAAATTGTAGTCCATAAGCATTTTCTAAATTGCAGCTTTTAGTGTCAAAGAGGTAGTATCTTCAACATGAGCAAGACCAAGAAATCTTATAACCGCCCTTCCTTTCTTATAAACATAACACAAGCAAACAACCAACTATTCATTCTGATGCACATCAATGGACTCATTTGCAAGTATTGCAAAATGACCACCATTAAGCTCTTCAATGACAAGTTTAGTAGTCTCTTGTGCACAACATCTTATCACCTCTTGTTATATATCATGGTGAGTCATCTTGTAGTTCCATGGAGCATTCTTGAGAACAACCGTAACAACCTCTTAAAAATTTCCATCTAGCCAATTTAGAAGCTCAAGAAAATTTCCTTTATTAATGAGTCTTCACTTTCATCATGTCCTCTAAATGCCAAGCCTTGACACAACAGAAATCCCACACACTTGAGTATCCATGTCAAACGTTGTTTATACAAAGCCTTGTATTGTGAGGTGTTTGAAACAATAGACTCCCAAATTGATGTTTGTGGTGTAGTGAACCTATCATACTTCTCTTGAGCTACAGCATGAGCACTGTTAACCTCACCTTCATGTTTCTTCAATCTCGACTTCACATTCCAGTTATTAAATCCTTTCTTCAAAAAAGCATCTCCACCAGGACATCTTGTTTTATCCATGAACAAATAGCAAATGAAGCAGAAAGCTCTTTCTTTTTCCACACTATACCCAATCCATGGAAATTCTTTAAACCAAACACGACAAAAGTGATGCTCTTTTCTACTTTTATTTGTAAACTTGAACTTATGATTATTTGGTTGACATGACCCCATCTCAATATATCTCCTTCTTACTCTATATTGGTCATTGAAAGCATACACTGAGATGGGAATCCGCTTTCTAGGATCAAGTTTGAGTGCCTCCGAATCTGTTTGCGTCGGTTCATCATCTTCATGAATAGATTCATCATATTTTACATGAGGTGTTGAAGTTTAGCCTCTACTCTTCGGTTCTTGCGATAACACCAATTACAAATTGCTCTCAAAATGAACAGGAAAAGTACAAGTACTAGATGCAGCTATTGTCTGAATCGGTGTGGATACTTCATCTGTTTTCCTTGCCTTTGAAGCCTTTTTCCCACATTGCAACTATGCTATTGCCAACAATTCCACTCTTCTTCATCTATGTTAGGCAAAGAAGGGGGACATAAATTTAAATACTTGCATTTGTTAAATAAATTGACTACATGCATCTAGTAAATTAGAGAAAATCTAGAAATTCCTGAACTGGGGGCGGGGGCGGACCGACGGAGGTTGTCGCACCTTCTATTTCTGTGCCGCAGGGGGGGCACCGCCAAGGTCGCCCGTATGGCTACTACTCCCTCCGAGCCGAAGAGGAGGGGCGGGTGGGGGGAGGGTAGCCGAGCGCCATCGGCATGGGGGGCGGGTCGCCGCCGCCAGGGTCGCCCATCCCGGCTCGGTTACTGCTCCCTCCGTGCGGGGGGCGGGGTGCCTCCGACGGTTGACATCAGCCTCCGACAATGTTGCGTGTCTGCGAGGAGTGCGAGGAGTCGATGTGATGATGAGTTCGTGTGAACCTCGAAGGCTGGAATGAGAAAATGAGATAGTGAGATTTTGTGGGTTGAGCCTGCATTTTCTCCTTCGTGTGCTAGCTGACATGTACGTATTGTTTTCCCATCCAAATCTTGGGTATTCCTATGCATACAGAAGCATACACCTGCCGCCGCCCCTGGCGCCAACTAGGGAAGCTCATATTGATCGGGGAGGTGTGGCGAGCCCCCGCGCCTCGCCCGTGCGCTAGGCTCCCGAAGCCACCGCCACAAGCCCGTAGATACGCCACCGCAGCAGGTGGAGCTAGAGGTTTCATGGAGCCCCGATGCTTGGAGGACGAGATGACCCTTGCACAGAGCAAGGTAAAGGGGCCCACGGACTGGGCTGGCACGGGGTCCTCGCAGACCGTGACGGCAACCGGCGGCATGGATTCGCACTCTGGTTGGGCCCTGTAGCTAGTCATGTTGGAGATATGCCCTAGAGGCAATCATGTATGATGATATTTCCTATGTGTTATAGAGATATGCCCTTGGACATTATCAATGATGTGTATTAACAAGTATGTGACTTGTTTGTGAGACTATGCATTTATGATGACTGTCCTAAATGGTCCCTCGTCGAAAGGGTTGTGTGGACGTGCAGCCAGTTAGACTAGCATATGACACGATGGATGGTCTAGTCTCACTGACCATCTAGCATTGGATGCTAGCCAGATAATATGGACTCGGAAAGATCTGGTCAGATTCGATGTAGTCGGATCCGAGTCCAAATAAGGTCTGAGTTGGACAGGTCGGGCTATGAGACGCAACAAGATGAGGTCATCTATGAGTCTCTAGTACAACATAAGTTCTGTATCCTAAGACCCGAGCTGACTCATGCACTCGGGATGGTGATAGACTTGCTTTGGGCTGACCAAACACTACTCCATAACTGAATAGTTATAAAGGTAGGTTTCAGGCTTGTTCTAACCCATGTTGCGAGACATGGTCAAGCAAGATGGGATTTGTCCATCCGATCCGAAGAAATATACTCTGGGCCCATCGGGTGATCCGACCTGGATAAGCATGTTCATGCAATGAGGATTATGTGATAATCCGAAGTGTTGGTTGGATTCACTAAAACTAGAAAGAGGTTGTGTTGCAACAAGGATGACCATGTCCCCTTGAGCACGACAACATATATCATGTGGCAAAGGGAACAGAAGTGTGAAGTATATTTTCGCTTAACCAGCTTCATTGGACACTTGGAGTCAGCACACTTTGCTAGAGGCTACTACCGGCAAGCCGATCCAGATGTAATCTAACTCACGACCAAGTGAACAAGAACCTAAAGGGTCATGCGTTTAAGAGAAGGAACCTACGAGGTCGGATCCGAGGACACTGGTCTGATAGAAAAGTGCATAGTTATACAATATTTATTCACGGCAATGATCATGTATATCGGCATCACGTCCATAAACAAGTAGACCGACTCCTACATGCATCTACTACCATTACTCCACCCATCGACCGCTAACCAACATGCATCTAGAGTATTAAGTAAAAATGGAGTAATGCTTGCAGGAGGATGACATGATGTAGACAAAGTAGATCCAATTAATATAAATGAACCCCATCATTTTACCCTTAGTGGCAGCAATACAATACGTCTCATCTCCCTTTCTGTCACTGGGATTGAGCACCGCAAGATTAAACCCACTACAACGCACCACTCCCACTTGAAGATAAATCAATCTAGTTGCCCAACCCAAAACAATTGGACGTAGAGCATTACGAAGCTATAACAATCATGCAAATAAAATACCAGCAAGTATTCAATATATTTTCATGAATAATCTAAACGTAAACCCACAATTTATCAGATCCCAACAAACACACCAAAAAAATTGATTACATAAGATAGATCACCACGGGAATTGCGGTGACCTTGGCAATGAAGAACATATATTGAGAGAGATAGCCATCTAGGTAGTAACTACGGACCCGTATATCTACGATGAACTACTCACACATCACCATGGGAGCAGCAAGGTTGATGTTGAGTCCCTTCATGATTGATCCCCCCTCCGACAATGCACCAGAATAGGGCTCCATGCACATAGCGGAACGGAGATTTGCGATGGCAAAAAACGTGTTTCGGGAGGCTCTCTAGGGTTTTCAGAATATTTGTGAATTTATAAGCGAGAGAGCGGGGAGGTGGCCCCAAGCCATCAGGGCACAACCACCCCCCTGGGCGCACCCTGTTGGCTTGGGGAGCACCTCGTGTGCCCTCCGGCCTTCCTCTGGAGATTCCAGGTCTTATTTGGACAAGAAAAATCATCAAAAAGTTTTGGGGTATTTGGACTTTGTTCGATATAGTATTCCTGAAAAGCCAAAAACATGTAGAAAACAACAACTGGCACTTGGCACTAGGTTAATAGGTTAGTGCTCAAAAATAATATAAAACAACAAAGTAAATGCTTAAAAAGTATCCTAGAATGTTAATATAATAGCATGGAACAATAAAAAATTATAGATACGTTGGAGATGTATCACTGGGGTATAAGATACCTACCCTACCGACAGGAGTCCTATAAGCATACGATTAGCAAGGAGTTGCTTATTGAATACGCAAGTTGGCTAGAAGTGATGTTAAATCTCACTAGTCGCTTGTGCTAGTCGGATGCTAAATTACTAAGAGTTTGCGGAGGGATGCCAATTTCAATGGGAGTAGTTCTATTTAAGGCTTGAATTACTTCATATAAACACATTGATTAGTGATTGCATAATTTTTTGTTGTATATCAATGGCACCACTTACTCAAAACAACTTTGCATTGAAATTAATTTTGTAAAATGATAAACTAAATGGAACAAACTTTACCACCTGGTATAGAAATCTGAGAATTATTCTCAGGCACGATAAAAAGGAATATGTTCTGTAGGATCCACTATCAAAGGAACCTGTCAAGAATGTTAATGCCACAACCAAAAATGCCCACCAGAAACTCATTGATGATTCAAACGAGATCAGTTGTCTCATGATGGCTTGTATGGAGTGTTGGAAATATGCCCTAGAGGCAATAATAAATTAGTTATTATTATATTGCCTTGTTCATGATAATCGTTTATTATCCATGCTATAATTGTATTGATCGGAGACTCAGATACATGTGTGGATACATAGACAACACTATGTCCCTAGTATGCCTCTAGTAGACTAGCTCGTTGATCAAAAGATGGTTAAGGTTTCCTAGCCATGGACATGAGATGTCATTTGATAATGGGATCACATCATTAGAAGAATGATGTGATGGACAAGACCCAAACTACAAACATAGCATATGATCGTGTCAGTTTATTGCTACTGTTTTCTGCATGTCAAGTATATGTTCCTATGACCATGAGATCATGCAACTCACAGACACCGGAGGAGTGCCTTGTGTGTATCAAACGTCGCAACGTAACTGGGTGACTATAAAGGTGCTCTATAGGTATCTCCAAGGGTGTCTGTTGAGTTGGCACGGATCGAGACTGGGATTTGTTACTCCGTGTGACGGAGAGGTATCTCAGGGCCCACTCGGTAATACAACATCACAATGAGCCTTGCAAGCAATGTCACTAAGTGTTAGTCATGGGATCTTGTATTACGGAACGAGTAAAGAGACTTGCCGGTAACGTGGTTGAACTAGGTATGGAGATAATGACGATCGAATCTCGGGCAAGTAACATACCGAAGAACAAAGAGAACATCATACAGGATTAATTGAATCCTTGACATAGAGGTTCGAAAGATAAAGGTTTTCGTAGAATATGTAGGAACCAATATGGGCATCCAGGTCCCGCTATTGGTTATTGACCGTAGAGGTGTCTCGGTCATGTCTACATAGTTCTCGAACCCGCAGGGTCTGCACACTTAAGGTTTGGTGACATTTCGGTAGTATAGAGTTATGTATGGTGGTGACCAAAGGTTGTTCGGAGTCCCGGATGAGATCCCGGATGTCACGAGGAGCTCCGGAATGGTCCAGAGGTAAAGATTCATATATAGGAAGTCCTATTTTGGTCGCCGGAAAAGTTTCGGGCTCATCGGTAGTGTACCGGGAGTGCCAGTAGTGTACCGGGGGACCATCGGGAGAGGTATTTCGACCCAAGAGGCTTCATGGGCTGTGGGAGAGTGAATATCAGCCCTTAGTGGGATAGTGGAAACTCCCACACAAGGCCCATGTGGCTGGAGAAGAAAACCCAATAGAAAAAGGTGGAAAAAGGAAAAAAAAGGGACGAATCCTAGTCCTACTAGGATTGGAGGAGAGTCCTCCAATCCTAGTGGATTCGGCCGACCCTATGGGGCCTTGGCCCTTGCGCCAGACCTCCTCCTACCTCCCTCCTATATATACTGGTGGTATTGGGTGTTTTGCACCTGATTTTACGGCCACGTGCTACCCGTTCCATCAGTGCTCCTCTAGATCGGATTTCCGCAGTGCTTAGGCGAAGCCCTGCCAGAATTGCTCCACCACCATCGCCGGAGCGCCGTCACGCTGCCGATGAACTCTTCCTCCTCTCCACTTCCTCTTGCTATATCAAGATAGTGGAGATCGTCATCAAGCTGCACGTGTGCTGAACGTGGAGGTGCCGTCCGTTCAGCGCTAGATCGGAAGGACCATGATCAAGATCGCGAGACGGTTCGTGATGAGTTCGCGGGACGGATCGTGATAAGTTCACGGGACAGATCGTGATGAGTTCATGGGATAGATCATGATGAGATCGCGGGACGGATCGTGATGAGATCACGGGATGGATCGTGATGAGTTCGCAGGACGGATCGTGACTGGATTGCCGGACGGATCGTGATGTGATCGTGGGACGCTCGGCGATTTGGATCGCGAAGATGTTCGACTACACCAACCGCGTTTCTTAACGCTTCCCGCTTAGCGATCTACAAGGGTATGTAGATCCACTCTCCCTCTCGTAGATGCTCATCACCATCGATAGATCTTGCGTGTGCGTAGGAAATTTTTTGTTTCCCATGCAACGTTCCCAAACAGTGGCATCATGAGCTAGGTCTATGTGTAGATGAGATCTCGAGTAGAACACAAAAGGTTTGTGGGCATTGATGCTTAGATTGCTTCCTCCCTTGGTCATATTTTGGTTCGGCGGTATTGTGAGATGAAGCGGCCCGGACCAACATTACTCGTACGCTTACGAGAGACCGGTTCCCTCGACGCAACTTGTTGCCTAGATGGCTTGCGGGTGACAGTTTCTCTCACTTTAGTTGGATCGGATTTGGCAAAGGCAGTCCTTGAGAAGGTTGAAAAGCAAATTATGTATCACCGTTGTGGTTTATGCATAGGTGAGAATCGTTCTTGCTAAATACCCGTAGCAGCCACGTAAAACATGCAACAACAATTAGAGGATGTCTAACTTGTTTTTGTAGGGTATGTTGTGATGTGATATAGCCAATTACATGATGTGATATATGTGATGTATGAGATGATCATGTGATGTATAGAATTTCACGACTTGCATGTCGATGAGTACGGCAACCGGCAAGAGCCATAGGGTTGTCTTTAATTATTGTATGACATGCGTGTCAATCATTAAGCACTATGTAATGCTTTACTTTATCGCTAAACAGTAGCAGTAGTAGTAGAAGCATGCAGAGTGTGACAACCCCAATGGCGACACATTGATGGAGATCAAGATGATGGAGATCATGGTGTCGTGCCGGTGACGATGGAGATCATGCCGGTGCTTTCAAGATGGAGATCTAAAGCACGAGTTCATGGCCATATCATGTCACTTATGAATTGCATTTGATGTTAATCCTTTTATGCACCTTGTTTTGCTTAGTACGACGGTAGCATTATAAGGTGATCCCTCACTTAATTTCAAGATAAATTGTGTTCTCCCCGAGTGTGCACCATTGCGAAAGTTCGTCGTGTTGAGACACCACGTGATGATCGGGTGTGATAGACTCTACGTTCACATACAACGGGTGCAAGCTAGTGTTGCACATGCAGAACACTTGGGTTAAACTTGACGAGAACACTAGTGTTGCCTAGCATGTACAGACATGGCCTCGGAACACAAGAGACCGAAAGGTCGAACATGAGTCATATAGTAGATATGATCAACATGATGATGTTCACCATTGCAGCCACCTCAACTCATGTGATGATCGGACTTGAGTTGGTGAATTTGGATCATGTATCAATCGAATGACTGGAGGGATGTCAATTTGAGTGAGAGTTCTTCAGTAATATGATTAATTGAACTCATTATCATGAACATAGTCAGTAGTGCCTTTGCAAATATGTTGTAGATTACTTGCTCGCGCTGTAGCTCCCTTGAATTTTTATATGTTCCTAGAGAAATAGAGTTGAAAGATGATGGTAGCAATATTGCGGACTAGGTCCGTGATCTGAGGATTGTCCTCATTGCTGCACAGAAGGCTTATGTCCTTAATGCACCGCTCGGTGCGCCAACCCCTCTAGCATCGTTTGTAGATGTTGTGAGCATCTGACAGGCACGTTCTGATGACTACTTGATAGTTTAGTGCGTCATGCATTACAGCTTAAAGTTGAGGCTCCAAAACGTTTTGAACGTCACAGAACATATGAGATGTTTCTAAGAGCTGAAATTAGGATCTTAGGCTCGTGCCCGTGTTGCGAGATATGAGATCTCCAACAAGATTCTTTGCCTGCAAGATGAAAGAGAATAGCTCAATCGTTGAGCATGTGCTCAGATTGTCTAGGTGCTACAATCGCTTCAATCGAGTGGGAGTTGATCTTCTAGATAATATAGTGATTGATATAGTTCTCCAAGTCACTATCACTAAGCTCCTAGAACTTGGTGATGAACTATAAAATGCCAGGGATAGAATTAATGATCCCTGAGCTGTTCGCGATGTTTGACACCGCGAAGGTAGAAATCAAGAAGGAGCATCAAGTGTTGATGGTTAGTATAACCACTAGTTTCGAGAAGGGAAAGGGCAAGGAGGGAAACTTCATGGATGGCAAGTCAGTTGCTACTCCAGTGAAGCAACCCAAAGTTGAACCCAAACCCGAGACTAAGTGTTTCAATTATGAGGAAAGAGGTCGCTGAAGCGGAACAACCCTAGATACTTGGTAGATAAGAAGGCTGGCAACGTCAACAGAAGTATATCTGATATATGTGTTATTGATGTGTACCTTGCTTGTACTCCTAGTAGCACCTGGGTATTGGATACCGGTTCGATTGCTAAATGTTAGTAACTCGAAGTAAAACCTACGGAATAAACGGAGACTAGCTAAGTGTGAGGTGATGATGTGTGTTGGAAATGTTTCCAAGGTTAATGTGATCAACATCACACGCTCTCTCTACCTTCGGAATTAGTGACAAACCTAAATGTTGGTGGTGTTTGCGTTAAGCATGAACATGATTAGATCGTGTTTATTGCAACACGGTTATTCATTTAAATTAGAGAATAATGGTTATTCTGTTTACATGAATAACACCTTCAATGGTCATGCACCCAGTGAGAATGGTTTGTTGAAATCTTGATTGTGGTAATACACATGTTTATAACAATGATGCCAAAAGATACAAAGTTAATAATGATAGTACCACATACTTGTGGCACTGCCGCTAAATGGCATATTGGTATAAAGCGCATGAAGAAAATCCATGTCGATGGATCTTTGGACTCATTCGATTTCGAATCGGTTGAGACATGCGAACCATGCCTTTTGGGCAAGAAGACTAAAGACCCCGTTTTCCGGATTGATGGAGCGGGCAAGTGGTTCATTGGAAATGATACATGTTGATGTATGCAATCCAATGAGTCTTGTAGCGTGCGGTGGATGTCGTTATTTTCTTACCTTCACTGATGATTTGAGTAGATATAGTGGATATTTACTTAATGAAACACAAGTCTGAATCGTTTGAAAGGTTCAAGAAAATTCAGAGTGAAGTTTAAGATCATCGTGACAAGAAGATAAAAATGTCTGCGATATGATCATGGAGGTGAATATCCGAGTTGCGAGTTTGGCATGCAACTTTAGACAATGTGAAAGTTGTTTCACAACTCGCGCCACCTGGAACGCCATAGTGTGATGGTGTGTCTGAATGTCATAGTCCTGCTCTATTGGATATGGTGTGTGCTATGATGTCTCTTGTCATTTTACTACTATAATTTTGGGGTTATGCATTAGAAACAATTGCATTCACTTTAAATAGGGCACATCTATATCCGTTGAGATGACATCGTGTGAATTATGGTTTGATAGAAACCTAAGTTGTCATTTCTTAATGATTGGGGTTGTGACTCTTGTGTGGAAAATGTTTTAACCTAATAAGCTCGAACCCAAAGCGGACAAATGCATCTTCATAGAATACCCTAAGAATAGTTGGGTATACCTTCTATCTTAGATCCAAGTGCAAAGTGTTTGTTGCTAAAAATGGGTCCTTTCTCGAGAAAGAGTTTCTCTTGAAAGAATTGAGTGGGAGGAAGATAGAACTTGATGAGGTTGTTAAACCTTTGTTCAACCAGAGAGTAGCGCAGCACACGAATATGTTTCTGTGAAGCCTACGTTAGTTGAAGAGGAAGTTAATGATGATGATCATGAAGCTTCAGGATCAAGTTACTATCGAACTTCGTAGGTCGACAAGGATGTGTACTGCTCCTGAGCGGTACGACAACCCTGTCTTGGAGGTCATGTTGTTGGACAATGATGAACCTACGAGCTATGGAGAAGCGATGATGGTCCCGGATTCCGACAAATGGTTGGAGGCCATGAAATCCGAGAAAGGATCCATGTATGAAAACCAAGTATAGACTATGGTAGACTTGCTCGTTGAATGGTAAGCCGTTGACTACAAATGGATCTTTAAAATGAAGACAGACGTTGATGGTAAATGTCACCATTTGTAAAGCTCGACTTGTTGCAAAATGTTTGTGACAAGTTCAAGGAGTTGACTGCGATGAGACTTTCTCATTCATAGCGATGCTGAAGTCTATTGGAATTATGTTAGCAGTTGCTGCATTTTTCAATTATGAAATCTGGAAGATGGATGTCAAAATAATCGTTTCCTTAACGCTTTACTTGAGGAAAGGTTGTATGTAATACAACCAGAAAGTTTTGTTAGTCCTAAGGATGCTAAAAGGTGTGCAAGCTTCAGTGATCCTTCTATGGACTGAAGCAAGCATCTCGGAGTTGGAATATACACTTTGATGAGATGATCAAAGTTTTGAGTCTATACAAAGTTTACGAGAAACTTGTATTTACAATAAAGTGAGTGGGAGCACTATAGAGTTTCTGGTAAGCATATCTGGTTGACATATTGTTGATCAGAAACGATGTAGAATTTCTGGAAAGCATAAATGGTTGTTTGAAAAGAGTTTTTCAAAGGAAGACCTGGATAAAGCTACCTAATTGTTGAGCATCAAGATTTATAGAGATAGATCAAGATGCTTGATGAGACTTCAATGAGTACATACCTTAACAAGATTTTGAAAGAGTTCAAAATGGATCAGTCAGAGAAAGAGTTCTCGCCTGATTTGTAAGGTGTGAAGTTGAGTGAGACTCAAAGCTCGACAACGGCAGAAGAAAGAGAAAGGACAAACGTTGTCCCCTATGCCTTAGCCATAGGCTCTGTATAGTATGCCATGATGTGTACCGCACCTGTGTGTGCCTTGCCATGAGTCCATCATGGGGTACAAGAGTGATCCAGGAGTGGATCACTGGACAGCGGTCAAGATTATCCTTAGTAACTAAAGGACTAAGGAGATGTTTCTCGATTATGTAGGTGATAAAGAGTTTGTCGTAAAGAGTTACGTCGACGCAAGCTTTAACACCAATCCAGATGACTCGTAGTAGCAATCTGGATACGTATAGTAGAGCAGCAGCCATTTGGAATAATACCAAATGGAGTGTGGTAGCAGTGTTTACAGTTTGACATAGAAATTTGCAAAGTGCACACAGATCTGAATGTCGCAGACCCGTTGACTATAAGACCTCTCTCACATGCAAAGCATGATCAAGCCCCAGAACTCATTGGGTGTTAGATTCATAACAATGCAAATCACATGGTGATGTGAACTAGATTATTGACTCTAGTGCAAGTGGGAGACTGTTGGAAATATGCCCTAGAGGCAATAATAAATTAGTTATTATCATATTTCCTGGTTCATGATAATCGTTTATTATCCATGCTATAATTGAATTGATCGGAGACTCGGATACATGTGTGGATACATAGACAACACCATGTCCCTAGTATGCCTCTAGTAGACTAGCTCGTTGATCAAAAGATGGTTAAGGTTTTCTAGCCATGGACATGAGATGTCATTTGATAACGGGATCACATCATTAGGAGAATGATGTGATGGACAAGACCCAAACTACAAACGTAGCATATGATCGTGTCAGTTTATTGCTACTGTTTTCTGCATGTCAAGTATATGTTCCTATGACCATGAGATCATGCAACTCACAGACATCGGAGGAGTGCCTTGTGTGTATCAAACGTCGCAACGTAACTGGGTGACTATAAAGGTGCTCTACAGGTATCTTCGAGGGTGTCTGTTGAGTTGGCATAGATCGAGACTAGGATTTGTTACTCCGTGTGACGGAGAGGTATCTCAGGGCCCACTCGGTAATACAATATCACAATGAGCCTTGCAAGCAATGTGACTAAGTGTTAGTCACGGGATCTTGTATTATGGAACGAGTAAAGAGACTTGCCGGTAACGAGGTTGAACTAGGTATGGAGATATTGACGATCGAATCTCGGGCAAGTAACATACCGAAGAACAAAGGGAACATCATACGGGATTAATCCTTGACATAGAGGTTCAACTGATAAAGATCTTCATAGAATATGCAGGAACCAATATGGGCATCCAGGTCCCGCTATTGGTTATTGACCGTAGAGGTGTCTCGGTCATGTCTACATAGTTCTCGAACCCGTAGGGTCTGCACACTTAAGGTTTGGTGACGTTTCGGTAGTATAGAGTTATGTATGGTGGTGACCGAAGGTTGTTCGGAGTCCCGGATGAGATCCCGGACATCACGAGGAGCTCCGGAATGGTCCGGATGTAAAGATTCATATATAGGAAGTCCTATTTTGGTCGCCAAAAAAGTTTTGGGCTCCTCGGTAGTGTACCGGGAGTGCCGGTAGTGTACCAGGGGACCATCGGGGGAGGTATTTCGACCCAAGAGGCTTCATGGGCTGTGGGAGAGTGAATATCAACCCTTAGTGGGCTGGTAGAAACTCCCACACAAGGCCCATGTGGCTGGAGAAGAAAACCCAATAGGAAAAGGTGGAAAAAGGAAAAAAAGGGACGAATCCTAGTCCTACTAGGATTGGAGGAGAGTCCTCCAATCCTAGTGGATTCGGCCGACCCTATGGGGCCTTGTCCCTTGCACCAGCCCTCCTCCTCCCTCCCTCCTATATATACTAGTGGTATTGGGTGTTTTGCACCTGATTTTATGGCCACGTGCTACCCGTTCCATCGGTGCTCCTCTAGATCGGATTTCCGCAGTGCTTAGGCGAAGCCCTGCCGAAATTGCTCCACCACCATCGCCGGAGCGCCGTCACGCTGCCAGTGAACTCTTCCTCCTCTCCACTTCCTCTTGCTGGATCAAGACGGTGGATATCATCATCAAGCTGCATGTGTGCTGAACGCGGAGGTGCCGTCCATTCGGCGCTAGATCGGAAGGATCGTGATCAAGATCGCGAGACGGTTCGTGATGAGTTCGTGGGATGGGTCATGATGAGTTCACGGGACGGATCGTGATGAGATCGTGGGACGGATCATGATGAGATCACGGGACGAATCGTGATGAGATCGCGGGACGGATCGTGATGAGATCGCGGGACTGATCGTGATGAGATCGCGGGACGGATCGTGATGAATTCGCAGGACGGATCATGACTAGATCGCGGGACGGATCGTGATGTGATCGCGGGACGCTCGGCGATTTGGATCACGAAGATGTTCAACTACACCAACCATGTTTCTTAATGCTTCCCGCTTAGCGATCTACAAGGGTATGTAGATCCACTCTCCCTCTTGTAGATGCTCATCACCATGGATAGATCTTGCGTGTGCGTAGGAAAATTTTTGTTTCCCATGCAACGTTCCCCAACATGGATCCCTATTTGCAACAGCACTTCGAAAATTGTAAGGCTTTCGAGATGATCGAGAACCTGAAGAGCATGTTTCAAATGCAGGCTAGGACCAAAAGATTCAACGTCTGGCAATCCTTGATGGATTGTAAGCTGGAAGAGGGTGATCCACTGAGCCTGCATGTGACCAAAATGATCGGGTACATGGAAGCTTTGGATGGTTAGGCTTCCCACTTGGGGATGAGGTGCGCACGGATACAATTTTGAGTTCTCTTCCAGCTAGCTATGGGACGTTCACTTCGAACTATCATATGCACGGCATGGATAAGAAGCTCACTAAATTGCATGGGATGCTCAAAGTGGCAGAGCATGATATAAAGAAAGGCACACATCAAGTGTTGATGGTGTAGAACTCGGCTAAGTTCAAGAAGAGTTGGTCCAATAAAAAGGCTAAGGCAAAGGGCATAGACAAGGTTGTTTCCGCTGCTGAGCCAAGGTCAGGACCGGACCCAAGTACTATATGCTATCATTGTAAGGAACCTGGTCACTGGAAGAGGAACTATAGGAAGTGGCTTGCCAAGCATGGCAAGAAGGCTAGAAGTACGACTTCGCGCAAAGGTACACTTGTTACATATGTTATAGACATTTACCTTGTTGACATACCTACTAGCTCTTGGATATTTGATACCGGATAGGTTGTTCATATTTGCAAGTCGATGCATGGGGTGGTAAGAACTAGGCGTGTAGCACAAGGGGAGATTGACATCAGGGTCGGCAACAAAGCAAGAGTTGATGTGTTGGAGGTCGGCACAATGCAGGTCTAGCTTCCTTCTGGATTCATTTTGGAATCGAATAATTGTTATTACATTCCTGCACTTAGTCAGAACATTACTTCTGCCTCATGTTTGATGAGTGAGGGTTATGAATTCAATTTGAAGTACAATGGTTGTTCATTTTAGTTGAATGGAATGTTCTACGACTATGCACCCATTGTATATGTGGTATTTATTTTGAATCTGGAAACGGAACCAATCTAAAACGTGAATGTCAAGAGGCATAAGCCTAAGGACATAAATCCGACATACTTCTGGCATTGTCGACTAGGACACATTAGTCTCAAACCATGAATAAGCTCCATGATGATAGACTCCTAACTTTGTCTCACTTCGGGTCGTTTGAGACATGTGAATCATGCTTGCTCACAAGATGACTAGGTCTTGTTTTGCAAAGAGTTTCAAAAGGGTGTCCGAGTTATTGGAGCTTATACACACTGATGTGTGTGGTCCAATGAGCACAACGGCTAGAGGTGATTATCCGTACTTCATGACTTTTACCGACGACTTGAGCAGATATGGATATATTTATTTGATGAGGCACAAGTCGGAAACTTTTGAAAAGTTCAAAGAGTTTCAAAACGAGGTTGAAAATCAGCTTGGTAAGATGATAAAGCTTGTG
This sequence comes from Hordeum marinum, assembly GCA_022496015.1. Taxonomy (NCBI): domain Eukaryota; kingdom Viridiplantae; phylum Streptophyta; class Magnoliopsida; order Poales; family Poaceae; genus Hordeum; species Hordeum marinum. The sequence goes on along the minus strand of CM039674.1, from coordinate 424,559,376 downwards.
TGATCAGATCATGGAGGTGATTACATGAGCTAGGAGTTTGATGATCATCTGAGAAGCCGAGGTGTAGTACCTTAGCTCACACCTCCGGGTACGCTGTAGAGAAACGATGTGTCAGAACAGAGAAATCGAACCTTGTTGGACATGGTCCGATCAATGATGAGCAAATTGAATTTACCCTTGTCATTCTGGGGAAGGACATCGTGGAGTTTGACCCTCCTAGGCAGTTCAAGAGGCTACGGAAGGCCCATGCCGCCTGTCCAAGACGGTCCTCGGTTTTGATAGAAGGAGTTGACTCATCTCCTCCGAGGACACCGACCCTCAACCACGGAGGGATAATCCACCCCCACAAAGGTATTAATTTGACACCTTATTTCATCTTTATTTTTACGAAGTAATTTGTGATTGATATGAGTTTATGGTGCTTTATGCCTAATTTTTTTACTCGACTACGACTGTTTTAAACGGAAAGTGACTAGTCATCGGCTTCTAACCCATTTACTTAGGGTGTTTCTGGACTAGAAATACAACACTTAGTCGATATCCCAGTGCTCGAAGGCAGTTGTATTATTAGAAACAAGGCAATCAAACTTTAAGGCTTAACACTTTGACTTAGTCATAGTAACTCATCCATCAACTGTCAGAAAATAAAGTTTTAGTGATTGTAACCTCTTATATGTACCGTCATTGATTGCACTGATTGCACCTAAGAACCAGTTCAGCGTACTTCATACTATAGAGGCTCAATATGTTGAACGGAAAAGTTGTTTCAAAATAACCAGCGACTAGAAAAATAAAAAAGGGGAAGAAGTACGATGGTATTTCCCCACTGTACAAGAGTGGATCTTAACCAAATATATAACAAATCAAACATTTTCGAAAAAAATTCAAAACTATTATGAAATTTGTATCAAATTTGAAAACAGGTGGTGCAGTTGAAAAAATGCCAAAAATAGGACCCCATCGGCCGCAGTTGGGCCGACCGGCCGCCCGTCGGCTTTTACCAGGCCGAAATCGGCCCATCGGCCGAAGCCAGGCCGAACAGCCCGGTCGTCGGCCCACTACAGGGCAAGGGCCACCTGTCGATCGCCAGGCGGCCGATCGGCCCCTGGATAAGGCCGACGTGGCCAGCCCCCTTCTTCCTCCTCTAGCTCTTTGTTTCTCTCATATTTCGACCGAAATCCCCCCCTTGATCTCCCTTTCCCTCCACCCCTTTTCTGTTTCAATCCGATGAATCAATAGATCGTCTTTGTCTCCCCTGCCCTACGGCTTTATTTTTTGAAATGTGGTAGTGATTTGTTCGTGGGGAGGAGAAATGGTGTGGTGGTGGATGTGTGAATGGTGAGAAGGTGGAGTGGTGGAGAGGAAGAAGAATGGGCACTGACGCGTCAAAGATATAATTTTTTCTGTTAGTTTAGGTTAGTTTTTTGTTACTTTTTTGAATGTAAGTAAAATTAGTTTAGGTTATTTTTAGTAGTTTAGTTATTTTAGGTTACTTTTATTAGTGTAGTAATTTTTATTAGTGTAGTTATTTTTATTAGTGTAGTGATTTTAGTGTATGTTTTCGAGCGTAGGTTTAGTTAGTGTAGTCATATTAGTGTCGGTTTATTTTAGTGTCGATTTATTCATTGCGAATAATGAGAAGCCGGCAATTTCTAACAGGTTAAAATGTATGAATCCGTAAATTTGATTGTGTTTTACGGCCCTGGTAATATTTGATATAATGAGTTGGGGGTTGATCTTAGCAAGTTTAAAAGAGGCGAGATGACACTTTCAGACCCAGACAGACTGCACATTAGGCAGTTGAAGCACTGGTTGACAACTAGTTTTGCCCTGGATCCTGAAGTTTGTTCCGTCAGTATTCATGCCGTGTGTACCTAATCCTGTAAAAATGTGAAGTGGGATTTGATTCCAATATATAGGAGCCAGGACCGGTTGTCTCTGTTAAGTCGTTGCAGAGATCGAAGAATCCATCTGTCTGCCCTAGTCTAACCAGTGGCGAAGGAGGAGAATATCGTACCACCCATCGTGGGGTATGAACCAGGCCAGAGTAGTCAAGTGGCTAACGAGATTTATGTATCCGGGTCACAGCCACCGGATGTGAATGCTAGCCAAGCCGAGAAAGAGTCAGATTATGTGCCACACAATGTTAGTGGTCATGCTGCTGGTCAGAGTATTCAGTCGATAGTATTAGCTGCCTCTGGTGTTGCTGATGAGGATGAGGAAGGCGATGAAATGCAAAGGGTGATGGAGGAAGAGGACGAGGATGGGATTGCAGAGGAACTTGATTTTGAAAATTCCGAGGATGAGGAAGAGGTACCAATTTCTGATGCATGGGAGCAGGACATATCCTCATGCTTTACTGTCAACGATGGCCATGAGACTCCATGGCAATATAATCTGAACCAAGTCCAGATCAGGGCTATGTTTTACACGAAGAAGAAAATGAAGTATGCGGTGATAAAGTGGTCTATGTCTACCTAGAGGGTTTTCCGGACACACACATCCAGTCCAACGAAATATACCGTGAAGTGTGTTGAATCAGGTTGTCCTGCAAAGGTGCACGCCCACGTGCCAAAATATAACATCCACTAGGTTGTGACAAATGTTGTCCCGCATAATTGTGTTAGGAAAAACATGTTGGTTCGTCATCCAAACCTTACTTCAACTCTCATAGCGCAACTCATGTATACTGAGATAGTGACGAAGAAAGATATGGAAGCAAAACACATCCAGACAGTAGTGAAGGTCAGATGGAAGTATGACATTCCATATGGGAAGGCTTGGAAGGCTAAGCAGAAGGCTATGGAGGAGAGGTATGAGACGTTCTTCGACTCCTATGATAATGTTGTCCGTCTCCTTGACGTATTGAAGGACAGAAATCCCGACACTTATGTTAACATTCAGCACACGAGGTTGGATAGTATACTAGATTACAAGGTGTTGAAACGAGTATTCTTCTCTTTCGGTATGTGCATCGAAGCTTTCAAGCATTGTCCTCCTGTGATGTTTGTGGATGGAACATTCCTGACTGGTCAGTACAAAGGGCAAATCCTGACTACTATTGGTGTGGACGGGAACAATCGAATCATCCCACTAGCCATGGCATTTGTGGAGGGTGAGAACTTTCCGAGCTGGGTATGGTTCTTCCGGCAAGTTAAAATTGTGATCGTGAAGGACCGACCAAATTTGTGTCTCATTCATGACGGACATCCCGATATATTGAAGGTCATGAAGACACTGAGTAATCCAACTGCTGACGAGCCAACTCATTGGAAGGACTTGCAAAGTTGGTGGTGCATGCGCCATCTGGGTGCTAATTTTTTCTCGCAGTTCAAGAACAAACGGTTGATGAACTTGTTCAAGAAGTTATGCAAGCAGAACCAGCAGCACAAATATGATTTTATTTGGTCAAAACTTGATGAGTTCACTAAGAAGCAGGTCCTTGCTAGGAAGAAAATGGAGAAAGACCAGGTTAAATTAACAGCACTCATTGCGGAGCTTGAGGAGCCAGTTGGTCTTTGTGACTTGCCAGCAATTGACCCTCCTAATACAAAGAGAAAGAAGGGCAGGGCAATAAAGAATTTTTCTGAGTGGATAGAGAAAGAGCCTCCAGTGAATTGGTCTTTCCTGCATGACACCCATGGAGCTAGGTATGGCCACATGACAACCAATCTTGCAGAGATCTATAACTTTGTACTCAGAGGGAATAGAGCATTGCCACTGATAGCTATTGTGGAGGGTGTATTCCATGGCACTGTGAGATATTTTAGAGAAAGGCACGAGTTAGCAAAGAAGCATATTGCAGATAATCATAACACTCCTTATTGTAGCCGTGTCATGGAGTACATGGCTAAGAAGATAAAGAAAGCAAAAAAGTACACTGTCACACTCATAGGTAATCAGGAAAGGAGGTATGAGATTCAGCTACCTACTGATGGTTTTGGTTCTGCAAATGAGGTGAAGACACATGAGGTTACAATTGGAGAAGAATTTTATCCAACTTGTGAGTGTACATGCAACAAACGGAAGTTATTGCACCTGCCTTGCTCACATGTGTTGGCTGCTTGTGGCCAGATTCAGTTGGACGATATCTCCTTCGTGTCTCTGTACTATTCAAAGGAGGCAGTACTCAATGTCTAGACAGGTGAGATGATAGGGTTTAGAGTCGTCGGCAATTTCAACAAGGTAAACGATGGTGATAGAGTATACATCCCGGATCCTGCACTACGGCGAACTAGCAGGGGCAGGCGTAAGGTAAAGCGCATACGAAATGATATGGACCAATCTGAAGCTGGTGGAGCAACCAGACAATGTTTGCTCTGCGCGGCTTATGGGCATAGGATGAAATATTGCCCCGACCTGAACAAAGATGGTGCTTCCACATCGACGAGCGCTTCCACATCGACGACTGCAGCAACACTTGCAAGAGGTGGTCCTGGGAGTCGTGGTGGACGAGGCTCTCGAGGCCGAAGGGGCGAACGAGGAATACATAACTCTAAATCTGCATAATATGTCGGACTATGTTTTTATTTGTACTATGTCAGGCTACGTTTTTATTTGTAATATGTGTGCACGATGTTTTTATGTGTAATATGTGAGACTATGCTTTAATGTGTAATATGTGGGACTAAGTTTTTATTTGTTATATGTGAGACTATGTTTTTATTTGTAATATGCAAACATCTAAGTTTTTATTTGTAATATGTGTGTACTATGTTCTAATTGCAGATATGGCTTCGTATCCGATGCTTAATGGCAATATCGATAGAGGTCACCGAGGCGCGCTTACGAAATCAGGCACGAACTTAGACGTGTTGATCACTCGCACCCCAAAGTCTAACTGGATGATACACCCTTCATGGGTGGATAGGTATGTGTCGGTATAATCACTTACTATGTTTGGCATCGCTTTGATAGAAGCTAATTGTAATCTACATTCTGTTTATTTTGTAGGTTGAACTGGGCTGGACTATTACCCCTGGCATGACTGGTTGAGGGTACATTGGATGAGTGGGTTGATCACCCGGACTTGGATGATGTAGGTGAACCAATGCAGTTGCACAAGAGGCAAGTATCACGCTTCTCTTACGACAGGTCACTCCTTAGCTGCTAGGTAGATAGATGGAGACTAGAGACACATACGTTTCACTTTCCCTGGGGAGAGATGGCTCCTACTTTATAGGATGTGTCCTACTTGTTGGGATTACCTCTGGCCGGTGCTGCCATAGGACCTTTAGAGGTAGAAACTGATTGGCTAGCATCTATGCATTACCGTTTTCTGGCTGCGGTGCCAACTACCAAGACACTAGACAACGATTGGCACGGGCCTCTTTTCAGGTGGTTGAGCCAGTTTCAGATTGTCGCCATAGGATATCCCACTTTTCAGTTGTCAAAGGCACAGATTGACCGGTCCCTAGAGGCATATATTATGTGGTTGTTTGGCAAGACGATGTTCACAGAGAACCACGTGACCACTGTAGATGCATGACTGATCGGTGTTGCACGAGAGATAGCTGACGCACGTTCCCCAGAGGACATTGTGCAGAGGAGTTTCAGTTCTGCTATGTTAGCAGCTACGTATAGAGGCTTGTGCAAAGCTTGCCAGTTGAGGTCAAGGAAATCTGGTCTTCTCGGATGTCCACTATTGTTGCAGATTTGGTCATATGAGAGATTCCCTATTGGTCGACCCTACGTCAGCGTTGACAAACCTTTTGGTAATGAAGACATGGCTGGACATTATGTGCCTTCTATCGGCGACTTGCCTACTATGGGATCTGTTTGGGCATGGAGAGAGGTATTTTCATTATTAATAATATGAATTAGTAATGTTTATTTCTCACTATTCAATATTATGTACTAATGTTTGTTGTCATGCACAGAGACAGTTTACGCCTGGCCAGGTGAGGGGCTGCTACCCCTCCTTCACGGCATAGTTTGATAGTCTGCACGAGGATCAGGTTATATGGGAACCATACACCCGTAATGCTATTTCAGAAAGGTACCCAGGTGGGATTTCTGGATTCTGCACTAGAGATCACCATTATTGGATGACCAAGGCCAAGTTGGTGTTTGACGTGACGGTTGAGGAGATGGCTATTAATAGGGTGATGAGACACTTCGGTCTGTGCCAAGAGCCTGACATTTCAGTTATTTCACAATTACCAGATCACGTGCACAAGTAAGTAATACTACTTTGGTTCTTAGCTCTGCATTAATAGGTTGTTGAGTCAGTTCAGTGTACTTATAGCTATTCATGTTACGTGCATTTCAATCGCAGGTACAGACGCGTAGGAGGAAACAAGTCCCAGGCTTCTTGGTTTCGTGACATCAGTCCTTACCTCGAGGAATGGACTACTGCCCTGACAAATATCTGGGATGAAGTTTGTTTCTTCGACGGGGATAAGTTTGGGTTGTATCTAAAGCATTACAGACAAAGCACGAGGATCTACTTGGTTCCATCATCTGCTCCGGATCAGATCCCAGTTCCTCTCGCCAACGATCTGTTCCCAACTTCCTCAGTTGTGGGAACCAGACACCACGCGGTATGTCCTCAGTTTTTCTCACATGCTATGTTTTCCCTATACATGAACATGTACAATTGGTTAACTTTCTCTGTACAGGGTGAATTGTCAACTTAGGCACTAGAGGAGGTTACTGCTTTGGTGGACTGTGCTGACAGAGGAGAATATATCATGGAGCGAGAGCAAGCAACAAGGTTGAAGAGTCTTCAAGCGAAGATACGCGGGATCGTCGCAGCTGTTACATGTAGACGATCTCTTCCGATGTTGTTCACACTCGTGCAGCACATCGTCCACCACGCCCCACTCTGCAGCGTTCAGAACCTCGACCTTCACAGCCAGGGAGCTCCTCCTGGCAGCAGGCACCTCCTTCGCAGCCAGGGAGCTCCTCCTGGCAGCAGGCACCTTCTTGACAGCCAGGGAGCTCCTCCTGGCAGCAAGCACCTCCGTCACAGCCCAGGAGCTCCTCCTGGCAGCAGGCACCTCCTTCGCAGCCCGGGGGTTATTTCTACCAGCAACCACCTCCTTCACAGCCCGGGGGCTATTTCTACCAGTAGCCACCTCCTTCACAGCCCGGGGACTCTTCCTGGCTTCAGCACATGGACCTAGGTAACTTAACTTTGTACATTCTTTTACGAAATTTAGCCTCGTAAGTCATTCTTTGCATGTTTTAATTTACTAGCAGGCGGCAGCCAGTCGCAACCGTTCATGACTTCAGTTCAGTCACCTGTGTTTACTGGTCATGGTTCGTACATGGCTGGCGATGGCGAGGACGATGACCATGGTGCATATACCTATGGTATCTCGGAGATAGTTCTTGCCACTCCACCACCACCATCGACGCGGGAGACTCAGACACCGACGGACGAGGTGTTCTATGGTCGTGGTCATCATGACACTCATCCACCGCCTCAGCGCTTATCGCCTTGCGGTCCATGTCCGAGGAAGCCCAAGATTCGTCGCAAGCCCCAATAGTGATATGGTCATCTACGTACGAGACATGACTATCTATTTATGTATGAGACATATGTAGCCTTTATGTATCGGACATATTCATGTATTTGACATATTTAGCATCTATGTATCGGGTATATTCATGTATGTGACATATTTATTGTTGAGACTTATTTGGTTTGGAGAGAGAACAATAGTAACGCAAACCAAATTAAAATGCACTACATAAAACACCACTACAGAAAAATAGTTACAACTTAATTAAACGTTATAACTTAATTAAACGTTACAACTTAATTAAAATGCACTACATAAAACACCACTATAGAAAAATAGTACTACATGAAAAACGTATTACATGAATGCATCATCATCATCCTCCGTCGATGCAGATCTCTTCACCTCTGTCCTTGCAGAACTGTTGCCCATCGACTGTGCGGTCATTTTCACCTTGGTACTCGGCATGAAGACGTCATCTTCGCCCTCCGTCGATGTAGAACTCTTCCCCTTCATTGATGTAGAACTCTTCCCCTTCGTCGATGCAGAACTCTTGCCCTTCGATGCAGAACTCTTCACCTTGCTGCTCGGCATGAACAGGTCGTCCTCGTCCTCACTTTTTGCTGACCATAAACCTGAATTATTCACAGCAATCCTGAGGTAAGCATCACCCGTGTGCAGTTGCTTTTGCCATCTGGCGTGCAACCTTAGAAGTTCTTTCTGTATCTCCTCAAAAGTCCTGGGAGGCCACCCACTCCTAGCTAATTGGTGAGCCAACTCATTCATTATGAAGTCACTACTAATGAGTTCCTCCCATGGAACTACTCTATCATTCATCTTGAAATTGGCAGCTAGACGAAGAAGACGGTCGGACATACCCTTGTGAAAACTACGATCAAAAGGATAGTGAGGATGAGGAGGACGAGACATCTCCACAAAAGGATGGCGAGAGCAAGAGCAGAAGGTTGGCGGAGCAAAAGGGAAAGGAAGGGCCTGCTCACCCTCCTTGTTGCGAATGTGGTTATATAGGCGGGAGAGAAAGTGGTGGGAGAGAAAGGTGGGAAAGACAATGGCAGGAACGAATGGCAAGAGAGAAAGTGGCGGGAGAGAAACTGGAGAAAAGAAACTGGCGGGAGAGAAAGGCGGGAAAGACAATGGCGGGAACGAATGGCGGGAGAGAAAGTGGCAGGAGAGAACCAATGCAGTTGCACAAGAGGCAAGTATCACGCTTCTAACTGAAATTAAGATACCATTTGCTGAAATTAAGATACAACTTGCTGAAATTAAGATACAACTTGTTGAAATTAAGATACAACTTGCTGAAATTGAGTTACAAGAATATAAATCTACTGATTCCAACGTGGATATTTTCCTTTTCTATCTGCAGCTTCTTATGCTGCCTGGGCTGCACAAGCCCTTTCTTTCTTTCTCTGCCTCTCAGCCTCACGGGCCTCCTCTCGCTGTCAGTAGACCTCCGCCAATCGAAGTTGGTTTTCTTGGTTTTTCTTCTTCATCTCGGCAAGAAAAGCCCTCTGCTCCACACATTACTCTTGCCAAGCTCTCTCCTGCTCTGTCGTCGCCTTCTCGCAACGCTCCTCCAAGTCCAAACTTGCCCATGCACGACGACTTCTTTCACGTATCTCAGTCACCTCCCAGTCTGGCTTTTTCGTGTCTATCCAACGATAGTACTGGCACAGGGGCGAAGGAGACTACAAAAGAAACAGAAATATAATAATCAAATCAACAGAAATATCAACAACGTGTTTATTCTGGGTGACTTAAACATACCGGAGGCATGATGTATGGTGAAGGACCAACGGGTGGATCTTCCTCATAATTAGCGCACATGAAAAACTTCATACCCAACCAATCTGAAAAAACCGTCACCTCCTTCACCTTGCAGAGATCCCCGCACCAGCAACGAACTACTTCCACCCCCTGAGGCAACTTCGCACTCTTCCATTTGCTAGGCCTAATGCTTTGATCCAAACATGGCAAACTCATAATGACTACCGCGCTGGTTTTTTCGAGTGTTGGTGGCCGATGGAGGAAGGCAGATACAATGTCTCCTTTTATAGGAAGATGACAATAGCAATGGCGGGAAATCGGGCGGGAAAATTTGGCGGGAATACTTGGCGGGAGAAAATGGCGGGAGAGAAAGGCAAGAGAGAAAGGCGAGAGAGAATGGTGGGAGAGAATGGCGGGAAGGAAAGTGGCGGTAGAGAATGGTGGGAAAAAGGTGGCGGCACAGTATGGCAGAAAATAATAAGGGGAATAGTACGGCTTGCTGAAATTAATATACATCTTCCTGAAATTAAGATACAACTTGCTGAAATTAAGATACAACTTGCTGAAATTAAGACACAACGTGGATATTTTCTTCTACCTGGGCTGCAAGAGCCCTTTCTTTCTTTCTCACTGTGGCAGATAGCTGAAAACAACAGCTAGCTCCTGTTCACGCTGTTTGAATGTTACGAGCACCAAATTGTTGACTTCAATAGACGATGCCAGTAGAAAATTACCGAAACCTTCCTTCTTCAACACCATTCGATCACCCAAGCCAATGAAGTAGGAACAAGGAATGCTCACAAATATATCATCATCTTCTGAATCCAAAGTAATTTCAGGAATTAAAGAACCAGTCCTAGGAATAGCCACAAATTCCATCAAACTCCTGACAACCATGGTAGGAATAACCTCGCAAAAACAAGCAAGTTATATGATCCGTCCTATGAACCAGCAAAGAACAAACAAATAAAAAACCTGAAAACAAAGCTTACCATGTGTTGAGAAATAACATTCATGCGATCCATCCTATGAACAAAAGGAGTACAAAGTATGTAGTTGTCATTAAAGAGTTGTTGCGACATGACATACATTTGATGATAATTCAGAGTGACACCACGACTATAAAAACAGTTGTCAACAAGTTCCCTCTGAGTTTCACTCAAATTCTCAAGAGCTACAAAAAAATGATTTCACTAACTGAGATGAACAGCAAAACATATAAGATGAAACAAAACTGAAAATCAGTCAAACAAATATCTTACCAACATGGGGTAAAGGAAACAACATAACACCATCCCGATGAAATTCGACACTAATATAAGTTCCATAGTGCTCAAGCATAACAGTCATCATGTCACTATGGCGAAGACCATAATCATTCACAAGTTCCTCCCACGAAGGACCATGGAATTTACTACTCATCCTACCATGTGTAAATATAACATGGTATAAGTTACCCTCACTGTTGTGCAGAGCAAGATCAACATCTATGTCACCTCTCCGAATAGCTAAAGCTCTGCACTCCTCAATGTATTGAGCATGATGTGATCTAACACTGCACGGAACATACTACAACAAGAATGGAAGCAAACATCATAATCATATAAACAAAGGCATTCGAATATGCCACAGTCAAATAATCAAGACATAGAATCTTACAACATGTCTTGAACATCGACGATCCAGCACCACAGTAAATACAGACGCACCGGAATCAATAGCAACACAAGGGCCACCTGGAGCTCGGCAAAATGGGCAAGCCATTTACCTGCAGATGGACGGTGACCAATAAGAACTAAATCCACTACCAACTTCAGAGTTCTCATTCGATTGAGTTCGAAGCCAAAAAAATATCGTAGGCTGGTAGAGAGCGCCCTAATCTATTGTTTACGCGGGTACGATAACAACATGGGTGGTCGAGCAAAGAGATCGACGAGGCGGTGGAAGCACCGGAGAGCAACGGGGGTGAGAGGTGGAGAGGGGCAGGCTACTAGACGGGGGAGGGTGAAACGAGTGGTCGGAGGAGGAAGAAAAGAAGCCTTGGGTCTTATCCAGGGGCCCATCGGCCTCCCTCTGGCCGACAGGTGGCCCATCGGCCTCCCTCTGGCTGACAGGTGCCTCTTCGGCCACCCTCTGGCCGAAAGGGGGCTCTTTGAACGGGTGCTGGCCGACAGGCACCACTTCGGCCTAGTGCTGGCCGACGGGCCCCTATTCGGCCTGCTGCTGGCCGACAGGGCACTAATTTCGAAAAAAAATCAACTCCTACAGTTGTTTTCAAATTTGATACAAAATCTGTACTAGTTTCAAAATCCGTACATTTTCAAACGGATCTGTACCTTTTTGCAGGAACATATTTGTGTGGGCGTTCATATCTTCGAAGCCCTTCAATGTGTAAAGAAAGACGATGATCTCCGGCCTTTAGATTAGAAAACCAACCTTCTCAAATGAATGTGTCTTTTACCATTAATATACTTTAACGGGTTTGTATATTTTTGAGCCCTTCAATATGAAAGGACCGATTGAAAGTACAATTAACCATGGATGTTCTTTTTCGATAAAATAAGAACAATAAGAACTAAGAAGTACTCCCTCCGTTCCTAAATATAAGACATTTTAAAGATTACATTATAGACTACATACAGAGCAAAATGAATGAATCTATATTTTAAAATATGTCTAGATACATCCATATGTGGTTCATAGTAGAATCTCTAGAAGGTCTTATATTTAGGAACTGAGGGAGTACAACACAACGTCATGGAAATTAGAGTAATGATGGTATGATGATCCTTCTTAATCAGTCTTCCTAATCGAAAGAAGTTTCAGATGGCAACCCACACATCAAACTAAATGACATCCCAACAGGTCTGGAAGAAGGCAGCGGGGAATCTATCTGGCCCGGGGCCTTCTAAAAATTAGATCATAGCTTATTTCACAATGTGTTCACCTCCTAAAAATGTACCTTTCTAGTGAGCCAAGAGCTGGCCTCAGGAGTCAGTATTTTCATGAAGAAAAAAGGTTTAGATGAGGGATTGGTCTCATGTCAGTCCCCAACCGAAACAAGAATGTCTCCATGGTGTTTGGGCTTAACATTTTTTCGTTCTACATTTATTCCTATCTTCTCGTTTTTAGCTTTTAACGACCCCACACCCAATAGATATCAGATCCCACAACATGTATATAAGCTTGATATACGAATGCATTACATACATGAATGAAATTGAAATTATGTGTATACATAACCAATGCCACAAATCATGGCGCAGACCAATGACACACAATCCGCATGGATGCGGGCCTATGTGTCCTAAATCCTCACCCGATCATGAGGCCCTTCCCAGTGCTCCATGGTGGATAGGTGCTAAGCATGCCACATAAGCAAAAAATGACATGGCATAGAAATTAAGGAGGAAAGAGAACACTTTGGTGACCCCAGGAAGAACCAATGCCATACACGTGAACCTAGACAAACCACTTAAATGAAAGAAGATGACCAATGCATGAGAGAGTTTAGATGCTATCATTAAATAGGGTAAGCTTAGAAACAACAAGTTAAGCACCTATGCATTGGGAAGTTGAGTTGCTAAGCCATTTAATGCTCTTAGCATCATATCTTAGCACCTTTGCATTGGAAGCAGCCTAAGGTCCATTTGCCATAGGTACACCTTGGTCGTTGCCTCTGCTTTCGCTAGGAGACGCAGCAGCTACTCCTTGTCGCCATTGGGGATGGAGATCTCTTTCTCATGGGAGAAATCAAATGTCGTGGAAGTCGAGAACCCTGGAGATTTTTTGGTTGGACCGGGGTGTGAGATGCATACGTGGCGGCTGTCCAGGCACCCACAAAGCTCTTGGTTTGCGTCCGATTTACATGATTTCAAACAACGAAACTGGTCCACACACTGATAAATGCATGCATCTTGGAGACGCCCTAAAATCGAGTAGCAACTAGCTGCAACTCATCTCGCATCCCCTCAGGTTCAGCGGCATCACGTAGAACAATACTGGTGGCACGCAAGAAACATGCGACCGCTTGCGGTTGCATAGGACGAGACGAGCAAGGGAGACAAACCTATAATGCTCTAATTGGTAGAGCATCTACAACTGGACTAGGCAAATCCGAGCCCTCAAATGCGTGCAGACGCATAAGGCGCGTCTGCGGGCATTGACACACCAGTCCTCAAATTTGCACATCCACATGTGTATATCTCATACTAGACATCTTAAATCCATACAAAAACATGCAAAGAAAACAGAATCCACATACTATGTAGTCAAGGCCGGGGGCTTTGTTCCTCCTTTTAAAAAAAAGACATACTACGTAGATCAACTATAATAGTCCTCATCGAAGATGGCCACTATCTCCATGATCCGCTCAGGGTTCATGGGCAACAGCTATAGCTACAGCTCCTCCGCATCGGCCTTCACGTCGAGTTCGGCAAAAAGAGCATCGGTCACCGCCTACTCCTGTCGTATGAAGCATTGGTTGACCTCCACATAGGCCTCATCCAGGATGGACTCTAGGATGGTCTGCTGCTCTGCCATCTCGTCTGCTTGGGCGACGATGAACTCTGCCTCCGTGTCCTCCATGTTGAAGCACGGAGCCAGCGCAAGCTCCTGCTCCGGCTGCTCCGTCTTGTTCTCCTCCGGATCCGCCACCTCCATTGGAGCCGACTGTTGCTCATCTACCTCCTCCTCCTCCTGCTCCTCCTCCTCCGGCTCTGGCAAGTCCGAAGGCAGTCCGGCAGCGATGCGAGTGGCGTGCGTCGCCTGGATCTCCTGCTTGATTTGGTACCGGTGCTCCGGCATGAGCATAGTGTATGTGGTTATCTTCTGTTGGACCATGACGAAGCCCGAGAGCATGGGAAGAGCGTCGGAGTGGGAGAGAGGAGGTGGATGGGCTCAGACTTGTGTCACAAAGAGGGAGGAGCTGGATGGGCTAGGGTTGGGGGACGTCGGTTGACTTAAATAGCCATATTTGGCCTCCGGTGTCGACCCGGTGTGACGCCGTGCAATGTTCACCCCCCCTCCTACCGGAGGAGACGTCCGCCGGGTTTTCAAGCGATTTCGCGTGGGACCTCGTTGTTAGTTCGACATGACAGACACGCCCGGAAGCCCCATAGCCTTCCCATGTTTGGGCTAGATATGAGGAGTGTCGGTCAGCCAGGGCATTTGAGGCCTGTTCGAGGCGTCCATCTGGGTTAAATTTTTGGGACCGGTCAGTGATCGGGTCATTCGCTTGGGCCTTTGATGCTGGTTTGCGGTGCCCAGTTGTGGAAAATTTCCGTGTTTGGACCCTTTTGCAAAAGTTTAGCGAATTTGACCCATGTTTGAAAACATTTTGAGATCTGGCACTTTTCCTATCGTCGGGGTCGATAAAGGTAGGATATAGTTACCTACCGCCAAGGCCCGTGACGATAGTAAGTTATCCACGTCAGGGTAGCGCACCCCCACCATCATAAAGATTGGCAGTAGCCTGTTCAACCCTACCGTTGAGGTGCCTAGCAGTAAGTGTGTATAAGCACTATATTTGATACTTAGAAACAAATACGGTAAATCTTGCACCCCTACCGCCAAGTGCCTCGGTGGTTTACCCAGGTTTAGAGCTCTCCGGAGAGATACTACCCCTACTCCTGCATATCTATATATCTGTGGAATATCTGGTACATGGTTGCTCCTAGAGCTGTATGGGAGAGGAGATCCATGAGGCTTGCCTCATGTGTGTGTATGTGTGAGCACGTGAGAGTGGGAATGAGAGAATGTGAGGGAAGCTCGTCTCCTGGAGAGAGTGAGAGGGGGCCATTATATAGGCATGGATGTGTGGCTTGGTATGTAAGCTAGGGTGGGTAGCTTACATACCAAGCAGCTTGGGATGTAAGCTACAGTGGGTAGCTTACATGCCAAGCTATATGTAGCTTGTGGACTAAGCTATGCCTGTCCCCTAGTGCACTTTATAAGTCAGTGTCTAGGGGACAGGTTACACTATAGATAGTACTGCATGATGTGCGTACAGTGCGCTACTACTCGCCAATAGCGCACCGCCATGGGATACGGCCGTCTGGTCCGCGTGTGTCCGATGGGATGTCGGGAGCTGACTTCGTCAGGCCGCAGTCGGCCAGGAGGAGCCGGACAAGGGGAGCCAGCAGGGCGGAGCCGGCTCAGAGGAGCCACCTAGGAGGAGCCGGATAGGGGGAGCCAGCTGGGCGAAGCCGACCAGGAGGAGCCAGCCAGGAGCAGCCGTCCAGGAGCAACCGGCCAGGAGTAGCCAGCCATGAGGAGCCGGCCAGGAGGAGCCGGTCAGGAGGAGCCGGTCGGGAGGAGCCAATCGGGAGGAGCAAGCTGGGAGTAGCCAGCCAGGAGGAGCTGTTGGAAATATGCCCTAGAGGCAATAATATAATGGTTATTATTGTATTTCCTTGTTCATGATAATTGTCTATTTTTCATGCTATAATTGTGTTAACCGGAAACCGTAATGCATGTGTGAATACATAGACCACAATGTGTCCCTAGTGAGCCTCTAGTTGGCTAGCTCGTTGATCAATAGATGGTCACGGTTTCATGACCATGGACATTGGATGTCGTTGATAACGGGATCACATCATTAGGAGAATGATGTGATGGACAAGACCCAATCCCAAGCATAGAACAAGATCGTGTAGTTCGTTTGCTAAAGCTTTTCTAATGTCAAGTATCGTTTCCTTAGACCATGAGATTGTGCAACTCTGAATACCATAGGAATGCTTTGGGTGTGCCAAACGTCACAACATAACTGGGTGGCTATAAAGGTACATTACAGGTATCTCCAAAAGTGTATGTTGGGTTGGCACGAATCGAGACTAGGATTTGTCACTCCATGTGACAGAGAGGTATCTCTGGGCCCACTCGGTAAGACATCATCATAATGAGCTCAATGTGACTAAGGAGTTAGCCACGGGATGATGTGTTACGGAATGAGTAAAGAGACTTGCTAGTAATGAGATTGAACAAGGTATAGGGATACCGACGATCGAATCTCGGGCAAGTGTCATACTGGTAGACAAAGGGAATTGTATAGAATCCCCGACACCGTGGTTCATCCGATGAGATCATCGTGAAGCATGTGGGATCCAACATGGGTATCCAGATCCTACTATTGGTTATTGACCGGATAGGTGTCTCGGTCATGTCTACGTGCCTCCCGAACCCGAAGGGTCTACACACTTAAGGTTCGATGACGCTAGGGTTATAGGGAAATGTTGTACGTGGTTACCGAAGGTGGTTTGGAGTCCCGTATGAGATCCCAAAAGTCACGAGGAGTTCTGGAATGGTCCGGAGGTAAATATTGATATATAGGAAGTCCAGTTTTGGTCATCGGAAAGTTTTCGGGCTCATTGGTAGTGTACCGGGAGTGCCGGGAGGGTGCCGGAGGACCCTCGGGAGGGGTGTGATGACCAAAGGACTTAGTGGGATGTTAGAGGAGGTGGACCAGCCCTTATTGGGCTGGACAAGTCCTTCCCTAAAGGCCCATGCAGCTAGGGATAAAGAGATAAGGCAAAAGGAGATTCAAAAGGAAGAGATCCACCTCCCTTGTGGGAGGTGGACTCCTCCCTTATCTCGGACGAACCTCTCCTCCTTGGAGGAGGGGCCAAGGCAGCCCTCCCTATCCCTCCTCCTATATATACCCGAGGTATTGGGGCTGATTTGAGACACGATTTCTCTCTCTCTCGGCGCAGCCCTACCCTTCCTCTTCCTCGTTCTCCGTAGCGCTTGGCGAAGCCCTGCCAAAGTCCACGTAGCTCCACTGTCACCACGCCGTCGTGCTGCCGGAGCTCTCCCTCAACCTCTCCTTCCTCCTTGCTGGATCAAGGCATAGGAGACATCACTAGGATGCACATGTGTTGAACGCGGAGGCGCCGTTGTTCGGCGCTTAGATCGGATTCCACCACGATCTGAATCGCTGTGAGTATGACTCCACCAACCGCGTTCTAGTAACGCTTCCGCTTTGCGATCTTCGAAGGTATGAAGATGCACTCTCCCCACTCATTGCTTGTTTCTCCATAGATAGATCTTGGTGAACACATAGAATTTTTTTGATTTACTACTACGTCTCCCAATAGTGGCATCATGAGCTAGGTCTATGCGTAGAATCTATGCACGAGTAGAACACAAGTTGTTGTGGGTGTCGATCTTGTTAATATGCTTGCCGTTACTAGTCTTATCTTGATTCGATGGTATTGTGGGATGAAGCGGCCCGGACCAACTTTACACGTACGCTTACGTGAGACCGGTTCCACCGCCTGACATGCACTTGTTGCATAAGGTGGCTAGCGGGTGTCTGTCTCTCCCACCTTAGTCGGATTGGATTCGATGAAAAGGGTCCTTATGAAGGGTAAATAGCAATTGGCATATCATGTTGTGGTT
Organism: Hordeum marinum; assembly: GCA_022496015.1. NCBI lineage: Eukaryota > Viridiplantae > Streptophyta > Magnoliopsida > Poales > Poaceae > Hordeum > Hordeum marinum. Next base: position 424,541,722 of record CM039674.1, on the reverse strand, counting down.
TTGGCGTAGGTAAGAAACGTTCTTGCTAGAAACCTATAGCAGCCACGTAAAAACTTGCAACTACAAATTAGAGGACATCTAACTTGTTTTTGCAGCATATGCCTTATGATGTGATATGGCCAAAGGATGTGATGTGATGCATTGTGATGTATGAGATTGATCATGTTCCTGTAATAGGATTCACGACTTGCATGTCGATGAGTATGACAACCGACAGGAGCCATAGGAGTTGTCCTATTTTATTGTATGACCTGCGTGTCAATCATAAACGCCATGTAATTACTTTACTTTATTGCTAATCATTAGCCATAGTAGTAGAAGTAATAGTTGGTGAGACAACTTCATGAAGACGCGATGATGGACATCATGGTGTCATGCCGGTGACAGTAATGATCATGGTGCCCCGAAGATGGAGATCAAAGGAGCGAGATGATATTGGCCATATCATGTCACTATATTGATTGCATGTGATGTTTATCATGTTTACATCTTATTTTCTTAGAACGACAGTAGTAAATAAGATGATCTCTCAACAAAATTTCAAGAAATGTGTTCACCCTAAGTGTGCACCATTGCTAAGGATCGTTGTTCCAAAGCACCACGTGATGATCGGGTGTGATAGGTTCTAACGTTCTCATACAACGGGTGTAAGCCAGATTTACACACGTGAACACTTAGGTTGACTTGACGAGCCTAGCATGTATAGACATGGCCACGGAACACGGAAGACCGAAAGGTCGAACATGAGTCGTATAGTAGATGCGATCAACATGGAGATGTTCACCATGGATGACTAGTCCGTCTCACGTGATGATCGGACACGGGCTAGTTGACATGGATCATGGATCACTTGGAAGACTAGAGAGATGTCTATCTAAGTGGGAGTTCATTAAATAATTTGATTATGTGAACTTAATTATCATGAACTTAGTCTAAAATTGTCTTTACAAACTATATTGTAGATCCAATGGCCAACGCTAATGTCACCCTCAACTTCAACGCATTCCTAGAGAAAACCAAGCTGAAAGATGATGGAAGCAACTATGTGGAATGGGTCCGTGGCTTGAGGATCATCCTCGTAGCTTTCAAAAGATTATATGTCCTTGATGCACCGCTAGGTGATGCACCCATTTTCCCAGCAGATCAAGACATTATGAACACTTGGCAGTCACGCTGCGATGATTACTCCCTTGTTCAGTGCGGCATGCTTTCTAGTTTAGAACCGGGGCTCCAAAAGGGTTCTGAGCAACACGGAGCATATGAGATGTTCTAAGAGCTAGAACTGGTTTTCCAAGCTCATGCCCGGGTCGAGAGATATGATGTCTTTGACAAGTTCTTCAATTGTAAGATGGAGGAAAACAGTTCTGTCAGTGAGCACATACTCAAAATGTCCGGGTTGCAACACCGCTTGACTCAGCTGGGAGTTAATCTCACGGATGACTCGGTCATTAACAGAATCCTCCAGTCGCTTCCACCTAGCTACAAGAGCTTTGTGATGAACTACAACATGCAGGGTATGGAGAAGTCCATTCCTGAGTTGTACTCGATGCTGAAATCAACAGAGATCGAGATCAAAAAGGAGCATCAAGTGTTGATGGTGAATAAGACCACTAGTTTCAAGAAAGGCAAGGGTAAGAAGAACTTCAAGAAGGACGACAAAGTTGTTGCCGTGCCCAGTAAGCAAGTTGCCGGGAAGAAGAACCAGCATGGACCCAAGCCTGAGACTGAGTGCTTTTATTGCAAGGGTACCGGTCACCAGAAGCGGAACTGCCCCAAGTACTTAGCGGATAAGAAGGCCGGCAACGTTAAAGGTATATGTGATATACTTGTTATTGATGTGTACCTAACCAGCGCTCATAGTAGCTCCTGGGTATTTGATACCGGTGCAGTTGCTCACATTTGTAACTCCAAGCAAGAGCTACGGAATAAGCGGAGACTGGCAAAGGACGAGGTGACGATGCGCGTCGGGAATGGTTCCAAGGTCGATGTGATCATCGTCGGCACGCTACCTATACATCTACCTTCGGGATTACTTTTAAACCTCAATAATTGTTATTTAGTACCAGCTTTGAGCATGAACATTGTATCTAGATCTCGTTTGATGCGAGATGGCTACTCATTTAAATTTGAGAATAATGGTTGTTCTATTTATATGAGAGAAATGTTTTATGGTCATGCCCCGCTAGTCAATGGTTTATTTTTGATGAATCTCGAACGTGATGTTACACATGTCCATAGTGTGAGTACCAAAACATGTAAGATTGATAACGATAGTCCCACTTACATGTGGCATTGTCGCCTTGGTCATATTGGTGTCAAACGGATGAAAGAAACTCCATGCTGATGGACTTTTGGAGTCTCCTGATTTTGAATCATTTGACACGTGTGAACCATGCCTCATGGGCAAGATGACCAAGATTCCTTTCTCCGAAACAATGGAGCGAGCAACTAACTTGTTGGAAATAATACATACCGATGTATGCGGTCCAATGAGTGTCGAGGCTCGCGGTGGCTACCGTTATGTTCTCACCCTCACTGAGGACTTGAGCAGATGTGGGTATGTCTACTTAATGAAACACAAGTCTGAAACCTTTGAAAGGTTCAAGGAATTTTAGAGTGAGCTAGAGAATCAACATGACAGGAAAATAAAGTGCCTACGATCTGATCATGGCGGAGAATATTTAAGTCACGAGTTTGGCAGGCACCTAAGGAAATGTGGAATTGTTTCACAACTCACGCCGCCTTGCACACCTTAGCGAAATGGTGTGTCTGAACATTGTAATCGCACTCTATTGGATATGGTGCTATCTATGATGTCTCTTACCGACTTACCGCTATCATTTTGGGGATATGCATTAGAGACTGCCGCATTCACTTTAAATAGGGCACCGTCTAAATCCGTTGAGACGACACCGTATGAATTATGGTTTGGAAAGAAACCTAAGCTGCCGTTTCTAAAAGTTTGGGGATGTGATGCTTATGTGAAGAAACCTCATCCTGAGAAGCTCGAACCCAAAGCGGAAAAGTGTGTCTTCATAGGATACCCCAAAGAAACTATTGGGTATACCTTCTACCTCAGATCCGAAGGCAAAGTCTTTGTTTCCAAGAATGGACCCTTTCTTGAGAAAGAGTTTCTCTCGAAAGAAGTAAGTAGGAGGAAAATAGAACTTGATGAGGTAATTGTACCTCCACTCGAACCGGAAAGTAGCACAACACAAGAAGTTGTTTCTGTGGAGCCTGCACCGGCTGGAGAGGAAGTTAATGATGATGATCATGAAACTTTACATCAAGTTACTATTGAAAATCGAAGGTCCACTAGGACACGTTCTGCACCAGAGTGGTACGACAACCCTGTCCTGGAGATCATGTTGTTGGACAACGGTGAACCTTCGAACTATGAAGAAGCGATGATGGGTCTGGATTCCAACAAATGGCTTGAAGCCATGAAATCCGAGATAGGATCCATGTATGAGAACAAAGTATGGACTTTGGTGGACTTGCTTGATGATAAGCGAGCCATTGAAAGTAAATGGATCTTTAATAAGAAGACTAACGCGGATGGTAATGTGACCGTCTATAAGGCTTGGCTTGTCGCTAAGGGTTATCGACAAGTTCAAGGAGTTGACTACGATCAGACTTTCTCACCCGTAGTGATGCTGAAGTCCGTCCAAATCATGTTAGCAATTGCCACATTTTATGATTATGAGATCTGGCAAATGGACGTCAAAACGGCATTCCTTAATGGCTTCCTTAAGGAAGAACTGTATATGATGCAGCTGGAAGGTTTTGTCGATCCTAAAGATGCTAACAAAGTATGCAAGCTCCAGCGCTCCATCTATGGGCTGGTGCAAGCATCTCGGAGTTAGAACATTCGCTTTAATGAGGTAATTAAAATGTTTGGGTTTATACAGGTTTGTGGAGAACCCTGTATTTACAAGAAAGTGAGTGGGAGCTCTGTAGCATTTCTCATATTATATGTGGATGACATATTGTTGATGGGAAATGATATAGAACTATTGGAAAGCGTAAAGGCCTACTTGAATAAGTGTTTTTCAATGAAGGACCATGGAGAAGTTGCTTACATATTAGGCATCAAGATCTATAGAGATAGATCGATACGCCTCATAGGTCTTTCACAAAGCACATACCTTGACAAGATATTGAAGAAGTTCAATATGGATCAGTCCAAGAAGGGGTTCTTGCCTGTGTTACAGGGTGTGAGATAGAGTACGACTCAATGTCTGACCACGGCAAAGGATAGAGAAGAGATGAGTGTCATCCCCTATGCTTCAGCCATAGGCTCTATTATGTATGCCATGCTGTGTACCAGACCTGATGTGAACCTTGCCATAAGTTTGGTAGGGAGGTACCAAAGTGATCCCAGAGCGGAACACTGGACAGCGGTCAAGAATATCTGAAGTACCTGAAAAGGACAAAGGACATGTTTCTCTCATATGGAGGTGCCAAAGAGCTCGTCGTATAGGGTTACGTCGATGCTAGCTTCGACACAGATCCGGACGACTCCAAGTCGCAAACCGGATACATGTATATTTTGAACGGAGGGGCAGTCAGCTGGTGCAGCAGCAAGCAAAGCGTCATGGCGGCATCTACATGTGAAGCAGAGTACATAGCTGCTCCAGAAGCAGCAAAGGAAGGAGTCTGGATGAAGGAGTTCATCACCGACCTAGGAGTGATTCCCAATGCATCGGGCCCGATGACTCTATTCTGTGACAACACTGGAGCTATTGCCCTTGCGAAGGAGCCCAGGTTTCACAAGAAAACAAGACACATCAAGCGCCGCTTCAACTCCATTCGTGATTACATTCAGGAAGGAGATATAGATATTGTAACGTACATAAGGATCTGAATATCGCAAATCAGTTGACTAAACCTCTCTCACGAGCAAAACATGATCAACACCAGAATGCTATGGGTGTTCGATTCATCACAATGTAACTAGATTATTGATTCTAGTGCAAGTGGGAGACTGTTGGAAATATGCCCTAGAGGCAATAATAAAATGGTTATTATTGTATTTTCTTGTTCATGACAATTGTCTATTGTTCATGCTATAATTGTGTTAACCGGAAACCGTAATGTATGTGTGAATACATAGACCACAACGTGTCCCTAGTGAGCCTCTAGTTGGCTAGCTCGTTGATCAATAGATGGTCATGGTTTCATGACCATGAACATTGGATGTCGTTGATAACGGGATCACATCATTAGGAGAATGATGTGATGGACAAGACCCAACCCTAAGCATAGCACAAGATCGTGTAGTTCGTCTGCTAAAGCTTTTCTAATGTCAAGTATCGTTTCCTTAGACCATGAGATTGTGCAAATCCCGGATACCGTAGGAATGCTTTGGGTGTGCCAAACGCCACAACGTAACTGGGTAGCTATAAAGGTACATTATAGGTATCTCCGAAAGTGTCTGTTGGGTTGGCACGAATCGAGACTGGGATTTGTCACTCCGTGTGGGAGGTGGACTCCTCCCTTTATCTCAGCCGAACCTCTCCTCCTTGGAGGAGGGGACAAGGCAACCCTCCCTCTCCCTCCTCCTATATATACCCGAGGTATTGGGGCTGATTTGATACACGAGTTCTCTCTCTCTAGGCGCAACCCTATCCTTCCTCTTCCGCGTTCTCCATAGCGCTTGGCGAAGCCCTGTCGGAGTCCACGTAGCTCCACTATCACCACACCGTCGTGCTTCCAGAGCTCTCCCTCAACCTATCCTTACTCCTTGCTGGATCAAGGCGTAGGATATGTCACCGGGCTGCATGTGTGTTGAACGCGGAGGCGCCATTGTTCGGCGCTTAGATCGGATTCCGCCACGATTTGAATCGTTGCGAGTACGATTCCACCAACCGTGTTCTAGTAACGCTTCCGCTTTGCGATCTTCAAAAGTATGAAGAGCACCCTCCCCACTCGTTGCTGGTTTCTCCATAGATAGATCTTGGTGAACACGTAGAAATTTTTTGATTTACTACTACGTCTCCCAACAGGAGCGAGCCGGGAGGAGCCAGCCGGGAGTAGCCAGTCGGGAGGAGCCAGCCGGGAGGAGCCAGCCGGGAGTAGCTAGCTGGGCGTAGCCAGCCGGGAGTAGCCATCCGAAAGGAGCTAGCCGGGACTAGCCAGCCAGGAGTAGCCAGCCGGGAGTAGCCAGTCGGGCATAGCCAGCCGGGAGTAGCCAACAGGGAGGAGCCCGCTGGGCCGTAGCTTTGTCTTCACTTCTTCGATTGTCTTATTGATTCATCAGGCTTGGCATACCGGGGGTGGCCCCATGGGGTTTTGAAATATTGAATTGTCTCCTTGAGCCTACCCGGGGGTAATCCCCTCGACAGTAGCCTCCGAGCGACTTGGAGAGTCGGGCGGAGGCTTTTTTGTTGGGAGACGTAGTAGTAAATCAATATTTTCTACGCGTTCACCAAGATCTATCTATGGAGAAACCAGCAAAGAGAAGGAAGATATTGCATCTTCATACCTTTGAAGATCGCTAAGCGGAAGCATTACAAGAATGCAGTTGGTGGAGTCGTACTCGTAGCGATTCAGATCGCGGTGGACTCTGATCTTAGCACCGAACAACGGTGCCTCTACGTTCAACACACGTGCAGCCCGGTGACGTCTCCTATGCCTTTATCCAGCAAGGAGGGAGGAGAGGTTGAGGGAGAGCTCCGACAGCACGATGGCGTGGTGACAGTGGAGCTACGTGGTGTCCGGCAGTGCTTCGCCAAGCACTATGGAGAACGAGGAGAAGGAGAAGTAGGGTTGCGCCGAGAGGGAGAGAGAGTCGTGTCTCAAACAGCCCCAAGGGCACCACTATATATAATAGGTGGAGGAGGGAGGGCTGTGCCCTAGGGTTTCCACCCTAGGGAGGTGCGGCAGCCACCAGATCTGATCTAGTGCGGCGGCCAGAGGGAGACAGGGGTGGTCGGCACCCTAGGTGGGCCTTAGTAGCCAGACGGGAGTAGCCAGACGGGAGGAGCCGGTCAGGAGGAGCCGACCGGGAGTAGCCAGCCGGGAGGAACCAGCTGGGAGGAGCCAGCCGAGAGTAGCCATCCGGGAGGAGCCACCCGGGAGGAGCCATCCGGGAGGAGCCAGACGGGAGTAGCCAGCCAGGCGTAGCCGGCCGGGAGTAGCCAGTTGGGAGTAGCCAGTCGGGAGTAGCCAGTCGGGCGTAGCCAGCCGGGCATAGCCAGCCGGGAGGAGCCAGTCGGGAGGAGCCAGCCGGGAGTAGCCAGCTGGGCGTAGCCAGTCGGGAGGTGCCAGCCGGGAGGAGCCAGCCGGGAGTAGCCAGCCAGGAGGAGCCCGCCGGGCCGTAGCTTTGTCTTCACTTCTTCGATTGTCTTGTTGATTCGTCAGGCTTGGCGTATCGGGGGTGGCCCCCTGGTGTTTTGAAATGTTGACTCGTCTCCTTGAACCTACCCGGGGGTAATCCCCCCGACACCCATCCCCATCGCTTCGGCCACGTGCGGGGGCACGACCGGTGAATGAATCGATATGCATGGCCATATGACCGTCTCCGAGCATGGAAGACCACCCAGATTTGTTTCAGCTAGAGTCTCGCTAACGATGATTAAAACAACTTTAGCATCCCCCCTATATCGCGGACCCTTATACTGCGTTTACAGTTCGCAAAAACGTGTTTTGCGGGCTAGCGCGGGCCGCGGCAGAACATGAATTATAAAACAGAATATTTGGAGAATATTTATTTTACAGTTCCGTGATACGGGGCATGTTCTACTATGGCCCGCGCCAGCCCGCAAACTGTAAAAATCTAATTTGACAATTTGACATCAATTCCGATGATTGGCGGCAAATGTGAACAATCGAACATAGTTTGCGCACGAATTAAACCATAGTTTTCAATCAAGATGCAAAAGAACATCATGCAAAAGCAACCACCACCATCACCACCATATTTGTCATTGTAATTGCCCTCCACAACCGCAATAAAACCTCACGCAAAATCCACCATCACCTCCATGACCATCATCGTCAACATCATCACTCTCCACCACTGCCACCCATTCCCTCACTGGCACCGAAGCCATCAGACCTTGCGGCTATCATCCTCCTCTTCAAGATTTCTCTCCTTGGCATAGAATGTCATTCTTTGGTGACGTCCTGCATTTCATTGTGGTTCATAATCATGGTCTTGTTCTCCTCGACAAGAAGCTTGGCCAAGGCCTCGGTCTCCTCGGCAAGGGCTTTCCTCTCCTCAATGGCGGGCTTGCGCACCCCCTCTTCCTTGAGTAATTGCCACTTTTATTGCTTCTCTTGCGCTTTCTTCTCGGCCAACTCCTTCTTTGGCTCCAATGTCTTGGTCACCAACAACTCATTTGATTGCACCATGATATATATCTTATCACGCAAGCTTGATGCCTCTGATTTCCTCTTGATCTTCTCCTTGGCCTTCTTGTTTCCATCCGTCTTGTTCTTGTTTCTTGGGCCATCATCATCTTCATCATCATCATACATCTCGGTGAGTGAGCCTCTCTTTGGTGGGGATTCTTTATAAATGAACTCCCACTTTTGGCTATGTTGAAGAAATTTCCAACAATGCTCTAGGTTGAATGACCTACCACATGAAGCTTCCATGTCCTTGTAACTTTCTTGCGCAATTTTGTCCTACAAAACAAAAACAATGTCAAAATATGACACATGCTTGAAAATATTTGCACTACAATGTGAAAAAGAACACACAATTGGATTCAACGATGCCACTTGGTGGTGCATTGAGGACTTGGTCCAAGCAAGCAGCCCAATGGCTACAAATTGGCTTGATGACGTCGCAATGACCTTGAAGTGACCTAAAGGTGCGTGGTGTTCTGTTGAGATACTTTGCCATCATGCCGAAGAACTGGTCATCTATCCTTTGCCAATACCGCTCGGCGGTTTGGTCAGTTCCGGTGGCCGCATCAAGAGACACAACTTCCCACCCCATCTTCTTCCTCATCGTGAGCGTGCATGCCACCATCCAACTCATTGTAACCGTAATCACTGATCGGGGCTTGATCGATGTATACAAACTCGTCAATCACATCATGTAACTCCTCCCTACAATTATGATCAATGAGGCACGAACAAGCGCAATGCCAAATAAAGAAACAAGTAAAGAAATGGAAGTTTCATACCTTGTGCCCATTTCATCAAACTCGTTGGACGCGGCGACATTATAGTTGCCGACGGGCATCCTCGGGGTGGCTCTTGCCGGTGCAATCGGGGAAGCTGTTGGCGGGGTAGCTCTTGCGGCCGCCTTCTTGCGTTTCACCCCGGCCACCTTGCCTTTTCGGGTCGACGCCGGCCTCCCCGAATTCGCGGTGGCGGTGGCGGGTGCGCGTGCCTTCCCGGTGGGGGGTGTGGAAGCGCCGCCCTGGACGACGACATTGCCCTGCCACTTGCGAGGTGGTGAGGTCGAGGGTTGAACGACGACGGGCGCGACATGGGCGGGGACGAGATCTGGCGAAGGGGTAGGCGCATGGTTGACTTCGACGGTGACGGGCGACGGCTCGAAGGCTTCCATGACGGCAACAGGTGACCGCAGATGGTGGTCCGAAGCGGGCGAAGGGAGTCAATGAAGGCGGAGGGGAGGGGAAGCGGGAACGGCCGCTCGAAAATGTCACTCCCGCCAAAAATCGTTGTCGATAGGGGTCAAGCTCGGATCGTCCTCCTAGCCTGTGAATCTAAAGGTTGATGACGGGCTTTTACCGCGTCCCATAATTTTTTTTTTTACGGTTTCTCGTCTGATAGAAAATCCGTTCGGGTCGTTTTTTCGGCGCGCAATTATAAACTAACGGTTATTTTACATATCGACGCGATACGAAAGGTATACTAGAATTGCTCTTAGGGCCTGACGACCGGGCCCACAGTCGCGGAGGAGCTCGGAACGCTGGCCTCGTTCCGGACGAAGGGTGTGCCAGCCGGCGACTCGACTGCAGGCCGCAAGGAGGAGGTACCGCACTCGCGCGGCATCGACATGGCACTATTTCAGTCGGCGGCTGGCTGGCTCGTCAATCGTCGTCATCATCTCGCCCTTGGGTCGGTGGGGGGAGAGAACGCGAACACCAACGGCGAGCGCGGCTGCAGCGCCGCTACGCTACCTTTGTCGGCCCATTTGCGCGCTGCCGTCAGGAGTCGCGTACCCGTAAATAGGACGAGGGGCCCCGCACCCGCACAACTTGCTTGCAGTGGGCCCGGATCCGGCTGTGTGGCTCCGCTGGGTCCAAGCGAGGCTCCTGTAAACAAATGCATGACGCTTTCTCTGGCTGGTGCTGTGATTCGCCGCTCATGGTCCAGAACGACGGCGCCATACCGGGATTGTTGATGGTCGGTTTGTGCGTCGTGAGAGCATCTATTTCGGTCTCACAAAGTTGCATATACTGTACGTACAAAATGATTGCTCTTCAATGCAACTCTTATCATTTCTCGCCCTAAAAGACATCTCCAACCCTAACCCTTAAAACGTGTATATGATTATTTATGTTTTTTTTAAAAACTAACCCTTAAAGCGTCAACATACGTCTTGATGATGCGGTCTGAACATATTTTAAGATTCAACATGGTTCTGTATCGGTCTGTCGAACGGTCTAAACAAGTTTTTCCTCACCAACGGGAGACAAATTTGAGGCTTTTGTAGGTGTCTAAACTGGTGCCATGCCCGCTCTTGACTCACGGACACACCCAAAATCCTCCACTCACGCTCGCGCGTCCTCATCCTTTCGCCAGCTACCCGCATTCATGTCATTGTAGAGTGGCCGCTCCGCAGTGACGTCGGTCCAAAACGGACTAGATCTCTCACTGGTGCCGACATTGAAGCGACAAGCCAGCCGACAGAGGCGTTCGTGCCGCGTCCCTAGCGTCCGCGCATGTTCAATGGCGGAGTGACGTTTGATGTACGAGACGAGATGGATATCTACCGTGACGTTTGATGTACGGGACTAGATCTCTCACTGCCGCCGACATTGAAACGGCGGGCCAGCCGACAGAGGCGTTCACGCCACGTCCCTAGCGTGCGTGCATGTTCAATGACCGAGCGACGTTTGATGTACGGGACGAGATGGATATTTACCACGCCCGTTCAATGCTTGTCCGTCTGTATGTCACCATTAAGTTTGCTCACTGCCCGAGGAACCAACTCCCGCGCCGCGCATTGACGCACCTGGATGCTTGGCCTCACCAGAATCCGCTATTTAAAGATGGTCACACCCGTCTAACTCCACATCACAACACTTTCGCTCCACAAACGTCATGACTGCGAAACGGGAACGCTTTGTTGGATAGTCTTTCGTCGGAGATGAAGCATGAGGTGGCTGCTCTTGCAGCAGTCCCGCCAGCCAGGCGGATCGAGCAGGGCATGCCGGCTAGCTCTCCCGAGATCTCCGACGACAATCCCACGATGAAGACGAACTCGCACGACGACACCACGCCAGACCCCGTGTCGCTGCATGTCGGCCTAACCATGGAGCATGCGCATGCGCACTACGATGCCGCCATGGCGGAGGAGGAGGAGCTTGCACCAGCTCCTATGTCGGCATTCCAACAGGTGCAAGAGAAGCAGAGGTACAACATGTTCTCCTCAAGCAGCACCAACCGGCGAAGAGTCAAATCTATGGTGAGCACGCAAGCGAGGAGGCCATGGCCGCCATGGTCGCGATGAACCCCACTTTGTTGTGGAGCAGCGGGTGCTCTACAAGGCCATGTGTGCTCAGTGCGTCGCTCGCAACGAATAGTCGAACACGGAGACGGCAACACGCACACACGCGCTGGCGATGCAGGCGGATGAGGGCGAGAATACCGTGAGCTGCATGTCATACGCTCCGCCTTCCAACTTTCGTGGGGCATTAGCAGGTGGACATTGACGTACCATCCACGTCCATCATCGACATTACGTCCACCGGCATCGATGACAGACAGGTTGCAGACTCGTCCGAGAATGAGTAGGGTATGAAGGTGGGAGGGCCTTGTGGCCCGTGTTGGTCGGTCCATCTCACATGTCTTGCTTTTCCTCACAGGGAGACCTCATCGATGCTCGTGAAGACGACAGATGAAGGACGTGATCTCCGATGCCAAATATAAAGGAAGTGGACGACCGTCGCCGCCGTAGGATAGGCTTAGGTTTGGCCGCTTCTTTTTTATGGAAAAATGTCTGAAATGTAATACAAGCATTGTTGGATGGCCTCCTCCGGCGTTCGTGTTCGTGAACTAGTCTCCCTATATGCGAACGGATGCATAAGCAAATATGTGGGCCAACCTCGGAGATGCCCTTATGGATTACATATACTTGAGAAACTTGTTTTACACCACATCCTTTGCAAAATATAAAGTGTACTATTATTTTCAAAAATTCAAAATTTACATGTTTGACTAAATTCATAGAGAGAAACATTTTGCGACCGTGTCTCATCAAATATGTGCCTTCTCCTCCTCCATATGCCGCTAGCGGAAAGAAGAGGTGGGGATCCTGGATATTCATTGTGGCGTTGTAGTTAGTTCTCATAGAATTAGTATTTCGTTCTCCGACGACGGCATTATGCCGATCAATAATAACGTTCATCTTGTTGGTGGTTGTCTTGTCGACAATATATAGTACCGCGGGGATCGTTTGGTCATTGCTCTTTCAAAGTAATGGGTCTGTTTGTGTCTTTCTGTTACGTAGGTGGACTTTGAAGGTGTTTTCAAACGGAGTGGATATTAACTCTTCGTGTCTTGTCCTCTCAAATTTTTTCTGGTTGGCAAAGATTCAACCATTTTCAACATCATTTGGGAGCTCATAAGGTTAGGTCTCCTAGACTCCGTTTGACCGGATTTGGGATGATCGTCCAACCTTCTTTGTCATTCTTTTTATGCAACAATCTGTTTTGCCATATCATTGTTGTCGGCACCTTCTGGCTTCAATCGATAAGTTCGGATCGTTGCGTCAATAATGTTTCCTTGGTCTTGAGGGACACCCGTGTGTCTAGAGGCATCATCAAGCTCGCCGACCGCATGCCGCCGCCGAGTGCAGCCGGAAGACGATGCCGATCTCTCAAAGGATGCATGTTTAATTGTTAGTTTTTACAAGGATGTTCTTGTAATGGCTGGTCAACATTTTTAACATGGCATATGACCTTTTTCTCAAAATATAAAAAATGTCAATAAGAGTAGTATTGGAATGAGCTTCGAAATTGAACACGCAGTGAAGATTAAAAACTCGAAACGAACTCTTCTCCTTTGCCCGAAATGGAGACGCGCTTCAGCGGCCACCGGACTCTCCCCACTATAATTGGCTTTGCTGGCTGGCTGCTGCTGCCACTCATCAACAACCTCCCCGCTTTCTCCCTCCCGTCTCTCTCCTCTCCTCTGGTCCCGATTCCCTTCTCCGAGCTCCTCCCTATAAATAAGGCGGCCCGCGGCGGCCATCAATCCCCGTCACCGCCTACCGAGCCCGCGAATTATTCCTCCGCCCGCCGCGAAAACCCTAGCCGCCGCCGATCCCATGGCCACCGCCTCCAGCCAGGCGAGCCTCCTCCTCCAGAAGCAGCTCCGAGGTGCGGATCCGCCCGCCGTCTCTCGATTCGTCCGTCCACCGCTCGGTTTTCGACTGATCTGGGTTACCGTGGTCGATGCAGATCTCGCGAAGCACCCCGTCGATGGGTTTTCAGCCGGGCTCGTCGACGACAGCAACGTCTTCGAGTGGCAGGTCACCATCATCGGCCCGCCCGAGACCCTATAGTGAGTTCGGATTCCCCTCCGATTCGCATCGCCTCTCGATTTCGCATCGCCATGAATTCTGCCTGTTTTGTGTGTCTGTGACCGACCCTGAAATTCGTTAGGCCTCAGGTAGCGTAGCATGTGGGTGAATTTTCGCTGTCTCTAAATTGTTGTCGCGTGTTGGCATGGCTATCCTACCCGTAATACACGGTCGGTCTAGTTCCGTTGGCGATGCGCGTGCGAGAGCGCACAGCCACACAGGCAACTCTGTTTACTGCGCAGATACATCTGGTGATGGTGTGGAATTGGTGATGCCTTTGCGCGTTACGGTGTGCAGATTCAAGGAAAATTGGGTTGGATCGTTTTGCATCATGTTAATAGGTTGAGCTATCTGTATCATCTGGTTGGAGTTTAGTATAATATGCAGATGGGGTAAATTGGGTTGCTAGCCCCATTCTGTGCTGGTGAGGTTCATGGTGGTTTCGGGGTTGATTCTTCCACTTCTTCGGTAGCACTATGCTTCTGTAAAATGCTGGGCACGTTTGTGAGGCTTCTCTCAAGTAGTGACTAGTGATGCCCTGAAGTTTAATTCTAATTTCATCATGAGATTTGGTGCCCAGAAGAAAGGAAATGCTACAGACGAATGCACGGCGGCAGTGTACATTGCTTGGAACATTTGGATTGAGAGAAACAACAGAGTCTTCAAAGCATCAACGAACTCCAGTGTTACTGTGCTGCTTCTTGCTACAGATGCGATAGGCCTCCTTAGGGAGGCAGGGGAGTAGTTCTTCTGGGTGTGAAGCTGAATGCCCCTTGGCTTCAGCTTCTTTTCTTCTTCTTGTGTTTTAACTTCTTTTCTCCGTCTGCTACCTCCAGCAGTCTTGTACAGTTTTTCCCTCTAATATAATGAAAAGGCGGAGCTCCTGCTGTTCCGGTCAAAAAAAAAAAGATTTGGTGCATGAGGGGATTTTTCGTAGCAATCATAAAATTCCCTCACTGATGAAAATTTAAGTTGAAAGTAAACACATCCAAGTGAGGTAAATTGATTCTTGCTGTCACTTAATGTCCATATAGCAAGCTGGAACTATACATTCTTTTAGGCTAGAGATGTGCAGATACTTATTCATTTTAAGTACCACATGCTGGTGGTACTAGTAAGTGATAATAGTGTGGATCAATGAGTTCAATGTGCATATGCACCGCCGAACACTTCTCTTCGGTTCAAAACCTGTGCTCTCGTTCATAGAGATGGGCTTGGGTTGGAAAGGGAGCATGTCAACCACTTTAGTTTAGACCATCACTTGTACTCCATGCCATTTGTTTGAAGTGTGCCAATCAGCAATTTGAATTTCTTTGTTGGTTTCTTCTCTTCCTTCATGTGTCTGGCAATGTGTACACAATTGAAATTTGTGTCCCTTGTGGAGGTGGTGGAATTCAGTTGCTGATGTGTGTGGCCTTCTAAAAAAAACGCTACACACATCCAAATTACCAAGATAATATTGGTTATTTATCTTGTTATTTTGACTTGATGATCATCAGTATGTGAGTGTGAGGAAGGAGTTGGCTGTCAGATGTGTGCTTTGTATGAAGTTTACATCCATTTTTTCTTGGCGATAAGTAATGTGGCTTCCAAAAGAAACGGAACAAAAATAGGATAATGCCATAATGCACTGAGGGCTAAGAACCAGAAGCATTCTTTTAGGAAAAATTCTGAGTAGTTGACAGGAGGTTATGTATATGTGGTCGGCACGAGTTACCCATGACTTCTTCATGAGTGAAATTGCCTGTAGCAATTTGGCATATTTGGTAAAACATGTTCTGTATAAATATTAATTTATTTAACAAGCATACACCATCAGCTTGTTTTCACAATGCTGAAATTTTCTGTTCTCTTTGTTTGGAAGAGAACTGGGGATGAACTAAGGAGCTTTGTTGTTGTTTTTGGATAGCTTAGATATTTCTCTCTTGCTTTGACCTTTACTTCGGGGCTGTGTTGTATGGATTTTTCGTCATCTTGGCCTTTCCTTCTGATACAAAAAGACACGCATTTGGGTACGGTGTTTGCGATGGGGGGGGGGGGGTATTATATCCTTGGTCTGCTCGGTAACGCTGATTTTCTTTTTTGCAGTGATGGAGGCTATTTCAATGCAATAATGAGCTTCCCACAAAATTATCCGAACAGCCCTCCTACAGTCAGATTCACTTCTGAAATGTGGCATCCTAATGGTCAGATTTTCACAATTAGAACTTTATGTACTTGCACGATCCATCAATCTGACGTCATGACATTTTTTTCCAGTTTATCCGGATGGGCGGGTATGCATTTCTATTCTTCACCCACCTGGTGATGATCCCAACGGATATGAGCTCGCGAGTGAGCGTTGGACACCAGTCCATACGGTAGTGCTTCTTATGCAGTGTCTACGCTAAAATTTGTTTTGTTCCATTTCTTCTACTTAATACCTTTATCTGCTACTTTTGTCACATACATCATCAAACATCATTCAAAAGAAAAAGAACCCGGTAATGCAATGTAATGCCAACTGGTAAAAAATGCAAAAAATTAAGTTAATTGATAATATTTGCATTATCTTGTATTGATAATGTGTTTGAATGCTTGATGCATTATCATCACTACAACAATAACAACTAAGCCTTTAGTCCCAAGCAAGTTGGGGTAGGCTAGAGCTGAAACCCTTAAGATCTCAAAACCAACTCATGATTTTGGCTCGTGGATAGCTAATTTCCATGCATCCCTATCCATGACTAGTTCTTTGGTGATATTCCATTCCTTTAGATCTCTCTTTATGGACTCCTCCCATGTCAAGTTTGGCGTACCCTGACCTCTCTTGACATTATCAGCATGCTTTAACCATTCGCTATGCACTTGAGCTTCTGGAGGCTTGTGCTGTATATGTCCAAACCATCTCACACGATGTTGGACAAGCTTCTCTTCAATTAACCCCAACTCTTTGGTATATCATCATTCCGGACCCAATCCTTTCTTGTGTGGCCACATATCCATCTCAATAGTACATCTCCACTACACCTAACTATTGAACATGTCTGGACATGTCGCCTTTTAGTCGGCCAACAATCAGCGCCATACAACATTGCGGGTTGAGTCGCCGTCCTATAGAACCTGCCTTTTAGCTTTTGTGGCACTCTTGTCACAGAGAACGCCGGAAGCTTGGTGCCACTTCATCCATCTGCTTTGATTTGATGGCTCACATCTTCATCGATATCACCATCCTTTTGTGGCATTGACCCCAAATATCGGAAGGTGTTCTAAGGTACCACCTGCCCATCAAGGCTAACCTCCTCCTCATGCCTAGTAGTATTGAAACCGCACCTCATGTACTCAGTTTTAGTTCTAGTAAGCCTGAAACCTTTTGATTCCACGGTTTGTCTCCATAACTCTAACTTACTATTAATCCCCGTCCTACTATCATCGACTAGCACCACATCATCCGCAAAGAGCATACACCATGGGATATCTCCTTGTATATCCCTTGTGACCTCATCCATCACCAAAACAAAAGGATAAGGGCTCAAAGCTGACCCCCTTTTTGCAGTCCTAATTTAATCGGGAAGTCATCAGTTTTGCCATCACTTGTTCGAACACTTGTCACAACATTATCGTACATGTTTATCATCACTACTTGTAAATTTTAACTAAAATTTTCAACTGAGAACAACCTTAGCGTAAAAAAGGCAACTATTTGTCATTGTATTATAGAACAGTGGTGATGCCTTTCTTGTGCATGTGCATGTGTTTATGATGACCTTTTATGTCATATTTTTTTACTTGTATAGCCTTTTTGTTGTCCTTTTAGTAAGAAAGATGCTCAAATACGATGTTATAATCGTTGGAATAAAGTGTTGTCATGTCTATGGTTAGAGTACTGCATCATTATCTACGTATGAGCGTTGGCAGTCTCGATTTACTATCAGTTTAGTATGTTCATTTAATAAAGGTTGGAAAACATGAAGAGGCTTTGACTGTTTCGGTCTTGTATGATTCTGTTCAGTGTGTTCATTTAATAAAGGTTGGATGACACGAAGAGGATTTGACTGTTTCGGTCTTGTGGGATTCTGTTTAGTATGTTCATTTAATAAAGTTTGGAAAACACGAAGAGGCATTGACTGTTTAGGTCTTATAGGATTCTGTCTTCTTGTTGTATGAATGAACACCATCTTCTGAAAATGCTCACACTCCATACACTGATGTTAAAAATGCTTGAAAATACCTGAGGACTTAATTTTTATGCATGCTTTTGAATCCATCATTAGAAAGAGATAGTCATCTTATTAATTACACTCCTACAATGGAAATGTACTTTGAAGTGCGGTGCATGTTTCCTTGTTCTCCTCTCAAGCATATATATTTCTTTGGTTAATTATGAGATCAACATTGAGCATTTTCCACTTGACTGGAGTGCTCCTCTTGACCAGATTTTCCGTTTCCTTCTTAGTTTCTGACCTGAAGGTGAACAGTTAGCAGACAGAAGCCAGTGTTTGTGTATGCTTATAATAGTTGTTAATTTGAACTTTGGTCTCCATTTGCAGGTTGAGAGTATAGTATTAAGCATCATTTCGATGCTTTCTAGTCCAAATGATGAATCACCGGCAAATATTGAAGCAGCTGTAAGTTAACTTTAATAATTCCCATGAAAACTTCATTTTCCTGATGATTTGTCTAGATAACAAATCATCCCATCCCCGTGTTTAGATGAGAGTTCAACGATCTTAAAGGTGCAGCGGGTGCTGCTGTCTACTGATATATTGTAAAAAAGAAGAAATTACAGTTGTTACTCGCCAATGCTGAATATTTTGTGCTGACAGTTCTAAGGTAGTTGCTTTTTTTTTTTTTTTGAGAACAGGTAGTTGCTTGTTGTGCATGTTAGGTCACGTTATGTAATATCCATTTGTAAAGAGACCAGACAGCAATGGCTTGAAGCAGCAGGCTGCCTGGTGATGGAGGGTACTGGCTGGGAATGAACGGATCTAGGATATAGCCGGTCAAGAAAGATGACAGTGCGGTTTTAGAACTAGAGATTTTGTTTATTACTCGCTCCGTCCAACAATATACGAGTGTTTTGCAAGCTATGTTAGTTTGCAAAAAAAACGCTCTTATATTGCGAGACGGAGGAGTATCTCTTAGATAGAGCTTGAGCCTAACAGACAAACTAGAGTTATGATAAATCTCTACTAATCAACCGGATATGGTAAGTATCCAAAAACGGGCACATGCAGTTAAAATACGAATCATGGAGCTCACCAGTGCTATTCAGCAAGGACACGTGCAGCTAGAAGACATATACCCCAGCTAACCTAACTATGCATCTAAGTGAACTCGGAATGTAACTGGACTCACATCCCCAATGTGTGCTGTCTGCTACTGCTATTCTCCTGTTGTCTGCACTCACATCCCCAATTTTGATCTTAATGCCTTTTCATTAATCATTGTTAATATATGAACACCATCCTGCTGGGACACCTAGAACCCTTGAAGGTCCCATGAGATACTCTTGTGGCCAGCTCTTCAGTTTCTTATCCTAACCTTGCAATATTTCTAATTTGAGCTGTTTTTTGCTGAATGGGAAGTTATCGATATGGTACCCTTTTGCACTCCCTAATGGACGCTTCTTGTGCAGAAGGACTGGAGAGAGAAGCGAGATGAGTTCAAGAAGAAGGTTAGGCGCGCCGTACGGAAATCCCAGGAGATGCTCTGAATAAAATGGGAGTACTGGGGAAGTTAGCCATGCCATTTCAGGTGTGGAGGGTTTTGCTGTCGATCTCCAAATGTCCATCCGACACTAGCAATTTCACTTCTCCCCTGTGTATTTTCCATTAGCCTGTCTCCTGTGGAGGTCTTGGTTTTGGCTCTGAAAACGCGACGCATATTCTAAGGGTCTGGTTGTTGTAATTGTGTGGCTTCGGCTATCAAATATTGAGAAACTTTGGAGAGCTGCTACTTACCATAAATTTTTAACGAATCTGATATAAACGGACACCTGCCTGATCAGCTAATTGTTTAAGTCTTCCAGAGTGGGACATATACGTGCATGGGTGGAATTTAAGAATCTGGGGCGTACCTTTTCGTTTGCTCTGCAGTTTTTAACTGGAACTCCGCCAACTCCGGGAGCGGCCTCGTGGAGCGGAGGGACTCCGAATAGGCCTTAAAATTCCTTGACCTGTCACTTTATTAGAAGCTAACATTGACATGGAACTAAAATCGTTCCACCGAAGGTACAAGTGAAACAAACCTGCATTTATTTCTCATCAGCGTATACGGATCCATTGAAATTAAATCATCAGTGTACATGGATTCATTGAAACTGAATCGGAAG
Organism: Hordeum marinum; assembly: GCA_022496015.1. Classification (NCBI taxonomy): domain Eukaryota; kingdom Viridiplantae; phylum Streptophyta; class Magnoliopsida; order Poales; family Poaceae; genus Hordeum; species Hordeum marinum. The sequence continues at coordinate 424,521,674 of CM039674.1, read as the reverse complement.
GGTACTATGGTTAAATCATTTAATACCAACTTTGTTTGAACAATATAGATTGCACTCTTTCAATCTTCTAAGCCATAGTACATCTCTTTGTTCCAAATACTGTTATTAAGAAAATCAGCAAAATCTGGCCAAAACAGCAGACACGTCTACAAGATTAACTGCATATCTTGTACAGATTGCTCTACGGAAATGTTCTGACTTAAGTGTGCTAAAACCAATTCAATCTCTGTACATGACATGCCCAAAATCAACTGAACTATAACTTCATAAACAACAGCACACCAACCACATGTTCTGGATAGTGATGGGCCGTTGCCAACCAAGTTTTCCCTGGGATGGAATGGTCCCATCCCCAACAAGTAGAACAAATTACAGCAACAGTCACCAAAGGGTTACACGACGCAAATGGACAAGCCATTTGGGGTAGAACTGGCTGATGGGGATGCATGAGCACTGGCGAAATTCTGCACTCCGTGACAATCCTCCTGGACGGCAGCTGGGGTCTTGGGACCAATCATGTTCACAACCCTGAATACCTTGTGGGCGCTGCCAGTATGTCACTGTCTGCTGAAAAACACAAGAAACGAAAACAAAAGGCCAAGGCGAAATTTCCTGTGCAAAAACCAAAGACAAAAATTGATCATAGTGGGATTCGAACCCACGACCTATAGATTCGGAATCTAACGCGATATCCACTTCGCTATATGACCATTCTTGGTTTCAACACACAATTTTTTATACATAGGGGTACCTGCATCCATGTCATAACTTCAAAGAGGGAAGGGCACCAGAGACAACAACAGATAAGGCTAAGGCACAGACATAACTAGTAAGGCACACACATATAACTAGTATCTGTAACATCAGACTGAAACAAAGGTATGGTAAATCAGAACTGGCATCAAATTATCAGTGGGGGAAGCACACTCTGACCCACACATCTATAGAACCGGTTAGATCAGTTAATTCGTGTCAAGGTTGTTATTGCGAACGGCTTTTGTAGTTTGGGGTGAAACTCGAACCAGAACAGAGGGTTGTACAGTGAATCCTAAGACATGTTCACGGGGGTAATCTGGACTTCCATCTAGATCTGTAGAATGAAAACCAAAGCACGGCACATTTCCCAAATATGCAACATAACAGTCATGGGTGATTTATTATAAACTCCTAAATGATGGTTTTACCAACACTATTGCACTCTGCATAGACTTCTGTATCTAGGAACTGCATGCTGAGAGCACTTCCATGCTCCAATGCTCCACCATCAGCAATATCTTGATGATGCCACATACGATTGAATCTGATGTGGAAGGTTAAAGAAGAGAGAGAGGGTACCCGTGTCTTACAAAAGATACGACTAAAATCAGAAAACTAAAGCATATGTGGGTCACTTCAGTGCTGGACGGATTCACCCCCTGCCTCCAAAATGACCCCTGTTTGTATTCTTTCTTTCTCTAACCTTGCCCATGTTCCCTTACAAATCCAGTGATTGTTCTCTGCCTAGTTTCTTCCTGTTGCGGTAACCGACGGGGAGGCACCGTGACTGCCCTCAGACAGTGACCTACTCTGGTGCCGGAGGTCACCCCTCCACCGGATCTGCACAGCCTGCGGCAACACCAGCCAGGGGCTCCTTCGCCATTGACTTTCTCCACTGACGGCAACATCATCATCACTTGCTGCGTGCTGAGTTTAAGGTGTTATTTCTGTTCAGGTCTGGTTGGGAGAGTCGGCGACATGGAGAAGCTTTCGGGCAAACACTAAGCAAGCTTATGTGATACTACCCTTGAGTGATATAATGCAGTGTATAAGTATAGTAGAGATAATCTCAGCTGATACATATACTCTCACACTCTGTAATACCTGTCTTTTGCTTTACATGTTCCTCACCGCGATGACAGTACAAATTGGGATTTAAATGCAGTGCCTGTTTGCTTTTGGCTTCTTCTGTTTATTCAGCAGTAAGTTTTTTTCTCTCTGCACATGAATGTTCAATGAACTGCGGGTGAGATGGTGTGCCTGCCAGCCGTTTGTTTCTAATGTGTATTTCAAAGAACTGTGTATTAGCAAACTTGGTACTAGTTCAACATATCTCTTCTATTGTACATGCTCCACAAGTTGGTCACAAGAATAAAATGTTACTACTGATCCTATGCAACAAAACAGAAGCTTCTAAATACAGCACAAAGATATAACCCATTGAGAAAGATGCATCTAAACCTCTATTAAAGGACCCTCTTATCTGACGACTCTTCGCTGGGAGGGGTTGGCATTTGCAAACGTTTTGATGGCAGTTTTAGTTGGTCGGGTGGGGGTGGGGGGGGTGGGGGTGGCAGTTTCTTCAGAACAGCATGTCATTTTCTAGAATGAAGGCTCAAAACCGCGATCCTCCCAGAAAATGCCATGTTGTTCTGAAGAAACTGCCATCCCCAATACAACTAAATTGCCAGGAAAAACGTTCGAAATGCTATGCTCTCCCAGCGAACGATCGCCAGTTAGCTTTTCCACTATCAAATGCAACAAGATACAGTTTAAGATGCAGTGCATTGTGAGTGCCCCGATAGTACATTTTAGGAACAACTGAAAAGAAAATGTGAGGCACACGCAAGGCAAAACATCTTGAACTGCTTTCACTCCATACTAACAGCAACCGTAGCAGATGAGGCAATTCAATCACAATCCTACCTCTATGGTGATTGCTGAGGGGGGAACCAGCAAACTGTGTCTAAGGTCAGCCGGGAGGCACCAATCAGGTAAGAGTACGTTCCTGACTTTAATGCTTCGTTCAGAGATGTCCCATGATTCACAGGTTTCCAGTCCTAATCGAGGGGGAACGAGGTAGGAAGGCAACCGCGGACACCAAACAAAGATAAAGTACTCCATGCCACAAACTCCAAGACCAGTTCGATTTACTCTACAAAATACAGAGTACTTTATTTGCTAAGCAGACGAAAAATTCCAGCAGATCTGACCTAGGGGCACCATGCTCCCCAAATGGTTGATCGATTGAGAAGGATCAAGTCGTCGTCAGACTATGAAAGATCAGATCGCTGCTACGGAGAGCGAACCTTAGCTGGCGGGGATCATCTGCCAATGGGTGGGGTCTTGCCGTGTGCATGGAGGGATGGGCCATGGGGGGTGGGAAGAGATGGAATAGAGCGTACCGGCGATCCGTCGGGGTAAGCCGGCGACGACGTGGACGATCACACGGGCTCCTGGAGCACTCGGGGTCGACCTCGCTGGAGGCGCGCCAGCGGGCCTCGCGCGTGCCGGCGCCGCGATCCGAGCGAGCTGGTAGCAACGGCGGCGGAGAAAAGGTCTCCCCCGCGAAACGCCGCGCTCCCTGCGAGAAAGTCTGAGAGCATCCAATAAACCATTAAGATGCAAAAAATAACGAACTTTTGATTATTTTGAAACCCCAAACCAACCTTCAATAGATAATGTAGATATTAACACACAAAAAAAAGTTTCGCGTCTACACGCCTGTCGAAGCGTTCGGCCGGTCACTATCGCTCGCTCCCTTCATTCACGCGGAGATAGGCTAGCATTCACGCTCGCTATCTTTTTTTCCCCTTTCTTCTCTGCTTCTTGTTCCTCCATCCCGTTTTCCGCAGTACGAGCTCGTCGGTGTCGGGCGGCACGAACTCCCTGTTGCTCCTTTTCTCATCTCCATCAGTCCTGACAAGTAGAGCTTGTCGGCCCTTTTTTCCTTCATGCTTTCCGGATGCCACAAAGACAAGAGATGGACGTAGGGACAACGAGGACGGAGGAGGAAGCATACCAGGGAACTGCAACCGGTGGACGGACAAACCGCGTACGACTACGCGGGAGCTACAATCGGCGATGGGTTGGGTCAACCATGACCGGCAAGGAAAGGTTGCTGCACGAGGCCTGCTGACCGAATGCTACAAGCACGTACCACAAAAGCTACAACCGGCTTGCAAATATGCTACAATGGACACACACTGAAGCTACAACCAGCAAGGTGTGTACACAAATGCTACAACCGTTCATTAGAAAAGCTACAACCAGGTTCACTAGAGTTGCAACCCGAATTCGCCGGAGTTGTAGCTGTGCGACGCCATGCTACAACCGTGTGTCACAACGACGTAAATTGCTACAACCATCAATGCCAAATGCTATGACCAGTGTTTTTTTGCTGGAACCATAGAAAGCAAGGGGTTTCGACGAACGTGCGTGAGAGCTATAATCAGTATTGCAAAATGCTACGTCCGACAACAAAAAATGCTACAGATGGCTTTGGAAAAAGCTTCAACTAGATACGGGGTAGCTGGAGCTCGGTCATCGCGGTGCAAAAAGCTGCAACCGACGTGGAGAAAAGCTACAACCCGCTTCTAAAAAAGCTTCAAGCAGAGAACAACTAGCTAACAATGGCGAGCAGCGAAGACGGAGCTGCGCGGTGGTGCTGCAGCGGGCGTGTGGCGAGCTATAACGGCGATTGGTGGAGGCTGGTAGCGATGCTTGAACCCTCACCTGGCGGCGTTGCAACCAGGGGGCGGGAGACACGTCGAGATGCAAAAGGCTTGCGGAGCTGCATCCGAGTAGCTGCAACGAGAGCGTCCCGGTGAGTTACGAGGCGAGCGACCCTGGTGAGCTTCGACGGGGCGGCCAAAGGCGAGCACGTGGAGGCTGACCTGCGGGGATTGTGCATGCGGAGGAGGAAGATGATTTGGTCACAGCAAATCTCGTCCCTTGATGCATGCTAAATTTGACATTTGGTAGCCGACCGAACCAAATTTGGGTCGGCGCGCCGACGCAGATCATTACCCTTAAAACATTACATGTCTGGATACAACACCTGGAGATGTAAATATACGTCTCCACCTACCTGCATGAGATGTAAAACTGACGGTCACAACCCAACCGCCAACCTCCAACCATCACTTCATTTCAGTTCCCTCACCCGCTCGACGCGTGTCTGCCTCCGCCGCCGGCGATTTCTCGTCGGAAATGTTGCCGTTGCCGCCCGTTCGTCCATCCTCGACTCTGTCATGACCTTGTCGGCCATCCCGTCGCCCATCGCTTTGCCGTAGCCACCGAGGACCACCAATTTGAGTTCGTACCGCCGCACTTCCGTCGCCACACCGCTCTCCCACCGCACCACGCTGTCGCCGCCCCGCGGCAAGGTCCAACCGCTCAACGTCCCCCCCTCTCGCCGCCGGTTCGGTTGTTGCTCCTCCGCCGTCCGCCTCCAAATTGCTCGAATTGGTCATGTGTTTGCCGCTGAATAGCCATCGCATAATTTGATCTCCCCCTCGGCCCGTCACCGTCGGATTCGCACCGCACACCCAATGCCACGTCACTACCGTGACTCCTCCGCCAAACTCAACCTTCTCGTGTCGCACAGTCGTCACACCATCGCCATCAATCCTCCGCTCAATTCATAGCCACGCCACTGGCCATTCGAGCTCTCATCGCCGCATTCGACCTTCTCGCTCTCGTCGCTCAGCCATCGGTGCACCTGCTGTTGGAGATATGCCCTAGATGCAATCATATATGATGATATTTCCTATGTGTTTATGATTAAAGATAGTCCTTGGACATCATCATTCATGTTTATTAACAAGTATGCGACTTGTTTGTGAGACTATGTATTGTATGATGACTGTTCTAAATGGTCCCTAGTCGAAAGGGTTGTGTGAACGCGCAACTAGTTAGACTAGCATATGACATGGTGGATGGTTCGGTCTCACTAACCATGTAGCATTGGATGCTAGCCGTATAATATGGACTCAGAAAGATCTGGTTGGATTTGACGTAGTCGGATCCGAGTCGAGATAAGGTTTGAGTTGGAAAGACCCAACTATGAGACTCAACGATGGGTCATCTGTGAGTCTCTAGTACAACATATGTTCTATGTCCTAAGACCCGAGCTGGCACATGTACTCGAGATGGTGACATACTTGCTTTGGGCCGACGAAACGCTACTCCGTGACTGGGTAGTAACAAAGGTAGGTTTCGGACTTGTCCGGACCCATGTTGCGGGACATGGTCGAACAAGATGGGATTTGCCCCTCCGATCAGGAGAGATATACTCTGGGCCCCTCAGGTGATCCGACCTCGATAAGCTTGGTCATGCGATGAGGATTATGAGATAATCCGATGTGTTGTTTGGATTCACCAGAACGAGAAAAAGGTCATGCTGCAACAAGGATGACCATGACGCCTTGAGCACGACAACATATATCGTGTGGAAAAGGGAACAAAAGTGTGAAGTACAGGTTCGCCTAACCAACTTCATCGAACACTTGGAGTCAGCATGCCTTACTAGAGGCCACTACCGACTGGTCAAGCTGGATGTGATCAGACTCACGACCAAGTGAACGAGAACCTAAGGGGTCACGCGCTTAAGGGAAGGAACACGTGAGCTTTAGGATCCGTGCGAGGCCCAAGAGTTGAGCCCGCGTCGGATGCCTATATATAGTGGAGGTGCGGCACACGCATCCGGTTGATCGCTTCGGCACCGTCATTAGGGCTTTGCATGTGTTGCAACGAGACACCTCCACTCGCCGCCGAACTGTGTGAACGGGCCTAGCAGACCGCTGCACGGTGTTCCTCCTGCACGCGCGAATACCGTTAGAGGTGGTGTACTTGCGCCGCTCCAGCGAACCTGTATGTGGGATTCGACGACCGATAATTCGTGGGAGATCGGACCGGCTGTTCAAGGGAGATCGGACGAGGAGGAGACGGACCTCGCGGACGTGTTGCCCCAACTCTACTTCCGCTGCACGACACTACACGTCTAGTGGTAACGATCTGTGATCCATCTCCGTAGCATGTTCTTGGTTGTTCTGCGCGTAGGGAAATTTTAATTTCCATGCGATGCACATACGGTAGAACCCAACACCTGCTGTCGCTGCTCGATCCGTCGCAGTCCTCCAGGCTCTCGGCGCTCGGCCGCCGGGGCTAATGCCGACTAGTTTTACATCTTCATTTGCATCATCTATTAAAGTTGGACTTTTACATCACCAATATACATCATTTGTTGGAGTTGCCCCTTTTTTGAGATGTAAAATGCACTTTTCGATGATGTAAATTTTACAACTCCTACTTTTACATATCCAAATTTGCATTATCTATTGGAGATGCTCTAAGGGCGTGTCTAATCGAACTCTTAGAAGCCTCAACTCCTCGAAAAAAATCTTTGATTTCTTAAAATTGATTCCTTTTTAGTGGTACTACGTGTCGGCTGGGTGATAATCCGATTTCATCTGCCACCTCCATACTCATCAAATGGTGCGAACGACGGTCGTCTTATACGCGTCGCATCAACAAGATGTGTCTGAGATGTTTGCATCGCAACTCGTGTTGCGCTTAGGAGTGTTGGGGAACGTTGCATGGGAAACAAAAAATTTCCTACGCACACGCAAGATCTATCCATGGTGATGAGCATCTACGAGAGGGAGAGTGGATCTACGTACCCTTATAGATCTCTAAGCGGGAAGCGTTAAGAAACGCGTTTGGTGTAGTCGAACGTCTTCGCGATCCAAATCGCCGAGCGTCCCGTGATCCAATCATGATCCGTCCCGATCAAGCACCGAACGGATGACACCTTCGCGTTTAGCACACGTACAACTTGATGACGATCTCCACCTTCTTGATCCAGCAAGAGGGAGCGGAGAGGTAGACGAGTTCTCCGGCAGCGTGACAGTGTTACGGCGATGGTAGTGGAGCAATTCCGGCAGGGCTTTGCCTAAGCACTGTAGAAAACCGATCTAGAGGAGAAACTATGCACTAGAGGAACGGGTAGCACGTGGCTGAAAATCGAGTGCCAAAAACCCTAAAACCTCTAGTATATATAAGAGGAAGAGAGGAGAAGGCTTGGCCCAAGGGCCAAGCCATCTAGGCTTCGGCCGAACCAAGGAGGAGAGGAGGGATCCTCCTCCAATCCTAGTAGGACTAGGACTCCTCCTTATTTTGGTCCTTTTGCCTTTTTCCACCTTTTTCTCTTTGGGCTTTTCTTTCCAGCCGCATGGGCCTTATGTGGGACTTCCACCAGCCCACTAAGGGCTGGTATTCACTCTCCCACAACCCATTTAGCCTCTTGGGTCGAAATACCCCTCCCGATGGTTTCCCGGTACACTACCAGCACTCTCGGTACACTACCGATGAGCCCGAAACTTTTCCGGCGACCAAAATAGGACTTCCTATATATCAATCTTTACCTCCAGACCATTCCGGAGCTCCTCGTGACATTCGGGATATCATCCGGGACTCCGAACAACATTCGGTCACCACCATGCATAACTCTATACTACCAAAACGTCACCAAACCTTAAGTGTGCAGACCCTGCGGGTTCGAGAACTATGTAGACATGACCGAGACACCTCTACGGTCAATAAAAAATAGCGGGACATGGATGCCCATATTGGTTCCTACATATTCTACGAAGATCTTTATCGGTCAAACCTCTATGTCAAGGATTCAGTTAATCCCGTATGATGTTCCCTTTGTTCTTCGGTATGTTACTTGCCCGAGATTCGATCGTCGGTATCTCCATACCTAGTTCAACCTCGTTACCGGCAAGTCTCTTTACTCGTTCCATAATACAAGACCCCATGACTAACACTTAGTCACATTGCTTGCAAGGCTTATTGTGACGTTGTATTACCGAGTGGGCCTTGAGATACCTCTCCGTTACACGGAGTAACAAATCCCAGTATTGATCCATGCCAACTCAACAGACACCCTCGGAGATACCTGTAGAGCACCTTTATAGTCACCCAATTATGTTGCGACATTTTATACACACAGGGCACTCTTTCAGTGTCCACGAGTTACATGATCTCATGGTCATAGGAACATATACTTGACATGTAGAAAACAGTAGCAATAAACTAACACGATCATATGGTACATTTGTAGTTTAGGTCTTGTCCATCACATCATTCTCCTAATGATGTGATCCCGTTATCAAATGACATCACATGTCAATGGCTAGGAAACCTTGACCATCTTTGATCAACGAGCTAGTTCACTAGAGGCATACTAGGGACAAAGTGTTGTCTATTTATCCACACATGCAATGTGTTTCCAATCAATACAATTATAGCATGGACAATAAAAGATTATCATGAACAAGGAAAAATAATAATAAACACTTTATTTATTGCCTCTAGGGCATATTTCGAACAGACTCCCACTTGCACTAGAGTCAATAATCTAGTTCACATCACTATGTGGATTTACATTGTAATGAATCGAACACCCATGCAGTTCTGGTGTTGATCATGTTTAGCCCTTGGAAGAGGTTTAGTCAATGGGTCTACAACATTCAGATCCATGTGCACTTTGCAAATATTTATGTCCTTCTCCTCGATGTAATCGCAGATGGAGTTGAAGTGTCGCTTTATGTGTCTGGTCCTCTTGTGAAACCTTGGTTCCTTGGCTAGAGCAATGGCACCGGTGTTGTCATAGAACAGGTTCATTGGATTCAGTGCATTGGGCACTACTCCAAGAGCTGTCATAAACTGCTTCATCCAGACACCTTTCTTTGCCGCCTCCAAGGCTGCGATGTACTCCGCTTCGCACGTAGAATCGGCTACCATGCTTTGCTTGGAATTGCACCAGCTTACCGCTCCCCCGTTGAGAATAAATACGTATTCGGTTTGTGACTTAGAGTCATCCGGATCAGTGTCAAAGCTTGCATCGACGTAACCCTTTACGACAAGCTCTTCATCACCTCCATAAACGAGAAACATTTCCTTAGTCCTTTTCAGGTACTTAAGGATATTCTTGACCGCCGCCCAGTGCTCCATTCCAGGATCACTTTGAAACCTTTCAGCCATACTTATGGCAAGGCTGACATCGGGTCTTGTGCACAACATTGCATACATGATAGAACCTACGGCTGAAGCATAGGGGATGACACTCATATTTTCTCTATCTTCTGCAGTCACTGGGCATTGAGTCTTACTCAACTTCACACCTTGTAACATAGGCAAGAACCCCTTCTTGGACTGATCCATTTTGAAATTCTTCAAAACTTTATCAAGGTATGTGCTCTGTGAAAGTGCTATTAAGCGTCTCGATCTATCTCTATAGATCTTAATGCCTAATATGAAAGCAACTTCTCCTAGGTCCTTGAAAAACTCTTGTTCAAATAATCCTTCACGCTTTCCAGCATTTCTATATTGTTTGCAATCAACAATATGTCATCCACATATAATATTAGAAATGCTATAGAGCTCCCACTCACTTTTTCGTAAATACAAGCTTCTCCATAAACTTGTATAAACCCAAACGCTTTGATCACCTCATCAAAGCGCTTATTCCAACTCCGAGATGCTTGCACCAGCCCTTAAATGGATCGCTGGAGTTTGCAAACTTTGTCAGCATTCTCTGGATCGACAAAACCTTCTTGTTGCATCATATACAACTCTTCCTCAAGGAAACCGTTGAGGAACGCTGTTTTGACATCCATCTACCAAATTTCATAGTCGAAATAAGCAACTATTGCCAACATGATTCTAACAGACTTAAGCATCGCTACGGTGAGAAGGTCTCATCGTAGTCAACTCCTTGAACTTGTGAAAAACCCTTTGCCACAAGTCGAGCTTTATAGACGGTGACATTATCGTCCGCGTCCGTCTTCTTCTTAAAGATCCATTTGTTCTGAATGGCCTTTCGCCCTTCAGGTAATACTTCCAAAGTCCATAATTTGTTTTCATACATGGATCCCATCTCGGATTTCATGGCCTCTAACCATTTCTCGGAATCTGGGCCCATCACCGCTCCTCCATAGCTCGTAGGTTCATTGTTGTCCAACAACATGACCTCCAAGATAGGGTTGCCGTACCACTCAGGAGCAGTACGCGCCCTTGTCGACCTACGAGGTTCAATAGTAGCTTGATCTGAAGCTTCATGATCATCATCATTAACTTCCTGTTCAACCGTCGTAGGTTCCACAGAAACATCTTTCTGTGCCGCGCTACTTTCTGGTTGAAGTAAAGGTTTAATAACCTCATCAAGCTCTAGTTTCCTCCCACTCATTTCTTTCGAGAGAAACTCTTTCTCAAGAATTGTTCCGTTCTTAGCAACAAACACTTTGCCTTCGGATCTGAGATAGAAGGTATACCCGACTGTCTCTTTTGGGTATCCTATGAAGACGCATTTCTCCGCTTTGGGTTCCAACTTTTCAGGCTAAAGCTTTTTGACATAAGCATCACATCCCCAAACTTTAAGAAACGACAACTTTGGCCTCTTGCCAAACCATAGTTCATATGGCGTCGTCTCAATGGATTTCGATGGTGCCCTATTTAAAGTGAATGCAAATGTCTCTAATGCATAACCCCAAAACGATAGTGGCAAATCAGCAAGAGACATCATAGAACGCACCATATCTAATAAGGTTCGATTACGACGTTCGGACACACCATTACGCTGTGGTGTTCCGGGTGGTGTCAGCTGTGAAACAATTCCACACTCATAACTCAGATATTCACCTCCTCGATCAAATCACAAGAATTTAATCTTCTTGTTATGATGATTCTCAACTTCACTCTGAAATTGCTTGAACTTTTCAAACGTTTCAGACTTGTGTTTCATTAAGTAAATATACCCATATCTACTTAAGTCATCAGTGAAGGTGAGAAAATAACGACATCCACCACGCGTTGTAATATTCATTGGACCGCACACATCAGTATGTATGATTTCCAATAAGTCACTTGCCCGTTCCATTGTTCCAGAGAACGGCGTTTTAGTCATCTTGCCCATGAGGCATGGTTCACATGTGTCAAGTGATTCAAAATCAAGTGACTCCAAAAGTCCATCAGCATGGAGCTTCCTCATGCATTTTACACCAACATGACCTAAACGGCAGTGCCACAAGAAAGTGGTACTATCATTATCAACTCTACATCTTTTGACATCAATGTTATGAACATGTGTATCATCACTATCAAGATTCAATATGAATAAACCCCTCACATTGGGTGCATGACCATAAAAGATATTACTCATATAAATAGAACAACCTTTATTGTCTGATTTAAATGAGTAACCGTCTCGCAATAAACAAGATCCAGATATAATGTTCATGCTTAACGCATGCACTAAATAACAATAATTCAGGTTCATCACTAATCTCGATGGTAATCAAAGAGAGAGCGTGCCGACGGCGATCACATCAACATTGGAACCATTTCCCACACGCATCGTCACTTCATCCTTTGCCAGCCTTCGTCTATTCCGTAGTTCCTGTTTTGAGTTGGAAATGTGAGCAACCGAACCAGTATCAAATACCTAGGCACTACAACGAGAGCTAGTAAGGTACACATCAATAAAGTGTATATCATATATACCTTGTTTGTCGTTGGCCGCCTTCTTGTCAGCCAGGTACTTGGGGCAGTTCCGCTTCCAGTGACCAGTTCCCTTGCAATGAAAGCACTCGGTTTCTGGCTTGGGTCCATGCTTGGGCTTCTTTATAGGAATAGCAACTGCTTTGCCATCCTTCTTGGTTTTACCCTTCTTGCCCTTGCCCTTGCCATTATTTTTGAAACTAGTGGTTTTATTGACCATCAACACTTGATGTTCTTTCTGGATTTCAGACTCAGCAACTTTTAGCATCGCAAATAGCTCGGCGACTGACTTGTTCATCCCGTGCATGTTATAGTTCATCACAACGCTCTTGTAACTAGGTGGCAGCGATTGAAGAACTCTGTCAGTGATCGCCTCTGGCGGAAGGACAATTCCCAACTCTGCTAGACGATTCGAATACCCAGACATTCTGAGTATATGCTCACTGATAGACCCGTTCTCCTCCATTTTGCAAGCATAGAACTTATCGGAGGTCTCATACCTCTCGATCCGGGCATTCTTCTGAAAGATAAACTTCAACTCCTGAAACATCTCATATGCTCCATGCCGTTCAAAATGTCTTTGAAGTCCCGGTTCTAAGCCATACAATATTGCACACTGAACTATTGAGTAATGTCCAAAACGTGCCTCCCAAGCGTTCTTAACGTCTTTGGACGACATGTCTTATGGTTGGTCACCAAGCGGTGCATCAAGGACATATGATTTTTGGGAAGCCGTGAGGATAATCCTCAGATTATGGGCCCAGTCAACAAAGTTACTTCCATCATCTTTCAACTTAGCTTTCTCTAGGAACGCATTAAAATTCAGGGGTGCTACTGCACGAGCCATTGATCTACAACATAAATATGCAAAGGTTACTTAGACTATTGTTCAAGATAATGAGTTTAGTTAATCAAATTACTAAAGCTCCCACTCAAATTGACATCCCTCAGGTCGTCTAAGTGTCACATGATCCAAATTCACCAACTCAAGTCCGATCATCACGTGAGTTGAGGTGGTTTCAATGGTGAACACCATCATGTTGATCATATCTACTATATGACTCATGTTCGACCTTTCGGTCTCTTGTGTTCCGAGGCCATGTCTGTACATGCTAGGCTCGTCAAGTTTAACCCGAGTGTTCTGCATGTGCAACACTAGCTTGCACCCGTTGTATGTGAACGTAGAGTCTATCACACCCGATCATCACGTGGTGTCTCGACACGACGAACTTTCGCAAAGGTGCACACTCGGGGAGAACACAATTCATCTTGAAATTTAAGTGAGGGATCACCTTATAATGATACCGTCATCCTAAGAAAAACAAGGTGCATAAAAGGATTAACATCACATGCAAATCATAAGTGACATGATATGGCCATGAACTTGTGCTTTTGATCTCCATCTTGAAAGCACCGGCATGATCTCCATCGTCACCGGCACGACACCATGATCTCCATCATCTTGATCTCCATCAACGTGTCTCCATCGGGGTTGTTGCGCCCATCATGCTTCTACTACTATTGCTACCATTTAGCGATAAAGTAAAGCATTAGATAGCGCTTAATGATTGACACGCAGGTCATACAATAATTAAAGACAACCCTATGGCTCCTACCAGTTGCCGTACTCATCGACATGCAAGTCGTGATATTCTATACAACACATGATCATCTCCTACATCGCATATATCACATCATGTAATTGGCCATATCACATCACAACATACCCTGCAAAAACAAGTTAGACGTCATCTAATTGTTGTTGCATGTTTTACGTGGCTGTTACGGGTATCTAGCAAGAACAATTCTCACCTACGCATAAACCACAACGGTGATACATTAGTTGCTTTTCAACCTTCTCAAGGACCGCCTTTGTCGAATATGATCCAACTAAAGTAGGAGAAACTGGCACCCGCCAGCCATCTTTTGCAACAAGTTGCAGTTGAGGGAACCGGTCTCTTGTAAGCGTACGAGTAATGTTGGTCCGGGCCGCTTCGTCCCACAATACCGCTGAATGAAAACACGACCAAGAGAGGAAGCAATCTAAGCATCAACGCCCACAAACTCTTTGTGTTCTACTCAAGATCTCATCTACACATAGACCTAGCTCATGATGCCACTGTTGGGGAACGTTGCGTGGGAAACAAAAAATTTCCTACGCACACGCAAAATCTATCCATGGTGATGAGCATCTACGAGAGGGAGAGTGGATCTACGTACCCTTGTGGATCGCTAAGCGGGAAGCATTAAGAAACGCGGTTGGTGTAGTCGAACGTCTTCGCGATCCAAATCACCGAGCGTCCCGTGATCTCATCACGATCCGTCCCGCGATCAAGCACCGAACGGACGACACCTCCGCGTTCAGCACACGTACAACTGATGACGATCTCCGCCTTCTTGATCCAGCAAGAGGGAGCGGAGAGGTAGATGAGTTCTTCGGCAGCTTGACGGCGCTGCGGCGATGGTGGTGGAGCAATTCCGGTAGTGCTTCGCCTAAGCACTGCAGAAAACCGATCTAGAGGAGAAACTATGCACTATAGGAACGGGTAGCACGTGGCTGAAAATTGAGTGCCAAAACCCCTAAAACCTCTAGTATATATAAGAGGAAGAGATGAGGAGGCTTGGCCCAAGGTCCAAGCCATCTAGGCTTTGGCCGAACCAAGGAGGAGAGGAGGAATCCTCCTCCAATCCTAGTTGGACTACGACTCCTCCTTATTTTGGTCTTTTTGCCTTTTTTCACATTTTTCTTTTTGGTTTTTTCTTCCCAGACGCATGGGCCTTATGTGGGACTTCCACCATCCCACTATGGGCTGGTATTCACTCTCCCACAGCCCATGTAGCCTCTTGGGTCGAAATACCCCTCCCGATGGTCTCCCGGTACACTACCGGCACTCCCGGTACACTACCGATGAGCCCGAAACTTTTCGGACGACCAAAATAGGACTTCCTATATATAAATCTTTACCTTCGGACCATTCCGGAGCTCCTCGTGACGTCCTGGATCTCATGCGGGACTCTGAACAACCTTCGGTCACCACCATGCATAACTCTATACTACCGAAACATCACCAAACCTTAAGTGTGCAGACCCTGCGGGTTTGAGAACTATGTAGACATGACCGAGACACCTCTACAGTCAATAACCAATAGCGGGACATGGATGCCCATATTGGTTCCTACATATTCTACGAAGATCTTTATCAGTCGAACCTCTATGTCAATGATTCAGTTAATCCCGTATGATGTTCCCTTTGTTCTTCGGTATGTTACTTGCCCGAGATTCGATCGTCGGTATCTCCATACCTAGTTCAACCTCGTTACCGGCAAGTCTCTTCACTCGTTCCGTAATACAAGACCCCGTGACTAACACTTAGTCACATTGCTTGCAAGGCTTATTATGACGTTGTATTACCGAGTGGGTCCTGAGATACCTCTCCGTCACACGGAGTAACAAATCCTAGGCTTGATCCATGCCAACTCAACAGACACCCTCGGAGATACCTATAGAGCACCTTTATAGTCACCCAGTTACGTTGCAACGTTTGATACACACAGGGCACTCTTCCGGTGTCCGTGAGTTACATGATCTCATGGTCATAGGAACATATACTTGACATACAGAAAACAATAGAAATAAACTGACACGATCATATGCTACGTTTGTAGTTTGGGTCTTGTCCATCACATCATTCTCCTAATGATGTGATCCCGTTATCAAATGACATCACATGTCAATGGCTAGGAAACCTTGACCATCTTTGATCAACGAGCTAGTTCACTAGAGGCATACTAGGGACAAAGTGTTGTCTATTTATCCACACATGCAATGTGTTTCCAATCAATACAATTATAGCATGGACAATAAACTATTATCATGAACAAGGAAATATAATAATAAGCACTTTATTTATTGCCTCTAGGGCATATTTCCAACAGGGAGTTTGTAACATGAGGTGTGTTGCGCTTCGTACTGAAGCATTTTGCGTTTAGGGATGTGTAACATGAGGCTTGTTGTGCTTCTTACTAAAGCATTTTTCATCACTACACATGGCATGTGTTTTAACCGCAAGAAGTTCATGCAGTTGCCCCCCATCCGGACGCAAGACGAGTCATGATGCGCTTGGGGTTTGCAACATGAACTATGTTGTATTCTATATCTACTAATAAAGTTATGAGCATTTCTGTCCGTCCATCATATGTTTTATTGAAAAGTCCATGAGGTTTTCTTTAAATAACCCGCAATCGAGCTTTAAGTGTCTTTGGGCTTCGGCCCAACTGCGGTAGCCGTTATCTCACGCGCCTAGGTAATACACTCCACTCAGCTGCAGTGCATTAGGCTCGGTTTGCTCTGTTCTCAGTCCGTTTAGATCTCTGACTTTTATTATTTAGAAAGAATATGTTAAACATGATCATACTATAACTTTGCAATCGTAACTCAGATCAAAATAATTTGTATATGCAATTTGATTAGAAAAATACATAGTTTGCAATCGCGCTATTACTTGCTCTTGTAAACCACTTTAAAATTCTGTTTCGGGCATAACCTTAATTAACCTAATTAATTGTTATGGTATATTTTGCAAAATGCTAACACACAATATATCATTTATAGAGAGTATGATAGGGGGGGGGGTCTATATATATGAATCAGAGGGAGTATCAAGAAAATGCTTCGTACTTTATTAGTAGGTATAGAATGGACATATAGCAGTAATAAAGAAAGGAGAGAATAAAGGAGGCGAGCTGATTTTTTATTAATATTCAAGTGTATGTAGAGATAGCCTAAAACACATTTAATATAATTTTTTTATTGAGATTTTTCTCGTGACTTGGTGCAAATTTCAAACATTGTAACAACCTGATCTTAAAAAGCATAATTTTCAATTTTTTCGTACTGAAATTATGCTTTTTAAGATCAGATTGGTCGTACAAAAACCGTATCAAAAGTATTGTATGGATGCTTCTTAATATACCATTGATACGGATTTCTACTAAAACTCAATGTGCGCCTTTCTACAATGGCCGAGCACAATTCGAATGTTGTTAGGCCGTGCTGACGAAAAATGAGCACGTTAATTATTGATCTCATTGCAATGTATGGACATATTTGCTAGTTAGTTCCTAAGTATTTTCACCATCGTGACACGAGCCATGTTGTCCCGATCTGCCTGCAAAACGAATCGTGGTGTAGATCCAATTGTCAATGTTGCTCCCTCTGTAGTCAACTTGTGCACAACAGAGCTCATGTTACGCTCGGCGTGTCTGCAACATGAGTCGTATTGAAAGATGTATGTGAGATCGGGCAGTGTGCTAACCGATGCTCAATAAGGCTTGGATCGGACATCTGTGGAGACGGTCGGCGCGCGTGAAGTAATCAGTCGACTGAGGACCGAGGGACAACGTTTCGCTTCTTTTTAAGGACTTGGAGCGTCTATAGCCGTACCCTTTATATGTTCTTTAAATACCCGAAACGTCCTTTCGGTCACTCACATGTCACAAAAATACGATCTAATCGAACCCTTCATATCCGTTTTAAACGCCCAGACTGACCGACATCCCTCATATCCATCTTAAACATGAGGATGATATGAGGGCTTGTGGACGCGCCTGGACATGTCCGCGCAGTCCGCCATGTAAGACGCAACCCCACTTCAGACCATCTTTTTTCTTTCCTTATTCATTATTTTTTCTCTCTTTCTTCTTCTCCATCAATCACGTGCAAGTGCCGGACATATGAGAAGAAGAAAATGAATAGTGTGGCTCCGCGGACCAAATTATAGAGGTTCAAAACGGACACGCTCGGTCACTGACCGAACGCGTCCGCGGGCTTTTAAGGGGTCAGATTTGCTAGGTCCGACTGTAGATGCTCTTAAGCAGCTCTCAAAACCTTTATCATTCATTTTATGGAGATGTTTGTGTAGAAACATCACCGCCGTTGCGGACACGTGTAGCGGCAGCACCGATATCATTCAATGTCGTCGTTTTGCGACACCTTTGTTGTTGTAGAGCGACCGGAGCCGGATGTGGTGACTCCCATGGTGCAAGGACGAGCGAGCTCGGGCGGCGACTCCCATGACGCTCCAAGAATTTGCACATATCATGTGGACGAATGAAAACTTATATCCAACCGAGACATACCAATAATTATTGAAAAAGATGGAGGGGATGTCGGGGCATCCCTGGGCCTGGAGCTTAAGACCTCTTCAAATAATTTATTGGGGATGCCTCGGGAATCGACAAGCTTCAGCCCTTGTGTATCTCCGACTTTCTCTTGTATCGATGTCTTCCCTAGGTCTTAAAAACTTCATCGACACAGAACTCAACAGAACTCGTGAGATAGGTTAGTACACATATAAATAAATCAACCAACCATGTACTGTCAAGGCAAGTTACATAATTATTTTCAAACATTAGCTAGTGTATGCAATCATTTCCATAATTTATATCCCCAATATAAGCCATGAATACTCAAGTATGAGCGGATAACAAAACTCTAACAGCAATCTGTCTAAACAGAACAGTCGACAACAATTACTTCTTAACATATACTTCCATGACTCTAAAAATTGTGATACTACAACAAAACTTTATGTTTCTTTACAGCACACACGTCAAACATGCAATTTAAACATCCTAACAACAAACCTTGACACTTTATTTTTATGGTACAGTGGTTTATACAAGGGTATCATTATTCTTATGGGAAACTTTCATGAAAATATTTACGTTGTTTCCATGAGAAATGAACACAAGTGTTCAAGGTCGACCCTCACTTTTTCGATGCACAACTTTTAAATCACTTTTTTTAAAGCTTTAGGTTCCGTCTTTATTTTTTGTTTTTGTGAAGTTTAAAGGCACACAAAGTAAGAAAAAGACTCTCTAAAACTTCTAGGTTATCTCTGAGACAACGCTTTCTTTAAAGCCATCAAGCTGAGCATAAAGGTGCAAGTAAATATATATTTGTTTTTTTGTTTTTTAAACCACGCCTAAATATAGAAGACAAGAAATAAGGTAAAATATTCTTAGTGATAAAAGCAAATAAGAGTACACAAGAATATTCATCCCATACTATTGCCCCCAGGTAATGGCGCCAGAGAAGAGCTTGATAATCCCCAATGCAAAGAATTGTCATAGCACTTTTGAGTGATGAAGGTGGTAAGTATAGAGTTTCAAACCCACAAGGAGCTAAATGTAGGATAAATAATATTATCTCAGGTCCTATCTACCAATGATACAACCCTTCGTACACCGAGTGTTTCTTTATTTAAGAAATAAAACTAGAACTACTTCGCGGGTATGAAGACATAAGTTTGCAAGAAAACAAAGAACGTAAACATAAAAATAGGTGTTGCCTAAGTAAAAGTACAATATGATACAAATAGCGAGTGTGTAATAGTGGTGGTATGAGGTGTGAAATTTCCCTATGCAATCAACTAAGTTACTAAAGTGATCATCATTGCAAGTTTATATGTGGGAGAGGCCTTTTCTAGCATGCCATACCTTACTTAGGATTTTATGCACTTATGATTGGAACTATTAGCAAGCATCCAGAACTACTACAAGTTTATTAAGGTAAAACCCAACCATAGCATTGAGATCCATTGCCCCCCTTCAATCCTGTATGTATCAACTTCCATGGTCCTACAAGGTTTCAGTCACTCATGCCCCATATGCATAGTCCTATCAACATACAACTAACATTATGGTGTGATCCACGTGCACACTCATATGATGGACACCAAAGGACCGTAAATAACTGCAAGCAACTCAAAACAATCATAGAAATTCACCTATTAACCCATATGACAACAATAATCTATGCAGACACAAAGAATATGCAAGAAATCATTGTAATAATACTCGATAGTATCCAACCACATGTTCAACTAGGGGATTACAACAGGTTGCAGGAGAGGGGACGACTAAAAAGAGGTGAGGAAGGTCATGGAGATGTCGGTGACGACGACAACATTGATGAATATGACCGCCACGACGATGGTTCCCCCGACGGCACTCTGGAGCCACCTAGAGAGAGGGAGAGAGTCTCCCATTCGGATTCCTCCTACATGGCCTCACTCGTAGATAGGGAGAGGTTCTACCCTTCGGTCCTTGGCCACCATGGATCTCAAAGGGGCAAGATCCCCTCCGAGATTGGATCTCTCTCCTCTTTTTCTCTATGTTTCTTCTCTGTTTCAGAACTATTTGTGCGGGCGAGCACCGTTTCTTAAATATCAAGAGATTCATAACTCCGATTCGGCCGATTTTTACATGATTTACAGTAATTAGCTTTCTTGCGGCAAAAGAATGGCCCCAACCTCCTTAGGGAACCGCCACATGACCACCTGGATGTCTGGGGCCCTCGTACACTGCCTTGCCTTGATTCATTTGACAAAAATTCTGATATTTCCCAGAAAAATTCACAAAAAAAATCAGAGCATTCTAGCTCCATGTGTTATTGACCTATATTTTAAAAAACAATAGACAATAGGAACTGGCCTTTGGCACTGGATTAATAATTTATTGAGAACAAAAATTGTGCCAAAAACAAAATAAATGATGTGAATATATAAAAAAATGTAGATTCGTTGGAGGCGTATCAAGAACTCCTAGTTTTTTGAAGTTACCCGAGAGTTTTCTAGTTTGTGTATTAGCTTCACGAAGTTTGTGAATGCCCGAGTGCTCCTCAATGTACACTTAACGCTTGAGCTCAAACTTTAAGGCCTAAGATAGAACAAGAGTCTAAGTCCCTCCAAGAGAGATGTAGAATCCACCCATGAATTCTCTCAGTGTACATCGTCATCTGTGAGCTATCTTTGCTATAGATGTTTTTTGTTTTTGTCTTGAATAAGGCCCTAACTTTTTAGTATTGAGTATATGTATTTCTAGTTCTCCCCTAACATACTTTTCTTTTTTGCTAGAAACACTAACAATGTATTTTTGATAGAAATGTTTGCATAATTGTTTATTGGAAGAAAAATGCTACCATAGTTCGGCTGGTCCAACTTAGGATCCATCATCGATCATGTATATGTGTTTGAACCGTTGATCATAGCCATGCAAATATTTCGAGGCTTTTACATGCAAGGCTCAACCCAACTTAACATAAGCACGCCCTAAAACACCGGCAAATCCAAATCACCATGGAGGCCCCATGAAAATCCCCATACTCAAAGCCACCATGAAGCACCCCAAAACCCTTACCACTTGTAATTTGGTGCAAATTTATGATCTCCGCTATCACAACCCTAACTAGATGTCCTAGGAATAGTTTTGTGCTTGCATCATGTTTCATTTTGCATCAACATGAAATGGGGAACAAAAAGAAACCCCAAGCTAACTTTGAATCAAAACAACTCAAATTTGGTGAAAATTCAACAAATCCAAAATGCCCACTAAAAATGTTCCCTATGTCTGGTAAATTTGGGCATGATTATACCAGGGACCATTCTAATTTTTTGAACAATCAAAGTAATTCAAAAATAATGGATAAGGCTCCTGAAATCATTAAATAAAACACTATCATTATTTTTGTTTTCAAAATATCCTGAAACTTTTCAGATAAGTTTGAAATATTCAAACTTTAGTTTATAAAATATTTGGGATATTATTAATTAGCATTTGTACCTGAAAAGAAAATAAACAAATGTCAGAAAATGGAAAACAGAAAGAACTAAAAAGAAAAAGAAAAGAAAAGGAAGAGGCTAGGCCGGCCCACATGGCCCAGGAGGTCGTCGTCCTCCTGGCGGCCAGAGGGACACGCGTGTGCCCTCCGCGCGTGCTCGTCGGAGCTGCCACGCAGCACCCCGCCTGCCTGCATCCTCCTGCCGCGCTGGCGAGAGGATGAGGACGTCGCTGTCGTCCCCATCTCTCTCTCTCTCTCGCTCGCTTTCGCCCCCTTCCCTCTCCCTCTCTCCTCTGGCGCCATGGCCGAGCCCCTCCTCGTCGCGCCGCCATCGTTCTAGCTGCTCCCCCTCGCCCCTAAGCCTCTCAATCGGACCGCCTCGTCGCCCTCTCCCTACTAGCGGAGCCACACACCGCCGGGAGCTTCCCATCGCTGCTATCGCCGTCGTCTTCAACCTCCGATCGCCGGAAGGGAGGTGAAGGCCGCCGCCGCTCCAGACCTTCCTTGAGCCCACTCTCGACGCCCCTGCAATCGCCGTGAGCTCCTGCTCCTCTTCCCCCTCTTTGCCCCTTCGATAGGGCCTGATAGCACCGGATTTTCCTCGAGCCCGAAAGCTCCTCGCCGCCGGCAAGGCCGTGGCCGCCGTTGCAGCGGCCCAAGCTTGCGTCTGAGCATGCGGTCGTGCTCAGGATAGCCCCAGGCAGCCCTAGGAGGCATTAGTTGGCTCTTTTGAGCTTCGGCTCGACGAGCCCATGCTTGCCCGAGCTCCGGCAGCCGCCGCGCTCATCGCCGGTGTCGATTCCGTCCATCTCCGTCCATGGAAGGTGCCGGAATGGACGCGCGCGTGAGCGTGGGTTCGATTGGTGCCCTCCGCCGTCCGTTTGGTCGCCAAAGGCGCGTTCCGGCGAGCCTCCGCCGCGTCGGATGGTCGCCGCCGGCCCCGCTCCGGTGGGCGCCGACATGACCGTCATTAGGGGGCTAATCCCCCTAATTAGTTTAGCCCCTGCCACTGACCAGTGGGCCCGAGGGTGGGTCAAACCCCTGGTCAGCGCGGAGGTTAAGCCCCTGTAGTTGACGTGCGGGCCCCGCACGTCAGGTTTGACCTGGACTGGTCAGCCGACTAGCTGACGCCATGATGACGTCAGGCTGACGCCATTAAATCATTTTCAGTTCAAAATAAATCCAGAAATTGTTTAAAACTTCAAAAATTCATATAAATTAATCTGTAAGTCAGATGAAAATAATTTATATATGAAAATTTATCAGAAAAATCCAATGAATCCAATGGTGCTATTGTCTTGCATGTTAGAGCAATCTAAATAGGTGAACATTGACATTTGTTAATAGGTTAGTAAATGGAATTTGAAATGAAGAACAATTTTGAACCTATATTCAAATTCATTTCAAATCAACATGATTACTAGTTGCATTAGCTCATCCATACATGTTGTCATGCCATGATCATGCATCATATTGTTGCACTTGTGTGTGTTGATTGTTTCTTATCTGCATTGCGGTAGGCCCTGCTCCTGAGGATACCTCCGAGTATCCCGACGAGCATAGTTAGCCTAGGTCCGCTTTAAAGACTTGCTGAGTACATTCGTACTCATGTTTGCTTAATAAATGTTGTAGATGAGACCCAGGACCCTTCGGGTGGGTTCTTTCTAGATGTTGACGATGCCGGATAGCTGGTGTCCCAGCTACGACCTTTGCCCTATGGCGGGCGGTAGATTGTCAGGCCATGTGCCATTTTACCCCTTTCATCTGTCTGTACTCAGACAGCTTTATGCTTCCGCTTGGCTTGTATGAACATGTTTGTATGACTTGAGTGTCGGGTCATGTGACCCCTATCTGTAAGAACATATTATGCAAGGCTCATCTGAGCCTCTTAAATAAAAGTCATGTTGTTGTATGGTTATGTTGTGATGCCATGGTTGTATCTATGCATATCGGGCATGTCGTGCGTACGTGTGACGTGCAACGGTATGTATGGGATCCAACACCTAGTTGTGTGCCTTTAGTAGCACCCTTTATGGGAAACTGCCTCTTTGTGCTTCCACCGAGCCATGGTAGCTTGCTACTGCTCCGAACACATTGATTGACCGACATGTATCCTTCTTTGCTACTGTGTGTGTCCCTTCGGGGAAATGTCTCACGGTGTAATGGAGTCCCTGTAGCCTGCTATGACTCGTCTACGTGCAGTGACGGCATTCGTGTCTCACGACGTAATGGAGTCCCTGTATCTTGCTATGACTCGTCTACACACGCTTGAGACCGACACGTGCATTGTTGGGTTACGTATGCCTGTTTCCGTACGAATGTGCCACTTGGGTTCTATGACTAGTCATGTCATCCCGGGTTCTCTGTCGTTTGATTGCCAGCGACATGTTCACATACGTGAGCCAAAAGACGCAAACGGTCCCGGCTAAGGTAAGGCTACAGCCGTGGAGCTTACCGTGCGTGAGGCCGCAAAGGGATGTGATATGTTACAGTCTGGATTCATATGACTTAGGATCGGGGTCCCGACAGCGTTGGTATCAGAGCCTGACTGACTGTAGGACTACCAAGCCAAACCGGTCGAAGTTGAGTCTAGAAACAGTATAGAAAAGTAGGGGAATTGATTGTGGAAGGGAACGTAAGGCTCTTTTTACTCCTCTTCCCAAGTTATTCTATGCTGAGTCATCCTCATCTTTTCTTCGGGGATAGGAACTAGGCTACTCATCCACTGCTTAGGATGGCGAGTTACTAACCATGGACCACTAGCTAGCTTGTTGTAAGTGAATGTGGGTATTCAAGTATTGTTGGTGTGACAAACAGATGGAGAAGAGATTTGAGTCTAGAAAGTCGAGTGGTTATACTTTTCCAATCTTTTGAAGTTGTCTCAAAATCCTTTTTGAGCAATTACAGCCGTTATGCTGTCTAATTTTTGCTAGAGTCTCTTATATCTTTGCATCATTCTTTGTTTTAGATCCCCCCTCGTCCTTCCCGTCAGGTGGTCCGTCTGACCAGGTGCATCGATGTACCGGGTCACACATCTATGTTGGTCAGAGTCATGATGGAGGCTGGCTACCGTTGGTACCCGGAGTACACAGTGGAGGAACAACATCGAGATTTCAACCAGAGTCAGTATCTGTGTATCGTCAAGATTTATCCTTCATACCCTGGAGCTGCAGAGCCGCTTCACTGGAATTATGGGTTAGGTGTCACCATAGACATGGCAGTTTAGGAGGCCGCCTATACCATGTTGACTATCATGAGGTTTCACCATGGTTTGCTTCAGAACACAGAGTTCTGCTATGTTCCTGCTTCCATGGGAGGAGAGGATGGTTATCTTAGCGCAGCCTACTATGATCATTCTCATGAGGACCCTAGGCTGCAGGTGACCGCTCAGATGTTGGAGAACAGGGATCGTGATGCATGTGCCCTTCGCATGGAGCTTTATGCCACCCGTGCACGTCTTTGGACAGCCTTGACACAGTTGGCACCTGTCGTGCAGACAGGCTATGGAGATTTGGAGATGCTGACCCCATCGCGGACTCATCTGCCAATACACGTAGACTGGCCCGATGTTGGAGGCATCACCCCTCTTCTAGGACCGCTGTTGCCGCCGACAAGGGGACCAAGGCCACATCCGTGTCCTTATGGCTCCCAGGGATCACAGGCTAGAGTGTTTCCAGATCCTCAGGTTCAGCTCCTAGGTCATGGGGGTAACCTGTATGAGGCATTCTACAACGCTGCTTGAGCACGTGGATGTTAGTTCTAGTATGGTAGTAATCGTATCACCACAGTCCTGCGTGTCTTGTGGGATATGATGAGGTTGAGAGTTGAGTTCCAGAGGTGTAGATAGATAATGTATAGGAAGCTTGTAATGCCTCCGATGAGTTGTGTCATCTCTCCATAGTTGTTTTTCAGCTTGGTTTGTACTGAACTATGTCATGATGTGTATGAGTCATGGTGTTCATATGGCAGTTGTTTACCATGTTGATTGGTGTTTGCCCTGCATGCCATGTTGTCCAGTACATCCCTTATCTCATATCTTAGAGTTGTTGTTCCCTATGACTAAGTTGTGGGTTTGTTTTCCCAGGATGGTGGCAACTAGGAATAACCCCGTGCCTGCCCCTGAGCAGGGCGAGGGAAGCCAGCCAAGGCAAGAGGATCTGCCACATGCGCCTTCTCTAGCGGAAGTAATGCTAGAAGCTGAAAGGAATAAGAGGGAGACCAATAGGCTGTTGGAAAGAATCGAGCAGAACACAGCACGTGCTCCCCGCAATGACCTCAATGATGGCGTATCACTTGGTGATTTCATCAGACTGAGCCCACCCAAGTATCATCATTCGGTCAACCCACTCGACGCGGATGACTAGTTAACTAGCATGTACCGTAAGATCCGGGATGCCAATGTGACTGAGGCCAACAAGGTGACCTTTGCAACTTACTTTCTGGAAG
Organism: Hordeum marinum; assembly: GCA_022496015.1. NCBI lineage: Eukaryota > Viridiplantae > Streptophyta > Magnoliopsida > Poales > Poaceae > Hordeum > Hordeum marinum. Next base: position 424,495,285 of record CM039674.1, on the reverse strand, counting down.
GTCCCGCCAATCTATGGTGGGAGAATTTTGAAGCCATGCGTCCCGTAGGCCTCGCACCAACTTGGGTAGAGTTCAGTGCCGCATTTCGTACCCATCACATCCCGGAAGGGCTGATGGATCGTAAGAGAGAGGAATTCTGTGCTTTCACCCAGGGCAAACTGTCAGTGGATGTTTATAGTCGCGAGTTTGGAAACCTTGCTTGCTATGCTCCTGAGGAAGTTTCTACTGATGCCAAGAAGCAGGCTAGGTTCCGCAAGGAACTTAACCTTGAGCTCTGTCGAGATCTGCGCCTGCATGAGTGCACCACTTTCCAGGCTCTCATCAACAAGGCTATCAATGCTGAGACTGGACAGACTGATTATGAGGCCACAAGAAAGCACAACCATGACTTCAACCTTGCATCTAGCTCGGGCTCCAGTAAACGCCGGATCTGGGTGCCTAATGCAGCTCTACCGCCAAAATACAATGTGAGGCCATCCTTCCAAGCGCCTCGCCCAGCTCAGCCCAACCCTCCAGTCAGACCATTTGGAGGACCACCTGCAAATGTTGCTCCCCATGCCACCGTGGTTTGCTATAAGTGTGGAGAACCAGGACACTACTCCCGTGAGTGTCCCCAAAATAATGCTAAGCCCGCTAGACGTGGAAAGCCAGGAAAAGCCTTCTTTGTGAAGCCAGCTCCTGCTCGTGGACGAGTGAACTATGTGTTTGCTGAGGAAGCTCTTGAGGATCCCGATGTTATCCTAGGTACGCTCCTTGTCAATAGTCATCCAGCATCTGTTCTATTTGATACTGGTGCATCTCATTCCTTCATCTCAGAAAGTTATGCACAGTTGCATAACATGTCTTTCTGTGATATGCCTACTCCTTTAGTAGTGCAGACTCCGGGTTCAAAATGGCAAACTTCTAGAGTGAGCCATGATAATGAGATTTTGGTGGATAGATTAGTCTTCCTAGCATCTTTGATAGCCCTCAAGTCTTCGGACATCAATATCATTCTAGGTATGGATTGGATGAAAGTCCACTATGCCAAGATTGATACTCATTCTAGGAATGTTCAACTTACACATCCATCAGGTGAGATAGTTAATGTCTCCACTTGAACAACCAAGCGCCAACTCTATTCCCTCAATGCTATCCCTCTTCCAGAGTTAGAAGATATTCTGGTAGTCCATGACTTTCCGGATGTCTTTCCAGAAGAACTGTCAGGAATTCCTCCTGTCAGAGATGTTGAGTTTGTGATAGAGCTCATCCCAGGGTCTGTCCCAATAGCTAGAAGACCCTATAAGATGGCACCCTTAGAACTAGCCGAACTTAAGATCCAACTCGATGAGGCTTTGAAGGAAGGTTTCATCCATCCTAGTTCTTCTCCTTGGGCTTGTCCCGTTCTCTTCGTCAAGAAGAAGGATGGTTCGGATCGGATGGTTGTGGATTATCGGCCAGTGAATCTGGTCACCATAAAGAACAAGTATCCGCTCCCCAGGATCAACGATTTGTATGATCAACTCGCTGGATCCTCTATCTTTTCCAAAATGGATTTGAGGTTGGGATACCATCAAATCAGAATTAGGAACGGGGACATTCCAAAAACGGCTTTTGTTACTCGTTATGGCCAATACGAGTACACCGTCATGTCCTTCGGTTTAACCAATGCCCTAGCCACCTTCTCTCGCTTGATGAATTCGATCTTCATGGAGTATCTAGATAAATTCGTCGTTGTTTACCTCGACGATATATTTAGCTACTCGAAGAACGAACAAGAACATGCCGAGCATCTAAGGCTGGTATTGATGAAACTTCGAGAGCACTGCCTGTACGCCAAATTCTCCAAGTGTGAATTTTGCTTGCCAGAAGTGACCTATCTGGGCCACATGGTATCTGTTAAAGGTATTGCTGTCTATCCCGAGAGAGTTCAGGCTGTCCTTGATTGGACTCAACCTGAATCGGTTAAGCAAGTTCGGAGTTTCCGTGGCTTAGCGAGCTATTGTCGCCGCTTTGTCGAGAATTTCTCCAAAGTTGCAAAACCTCTGACTGAACTCCTCAAGAAAGATAAAAAGTTCGAGTGGACTCCACAATGCAAGCACAGTTTTCAGGAGTTGAAAAGACGACTGACCTCTGCTCCCGTTCTGGTGCCACCAAATTTCTCTAAGGACTTTGTTATCTATTGTGACGCCTCGCGACAAGGATTAGGTTGCATTCTCATGCAAGATCGTCATGTGATTGCATACGCTTCTCGGCAGTTGCGTCCACATGAGGATAATTATCCAACACATGATCTTGAGCCTGCAGCCGTAGTCCATGCACTGAAAACCTGGTGACATTATCTTCTGGGTAATCGTTGCAAAATTTACACTGATCACCAAAGTCTAAAATATATATTCACCCAGCCGGATTTGAAACTCAGGCAAAGACGGTGGGTAGAGTTGATTACAGATTACGACTTAGGGATAACTTACACCCTGGGGAAAGCCAATGTCATGGCTAATGCACTAAGTCGTAAGTCTTATTGTAACAACCTGATGTTTCAACAAGGTCAACCACTTCTCCATGAGGAATTTCGGAAGTTAAACCTTCACATTGTTCCTCGAGGATTCCTATCCAACCTGGTGGCGAAACCTACTCTTACGGATCAAATTTTAGAAGCCCAGAAGCATGATGCCGGGATATCTCGGATCAAGAAAAACATTAAGAAGGGCAATGTTAAATGCTTCTCGGAAGATGATAGAGGTGTTGTCTTCTTTGAGAACCGTTTGGTGATCCCGAAGAAACAACATATATGACGGTTGATCCTTAAGGAGGCTCATGATTCTCCTCTCACAATTCATCTAGGTAGTACCAAAATGTATCAGGACCTACGCCAGAGGTTCTGGTGGACTAGGATGAGAAGGGAAATTTCTCAGTATGTTGCTAACTGCGACGTTTGCTGTCGCGTGAAAGCAGAACATCAAAGGCCTACTGGCACCCTTCAACCATTAGCTATTCCTGAATTCAAATGGGATAAAGCCGGTATGGATTTCATTACCGGATTTCCCAGGACTAAGAGAGGGAATAATGCTATATTTGTGGTCATTGACCGTCTTTCCAAAGTGGCTCATTTTCTTCCTGTTCGGGAAAGTATAACTGCTAGCCAGCTAGCGGAGTTGTATGTTTCTCGAATAGTTTCTCTTCATGGTGTTCCTTTGGAAATTAACTCACACCGTGGAAGTATCTTTACTTCCCGATTTTGGGAAAGTTTTCAAACCGCTATGGGGACTCATCTATCCTTTAGCACTGCTTTCCACCCGCAATCAAGTGGTCAAGTTGAGCAAGTCAATCAAATTCTCGAAGACATGCTCCGAGCTTGTGTTATATCTTTCGGTATGAGATGGGAGAAATGTTTTCCATTTGCCGAGTTCGCATATAACAATAGTTATCAATCAAGCTTGGGCAAAGCCCCTTTTGAAGTTCTCTATGGACGAAGGTGTTGAACACTTCTTAACTGGTCAGAAACCGGAGAGAGGAAACTCTTTGGTCCGGATATGATCCAGGATGCAGAGGAGCAAGTTCGCATTATTCGTGAAAAGTTGAAAACAGCCCAATCTCGTCAAAAGAGCCAATATGATCACCATCATAAGGCTGTGACCTATGAAGTTGACGAGAAGGCTTACCTTCGGGTTACACCTTTGAAGGGTACCCATCGATTCGGTATCAAGGGCAAGTTGGCTCCTCGTTACATTGGACCTTTTCGCATTCTTTCCAAACGAGGAGAGGTTGCCTACCAATTGGAACTTCCGCCGCATCTTTCCAAGGTTCATGATGTCTTCCACGTTTCGCAACTCAGGCGTTGCTTCTCGGACTCTGTCCGTGAGGTAGACCACGTAGCGCTTGATCTCCAAGATAACCTTACATATCGAGAATACCCTGTTCGTATTCTTGATCAAGCTGAGCGTACCACTCGGCATCAGAACATCAAGTTTCTTAAGGTTCAGTGGTCACACCATTCGGAAAAGGAGGCGACATGGGAAAGAGAAGACCGTCTTCGACTAGAGTACCCCGCGCTCTTCCCGATGACTTCAAAATCTCGGGACGAGATTCTTTTGAGTGGGGTGAGTTGTCACAACCCTAACTAGATGTCCTAGGAATAGTTTTGTGCTTGCATCATGTTTCATTTTGCATCAACATGAAATGGGGAACAAAAAGAAACCCCAAGCTAACTTTGAATCAAAACAACTCAAATTTGGTGAAAATTCAACAAATCCAAAATGCCCACTAAAAATGTTCCCTATGTCTGGTAAATTTGGGCATGATTATACCAGGAACCATTCTAATTTTTTGAACAATCAAAGTAATTCAAAAATAATGGATAAGGCTCCTAAAATCATTAAATAAAGCACTATCATTATTTTTGTTTTCAAAATATCCTGAAACTTTTCACATAAGTTTGAAATATTCAAACTTTAGTTTATAAAATATTTGGGATATTATTAATTAGCATTTGTACCTGAAAAGAAATAAACAAATGTCAGAAAATGGAAAACAGAAAGAACTAAAAAGAAAAAGAAAAGAAAAGGAAGAGGCCAGGCCGGCCCACCTGGCCCAGGAGGTCGTCGTCCTCCTGGCGGCCAGGGGGACAGGTGTGTGCTCGCCGCGCGCGCTCGTCGGAGCTGCCACGCAGCACCCCGCCTGCCTACATCCTCATGCCACACTGGTGAGAGGATGAGGACGTCGCTACCGTCCCCATCTCTCTCTCTCTCTCGCTCGCTTTCGCCCCCTTCCCTCTCCCTCTCTCCTCTGCTGCCATGGCCGAGCCCCTCCTCGCCGCTCCGCCGCCGTTCTAGCTGCTCCCCCTCGCCCCTGAGCCTCTCAATCGGACCGCCTCGTCGCCCTCTCCCTGCTAGCCGAGCCACGCATCGCCAGGAGCTTCCCATCGCTGCCATCGCCGTAGTCTTCAACTTCCGGTCGCCGAAAGGGAGGTGAAGGCCGCCGCCGCTCCAGACCTTCCCCAAGCCCACTCTCGACGCCCCTGCAATCGCCATGAGCTCCTGCTCCTCTTCCCTCTCTTCCCCCTTCGATAGGGCCTGATAGCACTGGATTTTCCCCGAGCCCGAAAGCTCCTCGCCGCCGGCGAGGCTGTGGCCGCCGTTGTAGCGGCCTAAGCTCGTGTCTGAGCACGCAGTCGTGCTCAGGATAGCCCCAGGCAGCCCTAGGAGGCATTAGTTGGCTCTTTTGAGCTTCGGCTCGATGAGCCTGTGCTTGCCCGAGCTCCGGTAGCCGCTGCGCTCATCGCCGGTGTCGATTCCGTCCATCTCCGTCCATGGGAGGTGCCGGAATGGACGCGCGCGTGAGCATGGGTTTGATTGGTGCCCTCTACCGCCCGTTTGGTCGTGGGAGGCGCATCCGGCGAGCCTCCGCCGCGTCGGATGGTCGCCGCCGGCCCCGCTCCGATGGGCACCGACATGGCCATCATTAGGGGGCTAATCCCCCTAATTAGTTTAGCCCCTGCCACTGACCAGTGGGCCCCAGGGTGGGTTAAACCCCTGGTCAGCGCGGAGGTTAAGCCCCTGTCGTTGACGTGTGGGCCCCGCACGTCAGGTTTGACCTGGACTGGTCAGCCAACCAACTGACGCCATGATGACGTCAGGCTGATGCCATTTAACCATTTTTAGTTTAAAATAAATCCAGAAATTGTTTAAAACTTCAAAAATTCATATAAATTAATTTGTAAGTGAGATGAAAATAATTTATATATGAAAATTTATCAGAAAAATCCAATGAATCCAATGGTGCTATTGTATTGCATGTAGAGCAATCTAAATAGGTGAACATTAACATTTTTTAATAGGTTAGTAAATGGAATTTGAAATGAAGAACAATTTTGAACCTATATTCAAATTCATTTCAAATCAACATGATCACTAGTTGCATTAGCTCATCCATACATGTTATCATGCCATGATCATGCATCATATTGTTGCACTTGCGTGTGTTGATTGTTTCTTATCTGCATTGCGGTAGGCCCTGCTCCTGAGGATACCTCCGAGTATCCCGACGAAGGAGAGAACCCTTCCGTTTCCCAGCAAGGCAAGCAACCCCTTTGATCATTTCGATAACATCCTACTCTGTCGCTCCTGCTCTTGTTTATTGCATTAGGACAATCGATCACATGTCAGTCATACACGGTAGATGATCCTATTCTGTTGCATATCCTGACATTGTCACAGTAAATAGCTAAACCTTGCAACCTAGCATACCTGGTAGATGCTTGTGCCATGATGTGCTTAGCTTACTTGTCTGCTATGCTTGCTATGCTTAGAGTTGTGTCAGGTCGGATTCATCTGGGTGATGAACTGAGTGAAACAATGTTGCCTGATGTAATGATGTTATGATGAACTCGATTTGGTAAAGGTAGCGATGAGAGGCTATGTAGGAGTACATAGCGGGTTGTCTCATTGGGACCGTTCTTAGGAACTGAGTTCCGTTTTTGTGATCCAAGACTAGTTGCTACCACACATTGGGTTCCGGTAACTCGACCCCTCTCGACTTATCATTCGCTTAGTCCTGAGTCCAGGAGTTGCAAGTAGTTTCTGGTGTTTATAGCATGCTGGAGGCCGTGCGTAGCGCTGACCCTAGGGGTGGGTTATGACGCGGTAGGCAGTACCAAGGGTCACCCGAATGGTGGGCTTGGGAACGCTGCGCACATCGTTTGGGGCCATAGCGGAAACTTCGACCGGACTTCCGTGCGGGTTCAGTCTCAAATAGGCGATAACCTGGACTAGAGGTCTTATGTGATTGACGGTCGTGGCTGACTCCCTTGCTGGGCTTCCGCTTGAAGGTTGCCGAGGTGCATGGTTTTATGAGCACACAATGATAAGTGGCGAGAGCGTGTGTGAAGAAGTACACCCCTGCAGGGTATGAAACTATTCGAATAGCCGCATCCTCGGATATGGACCACTTGGAGAACTTATGCTTTTCATAGATAATATAATGGATACTCATAAAAATACCAAGACAAGTGTGAGTAGCGTGGATGGCACTCTTCCAAGAGGGAAGTGAATCCATGGTGGTGTATTGTTATGGAGTTAGTGGACTCGTGTGCGATATCTAAAATGTAAACAAAGAGTTAAAATTGAGTAGTGTAGGTTAGCCATGAGTCAAAGCTGGCATTGCTGCATAACTCCCCCTCCCCCTTTGTTGATACACGAGCATAGTTAGCCTAGGTCTGCTTTAAAGACTTGCTGAGTACATTCGTACTCATGTTTGCTTAATAAATGTTGTAGATGAGACCCAGGACCCTTCGGGTGGGTTCTTTCTAGATGTTGACGATGCCGAATAGCTGGTGTCCCAGCTACAACCTTTGCCCTATGGCGGGCGGTAGATAGTCAGGCCATATGCCTTTTTACCCCTTTCATCTGTCTGTACTCAGATAGCTTTATGCTTCCGCTTGGCTTGTATGAACATGTTTGTATGACTTGAGTGTCGGGTCATGTGACCCCTATCTGTAAGAACATATTATGCAAGGCTCATCTGAGCCTCTTAAATAAAAGTCATGTTTTGTTGTATGGTTATGTTGTGATGCCATGGTTGTATCTATGCATATCGGGCATGTCGTGCGTACGTGTGACGTGCAACGGTATGTATGCGATCTGACACCTAGTTGTGTGCCTTTAGTAGCACCCTTTACGGGAAACTGCCTCTTTGTGCTTCCACCGAGCCATGGTAGCTTGCTACTGCTCCGGACACATTGATTGACCGACATGTATCCTTCTTTGCTGCTGTGTCTGTCCCTTCGGGGAAATGTCTCGCGGTGTAATGGAGTACCTGTAGCCTGCTACGACTCGTCTACGTGTAGTGATGGCATTCGTGTCTCACGACGTAATGGAGTCCCTGTAGCTTGCTATGACTCGTCTACACACGCTTGAGACCGACACCTGCATTGCTGGGTTACGTATGCCTATTTCCGTATGGATGTGCCACTTGGGTTCTATGACTAGTCATGTCGGCCCGGGTTCTCTGTCGTTTGATTGCCAGCGACATGTTCACATACGTGAGCCAAAAGACGCAAACAGTCCCGGCTAAGGTAAGGCTGCAGCCGTGGAGTTTACCGTGCGTGAGGCCGCAAAGGGATGTGATATGTTACAGTCTGGATTCATATGACTTAGGATCGGGGTCCCGACAGCTGCCTAAACCACCATGATACCGCGAGATCACACATCTCAATACATATTGAGCTGCCCGGAACATCCAAATCAAGTCATACCATGAATCCAATGACCTCGCACTAAACCACCTCATTGATCCAGACCCCAACACTCAGGACCAAACACGCGCATCCCCACACCCTTATATACTCTCACCGCTCAGCATCTCTACACCCGAGCCTCAACCCCCTACACACGCGCAATTCTCACAAGAAAAAAATTAAGCTAGATACACTTTGTTCAAAAGTTCACGTTAACTTTGGTTATTATCAAAACCAAGCAAAAATTAAATGGTTATTACCGAAACCAAACCTTATCTATGTATAAAACCATATAAAAAATATATTAAAAACCATATAAACCAAAAATATAATAAACCGAACCAAATAAATAGAAAAAATGTACACCCTTTACCCGATCCAAATGCCACTAAAAAATCCCTAGCAAATCCAAATCACCACAGAGTCCCCACGACCCCCTCGCATTCAAGCCCATCACGAAGCGCCTGAAATAGGCTTTCCCGCTTGAATTCATCAAACCAAATTTTCACTTGCCACCTAATCCCAACACAAAACCACGAGATAACGCCTCCCCCACATGGATCCACCCCCTCCCTGCACCCAAATTCGGCGGTCCATCAAATCCAACGCCCCACACCTCGCCACCTCATCGATCCGGGCCCCAACCCTCTCCACCAATCACGCCCTCCGTCCATGTCTTCACAATCATGCCCTCCATTGACGCCTATATATTCCCAGCGCCCCATCCCCTGAAACCCACACCTCAAATCCCAACGCAAATCTCCAACCTTCCACCTTTGCGCCACAATCCGATCTCTTGCCTCTCCTCCTAGAAACTGCCATGGCGCCCAAGGCCGAGAAGAAGCCCGCCGCGGAGAAGATGCTGGTGGAGTTGGAGAAGAAGCCCAAGGCGGAGAAGTGCGTGCCTAGGAAGGAGGGCGACACGGGCAAGAAGAAGCCTAAGAAGAGCAACAAGACATACAAGATCTACATCTTCAAGGTGCTCAAGCAAGTTCACCCGAACATGGGAATCTCCTCCAAGTCAATGTCCATCATCAACTCAATGATGAATGACATCTTCGAGAAGCTCACCGGTGAGTCGGGAAAACTCGCACGCTACAACAAGAAGCCCACCATAACCTCCCGGGAGATCCAGACTGCCGTGCGCCTTGTCCTTCCGGGCGAGCTTGCCAAGCATGCCGTTTCTGAGGGAACCAAGGCCGTCACCAAATTCACCTCATATTAGATCACCACAAAGACATTTTAGTCTGGGTTGTGTTGTTCATTTGTCAACAAAAATAAGGTGTTATATTACCCTATGCAAAAATGTAAAATTAGATGGATTTTCTAATAAATGAATTGTCCCGTGTTTGTTTTAAATGTGGTTTTCTTTAGTTTGATCTCGTCGACCCATTATTTTTTTACCTATTTTATGTTCCTTGGCAATATAACCTCGTGATTCTTCCTTGGACGATTTCCTTGAAATAAACCTCCCGATTGAGTAATTTATTAATGTAGGGTTTCCCCTTGTAGATGTCATGAGATGTACCAACTACAATTTGTTGTACATGTGAATAGTTTTTATTTGACCTTGTTTGATTGAATTTTACTATTTATATTTAGGAGAAGGATTTAAGTGCAATATTTTAATACCATTTATTCATTCTAATAATTTTCAACATCCAACCATATCATAGTAAGTTTAAAATATGCTTTGCTTTAGTCTTGAATATGTCTGTTTTTATAATCTACGACTCGCACAAGAATTTTTTGGACCTTGATTTTTATTTAAAATATTATGTTTATTTTACTATGATTTTTTTTCTATAGAATTAGTTTGATGAGATGATTGGCTACCAACTAAGGTCAGGAGGTGTACTCACTACAGATGGTGTTCTACAGATGGAAAGTTTGTATTGGGCAGATTTGTTTGCTTCATACTACAATTTATTATTATTGTGATAATTAATAATATTTACTCATTCTAATGGCTAAGATGTGCATGAAATTCAAGTCCATTTCCAAATGCACAGATTTAAGAGTTTACCCTAGGTATGGTTACACTAACTACTCCGAACCCAATATGTTTGGGGACTAGGTTGTAGATAAATCTGTTCTAGGCTTATTGGAGAAACATTTGTGTGCTCAGTTCATGTAGAAGGTGGAGACACCCTGAGAAAATTGGAACCAAGTTTGGATGATTCATAGATGTAATACTTCATGCCAGTGTTATCTCGGTAACATATATTTAATTAATGCATGTATAGAAATGGAGTCAACCTTGTAAAGGTCGCATCATGCTATGTGTTCTTATTTATAAAAGTTATGTTTCTTGAAGATATTAAACCTCCTTGTTAGACATTTGAGACATATGTGAAGAAGCCTATCATGGGGATATATAAAATCATGTTCAGGATTAGTTTATCCCAAATATGTAAATTGATTAATCCATCACATATCCATTCCTCAAAGCTTTCTCACATGCAAATAAAATGGCAAAAGCACTTTATTTGCTTGAGGTTAGTGCTCTCTTATCACTTGTACACAATATGTTCTTTGTATATTTTGAATGCATGCTTCTCATGTTTGGTGCTTATTGCCATATCATATCAAATTGTTGCATTCTATGGATCCTCAATACGGGTTGCTAGCCTTTGATTGTTCATAAATGGATATATGCATTTGATTTTGTTGCCATTGTGATAAATGCACAAATTGAGGATGACCTCACACTATATTTTGTTTTATAGGGTTTTTCCATTTTGGTAATCCTTGCCAATGGGGAGAATTTTTTAGGGTTCTAAAGAAATGGTTCTTGTCATTCATGCACATCAACCTTTGTATGCTTTCTACATGGATGACTATATAGAGAAAACTCCATTGAGTTTATGGCAACCGATTTATGGAATGACATTCATGTCCATTCACACACACACAGACCCATATTGTGGGGGAGCTCTATGTATCACAGTTCTACTAACATCAAATACTCGTGTAGTACATCCATTTTTTATAACATCGAGCATCTTTGTGATGTATGAGGCTATCAAAACCACCTCAAGTATACAAGTTGTTCTCAGATAAACTTCAAATTTGTGTAAATATCATTATAAGAACCTTATTGATGAGATTGACGTCAATTGGCAAGATTGCGGAGGCTGAAAGTGCATGTAGCTCCTATGTATGGTTTTTATAATTAACGACAATCCCTACGGGCCTATTGTTAGAGCATATTTCTCCATATGTGGTTTTGGTAATTGATGACAATCCCTATGGACTAATGGTTTCCTTGAGTTATATTCGAAGGATTTTTCCATAGGCACTTCTTGAAGTCCATCTGTTGGTTTCAAGGAGTTTATATGGTGACCAAGGTGGTATTCAAGGATTTATCCAAAGATTGGTCATGCGATAATTGAGCTTATTGCAAGTATGTCTTGAAGAAGAATATTGTGTGAACATTCATGTTTACCTTCAAGACATCATATTTATGAAGAGAGAAGATAAGATACATTGTTGATCAATACTAGGTACAAAGAATGATTGAAGTTGATCAACACACAAAGCATAGAAGATGTACCAAGTGGGATCAAGTGATTTCATGGTATGGTACGTATTCTCCATTACACTTTGTGTACTAACCCATGATCTTTGTGTACTAACCCATGAACTTGCATCAAGAGGAAGATCCCATACAACCCATGGAGGATGACATCAAGAGGTGATCGTCATCAAGGTTGCAGTGTGCAAGTTCAAGTGAAGGATCATGGAGATATCATACTTGAAGCTTGTCGTCCATTGTGGTGACAATGGACTTGTGAATATGTGCCGAAGAGTGGCTCACCCATAGTGGAGCATGGGGGAGCCAACGCAATTAAGAAAGGTGGTCCATCTTGAGGAAGTCAAGATCATCATCATATAGTTCAAGTGGACCATGTGCAAGGTATAGGTTTGTCCTTGATAGGTTTTCTATTTTATCGGTCTCATGATGGTAGTTGGGAGACCGGGTTATAGGACCGATCGTCATACTATCAAGGGGGGCTCTCAAGTGAGTAGCTTGATCGTATCATTTATTGAGAACTCAAACCATTTTCATCCTTGCATCATATTTCTTGGTCCTTGTTTGGTGTTTCTCTTTGTGAGTTTTAGAGCTTATGGTCATCTTCATGACAAGCTTGAGTTCATCAAAAATGGAGTCCATATGCATCTTCTATGATGTGTTCGACGTTGGAGATTTTGCCAGATAATTATTGGGAAGGTCATCTTACTTATACTAGTGGTATTTATTCTCCATTGATTGTTCTTAACATAACTAGTCCTTGTTGTATAGCCCTTGTTGTTCTTTATCCAACAAGCTTGAGTTCTCTCAAATCGGATCTCGTATGCGAAAGTTATGGTTGTTTTAGTCTTACCTGTTTTACATAGAGAGGTTGTACTGGTTCATAGAGAGGTTGTACCGGTCGACAGGTACAACCAGTGTTTGGAGCGGTTGTACCGCTCCAGAATTGGTCCGAAGGTTGTACCGGCCATGTACCGCTCTACCACCGGACTAGTTCCTGTTGTGGAGCACCTCTTGGGCAGTTGTGGGTCGGTTGTTCCAGTTTAAACGGTACTACCGGTGCCCTAGGCGGTTGTACCACTTATTGCTTTTCCTACAGGTAGGTTTTGTCTGCTTTGATCGGTTTCACCGGTGAGCATGGCGGTTGTACCACCCCTGTGTTATTCTGCACATAACGGGCGGATTCGTGGGAACCTATTTAAGGGTGTTTTCTTCCCTAATGGTCCTTATCCTTTGAGCTCGTATCTTTCCCCCCATTGTTAACCTTCTTCGAGCTTGCTAACTCTCAATCCCTCCAATGATTCTTGCTAGTTCTTGAGGGAAAAGAGAGAGGAGATCTAGATCCACGTCTCCACCAATCACTTTCTCCTCTATGTGAGGACAACCACTTGGATCAAGACTTGGTGTTCTTCGTGTTCTTGTTTGTTCTTCCTCTCATTTTCCTCCATAGAATTGGTTGTTGTTGTGGGATTTGGGAGAGAGGGACTTGGGCACTCCATGTGCCCTTGCCATTGCATTTGGTGCATAGGTTTGAGTTCTCCATGGTGATACGTGGAAGTAAAGTTTGAGAAGCTTATTACTCTTGGGTGTTTGTGCACCCTAGAGCTTGTTCTCTTGGGTGCCTTGGCACCCTAGAAGGTTGGTGGTGTCTCGGAGCTCAATCATTTTGGTGTAAAGCTCCGGGCAAGCGTTGGGGTCTCCAATTAGGTTGTGAAGATTTCCCCGAGCAATTTGTACGGGTATGGTGACTGCCCCCAAGGGTTGCCATTTTTACGGGTTCGGTGACCGCCCTCAAGGGCCCCTTAATGAAATCACAACATCTTGCATTGTGCAAGGGTGTGACGAGATTGCGGTGGCCTTAGTGGCATCTTGGGGAGCATTGTGCCTCTACATCGCTCCAAACGGAGATTAGCATAAGCAAGGGTGTGAACTTCGGGATACATCGTCGTCTTCGCGTGCCTCGGTTATCTCTTACCCGAGCCCTTTACTTAGACATATTGTTTCATGTTATATATCTTGCTATCACTTAGTTATTTATATTGCTTAGCATAAGTTTTTGGTGCACATAGGTGAGCCTAGTTGTTTTAGGTTTTGTGCTTGACTAATTAAACGTTAGTTTTATTCTGCATTTGTTCAATCCTATACCGTAATTATTTTAAAGCGCCTATTTACCCCCTCTAGGAGACATCCATGTCCTTATACCTATTGTTTTCGTTGAGATGTATATGAAGGAAAGTTACACATACAATTCATGAAGAATATTGAATGGCCTGAGGGATAGAAGCCATCAAGATAAGGATATGCATTGAGTGTTGGTAATGAATGACTATTCATATGGAGCAACAATTGTATTGATTTATTACTCGTACTAGATGACCTATTGTGCCAATTGGCGCAGACACCAACTGCAGCCCAGAATCCGAACGAACTAAATAAAACTTGAAAACAAGCCATGTGCACTATTCCCAAGATTTTTCTTACAATTGGGTTGCAAGTGATTATGTTTGTAATGCATTTGTATCTACCCTATTTATTAACCAATGATAGATAATGATGGTCATTTTTTGGATAACAACGTGATTATGTTTTTGTATATTTTGTTGCTTGTTCAGTTTGATTTCATACGGGGTCGTCGGTTACGTGGTTTTCACTTAGACGTTTGATGCCGCCTAGGCTTCGTGGACTTTTTTGGGTGGCGCACCCTGGGCCGTATCAAAGGGCAGCTAGATCACTAATACTTCTCTGTCGTATCTATAATTGTTGATTATTTCATGCAAATATTCTACAATTTTCATATACTTTTGGTAACATTTTATATTATTTTTTGGACTAACATATTGATCCAATGCCTAGTGTCATTTCTTGCTTTTTATGTATTTTTGTATTGCAGAAACACCATAACGAACGAAGTCCAAATGCAATAAAAAATTACGGAGATTTATTTTGGAATATATGTGATTTTTGGGAACTGGAATCAACGCAAGACCGTGCCCAAGGTGCAGGGGCCAAGGGTAACGCACTCTGTTGTCTTGGGACTCCCTCGTAAGTCGGTTGGGGCCCTACTTTCGCCGCAAGAAAGCTAATTTACCGAGAAAAATCCCCTCAAAATTTCTGCCCAATAGGAGTTACGGATCTCCGTATATTTAAGAAATGGTGAAAGGGCCAGAAAGCAGGACGCAAAAACAAAGGAGAAACGGAGAGAGATCCAATCTCGTTGGGGATCCTGGCCTCTGGGAGCCATGGCAGCCATGGAACAGAGGGAAACTCTCCTCCCATCTAGGGGGGAAACCAAGGAAGAAGAAGAAGAAGCAGGAGGAGGGGGCTCTATCCCCTCTCTCTCGGTGGCGTAGGAACGCCGTCGGGGCAATCATCATGTTGGCAATCTACACCAGCAACTTCGCCGTCTTCCTCAACACCACCATCACCTTGCCTCATCTATTTACAGAGGTCCACTCTCACTTCATATTATTTTCCAATGATTTGTTGTTATCCTATGATGTTTGAGTAGATTCCTTTTGTCCGATGGTTTGATTGATTATCTTGATTGGTTTGAGTTGCATGGTTTATTTTGGTGCTGTCCTATGATGCCCGCTGTGTCGTGCAAGCGTGTGGGATCCTTGTTGTAGGGTGTTGCAATATGTTCATGATTCACTTATAGTGGGAAGCGAGAGTGACAGAATCTTATGCCCGAGTAAGGGGTTATTGCGTATGGGAGTAAAGGGGGCTTGTTACTTAATGCTATGGTTGGGTTTTACCTTCATGATCTTTAGTAGTTGCAGATACTTGCTAGAGTTCCAATCATAAGTTCATATGACCCAAGTACGGAAAGTATGTTAGCTCATGCCTCTCAGTCATATAAAACTGCAACAATGACTACCGATCTTGTTACCAAATGCCTAGGACAATCTCGCAAATCCTACCACCACTTTTCCACACTCGCTATATTCTTTATTGTTATTTTATTAAAACAACACCTAACTTTTATTTCCACGTTCTTTATTATCTTGCAAAACTATATTTTTACACCTTCAAAGTACTTCTAGTTTTATTCCCACAAAGTAGTTTTATTCTTGTTCTCGGTAAAGTAAGCGTTAGCGTGCGTAGAGTTGTATCAGTGGTCGATAGAACTTGAGAGAATATTAATTCTACCTTTAGCTCCTTGTTGGTTTTGACACTCTTACTTATCGAAAAATGCTACAAATGATCCCCTACACTTGTGGGTTATCAAGCACGCACCCAACAACGCTTACCACATGAAAATGTTGTGTGCATGTCCTCAGCATAATTGAGCAGGCACACTCGCTCGTGAATGGGTCCGACATGTTAGCACCATTCACCTCGTGTTAGGTTGGTTCACTCTCGCACATGTGGCAACTGATCAGGGCCGTTTGCCCTGTGTTTGATTGTTTAGGGTTGTCTCATTGTGCCCACCAAGGTAAGTGACATGGATCGCATGGTATGACCCCAATGACCGAGCCGTACGACATGCGACCACACAGTCGGACATCCTGCACACATGAAGGCACCCGGATGTTGTGACTGAACAAGAGGGACATGTACAATGATGCGGACATCCAGACCAAGTTCTATGGGCCTTTTTGCCTTTTCTTTAAGTTGGCAACAACAACCATGTGGTTGACAACAACCATGTGGTTCCTCAGCAACAACAACCGCCTATGGGAGAGTGAGGTGACCTGCTGCATTAACAACCATAACACAAAAGAGTAAGTTTCTGGTACTGTAACACCATCATCATGGATTGCTTCTAACGATACTTTAATCAAAGCAAAACAAACACGGGATCTACATGCAGTCTTTACACAATCTAATAAACCGAACCAAATAAAATAGAAAACTTGTACACCCTTTACCCGATCCAAATACCACTAAAAAATCCCCAGCAAATCCAAATCACTACAGAGTCCCCGCGACCCCCCTCGCATTACAACCCATCATGAAGCGCCTGAACTAGACTTTCCCGCTCAAATTACGCAAACCAAATTTTCACTTGCCGCCTAAACCCAAGACAAAACCACGAGATAACGCCTCCCCAACATGGATTCACCCCTCCCCGCACCCAAATTCGGTGGTCCATCAAAACCAACACCCCACACCCCACACCCCACCACCTCACCGATCTGGAACCCAACCCTCTCTCCAATCATGCTCTCCGTCCACGTCTCCACCAAGCACGCCCCCATCCACGCCTATATATTCCCAGCGCCCCATCCCCTGAAACCCACACCTCAAATCCCAACGCAAATCTCCAACCTTCCACCTTTGCGCCCCAATCCGATCTCTTGCCTCTCCTCCTAGAAACAGCCATGGTGCCCAAGGCCGAGAAGAAGCCCGCCGTGGAGAAGAAGTTGGTGGAGTTGGAGAAGAATCCCAAGGCGGAGAAGTGTGTGCCCTGGAAGGAGGCCGACACGGGCAAGAAGAAGCCTAAGAAGAGCAACGAGACATACAAGATCTATATCTTCAAGTTGCTCAATCAAGTTCACCCAAACATGAGAATATCCTCCAAGTCAATGTCCATCATCAACTCAATGATGAATGACATCTTTGAGAAGCTTGCCGGTGAGTCAGGAAAGCTCGCTCGCTACAACAACAAGCCCACCATCACCTCCCGGGAGATCCAGACCGCCGTGCGCCTTGTCCTTCCGGGCAAGCTTGCCAAGCATGCCGTTTCTGAGGGAACCAAGGCCGTTACCAAGTTCACCTCGTATTAGATCACCACTAAGACATTTTAGTCTGGGTTGCTTTGTTCAGTTGTCAACAAAAATAAGGTGTTATGTTTCCCTATGCAAAAAATGTAAAATGAGTTGGATTTTCTAATAAATTAATTGTCTCGTGTTTGTTTCAAATGTGATTTTCTTTAGTTTGATATTGTCAACCCTTTAATTTTTACCTCTTTTATGTTCTATGTCAATATAACCTTGTGATTCTGCCTTGGACGATTTCCTTGAAATAAACCTCTTGATTGAGTAATCTATTAATGTAGTGTTTCCCCTTGTAGATGTCATGAGATGTACCAACTATAGTTTGTTGTACATCTAATAAGTTTTTATTTGACCTAATTTGTTTGAATTTTACCATTTATCTTCATGGGCAGGATTTTAATGCAATATTTTAATATCGTTTATTCATTCTAATAATTTTGAACATCCAACCATATCGTAGTACGTTTAAAATATGCTTTGCTTTAGTCTTGAAGATGTCCGTTTTTTAATCTATGATATTCTCAAGAATTTCTTGGACCTTGATTATGCTTTAAAATGTTATGTTTAGTTTACTATGATTTGTTTTCTATAGAATTAGTTTGATGAGATGATTTGCTACCAACTAAGGCCGGGAGGTGTACTCACTATAGATGGTGTTCTACAGATGGAAAGTTTGTATTGGACAGATTTGTTTGCTTCATACTACAATTTATTATTATCGTGAGAATTAACAGTATTAACTCATTCTAATGGCTAAGATGTGCATGAAATTCAAGTCCATATCCAAATGGATAGATTTAAGAGGTTACCCTAGGTATGGTTACACTAACTACTCCGAACCCAATATGTTTGGGGACCAATTTGTACTTAATTTGTTTTAGACTCATTGGAGAAACATTGTGTGCTTAGTTCATGTACAAGGTGGAGACACCTTGACAAAATTGGAACCAAGTTTGGATGATTCATAGATGTAATACTTCATACCAGTGTTATCTCGGTAACATATATTTACTTAATGCATATATAGAATTGGAGTAAACCTTGTAAATGTTGCATCATGCTATGGGTTTTTATTTATAAATGTTATGTTTCTTGAAAGATATTAAACCTCCTTGTTGGACATTTAAGACATATGTGAAGAAGCCTATCATGGGGATATATAAAATCATGTTCATGATTCGTTTATCCCAAATATGTCAATTCATTAATCCATCACATATCCACTCCTCAAAGTTGTCTCACATGCAAATGAAATGTAAAAAGCACTTTATTTGCTTGAGGTTAGTGCTCTCTTATCACTTGTACACAATATTTTCTTTGTATATTTTGAATGTGTGCTTCTCATGTTTGGTGCTTATTGTCATATCATATCAAATTGTTGCATTCTATGGATCCTCAATATGGGTTGCTCTTCTTTGATTATTCATAAATGGATATGTGCATTTGATTTCGCTACCATTGTGATAAATGCACAAATTTAGGATGACCTCACACTATATTTGGTTTTCTAGTTTTTTTTTCATTTTGCTAATCCTTGCCTTTTGAGTGCTCATATCGCTCATGCAAAAATTTGTATGTGCCATATCTAATTTTCAAAATTAATTTTCCCGAGTGCTCGTACCGCTCATGAAATGGTAGGGGGTGACCGACATTTTTCCATGCTAGATGTGTTATTCTCAAGATGAGTGTTTATTCACTTGTCATTGCACGAGAGTACGACGGTAATAGGGATGCCCATTCACGAAATGAAATGAAATGAAAAGAAAAAACTTATTTTATGTTGTCAAATAATAAATTCCTTGGAAAGTGTTGCTATGGAAGTCAACCGTGGATTCGGCTAGACATGGAAAGTGAAAGTATGGTGGACAAAAGGAATAAACTTTATTTTCTGTTTGGGAACCACTTATGGTGTATCTAGTATGGAAAGGTATTCAAATCTCTTGGTCGTTTTCATTGATGGGAAAGGCATGCCACCCAAAATATTTTTCTCTATCGATTTAAATCTTGAGCTCTGGCACCTCTACAAATCCCTACTCCCCTCTGTGAAGGGCCTATCTATTTACTTTATGCAATTTTTATTTTCAAATCGAGTTGCCATCTTCTCTTACAAATCACCAACTAGGGGGCACTATGATCGTACTTCAGCATTAGGTGTAGCTAATATTTGAGTGTGTTTCACGAATGGATCAATGATTGAGCATGATGGGCTAGGGATAACTTGCTTTAGTGTTGATATTTTGAAAGACATGGTTGCTCGTTGATATGCTTGAGTATTGAAGTATTCATGTCAAAACTAGACTATTGCTTTGAATCATATAAAAGTCCAAATGTCCATGCTACAAATAAAATAATATGTGATGAACATGTTATGCAACATTCCACATCAAAAATTCTATTTTTATCATTTACCTACTCAAGAACGAGTAGGAATTAAGCTTGGGGATGCTGATACGTCTCCAGTGTGTCTATAATTTTTGATTTTTCCAAGTTGTTATATTATCAATCTTGGATGTTTTATATTCATTTTATAGCAACTCTATATCATTTTTGGGACTAACTTATTGACATAATGCCAAGTGTCGGTTACTATTTTTTCCTAGTTTTTTACTTCGCAGAAAATCAATACCAAACGAAGCCCAAACACCATCATTTTTTTGGAGAATTTTTTTGGGTTAGAAGGCACCAATGGGGCCAAAGAAGTACTAGAGATGAAGGCCGAGGTGGGGAACAACCCGCGTGTCGCCATTCTGACGGATGCGTCTTCATCACTCGATAGCCCCGTGCGTCGCCACTCCGTGTGGCACGTCTTCATCATCAAGCCGCCTCGCACGCCATCGCACGGCTTAGCCGCGATTCCGTATCGCCTAAGTCAAAAACTACTCTGAGTGCGTACATGCTCCACACTCGGGGGCTTAGCTACGATTCCGTATCGCCTAAGTCAAAAACTACTCTGAGTGCAGACATGCTCCACACTCGGGTGCTTAGCTACGATTCCATATCGCCTAAGTCAAAAACTACTCCGAGTGCGGACATGCTCCACACCCGGGGCTTAGCTGCGATTCCATATCGCCTAAGTCAAAAACTACTCCGAGTGCGGACATGCTCCACACTCGGGGGCTTAGCTACGATTCCGTATCGCCTAAGTCAAAAACTACTCCGAGTGCGGACATGCTCCACACTCGGGGGCTTAGCTGCGATTTCGTATCGCCTAAGTCAAAAACTACTCCAAGTGCGGACATGCTCCACACTCGGGTGCTTAGCTGCGATTTCGTATCGCCTAAGTCAAAAACTACTCCGAGTGCGTACATGCTCCACACTCAGGTGCTTAGCTGCGATTCCATATCGCCTAAGTCAAAAACTACTCCGAGTGCAGACATGCACCACACTCGGGGGCTTAGCTGCGATTCCGTATCGCCTAAGTCAAAAACTACTCCGAGTGCGGACATGCTCCACACTCAGGTGCTTAGCTGCGATTCCGTATCGCCTAAGTCAAAACTACTCCGAGTGCGGACATGCTCCACACTCGGGGGCATAGCTGTGATTCCGTATCGCCTAAGTCAAAAACTACTCCGAGTGCGGACCTGCTCCACACTCAGGGGCTTAGCTGCGATTTCGTATCGCCTAAGTCAAAAACTACTCCGAGTGCGGACATGCTCCACACTCGGGGGCTTAGTTGCGATTCTGTATCGCTTAAATCGAAAACTACTCCGAGTGCGGACATTCTCCACACTCGGGGGCTTAGCTGCGATTTCGTATCGCCTACGTCAAAAACTACTTCGAGTGCGGACATGCTCCACACTCAGGGGCTTAGCTGTGATTCCGTATCGCCTAAGTCAAGAACTACTACGAGTGCGGACATGCTCCACACTCGGGGGCTTAGCTGCGATTCCATACCGCCTAAGTCAAAAACTACTCCGAGTGCGGACATGCTCCACACTCGGGTGCTTAGCTGCGATTCCGTATCGCCTAAGTCAAAAACTACTCCGAGTGCGGACATGCTCCACACTCGGGGGCTTAGCTGGGATTCCGTATCGCCTAGGTCAAAAACTACTCCGAGTGCGGACATGCTCCACACTCAGGGGCTTAGCTGCGATTCCGTATCACCTAAGCCAAAAACTACTCCGAGTACGGACATGATCCACACTCGGGGGCTTAACCGCGATTCCGTATCGCCTAAGTCAAAAACTACTCCGAGTGCGAACACCCTCCACACTCGGATGCTTAGCTGCGATTCCGTATCGCCTAAGTCAAAAACTACTCCAAGTAAGGACATGATCCACACTCGGGGGCTTAGCTGTGAACCTGATTCGCCTAAGTTAGGAGCTACTCCGAGTGAGGACAACATCCACACTCGGGTACTTAGCCATGATCCAGAAATCATATAAAGCAGACTCAATAAACATTCAACATGCCAACCACACGAAGATTTGCCTGACTAGCCTAGTTCCAGGTTACATCTATTTATTGTGCCCAGCGCACAAGGAGTAGTCCGACTGATTCAGCTCCAGATTGCAACAAATTACTACGCCAAGCGCATCAGGGTTCACCTGTTTAGTTTAGTTCCGCACTGGAAGACATAAATCCTCTGCCCGACTCATCTAGTCCGACACAGGCTTGGGGACTACACCCAGTGGGTGCACTAGCGTGTCCCCACTAGAAGAGAAATAAAAGAAACATTATGCTCGGTCAGGTCCGACAACAACATTCAAGTTTAAATAAGCTCTGCAGACTCCAACCGACCGCCAGCAATCAGTCAAAGTCTCAGGGGCTACTGTCGGGGATACACAATATAGGTAGCCCATGAAGGGTCGAAATATCATAACAGCCTAGGGTCCACATTTCAGGTGGGTCCAGATAAATACATTCATACTATCCACTCGGCATGCAATGTTCCATCCACTCGGATGACAGTGAACCACTCGACAGTACATACCACTTGGAAGTATGGCTCACTCTGTTGGAAATATGCCCTAGAGGCAATAATAAATTAGTTATTATCATATTTCCTTGTTCATGATAATCGTTTATTATCCATGCTATAATTGTATTGATCGGAGACTTAAATGCATGTGTGGATACATAGACAAAACCATGTCCCTAGTATGCCTCTAATGGACTAGCTCGTTGATCAAAGGATGGTTAAGGTTTCCTAGCCATGGACATGAGATGTCATTTGATAACGGGATCACATCATTAGGAGAATGATGTGATGGATAAGACCCAAACTACAAACATAGCATACGATCGTGTCAGTTTATTGCTACTGTTTTCTGCATGTCAAGTATATGTTCCTATGACCATGAGATCATGCAACTCACAGATATCGGAGGAGTGCCTTGTGTGTATCAAACGTCGCAACGTAACTGGGTGACTATAAAGGTGCTCTACAGGTATCTTCGATGGTGTCTGTTGAGTTGGCATGGATCGAGACTGGGATTTGTTACTCCGTGTGACGGAGAGGTATCTCGGGGCCCACTCGGTAATGCAACATCACAATAAGCCTTGCAAGCAATGTGACTAATTTTTAGTTGCGGGATCTTGTATTACAGAACGAGTAAAGAGACTTGCCGGTAACGAGGTTGAACTAGGTATGGAGATACTGACGATCGAATCTCGGGTTAGTAACATACCGCAGAACAAAGGGAACGTTATACGGGATTAACTGAATCCTTGACATAGAGGTTCGACCGATAAAGATCTTCGTAGAATATGTAGGAACCAATATGGACGTCCAGGTCCCGCCATTGGTTATTGACCGTAGAGGTGTCTCGGTCATGTCTACATAGTTCTCGAACCCGCAGGGTCTGCACACTTAAGGTTCGGTGACGTTTCGGTAGTGTAGAGTTATGTATGGTGGTGACCAAAGTTTGTTCGGAGTCCTGGATGAGATCCCGGATGTCACGAGGAGCTCCGGAATGGTCTGGAGGTAAAGATTCATATATAGGAAGTCCCAGTTTGGTTTCCGGAAAAGTTTCGGGCTCATCGGTAGTGTACCGGGAGTGCCGGTAGTGTACCGGGAGACCTCCGGGAGGGGTACTTCGACCCCAAGAGGTCCATGGGCTGTGGGATAATAATAACCAGCCCTTAGTGGGCTGGGAAAACAGCCACAAAGGCCCATGGCGCAGGAGAGAAAGTCCTAAAGCAAAAAGTGGAAAATCAGCCAATAGGAGGCAATCCTACTCCAACTAGGATTGGAGGTGAAGTAGGATTTCTTCCCACCTCCTATTTCGGCCGACCCAAAGGCCTTGGCTGCCTCTCCTCTCCTCTCCTCCTATATATACTAGTGGATTGGGTGGTTTTTGGACAGAATTTCCGGCCACGTGCTACCCGTTACACCGGTGCATAGTTTCTCCTCTAGATCGGTTTTCTGCAGCGCTTAGGCGAAGCCCTGCCGGAATTGCTCCACCACCATCACCGGAGCGCCGTCACGCTGCCGGTGAACTCTCTCTCCTCTCCACCTCCTCTCGCTGGATCGAGACGGTGGAGATCGTCATCAAGCTGCACGTGTGCTGAACGCGGAGGTGCCGTCCGTTCGGCGCTAGATCGGAAGGACCGTGATCGAGATCGCGAGACGGTTCGTGATGTGATCACGGAACGGATCGTGATGAGTTCGTGGGACAGATCGTGATCAAGATCGTGAGACGAATCGTGATGAGTTCACGGGACGGATCATGATGTGTTCGCGGGACGGTTCGTGATTGGATCGCGGGACGCTCGGCGATTTGGATCGCGAAGAAGTTCGACTACACCAACCGCGTTTCCTAACGCTTCCCGCTTAGCGATCTACAAGGGTATGTAGATCCACTATCCCTCTCGTAGATGCTCATCACCATGGATAGGTTTGCGTGTGCGTAGGAAAATTTTTGTTTCCCATGCGACGTTCCCCAACAGTGGCATCATGAGCTAGGTTGATGGTTCGATGAGATCTCGAGTAGAACACAAAAGGTTTGTGGGCGTTGATGCTTAGATTGCTTCCTCCCTTGGTCGTATTTTGGTTCAGCGGGATTGTGAGATGAAGCGGCCCGGACCAACATTACTCGTACGCTTACGAGAGACCGGTTCCCTCGACGCAACTTGTTGCCTAGATGGCTTGCGGGTGACAGTTTCTCTCACTTTAGTTGGATCGGATTCGACAAAGGCGGTCCTTGAGAAGGTTGAAAAGCAATCTATGTATCACCGTTGTGGTTTATGCGTAGTTGAGAATCGTTCTTGCTAGATACCCGTAGCAGCCACGTAAAACATGCAACAACAATTAGAGGACGTCTAACTTGTTTTTGCAGGGTATGTTGTGATGTGATATGGCCAATTACATGATGAGATATATGTGATGTATGAGATGATCATGTGATGTATAGAATTTCACGACTTGCATGTCGTTGAATACGGCAACCGGCAGGAGCCATAGGGTTGTCTTTAATTATTGTATGACCTGCATGTCAATCATTAAGCGCTATGTAATGCTTTACTTTATCGCTACGGTAGCAATAGTAGTAGAAGCATGTAGGGCGTGACAACCCCGATGGCGACACGTTGATGGAGATCAAGATGATGGAGATCATGGTGTCGTGCCGGTGACGATGGAGATCATGCCGGTGCTTTCTAGATGGAGATCAAAAGCACAAGTTCATGGCCATATCATGTCACTTATGATTTGCATGTGATGTTAATCCTTTTTATGCACCTTGTTTTGCTTAGGACGGCGGTAAAATTATAAGGTGATCCCTCACTTAATTTCAAGATAAATTGTGTTCTCCCCGAGTGTGCACCGTTGCGAAAGTTCGTCGTGTTGAGACACCACGTGATGATCGGGTGTGATAGACTCTACGTTCACATACAACGGGTGCAAGCCAGTGTTGCACATGCAGAACACTCGGGTTAAACTTGACGAGCCTAGCATGTACAGACATGGCCTCGGAACACAGGAGACCGAAAGGTCGAACATGAGTCATATAGTAGATATGATCAACATGATGATGTTCACCATTGCAGCCACCTCAACTCAAGTGATGATCGGACTTGAGTTGGTGAATTTGGATCATGTATCACTCGAATGATCGGAGGGATGTCAATTTGAGTGGGAGTTCTTAAGTAATATGATTAATTGAACTCATTATCATGAACATAGTCAAAGTGTCTTTGCAAATTATGTTGTAGATTACTAGCTCGCGCTGTAGCTCCCTTAAATTTTTATATGTTCCTAGAGAAATAGAGTTGAAAGATGTTGGTAGCAATATTGCGGACTGGGTCCGTGATCTGAGGATTGTCCTCATTGCTGCACAGAAGGCTTATGTCCTTAATGCACCGCTCGGTGCGCCACCCCCTCTAGCGTCGTCTATAGATGTTGTGAACATCTAACAAGCATGTTTCGATGACTACTTGATAGTTTAGTGTGTCATGCATTACGGCTTAGAATTGAGGCTCCGAAACGTTTTGAACGTCATGGAACATATGAGATGTTCTAGGAGCAGAGATTGTGATCTCAGGCTCGTGCCTATGTTGCGAGATATGAGATCTCCAACAAGATTCTTTGCCTGTAAGATGAAGGAGAATAGCTCAATCGTTGAGCATGTACTCAGATTGTCTAGGTACTACAATCGATTGAATCAAGTGGGAGTTGATCTTCCAGATAAGATAGTGATTGATATAGTTCTCCAAGTCACTGTCACTAAAGCTACTAGAACTTAGTGATGAACTATAATACACCAGGGATAGAAGTATTGATCCCTGAGCTGTTCGCGATGTTTGACACCGCGAAGGTAGAAATCAAGAAGGAGCGTCAAGTGTTGATGGTTAATCAAACCACTAGTTTCGAAAGGGCAAGAGCAAGGAGGGAAACTTCATGGATAGCAAGTCAGTTGTTGCTCCAGTGAAGCAACCCAAAGTTGAACTCAAACCCGAGACTAAGTGCTTCTATTATGAGGTGAGAGGTCGCTGAAGCGGAACAACCCTACATACTTGGTAGATAAGAAGGCTGGCAACACCGACAGAAGTATATTTGATATACGAGTTATTAATGTGTACCTTGCTAGTACTCTTAGTAGCACCTGGGTATTGGATACCGGTTCGGTTGCTAAATGTTAGTAACTCGAAATAAAAGCTACGGAATAAACGGAGAACTAGCTAAGGGTGAGGTGACGATATGTGTTGGAAGTGTTTCCAAGGTTGATGTGATCAACATCGCACGCTCTCTCTACCTTCAGGATTAGTGACGAACCTAAATAAATGTTATTTGGTGTTTTGCGTTGAGCATGAACATGATTAGATCATGTTTATTGCAATACGGTTATTCATTTAAGTAAGAGAATAATGGTTATTCTGTTTACATGAATAATACCTTCAATGGTCATGCACCCAGTGAGAATGGTTTGTTGAAATCTTGATCGTAGTAGTACACATGTTCATAACATTGATGTCAAAAGATACAAAGTGAAATAATGATAGTACCACATACTTGTGGCACTGCCGCAAAATGTCATATTGGTATAAAGTGCATGAAGAAACTCCATGGTGATGGATATTTGGACTCATTCGATTTCGAATCGGTTGAGACATCCGAACCATGCCTCTTGGGCAAGATGACTAAAGGACCCCGTTGGATGGAGCGGGCAAGTGATTCATTGGAAATGATACATGTTGATGTATGCAATCTAGTGAGTCTTGTAGTGTGCAGTGGATATCGTTATTTTCTTACCTTCACTGATGATTTGAGTAGATATAGTGTATATTTACTTAATGAAACACAAGTCTGAATCGTTTGAAAGGTTCAAGCAAATTCAGAGTGAAGTTTAAAGATCATCGTGACAAGAAGATAAAAATGGCTGCGATATGATCGTGGAGGTGAATATCTGAGTCACGAGTTTGGCATACAACTTAAAGACAAATGTGAAAGTTGTTTCACAACTAAATGCCACCTGGAACACCATAGTGTGATGGTGTGTCCGAACATCATAGTTATGCTCTATTGGACATGGTGCGTGCTATGATGTCTCTTGTCGTTTTACTACTATAATTTTGGGGTTATGCATTAGAGACAACTACATTCACTTTAAAAAGGGCACCATCTAAATCCGTTGAGATGACACCGCGTGAATTATGGTTTGATAGAAACCTAAGCTGTCATTTCTTAATATTTTGGGACGTGACACTTGTGTGGAAAATGTTTTCACCTAATGAGGTCGAACCCAAGGCGGACAAATGCATCTTCATAGAATACCCTAAGATCAGTTGGGTGAACCTTCAATCTCAGATCCTAGTGCAAAGTGTTTGTTGCTTAAACGGATCCTTTCTCGAGGAAATGTTTCTCTCGAAAGAATTGAGTGGGAGGAAGATAGAACTTGATGAGGTTGTTAAACCTTTGTTCAACCAGAGAGTAGCGCAGCGCAGAAAGATGTTTCTGTGAAGCCTATGTTAGTTGAAGAGTAAGTTAATGATGATGATCATGAAGCTTCAGGATCAAGTTACTATCGAACTTCGTAGGTCGACAAGGATGTGTACTGCTCCTGAGCGGTACGACAACTCTGTCTTGGAGGTCATGTTGTTGGACAACGATGAACCTACGAGTATGGAGAAGCGATGATGGGCCCGGATTCCGACAAATGGTTGGAGGCCATGAAATCCGAGATAGGATCCATGTATGAAAACCAAGCGTAGACTTTGGTAGGCTTGCTCGTTGGACGGCAGGTCGTTGAGTACAAATGGATCTTTAAAATGAAGACAGACACTGATGGTGAATGTCACTATTTGTAAAGCTCGACTTGTTGCAAAGATGTTTGTGACAAGTTCAAGGAGTTGACTACGATGAGACTTTCTCATTCATAGTGGTGCTAAAGTCTGTTGGAATTATGTTAGCAGTTGCTGTGTTTTCAATTATGAAATCTGGCAGATGGATGTCAAAACATCGTTTCCTTAACGGTTTACTTGAGGAAAGGTTGTATGTGATACAACCAGAAGGTTTTATCAGTCCTAAGGATGCTAAAAGGTGTGCAAGCTTTGGTGATCCTTCCATGGACTGAAGCAAGCATCTCGGAGTTGGAATATACACTTTGATGAGTTGATCAAAGTTTCTGTAGTTTATACAAAGTTTAGGAGAAACTTGTATTTGCAATAAAGTGAGTGGGAGCACTGTAGAGTTTCTGATAAGTATATGTGGTTGACATATTGTTGATCGGAAATAACGTAGAATTTCTGGAAGGCATAAAAGGTTGTTTGAAAAGTGTTTTTCAAAGGAAGACCTGGATAAAGCTACCTAATTGTTGAGCATCAAAATCTATAGAGATAGATCAAGATGCTTGATGAGACTTTCAATGAGTGCATACCTTGACAAGATTTTGAAAGAGTTCAAAATGGATCAGCCAGAGAAATAGTTCTCGTCTGATTTGTAAGGTGTGAAGTTGAGTGAGACTCAAAGCTCGACAACGGCAGAAGAAAGAGAAAGGACGAATGTCGTCCCCTATGCCTTAGCCATAGGCTCTATATTATGCCATGCTGTGTACCGCACCTATGTGTGCCTTGCCATGAGTCTGTCAAGGGGTACAAGGGTGGTCCAGGAGTGGATCACTGGACAGCGGTCGGAATTATCCTTAGTAACCAGAGGACTAAGGAAATGTTTCTTGATTATGGAGGTGATAAAGAGTTCGTCGTAAAGAGTTACGTCGATGCAAGCTTTAACACCTATCCGGATGACTAGTAGTAGCAATCTGGATACGTATAGTGGAGCAGCCATTTGGAAATAGTACCAAGTGGAGTGTGGTAGCAGTGTTTACGGTTTGACATAGAGATTTGCAAAGTACACACGGATCTGAATATCGCAGACCCGTTGACTATAAGACCTCTCTCACATGCAAAGCATGATCGAGCCCCAGAACTCATTGGGTGTTAGATTCATAACAATGCGAATCACATGGTGATGTGAACTATATTATTGACTCTAGTGCAAGTGGGAGACTGTTGGAAATATGCCCTAGAGGCAATAATAAATTAGTTATTATCATGTTTCCTTGTTCATGATAATCGTTTATTATCCATGCTATAATTGTATTGATCGGAGACTTAAATGCATGTGTGGATACATAGACAAAACCATGTCCCTAGTATGCCTCTAATGGACTAGCTCGTTGATCAAAGGATGGTTAAGGTTTCCTAGCCATGGACATGAGATGTCATTTGATAACGGGATCACATCATTAGGAGAATGATGTGATGGATAAGACCCAAACTACAAACATAGCATACGATCGTGTCAGTTTATTGCTACTGTTTTCTGCATGTCAAGTATATGTTCCTATGCCCATGAGATCATGCAACTCACAGATATCGGAGGAGTGCCTTGTGTGTATCAAACGTCGCAACGTAACTGGGTGACTATAAAGGTGCTCTACAGGTATCTTCGATGGTGTCTGTTGAGTTGGCATGGATCGAGACTGGGATTTGTTACTCCGTGTGACGGAGAGGTATCTCGGGGCCCACTCGGTAATGCAACATCACAATAAGCCTTGCAAGCAATGTGACTAATTGTTAGTTGCGGGATCTTGTATTATAGAACGAGTAAAGAGACTTGCCGGTAACGAGGTTGAACTAGGTATGGAGATACCGACGATCGAATCTCGGGCAAGTAACATACCGCAGAACAAAGGGAACGTTATACGGGATTAACTGAATCCTTGACATAGAGGTTCGACCGATAAAGATCTTCGTAGAATATGTAGGAACCAATGTGGACGTCCAGGTCCCGCCATTGGTTATTGACCGTAGAGGTGTCTCGGTCATGTCTACATAGTTCTCGAACCCGCAGGGTCTGCACACTTAAGGTTCGGTGACGTTTCGATAGTGTAGAGTTATGTATGGTGGTGACCGAAGTTTGTTCGGAGTCCTGGATGAGAACGGACGTCACGAGGAGCTCCGGAATGGTCCGGAGGTAAAGATTCATATATAGGAAGTCCCAGTTTGGTTTCCGGAAAAGTTTCGGGCTCATCGGTAGTGTACCGGGAGTGCCGGTAGTGTACCGGGAGACCTCCGGGAGGGGTACTTCGACCCCAAGAGGTCCATGGGCTGTGGGATAATAATAACCAGCCCTTAGTGGGCTTGGAAAACAGCCACAAAGGCCCATGGCGCAGGAGAGAAAGTCCTAAAGCAAAAAGTGGAAAATCAGCCAATAGGAGGCAATCCTACTCCAACTAGGATTGGAGGTGAAGTAGGATTTCTTCCCACCTCCTATTTCGGCCGACCCAAAGGCCTTGGCTGCCTCTCCTCTCCTCTCCTCCTATATATACTAGTGTATTGGGTGGTTTTTGGACCGAATTTCCGGCCACGTGCTACCCGTTACACCGGTGCATAGTTTCTCCTCTAGATCGGTTTTCTGCAGCGCTTAGGCGAAGCCCTGCCGGAATTGCTCCACCACCATCACCGGAGCGCCGTCACGCTGCCGGTGAACTCTCTCTCCTCTCCACCTCCTCTCGCTGGATCGAGACGGTGGAGATCGTCATCAAGCTGCACGTGTGCTGAACGCGGAGGTGCCGTCCGTTCGGCGCTAGATCGGAAGGACCGTGATCGTGATCGCGAGACGGTTCGTGATGTGATCACGGAACGGATCGTGATGAGTTCGTGGGACAGATCGTGATCAAGATCGTGAGACGAATCGTGATGAGTTCACGGGACGGATCATGATGTGTTCGCGGGACGGTTTGTGATTGGATCGCGGGACGCTCGGCGATTTGGATCGCGAAGAAGTTCGACTACACCAACCGCGTTTCTTAACGCTTCCCGCTTAGCGATCTACAAGGGTATGGAGATCCACTCTCCCTCTCGTAGATGCTCATCACCATGGAGAGGTTTGCATGTGCGTAGGAAAATTTTTGTTTCCCATGCGACGTTCCCCAACACACTCGGCAGTACGACTCACTCGGATATGCTAGGACCAACAGTCGGCAAGCTAGTTGAAGCATAGAGAAGGTTCTGCAGTGGGCTGACATTATGGCATCAATGCCCCATCTTGTAACATAGGAGGTGAGGGGGTGGCGCACTCTATATAAGCCACCCCCACCACATAGCTCAGGCTAGCTTCTTCTCCTTGGCTCTCTCTTGCCATTAGTCTCAGGACTTAGCTCAGGCATGGAGATCCATTCTCCTTTCTCCCTCTCAAATACACCATGTAACTCATGTTCATGAAAAATAAGCAAAGCCTCTCCGGAGCATGAGACGTAAGGTTGTTATCTCCACCGTGAGTGGCCCGAACTCGCTAAAACCACCGTGTCACCCATTTGCATCTCGATAGATCATGCTTCGTTACCCTACCCCTCTGTAATGTCAGAATCGCCCCCACGACATTTGGTGCCCATCGTGGGGGCATGGCATCTATCGAGCCATGTTGCTTATGGTTTTCTGATCCACCGGCGTGGTCCGTCCCGTCGTCTTTGGCAACATCATCATCGAGCCCCTGCTAACGGCCACTAGCGCGGCTCATCCCGCCTTCTCCGGCCTCCTCTATGACATCATCGTCGAGCTCCTGCAAATGGCCTCCTGCATGGTTCGTCCCGTCATCTCCGGCCTCGGTTACGACGCCATCGTCGAGCTCTTGCAAACGACCACCAGCGTGGTCCGTCCCATCGTCTCCTGCCTCGTCTACGAAACTAACTTCGAACTTCTGTTTTGTGGCATCGCCCATGCTTGCAACCGTTGGTGCAACACCTCAGCGGTCAGATCCCTGCATTCTACACAATATTTTCTATCTTGCATGCGTACAATAATTTTCTCCACTAGACCTCACATTATGCATGGAGTAAACATCTTTAGTTTCACATGCATGGAGTAAATAGTAGTACCTCACATTATACATGGAGTTACTAGCTATTAACGCCTTCAATTTTGCATGCGTAGACTTAATTCCTTTAGTTTTGCATGCGTGGAGTTACTAGCTATCAACGCCTTCAGTTTTGCATGCAAAGACTTAATTCCTTCGGTTTTGCATGCGTGGAGTTACTAGCTATTAACACTTTCAGTTTTCTATGCATAGACTTAATTCATTTAGTTTTGCATGCATGACATAACTAGCTATTAACGGCTTCTAGTTTCTGCATGCATGCTCTAACTAGCTATGCCTCACGCCATGCATGGAGAAATCACCATCCATTTCACATGCGTGGAGTAAAGAGACGCAGGTCTAGACGCTCTGCGCATCGCCATTCAGCCAGACGCTCCATCGTCACTCGACAGCTCCGCGCACCGTCACTCTACTAGACGCATCGTCATCACTCGGCAGCTCCGCGCATCACCATTCAGCCAAACGCTCCATCGTTACTCGGCAGCTCCGCGCGTCGTCACTCTACTAGACGCATCGTCATCACTCAGCAGCTGCGCGCATCGCCATTCAGTCGGACGCTCCATCGTCGCTCGGCAGCTCCGCGCACTGTCACTCTACTGGACACGTCGTCATCACTCGGCAGCTCCGCGCATCGCCATTCAGCTAGACGCTCCATCGTCACTCGACAGCTCCGCGCGCCGTCACTCTACTAGACGCGTCGTCATCACTCGGCAGCTCCGCGCATCGCCATTCAGCCAGACGCTCCATCGTCACTCGACAGCTCCGCGCGTCCTCACTCTACTGGACGCGTCATCATCACTCGGCAGCTCCGTGCATCGCCATTCACCCAGACGCTCCATCGTCACTCGGCAGCTCCGCGCGCCGTCACTCTACTAGACGCGTCGTCATCACTCGGCAGCTCCGCGCATCGCCATTCAGCCAGACGCTCCATCGTCACTCGGAAGCTCCGCGCGTCGTCACTCTACTGGACGCGTCGTCATCACTCGGCAGCTATGCGCATCACCATTCAGCTAGATGCTCCATCGTCACTCGACAGCTCCGCGCGTCGTCACTCTACTGGACGCGTCTTCATCATGCGGCAGCTCCGTGGATCGCCATTCAACCAGACGCTCCATTGTCACTCGGCAGCTCTGCGCGCCGTCACTCTACTAGACACGTCGTCATCACTCGGCAGCTCCGCGCATCGCCATTCAGCCAGACGCTCCATCGTCACTCAGCAGCTCCGCGCGCCGTCACTCTACTGGACATGTCGTCATCACTCGGCAGCTCCGCGCATCGCCATTCAGCCGGACGCTCCATCGTCACTCAGCAGCTCCGCACACCTCACTCTACTGGACCCGTCGTCATCACTCCGCAGCTCCGTGCGTCGCCATTCAGCCAGACGCTCCATCGTCACTCGGCAGCTCCGTGCACCGTCACTCTACAGGACGCGTCGTCATCACTCGGCAGCTCCACGCATCGCCATTCAGTCGGACGCTCCATCGTCACTCGGCAGCTCCGTGCACCGTCACTCTACAGGAGGCGTCGTCATCACTCGGCAGCTCCACGCATCGCCATTCAGTCGGACGCTCCATCGTCACTCGGCAGCTCCGCGCATCGCCATTCAGTCGAACGCTCCATCGTCACTCGACAGCTCCGCTCATCGCCACTCGATGAGACACGTCTGCGTCACTTGGCAGCTCCGCGTATTGCCACTCGATGAGACACGTCTTTGTCACTCGACAGCTCCGTGCATCGCCACTCAGCCAAACGTGCCTACTTCGCCCGACCGCTCCTGCACCATCAAACAACTGAGTCATTCGTCATACGCTGCATTCAATTAAATAGTTGTTTCCGCATCATCGAGTGTCGAGGAAGTCACACATGACGTTCACTCGGAGGCCACGCCACCTAGTGTACCTCTGTGCTCGGTTTTTTATTTTTATTCGGAACACTTCACTTCCGCTTCTTTTGGGTCCAGTACTCAAACGAGTTCAGTCGGATATTGCACTCTGTTAGACCCTTGCCGGTCCCAAACCAACAAGCACCTGTCACACCCAGTTGGTGTCTATAGGTGTTATTTACACAATATTTCAGCAAATATCAGGTTACTTCAAGAACTTTTTATGTTGGCTTGTGCTATTTTTTGTACACAGGTTACGCGTTCACTCGACGCATCTGTGCACCATCTTCGTCGCTACTCAGGCTCAGTCGCTGCGACGATCATTCGTGTGTTTCCACTTGTTCAAACGCCTCCTTGATGGCATGATGGACTTGGCTGCCCCGCCGCCACCACTTGATCGACTATCTGTTCGACGAAAAACTCGACTCGGCCGCCCTGCGCTCCATCACTTGGTTGATTCCTCTTTAACGACAAGCTCGACTCGGCCGCCCCGTGCGCCATCACTTGGTCGACTCCACTCCGACGGATGCATCTTCATCACTCGGCCGCCCCGCCCGTCGCCACTCTGACGGATGCGTCTTCATCACTCGGCCGCCCTGCACATCTCCACTCCGACGGATGCATCTCCATCACTTTGCCGCCCCGCGCATCGCCACTCCGATGGATGCGTCTTCATCAATCGGCCGCCTTGCACGTCGCCACTCTAATGGATGCGTCTTCATCACTCGGCCGCCCCACGCGTCGCCACTCCGATGGATGCGTCTTCATCACTCCGCCGCCCCGCGCATCGCCATTCTGACGGACGCGTCTTCATCACTCGACAGCCCCGCGCGTCGCCACTCCATCTGGCACGTCTTCATCATTAATCCGCCTCGCGCACCATCGCATGGCTTAGCCACGATTCCGTATCACCTAAGTCAAAAACTACTCTGAGTGCGGACATGCTCCACACTGGGGGCTTAGCTCCGATTCCGTATCGCCTAAGTCAAAAACTACTCCAAGTGCGGACATGCTCCATACTCGGGTGCTTAGCTGCGATTCCGTATCGCCTAAGTCAAAAACTACTCCGAGTGCGGACATGCTCCACACTCGGGGCTTAGCTACGATTCCGTATCGCCTAAGTCAAAAACTACTCCGAGTGCGGATATGCTCCACACTCGGGGGCTTAGCTGCGATTCCGTATCGCCTAAGTCAAAAACTACTCCGAATGCGGACATGCTCCACACTCGGGTGCTTAGCTGCGATTTCGTATCGCCTAAGTCAAAAACTACTACGAGTGCGGACATGCTCCACACTCGGGGGCTTAGCTGCGATTTCGTATTGCCTAAGTCAAAAACTACTCCGAGTGCGGACATGCTCCACACTCGGGTGCTTAGCTGCCATTCCGTATCGCCTAAGTCAAAAACTACTCCGAGTGCGTACATGCTCCACACTCCGGTGCTTAGCTACGATTCCGTATCACCTAAGTCAAAAACTACTCTGAGTCCAGACATGCACCACACTCGGGGGCTTAGCTGCGATTCCGTATCGCCTAAGTCAAAAACTACTCTGAGTGCGGACATGCTCCACATTCGGGGGCTTAGCTGCGATTCCGTATAGCCTAAGTCAAAACTCCGAGTGCGGACATGCTCCACACTTAGGTGCTTAGCTGCGATTCCGTATCGCGTAAGTGAAAAACTACTCCGAGTGCGGACATGCTCCACACTCGGGGGCTTAGCTGCGATTCCGTATCGCCTAAGTCAAAAACTACTCCGAGTGCGGACCTGCTCCACACTCAGGGGCTTAGCTAGGATTTTGTATCACCTAAGTCAAAAACTACTCCGAGTGCGGTCATGCTCCAGACTCGGGGGCTTAGCTGCGATTCCGTATTGCCTAAATCAAAAACTACTCCGAGTGCGGACATTCTTCACACTCGGGGGCTTAGCTGCGATTTCGTATCGCCTAAGTCAAAATTACTCCGAGTGCGGACATGCTCCACACTCAGGGGCTTAGCTGTGATTCCGTATCGCCTAAGTCAAAAACTACTCCGAGTGCGGACATGCTCCACACTCGGGGGCTTAGCTGCGATTCCGTATCGCCTAAGTCAAAAACTACTCCGAGTGCGGACATGCTCCACACTCGGGTGCTTAGCTGCGATTTTGTATCGCCTAAGTCAAAAACTACTCCGAGTGCGGACATGCTCCACACTCGGGGGCTTAGCTGTGATTTCGTATCGCCTAAGTCAAAAACTACTCAGAGTGCGTACATGCTCCACACTCAGGGCTTTAGCTACGATTCCATATGGCCTAAGTCAAAAACTACTCCGAGTACGGAGATGCTCCACACTCGGGGGCTTAGCTGCGATTCCGTATCGCCTAAGTCAAAAACTACTCCGAGTGCGGATAACCTCCACACTCAGAGGCTTAGTTGTGATTCCGTATTGCCTAAGTCAAAAACTACTCTGAGTAAGGACATGATCCACACTCGGGGGCTTAGCTGTGAACCTGATTCGCCTAAGTTAGGAGCTACTCCGAGTGAGGACAACATCCACACTCGGGTACTTAGCCATGATCCAGAAATCATATAAAGCAGACTCAATAAACATTCAGCATGCCAACCACATGAAGATTTGCCCGACTAGCCTAGTTCCAGGTTACATCTAATTACTGTGCCCAACGCACAAGGATCGGTCCGACTGATTCAGCTCCAGATTGCAACAAATTACTACGCCAAGCGCATCAGAGTTCACCTGTTTAGTTTAGTTCCGCACTGGAAGACATAAACCCTCTGCCCGACTCATCTAGTCCGACAGAGGCTCGGGGACTACACCCAGTGGGTGCACTTAGCGTGCCCCCACTAGAAGAGAAATAAAAGAAACATTATGCTCGGTCAGGTCCAACAATAACATTCAAGTTTAAATAAGCTCCGCAGACTCCAATCGACCGCCAACAATCAGTCAAAGTCTCAGGGGCTACTGTCGGGGATACACAAAATAGGTAGCCCATGAAGGGTCAAAATATCATAACAGCCTGGGGTCCACATTTCAGGTGGGTCCAGATAAATACATTCATACTATCCACTTGGCATGCAACGTTCCATCCACTCGGATGACAATCAACCACTCGGCAGTACAAACCACTTGGCAGTATGGCTCACTCGGCAGTACGACTCACTCGGATATGCTAGGACCAACAGTCGGCAAGCCAGTCGAAGCATAGAGAAGGTTCTAAAGTGGGCTGACATTATGGCATCAATGCTCCATCTTGTAACATAGGAGGTGAGGGGGTGGCGCACTCTATATAAGCCATCCCCACCACATAGCTCAGGCTAGGTTCTTCTCCTTGGCTCTCTCTCGCCATTTGTCTCAGGACTTAGCTCAGGCATGGAGATCCGTTCTCCTTTCTCCCTCTCAAATACACCATGTAACTCATGTTCATGACAAATAAGCAAAGCCTCTCTGGAGCACGAGACGTAGGGTTGTTATCTCCATCGTGAGAGGCCCGAACTCGCTAAAACCACCGTGTCACCCATTTGCATCTCGATAGATCATGCTCCGTTATCCTACCCCTCTCTAATGTCAGAATCGCCCCCACGACAACTTCCTCTCTCTATTTTGATTCTCAAAATACAATTTTCTCTTGGAGATCTATTTGATGTAATGACTTTTGCTGTGCGTTTGTTTGGATCCTATGAATTTTGAGTTCATGATCAGTTTCTATCCATGGATATTATTTGAGTCTTCTTTGATCTCTTATATGCATGATTACTTATAGCCTCGTATTTCTTCTTCGAGTCTTTGGTTTATTTACTCCAACTAGATCGATTTTCTTGCCATGGGAAGAGGTGCTTTGTGATGGGTTCGATCATGTAGTGTTATTTCCCAGTGACAGAAGGGGAAGCAAGGCACGCGTGTATCGTTGCCATTAAGTATAACAAGATGGGGTCTATTCCTACATGAATAGATCTTGTCTATATCATACCACCGTTTGCAACCTCTTGAGCTTGCGTTGGTTTTCCCTTGAAGAGGAAAGGGTGATGCAGCGAAGTAGACAAGTATTTCCCTCAGTTGATGAGAACCAAGGTATCAATTCAATAGGAGGAACAAGCAAGTTATCAATGGATGCACCTAGACAAACAATCAAACATTTGCACCCAACGCTATAAAGGGGTTGTCAATCCCTTCACGATTACTTGCAAGGATTAGATCTGATAGAGATAGATGTAAAAGATTGTGGAAAGTAAAAAGTAAATAAATTGCAGCAAGGTATTTTTTTTATAGATCTGAAAATATAATATGGAAAGTAGACCCGGGAGGCATAGGTTTCACTAGAGGCTTCTCTCTTGAAGGAAAATAACACGGTGGGTGAACAAATTACTGTCGAGCAATTGATAGAAAAGCGAAAAATTATGACGATATCCAAGGCAATGATTATGCATATAGGCATCACGTCCATGTCAAGTAGACCAAAACGATTCCGCATCTACTACTATTACTCCATGCATCGACCGACTCTTGCCTTCATCTAGAGTATTAAGTTCATGAAGAACAAAATAACACATTAAGTAAGATGACATGATGTAGAGGGATAAAATCAAGCAACATGATGAAAACCCCAACTTGTTACCCTTGATGGCAACAATACAATACGTGCCTTGCTACCCCTACTGTCACTGGGTGAGGACACCGCAAGATTGAACCCAAAACTAAGCACTTCTACCATTGCAAGAATTACCAATCTAGTTGGCCAAACCAAATCAATAACTCGAAGAGACTTACAAAGATATGAAATCATGCATATAAGAATTCATAGGAGAACCAAATAATATTCATAGATAAGCTGATCATAAACCCACAATTCATCGGATCTCAACAAACACACCACAAAAGAGTATTACATCGGATAGATCTCCATGAAGATCATTAAGAACATGGTATTGAAGCACAAAGAGAGAGAAGAAGCCATCTAGCCACTAGCTATGAACCCGTAGGTCTGTGGTCAACTACTCACGCATCATCGGAGGGGCAATGGAGTTGATGTACATGCCCTCTGTGATCGAGTCCCCCTCCGACAGATTACCAGAAAAGGCTCTAAGATTGGATATCTCGGGAACAGATGGTTGCGGTGGCGGAAAAGTGTTTGCGTGGCTCTTTTTGGTATTGGGGGAATATTTGGGTATTTATAGGATGAAGATTAGGGTTAGGAGTCCTGCCGGGGAGTCACAAGCCAGGGGGCGCCCCCCTGGCCATGCCAGGGTGGCTTGTGACCTCCTGGCTGGTCTCCTGGCCCCCTCTCCAAGTCTGGTAGGTGTCTTCTGGTCCAAGAAAAATCATCGTGAAGATTTTATTCCATTTGGACTCCGTTTAATATTCCTTATCTGCAATACTCAAAAACAAGGCAAAAATAGAAACTGGCACTAGGCTCTAGATTAATAGGTTAGTCCCAAAAAGAATATAAAATAGCAT
This sequence comes from Hordeum marinum, assembly GCA_022496015.1. Classification (NCBI taxonomy): domain Eukaryota; kingdom Viridiplantae; phylum Streptophyta; class Magnoliopsida; order Poales; family Poaceae; genus Hordeum; species Hordeum marinum. The sequence goes on along the minus strand of CM039674.1, from coordinate 424,455,675 downwards.
ATTAAGGCATATAAAACATCCAAAACAGATAATATAACATCATGGAACAATCAAAAATTATAGATACGTTGGACATGTATCAAGCATCCCCAAGCATAATTCCTGCTCATCCTCGAGTAAGTAAATGATAAAAACATAATTTTGGATGTGGAATGCCACCTAACATATTTATCCATGTAATATTCTTTATTGTGGCATGAATGTTCAGATCCATAAGACTCAAAACAAAAGCTTAATGTTGACATAAAAACAATAATATTTCAAGCATACTAGCAAAGCAATTGTATGTCTTCAAAATATAATGGCAAAAGAAAGTTATCCCTACAATATCATATGGTCTGGCTATGATCCATCTTCCCCATACAAAGTATTTATATCATGCAAAACCGTGATGACAAGTCAAGCAATTGTTTCACACCTTTTATGTTCTCAAAAAATTTCAACTCTCACGAATACATGAGCGTGCGCCATGGATATATCACTATAGGTGGAATAGAATATGGTGGAGGTTGTGAAGAAAAAGTAGAAGATAGTCTCATATCAACTAGGTGTATCAACAGGCTATGGAGATGCCCATTAATAGATATCAATGTGAGTGAGTAGGGATTGCCATGCAACGGATGCATTGGAGATATAAGTTTATGAAATCTCAAAAGGAAACTAAGTGGGTGTGCATCTAACTTGCTTGCTCATGAAGACCTAGGGCAATTTGAGGAAGCCCATCATTGGAATATACAAGCCAAGTTTTATAATGAAAAATTCCCACTAGTATATGAAATTGAAAAAATAGGAGACTCTCTATCATGAAGATCATGGTGCTACTTTGAAGCACAAGTGTGAAAAAAGATAGTAGCATTGTCCCTTCTCTCTTTCTCTAATTTTTATTTTATTTTATTTTGGTGGGCATATAAGGCCTCTTTTTTTTATTTGGATTTCGCTGGCCTCTTTTATTTTTCATAAAGTCCAGAATCTCATCCCCACTTGTGAGGGAATCATAGCTTCCATCATCCTTTCCTCACATGGGACAATGCTCTAATAACGATGGTCATCAAACTTTTATTTACTTACAACTCAAGAGTTACAACTCGATATCTAGAACAAACTATGACTCTCTATGAATGCCTCCAGTGGTGTACGAGGATGTACAATGATCTAGCATAGCAAATGTCATCAAAAAACAGACGAGCCATGAAAATATCATGCTAGCTATCTTACGATCATGCAAAGCAATATGAAAATGCTGGTGCATGTCATAATAAATGAAACAGTGGAGGTTGCATGGAAATATATCTCGGAATGGCTACAGAAATGCCATAATAGGTAGGTATGGTGGTTTTTTTGAGGAAATATATATGGTGGGTTTAATGCACGGGCGAAAGTTGCGCGGTACTAGAGAGGCTAGCAAAAGTGGAAAGGTGAGAGTGCGTATAATCCATGAACTCACATTAGTCATAAAGAACTCAAATGCTTATTGCAAAAGTCTATTAGTCATCGAAGAAAAGTATTAGATGCATGCTCTTAGGGGAGATGTTGGTAGGAGTAAACCATCGCGCGCTCCTGACCCTCACACAAAGGTCGACAATCAATAAACAAGTCATGCTCCGACTTCCTTACATAACGGTTCACCAGACGTGCATGCTACGGGAATCACAAACCTTTACACAAGTATTTTTACCAATTCACAATTACTTCCTAACATGACTCTTAATATTACCATCTTTATATCTCAAAACTTTATGCAAGGAATCAAACTTCTCATAATACTCAATGCACTTAATATGGAAGTTTTATTATATCCCTCTTGGATACCTATCATATTAGGACTAAATTCATAACCTAAACCAATTAACATGCTGTTTAGGACTCTAAAAATAATATAAGTGAGGTACAAGAGTTCAATTATTTCTATAAAACAAAACACCACCGTGCTTTAAAAAGATATAAGTGAAGCACTTGAGCAAAATTGCCTATGTCAAAAGATATAAGTGAAGCACATAGAGTATTCTAATAAATTCATTATTCATGCGTGTCTCTCTCAAAAGATGTCTACAGAAAGTATGATTGTGGCAAACTAAAAATCAAAGACTCATATCATACAAGACGCTCCAAGCAAAACACATATCATGTGGTGAATAAAAATATAGCCTCAAGTAAATTTACCGATGGATTGAAGATGAAAGAGGGGATGCCTTCTGGGGAATCCCCAAGCTTAGGATATTCTGAATCATTGAAAATGGCTTGGGGTGCCTTGGGCATCCCCAAGATTAGGCTATTGCCACTCCTTATTCCATAGTCCATCAAATCTTTACCCAAAACTTGAATACTTCACAACACAAAACTCAACAGAAAACTCATGAGATCTGTTAGTATAAGAAAAATAATTCACTAATTTAGGTACTGTTGTGAAATAATACTTTATTTATATTGGTGTAATATCTACTGTATTCTAACTTCTCCATGGTTCATACCCCCCGATACGACCCATAGGTGCATCAAAATAGGTAAACAACACAAAGAAAACAGAATCTGTCAAAAAACCAGAATAGTCTGTAGCAATCTGAAAACTTCGGATACTTCTGTAACTCCAAAGATTCTGAAAAAAAAGGAAAACATGGGAAATTTGGATATCAATCTTGTGTATAACTTTGATACTCATTCGACGCTCTGAAAAATTTATAAAAATTCTGGAGTGGGCGCAAAAGTTTCTGTTTTTCAACAAGATCAAATCAACAATCACCATAGACCATCCGAAAGGTCTTACTTGGCTCAAACACTAATTAAAACAACAAAAAACAATTGTTACAGAGGTAACAATATGTGAAACACTCAAAAACATAAGCAAAAAACAGAACACAAAAATAAAATTGGGTTGCCTCCCAACAAGCGCTATTGTTTAACGCCCCTAGCTAGGCATAACACAATAGATCTAGGTATTCTCATCTTTGGTATGAAATCCAGAAGTAGCTCTCATAATAGATTCATAAGTAAATTTTATTTTATTTCTAGGAAAGTGTTCAATGCCTTTCCTTAACATAAATTGGAATCTAATGTTTCCTTCTTTCATATCAATAATTGCACCAATCGTTCTAAGGAAAGGTCTACCAAGAATAATAGGACATGTAGGATTGCAATATATATCAAGAACAATGAACTCTACGGGAACATAATTCCTATTTTCGACAATAATAACATCATTAACCCTTCCCATAGGTTTATTAATAGTGTAATCCGCAAGAGGCAAATTTAAAGAGCAATCATCAAGATCATGGAAACCTAGCACATCACATAAAGTTTTCGGAATCGTGGAAATACTAGCACCCAAATCACACAAAGTATGACACTCATAATATTTAATTTTAATCTTAATATTAGGTTCCCACTCATCATGAAGCTTTCTAGGTATAGAAATTTCCAACTCAAGTTTTTCTTCAAAAGATTTCATCATAGCATCAAAGATATGTTTAGTAAAAGCCTTATTTTGATTATAAGCATGCGAAGAAGTCAACATGGATTGCAACAAGGAAATACAATCAATCAAAGAACGACTATCATAATTAAAGTCCTTGAAATCCAAAAGAGTGGGTTTATTGCTATTTAAAGTTTTGACCTCTTCAATCCCACTTTTATCAATCTTAGCATTAAGATCTATATACTCTGAATCATTGGGATGACTTTTAACTAAAGTTGACTTATCTCTAGTACCATCTTTATCAGGATTCATATTGGAAAACAAAGATTCAATAGGAGTCACATCAATCACCTTGAGATCTTCATCATTACTAAAAGATTCTGGCTTTGCGGCCATTTTATTGACTAAGGTAGCTTGTTTATCAGAAATTTGGCCTACTAAATCTTCAAGATGAGCAAACTGAGATTTCAAACCATAAAACTCCTTAGACATATCATCAAGCTCTTTATTAATGTATTCTAGCATAGCCTTTTGTTCTTTAAGCTTGTTTCTAAAGAAACTATTGTGGTCAAATTGGAGCGACATGAAACTTTTAGCATTATCCTCAATATCTTCCAACTTCCTAAGATAAGGATCAAAGCTTTTGGGTTGAGCCATAAAGACGAGAGAACGATCTAACACACAAGCAAAAAAGCAAATGAAAAGGCGAACGAAAGAAGGACGAATAAAAAGGCAAATCTTTTTGGTATTTTCCGAAAATTGTTTTAGAAGTGGGAGAGAGGAAAATGAGAGACTAAAGACAAATAATGTAAATGCAAGAGATGAGTTTGTGATGGTTACTTGGTAGGCTTTATGTAGACTTGCATGTATCCTCCCCGGCAACGGCGCCAAAAATCCTTCTTGCTACCTCTTGAGCTTGTGTTGGTTTTCCCTTGAAGAGGAAAGGGTGATGCAGCGAAGTAGATAAGTATTTCCCCAAGTTGATGAGAACCAAGGTATCAATCCAGTAGGAGGAACAAGCAAGTTACCAATGGATGCACCTACACAAACAATCAAAATCTTGCACCCAACGCTATAAAGGGGTTCTCAATCCCTTCACAGTTAGTTGCAAGGATTAGATCTGATAGAGATAGATGTAAAAGATTGCGGAAAGTAAAAACTAAATAAATTGTAGCAAGGTATTTTTTGTGTATAGATCTGAAAATATAATATGGAAAGTAGACCCGGGGGCCATACGTTTCACTAGGGGCTTCTCTCTTGAAGGAAAATAACACGGTGGGTGAACAAATTACTGTCGAGCAATTGATAGAAAAGCGAATAATTATGACGATATCCAAGGAAATGCTTATGCATATAGGCATCACGTTTGTGTCAAGTAAACCAAAATGATTCTGCATCTACTACTATTACTCCACACATCGACTGACTCCTGCATGCATCTAGAGTATTAAGTTCATGAAGAACAGAGTAACATATTAAGTAAGATGACATGATGTAGAGGGATAAACACAAGCAATATGATGAAAACCCCATATTGTTACCCTTGATGGCAACAATACAATACGTGTCTCGCTACCCCTACTGTCACTAGGTGAGGACACTACAAGATTGAACCCAAAACTAAGCACTTCTCCCATTGCAAGAATTACCAATCTAGTTGGCCAAACAAAATCAATAACTCAAAGAGACTTACACACATATGCCATCATGCATATAAGAATTCAAAGAAGAACCAAATAATATTCATAGATAAGCTGATCATAAACCCACAATTCATCGGACCTCGACAAACACACTACAAAAGAGTATTACATTGGATGGATCTCCATGAAGAGAAAACGGTATTGAAGAACAAAGAGAGAGAAGAAGTCATCTAGCCATTGGGGAACGTTGCATGGGAAACAAAAAAATTCCTACGCACATGCAAGATCTATCCATGGTGATGAGCATCTACGAGAGGGAGAGTGGATCTACACACCCTTGTAGATCGCTAAGAAAGGCGGTTGGTGTAGTCAAACGTCTTCGCGATCCAAATCGCCGAGCGTCCCGCGATCTCATCACGATACGTCCCATGATTCAATCACGATCCGTCCCACGAACTCATCACGATCCGTCCCGCGAACTCATCATGATCCGTCTCGCGATCTTGATCACGGTCCTTCCGATCTAGCGCCGAACGGACGGCACCTCCACGTTTAGCACACGTACAGCTCGATGACGATCTCCGCCTTCTTGATCTAGCAAGAGGGAGAAGAGAGGTAGATGATTTATCTGGCAGCGCGACGGCGTTGCGGCGATGGTGGTGGAGCTATTCCGGCAGGGCTTCGCCTAAGCACTGCAGAAAACCAATCTATAGGAGAGGTAGCACATGGCTATTAGGGTTAGCTTTTTCCTATAAATCCTCTATTATATATAGGAGGGAGGGAGGGGAGGAGGCAGCCTCAAACCCTCAAGGTTTGGTTGAAATTGGAGGTGGAGGAGTCCTACTCCAATCCTATTAGGAGTAGGATTCCTCTTTTCCACTTAGAAACTCTTTCCACCTCTCCACCTTTGGATTTTTCCTTTTCAAACCACTCCAGCCGCATGGGCCCTTAGAGGAGGCTTCAGCCAGCCCACCAGGGGCTGGTTTACCTCCTCCCACAGCCCATGTAGCCTCTTGGGTCGAAATACCTCTCCCGATGGTCCCCCGGTACACTACCGACACTCCCGGTACACTACCGATGAGCCCGAAACTTTTCTGGTGACCAAAGTAGGACTTCCTATATATCAATCTTTACCTTCGGACCATTCCAGAGCTCCTCATGACATCCGATATCTCATCTAGGACTCCAAAAAACCTTCGGTAACCACCATACATAACTCTATGCTACCGAAACGTCAACGAACCTTAAGTGTGCAGACCCTGTGGGTTCGAGAACTATGCAGACATGACCGAGACACCTCTATGGTCAATAACCAATAGCGGGACCTGGATGCCCATATTGGTTCCTACATATTCTACAAAGATCTTTATTGGTCGAACCTCTATGTCAAGGATTCAGTTAATCCCGTATGATGTTCCCTTTGTTCTTCGGTATGTTACTTGCCCAAGATTCGATCGTCGGTATCTCCATACCTAGTTCAACCTCGTTACCGGCAAGTCTCTTTACTCGTTCTGTAATACAAGATCCCGTGACTAACACTTAGTCACATTGCTTGCAAGGCTTCTTGTGATGTTGTATTACCGAGTGGGCCCTAAGATACCTATCCGTCACACGGAGTAACAAATCCCAGTCTTGATCCATGCCAACCCAACAAACACCCTCAGAGATACCTTTAGAGCACCTTTATAGTCACCCAGTTATGTTGCGATGTTTGATACACACAAGGTACTCCTCCGGTGTCAGTGAGTTGCATGATCTCATGGTCATAGGAACAAATACTTGACATGTATAATCAACTGACACGATCATATGCTACGTTTGTACTTTGTGTCTTGTCCATCACATCATTATCCTAATGATGTGATCCCGTTATCAAATGACATCTCATGTCAATGACTAGGAAACTATAGACATCTTTGATCAACGAGCTAGTCTATTAGAGGCATACTAGGGATATGGTGTTGTCTATGTATTCACACATGTATCTGAGTTTCCGATCAACACAATTATAGCATGGATAATAAACGATTATCATGAACAAGGAAATATGATAATAACCAATTTATTATTGCCTCTAGGGCATATTTCCAACAGTCTCCCACTTGCACTAGAGTCAATAATCTAGTTCACATCACCATGTGATTCGCATTGTTATGAATCTAACACCCAACGGGTTCTGGGGCTCGATCATGCTTTGCATGTGAGAGAGGTCTTATAGTCAACGGGTCTGCGACATTTAGATCCGTGTGTACTTTGCAAATCTCTATGTCAAACTGTAAACACTGCTACCACACTCCACTTGGAGCTATTCCAAATGTCTGCTCTACTATACGTATCCATATTACTACTAAGAGTCATTTGGATTGGTGTCAAAGCTTGCATCGACGTAACTCTTTACGATGAACTCTTTATCACCTCCATAATCGAGAAACATCTCCTTTGTGCTCTGGTTACTAAGGATAATTTTGACCGCTGTCCAGTGATCCACTCCTGGATCACTTTTGTACCCCTTGACAGACTCATGGCAAGGCACACACCAGGTGCAGTACACATCATGGCATAATATAGAGCATATGGCTCATGCATAGGGGACGACATTCATCCTTTCTCTTTCTTCTGCCGTGGTCGAGCTTTGAGTCTCACTCAAGTTCACACCTTACAAATCAGGCGAGGACACTTCTCTCTGACTAATCCATTTTGAACTCTTTCAAAATCCTGTCAAGGTATGTACTCATTCAAAGTCTCATCAAGCATCTTGATCTATCTCTATAGATCTTGATGCTCAACAATTAGGTAGCTTTATCCAGGTCTTCCTTTGAAAAACTCATTTCAAACAACCCTTTATGCTTTCCAGAAATTCTACATCATTTCCGATCAACAATATGTCAACCACATATGCTTATGAGAAACTCTATAGTGCTCCCACTCACTTTATTGTAAATACAAGTTTCTGATAAACTTTGTATACACTCAAAAACTTTGATCACCTCATCAAAGTGTATATTCCAACTCCGAGATGCTTGCTTCAGTCCATAGAAGGATCACTGAAGCTTTCTCACCTTTTAGCATCCTTAGGACTAACAAAACCTTCTGGTTGTATCACATACAACGTTTCCTCAAGTAAACTGTTAAGGAAACGATGTTTTGTCATCCATGTGCCAGATTTCATAATTGAAAAATGTAGCAACTGCTAACATAATTCCAACAGACTTTAGCATCACTACGAGTGAGAAAGTCTCATCGCAGTCAACTCTTTGAACTTGTCAGAAACCTATTTGTGACAAGTCGAGCTTTATAAATGGTGGCATTTACCATCAGCGTCTGTCTTCATCTCAAAGGTCCATTTGTACTCGACGACCTGCCGTCCAACGAGCAAGTCTACCAAAGTCTATACTTGGTTTTCATACATGGATCCTTTCTCGGATTTCATGGCCTTTAACCATTTGTCGGAATCTGGGCCCATCATCGCTTCTCCATATCTCATAGGTTCATCGTTGTCCAACAACATGACCTCCAAGACAGGGTTGTCGTACCACTCACGAGCAATACGCATCCTTATCGACCTACGAGGTTCGATAGTAACTTGATCTGAAGCTTCATGATCATCATAATTTACTTCCTCTTCAACTGACGTAGGTTACACAGAAACATCTTTCTGCGCTGCGCTACTCTCTGGTTGAAACAAAGGTTCAACAACCTCATCAAGTTCTATCTTCCTCCCACTCAATTCTTTCGAGAGAAACATTTTCTCGGGAAAGGACCCGTTTTAGCAACAAACACTTTATGCTTGGATCTGAGATAGAAGGTTCACCCAACTGTTCTTAGGGTAATCTATGAAGATGCATTTGTCCACTTTGGGTTCGAGCTCATTAGGTGAAAACATTTTTCCACAGAAGCGTCGCAGCCCCACACATTAAGAAATGACAGCTTAGGTTTCTATCAAACCATAATTCACATGGTGTCATCTCAACGGATTTAGATGGTGCCCTATTTAAAGTGAATGTACTTATCTCTAATGCATAACCCCAAAACTATAGTAGCAAAACGATAAGAGACATCATAGCCTGCACAATATCCAATAAAGCATGACTATGACGTTCGGCCACACCATCACACTATGGTGTTCCAGGTGGCGTGAGTTGTGAAACGACTTTCACATTGTCTAAAGTTGTATGCCAAACTCGTAACTCAAATATTCTCCTCCACAATCATATCGCAGACATTTTTATCTTCTTGTCATGATGATCCTAAACTTCACTCTGAATTTGCTTCAACTTTTCAAATGATTCAGACTTGTGTTTCATTAAGTAAACATACACTATATCTACTCAAATCATCAGTGAAGGTAAGAAAAAAACGATATCCACCGCACGCTACAAGACTCATTGGATTGCATACATCAACATGTATCATTTCCAATAAATCACTTGCCCGCTCCATCAATCCGGTAAATGGGGTCCTTATTCATCTTGTCCAAGAGGCATGGTTCGCATGTCTCAACTGATTTGAAATCGAATGAGTCCAAAGATCCATCAACATGGAATTTGTTCATGCGCTTTATACCAATATGACATTTAGCGGCAGTGCCACAAGTATGTGGTACTATCATTATTAACTTTGTATCTTTTGTCATCAATATTATGAACATGTGTATTACCATGATCATGATTCAACAAACCATTCTCACTGGGTGCATGACCATTGAAGGTATTATTCATGTAAACAGAATAACAATTATTCTCTAACTTATATGAATAACCGTGTTGCAATAAACACGATCTAATCACGTTCATGCTCAACGCAAAACACCAAATAACATTAATTTAGATTTGTCACTAATCCCGAAGGTAGAGAGAGTGTGCGATGTCGATCCCATCAACCTTGGAAACATTTCCAACACACATCGTCACCTCACCCTTAGCTAGTCTGCGTTTATTCCGTAGCTTTTACTTCGAGTTACTAACATTTAGCAACCGAACCGGTATCCAATACCCAGGTGCTATTAGGAGTAATAGCAAGGTACACATCAATAACACATATATCAAATACACTTGTGTCGATGTTGCCAGCCTTCTTATTTACCAAGTATCTAGGGTTGTTCCGCTTCAGCGACTGCTCACCTCATAATAGAAGCACTTAGTCTCAGGTTTGGGTTCAACTTTGGGTTGCTTCATGGAGCAGCAACTGACTTGCCATCCATGAAGTTTCCCTCCTTGCCCTTGCCCTTCTCAAAACTAGTGGTTTTACTAACCATCAACACTTGATGCTCCTTCTTGATTTCTAACTTCGTGGTGTCAAACAACGCGAACAGCTCAGGGATCATTATTTCTATCCCTGGCATTTTTTAGCTCATCACCAAGTTCTAGTAGCTTAGTGACAGTGACGTGGAGAACTATATCAATCACTATCTTATCTGGAAGATACACTCCCACTCGATTCAAGCGATTGTAGCACCAGACAATCGGAGCACATGCTTAACGATTGAGCTATTCTCTTTCGTCTTGCAGGAAAAGAATCTTGTTGGAGATCTCATATCTCACAACATGGGCATGAGCCTGACATCCCAATTTCAGCTCTTAGAATATCTCATATGTTCCGTGACGTTCAAAACATTTTGGAGCCTCAATTCTAAGCCGTAATGCATGACGCACTAAACTATCAAGTAGTCATCAGAACGTGCCTGTTAGATGTTCACAACATCTACAGACGACGCTAGAGGGGGTGGCGCACCGAGTGGTGCATTAAGGACATAAGCCTTCTACGCAGCAACGAGGACAATCCTCAGATCACGGACCCAGTCCGCAATATTGCTACCATCATCTTTCAACTCTATTTCTCTAGGAACATATAGAAATTCAAGGGAGCTACAGCGCGAGCAAGTAATCTACAAAATAATTGGCAAAGACACACTGACTATGTTCATGATAAGGAGTTCAATTAATCATATTACTAAAGAACTCCCACTCAAATTGACATCCCTCCAGTCATTCGAGTGATACATGATCCAAATTCACCAACTCAAGTCCGATCATCAGGTGAGTTGAGGTGGTTTCAATGGTGAACATCATCATGTTGATCATATCTACTATATGACTCATGTTCGACCTTTCGGTCTCTTGTGTTCCGAGGCCATGTCTGTACATGCTAGGCTCATCAAGTTTAACCCGAGTGTTCTGCATGTGCAAAACTATCTTGCACCCGTTGTATGTGAACGTAGAGTCTATCAGACCCGATCATCACGTGGTGTCTCGACATGACGAACTTTCGCAACGGTGCATACTCGGGGAGAACACAATTTATCTTGAAATTAAGTGAGGGATCACCTTATAATGCTACCGTCGTCCTAAGCAAAACAAGGTGCATAAAAGGATTAACATCACATGCAAATCATAAGTGACATGATATGGCCATGAACTTGTGCTTTTGATCTCCATCGTGAAAGCACCGGCATGATCTCCATCGTCACCGACATGACACCATGATCTCCATCATCTTGATCTTTATCAACGTGTCGTCATCGGGGTTGTCGCGCCCACCATGCTTCTACTACTATTGCTACCGTTTAGCGATAAAGTAAAGCATTACATAGCGCTTAATGATTGACACGCAGGTCATACAATAATTAAAGACAACCCTATGGCTCCTGCCGGTTGCCGTACTCATCGACATGCAAGTCGTGATATTCTATACAACACATGATCACCTCATATGTCACATATATCTCATCATGTAATTGGCCATATCATATCACAACATACCCTGCAAAAACAAGTTAGACGTCGTCTAATTGTTGTTGCAAGTTTTACGTGGGTGCTATGGGTATCTAGCAGGAACAATTCTCACATACGCATAAACCACATCGGTGATAGATAAGTTGATTTTCAACCTTCTCAAGGACCGCCTTTGTCGAATCCGATCCAACTAAAGTAGGAGAAACAGGCACCCGCCAGCCATGTTTGTACAACGAGGTTACACGCCAGTTGATGGAACCGGTCTCTCATAAGCGTACGAGTAAGGTTGGTTCGGGCCGCTTCATCCCACAATACCGCTGAACCAAAACACGACCAAGGGAGGAAGCGATCTAAGCATCAACGCCCCAAACTCTTTGTGTTATACTCGAGATCTCATCTACACATAGACCTAGCTCATGAGCAACTATTGGGGAACGTTGCATGAGAAACAAAAATTTTGCTACGCACACGCAAGATCTATCCATGGTGATGAGCATCTACGAGAGGGAGAGTGGATCTACATACCCTTATAGATCGCTAAGCGGGAAGCGTTAAGAAACGCGGTTGGTGTACTCGAACATCTTCGTGATCCAAATCGCCGAGCATCCCGCGATCTCATCATGATCCGTCCCGCGATCCAATGACGATCCGTCCCACAAACTCATCATGATCCATCCCATGAACTCCTCACAATCCGTCTCGCGATCTTGATCACGGTCCTTCCGATCTAGCACCGAACGGACGACACCTCTGCGTTTAGCACACATACAGCTCGATGACGATCTCCGCCTTCTTGATCCAGCAAGAAGGAGAGGAGAGGTAGACAAGTTCTCCATAAGCACGATGACGTTGCGGCAATGGTGGTGGAGCTATTCCGGCAGGGCTTCGCCTAAGCACTACAGAAAACTGATCTAGAGGAGAAACTGCGATCTAGAGGAGAGGTAGCACGTGGATATTAGGGTTAGATTTTTCTCTAAATCCTCTAGTATATATAGGAGGGAGGGAGGGGATGAGGCAGCCTCAAATCCTCAAGGTTTGATCGAAATTGGAGGTGGAGGAGTCCTACTCCAATCCTATTAGGAGTAGGATTCCTCTTTTCCACTTAGAAACTCTTTCCACCTCTCCACCTTTGGATTTTTTCCTTCTCAAACCACTCCAGCCACATGGGCCCTTAGAGGAGGCTTCAGCCAGCACACCAGGGGCTGGTTTACCTCCTACCACAGACCATGTAGCATCTTGGATCGCATTACCTCTCCCGATGGTCCCCCGATACACTACCGGCACTCCTGGTACACTACCGATGAGCCCGAAACTTTTCCGGCGACCAAAACAGGACTTCCTATATATCAATCTTTACCTCCGGACCATTCCGGAGCTCCTCGTGACGTCCGAGATCTCATCCGGGACACCTAACAACCTTCGGTAACCACCATACATAACTCTATACTACCAAAACGCCACCGAACCTTAAGTATGCAGACCCTGCGGGTTCGATAACTATGCAGACATGACCGAGACACCTCTACGGTCAATAATCAATAGCGGGACCTGGATGCCCATATTAGTTCCTACATATTCTACGAACATCTTTATCGGTCAAACCTCTATGTCAAGGATTCAGTTAATCCCGTATGATGTTCCCTTTGTTCTTCGGTATGTTACTTGCCTGAGATTCGATCGTCCGTATCTCCATACCTAATTCAACATCGTTACCGGCAAGTCTCTTTACTCGTTCCATAGTACAAGATCCCGTGACTAACACTTAGTCACATTGCTTGCAAGGCTTATTGTGATGTTGTATTACCGAGTGGGCCCTGAGATACCTCTCTGTCACACGAAGTCACAAATCCCAGTCTTGATCCATGCCAACCCAATAGACACCCTCGGAGATACCTGTAGAGCACCTTTATAGTCACCCAATTACGTTGCAACATTTGAGACACACAAGGCACTCCTCCGGTTTCAGTGAGTTGCATGATCTCATGGTCATAGGAACAAATACTTGACATGCAGAAAACAGTAGCAATAAACTGACATGATCATATGCTACGTTTTTAGTTTGGGTCTTGTCCATCACATCATTCTCCTAATGACGTGATCCCGTTATCAAATGACATCTCATGTCCATGACTAGGAAACCATAGCCATCTTTGATCAACGAGCTAGTCTATTAGAGGCATACTAGGGACATGGTGTTGTCTATGTATCCACACATGTATCTGAGTTTCCGATCAACACAATTATAGCATGGATAATAAAAGATTACCATGAACAAGGAAATGTGATAATAACCAATTTATTATTGCCTATAGGGCATATTTCCAACACTAGCTACTAGCTATGGGCTCGTAGGTCTGTGGTGAAGTACTCACACATCATCGTAGGGGCAATGGAGTTGATGTAGATGCCCTCCGTGATCGAATCCCCCTCCGGCGGATTACTAGAAAAGGCTCCAAGAGGGATCTCTCGGGAACAAAAGGTTGTGGTAGCGAAAAAGTGTTTGCATGGCTCTTTTTGATATTGGGGGAATATTTTGGTATTTATAGGACAAAGATTAGGGTTAGGAGTCCTGCCATGGAGTCACAAGCCAGGGGCGCCCCTGGCCACGCCAGGGTGGCTTGTGACCTCCTGGCAGGTCTCCTGCCCCCCTCTCCAAGTCTGGTAGGTGTCTTCTGGTCCAAGAAAAATCATCACGAGATTTTATTACGTTTGGACTCCATTTAATATTCCTTGTCTACAATACTCAAAAACAAGGGGAAAACAAAAACTGACACTAGGCTCTAGATTAATAGGTTAGTCCCAAAAATAATATAAAATAGCATATTAATGCATATAAAACATCCAAAACAAATAATATAATAGCATGGAACAATCAAAAATTATATATACGTTGGAAACATATCACCATTCTTATTGCATTACTTCGTTTCTCCATAAATTTAATACACTAGATGCATGTTGGACAACGGTCGATGTGTGGAGTAATAGAAGTAGATGCAAAATCGTTTTGGTCTACTTGTCTTGGACATGATGCCTATATAATGATCATTGCATGGATATCTTCATGATTATTTGATCTTATATCAATTTCCCAACAGTAATTTGGTCACCCACCGTGTGCTATACTCATGAGAGAAGCCACTAGTGAAACCTAAAGCCCCTGGTCTACTTTTCCAATATATTGCTTTCTTATATACTCTTTTACCTTGTTGTTTTCCGATCTATTAATCCAAAAACCCAAAAATACCTTGTTGTACTTTTTATTCACTTCTTTTATTTTGTGTTCTTCTGAGATCTATTTGCAAAAACTATTGCAAACAAATCTAT
Source organism: Hordeum marinum (assembly GCA_022496015.1). Taxonomy (NCBI): domain Eukaryota; kingdom Viridiplantae; phylum Streptophyta; class Magnoliopsida; order Poales; family Poaceae; genus Hordeum; species Hordeum marinum. The sequence goes on along the minus strand of CM039674.1, from coordinate 424,440,565 downwards.
CTTATCATCATTGAGAGGTTGACAACCTCTCTTACATGCTGGGTTGCAAGTATTTGTTATTTGTGTGTAGGGGATGTTTACGTAGTTGCTTGATATTCCTCTATGGATTGATACCTTGGTTTCATAACTGAGGGAAAATACTTATCGTCGCCGTGCTGCATCATCCCTTCCTATTTGGGGAAATATCGACGCAGTCTCAAGCCATGTCACCTCACTATGGGTAGATCTTCACGAAGTAGGCGATCTCCTTGCCCGTACAAACTTCTTGGTTCAACTCCACAACACGAAGTAGGAGGATCCCAAGCGACACCTAACCAATCTAGGAGGTACCACCCTCAAAAAGTTAATAGGCTTGATAGTGATGATGAACTCCTTGCTCTTGTGCTTCAAGATGATAGACTCCTCAACACTCAATCATTCTCTCACAGATTTGGCTTGGTAGAAGAGATTGATTGGGTGGAAAGCAACTTGGAGAGGCTAGAAATCAAGATCCATATGGTTGGAGTGTATGATCTTGATCTCAAAACAAGGGTAGGTGGTTCTCTCTCAGAAATTTGGATATGGGAAGTGGGGAACTATTCTGAGTGCTTCTCTTGCGAGTGGGATGTGGTGCAGGGGTATATATAGTCATATCAAAAAATCCAACAGTTATAACATTATTGACCATCTCGGTGAAACCAAAGAAAAACTCGATCGTACTGATTTGTTCAAAATGTGGCAACTTTAGGAATCTCGATGAGACTGATATATGATTCTCAGTAGTACTGATATGAGTGGCTGAGTGCATTTTCTAACTTGTTGACACCGATTCATAAAACTCGGGAATTCCGATTTTACAAATTGGGACGGTAGAAGGCTGGTCACTAAAACTCGGTTGCACTGATATGGAACTTGGTTCCAGCGAAAAGCTAGGGTTTGGCTGGGTTCACAAGTCGGTGAGACTGATGTAGAAAACTCAGAAATTCCGATTTTGCACACAAGGCATCAGAAGGATTGCCAAGAAAACTCCATTGCACTGAATGGGAACTTGGCTATACCGAGATGTGGGTCATGGCTAGGGTTCTATCTGGGATGAAAATCGGTGGAGGCGAATGGAAACTTGGTGGCACCGATTTTGTGGATTTAGGATTTTGATAGAGTATTTTGTGGGAGAGATTGTGGGTGTTTTTGGTGGCTAGCATTTGTGCACGTGGAGCAATTTGTTCACCAACAATATCTTACCCTCTTTTAATAGTATTGGCTTTCGTATGGACTTAAAGTGACTTCTCACAAAGTAAAAAGCGAGTATTCTAGCTTTAAGCTTTGCCAATCCATTCCCCTTGCATCTTGGGGTATCTCCTCACAATTTATAGCCATCCCATCATTGGAGTTTTCCTAAAATATACTTAGTGGAAACATGAGTCCAATGACATATATGTTGTTATTAATTACCAAAACCACCAAGGGAGCAAATGTGCTTTCAGTCTCCCCCTTTTTGGTAATTGATGACAACATATAGATCAAAGCTTCGACATATGATATAATCAATGAATAGAGTCTTTGCTTTGAGAAGTATGTGATAAGCAAGAGCTCCCCCTAAATTTGCGTTTGAATGCAAATGCACAATCAATTAGGTTCATGGGGAACTCTTCGATTTCACATACAACTTGGTGGTGTGCAAGAATAATATGAGTGAATAACATACCACAACACATCAAGCAACGGTGAATGATCATCTCATAAGCATCTCAAAATATAAGACATAGTAGCAACACATAAGAAGTGCATGATCAAACACCAAGAAGTTTAACACAAAGGAACAACCAAAAGATTTTAAAGTTTTGGAGAGCGATAAAAAGAAACATTCTCATTCTCTAGAAGCCCTAATAATCTATACAACTTATCCCCCTTTGGCAACAAGTTACCAAAAAGTTCAAAGGTATAGGACTAATCGTCTCTCTGGGATGATCTCCTTTGGTTGTTGATGTAGGAGTCGAGAGAACCGCATATGTGAAGGCTTCTGCCGATGTCATGGACGGGGTTGGAGTAGATACTGGAGGTGATGATGGAGCTGGTGGGACCAAAGGAGCCGCAACAGGAGCTGATGTAGATGGTCTCATCTCAAAAGCTGCACTGACATAGATCCATCTTGTGTCTTGAATTGTGTGCTGGGATGGAGAGGGTGACCTTCATCATCGTCATCATCATCATCCTCTGAAGTGTGGGGAAGGGGTACTAAGTCCACCTCCTTCTTGAGCTCATTAACTGTCAGTGATAGCCATCCACCTTGTTGTTCAAAGTATGAAACTTGTCTTCAAAAATCCTTTCCAAGCTCTTTTGGTTCTTCAGAATATCATTGGTGTCATTTTGCATGCCTTGGATAGAGCTAAGAAGAAGATCCATCTCCTCATTCCTTGTCCTTAGCATGGGAGCACTAGTGGCTCTAGCTGCCTCAGCTACTACCTGTGCAGTAGCAAATATGGGAAGATCTGGGTCCATCACCACAACATTGTCCTCAAACTCAGACTGGAGTGGCATATGAGGTCGATCAAGGGCACGCACATTCTTCTCAAGCTTTGAGTTGATAAGCATTTGAATGTATGGAGCGTATCCACATGATCTCTTTTGATCAGCAACTCTCCTCTTCACGGTCTCAACAATTAAGTCCATGACCCTAAATCTAGTGTGAAGGTCAATATGCACCACAGCTCACGTCAAGGGAGGTCCGTCTGGCAGCGCGATACACAAGACAGTCAGCGGACGCTTTTGCAGACCTGAAACCCCGCACGCCCGGGAGGTACCCCGTCAGGGAATGCGGCGGCTATGGGCTGCCCTAGGCCGATTCGCTCACCCCTAGAGCCTCGGGATTCACAGCTCTCAAACGAAGAACAACGAAGAATGAGAGAAAAAAATGAAGAACGTAGATGAAAAATAGTATAGATTGATTTGTTCGATTGTGTGCAGACCAAAAGATTCTAATTTTTTGCATTTTGCACTGTGTCAAAATCAGGTGTCAAGAACCTTGATGTTCTTTACTAATTTTCATCTATGTTCTTCATTTTTTTCTCGTTCTTCATTGTTCTTCGTTTGAGAGCTGCGAATCCAGAGGCTCTAGGGGCAAGCGAATCGACCTAGGGCAGCCCATAGCCGCCGCATTCCCTGACGGGGTCCCTCCCGGGCATGCGGGGTTTTGGGTTTGCAAAAGCGTCCGCCGACTGTCTTATGTATCATGCTGCGGGACGGACCTCCCTCGACATGAGCTATGGTGCATCACCCCTGGCGTCGAGGGTACACGGTGACATGTTCGTGTGTCAACACACTTTTTGGCGACTCCGCTGGGGACTAAAGATCAATCATCCTCACCAACCATCATGTCTGATCTTCCCAAGCCATTCGAGATAGATGCCGATAACATCACTAAGCCCAAGCTTGATGAGCTATCGACTGATCATCGCTAAGCTTATGAGGAGTACAAGAAGGCGCGTGAAGAGAAGGAGTTGCAGGAGTTCCTTGGAAACTTCAAGAAAGATCGCCAAGGCAATATCACTCCGATTGGAGAAATCAAGTTCCCTCCTCTTCAAGCCGAGTAGGTTAAACCTCCTGTAAGTACTACCTTTTCTCCCGAGCAGTGGGCTGATATTGAGAGTCGTATTGCCGATGGTAATAATTTGGTCTATCAAACTTTCATGGAAAATACCAATGCTCAGAAAAATATGCCTCAATCGTCTAGTGGTAATATTGGTGTGGCTGCTAGTGTAGAAAACCCTAATCTGTCTTTGCCTCTTTCATCGGAACCTCCCATGCTGATGAACTACTATCCTACCCACACCAATAAGATTGTGGCTGCACCCGCCAATTCCATCATGAGCATGCCAAGTTCGGTACCTATACTGAACCAAGCTGTACCTATAGGTGCAAGCACTCGGCCACAGCTGAACTATGGTTCGGCATATGTGCCACAGTTCATGCCTACTACTAGTAATTCTACTCCTCCCATCCCACAACAGCAAGCTTCACCGTCTACTGCGGACGATACTTTAGCTAGTTTTAGAGAGGAGATGGCTAAGATGCTTCGAGAGAATGTTGGAGTTGAGTTACCTCGGAATCAGATTTACCAAAAACCGCACCCCGAGTACTTTGACGCTATCTAGTGCCCTCCGGGATATAAAATTCTGGATTTTGTTAAGTTCGATGGAGAAGGCACAAAAACCACATGGGAACATGTTAGGCAATACTTAGCACAACTGGGTGAAGCAGGCTCGCTGAATGAATTGAAAGTGCGCTTGTTTCCTTTATCATTAACTGGTACTGCATTTTCATGGTTTTCTTCTTTACCACATGGTTCTATCCATGTGTGGTCGCAACTGGAATAGAAATTTCATGATCACTTTTATAGCAGCGACAACGAACTTAAATTATCACATCTTACATTGGTTAAGCAGAAAAATGATGAATCGGTCTTCGACTATGTCAAGAGATTTAGAGATACAAAGAATCGGTGCTATAGTTTGGTGATAACCGAGAGGGACTTGGCCGACCTTGTGCCCAGTGGTTTGAAAACTGACATTAGGGAAAAGCTAGAAGGCTATGAATTCTTAAGTGTCAACCAAGTCTTGCAAAAAGCTTTGGCTCGGGAGAGCCGGAGCAAAGATCTCAAGGAGGTGCATAGATATAAAACTGATCGTCCTAAGATGAATATGGTTGAGTATGGTAGTGATCACTCGGATAATGAAGGTGATATTTATGCTGCTGAATTTGTTTGGCCGTCTAAGGCCAAACCAATTATTTGCAATGATCTGAAACCGATTCATAAGAATCGTGATGAAGAGATGAAGTTTACTTTTAACATTGCTAAGTGTGACAAAATATTTGATGCTTTGCTACAAGCTAAGATCATTAGGATCTCACACTTTACCGTCGATTGAAGAGTTAAAACGCCGTGCTTATTGCAAATATCATAATTCTTTTCTCATGCTACTAATGATTGCAATGTTTTCTGACGATAGATACAATCGGCCATTAATGATGGACGATTGAACTTTTCTGAGATGCAAGTTGATAAGCAGCCCTTCCCAATGAACACTCTGGATTTGAAGGGAAAAAGTTGCTCATTCATCCAGAGGTAGCCAAATCGGCTAATAAAACTAATGTCATCATTGGTGAGCCTAGGAAAAGCAAGGAGGACAGCAAGGTCTTGGGGAGGCAGGTTGTGCTTGACAAGCAACCCAATGACAAGGAAGTAATCAAGATCACCATCAAGAATCCTGCACTCGGGGGGCAACCACAGGTGCAACAAGACACTTGTGTTAAATTTGTTAAACCCAAGAGTCCCGAAGTTGGCAAGTGGAAGAGGAATGAAGCCAAGGTACACCGTAAGTGAATCAAGCCAACTTTTGATATGCTATTGTCCAAATATGCAAATCAGTCGGCCGGTTCTAGCTCTAATCGGTCATCGTGCCTGAAGCGACCAAGGTCACCATCAGCTGATATGTCCAGTTAGCATGCAAAACCGACTGGATAAAGGGTGCAGTTTCCACGAGAACAATGACAACCTGTTTGGGGTCGACTTGGATGCTCATATGAAAACTGGCTAAACATGGGTGTCCATTACTCGGGTGGTCAAAATATGCCTCCAATTGAAAATTATCGGAGTGTAAGAATGCATCTGGGTGGAAGGTATCTGAATGAAAGAATACGACCGAGTGGATTCTACTCAGTCAAACGTCCGAATGGATTTCATCCGAGTAAAAAGGTGCGCCCGAGTGAAAACTCCGTAGGCCAGAAAAGTTGACAAGAGTGGCGCGTCAAGCTGTCAAGTGTTGCAGCAGTGGACTCAGGGAAAGGCAAGAAAAATATCAATGGTGACTCACTCATCTTGGGTAGTGAAACGTTTACCACGCAATAGCCGACTATGCATAGCAACCCAACTGAGCCGATACTTGTTATCGCGCCAAAGCACTCGACCAATGATCATGAAGCAAGTACCAGCCAAGTGAAGCCAATTGATCCTAAATACACTCAGCCAAGGTGGTGTCCTCCAGGGCTAACAAAGACACAAAAGAGGAAATTACAAAGGTTGAGGAATCAAGAGATGTAAGAACAAGAGGCTGAGAAGCAAAGGGACGAGTCATTCAATGTCACTCGGCCCATGATACCAGCAAAGCAAGTGTGGAAGCCTAAACCAATGCAAGACATAGTGGGTTCTACATCTAACACAGTAGCAATTACACCACCGAAAGAGGATGATGTAGCTATGACATCGTTTCAGTCGCCTATCACTTCTCCTTCACACGGACATAATTCAGATTTAGTAGACGCACGCGAAGAGAAAGACGATCTGTTGGACTATGAGTCTACACCGGTTTGTGAAGGTATGGATATCAATATGGTGTATTACTTACCCGCTAAATTCCGTGCGGCAGATGAAGAAGGGGAAGTGGCACAGCTGGATTTTGGCCCTAGAAATGCAATATTCGAAAAGCCAAAAGAACGAGTGACACGCTTGAAACCATTGTACCTCAGAGGTCATATCAATGGATCACCACTCACTTGGATGCTTGTTGATGGTGGGGATGTGGTGAATCTCATGCCTTATTCGGTCTTCAATAAATTGGGTTTACCCGATGATGAATTAATCAAGACTAATATGGTGCTTAATGGGTTTGAAGGCAAAGAGAAAACTGAAGCCAAAGGTGTGATGTATGTGGAGCTTACAATCGGGAGCAAAACTTTGGCTACTGCATTCTTTGTCGCTGAGGCGCAAGGTAACTACAATGTCATACTAGACCATGATTGGGTTCATGCAAACCAGTGCATGCCATCTACCATGCACCAGTTTTTGATCCAGTGGGTTGATGGTGAGGTGGAAGTCATTCATGCGGATAATTCAGCTTATGTTGCTTTGACCGATGCATCGGTGGATTTGCAACATCCTAATGCTACTTCCTTGATGGGATGCGACTTGTTAGAGTTTGATTTTCTTAGCGCAACGAAGAATGGCTTTATGCCAGTCTCTTTAAAGCCGATTAGTGGCAATCGGCTCTAAGGTATGATATGTTTAAATGGATTCTAATTCCGAGTGGTTGCAGAAACGTCTTGCAAAATATCGGTCTAGTGAGAACGATATGTATGAATCTTTAGAGGAGTTGGATGACATGGATAAATTAGGACAGGGTTTTCAATTAGCAGATCCATTAGAAGAAATAGATATAGGGGATGGTTTAGTTCCTAGGCAAACGTTTGTAAATGGAAACTTAAGATACGATCATAAAGCTAGGTTGATCGACTTGTTGAAAGAATATGTTTGCTGCTTTGCATGGGAGTATCATGAGATGCCCGGTTTAAGCCGAGAATTAGTAGAGCATCGGTTACCTATAAAGGTTGGTTTTAGACCTCATAAGCAATTGGCCAGGAAGTTTAATCCAAAAACATATGATTGGATCAAAGAAGAGATCGGTCGTTTACTTAAAGCTAATTTTATTGGACCTTGCATGTATGACGAGTGGATTTCTAACATTGTGCCAGTAGAGAAGAAGGGCTCTCGCAAGATAAAGGTGTGTATTGATTTCAGAGATTTGAATAGAGCTACGCCCAAAGATGAGTATCCCATGCCCATAGCTGATATGTTTATTAATGATGCTTTTGGACATAAGGTCATTAGCTTTCTTAATGGCAATGCAGGGCATAACTAGATTTTCGTGGCCGAGGAGAACATGTCCAAAACAGCTTTTCGGTGCCCCGAATTCCTTGGTTTCTTTGAGTGGACAGTGATGATCTTTGGGTTAAAGAATGCTGGCACCACATATCAAAGGGCTATGAATTTAATCTTTCATGATTTACTTGGTGTTATACTTGAGGTTTATATTGATGATATTGTTGTCAAATCAGATGCTTTTGAATCTCATCTAGCCGATTTGCGTTTGGCCTTTGAAAGGATGAAAAAATACGGACTGAAGATGAATCCTTTGAAGTGTGCATTTGGCGTATCGGCTGGGAAGTTTGTGGGTTTCATTATTCATGAGAATGGCATAGAAATTGATCCCAAAAAGATAGAAGCTCTACAAAAAGCGGAGGCTCCAACATGCAAGAGAGATATGCAAAAATTCCTTGGCAAGGTCAATTATTTGAGAAGGTTCATAGCTAATTTGGCACGGAAGGTTGATGAATTTACTCCTATCCTTCGGTTAAAGAATGATGCTAATTTTGCTTGGGGGCAAATCAGCAAGAGGCATTCGACATGATCAAGACATATTTGAGCACTCCTGTAGTGATGAAAGCACCCAAACATAGAGAGCCCTTTAAGCTTTACATTGCGGCTGGGGAAGGTGTTATTGGTGCTGTATTGACTCAAGAAACCGAAGGAAGAGAACATACTATTACATATCTAAGTCGATGCTTATTGGACGCCTAGACAAGGTATACATTTATTGAAAAGCTATGCCTCTGTCTATATTATGCTTGCACAAAACTGAGACATTACCTAGTGCCGAGTGCCTGCATAGTAGCTTGTCAAACCAATGTCATTAAGTACATGTTGCATAGACCAATTCTTAGTGGTAGAGTTGGCAAGGGGGCTTATTGTTGGTAATATGCCCTAGAGGCAATAATACATTATTTACTATCATATTACCTTGTTCATGATAATAGTTTATTATCCATACTATAATTATGTTGATCAGAAACTCAGATACATGTGTGGATACATAGACAACACCATGTCCCTAGTATGCCTCTAATAGACTAGCTCTTTGATCAAAGATGGCTATGGTTTCCTAGTCATGGACATGAGATGTCATTTGGTAATGGGATCACATCATTAGGAATGATGTGATGGACAAGACCCAAACTACAAATGTAGCATATGATCGTGTCAGTTTATTGCTACTGTTTTCTGCATGTCAAGTATATGTTCCTATGACCATGAGATCATGCAACTCACTGACACTGGAGGAGTACCTTGTGTGTATCAAATGTCACAACGTAACTGGGTGACTATAAATGTGCTCTATAGGTATCTCTGAGGGTGTCTGTTGGGTTGGCATGGATCAAGACTGGGATTTGTTACTCCGTGTGACGGAGAGGTATCTCAGGGCCCACTCGGTAATACAACATCACAATAAGCCTTGCAAGCAATGTGACTAAGTGTTAGTCATGGGATCTGAGACTTGCCAGTAACGAGGTTGAACTAGGTATAGAGATACCGACGATCGAATCTCGGGCAAGTAACATACCCAAGAATAAAGGGAACATCATACGGGATTAACTAAATCCTTGACATAGAGGTTCGACCGATAAAGATCTTCGTAGAATATGTAGGAACCAATATGTTCATCCAGGTCCCGCTATTGGTTATTGACCGTAGAGGTGTCTCGGTCATGTCTACATAGTTCTCGAACCCGTAGGGTCTGCACACTTAATGTTTGGTGACATTTCGGTAGTATAGAGTTATGTATGGTGGTGACCGAAGGTTGTTTGGAGTCCTGGATGAGATCCCGGACGTCACGAGGAGCTCTGGAATGATCCGGAGGTAAAGATTGATATATAGGAAGTCCTATTTTGGTCACCGGAAAAGTTTCGGGCTCATCGATAGTGTACCGGGAGTGCTGATAGTGTACCGGGAGACCATCGGGAGGGGTATTTCGACCCAAGAGGCTACATGGGCTGTGGGAGAGTGAATACCAGCCCTTAGTGGGCTGGTGGAAGTCCCACACAAGGACCATGCGTCTGGGATAGAAAACCCAAAGAGATAAGGTGGAAAAAAGGCAAAATAGGGAGGAATCCTAGTCCTACTAGGATTGGAGGAGGATTCCTCCTCTCCCACTCGAACCAAGGCTGGCCCCTTGAGGGCCATGCCTCCTCCTCTCTTCCTCCTATATATACTGGAGGTGTTAGGGTTTTTGGCACCAGATTTTCAGCCACGTGCTACCCGTTCCTCTAGTGCATAGTTTCTCCTCTAGATCGGATTTCTACAGTGCTTAGGCGAAGCCCTGCCGGAATAGCTCCACCACCATCGCTGGAGCGTCATCGTGCTGCCGGAGAACTCTTCTTCCTCTCCAATCCCCCTTGTTGGATTAGGACGGCGGAGATCGTCATCAAGCTATACGTGTGCTGAATGCAGAGGTGCCGTCCGTTCGGCGCTAGATCGGAAGGACCGTCATCAAGATCACGAGACAAATCGTGATGAGATCGCGGGACGGATCGTGATGAGTTCGCGGGACGGATCGTGATGAGATCGTTGGACGGATCGTGATGAGTTCGCGGGACGAATCGTGATTGGATCGCGGGACGGATCATGATGAGATCGCGGGACGGATCGTGATGAGATCGCGGGACGCTCGGCGATTTGGATCGCGAAGACATTCGACTACACCAACCGCATTTCTTAACGCTTCCTGCTTAGCGATCTACGAGGGTATGTAGATCCACTCTCCCTCTCATAGATGCTCATCACCATGGATAGATCTTGCGTGGGTGTAGGAATTTTTTTGTTTCCCATGCAATATTCCCCAACTGTGGTATCAGAGCTAGGTCTATGTGTAGATGAGATCTCGAGTAGAACACAAAGAGTTTGTGGGCGTTGATGCTTAGATTGCTTCCTCCCTTGGTCGTGTTTTGGTTTAGCGGTATTGTGAGATGAAGCGGCCCGGACCAACATTACTCGTACGCTTACGAGAGACCGGTTCCCTCAACCGCAACTTGTTGCATAGATGGCTTGCGGGTGCCAGTTTCTCTCACTTTAGTTGGATCGGATTCGACCAAGGCGGTCCTTAAGAAGGTTCAAAAGCAACTAGTGTATCACTGTTGTGGTTTTTGCGTAGATGAGAATTGTTCTTGCTAGATACCCGTATCAGCCACGTAAAACTTGCAACAACAATTAGAGGACGTCTAACTTGTTTTTGCAGGGTATGTTGTGATGTGATATGGCCAATTACATGATGTGATATATGTCTTGTATGAGATGATCATGTGTTGTATAGAATATCACGACTTGCATGTCGATGTGTATGGCAACCGGCAGGAGCCATAGGGTTGTCTTTAATTATTGTATGACCTGCATGTCAATCATTAAGCGCTATGTAATGCTTTACTTTATCGCTAAACGGTAGCAATAGTAGTACAAGCATGATGGGCGCGACAACAACGATGGCGACAGTTGATGGAGATCAAGATGATGGAGATCATGGTGTCGTGCCAGTGACGATGGAGATCATGCCGGTGCGTTCAAGATGGAGATCAAAAGCACAAGTTCATGGCCATATCATGTCACTTATGATTTGCATGTGATGTTAATCCTTTTATGCACCTTGTTTTGCTTAGGATGACGATAGCATTATAAGGTGTTCCCTCACTTAAATTTGAAGATGAATTGTGTTCTCCCAGAGTGTGCACCATTGCGAAAGTTCATCGTGTTGAGACACCACGTGATGATCGGGTGTGATAGACTCTACATTCACATACAACGGGTGCAAGCCAGTGTTGCACATGCAGAACACTCGGGTTAAACTTGACGAGCCTAGCAGGTACAGGCATGGCCTCGGAACATAAGAGACCGAAAGGTCGAACATGAGTCATATAGCAGATATGATCAAAATGATGATGTTCACCATTGAAACCACCTCAACTCACGTGATGATCGGACTTGATTTGGTGAATTTGGATCATGTATCACTCGAATGACCGGAGGGATATCAATTTGAGTGGGAGTTCTTAAGTAATATGATTAATTGAACTCATTATCATGAACATAGTCAGTAGTGTCTTCGCAAACTATGTTGTAGATTACTAGCTCACGCTGTAGCTCCCTTGAATTTTTATATGTTCCTAGAGAAATAGAGTTGAAAGATTATGGTAGCAATATTGCGGACTGGCTCCGTGATCTGAGGATTCTCCTCGTTGCTGCACAGAAGGCTTATGTCCTTAATGCACCGCTCGATGCGCCAACCCCTCTAGTGTCGTCTGTAGATGTTGTGAACATCTGACAGGCACGTTCTGATGACTACTTGATAGTTTAGTGCGTCATGCATTATGGCTTAAAATTGAGGCTCCAAAACATTTTGAACGTCACGGAACATATGAGATGTTCTAAGAGCTGAAATTATGATCTCAGGCTCGTGCCGTGTTGCGAGATATGAGATCTCCAACAAGATTCTTTGCCTGCAAGATGAAAGAGAATAGCTTAATCGTTGAGCATGTGCTCAGATTGTCTGGTTGCTACAATCGCTTGAATCGAGTGGGAGGTTATCTTCCAGATAAGATAGTGATTGATATAGTTCTCCAAGTCACTATCACTAAAGCTACTAGAACTTGGTGATGAACTACAAAATGCCAGGGATAGAAATAATGATCCCTGAGCTATTCATGATGTTTGACACCGCGAAGGTAGAAATAAAGATGGAGCGTCATGTGTTGATGGTTAGTCAAGCCACTAGTTTCGAGAAGGGAAAGAGCAAGGAGGGAAACTTGATGGGTAGCAAGTCAGTTGCTGCTCCAGTGAAGCAACCCAAAGTTGAACCCAAACCTGACACTAAGTGCTTCGATCATGAGGAGAGCGGTCGCTGAAGCGGAACAACCCTAGATACTTGGTAGATAAGAAGGCTCGCAACGTCGACAGAAGTATATTTGATGTACGCGTTAATGATGTGTACCTTGCGAGTACTCCTAGTAGCATGTGAGAGCCCAAGTGTTGTCCCTACCTTATTTGGCATGTAACCATATGTATGAACCTTGTGTCATGAGCTATGTGATGATTGCACCTTGCCCCATGTGATTGAATTGCATTCATGTATCATGGCATCCATCATTGCATCATCATGCCTTCATTCATAATTGCCATGTTGGGTTTCATGTGTCCTTGTGTGATTGTTTGTGACTTGTGTTGTGATATGCTTGTGGGTGAGGTGGTTTGTGTGTGGTTGAGGCCATGTGTGCAAAACCCTCTTCCTTCCCCCTCTCTTCCATCTTTCAACATCACCCCCATCTTCCCCTCTCTTCTTTAAAAAAAATATGTCCAGATTTAAGTTGTTTTAAAAATCTTTTAAAAATGTCCATGAGGTGACCCTTATGTTGTTATTAATATTGGGAGTGAAACTTTGGTTATTTGGATGTGTTTTGGGTTTTGAAACCTATTTAAACAGGGGCTGTTTTATTTATATATTTAGAATAACTTGTCCTAAAATCTACTTAATATTTAATAAAATTAGTGCATATTATTTTCTCTACAAAACTATTTTTGTTTTACTCTAAAACCCCTTTTATTGCTCTGGGGATTATTTTTGTGTGGCTATTTATCTAAAAGGGAAGACCCTTCTGTGTATTTGTGTGAGAGGCAGTGTGTGCGTGTGGGCTTCCGGCCCGAGTGGCCCAGCCAAACCTGACGTGCACCTGCCCCGTTCCCTCTGTTTTTCCGTCAGGTAGTGTCTGTGTGTGTGCGCGAGCAGAGCAGCAGCAGGTGAGCACCGTCGCCGTTAGCGCCAACGTCGAGGTCAGGCCCCTTTTAAGCACGCGCCCCTAGGGTTCTTCCCCTCCTTCCTCTCCTTCCGCCGGCGCCACTCCTCCTTCCCCTTTCTCCTCCTTTGTTCTTCCTCTTCTTCCTCCTCTGTCAGGTAAGTGTGAGCGAGGTTTAGAGATCGGCCGGAAGGGCTCGTCGGCTCTGGCAAGTCTCCGGCGCAGGCAAGTCGTCGTGGCCATGTCCAAGGGCAAGTGGATGGATCCCGCTCTCCGTCTCCAACGCTAGGGGAGTGGAAGGTCCCCTGCTTCGTCTTCTTCATCCGTGTCTTCGTTCGGGTGCAGAAGCTCTGCCCCAAGCTCATCTTCTTCCTCCCACGCGCGTCTCCTTCCTCCCCTTCGGTTTCGGCGCCTCCAGCGACCCCTATGTGAGCAGTCGATGCATTCCCGAGCCCCTGCTTGCCTTTCTTTCGTCGTGCTCGCGTAGATCAGAGGTGCACGTAGCTCCCTGTCCCGCCATGGCAACGTGCGCGTGTGCCCAGTGGCTCAAGTGCGTGCGCTTCGTGTCCCTAGAGTAGACCAGTGAGCGCCCGTTCCATCCCTGTCGTCAGCTCATTCTTTTATCAGGCATAGGTCTCGTGCCGTGCGTGTCCAGTGCGTGTCATCGGTGCTCTGGTTCCCCTTCGTCAGTTAGCAGCTGGGTTCGTCAGTCTTCAGTTAGCAGCGCTGAGGGAGGTTAAGTGGGGCGAGGCCCCTATACTAGTACGAACCGCGAGCGTAGCACAGTGGTGTGTGTGTGGGGAGACGACTGCGAGGTCAAGGGATCGAGTCTCAGCTCTCCCTCGTTTTTCCTTTTTTTCTCGATTGGATGGTGTGTGGTGTTGCGTGTGCGGATCCGGTGTGAGATCCGGATCCCGTGTGCTGGGTGTGTGGGCGTGCAGGATCTGCTGTGGTAGCAGATCCAGTGTGTGTGTTGTGTGCTTGTGTGAGTGTGTGTGTGTGTGCATATATAAACCTAGTGTATATATGCATACATATGGTAGTGATGTGTATGTATGTTTGTGTGTGTTTCACACACACATCCATGTGTGAGAATGCTAGAGAGTGTGTGTGTGTAGGTGAGTGTAGGTGTGTGGTGCACCATGTATGAGGGTGTATGTGTGTGCTTGTGCATGTGTAATTGCACATGTATGAGCTTGAGTGTGTAGATGCCTAAGTGCATATATGCATGAGCATGGTTTGCATATGAGTGTGTAGTTGGTTGGTATATATATGCAAGTGTGGATGTAAGTGCATGCTTAGCTCCATGTGTAGGTTCTCTCTTATGAGCATTTTATCATATCTCCTCTTCTAGATGGTCTCATCCTTGCTAGTGAGGCTATGCCATGTTAACATGTCCCTAGGATGCTATTTATTCATTTACAACTTGTAAGCATAGAGCCCATGTCATTTTTTGTGTGCATTTTCATCATGTCACTTAAGTGCCATAAGTCATCCATGGGAGATAGGGTCAAATTTCGACCTAGCTTTCCTTCCCCTTGCTCCACACAAGTATCGGGGTATGAGTAATGCTTTTGGGGTAGTATCAACCCATGTTTGCACCTGTGAAGTCAGATTTGACTTTGGGGCAACTTGCCAAAGATTGCAATTTTATGCTGTGATGCCCTTGTGTCTTTTTCATATGATTTAATCTATGCATACTTTCAAGATCTTGCCAACATGAATTTGCTAGTCAAAGTAGTTGGGAATGTCCCGGTATTTTGTTGTTCATGTCAAGTCACTAGATAAGTGGGAACCATGCTGTTTAGTCGGCTACTTTCTGTTTCTGACAACCTGCTTAAAAATGGCCAAGTCTGGAGAGTCTGCTGTTATTGTTTTGCCATGTAGAGTGGGGTGTAGCTAGTGATGTGTTGTGAGTTTGACCATACTCAGTGTAAGTTATTTGTAGTAGTTATAGCCATCTACCATCCTGTTAATTTTCATGTCAATAGGAGCTCTCTAGCATATTTAACCAGTGTTGTCAACTTGCTACTTTATTAACCCAGATTCCAGAAAAACTGGAATTTTCACTAAGTCCCTAAAATTCTGATTCAACATGCCAACTTGCTTGATACATGCATATTGAGGTGTGCCTCTTTTGCTGATTGCATAGTTGTATAAATTGATGTGGGTGTTGAGTAGGAGCTGTCCATATCTTGTTTGTGGCTGTAGGATTCCTGTAGCTCAAGTTGTGAGCTTCTCAAGTTGCTATGTTGCTGTTTGTGTCAGAATTGGTGTGATTTTTGTATTGTGGCTTGTGGAAGCTATACTACATTGAATTAATTGATTATTGAGCCTAATAGGCTTGATTTTTCGTCACCTATCTAGTGGCTACCTTGGGATGCCAATAATTAGCCACTGGATCTTGTGTTTTGCCTCCGTACCTTGTCGTTAGCGTATCTCGAGAACCGTAGCTCCGTTTCTCGCGATCTTTATATGCATTTCCATCGATTTTGCATGATGCATCCATATTTGTCATGTTCATGCATGTATAAATAAGTTAACATGGGGTTCCATCCAGATTCACTAACAAACAAATTGTGCATGTGAAACTTGACTAGAATTGGGTTGCCATGCTTAATTCTTCTCTAAATGAACCATGCATCATCTTGGTTGTGCATTGCACCTTGGTTGGTTATTTATTTGCTGTTTATCTTGGGTAGACGCGAGTGTTGATACTGAGTACGAGGACCCAGGAGAGTACCACTATGAGGATCCCGCTACTTGTTCCACGGAAGAACCAATAGGCAAGATGATCGTACCCGGATCCCAATACTATCTTTGCTTGCTACTTTCTCGTTATTTTCGTTACAATTGCGCTACCTACCACATGATATCAGCCCTCATGTTGCCATGCCAGCCTCTAACCTCCATATCCCAGCAAACCATTGATTGGCTAAGTTACCGCTGCTTAGCCCCTCTTATAGCATTCTTAGTTGCAGGTGCCGGTTGTTCCATGTGTTAACATGGATTGGATATCAAAATAAATGTTGTTAATTAATTTAATGCACACATATATATCTTGGTATTGGTGGAAGGCTTGGCCTTTTGCTAAGTGATTTGTTCCGCTATTACCGCCATTAGATCCTTGTTACCGGTGTTATGTTTTCCATATTTTGCGCTTCTAACACGCTTGGGGTTGTTATGGGGACCCCCTTGTTCATCCGGTTGAGATTAAAACTTGTCTGGCAAGACCCAACATTGGTACTATATTTGCTTAACAACTAATAAAATTGCATAGGGTCTTGCAAACCCGTGGATAATTAATCAACCCCGGGCCAGTGCTCCTCATGAGTGTTGGTCCAAACTAGAGCCGTGTGCGGGGCCAACACGAGGCAACTCGGGAGATTTCTATCAGGCCACCGTACGCTGTGCTTATCCGTCGTGTCCTGAGAACGAGATACGCGGCTCTTATCGGGTTCGTCGACACGTCGGGTGGTTTTGCTAGATTTGTTTTACCTTTATCGAATGCCTTGCGTGTGGAGTCTGACTTTCTTCGGGTTTACTCGAGGTGTTGGCCTCCTTTGGAATTGTCTAGGATGATCATGAGAACCGCGTTCGAGGCTATTCCCATGAAGTGTGGTTATTTGTGATGGACTAGTTGGAGCACCCCTGTAGGGTTAAATCTTTCGGAAAGCCATGCCAGCGGTTATGTGGCAACTTGGATATTTGTTTAACACCCGGTTTTAGAAAACTTGAAGTAAACTCTAATTAAAACACACCAACTGTGTGAGTAACCGTTATCGTCTCTGCTCGTGTACATGATCCGAGAGAGAACATGGTGGGGTTATGATTGACGTAAGTATGTGATCAGGATCTCATAGAGATTACTCTAGATTCGATCGCTAAACGTAGACCACCCACATTTACATTCATGTTGCATAAGTTAGCCACCATATAATGCTTAGTGCTGTGGCATACTAAATATCACCCTTCCTTCCTAAAGCTGAATTAGCCTTGGTACCCGGGCACATGATAGCTGAGTCCTCTGTGGCTCACAGTTTACTACAATAATCCAGGTACAGGATCAGATGAGTTCGTGCAGGATGATCTTACCCAGCTCCAGTGCGAGTACGACGAGGAGAGAGGCAGGATGTATGTGACATATCCGGATGAGTAGAGGACCTGGTTGTGATCTTTGGGATAGCTTGTTAGTATCATTTGCAACTTCTTTTACCGTTTGATTTCGTCCGTAGTCGGATCCTGTGTTCAACTTGATGCTATGTTTGAGTGACATTGTAAGTTAGCATGTGGCGAGTGTAAGCCAACTTGTATACTCTTCTCATTCAGTATTGTATGTTGTGATGATACTATTCTTGCTAACAGCAAGATGCGCCTCTATCCCTTGCGAGGCCCTCATGCCTTAAACAGATAGGCGCGCATCTTGGGCGTGACATAGCACCTGGGTATTGGATACCGGTTCGGTTGCTAAATGTTAGTAACTCGAAATAAAAGCTATGGAATAAACGGAGAACTAGCTAAGGGTGAGGTGATGATGTGTGTTGGAAATGTTCCCAAGGTTGATGTGATCAACATCGCATGCTCTCTCTACCTTCGGGATTAGTGACAAACCTAAATAAATGTTATTTGGTGTTTTGCATTGAGCATGAATGTGATTAGATCGTGTTTATTGCAACATGGTTATTCATTTAAGTTAGATAATAATGGTTATTCTGTTTACATGAATAATACCTTCAATGGTCATGCACCCAGTGAGAATGATTTGTTGAATCTTGATCGTAGTAATACACATGTTCATAACATTGATGCCAAAAGATACAAAGTTAATAATGATAGTACCACATACTTGTGGCACTGCCGCTAAATGTCATATTGGTATAAAGCGCATGAAGAAACTCCATGCTGATGGATCTTTGGACTCATTCGATTTCGAATCGGTTGAGACATGCGAACCAAGCCTCTTGGGCAAGATGACTAAGGACCCCGTTTCCAGATGGAAGGAGCGGGCAAGTGATTTATTGTAAATGATACATGTTGATGTATGCAATCCAACGAGTCTTGTAGCGTGCAGTGGATATCGTTATTTTCTTACCTTCATTGATGATTTGAGTAGATATAGTGTATATTTACTTAATGAAACACAAGTATGAATCGTTTGAAAGGTTCAAGAAAATTCAGAGTGAAGTTTAAGATCATCATGACAAGAAGATAAAAATGTCTGTGATATGATCGTGGAGGTAAATTTCTGAGTTACGAGTTTGGCATAGAACTTTAGACAATTTGAAAGTTGTTTCACAACTCACGCCACCTGGAACACCGTAGTGTGATGGTGTGTTCGAACGTCATAGTCGTGCTCTATTGAAAATGGTGCTTGCTATGATGTCTCTTATCGTTTTGCTACTATAATTTTGGGGTTATGCATTAGAGACAACTACATTCACTTTAGATAGGGCAACATCTAAATGCATTGAGATGACACTGTGTGAATTATGGTTTGATACAAACCTAAGCTGTCATTTCTTAATGTTTGGGGCTGCAACACTTATGTGAAAAAGGTTTTCACCTAATGAGCTCAAACCCAAAGTGGACAAATGCATCTTCATAGAATACCCTAAAGACAGTTGGGTAAACCTTCTATCTAACATCCAAGCATAAAGTGTTTGTTGCTAAAACTGGGTCCTTTCTCGGGAAAGGGTTTCTCTCGAAAGAATTGAGTGGGAGGAAGATAAAACTTGATGAGGTTGTTGAACCTTTGTTCGACCAGAGAGTAGCGCGGCATAGGAATTTGTTTCTGTGAAGCCTATGTTAGTTGAAAAGGAAGTTAATGATGATGATCATGAAGCTTCAGATCAAGTTACTATCAAACCTCGTAGGTCGACAAGGATGTGTACTGCAACTGAGCGGTACGACAACCCTGTCTTGGAGGTCATGTTGTTTGACAACGATGAACCTACGAGCTGTGGAGAAGCGATGATGGGCCCGGATTCTGACAAATGGTTAGTGGCCATGAAATCCGAGAAAGGATCCATGTATGAAAACCAAGTATAGACTTTGGTAGACTTGCTCGTTGCCGGCAGGTCGTTGAGTACAAATGGATGTTTATGATGAAGACAGACGTTGATGGTGAATGTCACCATTTATAAAAGCTCGACTTGTCGCAAAGAAGTTTCCGCCAAGTTCAAGGAGTTGACTGCGATGAGACTTTCTCACCCGTAGCGATGCTAAAGTCTGTTGGAATTATGTTAGCACTTGTTCCATTTTTCAATTATGAAATCTGGCAGATGGATGTCAAAACTTCATTTCCTTAACGGTTTACTTGAGGAAAGGTTATATGTGATACAACCAAAAGATTTTGTTAGTTCTAAGGATGCTAAAAGGTGAGCAAGCCTCAGTGATCCTTCTAAGGACTAAAGCAAGCATCTCGGAGTTGGAATATGCACTTTGATGAGGTGATCAAAGTTTTAAAGTCTATACAAAGTTTATGACAAACTTGTATTTGCAATAAAGTGAGTGGGAGCACTATAGAGTTTCTGATAAAGTATATGTGGATGACATATTGTTGGTCGGAAATAATGTAGAATTTCTGGAAAGCATAAATTGTTGTTTGAAAGGTGATTTTCAAAGGAAGACCTGTATAAAGCTACCTAATTGTTGAGGATCAAGATCTATAGAGACAGATCAAGATGTTTGATGAGACTTTCAATGAGTACATACCTTGACAAGATTTTGAAAGAGTTCAAAATGGATCAATCAGAGAAAGAGTTCTCGCCTAATTTGTAAGGTGTGAAGTCAAGTGAGACTCAAAGCTCGACAACGGTAGAAGAAAGAGAAAGGATGAACGTCGTCCCCTATGCCTTAGCCATAGGCTCTATATTATGCCATGATGTGTACCGCACCTGGTGTGTGCCTTGCCATGAGTCTGTCAAGGGGTACAAAAGTGATTCAGGAGTAGATCACTGGATAGTGGTCAAGATTATCCTTAGTGACTAAAAGACTAAGGAGATGTTTCTCGATTATGGAGGTGATAAAGAGTTCGTTGTAAAGAGTTACGTCGATGCAAGCTTTAACACCAATCTGGATGACTCATGGTAGCAATCAAGATACGTGTAGAAGAGCGGCCATTTGGAATAGTACCAAGTGGAGTGTGGTAGCAGTGTTTACGGTTTGACATAGAGATATTCAAAGTACACACATATATGAATGACGCAGACCCCTTGACTATAAGACCTCTCTCACATGCAAAGCATGATCGAGCCCCAGAACTCATTGGGTGTTAGATTCATAACAATGCAAATCACATGGTGAGGTGAACTTGATTATTGACTCTAGTCCAAGTGGGAGACTGTTGGAAACATGCCCTAGAGGCAATAATAAATTAGTTATTATCATATTTCCTTGTTCATGATAACCGTTTATTATCCATGCTATAATTATGTTGATTGGAAACTCAGATACATCTGTGGATACATAGACAACACCATGTCCCTAGTATGCCTCTAATAGACTAGCTCGTTGATCAAAGATGGCTATGGTTTCCTAGTCATGGACATGAGATGTCATTTGGTAACGGTATCACATCATTAGGAATGATGTGATGGACAATACCCAAACTACAAACGTAGCATATGATCGTGTCAGTTTATTGCTACTGTTTTCTGCATGTCAAGTATATGTTCCTATGACCATGAGATCATGCAACTCACTGATACCGGAGGAGTACCTTGTGTGTATCAAACGTCACAACATAACTGGGTGACTATAAAGGTGCTCTACAGGTATCTCCGAGGGTGTTTGTTGGGTTGGCATGGATCAAGACTGGGATTTGTTACTCCGTGTGACGGAGAGGTATCTCAGGGCCCACTCGGTAATACAACATCACAATAAGCCTTGCAAGCAATGTGACTAAGTGTTAGTCATGGGATCTTGTATTACGAAACAAGTAAAGAGACTTGCCAGTAACAAGGTTGAACTAGGTATAGAGATATCGACGATCGAATCTCGGGCAAGTAACATACCGAAGAACAAAGGGAACATCATACAGGATTAACTGAATCCTTGACACCGAGGTTCGACCGATAAAGATCTTCGTAGAATATATAGGAACCAATATGGGCATCCAGGTACCGCTATTGGTTATTGACCGTAGAGGTGTTTCGGTCATGTCTACATAGTTCTCAAACCTACAGGGTCTACACACTTAAGGTTTGGTGACGTTTCGGTAGTATAGAGTTATGTATGGTGGTGACCGAAGGTTGTTCGGAGTCCCGGATGAGATCCCGGACGTCACGAGGAGCTCCGGAATGGTCTGGAGGTAAATATTGATATATAGGAAGTCCTATTTTGGTCGCCGGAAAAGTTTTGGGCTCATCGGTAGTGTACCGAGAGTGCCGATAGTGTACCGGGAGACCATCGGGAGGGGTATTTCGACCCAAGAGGCTACATGGGCTGTGGTAGGGTGAATACCAGCCCTTAGTGGGCTGGTGGAAGTCCCACACAAGGCCCATGCGGCTGGGAGATAAAACCCAAAGAGATAAGGTGGAAAAAAGGCAAAATAGGGAGGAATCCTAGTCCTACTAGGATTGGAGGAGGATTCCTCCTCTCCCACTTGGTTCGGCCGAGACAAGGGCTGGCTCCTTGAGGGCCAGGCCTCCTCCTCTCTTCCTCCCATATATACTGGAGGTTTTAGGGTTTTTGGCACCAGATTTTCAGCCACGTGGTACCCGTTCCTCTAGTGCATAATTTGTCCTCTATATCGGATTTCTGCAGTGCTTAGGCGAAGCCCTGCCGGAATAGCTCCACCACCATTGCCGGAGCGCCGTCACACTGCCGGAGAACTCTTCTTCCTCTCCACTTCCTCTTGCTGGATCAAGACGGCGGAGATCGTCATCAAGCTATGCGTGTGTTGAACGCGGAGGTGTCGTCCGTTCGGCGCTAGATCGGAAGGACCGTGATCAAGATCCTGAGACAAATCGTGATGAGATCGCGGGACGGATCGTGATGAGTTCGCGGGACGGATCGTGATGAGTTCGCAGGACGGATCGTGATTTGATCGCGGGACGGATCGTGGTGAGATCACGGGACGGGTCGTGATGAGATCGCGGGACGGATCGTGATGAGTTCGCGGGATAGATCGTGATTGGATTGCGGGACGGATCGTGATGATATCGCGGGATGCTCAGCGATTTGGATCGCGAAGATGTTCGACTACACCAACCGCGTTTCTTAACGCTTCCAGCTTAGCGATCTACAAGGGTACATAGATCCACTCTCCCTCTCGTAGATGCTCATCACCATGGATAGATCTTGCGTGTGCGTAGGAATTTTTTTGTTTCCCATGCAACGTCCCCCAACACTCATGCTTTAATTGAGTATGATTTTGCTTATGAATCTCTAAAATCCATGAAAGGCCAAATTGTTGCTAATTTTATTGTTGAGCATCGGATTAATGACAAACATGATGTTGATATAAACCTTGTATCGTTAGTGCCATGGAGGTTATATTTTGATGGCTCAGTTTGTACCAATGGCCAAGGTTTTGGTACTGATTATATATCTCCTCACGGTGCTATTTTTGAAGCCTCATGCCGTCTGGAATATTTTTGCACAAATAATCACGCTGAATATGAAGCATTGTTATTCGGTTTAGAGATGTTGCTCGCTATAGGTGCTACAGATGTTGAGGCTTTTGGTGATTCGTTATTAGTAGTGCTGCAAGTGTCCAAAGTCTTTCAATGTATAGACGAATCACTTAATGTTTATCTTGATAAGTGTCTAGATGCGATTTCTACTTTGGATTATTTTTGCATTGATCATATATCTAGACATGACAATTGGAGAGCAAATGAGTTAGCACAACAAGCATCCAGCTATCATATTGATAATGGCATGTTTAATATTTCTTAGAAGCTGATGTCTTGTCTTGCTAATATGGGAGAGGCTGAACTAGAGCCCACTGGTTCGGCCACTAACAATAAAACTAGTGCAGGTGAAAATCATGACTGGAGGAAGCCCATTATTGATTACTTGTGCAATCTGAGTGGAAGAGTGGACAGGGCTGTTTGGCGTATGGCTTTCAAATATATGATGAGATATGATGGTCTTTATTGCCGAATGGTTGAAGATGTTCTTTTGAAGTGTTTGGATGAAGACCAAGCAAGAGTTGCTATGGGAGAGGTACATGAAGGCATTTGTGGTACTCATCAGTCGACACCCAAAATGAAATAGCTCTTACGACATGCTGGATTTTATTGGCCGACTATGATCAATGATTGCTTCAGGTATTATAAAGGGTGTGAAGACTGTCAAAATTTTGGTGATATTTAGTGGGCTCATGCTGCTATGTTACATCCTATTATCAAGTCGTGGCCTTTTAGAGGATGGGGTTTAGACTTCATTGGAAAAATTCATCCATCTTCTTCAAAGGGGCATCGGTACGTGTTGGTGGCAACCGATTATTTCACTAAATGGTCTGAAGCAGTACCTCTCAAGAACATGACACATACGAAGGTAATTCAATTCATAACCGAACACATTATTCATAGATTCGGCATTCCTCAGACATTAACTATAGATCAAGGTTCATCTTTCATGTCACATCAAGTTAGAGAATTTACCGAATCATACAACATAAAGTTTCTCAATTCATCTCCATATTATGCCCAAGCTAATGGACAAGCTGAGTCTAGCAACAAAATATTGATTAAGCTCATCAAGAAGAAGATTGAGGATAATCCAAGAAAATGGCACGAGTTGTTGTCTGAAGCTTTATGGGCACATAGGATCTCAAGGCATGGTGCAACAAAGGTAACTCCGTATGAGCTAGTATACAGTCAAGAGGCCGTTTTACCAGTGGAGGTAAATTTGAGTGCTTTGAGAATAGCCAAACAAAATGATTTATTGGCAGTGGACTTTTATGATTTGATGATGGACAATATTGATGAGGATGTTGATAAATGTTTGGCTGCATTAAATGCCATAGAGAAGGACAAATTGAGGGTAGCAAGAGCTTACAATAAAAAGGTCAAGTTGAAGAATTTTCAAGTTGGGGATCTTGTGTGGAAAGTGATTCTGCCGATTGGTTCTAGAGATAGAAAATTCGGGAAGTGGTCTCCAAACTGGGAAGGTCCTTTCAGGATTGCAAGAACAGTTCCTAGAAATTCATATTTAGTGGAATCCATACAAGGAGTATTATTACCTCGAGCTCTCAATGGCAGATATCTGAAAAAATACCGCCCGAGTGTGTGGCAAGAAGCCTAATTAGGGAATGGCCGATATATAATTATCGCCCTTAGCATAAACATGGTCGATACATAATTATTGTCCTGAGAATTATAGATGGACGATGAGTGTTGACATCGTCCTTGGAACAAACATGGCGCAAATTATTTTTCGGCATGCTAGCTTTGCCGAAAAACAGGGGGGCATGTGTTGACACCTGATTTTGACACAGTGCAAAATGCGATAAAGATGGACTCAAACGAAAAGGGTTTTTTCTATGAGAAAATTCATATTGCCGAGCGAAACAACCTTGATGTTTAGGCCATCACCATTCGGCATCGTTTCAAGGGCCAAATTACACCTGGATTGTCATGTAGATGTTCCGAGTGCTTTTTCGTCGATTACGCCTCCAGAACAACCTTGAATGAAGGAATGTTCTACATGGATTGTCTTCGTCACGTCGAGCTGATCGTTTTATATATAAATCATCTCAATCTGAGGTCGTATGCAAAAGTTAGAGTGACCAGAGTGCAGCCCTACCACACAAAAAAATGTGGCGCACGAGATCAGACACATGTTTGATGGGCCACGCGAGTCATTCGACCCTCAAGACGTGCTCGGATGGAAAAACTTTTAACATGAAAAAGTTTTGCATCATCGAGGCAATGGTTTTTGATATATATATCTTCTCAATCCGAGGTCGTATGCGACCTAAATAGGCAAAAAAATCAGCCTCGAGTATCACTCGGGACTGCCGAGTGAAAGTTTGGTGTATGGCCGAGTGAAACGTTTACCGTCCGGTCGAGTGAAAAGTTTTTCGTCCGGCCAAGTGAAATGGCCGTCCGAGTGAATTGCCATCTGAGTGAAAATCGCCGTCCGAGTGAAAAGTACCGGTCGAGTGAAAGTACCGGCCGAGTGCAATTGCCATCCGAGTGAAAAAATTTGTCCGAGTGAAAGGTACCGGTCGAGTGAAAGTTCAAAATAGCCTCGGATGGAAAACTGTTCAACATCAAAGTTGTTCATAACGTCAAAATGGACAACTTTGCTTTCAAGGTCATTATCATCTGAGATACTATGCGGCATGCAGAGACACTACAACACTCGGACAATCCAGTCTGCTACGTGACCGAGTCTGATTCAAAGTTAAAGATGACCTCGTGGAGTATTTAGGATGGTTTTATTTGGTAAAGTGATCAACATATGGATTGTTGGCCTCGACGAGGCACACAAGATTGATGTTTGGACCGTCTCCATCGGAGGTCATATGCAGATTCCACGGCCCATGCAAGGAGCAAGACAGAAGATTGGGCTAGACTTGGGCTGAATCCGAGTGGGACTAAATCCTAAGGCTGACAAAACTCCGTGATCAAAACTGGGATGAAGGTGGCCATCTATAAATTTTCAAATAAATCGGAGGGAAGTCAAAAACGAGTAGATGAGAGTATAAGAATTTTAAGGACAAAAGAGAATTAAATCCTAAGTCTTTTCCAATCCTAGAGGTTACGTCCTACGGTCAGCGTGTGCTCTGATACCATTTCTGTAGCGACCCGACCTGAAAGGTCGAATCTCTGGTGTTTCTGTACCATCCCAAGATCATGCTGGTACACACATGGTACATCAATGTATATATCAAAGGGAAATCACACAACATTAATTAATCGAAATCTCATATCGAGTTCTTTATTACAATAAGGATAACAATAAAGTGGCTGAAGGCCAACTCATGAGATAAACTAAACCAAAATCTTGCGGAAGCTCCATAGGTAGTTGAGTCCATCCGACTCCAAGGGCATATCACTGAGCGTAGAGCATATCCTCACTCCTGGTCGGAAAAGTACTCTGCAACATGATACGTTGCAGCCGTATAGGTCAGCATATTGAATATGCCGGCAATGTCACAAGAGAGGGGGTAAAGTAATCATCTATTCTATATGCATATATGGCAAGTGGCGGTAGGTTTTGCATAAAGCCAATTTTTTCCTACAACAAGAGAGGGCAAAAGCATAATTAGTACAATGTTGGTTGATTAATGAGATGGTTCCATCAACCAATTCTCATACCCAAGTTGACATTAAAATACCCACATCAATGTAATTTTATTGTGTTGAGAGTTCCAGATAGTTTCAGTTCCTTTGGCTCAAATTGTCCATGACCGTGGACACGACTAATCGATTAGGTTTGGGTACTCTGCAGAGTTATGCACATGTTCCCCACAAGATTTGATCGCCTCCGTTGAATTTCTCGCACTTCATGGTTTTTGAGAAACGGATGAACAAAACATGGTCTTCTAAAGGGTTCCCCTGAGACTCTGTCGGTGCCCATCCTTTCCTACCGTTCTTCTACATCTCGTAGCACCGTCTGTCCAGGGTCACCACGATATCCAACCAAGCCAGAGCCCATAATGGCTTGTGGCTGTGCAGGTAAGCCTTGGGTCTTGAAGCATCCATCCATCTCTTTGTGCCTGGGTGGACCTTTCCGCATGAATACTAGCACTTCTCCAGCATCATCTAGGCTAACCACTGGTTTCTCCAGGGCGCCGTTCAACCATCATCCACCCAGAGGTATGTTGAAAACTCAGAGTCTTGAATACTTGATCATCATGTAGGTCTTGAAATTATTAACTCGCAACTCTCATGAATCACACAACCAACCCCGTCTACTAATAGCATAGCAAAATTTAAAATCAACGTTTCCCGGGTCCAATGTGTCAAAGGGTTGAGGGGTACCTACCACATGATACTACAACAAGTAACCAAGTTTCCAATTTACCTACTTTGCATGCAATTGGGGAGATGGAAGAACTAATGCAATAAAACATAGGTATACATGGTCAAAGTGACTTGCCTTGCTGACGATCCTCGTAATCAAGTGACTCTAGATAACAAGCTTCGCACTCCGAATGATCTAACGAATCAAATAGGAGCACACCATAAGCATAAACACAATACAATTCATACAACAGCAAGGTAAACAAATACTTCAACAAACAAAAGCACAATCAAAAGGAAGAATCACTTAAAGTATAAGACTCTAAAAATTTTGGAGTCAAAATCTCTACTAAGACATAACAAGTCAAAAATTCTTTTGGAACAACTAGGTATCTTTAGATAACAGAAAAGTAAATAAATTTTTTTATTTGAAAACAGAAAGTATTTCATTATAAAAAATATTGTGCAAAAAGAGTTACTACAAAACTTTTTTCTAAACAATATAAATGGTGAAAACAAGATGTACCTATTCAAACTAGAGCACAAAACAAATTAAAAAAATTATTAACAGAAAATAATACACCTAATGTTGAATCAACAGAACCTAATGAAATCTAAAAACAAAAGTTAAACTAATTCAGGTTCAAATTAAATAAAAATCAATTTAATTAAAATCTATTAAAAACTAAACAGATTCTGTTTTTGTTAAGAACTGTAACCAAATTCATCCTAAAAATTCTCAAACTATGTAGAACGATAGGTCTAACTAATACAAAACAGTGGCAAAAAGATTCACTCAAAAATATATTTTTAAACTCTAGTTGTACAGATTTTAGTAATTTAAACAAATTTGGTTAGATTCAAAATTTAGAGTTCAAATTTGAAATCTGAGCATACAGACATAAACTACATCAAATTTTTGAACTAATGCAAAAAGAATCAAATAAAAACACCAAATATTTTAAAAGCTATGATAAAAACAAAAACAGAATACATTCTTTTTTCTAAAACAGAAAAGAAAAAGAAAAACTTCCTGTCGATCGGACAGGGTCTACGTGGCATGCTGTGATTGGCCGCGAGGGCGTGCGCGTGAGAGTTAACAAGCGGACGATCGACAACAAACGTGTACCGGTTCGTTTATTAAATAGATCTAATCTCGCGCGTTGACTACGGATCCGACGGCTACGGTGGAGGTGGAGGCTTACAGAGAGGGGGTCGGGGTCTCCGGCGAGGTCAACGTCGGCCGGTGGTCGGAGATGCTCGAGGACAACGGTGCGGTGGTCAGGGGTGACATCCGAAGGCTTCAAACAGCGGCGGCGAGTCTCCGGCGTCGATTGGTGGCGTCGGAGGGGGCTGGGGGTGAGTGTGGCGACGGGCACGAGCTCGGGGACGTCCGGTTGGGTGCCGAACTCCGGTGAGGTCTGGGGCAGCGCTCCAGCGAGGGAAAAAGGGGGTTCAGGTGTGTAACGAAGAGAGGAGAGGCGGGGCTTTATATAGGGGCGGTGTGGTGGTCGGGGAGGGCACGAGGTTCACCAAGATGCCCCTGGTGTGGAGTGTCATGTTACTCCCCTCTTTCTTTAAACATTTCCAAAGGTTTTCAAATAGGTGAAACAAATACATGGGAAGAATAAAAATGGTCTTTCAGAATTTCAAATGAAGCACTTCAACAAATTCAGTACATTCAAACAAAGCGATGATGATGCATAGCTATATTTCATAACATTCCCAAATGAAATTTTTGGGATGTTACAAACCTACCCACCTTAAGATGAATCTCGCCCTCGAGATTCGGGTTGGCTAGAAAATAGGTGCGGGGGGGTCTCTACGAAGCTCTTCTTTGCGTTCCCAAGTGGCTTCTTCCTCGGTGTGGTGACTCCACAGAACCTTACAGAACTTGATGGTCTTGCTTCGGGTAACTCCGTTGGTAGTCTCGAGGATTCTGACAAGCTTCTCCTCATAGGTCAGGTCACTGTCAAGTTGTATGGCCTCTAGGGGCACTGTGTCTCTCAAAGGAATATCAGCCATTCAGCATGGCATTTCTTCAGCTGGGAAACATGGAATACATCATGAACTCCGGACAGTCCTTCCGGCAATTCCAGCTTGTATGCAACTTCGCCTCTACGTTCCAGAATTTTGTAGGGGCCTATGAATCTGGGTGCTAACTTTCCTTTAACAATAAACCTCTTGATTCCTCAAAGTGGGGACACACGAAGATATGCTCGATCTCCTACTTCATATGTCACCTCCTTGCGTTTGTTATCAGCATAACTCTTCTGCCTGGATTGAGCTATCTTGAGTCGGTATCGAATCAGCTTGACCTTTTCTTTAGAATCTCGGATAAGATCGGGGCCAAAGAGTTTTCAGTCTCTGACACCATCCCACATCAATGGTGTTCTGCACCTCCTTCCGTATAAAGCTTCAAAAGGGGCCATCTTCAGACTGGTCTGATAACTGTTGTTGTACGAGAACTCTGCGTAAGGTAAGTTGTCATCCCAACTGGACCCATAGTCTAGCGCACAAGCTCTCAACATGTCCTCCAGAATCTAGTTGACTCTCTCAGTCTGTCCATCGGTCTACGGATGAAAAGTTGTACTGAACTCCAGTCTTGTACCCAAAGTTTCATGTAGCTAATGCCAAAACTTTGAGGTAAATTGTGTTCCTCTATCTGACATGATACTCCTTGGAACTCCATGCAGACATACGATCCTGGTCATATATATCTTGGCTAGCTTAGCACTGGTATAGGTGGTCTTCACTGGAATGAAATGAGCCACCTTGGTCAAGCGATCGACCACTACCCAGATGGAATCATATCCTAAACGGGTCCTAGGTAGTCCTGTGATGAAGTCCATACCAAGCTTATCCCATTTCCACTCGGGTATCGACAAAGGTTGGAGTAACCCTGCTGGTTTCTGATGTTCCGCCTTTACTCGCTGACAAACATCACATACCGCAACATGTTCGGCAATATCTTTCTTCATACCTGTCCACCAGTAACTTTCCTTCAAATCCAGGTACATCTTGGTGTTGCCTGGGTGTATCGAGTATGGTGAATCGTGGGCTTCTTGAAGTATCAACTTCCTGAGCACTGGGTCATTGGGCACATAGATTCGGTTCTCAAACCATAGAGTACCCTGCTCATCTTCACGAAAGTCTTTAGCCTTTCCTTCCTTCATTCTCTGCTTTATCTCAGCTATCTCCTTGTCCGATTTCTGGGCTTCACGAATTCTTTCGGTCAAGGTGGACTGAATCTCTAGTGTGGCAACATATCCTTGTGGAACTATCTCTAACCGAAGCTCTCTGAGATCATTGGTTAACTCCTGGGGTAATCCCCTGGCTATGAGTGTGTTCACATAACTCTTCCGACTCAAAGCATCTGCCACAACATTTGCCTTTCCTGGATGGTAATGTAATCTCGTTTCATACTCCTTGATTAACTCTAACCATCTCCTCTGTCGGAGGTTCAACTCCTTCTGCGTGAAGATATACTTCAGGCTCTTGTGATCGGTTTACACATCACAACTATTTCCGATAAGGAAATGTCTCCAGGTCTTGAGTGCGTGCACTACGGCTGCTAGTTCCAAATCATGGGTGGCATAATTCAACTCATGGGGTCGTAGTTGTCTGGATGCATAAGCTACCACTTTTCCCTCCTGCATGAGTACTCCTCCATGTCCTTGACGTGATGCGTCACAATAAACCTGGAAGTCTTTCCGGATGTTTGGCAGTATCAACACTGGGGCTGTGACCAAACGTTTCTTCAACTCCTGGAAACTGGCCTCACATTCCTCAGTCCGGATATACTTAGACTCTTTCTTCAACAGCTCTGTCATGGGCTTGGCAATCTTTGAGAATTCTCAATGAATCTTCGGTAATATCCGGCAAGTCCGAGAAAACTGTGGATCTCCTTAATTGAGGTGGGTGACTTCAACTCAGTGACTGCTTCAACCTTAGCGGGGTCTACTGCTATTCCTTCTCCGGAAATAATGTGTCCAAGGAATCCGACTTCCGTCAGCGAAAATTCACATTTACTCAACTTGGCATATAACTGATGCTCTCTAAGCTTCTCCAGAACTAAGCGCAAGTGTTCCTTGTGTTCTTCCTCGCTCTTGGAAGATATCAAAATGTCATTGATGAACACCACGACAAACTTGTCCAAATATTCCATAAACACTTTGTTCATCATATTCATGAAGTAGGCAGGAGCATTAGTCAAACCAAGGGACATGACTGTATACTCATATAAACCATACCTTGTGGTGAAGGCTGTTTTGGGTATATCTTGTTCATGAATCTTCAGTTGGTGATACCCTGATCGAAGATCGATCTTGGAGAATATTGTGGCGCCTACTAGCTGGTCAAACAGGTCATTAATCATCGGCAGAGGGTACTTATTCTTGATAGTCACCTCGTTCAATGCACGATAATAGACCACCATCCTGAAGGTTTTATCTTTCTTCTCCACCAAAAGAACTGGGGCTCCCCAAGGTGAAGAACTTGGGTGAATATATCCCTTATCCAATAGCTCCTCAATCTGCTTCTTGATTTCTACTAAATCATTTGCGGGCATCTGATAGGGTCTCTTGGAAATTGGGGCGGTTCCTGGTAGTACCTCTATCAGAAACTCAATCTCCCTATCTGGTGGCATGCCTGGTAATTCCTTCGGGAATACATCTAGAAAGTCATGTACAACCGGCACTTCCTCCTGAACAACTCCTATGAGGGAGTTTAATCGAGCACTCAGCTGTGTGCGTCGGGATACATACTTAATCCTCTTGTTCTCCGGGGTGGTGAGTGAAATAGACTTGCTGGGGCAATCAAGGTTTCCTTCATACTTGGTCATCCAATCCATGCCTAGGATTACATCCAATCCCTGGGATTCTAAGACGATGAGGTCGGTAGGAAAAACATGGTTTCCTGTGTGGAGTTTCAAGGCGTGGCATCCTATCCCTGCCATCATCATACCTCCTGGGAATTGACCTTAATGGGATGACTAAGGGTTCTGGTGGGTAAACCATACTTTTCAACAACTACCCTTGATATGAATGAATGAGTTGCACCAGAATCAAAAAGTACCATAACTAGACGTGAATGCAATAAAAACTTACCAACCACAGTCTCGGGCTGATCATAGACTTCTTCCACATCAAGGTGGTTCACCTGAGCACGAGGAAAAGGATTTGGCTTCTTAGCTGCGGAGTTGCCGTTGTTGTTGCCGTTTCCATTTCCTTGCTTGTTCTGAGGGCATTCAGTGGCATAGTGCCCTGTCTTCTGACACTTGAAACAGGTGATGTGGTTCAGATCCTTCTGAGCTGGAGCGGAACAGTGTTGATTGCCATTCCCACTTCCATTACCATTCTTGAAGATGCCATTGTTGGGACGATTATTCCCATTTCCTTCATGGTTATGGCCTCCATGGTTGTGCACGGGATGAGAGTGTCCTCCATACTTACCGGTCCCTGATCCGGTATTTCCTGAGTACGGGGAGTAGCGGGGCTTCTGATGAGCTCCAGAGGTAGACTTTCCCTGTGCATACTTCCTCTTGCGGTTCTCGATTTGCTGCTGCTTCCCCTCCAAGATGAGGGCCTTGTCTACTAGCTCCTGGTAGTTGCTGAAAGTAGCCACCATCAGCTGCACGCTCAACTCATCGTTGAGTCCTTCCAAGAACTTCTCCTGTTTGGCTGCATCATCGGCCACGTCTCCTGGTGCATAACGAGCCAACATGCTGAAATCGTCCACATACTGGGCCACGGAACGGTTCCCCTAGCGTAAGTTGCAAAACTCACGCTTCTTCAGACTCATGGCTCTAGCTGAGACATGAGTGGTGCGAAAAGCTTGCTTGAACTGCTCCCAAGTCACAACAGCAATGGGGTACGTGGTGGTGTAATTCTCCCACCATGAAGCTACTGGTCCCTCCAGTTGATGGGTGGCAAAGCGCACTTTTTCAGCCTCAGTGCATCCTGTGGTGGTCAGTTCCCTCTCCATCTTGCGGAGCCAATCATCTGCCACAATGGGCTCAGTGCTGCTGGAGAATGTTGGGGGATTCAGTCTCGGAAAACGGGTGAGGTTGTTGCCTTGAGGTGGAGGGTGGTTGTTGTGGTTGTTGGTCTGGTTCTGAATCAATAGTTGCATCAGGGCATTCTGCTGCTGGAGAAGTTGTGTGAGTTCCGGCGGGAAAGTGAAGTCGGGCTCATGTCATGGAGGCATCTTGCTGGTTTCAGAGGGGTGAGAATTAGAATAGAACAATGACCTAAAAGGAAATTCACTACCCATATGCAATGCAACAAACATATCACACCAAACACTCATTCATTTATTCAACTCAAGGTTCAAACATCGAGATACAAATCTCCAAATCAAACTGAGCATCGACCTACGCTTTAACGACGAAAATGAAGATACATGGGGCCATAACTAAAGTTCTCCTCAAAAGTACATGGTGAAGTGGCTCCTCCGGTGGTGCTCTCCTCATAATCATCATCGTTGCTGATCAAGGGAGCCATGTCTCCTTCTGGATGAAGATTTTTACCCATGTCCATCTGTTCCTCTAGAGTTGCAATACGAGTGTTCAGCTTATCGATCCTCTAAGAAATCCTTCACTTCATACTCATGCTCGTACTTGGCTTCCCGTAGGTCAGCTTCGAGATCAATCTCGCGGTTCATCAGCCTATTGATTGTCTTCGTGTCGGCACGTACCCGAAGCTCCAAGGTCCTAATGTGCATCTCCATAGTCTGGATATAGGAAATGGTGGTGTCTTCAGTGGGAGTGGTTATGATATTTCCATTGGCATCCCTGCGACAAACCATGCTGAGTCCTGGTGAAATGGTTCCACCTCTGTATTCCTCCTGAATACGTCCAAGGGCATGATGAATTGCCATGTCTCTCCCAAGTATCCAGCTGGGTGCCACAAACTTGAAGTCGATGGGTTCCTTACGATTTCCAAAGGTCTTCCCGGGGATGTGCACCTCGATCCTGTAGCGTCCGTCTTATGGAGAAGACATGATAGGAGTCCCAGTGATTCTTGGCAAAGCAATCCTTACGTCCCTGACGATCCTCATCGGCTCCTTGCCAAAGGGCATCGTCGCGTTAGGCTGACAAAACTCCGTGATCAAAACTGGGATGAAGGTGACAATCCTATGGTCAGCGTGTGCTCTGATACCATTTCTGTAGCGACCCGACCTGAAAGGTCAAATCTCTGGTGTTTCTGTACCATCCCAAGATCATGTTGGTACGCACACGATACATCAATGTATATATCAAAGGGAAATCACACAACATTAATTAATCGAAATCTCATATTGAGTTCTTTATTACAATAAGGATTACAATAAAGTGGCTGAAGGCCAACTCATGAGATTAACTAAAGCAAAATCTTGCGGAAGCTCCATAGGTAGTTGAGTCCATCCGACTCCAAGGGCATATCACCGAGCGTAGAGCGTATCCTCACTCCTGGTTGGAAAAGTACTCTGCAACGTGATACGTTGCGGCCGTATAGGTCAGCATATTGAATATGCCGGCAATGTAAAAAGAGAGGGGGTAAAGTAATCATTTATTCTATATGCATATATGGCAAGTGGGGGTAGGTTTTGCATAAAGCCAAATTCTTCCTACAACAAGAAAGGGCAAAAGCATAATTAGTACAATGTTGGTTGATTAATGAGATGGTTCCACCAACCAATTCTCATACCCAAGTTGACATTAAAATACCCACATCAATGTAATTTATTGTGTTGAGAGTTCCAGATAGTTTCAGTTCCTTTGGCTCAGACTGGCCATGACCGTGGACACGGCTAATCGATTAGGTTTGGGTACTCTGCAGAGTTATGCACATGTTCCCCACAAGATTTGATCGCCTCCGTTGAATTTCTCGCCCTTCATGGTGTTTGAGAAACGGATGAACAAAACATGGTCTTCTAAAGGGTTCCCCTGAGACTCTGTTGGTGCCCATCCTTTCCTACCGTTCTTCTACATCTCGTAGCACCGCCTATCCAGGGTCACCACGATATCCAACCAAGCCAGAGACCATAATGGCTTGTGGCTGTGCAGGTAAGCCTTGGGTCTTGAAGCATCCATCCATCTCTTTGTGCCTGGGTGGACCTTTCCGCATGAATACTGGCACTTCTCCAGCATCATCTAGGCTAACCACTGGTTTCTCCAGGGCGCCGTTCAACCATCATCCACCCAGAGGTATGTTGAAAACTCAGAGTCTTGAAGACTTGATCATCATGTAGGTCTTCAAATTATTAACTCACAACTCTCATGAATCACATAACCAACCCCGTCTACTAATAGCATAGCAAAATTTAAAATCAACGTTCCCCGGGTCCAATGTGTCAAAGGGTTGAGGGGTACCTACCACATGATACTACAACAAGTAACCAAGTTTCCAATTTACCTACTTTGCATGCAATTGGGGAAATGGAAGAACTAATGCAGTAAAACATAGGTATACATGGTCAAAGTGACTTGCCTTGCTGATGATCCTCGTAATCAAGTGACTCTAGATAACAAGCTTCGCACTCCGAATGATCTAACGAATCAAACAGGAGCACACCATAAGCATAAACACAATGCAATTCATACAACAGCAAGGTAAACAAATACTTCAACAAACAAAAGCACAATCAAAAAGAAGAATCACTTAAAGTATAAGACTCTAAAAATTTTGGTGTCAAAATCTCTACTAAGACACAACAAGTCAAAAATTTGTTTGGAGCAACTAGGTATCTTTAGATAACAGAAAATAAATACAAAATTTTATTTGAAAACAGAAAGTATCTCATTATAAAAAAAATTGTGCAAAAAGAGTTACTACAAAACTTTTTTCTAAACAATAAAAATGGTGAAAACAAGATGTACCTATTCAAACTAGAGCACAAAACAAATTAAAAAAAATTATTAACAGAAAATAATACACCTAATGTTGAATCAACAGAACCTAATGAAATCTAAAAACAAAAGTTAAACTAATTCATGTTCAAGTTAAATAAAAATCAATTTAATTAAAATCTATTAAAAACTAAACAGATTCTGTTTTTGTTAAAAACAGTAACCAAATTCATCCTAAAAATTCTCAAACTATGTAGAATGATAGGTCTAACTAATACAAAACAATGGCAAAAAGATTCACTCAAAAATATATTTTTAAACTCTAGTTGTACAGATTTTAGTAATTGAAACAAATTTGATTAGATTCAAAATTTAAAGTTCAAATTTGAAATCTAAGCATACTAATGCAAAAAGAATCAAATAAAAACACCAAATATTTTAAAAGCTATGATAAAAACAAAAAGAGAATACATTCTGTTTTCTAAAACAGAAAAGAAAAAGAAAAACTTCCTATCGATCGGACAGGGTCTACGTGGCGTGCTGTGATTGGCCGCGAGGGCGTGCGCGTGAGAGTTAACGAGCGGACAACCGACAACTAACGCGTACCGGTTCGTTTATTAAATAGATCTAATCTCACACGTTGACTACGGATCCGATGGCTACGGTGGAGGTGGAGGCTTACAGAGAGGGAGTCGGGGTCTCCGGCGAGGTCAACGGCGGCCGGTGGTCAGAGATGCTCGGGGACGACGGTGCGGTGGTCGGGGGCGACGTCCGAAGTCTTCAAACGGCGGCGGCGAGTCTCCGGCGTCGATTGGTGGCGTCGGAGGGGGTTGGGGTGAGTGTGGCGACGGGCACGAGCTCGGGGACGTCCGGTTGGGTGCCGAACTCCGGTGAGGTCTAGGGCAGCGCTCCGGCGAGGGAAAAGGGGGTTTCGGGTGTGGAACGAAGAGAGGAGAGGCGGGGCTTTATATAGGGGCGGTGCGGTGGTCGGGGAGGGCACGAGGGGCGAGATCCGCGGAGAGGGATCTCTGGCGACGCTGGTCGGGCGTGGGGAAGGGGATGACCGCGCTGACGCCGCGGTCGGACGGTGGTTCCTACGCATCAGTGAGGGTGGGGGCGTGGTTAGCGCGTCAGTGGACGACCCGGAGTAGTTTCGGGAATTAGAGACTGTGGGCCGGCCCGGTTCAGTTTAAATACTTTCCTTTTCTATTTCCAGAGAAGTA
This sequence comes from Hordeum marinum, assembly GCA_022496015.1. Taxonomy (NCBI): domain Eukaryota; kingdom Viridiplantae; phylum Streptophyta; class Magnoliopsida; order Poales; family Poaceae; genus Hordeum; species Hordeum marinum. Next base: position 424,403,165 of record CM039674.1, on the reverse strand, counting down.
AATACTCCTTTAATGCATTCAAAACATTTCCAAACATAAGAAATATATATATCAAAATGATCAGGAGAATTAATGCTATTTAATGAACATTTTTCCTCTGTCATATTGAATATCTTTTTAAAATTTATTTTCGGAAAATGCCTAATTGATTTTAAATCCTTTTGAGATAAATTTTCAAATAACCCCCTGATTTTATTGTTCAAATATTTCACCAAGATGCCCCTGGTGTGGAGTGTCATGTTACTCCCCTCTTTATTTAAACATTTCCAAAGGTTTTCAAATAGGTGAAACAAATACATGGGAAGAATAAAAATGGTCTTTTAGAATTTCAAAAGTAGCACTTCAACAAATTCAGTACATTCAAACAAAGTGATGATGATGCATAGCTATATTTCATAACATTCCAAAATGAAATTTTTGGGATGTTAAAATGTATCAATAGCTCTCCAAGTCCTCAACCCTGAATCCTTCCTCTTTTTTATATCCTCATCAAGAGGATATTTGTCATTGTGTTGTGGAAGGTGAGGTCTTAGCTTCCTCAAAACTGTCATACCCTCATCCTCGGCAGCAGCTCTGGAAGCAGTACCCTTGTTCTTCTCTGCAGCTGGAATGTCTCTTTCTATCCTCTTGGGCTTAGAAGCTTGTGGCTTCTTGGGTGCAGATTTGGTGCTCTTAGCTGGAGCAACCTTTGGCATAGCATCTGCCAAAAAGTTCTTTTTCTTAGCTGGAGGAGCTTTAGCATCTAGTTCCTCCTCTTCCTTAGCTTCACTTTGCTCTAGAGTTCTTACCATGGTGGCAACTTTCCAAGTCACGTGAATGGATACTTTCCTCTCTCTTTTTCTTCTTTGGAGCAGACTTCTTAGGCATAGAGCTCTTTGCAGGCTCAACAGACATGGATGCCGTAGCACTTTCTAGTGCATTATGTGTCTCTGAACTGGCATATATCTTCCTCACTACCTTTCTAGATGAGGTAGCCTCTATAGCAGACTTCCTAGCAGCTCTCTCTGCTTTGTCTTGCCTTTGCTTCGCACGAACTTCTTCTGGAAAAAAATCTGAGTCATCCTCATTTGAGGTCAACTTCGTCCCGGCTCTTGTAGTAGCCTTGGGTAAACCATGAGATCTAGGTGCGCTTGGATCTTCCGAAGACGAACTGGGCTCAGGACTAGTGCCTGGATCTGCATCAATGCTGGGCTCTCTGGAGACATTCTAACTGTCATCTGAAGCGGACATACTGACCCTATGAATATAGTATAGAAGAGCAGAAAGGTTGAGCATCACAAAAACACAAACATTTTCAAAATTTAAACTTAGAAACTTTGGGTGTGAACTAATGCAAAATACATTTCGGTATCACCGGGTTGAAATTTTCGGAGTCACCGAGACGGACCACTTGCTTAATAAAAACTTGGGCAACATTTTCGGTGTAACCGAAACGAACTACTCAATCTCACCGGAGTGGTTCTCAGAAACCTAGAAAACTGAATCGATGGAACCAATTCCATCGACTCGGTGTCACCGAATGCATGTTGCGGGAGATCAGATCCAAAATTTCCTCGTTTTCTTATCTATGGATGATTCTTGTGGGATAGAAAGATTGCACACCGTGGAATATAGACGAAAACATCCTAATGTGCTAGAATTGGACACTGAATGCATGAGGAGATCGAATCCATACCGTAACTCGGTGATGGTTTGACTACAGGGGTGACAGCGGTGTAGATTTCCGTCGACGGCGTGGATCCCAATGGCAAAGGCGCTCGGGGAGGCAAGGGCGATGACCAAAGGGTCCTGGTGCGGCAACTTAGGGTTGGTGACATGGCGTTTGAAGATGAAATTTCAAAACGTCGGGTCCTCCGGATTAAGTATCCTTCACTATCGGTGTCACCGATACTAAAATTTTGGTGTCACCGAGTTCCTCTACCGTGAGTTGACAGGGAAACTCGATGAGGCCAAGATTATGGTACCGGTAGTACCGAGGTGCAAAGACAGATCAACCCTAGGAAGTCGGTGGAGCCGAGATTTTCTGGTTGGTTTTACCGAGTTGCACTTTAGGGAGGTTTTGGAGGTCAGCCTTGATGAAACGGTACTCCGTGTGCTCCTCACATAAAGAGTTCAACAAGTGCTTGTTCAAGCTTTTGTGATGTAGCATGAATAGAACTTGAGGTGAGAAAGCATAGATAGCTAGAGAGAGGTCCTAGGCATTCATGTATATCCAGTTGGCAAATTGAAAAATAAAAGCCAAATAGCTACAATTGGATATCCTCGAATGAGTAAAGATATGCAGACCAACATGCTCACACAATAATATATCGAATGAAATCATGGAAAACATGCACAAACATTCTAGCATCTATCAAGCACTTTGGCGATTATGTAGTCATCTATATATGAGTATATTGACTTAGGATCCAAGTAAGAATACTTGATCATAGGTCATACTCATCGTTTAAGCACAAGTGGGGTTGCCACTTTTACATAAAGCTTGTTAATGGTTTCACATTCTAAAAGATGCTTTAGCTCAAGTATTAGAGTAAAGCCCCCCCCCTTGATGTGACATCCCCCGTAAGAGGGATAAAATAACTGTGGGTTTTGTCATAGAAGACTTCATGTGGGTGATGTAGTGGTGGATGCTCATAGTTGATGAAGATCATCTTGAGTTGGGAGCAACCCTTTTTGTTTCTTACTCTCCTCACCTACATGGGTTAGTCCCAAACACAAGAGACAAATATAAGGATATATATGGACATGGAATTCATAGCATACATGATGGTGTCCATTGATTCATTAATTACCTTGTCCCTTTCTTACCTTTGAGGGAATGTGTGAATCCTTGAACTGTTGCATAATGTTGATGTTGACTGCAACTAGTCCTTGCCAATAATGAATCTGAGTGAATTTCATTGGCGGAGTCATCCCTCAAGAACTTCTCTAGTTCTTCTTCTTAGGGACCCACATTAAATTGATGGGATTCTCGGTGTTGAAGTGGCACTTGTAGAAGTTGACCTTGTAGTAGCCTTGGGAACCCACTTGACCAAAGCTTGGGATTCATCTTCATATGAGTCAATCTCCTCTTCAAGATTTTCCTTGCCCTTTATCTTGTGATCTTGTGGTGGAAGGTCATCTTGAGCTTTTGTTCCCATGGGAAGAGTATTTTCATACTTCTCCCTTTGAGGAACAAACTGTCACGCCCAAGATGCGCGCCTATCCATATTAAGGCACGGGGGGCTCGCAAGGGATAGAGGAGCATCCTGCCGTTCACAAGTATAGCATCATTACATCATACATTACAGAATAGATGAGTATATGAGTTGGCTTACACTCGTCACATACTAAATTACAATTCCACACAAGAGTTTCAAACACCAATATGAAGACAGGGTCTGACTACGGACGAAAACAAACGATAAAGTAGATGCAAATGATACTATCTCGCTAGTCCCGAAAATCACGACCATGGTCCTCTACTCATCCGGATAGGTCACGTACATCCTGCCTCATTCCTCGTCATACTCCCACTGGAGCTGGGTCAGATCATCCTGCACGAACTCATCTGTACCTGTACCTGGATTGTTGTAGTAATCTGTGAGCCACAAGGACTCAGCAATCATGCGCCTGGGTACCGAGACTATTCAAGCTTAAAGGTTGGGATGGGGTATCTGTTTGGTTTGCAGCAGCACTAAGCATTTATGGTGGCTAAACTTACGTAACATGAAAGAAATATGTGGCCTATGATAAACGATCGAATCTAGAATGACCTCTATGAGTTCGTGAACACTTACTTACGTCAATCATAACCCCACCGTATTCTCTCTCGGAGCATGTTCACGAGCAGAGACGATCACGGTTACTCACACATTTGGTGCATTTTATTAGAATTTACTTCAAGTTAACTATAACCGGGTGTTAAACAAATATCCAAGTTTCCACATAACCGTGGGCACGGCTTTCCGAAAGATTTGACCCTGCAGGGGTGCTCCAACTAGTCCATCACAAATTAACCACACTCCGCGGGAATAGCCTCGACCACGGATCTCGTGATCATCCTAGGCAACTCCAAAGGAATTCCAACACCTCGAGATAACCTGAAGAAAGTCAGAGCCCTCACGCAAGACACTCGATAAAGGTAAAACAAATCCAGCAAGACCACCTGACGTGTCGATGAACCCGATAAGAGCCGCGTATCTCGTTCTCAGGACACGATAGATAAGCAAAGCGTACGGTGGCCTGATAGAAATCTCCCGAGTTGCCCCGGGTTGGCCCCGCACGGTGCTCTAGTTTGGACCGACACTCATGAGGAGCACTGGCCCGGGGTTGATTAATTATCCACGGGGTTGCAAAGCCCTATGCAAATTTTATTAAGTTATTAAGAAAATGTAGTACCAACGTTCGGTCTTGCCAGATAAGTTTTAATCTTAACCGAATAAACAAGGGGGTCCCCATAACAACCCCAAGAATGTTAGGAGCGCAAAGTATGGAACCATAACACCGGTAACAAGAAACTATGGCGGTAACAGCGGAACAAAACACCTAGCAAAAGGCCAAGCCTTCCACCGATTCCAAGATATATATGTGCATTAAATTAAATAACAGATAATATTGTGATATGCCAAATCCATGTTATCACATGGAACAACCTGCACCTGCAACTAAGAACGCTATAAGAGGGGCTAAGCAGCGGTAACTTAGCCAATCAAAGGTTTGCTAGGATGTGGAGAGTTGGAGGCTATCATGGCAATTAGGAGGCTGACATTCAAGTGGTAGGTAGCGCGAAATTAGCGATAAGAGCGAGACAACTAGCAAGCGAAAATAGTATCAGGATCCGGGTACGATCATCTTGCCTGTTGGTTCTTCAGTGGAACGAGTAGTGGGATCCTTGTAGTTGTACTCGCGTGGCTCTTCGTACTCAGGTTAAACGTTCGTGTCTACCCAAAATAAACAGCAAGAATAAACAAATAACCATGGTGCAATGCACAATCAAAGAATGATGCATGCTTACTTGAAGAGTTTTTTAGCATGGCAATCCTAACTAGTCATGTTTCACATGCAAAGGATTGGTTATTAATGAATCTGGACAGAACCTTATGTTAAGTTATTTAGACATGCATGAACATGGCAAATATGGATGCGTCATGCAAAAATGATAAAAATGCATATGAAGAACGTAAGAAACGAAGTTACGATTCTCACGACACGCTCACAACAAGATACGAAGGCAAAACACAAGACAAGAAAGACCTGGGCCACTCCATGGCATTCCAAGGTAGCCACTTGATAGGCAATGAAAAACCAACCACAATATAGCCAAAGATCAAGCAATTCCATGGAGTATAGCTCCCACAAGTCACAAAACAATAAAAAAACAATCTGCCACAAAACAGCAATATAGCAACTTACACAGCCAAAAACTTGAGCTACAGGAATCCTACAACCACAAACAAGGTATTGACAGAAACTGCATAACATGCTTATCAACTCATCCAACTACACAATCTAGAAAGGAGTCACACATCAATAAGCATGAAGCTCACAAGTTGGCATGATGAAACAGATTTCTGGGACTTAGTGAAAATAACAGTTTTCTGGAATCTGAGTTAACCTGATGGCAAGTTGGCAGCAGAAACTAATGGTGTTAGAGACCACCTCATGGCATGAAAATTAACAGGATGCTAGAAGACAACATATACTTAAAAACACTAGCACTGAGCTTGAGCTAATTCTCAACATATCACAAGATGGCAACCACTCTTCATGGCATAAAAATAACAGCAGCTTCTCAGACTTAGAAATATTTAGCATGGTGAAAACAGTAACATTAACTTAGCTACTATGCAGCAAGTTTCCCACTTATATGGGTGGTTCTCATGTCAAACAAAAATACCATGGCATAATAGGCATGAAACACTAACACTTACATGTTGGCACATGCCCCAAAGGAAGCATGGATTAATTCATGCAAAAATGACAAAGTAGCATCACGGCAGAAAATAGCATTTTTCCTAACTTGCTCAAAAGTGAAATCTAATAGCACCAATGGATTCCTTGGGTCTTTCTACCCCAAAATCATGTATCACACCCCTATGTTTCTGTTGATAAATCCCACACCATGGCATTTAAAAAATCACAAGAACTCTTATAGTCACTCATAGGCCAAATTTGACATATACTAGGAATAGACAAATCAGGAAACTGAATAATCTGGAATTATTTCCCTAAATGGAAACAACAACAAAAAAACAGGGAAATAAGACAATAAAAAAATTTAAAAAATGTGGCCACTTGGCATACACACCAGGGCCACTATAGGGAGATGACATGTGGGTCCGGGGGGGCACTGTCAATGCAGTGAATAGAATGAAAAAAAGGGGGCCGAGGGGATTCGAACCCAAGACCTCCTAGTCAAGTCCCACCAATGCTACCACTACGCTACAACTACGTTGTGTGATATAACAGTGGTGCTAAGTAACATGTATGTGTAAGTGTATGCGGGAATTAAATCAGAAAACAAGGCAAAAACATGGTGCGTGGGGATTCGAACTTGGGTCTCCCAAGCGAGACAGAGGTAAGGCTACCACTACGCTACGTTGCACTGCTTGACATGAGATAGGAGATCTCCTGCTCTTAAACAGACAAAGGAGCGGGGTCGTCTTCCACCATGAGGCAGAGAACGAGACGTCAATGCCGGCGTGCACTCCGACGATCGCCGGAGAATCCGACCACCGGCAGGGCTGCGGGATTCTACGGGGGACCTGTTTCCAGGGCTAGGTCGCGCAGGGGCTACTCCGAGCACGAGCTCGAGCTCAGCCGGAGCATGAAGATCATGGAGTTGACGTGGCGTGGATAGCCTTACTTGATGGCGGAGGGAAGGAGAAGGGAGAAATGGATCGAGGGGAAACCCTAGGGCCTGGGAAACGCGCTAAATAGATGGCTCGGGCACTCTCCGACCATCAATGCCATGGCCGACGTGGACACGTTGGATACTCTGCCATACAGAGACGACGACACGCACGGCTGGGAGGCCGGCTGGGCTGCGCTAGCACTCGGCCTCGCTGCTGCTGGGCTAGGAGAGGTCCAACTAGGGGACTGCTCTCTCCTTCTCAAAAAAAGGCTTTTCTTTATTTTTAAAACAACAGCAACACAAGCCAAAACCACACAGCTAGAAAAATCTTGTGAAAACAAAATAGATTGTGACTCACTAAATAATGCACTATTTAACAAAAATGGGCTGGCATTTTTAGGACAAACAAATTAATTACTTTTATCAATATATCATGTTTTTTAATTTAGTGATATTAAAGGAAACCACAGCCACACATGGAAGAGCTTATACACCCACTATAACCAATTAACCCAAGAACATTTTTAAATTATTAATATGACAAGTTGATTGTGACACAAAAATAAATAGGAGCAAAAAAGGGGGTTCTATTGAGTTGAAATGGAAGAGGGGTGTTAGGCAAGAAATGTGAGTAGGGAAACACACCAAGCACTCAAGCACTGAACCACATATCGCCTCACATCACAACACCCACAATCACAATACTTCACAAACACAATCAAGGCAACAATATTTATGCAAATGATATGATGAGCATGATGCATGATGCATGACGTGAGAATGGCAATTGAGCAAAATAATAATCATTCCAACACATGGCAACATAGGTTCACAAGAGTTACATGACCATAAATGGCAAGGGACAACACTTGGGCTATCACACAAACTTGGGCTTGGGGTATTGGCCTTCTTCTCATTCAACTCCATTAGCGTTGAAGTAGCCAATGCCATGGTTCTTCAGGTATCCTCCGCGCTTGCGTACAATTTCCTCAAATTGCTTACATCCGGCAAGACTTCTGTAGATACCTTTCTCTATAATCACTTTCAATAGATCATTTTCTTGCTCAAGTGTAACTTGGCTAAGAGAAGAGTTAGTGGAATCAATAGAACTACTAGAAGCAATATCATTGGATTTATCATTTTTATTGATACTAGTTGAAGAACCTTTCTAGCCTTTGTTACTAGTTTGCTTAGCCTCAATTTGTTGAATAAATATGGACAAGAGAATTCGTTTGGCTAGATAAGAGTAAGTCTTCTTTTGAAAATCGTCATTGATAGCTTTAAGTAATTCATGCTCTTGCTCCAAATTGAGCTTCTCGAAGCGGAGTTCTCATGAGTCCTTACAAGTTCACTATGATCTTCTAAAGTAGATTCGTGAGCTAACTTAAGAGTGTTTAGTTCTTTAGTTAGATTATCTATTTCCATATTATCATCATCACACGACTTATATTGACTAGAGTGATTACTAACAAGTTCATTTTGACTAATATCACTAGATTTGTCAAATAGCAAGTCATCATCTCCTAGTAAGTCATCCTCATCACAATTGAAATCAAGATATTCGGGGTGTGATACCCTGGGGCCTTTACCCATGAAGAAACTTCCACTCCCTTCATTTGGTGAATCAAATATGTCGTAGGAGTTGGAGGAAATGAGTGCAAGTCCGGCAACACCTTCATCTTAACTATAGTCGGAGTCGGAGTGATAGCTTCTCTCGGAGTGGTTGTCAAAATCGGAGCTGGAAACCCATTCACCAACATGACCTTGATGTCTTCTTGAGTAGCTCTTGGTGTACTTGTTCTTCTTCTCTGAATCCCTACTTCTCCTTGAGGGTCTTCGTTCATAACGGTCATCTCTAGTCCTTCTCTCTCTTCGAGGTGACTCATCTCTTGAGCTCTTTATTCTAGGTGACTCTTCCCTTCTTTTGTGGGGGGTGTGCACTCATTGGAGTAGTGTCTGGGCCTTCCACAATTGTAACAATTCCGGTCACGACTAGATGAATGCTTTTATTCATATCTTGAGTTGGAGTTCCTCTCTTTGCCTCTACTCTTGTAGAACTTGTTGAATTTATGACCATGAGGCTTATCTATTCAATGGTAACAAGGTTGTCACTTGAGGTATTGGGAGCATCACTTGTGGCTTTGTAAGCACCGCTTGACTTGTTGTGAAGTTCTTCCTTGTCTTTAAGTGACATCTCATGAGCAACAATTCTACCAATGACTTCTGTAGGCTTGAGATATTTGTAGTTGGGCATCATTTGGATCAATGTGCACACGGTGTCATACTTCCATCCAAATCTGAAGTATCTTCTTGATTATGAATTTGTCGGTCATTTCTTCGCTTCCTAAGCCGACAATATCATTGGTAATGAGAGTTATACTAGAGTACATCTCTGCGACTCCTTCACCATCCCTCACCTTAAACTTGTCAAGATGACTTTGAAGCACATCCAACTTAGATTCTCTGACAGAATCAGTACCTTCGTGCATATCAAGCAAAGTATCCCAAATTTCCTTTGCATTCTCAAGACAGATGATTTTGTTGAATTGTTTTGGGGCATAGGTAGTTGAAAAGAATGTCACATGCTTGAGCATTGTATTGCAACATCTTCAATTCCTCCGCAGACGCTTCATGATCCAGTTCCTTTCCATCGCCAAAGAATTCACCTTATAAGACAACACGAACAACAGCCCAAATAGTGGGGTTATTACCAAGAATATGCATTTCCATCTTATGCTTCCAACTAGCAAAATTTATACAATCAAAATATGGACCTCTACGGTGATAATTTCCCTCACTAGACGCGAATCTCTCCTAGGTTGTGAAACCAATGCAATAGAGACCAAAGCTCTAATACCACTTGTAGGATCAAAAGTAAGTCTAGAGGTGGGGGTGATTAGACTACTTGACCAAATAAAAATTCTACCATTCCCAATTTTAGTTGTGGGCAGATTTTAGCAATGATAGCAAGTGAAGCACACCCTACACATCCAAGTCTAAGAGTATTACAATGTAAAGTAAATACAAGCACATGTAGTAGAGGTAAGGGTTAGAAGATCAAATGCAATTGTTAACACGGAGATTTTTCCCGTGGTTCCGATAGGCGGTGCTATCGTACATCCACGTTTATGGAGTCTTCAACCCACGGAGGGTAACGATCGCAATATTCCATGGAGGGATCCACCCATGAGGGTCCACGAAGTAGCAACCTTGACTATTCCATAATGGCTTCCTCCCACGAAGGACTAGCCTCCCTATGGGTAGATCTTGACGAAGTAGGCGATATCCTTGCCTATATAAAATTCTTGGTTCAACTCCACAACATGAAGTAGGAGGCTCCCAAGCGACACCTAACCAATCTAGGAGGCACCACCCTCAAAAAGGTAATAGGCTTGATAGTAATGATGAACTCCTTGCTCTTGTGCTTCAAGATGATAGACTCCTCAACACTCAATCACTCTCTCATAGATTTGGCTTGGTAGAAGAGATTGATTGGGTGGAAAGCAACTTGGGGAGGCTAGAAATAAAGATCCATATGGTTGGAGTGGATGATCTTGATCTCAACACAAGGGAAGGTGGTTCTCTCTCAAAAATTTGGATATGGGAAGTGGGGAACTGTTCTGAGTGCTTCTCTAGCGAGTGAGATCTGGTAGAGGGGTATATATAGGCATCTCAAAAAATCCAACCGTTACAACACTATGGACCATATCGGTGAAACCGAAGCAAAACTCGGTCATACCGATTTGTTCAAAATGTGCCAACTTTAGGAATATCGGTGAGACAGATATATGATTCTCGGTAGTACTGATATGAGTGGACGAGGGCAGTTTCCAACTCGGTAACATAGATTCATAAAACTCGGGACTTCCGATTTTATAAATTGGGACAACAGAAGGTTGGTCACTAAAATTCGGTTGCACCGATATGGAACTTGGTTCTATCGAAAAGCTAGGGCTTGGTTGGGTTCACAGCTTGGTGAGACCGATGTAGAAAACTAGGAAATTCCAATTTTGCAAACGAGGCATCAGAAGGATTGCCACGCAAACTCTGTTGCACTGAATGGGAACTTGGATGTATCGAGATGTGGGTCATGGCTAGGGTTCTGTCTGGGATGAAAATCGGTAGAGCCGAATGGAAACTTAGTGGCACCGATTTTGTGGATTTAGGATTTTGACAAAGTATTTTTTGGGAGAGCTTGTGGGTGTTTTTGGTGGCTAGCACTTGTGCACGTGGAGCAATTTGTTCACCAACAATACCTTACCCCACTTTTAATAGTATTGGCTTTCCTATGGACTCAAAATTATTTCTCACAAAGTAAAAAAGAGAGTCTTCTAGCTTGAAGCTTTGCCAATCCATTCCTTGCATCTTGGGGTATCTCCTCACAATTTATAGCCATCTCATCATTGGACTTTTCCTGAAATATACTTAGTGGAAACATGAGGCCAATGACATATATGTTGTTATTAATTACCAAAACCACCAAGGGAGCAAATGTGATTTCACATGCACCCACTAGACAAGAAGCTAGAGCATGCACCCACAAGTGCTTACCACATGAAAAGTTGTGTTTATGTCCTTGGCATAATTGAGCAAGCACGCCGGCTGGTGAATGAGTCTAACATGTTGGCACCATTCACCTCGTGTCAGGTTGGTTCGCCCTTGCATGTGTGGTATCCAATCAGGGTCGTTGGCCCTGTGTTGGCTTGTTCTTGGTTGTCTCGTTGTGCCCACCAAGGTACATGACATGGATCGCGTGGTACGACCCCAATGACCGAGCCATGAGGAAGGCGGTCGCACTGTCAGACATCCCGCACACATGAAGGCGCCCAGATGGTGCGATCGAACAAGAGGGCCAGGTACAACGATGCTGACATGCAGACCTAGTTATATGGGCCTTTCCGCCTTTTCTTTAAGTTTGCATCAACAATCATGTGGTTGTCGGTATGGTAGAGTCACGTGACCTATGGCATTAACAACCATAACAGAATAGAGTAAGTTTTAGGGTACTGTAACACCATCATCATGGATTACTTGTAGCGGTACTTTAAACAAAGCGAAACAAACACGGGATCTACATGCAGTCTCGCATGCGAGGCTAGTGATTGGACGTACGCCACCTCATGTCCTGCCTCTACAACCGAAGACACAACCTGACTCATTGATGCTGGAGTTAAATGCACATAACCACCACTTTAGCGTCATAGCTCTCGTAAAACCACCACTTTACAAAAAGTGACACTTTACACCGCACCAAATTTTGATAGTGGCAAAAAACATTAAACCCAAATTTGATCTTGTTTTGACCTCGTGATCATGTGCTGGCCGACAGCAGTGGACGGTGCGTCGCTAATGGCTGTTTGTTTTTGGTCGGAAAGAACCTGGTGGGCTGGGATGCGCGTGTTCAATCCTTTATTGAGCTTGGTTGGGCTGGGCGCACTCGATTGTTTGCTTCTTGGCTAGTCTGCGCGCGTTCCTCGTTCACTTCTTCTTAAAAATGTGATGGTAGTTCGATCAATATATTGCGCCCATTCAATTCTTCTCCAAAAAACCAATATCCACACACACACATCGTGAATTCATTCACATTTAGCCGCCTTGAATAGATAACCACCACTCTCCATCCTCTCTCCATCGCTCCTCTCCATCCAACTTCCTCCTTCCCACCCAAACCAAAGAAAACCTTCATCGTGCTCCATGGCATTTAGCCTCGGATGGGACTAGGCATTACAGGAGATCTTTGATGGTGACAATACCAAGATCTCCTACGCGCGCGAGTGAGCACGTGGTTCCCCGGCATAGCAATCCTCAAGAATCATGCACATGTAGTGAGGGCGGCTGCCAACCATGAGGAGATGGCCCGATTGCCAGACCGCTGTCGCCCATTGATCAAGAACCTGGTCTGGGCAATGGGGGAGGCCAAGAATTCCAAATCCATTCCAGAGGGCGTGCTGGTACATGTACAAGAACTATGACCAACTCCGCATGTACTACATGCTCGACAGGGTGGTGCAAGTGCTGCCCCTCACTCCTATTATGGAGATGGAGCCACCATAGATGGAGTGTCAGGTGTAGGTGGAGGCGCCCCATATGGAGCAACAATAGATTAACAACAACAAATTGAGTAGCAGCAAATTGAGTAGCAGCAGATGGAGTAGCAAGAAATGGAGCAGCAGATGCAGCAGGAGATGGAGGGGAAGACATGCACAAGCAGCAGAAGGAAGAAGAAGAAGCTCTGCATCATGGGGCCAGTTCACCGATCTCTCTGTCTTCTGAAGCTGCAGGAAGAATGAGTCTATTGTAGCACTGTCCTTGCTTATTTCTGCAACAAGATCTGAACCAGATATATGGGCTCAGTTAAGTCATGAACTTAGCATCGGAAGTACTTAGTTTCTGAACTTAATCTATGCAGGAGTCCAGCCGATCACTATGTGTGTTGCTTTCTGAACTCGTGTATCTATGATACCTATCTATATATCTATCTATGTATATATCTATGATATTCATATATATAAATGTTTGTGGTCATGGTTTCTAGATGTTTGTTCTCATAATAGTTGTATCTTTGTGCTCATCGTATGTGAAACTTTGTGCTCACTATGATGACGTATGTGTCAATGCAAAGAACTATAGTTGTGTTGTAGGTGCCAATGCAAAGAACTATATTGCAAGTTCTCTCCTATATAGGGACAGTTTGAACATTAAATTTAGCACACCTACTGACAATTCACATCAGTCAAATCACTTAAACCCCTGTTACACTATCTCTTCTTCTTTGGTCATCTTGTCCACTTCATTACTCAACCCAAAATTAACTCATGTATAGTGCACAACACCCTGCAAATTTAGTAGTGGGATTTAGTGTTAGTTTCATTCAGTCCACAAGAATAGTTCAACTACATCTATCAATCAGTGAAGTAACTAACCCTAGAATAATTAACCATTAGCAAGCCCTAAAATTCAATCAAATAGGACATGAAAATTCACTCGCAAGAATAAATATTCAGTTAATTGAATCTTGTTATCATTTGATTCAGTTAACTGCATTCATCTAGTTAGTTGAATCTTGTTGTGATCTGATTTAGTTAACTCCATACATTCAGTTAACTGAATCATGTTCTCATGTGATTCAGCTAACTGCATTCAGTTAGTTAACTGGATCTTACTGTGATCTGATTCAGTTAAATGCATTCTTTCAGCAAACTGAATCTTGTTGTGAACTGATTCATTGAACTGCTAGCTAAGTAGAGTGTGTGTGTGAGATAGAGCAAGATTTGAGATAACTAGTTTGAATTAACACCTAGCTAGGTATAGTCATAGTGAGCAAGATTCGGTTAACTAGTTTGAATTAACAACTAGGCACACTGAGAGAGCGAGATTGAATTAATAATTAGGTGAAGTGGCAACAAAGATTCTTATGACTAGGTTTAGTTATCAACTTTGTGCGGTCACAAACGATAATACGTAGTGAACTGCATAAGTTTACAACAAGATTCAGTTAACAATTTGCTATATTCCACCAAATACTTGTTTCCGGATCTGGAACCCTAGAATTCCACAAACAAAATTTGCTACTAGAGAGAGGGAGGCAGCTCATCGAGGGGTGGACTAGCACCATCTGACATAAGCTCAACTAATTTTCCTCAAGATGTGGTGACTATGAAAACTCTCTGATGGATGAATTTGTTGTGGCCACACAGTCTTCCTCCTCGGAGTAGTTGCCCACTCCCGCGTTGAGCCAGCCAAGGTGACTGGCTATGTTCACCACACCTTGCCCCCACCACTCTACCGTCGATGGATCCGGAGCCGCCACCGTCGTCCTGCCCGCAAGACAGAGGAGAAGAGAGATAGACGGTGAGGGATGGGATTGAGCGAGGGGAGTGAGGGCCGGACCGATCGCTTCAGACACGACCATTAGCGGCGTACCGTCCACCATTGTCGACCAGTGCGTGATCCGCCATGTCAAAACAAGCCTTGAAAATGGATCAGTCTTTTTCGCCAGTGTCAAAATTTTGATGCGGTGCAAAGTGTCACGTTTTGTAAAGTGGTGGTTTACGAGAGCTATGACGCTAAAGTGGTCGTTTTATGCATTTAACTATTGATGGTGACCACGTAAGCCCTGCATGCGTTCCTGACGTGGCACGTATTTTGTCATTATGTGCTACCATGTGAGGGTCAGAAGCAGTAGATAACTAAATGGTCAATTCAGGCTTAGACAAGCCTCACTCTATTGGTTATCCGACGAGGCTAGTTGGCACCCGAAGTGCAAGAATCGTCGGGTTTGCCCATTCGATCATCGCCCGAGACAAACACCACTGCTAACGTTTAAATAAAAGATAAATAAAACGAGCATTGGAGCATTCCATTGGAGATACAAAAGCAACATGGAGGCAGCCGAATCGCGGGAAAAATGAACAACGGTGAAAAGCAAGGTCAACAGCCCTGATGGTGAAGCAAACGTCGGACTTTAAATACATAAACATCAAACTCTCGATCATAAAATATGACCGAGTTTCAATGTCACTGAGACAACCAAAGAACGCAAAAGAATAAGCGTCCAGGTACAACATGCTTAAGCTGGCGCATTCAACATGACCTTTCATCCAAGACGCCGCCTACCAAGACTACACGACAAACATACAATAATGCCAACAGTTCACAAAATGTACATGATCTCCTCGTACCTACAACACTCCTCAACTATGATGGCATCCGGACAATCCTTCTCCAAGAAGGGGTCTGGATCAGATGGCCTCCACACCATATCATCGAGTTCTGTTTTCCTCATGGCGCAACCTAAGGCACGGTACAGAAAATCGAGCCCCCTCATGTGCGACCAATCGTTTCCATCGAATCACCTCATCAGATTAGCCTTAGTGCCAAACACAAAGGTCAAAGATACCATCCATAGGTTCATTTTTTCCAATGTTCCTAGAAGATGTTAGCATCACCATGTGATTGCAAGCTAGTGTTGGAAGCTCTACTAACTGATATTTGCGATCTGCGTTGGGTTTTCCATGAAGAGGAACCGTTTTTTATGCAACACAATATATATAAGTATTTCCCTCAATGAGAACCAATGTTATCGAACCAATAGGAGTAGCATGAAACCCTCGTCTTTAGTGACTGCACACAAAGAAGCTAACACTTTCACCCAATGCGGGCAAGAGGGTTGTCAATCCCCTTGGACTCGTTATTTGCAAGCAAATGAAGTGTGTAAATGACAGTTGAATGAAGAAAATTGCAAAATAAAATAAAATTAAATAAATGGAAGCAAGGTATTAAAAGCGTTTGTAAATATATAGGTGAATAGACCCATGGGCAGTAGTGTTCTCTAGTGGCATCTCTCATTTAGTAGGCATACGGTGGGTAAACAAATTATTGTTGGGCAATTGATAGAAAAGCACATAGTTATGCAAAATTAATTCACTTCAATGATCATGTGTATATAGGCATCACATCCATAAGAAAATAGGCCAACTCCTGCCTGCACCTATTACTATTACTCCATGTCGAGAGCGCTTCTATCCTTGCCTCTCTGAGTATTAAGTTCATGACAAACAAAGTAATGCTTGGAGAACGATGACATGATGTAGACAAAGTAAACTCAACCAATATGAATTAACCACGTCGTTTTATCCTTAGTGGCAACAATAAAAGACGTGTCTTTTCCCCTCATGTCACTAGGATATGGAGCACCGCTAGATTGAACCCACTACAACACACCCCTCTCACTGAATAAATATCAATCTAGTTGGCCAAACTATTTCAATAAATCGGAGAGATTTACGAAGCTATAATAATCATGCAAATAAGAATCATAATAGATTTCATAGAGAAGACTCAAATATTTTTCATGAATAATCTAAACATAAACCCACAATTCATCGGATCCCAACAAACGCACTGCACAAAGTGATTAAATCGAATAGATCGCCATGAAGATGCGGTGAAATTTGTATTAAAGATCAAGAGAGAGAGGAAGACATATAGGTACCAACTACATACCAGTAGGTCTGTAGGGAACTACTCACACATCACCATGGAAGCAACAAGGTTGATGTAGAGGCCCTCCGTGATCAATTCACCTCTGGCAGGGAACCGAAACAGGGCTCCAGATGGGCAGACGGTAGAACAGAGACTTGTGGCGGCGGAAAAAGTGTTTCGGGTGTCTTTATAGGGTTTGGGGGTTTATTTGAATTTATAGGCAAGAGAGGGGCATAGGGGGACCTTGAGGGGGCCACCACACAACACGGTGCAACCACCCCCTGGACGCGCCCTGTTGTGTAATCGCTCCCTTGTGCGGCCTCTGGTCTTCTCCCGAAGATTCTAGGTCTTCTTTTGGTACAGAAAAAACATAAAACAGTTTCGGGGCAATTGGACTATGTTTGGTACTGTAAACTTGAAAAGTAAAAAAACATGTAGAAAACAACAACTAGCACTGGGCACTCGGTTAATAGGTTAGTGCTCAAAAAATAATATGAATTGGTAACTAATCACCCAAAAAGCATCATATAATCATAATATTATAGCATGGAACAATCCAAAACTATAGATATATTGGAGACGTATTAGCATCCCCAAGCTAATTCATGTTCGTCCTTGGGTAGGTAAATGATAAAAATAGAATTTTTGATGTGACATGTTGCCCAACATGTAATCTGTTGTAGGTATGATCATTGCGAAACTATGAATTAATAAGCATCAACATAGTAATACTTATAAACATAAGTAACATAATCATCAAGTTTCGAAATATACAATCCTTAAAGAAAGTTCACGCCCTATTCAGTTTATCATATTAGAATAGCATGGCTCCGTCTTCACCACATAAATACAAATGTCAAGCACCACAGTGTCAAGTCAGGAAATTGGATCGTACTTTTTAACGCACTTCAGCTTTGTATTACTTACGCAACATATGAGGGTGAACCATGAATATAGCATAAAGGTGGAAGAGAATATGGTGGTAGGTTTCAAAGGGATAAAAGTTGAGAAGAAAGTCTCGCATCAACTAGGCATATCAACGGGCTATGGAGATGTCCATCTATAGATATCAATGCAAGGAGCAGGGATTGCCATGCAACGGATGCACTAAAGGTATAAGTGTAAGGAATCTCAACTGAAGCTAAGTGGGTGTGCATCCAACTTGCTTGCTCATGAAGACCTCAAGCATTTGAGGAAGCCCGTCATCGGAATATACAAGCCAAGTTCTATAATGAGAAATTCCCACTAGCATATGAAAGTGCCAAAACAAGAGACACTATATATGAAGAACATGGTGTCGCTTTCAAGCACAAGTGTGGAAAAGAAGTACTAGCATTATCCCTTCTCTCTTTTCTCTAGTTTGTTTATTTTTCTTTTCTCCTTTTTTCCTTTTTTTCTTTTATTTTTCATCTGGAGTCTCATCCCGACTTGTAGGGGAATCATTTTCTTCATCACTCTTTCCTCACTGAGACAGTGCCCTAATAATGATGATCATCACACTTTTATTTAGTTACAACTCAACATGAAAACTATAGTATGACTCTATATGAATGCATCTAGTAGCATACTAGGATGTGCAATGATCAAGCATAACATGTATAAAAATAATGATGAGCGGTGGCTTTGCCACAAATACTATGTCAGCATATATGATCATGCAAAGCAATATGACAATGAAAGTACTAGTCATATGATGTAACGGTGGAAGTTGTATGGCAATATATCTCACAATGGCTATGTAAATGCCATGATATGTAGGTATGATGGCTGTTTTGAGGAATATATACTGAGGCTCATGTGCAACAGAGCGTATCATGTCACGGGGTTTGCATGCACTAGCGAAGGTTGCACCGATCCTCGAGGTGAGAATGGGCAATGCACGGTACCGAAGAGGCTAGAAAATATGAGGTGGTGAGAGTGCGTACATCCATAGATTCACATTAGTAATAAAGAAATCACATATTTATTGCAATATTTTATTGTCTCTCTTGAAGCAAAGTACTACTCGCATGCCCCTAGGGAGGAGGTTGGGAGGAGTTAACCATCGTGTGCTTCTGACTTAAGCAACACTAGGATTTCAACGAGGAATAAGTATGCTCACACATCATCACCATGCCATACAAATATTTAGATGAAAAACATGTTAACACCATTTAATTCACAATATTCTTACTAACCAATGACTATTACCACATTAATACCATTAACCGACAATTTCTCTTTTATGCGCTACATGTGGTTTTGATTATGCATTCATTGTATACCTATTGTTTTTGAACTAGTTTTATAACCCACGAAAATTACCGTCACTATTTATTAACTCTCAAATAAATATAAGTGAAGAAGTAGAGTGAAATTATTTCTACAAAATCTATACGCCACTATGCTCTAAAACATATAAGTGAAGTAGTAGAGCAACTGCTAAGCTCAAAAGATATAAGTGAAGCACAAAGAGTATTCTAATAAATCATGGTGGTCTTGTGTATCCCTCAAGTGGGTGTGTCCAGAAAACAGTGATTGTGGAAAACTAAAACAAAATCAAACTAAAGCAAACAACTCTCTGAGCAAAACTCATATCATGTGATGAAAAAAATATAGCTCCAAGTGACATACAGATGGATTGAGACGAAAGAGGGGATGCCTTCCGGGGCATCCCCAAGCATAGACACTTGAGTCTTCCTAGAATATTACCTTGGGGTGCCTTGTGCATCCCCAAGCCTAGGATCTTGTCGCTCCTTATTCCTTCATCACCGTGATAGCACCCAAAACATGAAAACTTCACCACATAAAACACAACAAAACCTTCGTGAGATCCGTTAGTATAGTAAACATATCAAATACTTTAGGTACTGTTACAAATTGATTCTTATTTTATTATTGCATATGGTGTTGTATTCTAACTTCCTCCATGGCTAATACCCCCCCCCCCCCCACACACACACACAATACAATCCATATGATCATCAAAACAAGCAAACTATGCAAGCAAAAACGGAATCTGTCCAAAACAGAATAGTCTGTAAAGATATATAGAGAACCTATAGTTTTGTAACTCTAAAACATATGAACAATTATGACATCCTGAAGAATTTGTATAGAAATACACTTTGAAATTTTCAAATCAAAAAGACATTCCAGTAAAATCAGGGAAATTATGCACTGAGCGCTAAAGAGTTTGTTTTTGCACTTTATCAATTCTACTCATCTTGTGAGTCATCCCAAAGGCTTTACTTGGAACAAAAACTAATTTAAAAATAAAAACACAATAATTTGAGAGGAAATAATCATGTTATCACACACAAACATAAAGTAAGAAAAGCAAAATTAAAGATAACTATTGGGTCGCCTCCCAACTAGCGTTATTGTTTTACACCCCTAGCTAGGCATACTACATAGTCTCAAGTGTTGTCATCTTTGACACTCCACCCATAAGTAGCCCTCATGATAGATTCATAAGATAGTTTAATTCTCTTCCTAGGGAATTGTTCCATCCCCTTTTTTAATGGAAATTGGAACCTTATGTTTCCCTCTTTCATATCAATAATTGCCGGTAACGAGGTTGAACTAGGTATGGAGATACCGACGACCGAATCTCAGGCAAGTAACATACCGAAGAACAAAGGGAACAACATACGGGATTAACTGAATCCTTAACACAGAGGTTCGACCGATAAAGATCTTCGTAGAATATGTAGGAACCAATATGGTCATCCAGGTCCTGCTATTGGTTATTGACCATAGAGGTGTCTCAGTCATGTCTACATAGTTCTCGAACCCGCAGGGTCTGCACACTTATGATTCGGTGACGTTTCGGTAGTATAGAGTTATGTATGGTGGTGACTGAAGGTTGTTAGGAGCCCCGGATGAGATCCCGGACGTCACGAGGATCTCCGAAATGGTCCGGAGGTAAAGACTCATATATAGGAAGTCTTGTTTTGGTCGCCGGAAAAGTTTCGGGCTCATCGATAGTGTATCCGGAGTGCCGGTAGTACACCGGGGGACCATCGGGAGGGATATTTCGACCCAAGAGGCTACATGGGCTATGGGAGGGTGAATAAAAGCCCTTAGTGGTTTGGTGTAAGTCCCACACAAGGCCCATGTGGCTGGGAAGAAAAGTCCAAAGAGAAAAAGGTGGAAAAAGGCAAAAGGGCTAAATAAGGAAGGAGTCCTAGTCCTACTACCATTTGAGGAGGATTCCTCCTCCCCTCCTTGCGCAAGAGGCCAAAGTGCTGGCCCTTGTGCACCAGCCTCCTCCCTCTCTCCTCCTATGTATAGTAGAGGTTTTGAGGGTTTTGAGACACAGAAAAACAGCCACGTGCTGCCTCTCCTCTAGATCGTAGTTTCTCCTCTATATTGGTTTCAACTGTGCTTAGGCGAAGCCCTACTGAGATTACTCCACCACCATCGCTGCAGCACTGTCACACTGCCAGAGAACTCGTCTACCTCTCCGCCCCCTCTTGCTGGATCAACAGGGCGGAGATCGCATCGAGCTGTACGTGTGCTGAACGCGGAGGTGTCGTCCGTTCGGCGCTAGATCGGAAGAACCATGATCAAGATCGCGAGACGATTCGGGATTGGATCGCGGCACACATCGTGATGAGATCGCAGGACGGATCGTGATTGGATCGCGAGATGGATCGTGATGGGATCGCGGGATGCTCGGCGATTTGGATCGCGAAGACGTTCGACTACACCAACCGCGTTTCTTAACGCTTCCCGCTTAGTGATCTACAAGGGTATGTAGATCCACTCTCCCTCTTGTAGATGCTCATCACCATGGATAGATCTTGCATGTGCATAGGAAATTTTTTGTTTCGCATGCAACGTTCCCCAACAGTGGCATCTGAGCTAGGTCTATGTGTAGATGAGATCTCGAGTAGAACACAAAGAGTTTGTGGGCGTTGATGCTTAGATTGCTTCCTCCCTTGGTCGTGTTTTGGTTCAGCGGTATTGTGGGATGAAGCAGCCCGGACCAACCTTACTTGTACGCTTACAAGAGACCGGTTCCATCGACTGACGTGTAACCTTGTTGCACAAAGATGGCTGGCGGGTGTCTGTTTCTCGATCGGATTCGACTAAGGCGGTCCTTGAGAAGGTTGAAAAGAAACTTATGTATCACCATTGTGGTTTATGAATAGGTGAGAATTGTTCTTGCTAGATACCCGTAGCAGCCACATAAAACATGCAACAACAATTAGAGGACGTCTAACTTGTTTTTGCAAGGTATGTTGTGATGTGATATGGCCAATTACATGATGAGATTTATGTGATGTATGAGATGATCATGTGTTCTATAGAATATCATGACTTGCATGTCGATGAGTACGGCAACCGGCAGGAGCCATAGGGTTGTCTTTAATTATTGTATGACCTACGTGTCAATCATTAAGTGTTATGTAATGCTTTACTTTATTTCTAAACGGTAGCAATAGTAGTAGAAGCACGGTGGGCGCGACAACCCCGATGGTGACACGTTGATGGAGATGAACATGATGGAGATCATGGTGTGATGCCGGTGACAACGGAGATCATGTCGGTGCTTTCAAGATGGAGATCAAAAGCACAAGTTCATGGCCATATCATGTCACTTATGATTTGCATGTGATGTTAATCCTTTTATGCACCTTGTTTTTCTTAAGACGACGGTAGCATTATAAGGTGATCCCTCACTTAATTTCAAGATAAATTGTGTTCTCCCCGAGTGTGCACCGTTGTGAAAGTTCATCGTGTCGAGACACCACGTGATGATTGGGTGTGATAGACTCTACGTTCACATACAGCGGGTGCAAGCCAGTGTTCCACATGCAGAACACTCGGGTTAAACTTGACGAGCCTAGCATGTACATACATGGCCTCGGAACACAAGAGACCGACAGGTCGAACATGAGTCATATAGTAGATATGATCAACATGATTATGTTCACCATTGAAACCACCTCAACTCACGTGATGATCGGACTTGAGTTGGTGAATTTGGATCATGTATCACTTGAATGACCGGAGGGATGTCAATTTGAGTGGGAGTTCTTCAGTAATATGAATAATTGAACTCATTATCATGAACATAGTCAGTAGTGTATTTGCAATTTACGTTGTAGATTACTTGCTCGCGTTGTAGATCCCTTGAATTTTTATATGTTCCTAGAGAAATAAAGTTGAAAGATGATGGTAGCAATATTGCGGACTGGGTCTGTGATCTAAGGATTGTCCTCATTGCTGCACAAAAAGCTTATGTCCTTAATGCATCGCTCGGTGCACCAACCCCTCTAGCGTCGTCGGTAGATGTTGTGAACATCTGACAGGCACGTTCTGATGACTACTTGATAGTTTAGTGCGTCATGCATTATGGCTTAGAATTGAGGTTCCGAAACATTTTGAACGTCACGGAACATATGAGATGTTCTAAGAGCTGAAATTAGGATCTCAGGCTCGTGCCCGTGTTACGAGATATGAGATCTCTAACAAGATTCTTTGCCTGCAAGATGAAAGAGAATAGCTCAATCGTTGAGCATGTTCTCAAATTATCTGGGTACTACAATCGCTTGAATCGAGTGGGAGTTGATCTTCCAGATAAGATAGTGATTGATATAGTTCTCCAAGTCACTGTCACTAAGCTACTAGATCTTGGTGATGAACTATAAAATGCCAGGGATAGAAATAATGATCCCTGAGTTGTTCGCGATGTTTGACACCACATGCTCTGTCTACCTTCGGGATTAGTGACGAACCTAAATAAATGTTATTTGGTGTTTTGCGTTGAGCATGAACGTGATTAGATCGTGTTTATTGCAACACAGTTATTCATTTAAGTTAGAGAATAATGGTTATTATGTTTACATGAATATTACCTTCAATGGTCATGCACCCAGTGAGAATGGTTTGTTGAATCTTGATCGTAGTAATACACATGTTCATAACATTGATGCCAAAAGATACAAAGTTAATAATGATAGTACCACATACTTGTGGCACTGCCGCTAAATGTTATATTGGTATAAAGCGCTTGAAGAAACTCCATGCTGATGGATCTTTGGACTCATTCGATTTCGAATGGGTTGAGACATGCGAACCATGCCTCTTGGGCAAGATGACTAAGGACCCCGTTTTCCGGATTGATGGAGCCGGCAAGTGATTTGTTGGAAATGATACATGTTGATGTATGAAATCCAATGAGTCTTGTAGCATGCGGTGGATATCGTTATTTTCTTACCTTCACTGATGATTTGAGTAGATATAGTGTATATTTACTTAATGAAACACAAGTCTGAATTGTTTGAAAGGTTCAAGCAAATTCAAAGTCAAGTTTAAGATCATCGTGACAAGAAGATAAAAATGTCTGCGATATGATCGTGGAGGTGAATATCTGAGTTACGAGTTTGGCATACAACTTTAGACAATGTGAAAGTTGTTTCACAACTTACACCACCTGGAACACCATAGTGTGATGGTGTGTCTGAACGTCATAGTCATGCTCTATTGGATATGGTGCGCGCTATGATGTCTCTTATTGTTTTGCTACTATAATTTTGGGGTTATGCATTAGAGACAACTACATTCACTTTAAATAGGGCACCATCTAAATCCGTCGAGATGACACCATGTGAATTATGGTTTGATAGAAACCTAAGCTATCATTTCTTAATGTTTGGGGCTGCGACGCTTGTGTGGCAAATGTTTTCACCTAATGAGCTCGAACCCAAAGCGGACAAATGCATCTTCATAGAATACCCTAAGAACAGTTGGGTGAACCTTCTATCTCAGATCCAAGCATAAAATGTTTGTTGCTAAAATTGGGTCCTTTCTCGAGAAAAAGTTTTTCTCGAAAGAATTGAGTGGGAGGAAGATAGAACTTGATGAGGTTACTGAACCTTTGTTTCAACGAGAGAGTAGCGCAACGCAGGAAGATGTTTCTGTGAAGCCTACGTTAGTTGAAGAGGAAGTTAATGATGATGATCATGAAGCTTTTGATCAAGTTACTATTGAACCTCGTAGGTCGACAAGGACGTGTACTGCTCCTGAGTGGTACGACAACCCTGTCTTAGAGGTCATGTTGTTGGACAACGATGAACCTACGAGCTATCGAGAAGCGATGATGGGCCCGGATTCTGACAAATGGTTAGAGGCCATGAAATCTGAGAACGGATCCATGTATGAAAACCAAGTATAGACTTTGGTAGGCTTTCTCATTGGACGATAGGTCCTCGAGTACAAATGGACCTTTAAAATGAAGACAGACGCTGATGGTAAATGTCACCTTTTATAAAGCTCGACTTGTCGCAAAGAAGTTCCTGACAAAGTTCAAAGGAGTTGACTACAATGAGACTTTCTCACTCGTAGCGATGCTAAAGTCTGTTGGAATTATGTTAGCAATTGCTGCATTTTTCAATTATGAAATCTGGCAGATGGATGTCAAAACATTGTTTCCTTAACGGTTTACTTGAGGAAAGGTTGTATGTGATACAACCAGAAGGTTTTGTCAATCCTAAAGGATGATAGAAGGTGTGCGAGCTCCAGCAATCCTTCTATGGGCTGGAGCAAGCATCTCGGAGTTGGAATATATGCTTTGATGAGGTGATCAAAGTTCTTGAGTCTATACAAAGTTTATGAGAAATTTGTATTTACAATAAAGTGAGTGGGAGCACTATAGAGTTTCTGATAAACATATGTGGATGACATATTGTTGATTAGAAATGATGTAGAATTTTTGGAAAGGATAAACGGTTGTTTGAAAAGAGTTTTTCAAAGGAAGACCTGGATAAAGCTACTTAATTGTTGGGCATCGCGATCTATAGAGATAGATCAAGACGCCTGATGAGAATTTCAATGAGTGCATACCTTGACAAGATTTTGAAAGAGTTCAAAATGGATCAGTCAGAGAAAGAGTTCTCACCTGATTTGTAAGGTGTGAAGTTGAGTAAGACTCAAAGCTTGACCACGGTTGAAGAAAGAGAAAGGATGAAGGTCGTCCCCTATGCCTTAGCCATAGGCTCTATATTATGCCATGTTGTGTACTGCACCTGGTGTGTACCTTGCCATGAGTCTGTCAAAGGGTACAAGAGTGATCCGGGAGTGGATCACTAGACGGCGGTCAAAATTATCCTTAGTAACCAGAGGACTAAGGAGATGTTTCTCGATTATGGAGGTGATAAATAGTTCGTCGTAAAGAGTTACGTCGATACAAGCTTCAACACCAATCTGGATGACTCTGAGTAGCAATCTAGATATGTGTAGTGGAACATCCAATGAAATACCCCAAGTGGAGTGTGATAGCAGTGTCTACAGTATGCATAGAGATTTGCAAAGTACTCATGGATCGGAATGTCGCGGACTCGTTGACTAAAGACCTCTCTCACATGCAAAGCATGATCGAACCCCAGAACTCAATGGGTGTTAGATTCATTACAATGGAAATCACATGGTGATGTGAACTAGATTATTGACTCTAGTGCAAGTGGGAGACTGTTGGAAATATGCCCTAGAGGCAATAATAATTTGGTTATTATTATATTCATTTGTTCTTGATAATCGCTTATTATCCATGCTATAATTGTATTGATTGGAAACTCAAATACATGTGTAGATATGTAGTCAGCACTGTGTCCCTAGTATGCCTCTAGTAGACTAGCTCGTTGATCAAAGATGGTCAAGCTTTCCTGGCCATAGACATGAGATGTCATTTCATAACAGGATTACATCATGGATGGTCAAGCTTTAACACCAACCTGGATGACTCGTAGTAGCAATCTGGATATGTATAGTGGAGCAGCCATTTGGAATCGTACCAAGTGGCGTGTGGTAGCAGTCTTTACAGTTTGACACAGAGATTTGCAAAGTACACACGGATCTGAATGTCGTAGACCCATTGACTATAAGACGTCTCTCACATGCAAAGCATGATCGAGCCCCAAAACTCATTGAGTGTTAGATTCATAACAATGTGAATCACATGGTGATGTGAACTAGATTATTGACTCTAGTGCAAGTGGGAGACTGTTGGAAATATGCCCTAGAGGCAATAATAAATTAGTTATTATCGTATTTCCTTGTTCATGATAATCATTTATTATCCATGCTATAATTGTATTGATCGGAGACTTAGATGCATGTGTGGATACATAGACAAAACCATGTCCCTAGTATGCCTCTAATAGACTAGCTCGTTGATCAAAGATGGTTAGGGTTTCCTAGCCATGGACATGAGATGTCATTTGATAACGGGATCACATTATTAGGAGAATGGTGTGATGGACAAGACCCAAACTACAAACGTAGCATATGATCATGTCGGTTTATTCCTATTGTTTTCTGCATGTCAAGTATCTATTCCTATGACCATGAGATCATGCAACTCACTGACACTGGAGGAGTGCCTTGTGTGTATAAAATGTCGCAACGTAACTGGGTGACCATAAAGGTACTCTACAGGTATCTCCGAGGGTGTCTGTTGGGTTTGCATGGATCAAGACTGGGATTTGTTACTCCGTGTGATGGAGAGGTATCTCAGGGCCCACTCGGTAATACAACATCGCAACAAGCCTTGCAAGCAATGAGACTATGTGTTAGTCACGGGATCTTGTATTATGAAACGAGTAAAGAGACTTGCTGGTAACGAGGTTGAACTAGGTATGGAGATACCGATGATCGAATCTCGGGCAAGTAACATACCGAAGAACAAAGGGAACATCATACAGGATTAACTGAATCCTTGACATAGAGGTTCGACCGATTAAGATCTTCGTAGAATATGTAGGAACCAATATGGGCATCCAGGTCCCGCTATTGGTTATTGACCGTAGAGGTGTCTTGGTCATGTCTACATAGTTCTCGAACCCGCAGGGTCTGCACACTTGAGGTTTGGTGACGTTTCGGTAGTATAGAGTTATGTATGGTGGTGAGAGAAGGTTGTTCGGAGTCCCGGATGAGATCCCGGATGTCACAGGAGCTCCGGAATGGTCCGTAGGTAAAGACTGATATATAGGAAGTCCTATTTTGGTCGCCGGAAAAGTTTCGGGCTCATCGGTAGTGTATCGGGAGTGCTGGTAGTATACCGGTGGACCATCGGGAGGGATATTCGACCCAATAGGCTACATGGACTATGGGAGGGTGAATACAAGCCCTTAGTGGGCTGGTGGAAGTCCCACACAAGGCCCATGCGGCTGGGAAGAAAAGCCCAAAGAGAAAAAGGTGGAAAAGGGCAAAAAGGCTAAGTATGCATCAGGGGCTGCACCAGTGGGCCTTGAGGTTCGGAGTCCCGCATGAGATCCCGGATGTCACAGGAGCTCCGGAATGGTCCATAGGTAAAGACTGATATATAGCAAGTCTTGTTTTGGTCGCCAGAAAAGTTTTAGGCTCATCGGTAGTGTACCGAGAGTGCCGGTAGTATACCGGTGGACCATCGGGAGGGATATTTCGACCCAAGAGGCTACATGGGCTGTGGGAGGGTGAATACTAGCCCTTAGTGGGCTGGTGGAAGTCCCACACAAGGCCCATGCGGCTGGGAAGAAAAGCCCAAAGAGAAAAAGGTGGAAAAGGGCAAAAAGGCTAAGTGTGCCTCTAGTGAACTAGCTCGTTGATCAAAGATGGTCAAGGTTTCCTAGCCATTGACATGTATGTCATTTTATAACGGGATCACATCATTAGGAGAATGATGTGATGGACAAGACCCAAACTACAAACGTAGCATATGATCGTGTCAGTTTATTGCTACTGTTTTCTGCATGTCAAGTATATGTTCCTATGACCATGAGATCATGCAACTCACAGACATCGGAGGAGTGCCTTGTGTGTATCAAATGTCGCAACATAACTGGGTGACTATAAAGGTTCTCTATAGGTATCTCCGAGGGTGTTTATTGAGTTGGCATGGATCAAGACTGGGATTTGTTACTCCGTGTGACGGAGAGGTATCTCAGGGCCCACTCGGTAATACAACATCACAATAAGCCTTGCAAGCAATGTGACTAAGTGTTAGTCACGGGATCTTGTATTACGGAACGAGTAAAGAGACTTGCCGGTAACAAGGTTGAACTAGGTATGGAGATACCGACGATCGAATCTCGGGCAAGTAACATACCGAAGAACAAAGGGAACATCATACGGGATTAACTGAATCCTTGACATAGAGGTTCGACTGCTAAAGATCTTCGTAGAATATGTAGGAACCAATATGGGCATCTAGGTCCCGCTATTTTTGATTGACCATAGAGGTGTCTCGGTCATGTCTACATAGTTCTCGAACCCGCAGGGTCTGCACACTTAAGGTTCGGTGACGTTTCAGTAGTATAGAGTTATGTATGGTGGTGACTGAAGGTTGTTCTGAGCCCGGATGAGATCTCGGACGTCACGAGGAGCTCCATAATGGTCCGAAGGTAAAGATTGATATATAGGAAGTCCTGTTTTGGTCGCCGGGAAAGTTTCGGGCTAATCGGTAATGTACCGGGAGTGCCGGTAGTGTACCGGGAGACCACCGGGAGGGGTATTTCGACCCAAGAGGCTTCATGGGCTGTGGGAGAATAATTACCAGCCTTTTGTGGGCTGGTGGAAGTCCCACACAAAGCGCATGTGGCTAGGGAAAGAAAGCTCAAAGAGAAAACGTGGAAAAGGCAAAAATAGGATGAATCCTAGTCCTACTAGGATTGGAGGTGGATTCCACCTCTCCCACCTGGTTCGGCCTCCTCCTTGGAGGCTTGGCCCTTGGGCCAAGCCTCCTCCTCTCTTCCTCCTATATATACTGGTGGTTTTAGGGTTTTTGCACAGAATTTTGGCCACGTGTTGCCCGTTCCTCCAGTGCATAGTTTCTCCTTTAGATCGGATTTTTGCAGTGCTTAGGTGAAGCCCTACCGGAATAGCTCCACCACCATCACCAGAGCGCTGTCATGCTGCCAGAGAACTCTTCTACCTCTCCGCTCCCTCTTGCTGGATCAAGTAGTCGGAGATCGTCATCGAGCTGTATGTGTGCTGAACGCGGAGGTGCCGTCCGTTCGGCGCTAGATCGGAAGGACCGTGATCAAGTTCGCGGGACGGATCGTGATCAAGTTCGCGGGACAGATCGTGATTGGATCGCGGGACGGATTGTGATTGGATCATGGGACACTCGGCGATTTGGATCGCGAAGACGTTCGACTACACCAACCGCGTTTCTTAATGCTTCCCGCTTAGCGATCTACAAGGGAACATAGATCCACTCTCCCTCTCGTAGATGCTCATCACCATGGATAGATCTGCGTGTGCGTAGGAAAATTTTAGTTTCCCATGCAACGTTCCCCAACACCTACACCATGGACCTAGAGGATTTTAATGATGCATGCAAAATTCCACAGTGGGGTAGACGTAGCGATCCTCATAAAAATGAATATAACGATTTCCTAGCTAGCATCACCATGGGAGAAACTAGAATCATTACACAAGCTACCTTGGGGAGCATTCACTTTCTGACTATATATTGTTATGCTCTCTTCATAGGTAGATGTATTAACGGTAAACATGAGCATAGCCACCTTTCGGTGCCTGATCTGAGTATTCTTAAGAGTGTTGTAATGGTAGATAGACGATATAACTTGGGGGCTATTATTGCTAGGAGGTTACATCACAATGCCAAGGATGGAAATTTCTTTGATGGAATTTATGCCACCCGTGTAGCTAAGTATCTTTGGGTACCCATAAGAGATAATGATATTGAGTTACCCCCTCCTTTTCTTGATTATGAGGCTTTGGTGCGCTATCAGTTTCTTGAAAGGAACGAACAATCCCTCCAGTAGCGACTAATTTTTGACAGACGGCATGCTGTCCATGTTACCCTTCCTGCTCCTGCCTTCTTTAACTTTCAGGAAAAACAGAGATACTTTATAACTAGAGAGGAGGCAAACGAGTACGAGAGGAACGCGTAGCTCGCCTTCACGCTACAGTCGTTCAGGCGGTAGCCGCCGCAGCCCGATACGACCCCAACTATGACTTTGGATATTATCCTGTGTAAATAATTATCCTTTCTTTTCTTTGGGTCGTAAGGAGAAGACCACGACATGTTGAGTGTCTCTCATATGCATTATTGTTTATCTTACATAGAGCCCATATTGCCTTGTCTTCTCCTTTGATTTATTGTTTGCAGATTCCAGCTTAGTCCAATGCATGTGCACTCTTATTATTATTCACATCATTCGGTTGTGCAAGTGAAAGGCAATGATGACGATATATGATGAACTGACTGAGATGGAGAAAAGCTGGTATGAACTCGACCTATCTTACTTTTGTAAATATGATTAGCTCATCGTTCGGGATTCAACTCATTATGGGTTGAACATGTTTGCAATGACAATTAGAGATTATAGTTATTCATGCCATGCTTAATTAACTAAGAGTTAATAATGGTTTGTTTTGAGTGTCAACATGCATATTAAAATGGTTGTGATATAGTATGATAGAATCGTATCCTCCTCTGAATGATTTGAGTGGCTTGGCTTGGCACATGTTCACGCATGTAATTGAAACAAATCAACATAGCCTCCACGATGTTTATGTTCATAGTGAATTATATCCTACTCATTCTTGTATTCAATGTTGGTTAATCTCAAAGCATGTTAATGATTGTGTCGCTCTCTAGTTGGTCGCTCCCCAGTCTTTTGCTAGCCTTCACTTGTACTAAGCGGGAATACTGCTTGTGCATCCATCTCCATAAACCCCAAAGTTGTTCCATATGAGTCCACCATGTCTACCTATATGCGGTATTTACCTCTCGTTCCAAGTAAATTTGCATGTGCTAAACTTTAAAACTTCAAATAAACTTTCTGTTTTGTATGCCCAAATCGCTCATGTGGCGACTGGGGGCTGTCAGTACCTTCCATGCTAGGTGGGTTATTCTCACGATATCTGTTGATTCACTATCATTCATGAGAAAGTGGCTGGTAATCGGGATGCCCAGTCCCATGCTCGAAATAAAAAGCAAATTATAATTAAACAAAACTCCCCCAGGACTATCTTTGTATGGACGGTACCCGTGGATTTGGCTCGCCGTGGAGTGTGACTGATTGGTGGAGGGGGAGTAAAAACTTTACTGTTCTGTTTGGGAGCCGCCTATAATGTATCTAGCATGGAATATATTGAAAACCTCTTGGTAGTTATGTGATCAATGAAAGCATACCGCTCCAAAATCATTACATATCTCTGTTTTAAAGGCTCGAGCTCAGGCACCTCTGCAAATCAATGCTTCCCTCTGCGAAGGGCCTTTCCATTTACGTTATTGTGGACTCATCATTTTATAATAAAAGGCACTAGTTAGAGAGCATCACTGTCATTTGTATGCTTTGCTATTAATTGATATTGAGTATGAGTATGAACAGATCTCTTTTACCATGAATTACAATGTCCAATCAGCCCTCATTCTTCAGAGGTGCTCTGCATTTATGTTTTGCAGTCTCAGAAAGGGATAGCGAGATACCATTATGTCATATTGTATTAGAAGACCTTCCCAAGGCTCACAATCCGCTATACTGCTGCGACAATAGGGCCGACCTAGTTGTCGTGATGCCTGTCTTCAACGAGCTGGGGCTTTTCCCCGCTAAGGGCCCTGGTCCGGTGGTGGTGTGTTCTGGCGATACCACATGCGGAGAGGACTCAGAGAGGACGCCGACGAAGGACCGGTGCCCCCCCCCCCGTCGCAGGGTACTCTTCAGCGCGAGCTTGAAGATGACGACGACGTTGGTGAAATTTCTGCTACGGGGTCTCCACGGGCCGCTAAGGCCTCCAAGGGCTAGGGTCAACCCTCGTGCCACGCGGTTGATACGTCTCCAACGTATCTACTTTTCCAAACTCTTTTTCCCTTGTTTTGGACTCTAATTTGCATGATTTGAATGGAACTAACCCGGACCGATGTTTTTAGCAGAATTGCCTTGGTGTTATTTTTGTGCAGAAATAAAAGTTCTTGGATTGACCTAAAAATTTATGGAGAATATTTATGGAATTAATAAAAAATATTGGCGAAAGAATCAACTACACGGGGCCCACCACCTGGCCACGATCCTGGTGGGCGCGCCCACCCCCCTAGGGCGTGCCGAGCAGGCTTGTGGGCCCCATGTTGCTCCTCCGACCTCGTTTCCACTCCTATATATTCCTATTCGGGGAGAAAAAAATAAAAGAGAAGAGTTCATCGCATTTCATGATACGGAGCCGCCGCCACCTCCTATTCTTCCTCGGGAGACCAGATCTGGAGTCCGTTTTGGGCTCCCGAGAGGGGAAATCAACGCCTTCGTCATCACCAACCATCCTTCATCACTAATTCCATGATGCTCTCCACCGTCCATGAGTAATCTCATCATAGGCTTGCTGGACGGTGATGGGTTAGATGAGATTTATCATCTAATTGAGTTAGTTTTGTTAGGGTTTGATTCCTAGTATCCACTATGTTCTGAGATTGATGTTGCTATGACTTTGCTATGCTTAATGCTTGTCACTAGGGCCCGAGTGCCATGATTTCAGATCTGAACCTATTATGTTTTCATGAATATATGTGTGTTCTTGATCCTATCTTGCAAGTTGTAGACACCTATTACGAGTTATGATCCGCATCCCCCAGGGTGACAATAACTGGGATTCTTTTTGGTGATTACCATAGTTTGAGGAGTTCATGTATTCATGAAGTGTTAATGCTTTGGTACGGTTCTCTATTAAAAGGAGGCCTTAATATCCCTTAGTTTCCAATAGGACCCCGCTGCCACGGGAGGGAAGGACAAAAGATGGCATGCAAGTTCTTTTCCATAAGCATGTATGACTATATATGGAATACATGCCTACATTATATTGACGAATTGGAGCTAGTTCTGTGTCATCCTATGTTATAACTGTGTCACCCTATGTTATACATGCCTACATTACAAACTACTACTATCACTTTGCCACTGTTATCGTTACTTCCATATTACTTTGCTACTGAATACTTTGCTGCAAATATTAAGTCTTTCAGGTGTGGTTGAATTGACAACTCAACTGCTAATACTCGATAATATTCTTTGGCTCCCCTTGTGTCGAATCAATAAATTTGGGTTGAATACTCTACCCTCGAAAACTGTTGCGGTCCCCTATACTCGTGGGTTATCAGCGGTCCGAGTGCGTGTCGACTCCCCGGAAGCACGGCGCCGAGTCTCCTCTAGTGATACGTCTCCAATGTATCTATAATTTTTGATTGTTCCATGCTATTATATTATCTGTTTTGGATGTTTTATATGCATTAATATGCTATTTTATATTATTTTTGGAACTAACCTATTAATCTAGAGCCTAGTGTCAGTTTCTGTTTTTTCCTTATTTTTGAGTATTGCGGATAAGGAATATTAAACGGAGTCCAAACGGAATAAAATATTCAGAATAATTTTTCTTGGACCAGAAGCAACCCAGAAGACTTGGAGATGAAGTCAGGACAGCAACCGTGTGGCCACAAGCCACAAGGGCGCGCCCTAGGGGGGCGCCCCCTGGCTTGTGGGCCCACGATAGCTCCCCTAACCCTATTTCTCGGCCTATAAATTCAGAAATATTCCCTATATATCAGAGAGAGCCATGAAAACACTTTTCTGCTGTCAAGAGCCTCGGTTCTTGTGAGATCCAATCTTGGAGCCTTTTCCGGTAATCTGCCGGAGGGGGATTCGATCACGGAGGGCATCTACATCAACTCCATTGCCCCTTCGATGATGCGTGAGTAGTTCACCATAGACCTTAGGGTCCATAACTAGTAGCTAGATGGCTTCTTCTCTCTCTTTGCTCTTCAATACCATGTTCTTCATGATCTTCATGGAGATCTATCCGATGTAATACTCTTTTGTGGTGTGTTTGTCGAGATCCGATGAATTGTGGGTTTATGTTCAGATTATCTATGAATATTATTTGAGTCTTTTGTGAATTCTTATATGCACGATTTCATATATTTCCAAGTCTCTTCGAGTTATTGGTTTGGTCTGGCCAACTAGATTGGTAATTCTTGCAATAGGAGAAGTGCTTAGTTTTGGGTTCAATCTTGCGATGTCCTCACCCAGTGACAAAGTAGGGGTAGCGAGGCACGTATTGTATTGTTTCCATCGAGGATAAAAAGATGGGGTTTTCATCATATTGCTTGAGTTTATCCCTCTACATCATGTCATCTTACCTAATGTGTTACTCTGTTCTTCATGAACTTAATACTCTAGATGCGGGCAGGAGTCGGTCGATGTGTGGAGTAATAGTAGTAGATGCAGAATTGTTTCGGTCTACTTGACACGGATGTGATTCCTATATGCATAATCATTGCCTTGGATATCTTCATAATTATTCGCTTTTTTATCATTTGCTCGACAGTAATTTGTCCATCCACCGTAATACTTGCCATCATGAGAGAAGCCTCTAGTGAAACCTATGGCCCCAGGTCTATTTTCCATCTTATACTTTCAGATCTAAAACCAAAAATACCAAAAATACCTTGCTGCATTATTTTTACCTTTTGTTTTACTTCCCGTTCAAGCAATCTATTCTATCTATCTCTATCAGATCTCATCCTTGCAAGTAACCATGAAGGGATTGACAACCCCTTTATAGCATTGGGTGCAAGTGTTTGATTCTTTGTGTAGGTACATCTATTGGGGACTTGCTTGTATCTCCTACTGGATTGATACCATGGTTCTCAACAACTGAGGGAAATACTTATCTACTTTGTTGATTAACCTGTTCCTCTTCACAAAAACCAACGCATGCTCGAGAAATAGCAAGAAGGATTTCTGGCGCTGTTGCCGGGGAGATACATAGCAAGTCAGGATAAGAACTCTCCCGTCAACTTGCCAATTTCTAGCATCGTTGCCAGGGAGATCTACATCAAGCCTACCAAGTACCCATCACAAACTCATCTCTTGCATTTACATTATTTGACTTTTGCCTCTCGTTTTCCTCTCCCCCACTTCACCAATTTGCCATTTTATTCGCCCTCTTTGTTGTTTCCCTTTTTCTTGCCAGATCTCTTTTGTTTGCTTGTGTTGCCATGTGCTTCCTATTTGCTTGCATCTTCGCTTGCTAAAAATCTATTGTTATGGATCCTCATCCACTTGCTAATCTTTTCAAAAGACCAAATTATGATGAACCAATTTCTAGTGAGTTAAGTGTACTTGATTATCTCTATGAAGTTTTGCTTGGTATTCGTGAATCTGAAAATTGTGATGAAGTGACTCACGATGTTTCCTTGAATGGAAAGCATGATTGCAATGATATGTTTATGAATTTTATTAATTTCAATTATGTTAATGATATGCAAAACTACAAGCTTGGGGATGCTATATTTGATGAGTTTGCCATGACCACTACTTCTTGAAATGATCATGATTGGGGTGATAATGCTTCTTATGATCTTGATAATTTATTTAATACTCATGATGAATATGATATTGAAAGTGGGTTTGGAAGAGTGAAAACTTTAGTCATTATTGATCCCACTATTTTGGAGAGTGTTCAATCTTATGAAATTTTTGATAAAAGTGGGTTTGGAGAGGTCATGACTTTAGTTAATGATAATCCCACTATTTTGGAAGAGTATCAACTTTGCATGCATGTGGATCATGAAGAGAAAATTTTATATGATAGTTATATTGTTGAATTCATTCATGATTCTACTGAAATTTATCATGAGGGAGGAACATATGCTTGTATTACTTGCAACAATATCAAGTTTCCTCTCGATGTGTTCAAAGTTTTGAAGTTATGCTTGTTTTGCCCTCCTATGCTAGTTAATAATTGTTCCCATAAATTGTTTGCTCACAAAATCCCTATGCATAGGAAATGGGTTAGAATTAAATGTGTTTTTAATGCTTTTCATGATGCTCTTTTGCATATCTCAACTACTACTTTTATGTGAGCATCATTGAAATCGTTATGCCCAGCTAGGGGCGTTAAACAATAGCGCTTGTTGGGAGGCAACCCAATTTTACTCTTGCTTTCTATTTTTGTTTATTTTTTGGTGTGTTTTTCACATTATTAATTCTGTAATAAAAAAATTCTTTTTTAAATTAGTGTTTGAGCCAAGTAAGACCTTTGGGATGGTCTACGGTGTTTGCAATTTGATTTTGCTGAAAAAAAGAAACTTTTGCGCTCCGTCCAGAATTTTTATAAATTCACTAGAACGTGATTTTGATCTGAAATTTTTACACAAGATTTATATACAAATTTCCCTGATTTTTTCAATTTTTAATAATTTTAAGAGTTACTGAAGTATTCGAAGTCTACACATTGCTACAGACTGTTCTATTTTTGACAGACTCTGTTTTCTTTCTGTTGTTTGCTTATTTTGATGTATCTATGGGTTGTATAGGGGGGTATGAACCATGAAGAAGTTATAATACAGTAGTTATTACACAAATATAAATAAATAATGAGTTCACAACAGTACCTAAAGTGGTGATTTATTTTTCTTATACTAACGGATCTCATGAGTTTTCTGTTGAGTTTTCTGTTGTGAAGTTTTCAAGTTTTGGGTGAAGATTTGATGGACTATGGAATAAGGAGTGGCAAGAGACTAAGTTTGGGGATTCCCAAGGAACCCCAAGACATATTCAAGGATACCAAAAAGCCTAATCTTGGGATGCCCCGGAAGGCATCCCCTCTTTCGTCTTCAATCCATCGGTAAATTTACTTGAGGCTATATTTTTATTCACCACATGATATGTGTTTTGCTTGGAGCGTCTTGTATGATATGAGTCTTTTCTTTTTAGTTTGCCACAATCATCCTTTCTGCATGCATATTTTGAGTGAGACACGCTGAATTGTGAATTTATTAGAATACTCTATGTGCTTCACTTATATCTTTAGAGCTAGGCAATGTTGCTCTAGTGCTTCATTTATATCTTTTTAGAGCTTGGTGGTGTTATATTTTATAGAAATTATCGAACTCTCGTACTTCACTTATGTTATTTTGAGATTTTCTTAAAAAATCATGGTAATTTGTTTAGGTTATGAATTTAGTCCTAATATAATGGGCATCCAAGAGGGATATAATAAGAACTTTCATATTAAGTGCATTGAATACTATGAGAAGTTTGATTCCTTGCAAATAGTTTTGAGATAATAGAGATGGTAATACGAGAGTCATGCTAGTGAGTAGTTGTGAATTGGAATAGATACTTGCGTTGAAGTTTGTGATTCCCGTATCATGCACGTATGGTGAACCGTTATGTAACGAAGTCGGAGCATGATTTGTTTAATGGTTGTCAACCTTTGTGTGAGGGTCAGGAGCGCGCGATGGTTAACTCCTACCAACCTCTCCCCTAGGAGCATGCGTCTAATGCTTTGTTTGATAACTAGTAGACTTTTGTAATAAGTGTGTGAGTTCTTTATGACTAATGTTGAGTCCATGGATTATACGCACTCCCACCCTTCCACCTTTGCTAGCCTCTCTAGTACCGCGCAACTTTCGCCGGTACATCAAACCTTCCTTACTCAAAACAGCCACCATATCTACCTATTATGGTATTTCCATAGCCATTCCAAGATATATTGTCATGCAACTTCCACCATTCAGTTTTTCATGACATGCACCAACACTTCATCTTGCATATAGAATCATATTTTGTTTTAGGTATCGACTTGTAAGTAAATAAAAGTGTGATGATTTTCATTAATAGAGCATTGTCCTATGTGAGAAAAGGATGATGGAAGCCATGACTCCCTCACAAGTTGGGATCAGTATCCGAACTTTACAAAAAAATAAAAGAGGCCAGCGAAGCCCAAATAAAAAAAGGAGGCCAAAGATGCCCACCAAAATAAAAAATGAGATAAAGAGAGAAGGGACAATTTCTATATCTTTTTCCACACTTGTGCTTCAAAGTAGCACCATGATCTTCATGATAGATAGTCTCCTATTTTTTCACTTTCATATAACTAGTGGATATTCATCTTGCACGACCACTTAGTTTTTCTTTTTGAGCTTTCATACACTTATAGCTCTAAGTGCATTTGTTGCATGGCAATCCCTACTCACTCATATTGATATCTATAGATGGGCATATCCATAGCCCATTGATACGCCTAGTTGATGTGAGACTATATTCTCCCTTTTTCCTTGCACCTCCTCCATATTCTATTCCACCTATAGTGATATATCCATGGCTCATGCTCATGTATTGCGTGAGAGTTGAAAAGGTTTGAGAACACCAAAAGTGTGAAATAATTGCTTGACTTGTTCATCGAGGTTGTGCAAGATTTAGATACTTTGTGTGGGGAAGATGGAGCATAGCCAAACCATATGATTTTGTAGGGATAACTTTCTAAGGCCATGTTATTTTGAAAGGACACGATTGCCTTGTTGGTGTGCTCGAAGTATTACTGTTTTTATGTCAATATTAGACTATTGTTTTGAATCTTACGGATCTGAATATGCAAGCCACAATAAAGAATATTACATGGATAATATATTAGGTAGCATTCCACATCAAAATTCTGTTTTTATCATTTACCTACTCGAGGACGAGCGGGAATTAAGCTTGGGGATGCTTGATACGTCTCCAACGTATCTATAATATTTTATTGTTCCATGCTATTATATTATCTGTTTTGGATGTTTTATATGCATTAATATGCTATTTTATATTATTTGGGGAACTAACCTATTAATCTAGAGCCTAGTGCCAGTTTCTGTTTTTTCCTTGTTTTTGAATATTGTAGATAAGGAATATTAAACGGAGTCTAAACGGAATAAAATCTTTGGAATAATTTTTCTTGGACCAGAAGCAACCCAGAAGACTTGGAGATGAAGTCACGAGAGCAGACGTGTGGCCACAAGCTACAGGGGCGCGCCCGCTGGCTTGTGGGCCCACAGCAGCTCCCCTAACCCTATTTGTCGGCCTATAAATTCAGAAATATTCCCTGTATACCAGAGAGAGCCACTAAAACACTTTTTCGCCGCCAGGAGCCTCGGTTTCCGTGAGATCCAATCTTGGAGCCTTTTCCGGTAATCTGCTGGAGGGGGATTTAATCACGGAGGGCATCTACATCAACTCCATTGCCCCTCCGATGATGCGTGAGTAGTTTAGCACAGACCTTCGGGTCCATAGCTAGTAGCTAGATGGCTTCTTCTCTCTCTTTGCTCTTCAATACCATGTTCTTCATGATCTTCATGGAGATCTATCCGATGTAATACTCTTTAGCGGTGTCTTTGTCGAGATCCGATGAATTGTGGGTTTATGTTCAGATTATCTATGAATTTTATTTGAGTCTTTTCTGAATTATTATATGCATGATTTCATATCTTCACAAGTCTCTTCGAGTTATTGGTTTGGTTTGGCCAACTAGATTGGTAATTCTTGCAATAGGAGAAGTGCTTAGTTTTGGGTTTAATCTTGCGGTGTCCTCACCCAGTGACAAAGTAAGGGTAGCGAGGCACGTATTTTATTGTTGCCATCGAGGATAAAAAGGTGGGGTTTTCATCATATTGCTTGATTTTATCCCTCTACATCATGTCATCTTACCTAATGTGTTACTCTGTTATTCATGAACTTAATACTCTAGATGCAGGCAGGAGTCGGTCGATGTGTGGGGTAATAGTAGTAGATGCAGAATCGTTTCGGTCTACTGGACACGGATGTGATGCCTATATGCATAATAATTGCCTTGGATATCTTCATAATTATTCGCTTTTCTATCAATTGCTCGACAATAATTTGTCCACCCACCGTAATACTTGCCATCATGAGAGAAGCCTCTAGTGAAACCTATGGCCCCTGGGTCTATTTTCCATCTTATACTTTCAGATATAAAACCAAAAATACCAAAAATACCTTGCTGCATTATTTTTACCTTTTTTTTGCTTTCCATTCAAGCAATCTATTCTATCTATCTCTATCAGATCTCATCCTTGCAAGTAACCATGAAGGGATTGACAACCCCTTTATAGCGTTGTGTGTAAGTGTTTGATTCTTTGTGTAGGTACATCTATTGGGGACTTGCTTGTATCTCCTACTAGATTGATACCTTGGTTCTCAACAACTGAGGGAAATACTTATCTACTTTGTTGCATCACCCGTTCCTCTTCACGGAAACCATTGCATGCTCGAGAAGTAGCGGTCGGCAAGATGATCGAGGCACCAGCGTCGCCCCCGCTCGAATTGCAACTCGCCGGCAAGGTGGGAGAGGACGGGGCCATGGCGATCTCCTCCATGGTCGCCTCGGCTTTCGGTGACTCTGCTCCTCCGCGCGGCGGACCCCTCTCTATGGGGAGCTCGGGCGCACCCGTCGTTACCGGGACGGAAAGGAAGAGGAAGTGGGTCGACGTCGAGGAGTAAGCGGCCCGACTTGGCTTGGATCACATGTATATGGCTTCTGCATTGCTAACCTCCCCTTGCTTGGTGACCAGGGATGTCGGTATGTTGAAGATGAGGAAGAAGAAGTCGGGCATTAAGCCAAAGGTTACTCCCAACGCGTCGCCTGCCCTTGCCACCGCGTCGCCGCCTGCTGCTAAAGAAGAGAGGGCTCGCGAGGCGACACCTCAGGCCCCCATCACCGAGCACCCTAAACCCCCAATGCTTGTTAACGTGATCACTCCTGCCCTTGGGGGCGTGGTGACGCCGACGTCTAGAGGGCCAACCCCTGAGGGCTTGCTGCTTGCCGATTCGTCCGTGTCTACAGTTGCCGAGCGGCCTCCGGAGCCTCCTATCCTTCATGGTGTCGTTTCCCCGAGGGCGCCCCCCGCAACCACACTGGGGACTCCTCAGGGGGAGGCCTTGACGCCTCCGGTGCCTGTCCATGACATCCTGGACGGGGCCTTCGCTGCTCTGGGTCACGTTCGTGATGCCTTCGGGAGCGCCGGTGATCGCCCCGCGGGTGGACGAGTAGAGCTCCTCTCAAGGTGGCTCCGAGCCGCCGCCGCCGTTGTGGCGATGTGGGGTCAGGCCGCGGCTGCCGCGGTGAAGAGCGAGGAGGAAACCATGACCGCTCGCGCCATGCGCGAAGAGGTGGAGGCCCGTTTGAAGACCTTCCAGGAGGAACAGACCAAGCTTGCGATGCAACTTCGTCAGCGGACGGAAGACCTCGAGGTCCGCGAGGCCAAGCTTGCCGCTCGAGAAACCGAGTTGTCTCAGGTGGCGACCCGCTAGGACGCAGAGCAGGCGCGCCTGGACATGAAGGAGAAGGAGATTGCTTCGAGGAAGATCCTTCTCGACACCAAGGAAGAAGCTATCGCCACGGCCGAGGAGAAAAAGGCCGTAGAGTTGAGCGCCTTCCCTGCCGTCAAGATCCAGCTTTGCAAGGCACTCCACGCCCTCTGCCGAGATGGGTTCGCGGAGCCTCTGGCCGCTCCGGAGAGCGGCTTTGTTGTGCTTGCTTCGAAGCTTGTCGAGGCGCTGGAGGGCGCCATCATCAAGGTGGATAGGGTCTCGGACAGTGAGTGTCGCGACCTCTTTTCTGAAGCCGTGATGCGTGTCTTCAGGCATCTTCATCTTCGTGAGCTGGGGTTAAACTTTGACTCTGTGATCCTCCCGGTCGCTCCTGAGGTTCGGGCTCGCGCCGCGGCAGCGGCGAGGGGCGTCGTGGAGGCGCTGGTGAAGAGGTTCACCCGCGTCATGGTTTCTCTGCCTCCAGATGCTGTTGAGGCCGGCGGTGGGGAAGATGATGCTAGTGGTGCCAACATCGAGTCCCCTAAGGATCAGATGAACGATGGCGACGGTTCCTCCTGATTCCTTCCTCCTGCTCCTTTCCTGCAATGCATGTCGTGCCTCGTGGAGGCATTAAATTCATTGTGTTTGCGAAAACTTCTAATGCTTGTAGTAATTATTGGACTGCATGATTGCTTTCTTCGCCTTGTTTCCTACTTGCTTGTTGTGATGCTCTGCATTGGCAGGGCCCGGCCCGTGCATACCTCAACCGCCGTTGGGTCAACCAGAAACCAAGGACGTTCCAAGGGGCAAGGGGCTACAGGTCCAGTTAGGCTCCTGAGTCGCGATGCTCAGGAGTCCCCTTTGACGTGCGAGCAGCCCTCATGAAGGGAACATGGTGAGGATTGAGATAACTTGAAACTTCCGAACACCTTCAGCGCTCTTCGTCGACAAGGCCCGGCCCGTGCATACCTCAACCACCGTTGGGCCGACTAGAAACCAAGGACGGTCCAAGGGACGAGGGGCTACGAGTCCAGTTAGGCTCCTGAGTCACGATGCTCAGGAGTCCCCCTTGACGTACGAGCTTCAGCGTCCTCCCTAGGGATTTTTAGCAGTTTTTTGAGCGCTCTAGGCTTTGCATCGACAGGGCCCGACTCGGGCGTACCTCAACCGCCATTGAG
The DNA here is from genome assembly GCA_022496015.1 of Hordeum marinum. Taxonomy (NCBI): domain Eukaryota; kingdom Viridiplantae; phylum Streptophyta; class Magnoliopsida; order Poales; family Poaceae; genus Hordeum; species Hordeum marinum. The sequence goes on along the minus strand of CM039674.1, from coordinate 424,360,089 downwards.
CCGACCGGAAACCAAGGACGGTCCAAGGGGCGAGGGGCTATGGGTCCAGTTAGGCTCCTAAGTCACGATGCTCAGGAGTCCCCCTTGATGTACGAGCAGCTCCCATACCTTTCCTCACCAGCTTTTCCAGAGATGGGCGCGTGAAGACCAGGTTTGGCAGAGCTGGGGAGGTGGCGTGTACCAGGCTTCGCCGGGTAGTAGCCCCGTGCAGTCCCCTCACGCGTGCATCCCTGGGGAACGCAGCAAGAAAGGGGCCGTCAGGGACCTTCCTGAGGTTTGATGCAGCCGCTAGGGTGCCCTCAGTTGTTTATTCCCCTACACCGGGCATGGGGGCTTCCACCTTGCATGGGCAAAGTCATTGGTGGACCGTGTTGACCGCCAGCACGGAGTTGTGGCTTCCACATTGCGTGGGCATAGTCATTGGTGGACTGTGTTGACTTCTCCGCCAGTGATGGGCTGTGGCTGCCACATTGCATGGGAAGGGACCCCTCTGCGTCTTCGGGGGGGGGGGGGGGGCGGGCGTGTACAGCCCATAGAGTTCGTTAGGTTGGCCGGCACGGTAGAACTGGGAGGTGTATCTAGGAGGTCGCAAGGACGCTTTGGCCTCGCGAGTGTCCCTACCTCAAAGGCGGTTTGCGCCTGAATCTTCTTGTAGATGGGGCCATTTGAAACCCCTCTTGCTTCTTCTTCTTCGGGAGTGAGGTAGGTTGGGGGTCCTTTTGGCACTCTACGTCTACAGGTCCCGGTCCCACACATTTCGCGACCACCGCAGCATACGACCGGAAAGCAAGGACGCAGCTACGAGGTCAAGCCCAGGCACCCTTGACGCCGACCGGAAACCAAGGACGACATCAAGGGGCGAGTGGCTTTACGACCAGTAAGGCTCCTGAAGAGCCCCCTTCGACGCTCAAGTGGCTCTATGTCGACAGGTCCCGGTCCCACACATTTCCCCACCATTATTAGGCACGATTGAAACCAAGGACGCACTTCACGGGGCGAGTCCCCGCCACTCCTGATGCCGACCGGAAACCAAGGACGACATCAAGGGGCGAGTGGCCTTATGAACGGTAAGGCTCCTGAGGCTCAATGCTCATGAGCCCCTTTAACGCTCGAGCGGCCCCCATTCCACCATGTCGGCTGCTGCCTCGGGAGGCCACGAGGCCTCCCGAGACTCCATGCTGAGGCGACGCACCGCGGCCAGAGCCCCCAAGCGGGCGGTCGACCGCCCAGTGATGCAAGTAAGGTAGAATGTCAGGCATAGAATAGATGCACAAGAAACTATTGAAACATGCATAAATGAAGCGACGATAGGGGCGTGCCTTGATCACCTGAAGATCATGTGGCCTAGTGGGTGCCCTTGGACAGAGTGAACCAAAAAATTACCTCCCAACAACCAAAAAAAAGTCACATGGCGGCCATGCCACTGAAGAGCTCAGACCTTTGTCATTGCACGATCTCCCGCTTCCACGAGCGCGACCTTCATGGGTTCGCCGTCTCGGAAGGCTCGGAACCTTCGCTTGGTACGAGCACCTCCTCCAGCTCCTTGTTGCGCCCCGCCAGGCAAGGCACGAGCATGGCTCGGTGAAGGCACTGAAAGGTGATGCCCGCGTTCGCCAGCCCAAAGGGCATGCGGGCATAGGTGTTTGGGTAGACCCATCCATGACCGGCACGCGCTAGCCAAAAGGGGCCTTAAGCCGCGACCCTGTTAACCTCGAGCGCGTTGACGCAGACGCGTGGCTGATCGATCATGCTGATGATGGCGACTGCGATTGGTGGTGCAGGGCAGTCTCCACCTCGCACGGCCTGGGCTCCCCGAAGCTCTTCGATCGCTCTGAGGAAGGACTCTCGTGAACTGGGACCCATGCACCATGATCCTAGCTCAAGATGGCGTGCATCGGAGCGCGCCTCCAGGTTGTGCTCGAGCGCCTCTCTTACCTCACTGACCAGGCCAGAAACTTCCCCGGTGGGAGCCCCCGGGCCCAGCCCAAGAGGGGCGCCGAGCATGCTTTCCTATGCGATGGGAGGCGAGGCCCCATCCCTGAGCATAGAGCCTGAAGTTCCAGGACTCCCTGCGGGGAGGAGTTGCTTCTTCTTCTTGCGTGGATCCTCATGAGGCAATGCGTCTTCCTCATCGTCCGAGTGCTCGGCCGCCGCAGCATGGTAAGCATGCTCAGGGGTACAGACAACATCCTTCTCATCGCAAGCAATGGTGATGACGCCGCCACTCCCTGGCATCTTGAGGACATTGTAGCCATGGTGGGTTACTGCCATGAACTTGGAGAGGGCTGGTACCCAAGGATCGCGTTGTCCGGGAGGTGGATGTGCGCGACGTCGAAGACAGTGATCTCGGTGTGGTAGTTCTTGCGCCCACCAAAGGTGACAGGAAGACGCACCCGCCCGATGGGTACGGTGGACCCGTCTGTGACCCTCGAGAAGGGCTTAGTTGGCATGAGCTGTTTGTACGGCACTTGGAGCGTCTCAAAGGTCTCGATGGAAAGGACATTGAGCCCCGCCCCACTATCGATGAGGGTCTTGGTGACGAGGATGTTGCTGATGGTTGGGGTGCACAGCATAGGGAGCTTGCCAGCCATAAACAAACACCTGAGCTAATCACTTGAGTCGAAGGCGATGGCGGTCTTGGACCAATTGATGGGGCGCAATGCTTCAGGCTTTGGGAGAGCCGCATTCACCTCCCGTGCGAATTTCTTGAAGGCACGGTTCGATGCTGGGGCCTGGGCGCCGCCCAAGATACAAGCCACCGCCCTGATTTCCTGGAAGCCCCTAGCCCCATCGTCCTGCCTATCTTCCTCTTTCCTTCTAGGTGGCGGAGGCAGCGTAGTTAGTCCAGCCTCACACGGGCGAGCCTCGCAAGGCTGACCACGTTGTGACCCCTTTAGAGGGTCGTTGCGCCAACAGTCCTCACGAGGCGGGTCGCGCCAGCGGTCGTCCCAAGTTTGATTGCGCCAGCGGTCCTCCTGAGGCTGATCACGCCACCCCTAACGCTGCTCCTGGTTGTCCCAGTGACCTCCACCGTGGCCACCGCCGCGTCCGAAGCCTAGGTCGCCTCGGCCAGGGCACCTACCAAAGTTCTCGGCATGGATCAATCGGAGTTCCTGGCAGTCAGCGGTGTTGTGGTTCTTGGTGCCATGGAAGATGCAGGTCGGCCTTCCTCCTGTGGTGTTCTTCTCCCCGGCTGCGCTTTGCCTCGGGTTCGGCCGCAAGCACCATCGAGGCCTTGCGCTTTGATTCCTTGGCCTTGGCCTTCTTCTCTTCTGGCTCCACCACCGGAGGCCCGAGGAGCAATAGGTGACCCTTCTCGGCCTTGGTGAACTTGTTCGCCAGGTTGAACATCTCCAAGGCAGAGCACAATTCGTCATTCATGGCGAGCTCTTCCTTCATTTTGAGGTTAGTGACTCCGTCAGTGAAGGCCGAAATGATGGCCTCGTCCGACGCCTTGGGGATCTTGAGGCATGTGGTCGTGAAGCGTTTTATGAACTTGTGCAGGGTCTCCCCATCCTGTTGCTTGATACGCCACAGGTCGTTCATGGTGGGCGCACGGTCCTGGGTGCCTTGGAAATTGGCGATGAAGCGTTTGCGCAGACCCTCCGAGGAGGTGATGCATGCCTCCGGGAGGTTGAAGAGCCAGGAGAGTGCACCACCCTTGAGCGCCATGGGGAACCAACATGCCATGACCTTGTCGTCTCCTCCTGCCGCCCGGATACTCAGTAAGTAGAGCTATAGGAACTCGGCTGGGTCTAGGGTGCCGTCGTAACACAGGGGCAAGTCAAACTTGAACTTGCATGGCCATGCAGTCGAGTAGAGCTCCGGGGCGATGGCAAGGCACCCCACCGGCTCGACGGGTGCCAGGTCTTGATGCTCCTATGAGGCCGCCTCGAGCGGTATCCGGCCACGGTGTTGGGTCGGCAACGCAGGAAATGCACGCGTGTCGACGCACGGCCGAGGAACCACTAGGCAGCTTACTTCATCTCCCGGCCTCGCCCCGGTTAGCGAGGCCAGACACGGGGGCACGCTTCTTGCCTGGGCTCGGGGGCAGCATCACGTCGCGGAGGCGGAGGCTGCGCGTCTTGTACCACGTCATGAGCCAGGGACAATTGGGTCGAAGCGAGTAGGAGAGGACCGAGGCTTCGCCGACAGTGCTGACGAGCTCCACGATGCGCCGAAGCTAGTCGTCGTAGTGGTCGGGAGTGGGGCGGTAGCGAAGCAGTTCATTGGCCATGGAGAGTGTGCCCTGGCTGCGCACTGGCCCTAGACGAACATGAGAGGACGAACCGGAGGCTGGGACGATCAACGGAGTGGTGGTGTGGCCGTTGTGCTGCGTGGTGACCGGCTGGGAGGAGTCTTGCTGCTCGTGGGCGTCGGGGCCCATGGCGGCGTTCGCCATAGGCGAGGGTGACCTTCGTGTACCGGCACGGCCCACCGGCACCATCTCGGCGACACGGGTGGCACGGCGCTTGTTGCGGGCTCGGCGAGCGTCAGACATCGGAGCGGCGAGGTGGGAGGAGATCTTGGCTTGAGGGAGACTCCGACACGCCCCCTACCTGGCGTGCCAAATGACAGATTTCGGGCTCCGCAAAACCCTTAAGATTCGAACAGAGGGGCGTGTGCGAAGATCCCCTACGGCCGCCCGACCTAGCTCGCTACTCGATGAACACAGCAAAGAACTCGCACGATGACGAGGAAGAAGATGAAAATGATAGTTTACCCAGGTTTGGGCCGCTGCAAAGCGTAATACCCTACTCCTGCTTTGGTGGATTGCCTCTCGAGGAGGTGAGGTGGATGAACAAGTACAGTGTTTTGGGGCCTCCTGAGGGCTCTTAGTGATGTTCGAGGCTCCCTGTGGTTTGGCGAGTGGTGGAGTTGGTTGATAGGATTCGGATCTCCTCGGTCCGGTCAGTCCCCTTCTACGAAGTAGTCTACCCTCTATATATAGCGGTGGCTCGGGTCCTCTTCCCTTATCGCAATGGCGGGAAGGGATCCCACAACAACCAATTTTAAAGGGGGACATGGGTTCATGCTCGCCCTGCCCAAAGGAGGACTTCGTCTGCAAAGTAGCTGTCTACGACGCAGGGAGAGGCTCAGCGATGACATCCGCCCTGTGGGACAGGTGGTTGTCGTCTTCTTACACCGGAATGGAAACCTTTGGGGGATGCTTTGGGACCGGTGTACGTCCTTTATCCCTTTGCACCAAAGGGGAAACTACGCCGCCTGGCGCACTGGCGCTCGTCTGTCCTTCCTTGCATCATCTTTGACTCGTGAGGCCGGGCCTTGCATAGAGATCTCCACCCCTCCGGAGGGGGCCTGGGGAGGCCCATCCTCTGTCGGTCTTGATGCTACTCATCCTCGCGAGGCTTGGGCCCTCGCGAGGGCCTTGTCCTGAGTGGGGGCACACCTGGTTCCATTTGGTCTACGAAGTGGGCCACATCCTGGGCCACAGGCAGGCAGGTCTAGGTACCCCCGTTCCCAGAATGCCGACAGTCGCCCACCCATAGTGTTTCACGGACGAGGTGATGCATCATCAGTTCCCAGAGGGGTTTAAACCCGTGAACATAGAGCAGTACGATGGGACAACCGACCCAACCGTATGGATTGAGGACTTCCTCCTCCACATCCACATGGCGCGAGGAGACGATCTCCACACCATCAAATATCTCCCCCTAAAACTCAAGGGGCCAGCTTGGCACGGGTTAAACAGCCTCCCCGAAAACTCCATTGGGTGCTGGGAAGACCTAGAGGATGCATTCTGACCTAACTTCCAGGGCACCTATGTACGGCCACCGGATTCCTCCGACCTAAGCAACATTGTTCAGAAACCCGGAGAGTCTACATGGCAATTCTAGAATCGATTTTTGACCAAGAAAAACCAGATTGTTGACTGCCTAGACGCTGAGGCAATAGCCTCCTTCCGGCACAATATTCGAGACAAATGGTTGGCTCGCCAGCTCGGCCAGGATAAACCTCGGACTATGTCCGCCCTTACATCACTCATGACCTGCTGTTGCGCGGGCGAAGATAACTGACTAGCAAGACGCAACCACAACTCCGAAGATCCCAGCACCTCCGAAGTTTGGGACGGCAACGGGAAACCAAAGCGCAACAAGAACAAGCACCAGCACAACAATAGAGATGCCGATGACACGGTCGTTAACGCCGGTTTCCGCAATTCCCGACCTGGGTAGCGGAAGAAGCCTCCTAAAGGCAATCGCGACGGACCCACCCTGTTGGAAAAGATCATGGAAAGGCCTTGCCAAATCCATGGCACTCAAGAGAAGCCCGCAAACCACATCCATCGTAACTGTTGGGTGTTCAAACAAGCTGACAAACTCATGCCCGAGGATCAAGGCAAGAGCCCTCGCAGCGCTGATGAGGATGAGCCTCGGGGTCCGATGGGTGGCGGACAAAAGAAATTCCCCCCATAGGTGAAAACAGTAAATATGATATATGCCACCCATATACCCAAGAAGGAGAGGAAGCGTGCCCTTCGAGAGGTCTACGCTGTAGAGCATGTAGCCTCGAAGTATAACCCATCGTCGGCATACCCGATCACTTTTGATCGACGTGATCACCCGACCAGTATCCATCATGGGGGTTCAGCCGCCCTCGTCCTCGACCCCATTATAGATGGGTATCACCTCAGAAAAGTCCTCATGGACGGAGGAAGTAGCCTTAACCTGATTTAATCAGACATGGTGAAAAAGATGGGTATAGATCCGTCAAGGATCAAACCCAGCAACACTACCTTTAAAGGAGTGATTCCAGGCGTCGAGGCCCGGTGCACGGGCTTCGTAAGTATGGAAGTAGTGTTCGGCTCGCCCGACAACTTTCAAAGCGAAGACTTGATCTTCGACGGTGTACCCTTCCGCAGCGGCTATCATGTCCTGCTCGGCCGAACAACGTTCGCTCGTTTTAACGCCATCCCGCACTACGCATACCTCAAGCTCAAGATGCCCAGCCCCAAGGGGGTCATTACTGTCAACGGCAATACAAAGCGCTCTCTCGAAACTGAGGAACACGCGTTGGCCCTGGCAGCCGAATTCAATTACAATGATGATCGGCAAACGCCGACATCTATCATAAAGGCACGCAAGGTTGGGAAGCAAGCATGACTTCAGCCCGAGCTCTCAAACCCTTCCTCTCCCCTTAAATAGGGACTCTCCCCCCATCACACAACCCTAAGGCCAGCGAAGTACGTGTCGGGGAAGCACAACTTTGCACTTAAAATTCCATGGGCGGCGGTGGGGAAAAAAGGGTAGGTATTCGGCTGAACCGAACTACTACCATCAAATGTCTTCAGACACACTATAGGCGCCATTAAGGGCCTGCTAAAGGCGTCAAGCTTATCCACACTTCAGCAACTTCTCAAGACCTTGTTTGCAAGTTCCGTTCGCCGAACAGTACCACCTATCGAGGTGCACCACTCCCTAGGAGGCGCAAGAATAGACAAGCGACGGGGCACATTGAGGACGTAAGGTCACCAATCGAAGACCCCTGGTACAACCACTCCCGTAAAATTTCTTTTTTCAAATACTTGTAAACAGTTGCTTTGGCAATTCTAGCAATAAGAGTTGTTGAGAAACATACAACATCACTATACGTGTTTGTCTCTTTGTTCTTTTTGGCACATATTTTATTTTCTCCCTCTTCTCGAGAAGCTGTTCGGTATATGATGACGCAACCGGCTAATACACCGGGGTTCAAGTTTAAAAAAATGACTTGCGTTCAATTGATTATGTGTTCGGCGTCTTGGAATTCACTCTATATGCATTGGTTCCGAACTATGTCTTGGGTCAATAGTTGGGTTGCCCGGCTCTTGTGTTTGCCCCTTTATGTTCCACTCATTTGGCTAAAAGGACAAAGGAAGAACCCCTACGATTGTGTTTCCGGCTAGTCTGGTCAAGCACCTTAGGGGAGAAAGGCGAAAACTGACTGTCATAGTATGCGAGAACCGGTCTATGAATCTGAGCTTAAAGTGTTATAATCAAATCCTCATCAGAGGATATTCCGTGTCATATGAGGGGTTTGTTCTTCATACAAACCATGTGATGTCGTCCTTAGCCGCGGTTTTTCCGAATATCACAAGTCACCGGGGGCTAGTCACCAGCCTCCCGCGGTCCTTTTCACGCCCCTACGGCTAAGTGAAAGCAATAAAGCACTATGGTCTGATTGCCTGCTCTGCTGCACACTACCGCCTTCGGGTACCGACAGTTCGGCTAAGGGTTATAGTGCGTAAGTAGAGACACCCCACGTAGTATCTACATAGGGGCTGAAGCCGATGACTCGCAGCTTTCAGTTTAAACGGCCATACAGGAGTTATAAAGGAATGCAAAAAAGTAAAAACATGATAAACCTGTTGGAAATATGCCCTAGAGGCAATAATAAAATGGTTATTATTATATTTCCTTGTTCATGATAATAGTCTATTGTTCATGCTATAATTGTATTAAGCAGAAACCGTAATGCATGTGTGAATACATAGACCACAACAAGTCCCTAGTAAGCCTCTAGTTGGCTAGCTCGTTGATCAATAGATGGTCATGGTTTCATGACCATGGACATTGGATGTCGTTGATGATGGGATCACATCATTAGGAGAATGATGTGATGGACAAGAACCAATCCTAATCATAGCACAAGATCGTGTTGTTCGTCTGCTAAAGCTTTTCTAATGTCAAGTATCTTTTCCTTAGACCATGAGATTGTGCAACTCCCAGATACTGTAGGAATACTTTGGGTGTGCCAAACATCACAACATAACTGGGTGTCTATAAAGGTATACTACGGGTATCCCCGAAAGTATTTGTTGGGTTGGCACGAATCGAGAATAGGATTTGTCACTCCGTGTGATGGAGAGGTATCTCTAGGCCCACTCGGTAAGAAATCATCATAATGAGCTCAATGTGACTAAGGAGTTAGCCACAAGATGATGTGTTATGGAACGAGTAAAGAGACTTGCCAATAACGAGATTGAACAAGGTATAGGGATACTGAAGATCGAATCTCGAGCAAGTGTCATACTCGTAGACAAAGGGAATTGTATACGGGATTGATTGAATCCCCGACATCGTGGTTCATCCGATGAGATCATCGTGCAGCATGTGGGAACCAACATGGGTATCCAAATCCCGCTGTTGGTTATTGACCTATCTCGGTCATGTCTACATGCCTCTCGAACCCGTAAGTTCTACACACTTAAGGTTCGATGACGCTAGGGTTATAGAGAAATAGTGTATGTGGTTACTAAAGGTTGTTCGGAGTCTCGGATGAGATCCCGGACGTCACGAGGAGTTCCGAAATGGTCCAGAGGTAAAGATTCATATATAGGAAGTGAGGTTTTGGTCACCAGAAGAGTTTCGGGCATCACCGGTAACGTATCGGGACCACCGGAAGGGTTCCGGGGGTCCACCAAGTGGGGCCACCAGCACCGGAGGGCTGCATGGGCCACAAGTGGGAGGGAACCAGCCCCTAGGTGGGCTGGTGCACCCCCACAAGGGGCCCAAGGCGCAGCATGAGGTGGGAGGGGGGCAAACCCTAGAGGCAGATGGGCCCTAGGCCCACCTAGGGCGCCGCCCCTCCCACTCCCTCTCTTGGCCGCCGCCCTAGATTGATCTAGGGTTGGCCGCCGGCCCTGGGGAGGGAACCCTAGGGCTTCCACACCCTTCCTCCTTCCCCTATATATATGTGGGGTTTTGGGGGCTGCCGGACACATGAGTTCTTCTTCTCTCGGCGCAGCCCTACCCCTCCCCCTCCTCGTCCTCCGTAGCGCTTGGCGAAGCCCTACCGGAGTGTTGGAGATATGCCCTAGAGGCAATAATAAAATGGTTATTATTGTATTTCCTTGTTGATGATAATTGTCTATTGTTCATGCTATAATTGTGTTAACCGGAAACCATAATACATGTGTGAATACATAGACCACAACATGTCCCTAGTGAGCCTCTAGTTGACTAGCTCGTTGATCAATAGATGGTCACGGTTTCATGGCCATGGACATTGGATGTCGTTGATAACGGGATCACATCATTAGGAGAATGATGTGATGGACAAGACCCAATCCCAAGCATAGCACAAGATCGTGTAGTTCATTTGCTAAAGCTTTTCAATGTCAAGTATCGTTTCCTTAGACCATGAGATTGTGCAACTCCCGGATACCGTAGGAATGCTTTGGGTGTGCCAAACGTCACAACGTAACTGGGTGGCTATAAAGGTGCACTACGGGTATCTCTGAAAGTATCTGTTGGGTTGGCACGAATCGAGACTGGGATTTGTCACTCCGTGTGACGGAGAGGTATCTCTGGGCCCACTCGGTAAGACATCATCATAATGAGCTCAATGTGACTAAGGAGTTAGCCACGGGATGATGTATTACGGAACGAGTAAAGAGACTTGCCAGTAACGAGATTGAACAAGGTATGGGGATACCGACGATCGAATCTCGGGCAAGTATCATACCGATAAACAAAGGGAATTGAATATGGGATTGATTGAATCCCCGACATCGTGGTTCATCCGATGAGATCATCGTGGAGTACGTGGGAGCCAACATGGGTATCCAGATCCCGCTGTTGGTTATTGGCCGGAGAAGTGTTTCGGTCATGTCTACGTGTCTCCCGAACCCGTAGGGTCTACACACTTAAGGTTCGATGACGCTAGGGTTATAGGGAAATGGTATACGTGATTACCGAAGGTTGTTCAGAGTCCCGGATGAGATCCCGGACGTCACGAGGAGCTCCGGAATGGTCCGTAGGTAAAGATTGATATATAGGAAGTCTAGTTTTGGTCACCGGAAAGTTTTCGGGCTCATCGGTAGTGTACCGGGAGTGCCGGGAGGGTGCCGGAGGACCCCCGAGAGGGGTGTGACGACCAAAGGACCTCATGGGCCCTTAGAGGAGGTGTGCCAGCCCATATTGGGTCGGCCAAGACCATCTATGTGGGCCCATGTGGCTGGAGATAAGGAGATAAGGCAAAAGGGATTTAAAAGGAGGAGATCCACCTCCCTTGTGGGAGGTGGACTCTCCCTTTAATTCGGCCGACCCTCTCCTCCTTGGAGGAGGGGCCAAGCCAGCCCTTCCACGTCCCTCCTCCTATATATACTTGAGGTTTTGGATGTTTTGAGTGAAGATTTGATCTCTCTCTCTCACGACAAAGCCCTACCTCTCTTCTTCCTCCTCCGCAGCGCTTAGGCGAAGCCCTGTCGGAATACCTTGCTACTCCACCACCACCACGCCGTCGTGCTGCTGTTGGAGCCCTTCCCCAACCTCTCCTTCCTCCTTGCTGGATCAAGGTGTTGGAGACGTCACCGGGCTGCACGTGTGTTGAACGCGGAGGTGCCGTCCGTTCGGCACTTGATCGGATCTACCGCGATCTGAATCGCTGCGAGTACGACTCCATCAACCGCGTTCTTGTAACGCTTCCGCTTAGCGATCTTCAAAGGTATGAAGATCCACTCTCCCCTTGCTCGTTGCTGGTTTCTCCATAGATGGATCTTGGTGAACACGTAGGAAAAAAATTTGATTTACTACTACGTCTCCCAACAGTGGCATCATGAGCTAGGTCTATGCGTAGAATCTATGCACGAGTAGAACACAAAGTAGTTGTGGGCGTCGATTTTGTTAATATGCTTGCCGTTACTAGTCTTATCTTGATTCGACGGTATTGTGGGATGAAGCGGCTCGGACCAACCTTACACGTACGCTTACGTGAGACCGGTTCCACCGCCTGACATGCACCAGTTGCATAAGGTGGCTAGCGGGTGTCTGTCTCTCCCACCTTAGTCGGATTGGATTCGATGAAAAGGGTCCTTATGAAGGGTAAATAGCAATTGGCATATCACGTTGTGGTTTTGACGTAGGTAAGAAACGTTCTTGCTAGAAACCTATAGCAACCACGTAAAAACTTGCAACTACAAATTAGAGGACGTCTAACTTGTTTTTGCAGCATATGCCGTGTGATGTGATATGGCCAAAAGGATGTGATGTGATGCATTGTGATGTATGAGATTGATCATGTTCTTGTAATAGGGTTCACGACTTGCACGTCGATGACTAAGACAACCGGCAGGAGCCATAGGAGTTGTCTTATACTATTGTATGACCTGCGTGTCAATCATAAACGCCATGTAATTACTTTACTTTATTGCTAAACGTTAGCTGTAGTAGTAGAAGTAATATTTGGCGAGACAACTTCATGAAGACACAATGATGGAGATCATGATGATGGAGATCATGGTGTCGTGCCGGTGACAGTGATGATCATGGTGCCCCGAAGATGGAGATCAAAGGAGCAAGATGATATTGGCCATATCATGTCACTATATTGATTGCATGTGATGTTTATCATGTTTACATCTTATTTGCATAGAACGACGGTAGTAAATAAGATGATCTCTCAATAAAATTTCAAGAAAGGTGTTCACCCTAACTGTGCACCATTGCTAAGGATCGTCGTTCCGAAGCACCACGTGATGATCGGGTGTGATAGGTTCTAACGTTCGCATACAACGGGTGTAAGCCAGATTTACACATGCGAAACACTTAGGTTGACTTGACGAGCCTAGCATGTACAGACATGGCCTCGGAACACGGAGGACCGAAAGGTCGAACATGAGTCGTATAGAAGATACGATCAACATAGAGATGTTCACCATGGATGACTAGTCCGTCTCACGTGATGATCGGACACGGGCTAGTTGACATGGATCATGTATCACTTGGAAGACTAGAGAGATGTCTATCTAAGTGGGAGTTCATTAATAATTTGATTAAATGAACTTAATTATCATGAACTTAGTCTAAAAATGTCCTTGCAAATTATGTCGTAGATAGCTCACGCTGTAGCTCCCCAGTTTTATTGATACAATCCTAGAGAAAAGTAAGTTGAAAGTTGATGGTAGCAATAATGCGGACTGGGTCCGTGATCTGAGGATTGTCCTCATTGCTGCACAGAAAGCTTATGTTTTTTATGTACCGCTAACTGCACCACTCCCTCAAGCGTTGTCTGTAGATGTTGTGAACATATGACAGGCACTTTTTGGTGACTACGTGATAGTTCAATGCGTCATGCATTACGGCTTAGAATTGAGGCTCCAAAATGTTTTGAACGTCGCGGAACATATGAGATGTTCTAGGAGCTGAGATTGTGATCTCAGGCTCGTGCCTATGTTGAGAGGTATGAGACCTCCAACAAGATTCTTTGTCTGCAAGATAAAGGAAAATAGCTTAATCGGTGAGCGTGAGCTCAGATTGTCTGGGTGCTACAATCACTTGAATCAAGTGGGAGTTAATCTTCCAGATGAGATAGTGATTAATGCAGTTCTCCAAGTCACTGCCACCAAGCTACTAGAGCTTCGTGATGAACTATAACATGCCAGGGATGGATAAGATGATCCCTGAGTTGTTCGTGATGTTTGACACCACGAAGGTAGAAATCAAGAAGGAGCAGCAAGTGTTGATGGTTAAGTAAAACCACTAGTTTCAAAAGGGGCAAGGGCAAGAACGGAAAACTTCAGGAATGGCAAGCCAGTTGTTGCTCTAGTGAAGAAACCCAAGGTTGAGCCCGAACCCGAGACTAAGTGCTTCTGTTATGAGGAGAATGTTCGCTGAAGCGGAAAACCCCTAGATGCTTGGTAGATAAGAAGGCTGGTAATGTCAATGGAGGTATATTTGATATACGTGTTAGTGATGTGTACCTTGCTGGTACTCCTAGTAGCACCTGGGTATTGGATACCGGTTTGGTTGCTAAGTGCTAGCAACTCGAAATAAAAGCTACGGAATAAATGGAGACTAGCTAGGTGAAAGGTGACGATGTGTGTTGGAAGTGTTTCCAAGATTGATGTGATCACCATCACACGCTCTCTCTACCTTCGAGATTTGTGATAAACCTAAATAAATGTTATTTGGTGTTTGCGTTGAGCATGAACGTGATTAGATCATGATTAGTGCAATACGGTTATTCATATAAGTTAGAGAATAATGGTTATTCTATTTACATGGATAATGCCTTCAATGGTCATGCACCCACTCGGAATGGTTTATCGAATCATGATCGTAGTAGTACACATGTTCATAACGTTGGTACCAAAAATATATAAAGGTAATAATGATAGTACCACATACTTGTGGCACTGCCGCTAAAGGTCATATTGGTATAAATCGCATGAAGAAACTCCATGATGATGGATTTTTGACTCACTCGATTTCGAATCGGTTGAGACATGCGAGCCATGCCTCTTGGGCAAGATGACTGAGACCCCGTCATCCAATATGATGGAGCGGGCAAGTGGCTTATTGGAAATAATACATGTTGATGTATGTGGTCCAATGAGTGTTGAAACACACAGTGGATATCGTTGTTTTTCTTTACCTTCACTGATGATTTGAGTAAATATGGGGATATTTACTTAATGAAACACGAATCTGAAATGTTTGAAAGGTTCAAGGAGTTTCAGAGTGAAGTTAAAGATCATCGTGACAAGAAGATAAATGTCTATGATATGATCATGGAGGTGAATATCTAAGTTACGAGTTTGGTATGCAATTTTAGACAATGTGGAAATTGTTTCACAGCTCACGCCTCCTGGAACACCATAGTGTGATGGTGTGTTCGAACGTCGTAGTCGTGCTCTATTGGATATAGTGAGTACTATGATGTCTCTTATCGTTTTACCACTATCGTTATGGGGTTATGCATTAAAGACAAATCCATTCACTTTAATAGGGCACCATCTAAGTCTGTTGAGATGACACCGTGAGAATTATGGTTTGACAGAAGCCTAAGCTGTCATTTCTTAATGTTTGGGGCTGCGACGCTTATGTGAAAATGGTTTTTTCACCTAGCGAGCTCGAACTCAAAGTAGACAAATGCATCTTCATAGAATACCCTAATGAGACATTGGGTATACCTTCTATCTCAGATCCAAGCGCAAAAGGTGTTTGTTGCTAAGAACGGGTCCTTTCTTGAGAAAGAGTTTCTCTCTAAAGAATTGAGTGGGAGGAAGATAGAACTTGATGAGGTTGTTGAACCTTTGTTTCAACCAGAGAATAGCGCAACACAGAAAGATGTTTCTGTAGAGCCTACTCAGTTGAAAAGGAAGTTAATGATGATGATCATGAAGCTTCGGATCAAGTCACTATCGAACCTCGTAGGTCAACAAGGACGCGTACTGCTCCTGAGTAGTACGACAATCCTATCTTGGAAATCATGTTGTTGGACAAGATGAACCTACGAACTATGGAGAAGCGATGGTGGGCCCGGATTCCAACAAATGGCTAGGAGCCATGAAATCCGAGAAAGGATCCATGTATGAAAACCAAGTATGGACTTTGGTAGACTTGCCTGTTGAATGGCGGGTCATTGAGTACAAATGGACCTTTGAGATAAACATAGACGCTAATGGTGAAATGTCACCGTTTATAAAGCTCGACTTGTCGCAAAGAAGTTTCCGCCAAGTTCAAGGAGTTGACTGCAATGAGATTGTCTCATCTGTAGCAATGCTAAAAGTCTATTAAAATTTTGTTAGCAGTTGCTGCATTTTTTGATTATGAAATCTGGCAGATGGATGACAAAACAAGGTTTCCGTAATGGTTTCTGTGAGGAAGAGTTGTATGTGATACAACCAGAAGGTTTTGTCAATCCTAAGGATGCTAATAATATGCAAACTCCAGCGATCCTTCTATGGACTGGAGCAAGCATCTCGGAGTTGGAATATATGCTTTGATGAGGTGATCAAAGTGTTTAAGTTTATACAAAGTTTATGAGAAACTTGTATTTGCAAGAAAGTGAGTGGGAGCACTATGGAATTTCTTATAAGAATATGTAGTTGACATATTATTGATCGGAAATGATGTAGAATTTCTGGAAGAGCATGAAGGGTTGTTTGAAAAGAGTTTTTTCAAAGGAAGACCCAGATAAAGCTACTATTTTATTGAGCATCAAGATCTATAGGGATAGATCTATTCGCTAGATAAGTTTTTTCGACGAAGACATACCTTGACAAGTTTTTGAAGGAGTTCAAAATAGATGGGTCAAAGAAGGAGTTCTTGACTGTATTGTAAGGTGTGAAATTGAGTAAGACTCAATACCTGACCACGGCAGAAGATAAAGAAAAGATGAGTGTCATCTCCTATGCTTTAGCCATAGGCTCTATATAGTATGCCATGCTGTGTACCGCACCTGTGTGTGCCTTGCCATGAGTCTGTCAAGGGGTACAAGAGTAATCCAAGAGTGGATCACTGGAAAATGGTCAAAGTTATCCTTAGTAACTTGAGAACTAAGGAAATATTTCTCGATTATGGAGGTGATAAAGAGTTCATCGTAAAGGGTTACGATGATGCAAGCTTTAACTCCAATCCGGATGACTCTTAGTAGAAATCTGGCTACGTATAGTGGAGCAGCCATTTGGAATAGCTCCAAGTGGAGCGTGGGAGCAGTATCTACAAATATGACATGGAAAGTTTGTAAGGTACACACGGATCTGAATGTCGCAGACCCGTTGACTAAAACCTCTTTCACGAGCAGGACATGAACAAACCCCAGAACTTATTGGGTGTTAATCACATGATGATATGATCACATGGTGATGTAAGTGTTAATCACATGGTGATGTGAACTAGATTATTGACTCTAGTGCAAGTGGGAGACTGTTGGAGATATGCCCTAGAGGCAATAATAAAATGGTTATTATTGTATTTCCTTGTTGATGATAATTGTCTATTGTTCATGCTATAATTGTGTTAACCGGAAACCATAATACATGTGTGAATACATAGACCACAACATGTCCCTAGTGAGCCTCTAGTTGACTAGCTCGTTGATCAATAGATGGTCACGGTTTCATGGCCATGGACATTGGATGTCGTTGATAACGGGATCACATCATTAGGAGAATGATGTGATGGACAAGACCCAATCCCAAGCATAGCACAAGATCGTGTAGTTCATTTGCTAAAGCTTTTCAATGTCAAGTATCGTTTCCTTAGACCATGAGATTGTGCAACTCCCGGATACCGTAGGAATGCTTTGGGTGTGCCAAACGTCACAACGTAACTGGGTGGCTATAAAGGTGCACTACGGGTATCTCTGAAAGTATCTGTTGGGTTGGCATGAATCGAGACTGGGATTTGTCACTCCGTGTGACGGAGAGGTATCTCTGGGCCCACTCGGTAAGACATCATCATAATGAGCTCAATGTGACTAAGGAGTTAGCCACGGGATGATGTATTACGGAACGAGTAAAGAGACTTGCCAGTAACGAGATTGAACAAGGTATGGGGATACCGACGATCGAATCTCGGGCAAGTATCATACCGATAGACAAAGGGAATTGAATACGGGATTGATTGAATCCCCGACATCGTGGTTCATCCGATGAGATCATCGTGGAGTACGTGGGAGCCAACATGGGTATCCAGATCCCGCTGTTTGTTATTGGCCGGAGAAGTGTCTCGGTCATGTCTACGTGTCTCCCGAACCCGTAGGGTCTACACACTTAAGGTTCGATGACGCTAGGGTTATAGGGAAATGGTATACGTGATTACCGAAGGTTGTTCAGAGTCCCGGATGAGATCCCGGACGTCACGAGGAGCTCCGGAATGGTCCGGAGGTAAAGATTGATATATAGGAAGTCCAGTTTTGGTCACCGGAAAGTTTTCGGGCTCATCGGTAGTGTACCGGGAGTGCCGAGAGGGTGCCGGAGGACCCCCGAGAGGGGTGTGACGACCAAAGGACCTCATGGGCCCTTAGAGGAGGTGTGCCAGCCCATATTGGGTCGGCCAAGACCATCTATGTGGGCCCATGTGGCTGGAGATAAGGAGATAAGGCAAAAGGGATTTAAAAGGAGGAGATCCACCTCCCTTGTGGGAGGTGGACTCTCCCTTTAATTCGGCCGACCCTCTCCTCCTTGGAGGAGGGTCCAAGCCAGCCCTTCCACGTCCCTCCTCCTATATATACTTGAGGTTTTGGATGTTTTGAGTGAAGATTTGATCTCTCTCTCTCACGGCAAAGCCCTACCTCTCTTCTTCCTCCTCCGCAGCGCTTAGGCGAAGCCCTGTCGGAATACCTTGCTACTCCACCACCACCACGCCGTCGTGCTGCTGTTGGAGCCCTTCCTCAACCTCTCCTTCCTCCTTGCTGGATCAAGGTGTTGGAGACGTCACCGGGATGCACGTGTGTTGAACGCGGAGGTGCCGTCCGTTCGGCACTTGATCGGATCTACCGCGATCTGAATCGCTGCGAGTACGACTCCATCAACCGTGTTCTTGTAACGCTTCCGCTTAGCGATCTTCAAAGGTATGAAGATCCACTCTCCCCTTGCTCGTTGCTGGTTTCTCCATAGATGGATCTTGGTGAACGCGTAGGAAAAAATTTTGATTTACTACTACGTCTCCCAACACGGAGTACCACGCAGCACCACCGTCACCACGCCGTCGTGTTGCCAGAGCTCTCCCTCAACCTCTCATTCCTCCTTGCTGGATCAAGGCACAGGAGATGTCACCGGGCTGCACGTGTGTTGACCGCAAAGGCGCCGTTGTTCGGCGCTAAGATCGGAATCCACTGCGATCTAAATCGCTGCGAGTACGACTCCACCAACCGCGTTATTGTAACGCCTCCGTTTAGCAATCTTAAAAGGTATGAAGATGCACTCTCCCCACTCGTTGCTGGTTTCTCCATAGATGGATCTTGGTGAACACGTAGGAGTTTTTTTGATTTACTACTACGTCTCCCAACAGTGGCATCATGAGCTAGGTCTATGTGTAGAATCTACGCACGAGTAGAACACAAGTTGTTGTGGGTGTCAATCTTGTTAATTTGCTTATCGTTACTAGTCTTATCTTGATTCGACGGTATTGTGGGATGAAGCGGCCCGGACCAACTTTACACGTACGCTTATGTGAGACCGGTTCCACCGCCTGACATGCACTTGTTGAATAAGGTGGCTAGCGGATGTCTGTCTCTCCCACCTTAGTCGGATTGGATTCAATGAAAAGGGTCCTTATGAAGGGTAAATAGCAATTGGCATATCACGTTGTGGTTTTGGCGTAGGTAAGAAACGTTCTTGCTAGAAACCTATAGCATCCACGTAAAAAACTTGCAACAACAAATTAGAGGACGTCTAACTTGTTTTTCGCAGCATATGCCATGTGATGTGATATGGACAAAGGATGTGATGTGATGCATTGTGATGTATGAGATTGATCATGTTCTTGTAATAGGATTCACGACTTGCATGTCGATGAGTATGACAAACGGCATGAGCCATAGGAGTTGTCTTAATTTATTGTATGACCTGCGTGTCAATCAAGATCGCCATGTAATTACTTTACTTTATTGCTAAATGTTAGCCATAGTAGTAGAAGTAATAGTTGGCAAGACAACTTCATGAAGACACGATGATGGAGATCATGATGATGGAGATCATGGTGTCGTGTCGGTGATAGTGATGATCATGGTGCCCCGAAGATGGAGATCAAAGGAGCAAGATGATATTGGACTTATCATGTCACCATATTGATTGCATGTGATGTTTATCATGTTTACATCTTATTTGCTTAGAACGATGGTAGTAAATAAGATGATCTCTCAATAAAATTTCAAGAAATGTGTTCACCCTGACTGTGCACCGTTGCTAAGGATCATTGTTCCGAAGCACCACGTGATGATCGGGTGTGGTAGGTTCTAACGTTAGCATACAATGGGTGTAAGCCAGATTTACACACGCGATATACTTAGGTTGACTTGACGAGCCTAGCATGTACAGACATGGCCTCGGAACACAGAAGACCGAAAGGTCGAACATGAGTCGTATAGAAGATACGATCAACATGGAGATGTTCACCATTGATGACTAGGTTGTCTCACGTGATGATCGGACACGGGCTAGTTGACGTGGATCATGTATCACTTGGATGACTAGAGAGATGTCTATCTAAGTGGGAGTTCATTAAATAATTTGATTATGTGAACTTAATTATTATGAACTTAGTCTAAAAGTGTCTTTGAAAATTATGTCGTAGATAGCTCGCATTGTAGCTCCCCTGTTTTATTGATATGATCCTAGAGAAAAGTAAGTTGAAAGTTGATGGTAGCAATAATGCGGACTGGGTCTGTGATCTGAGGATCGCCCTCATTGCTGCACAGAAGGCTTATGTCCTTGATGCACCGCTAAGTGCACCACTCCCTCAAGCGTTGTCTGTAAATGTTGTTAATATATGACAGGCACTTTCTGATGACTACTTTATAGTTCAGTGCGTCATCCATTATGGCTTAGAATTGAGGCTCCAAAACGTTCTGAACGTCACGGAACATATGAGATGTTCTAAGAGCCGAAATTGGGATTCCAGGCTCGTGCCGAAGTTGAGAGGTATGAGACCTCCAACAAGATTCTTTGCCTTCAAGATAAAGGAGAATAGCTCAATCGGTGAGCATGTGCTCAGATTGTCTGGGTGCTACAATCACTTGAATCGAGTGGGAGTTAATCTTCCAGATAAGATAGTGATTAATGCAGTTCTCCAAGTCACTACCACCAAGCTACTAGAGCTTTGTGATGAACTATAACATGACAGGGATGGATAAGATGTTCCCTAAGTTGTTCGTGATGTTTGACACCACGAAGGTAGAAATCAAGAAGGAGCATCAAGTGTTGATGGTTAAGAGAAAACCACTAGTTTCAGGAAGGGCAAGGGCAAGAAGGGAAAAACTTCAGGAATGGCAAGCCAGTTTCCTCTCTAGTGAAGAAACCCAAGGTTGAGCCCAAACCCAAGACTAAGTGCTTCTATTATGAGGAGAATGTTCGCTGAAGCAGAACAACCCTAGATACTTGGTAGATAAGAAGGCTGGCAATGTCGACAGAAGTATATTTGATATACGTGTTATTGATGTGTACCTTGCTGGTACTCCTAGTAGCACCAGGGTATTGGATACTGGTTCGGTTGCTAAGTGTTAGCAACTCAAAATAAAAGCTACGGAATAAATGGAGGCTAGCTAAGTGAAAGGTGACGATGAGTGTTGGAAGTGTTTCCAAGGTTGATATGATCACTATCGCATGCTCTCTCTACCTTCAGGGATTTGTGATAAACCTAAATAAATGTTATTTGGTGTTTGCGTTGAGATGAACGTGATTAGATCATGTTTAGTGCAATACGGTTATTCATATAAGTTAGAAAATAATGGTTATTCTGTTTACATGAATAATGCCTTCAATGGTGATGCACCGACTGGCGACTGGGAATGGTTTATTGAATCTTGATCGTAGTAGTACACATGTTCATAACATTGATACCAAAAGATACAAAGTTAATAGTGATAGTACCACGTACTTGTGGCACTACCTCTAAATGTCATATT
This sequence comes from Hordeum marinum, assembly GCA_022496015.1. Taxonomy (NCBI): domain Eukaryota; kingdom Viridiplantae; phylum Streptophyta; class Magnoliopsida; order Poales; family Poaceae; genus Hordeum; species Hordeum marinum. Next base: position 424,338,735 of record CM039674.1, on the reverse strand, counting down.
GGTATAAATTGCATATAGAAACTCCATGCTAATGGATCTTTTGACTCACTCGATTTTGAATCGGTTGAGAAATGCGAGCCATGCATCTTGGGCAAGATGACTAAGACCCCGTCTTTCGGTATGATGGAGCGGGCTAGTGGCTTATTGGAATTGATACATGTTGATGTATGTGGTCCAATGAGTGTTGAAACACATAGTGGATATTGTTATTTTCTTTATCTTCACTGATGATTTGAGTAAATATGGGGATATTTGCTTAATGAAACACGAGTCTGAAATGTTTGAAAGGTTCAAGGAGTTTCAGAGTAAAGTTCAAGATCATCGTGACAAGAAGATAAAATGTCTACGATATGATCGTGGACATAAATATCTGAGTTACGAGTTTGGTATGCAATTTAAGACAATGTGGAAAAAAATTCACATCTCACGCCTCCCGGAACACCATAGTGTGATGGTGTGTCCGAACGTCGTAGTCGTGCTCTATTGGATATAGTGCGTACTATGATGTCTCTTATCGTTTTGCCACTAACATTATGGGGTTATGCATTAAAGACAAATCCATTCACTTTAATAGGGCACCATCTAAGTCTGTTGAGATGACACCGTGAGAATTATGGTTTGACAGAAGCCTAAGCTATCATTTCTTAATGTTTGGGGATGCGACGCTTATGTGAAAATGGATTTTCACCTAGTGAGCTCAAACCCAAAGCAGACGAATGCATCTTCATAGAATACCCTAAGGAGACATTGGGTATACCTTCTATCTCAGATCCAAGTGCAAAAGTGCTTGTGGCTAGGAACGGGTCCTTTCTTGAGAAAGAGTTTCTCTCGAAAGAATTGAGTGGGAGGAAGATAGAACTTGATGAGGTGGTTGAACCTTTGTTTCAACCAAAGAGTAGCGCAACACAGAAAGATGTTTCTATGGAGCCTACGTCAGTTGAAAAGGAAGTTAACGATGATGATCATGAAGCTTTGGATCAAGTTACTATCGAACCTCATAGGTCGACAAGGACGCGTACTACTCCTGAGTAGTAGGGCAACCATGTCTTGGAAGTCATGTTGTTAGACAACGATGAACCTACAAACTATGGAGAAGCGATGGTGGGCCCGGATTCCAACAAATGGCTAGGGGCCGTGAAATCCAAGAAAGGATCCATGTATGAAAACCAAGTATGGACTTTGGTAGACTTGCCCGTTGAACGGTAGGTCGTTGAGTACAAATGGACCTTTGAGATGAACACAGACGCTAATGGTGAAATGTCACCGTTTAAAAAGCTCGACTTGTCACAAAAAAGGGGTTTCCGCCAAGTTCAAGGGGTTGACTGCAATGAGATTTTCTCATCCATAGCGATCCTAAAGGTCTGTTAAAATTATGTTAGCAGTTGCTACATTTTTTGATTATGAAATCTGACAGATGGATGTCAAAACAAAGCTTCCTTAACAATTTCCGTGAGGAAGAGTCGTATGTGATACAACCAGAAGATTTTGTCAATCCTAAGGATGCTAAAAGGTATGCAAACTCTACGATCCTTCTATGGACTGGAGCAAGCATCTCGGAGTTGGAATATGAGCTTTGATGAAGTGATCAAAGTTTTTGAGTTTATACAAAGTTTATGAGAAACTTGTATTTACAAGAAAGTGAGTGGGAGCACTATAAAATTTCTAATAAGAATATGTAGTTGACATATTATTGATCGGAAATGATGTAGAATTTCTGGAAAGCATAAATGGTTGTTTGGAAAAAGGGGTTTTCAAAGGAAGGCCTGGATGAAGCTACCTAATTGTTGGGCATCAAGATTTATAGAGATAGATCAAGATGCTTGATAATAATTTCAATGAGCACATACCTTGACAAGATATTGAAGAATTTCAATATGGATCAGTCCAAGAAAGGGTTCTTACCTGTATTAGAAGGTGTGAGATTGAGCACATCTCAATGCCCGACCACGGCAAAAAATAGAGAAAAGATGAGTGTCATCCCCTATGCTTCAGCCATAGGCTCTATATAGTATGCCATGTTGTGTACCACACTTGTGTGTGCCTTGCCATGAGTTTGTCAAGGGGTACAAGGGAGATCCAAGAGTGGATCACTGGATAGCGGTCGAAATTATCCTTAGCAACTAGAGGACTAAGGAAATATTTCTCAATTATGGAGGTGATAAAGAGTTCATCATAAAGGGTTACGTCGATGCAAGCTTTAACACCAATCCGGATGACTCTTAGTAGAAATCTGGATACGTATAGTGGAGTAGCCATTTGGAATAGCTCCAAGTGGAGCGTGGGAGCAGTATCTACAGTAGGACATAGAAGTTTGCAAGGTACACACGGATCTGAATGTCGCAGACCCGTTGACTAAAACCTCTTTCACGAGCAAAACATGATCAAACCCCAGAACTAATTGGGTGTTAATCACATGATGATATGATCACATGGTGATGTAAGTGTTAATCACATGGCGATGTGAACTAGATTATTGACTCTAGTGCAAGTGGGAGACTGTTGGAAATATGCCCTAGAGGCAATAATAAAATGGTTATTATTATATTTCCTTGTTCATGATAATAGTCTATTGTTCATGCTATAATTGTATTAACCGGAAACCGTAATGCATGTGTGAATACATAGACCACAACAAGTCCCTAGTGAGCCTCTAGTTGGCTAGCTCGTTGATCAATAGATGGTCACGGTTTCATGACCATGGACATTGGATGTCGTTGATGACAGGATCACATCATTAGGAGAATGATGTGATGGACAAGACCCAATCCTAAGCATAGCACAAGATCGTGTAGTTCGTCTTCTAAAGCTTTTCTAATGTCAAGTATCATTTCCTTAGACCATGAGATTGTGCAACTCTCGGATATCGTAGGAATACTTTGGGTGTGCCAAACATCACAACATAACTGGGTGGCTATAAAGGTATACTACGGGTATCCTCGAAAGTATCTGTTGGGTTGGCACGAATCGAGACTGGGATTTGTCACTCCGTGTAACGGAGAGGTATCTCTGGGCCCACTTGGTAAGGCATCATCATAATGAGCTCAATGTGACTAAGGACTTAGCCATGAGATGATGTGTTACGGAATGAGTAAAGAGACTTGCCGGTAACGATATTGAACAAGGTATAGGGATACCGACGATCGAATCTGGGGCAAGTGTCATACCGGTAGACAAAGGGAATTGTATACGGGATTGATTGAATCCCCAACATCGTGGTTCACCCGATGAGATCATCATGGAGCATGTGGGAACCAACATGGGTATCTAGATCCCATTGTTGGTTATTGACCGGAGAGGTATCTCGGTCATGTCTACATGCCTCCCGAACCCGTAGGGTCTACACACTTAAGGATCGATGACGCTAGGGTTATAGGGAAATAGTGTACATGGTTACTGAAGGTTGTTCAGAGTCCCGGATGAGATCCCGAACGTCACGAGGAGTTCCGGAATGGTCCGGAGGTAAAGATTCACATATAGGAACTGATGTTTTGGTCACCAGAAGAGTTTCGGGCATCATCGGTAACGTATCGGGACCACCGGAAGGGTTCCGGGGGTCCACCAAGCGGGGCCACCAGCACCGGAGGGCTGCATGGGCCACAAGTGGGAGGGAACCAGCCCCTAGGTTGGATGGTGCACCCCCACAAGGGGCCCAAGGCGCAGCATGAGGTGGGAGGGGGCAAACCCTAGAGGCAGATGGGCCCTAGGCCCACCTAGGGCGCCGCCCCTCCCACTCCCTCTCTTGGCCGCCGCCCTAGATTGATCTAGGGTTGGCCGCCGGCCCTGGGGAGGGAACCCTAGGTCTGCCGCACCCCTCCTCCTTCCCCTATATATATGTGGGGTTTTGGGGGCTCCCAGACACACGAGTTCTTCCTCTCTCGGCGCAGCCCTACCCCTCCTCCTCCTCGTCCTCCGTAGCTCTTGGCGAAGCCCTGCCGGAGTACCGTGCAGCTCCATCGTCACCACGCCATCGTGCTGCCGGAGCTCTCCCTCAACCTCTCCTTCCTCCTTGCTGGACCAAGGCGCAGGAGACGTCACCGAGGATGCATGTTTGTTAAACGCGGAGGCGCCGTTGATCGGCGCTAAGTTCGGAATCCATCGTGATCTGAATCATTGCGAGTACGACTCCACCAACCATGTTCTTCTAACGCTTCCGCTTAGCGATCTTCAAAGGTATGAACATGCACTCTCCCCACTCGTTGTTGGTTTCTCCATAGATGGATCTTGGTGAACACGTAGGAATTTTTTTGATTTACTACTACATCTCCCAACAAAACCATGCATAACAAATATACAAGCGTTCAAAGGTCTTCGGGCGTATTACAACACATTCAATCATACATATCCTCTTTTGCACATTGCGATTCTATCACCCGAGCACCCTCCATTACTCCAGATAAGTAAAGCTCGGGGTGCATATGCTCCTTCCTAGGAGGCGGCGGGGCGGTGGCTATCTTCATTGGGTCAAGCCCCGGCCAGTGCACCTTGGCCTTCGCGAAGGCCATCCGATCTACTTCGATGCAAGAGAAGCGCTTCAGTGCATCGATCTGGGGCGAGGCGTTGACTACCTTACTAGTCCGAAGTAACTATCCGACAATGGCTTGTTGGGCCATAGCCGAATACAGAGGTCCCTCATGGCTGGCTCTGCCATCCGGTGCAGCTCCATCAGCTGCTTCAGCTGCTTCAGCTGCTTCAGCTGCTTAGAAAGGAGAGGAGAGCGCTCGGGGGCTTCAAACTATGCCCAGAATAGACGAGCTTCATCTCCTTCTCCCCGCGAAGCATAAGGCTGATTCGCGTCCGCTACGCACTTCTAGAGGTCGGAGCAGGCGCTTGAGGAATGCCAGACCTAGGTCAGCAACTCGAGCTTGCTATCCCCAAAGACACACTGCAATAAGTACAATTACCATCCGTTATAACCTTCGGCTGGCGAACCTGCTCTTCGAAGAACCTCCTCAATGCTCGTCTTTGGAGCTTTTGAGCTTCTGATTCAGCTTGTCTAGCTCGACGGCATTCACATCTGCGCCGATGACGAAGCTTGTAAAAAGCAAATCCTTATCAGGTTACATGGGTCCAAAATTGTTGAACTGATGTCAAACTAATTCTATGTCTGGTCCTCTTAATGGCTGGTTACAACGTTCCGAACATATAATTTAGTATATAGTTCGGACAATGGTCCATGATTGACCCCTAGTTGAGTTTTTCAACTCACCTAGGGCTCGAGGGCTGCCATGTACATAATGATAACTCAAAGAAATTAATATCTTACAAATATAGTGACGCGTGGCTCACATAAAAGCCCGTCAAGAGATCCTTGAAAGCCTCCTTCAATCCATTGTCGACAGATTGGATGCTCTGCAATACCACAGCCGTAAGGGTGCAGTGCCCTAGGAGATGGAGGCGCTCGATAGAGCCTCCCCCATGACCGGCCACCCATTGGTCGGTGATGCCGGTGGTGATCGGACAACCCGATCACTAACTAGGGATTGTGAAAGGATCGATATGGTTGACTAGAGGGGGGTGAATAGGCAACTAACACTTTTTAACTTTTCCTTAACAATTTAGGCTTAGCATCAAATAAGTTAGCTAGATGTGCAACTAGGTGAACAACCTATATGATGCTAACCACAACAAGTACACAAGCAAGCAAGGGATATAACACAATAAAAGCTTGCAAGAAGTAAAGATGCGAGATAACCAAAAGTGGAGACGGTGGAGACGAGTATGTGTTACCGGAGTTCCTTCCCTTGTGGGGAAGTACGTCTCCGTTGGAGCGGTGTGGAGGCACAATGCTCCCCAAGAAGCCACTAGGGGCCTTCTCAAACCAATCCCTAGAGAATCAACAAGTTTGATTTGGCTAGGGAGAGAGATCGGGCTAAAATGGAGCTTAGAGCAACAATGGAGTTTGGGAAGGAAGAGGTAATCTTCTTGGGGAAGAAGACCTCCCTTTTATAGTGGGGGACAAGATCCAACCATTATCCACTCCCTCAGCCCCGCGCGTCGCGGTACTACCGCAACAGCCACGGTACTACCGTGATGGCTTGCGGTACTACCGCAGCCTCATGCGGTACTATTGCTCGCATGGGAGTAACTAGCTCTGGCCGTTTGCATAGGACAACAAGCGGTAGAACCGCCGGAGTGGTACTACCGTGAGCCCATGCGGTACTACCGCACGGTCGGCAAAGGCAGGCACTGGAGGTGCACGAAAGTAAAAACTTACTTTCTTGCCTACCTCCACAGAGGGAAACACTATGAAAAAGTCCACACGGTAGTACCGGACATGAATCACGGTACTACCGTAGTAGGGCGGATGTAAAAAATTACATCCGCGCCTACTACCGCAGGTGTAGGGGCAAGGGCAGGAGACAGCGGTACTATCGCTCCACCGAGCGGTACTATCGCTGGCACCTGTGGTACTACTGCTCCTTTGAGCGGTACTACCGCAGACCATTGAACACAAACACCCAGCATGCTTTCCTTTTGCACAGTGAAGGAAGACGAGTTGGGGCTCCATTGAAGAGAGGGAAAGGTGGTGCAAAGGAATAGATGTGTACGTGTTGATTCCACCCAGACCTTTCCGAAGCGGACCCCCTCTTAATAGTACGGCTTTCCTACGACTCAAATCCACCGAAAGGAAACATAGAGAACAACCGTCTTCGAGAGGTTCCGAGGGGCACTGAATCGTCTTGTGCCTAGACCTGTGATATCTAAAATGCTCAATGCACACGATTAGTCCGCAAAGGCATTGCCATCAATCACCAAAACCACTTAAGGAGAAATATGCCCTTACAATCTCCCCCTTTTTGGTGGATTGGTGACAATATGGGATTTGCACATAAGGATATAAAATGAGCATATGCAAACCCAAGACCTAGAAACTATAGATGAGCTCCCCCTAGATGTGTGCATACTCCAGATATGCTTTGGACTGGAAGGCACACACACTAGGATCAACACTCCCCCTATATTTTATAGGCAATGCAATCTTTGCAACAGAATGAACAGAACTAAGTATGGAAACTAGGCATAGCATGTGAGCATTAAGATAAGGGTACATAATAGATAGACTCACAAGCTACGAATCATACTAGACAATAATAAGGTAGTAGAGATAGCATATGTCTCACACCATATGATAGAGTAAGTCTCCAAGTCACACACACACGATATAACCCAAAGTTCAACGAAACCAAAGAGACGACGAAAGAGACGACGAAAAGAGATGATGAAACACAAATACTCGCAAATCCTAGGCTCTCTCCCCCTTTGGCATCGAGACGCCAAAAAGGCAGAGAGGACACCTAACACATAAGTGGTAGCTCCCATGCAGAAAGACCAGTCATCTGGCTCCTCCTCTGAAGCGTCGGGGATGGACTCCACATCTGAATCAGCCCACTAGAACTGCTGCTTCGCCATCCAAGTGGCCTCAGGAGTGATGTACTTCTCAGACCCACTCGAGATGGTCTCGCCAAGCTTCCTCAGAATACGCTTGTCACGCTGGCGACTCTCCTTCTAAGCAATGTGAGCCTGATACTGACCCTTGGCCTGCATGCAGAACAATGTCCTCATCTTGTGAGAGAGCTTCTTGGCCCAAGATGGCTCAGAAGACGGTGGCACATAGGACTTAGAACTGTTATCTTCCTCCTCTTCGATCTCATCCTCATCAACCTCCATAGGAGCAGAAGTTGTCTTAGTGGCGGTGTTGGCCCACTTGTCCTTCATACGCAAACGAATGGGCTCATGAAGAAACAAGTGCTCCGGCATGTCCTGACCTGGAAAGGTCTTGTCCCAAGTAGCACGAATCAAGTGGAACAAGTAGGGCCCATAAATGGGGACCTTACGATGAAACACAGTAGTGCGAAGCTGAGTCCACATAATGTGAGACACATCTAGGATGCCAAGTTCTTCATTTCTTCCTTTCTCACATAGCAACAACATATCCACCAGATAGGAGTGTACCTTGTCCTTGTCTCCCATGCAAGGAAACAGAGAGTTGCGGAAGATCCGGTGCATGACATCAAGGAATGGGTTGAGCACAGAAATTTGCTCACCAGATCGTAAAGTCTTCAGAGTGTAGAAAGGCATGAGCTGCTCCTTATGTGCTGGCTGAGGGTTGCCATGAGGGCGCAGTCCAATTGGCACATCAAGCCCGAAATCAGGAATATGCGGCAAATCCATGAAGTCCTTCCAGGTGGCAGACAGTTGCTCGCCATGGGTCATCCACGTCATGGTCCGCTGCTCATCAGAGTGAAAGTGAACAGAGGCATAGAACTGACCCACTATCTCAGGATCAAAGTCAAGGTGGAATGAGATGATGTCTGCAATAGCAAACTGCTGCACCAACTCCATAGCCTCACCAAAGTATGTCGGATGCTTTGTCATGTGTTCCAGATCAATGTATTGGACAGGAACATAGAGATTTTTCTTGCCCTTGATCACATCAATGTGTATAAGATACTGCTGCTTGGTCCAGAACAACTCATTGGCCCTAGAAACTTCCCTTGGCTTGATGTAGGGATCTATCAACCGTCGAGTCGGAAACTCGGCTTGGGGCCTGTCCTCATAGTTTTCAACTGGTGGCTTGAGCTTGGATGCGGTTCTCTTGAAATTGCAGGGTGGATCATTGGATCCCTCAGGAGCATCGGGATTGCGGAGACGCTTGGAGCTTGTGTCATGAGAGGGATTGAAGCATCTTGGAGTAGAGCTGGAACCAGAGCCACCACATATGTCACACAACGCAAACACAATGGACAAATGGAAAAATTAAGGCAAGGATGAAAGCAGACACGAAAACCATGTAGAAGGGAGAATAGACAGGACAAAACGAGGTAGTTTTGGATCGAGCGGTAGTACCAGCAATTCTTGCGGAAGTAAAAATTTACTACCGCTCCAGACGCAGAAGTACCGCGGGAGCGGTAGTACTGTGGCTGGAGCGGAAGTAAAGTGTTACCACCGCCCAGTCTGCGGAAGTAAAAAATTACTACCACAACAGACGATGTCGTGGATTTATCACGGCATATGTCCGGGTGAATGGACTTGGATTCGAGTCCATCTCTAACATGATGGACTCAAAGGGGTTGATTGGGACGAAGGACACGAGTTTATCCAGGTTTGGCCCCTCAAGTCGAGGTAATAGCCTACGTCCTGCTTGTTCTTGTATTGCTTGTTGTATCGATTACAAGGGAGCTAAAGCTTGACCTAGTTCTCGATCACCCTATCTCTAAGTTGCCCTGGGTCTGCCTTTATATAGGAGGTCAAGACCACGGGTCTTTACAATTGTCTAACCGAGTCTCATTGTCTATCTGAATCTTCCTCTATGTTCTTGTCCAAGCTATCCCCGAGTGGCTTACACGCTCGGGTCTTCTCCGTCCGGGCCACCTTGCGGCCCACACCTTGAGCCGCTTATCTTCCTGGGCCGTAGGCTTTATGACTCATCCTTGGGCCGGCTCACAAGCCATCAATGTGACCCGGAACCTTAATGGCGGGTCATATTGCGGGGTTATATCCCCAACATTAGGCCCCAGGTTGAATTGAGCTTGCTCATTTCATCCATTTCTTCTGCTCTTCGGCGAGTCGCCCAGTGATGACCCGGCGTGATGTCACATAGTCCCTGCGAGAGAGATCCGCTGATGTGCCACTGAATCTTTTATTAAATGGTCAGCCCGAAAATCGAGGCGTCCGCCTCGGTCAAATGGTTTCCGTCGCCTAGATTTTCGCGCCCGCCTTGTCTTCTCTTTAAATAAGACCTGCTGCTGGTGGAAACTTTCCTTCTCCCGCTCACCCTTCGTCGTCTTCCTCTCGTCGTCTCCGCTCCAGCACTCCTTGCTCTGGCGCCGTCTTCGCATCGTCATTAACCAGGCCGCTGCATCAACCTGTGTCGATCCAGAGCTTCTTCCGCGTCCGCCGCTCCATCATCGGTAATCCCAAGCTCCTCCTTAGATCCATCGCCATCGTAGTAGGGTTTGCGGAAGCTCCGCTGTCGCCACTCGGGCTCCGTCCGCACCATCATCGGTGCACTCCCGACGCCGCTGATGCCTTTAACGCGCATCCTTGCCATGCCGCCGTGTACGGGGCGGCCGTGCGCAATGCACGGATCGTCGCGGCTCTGTTTTCTTTCTTCCGATTCGTTTGTTCTTCGCTAGGTCGAGAATAAGAACCCTTTTTCTTGCTTTTGTAGATCCGTAATTGTAGCAGTAGTTTGTGAAACCTGTTTTTAGGACTTAGCCGATTTTCGCTCTCCTTTCCTTGTTGATCCGCCATGCCTTTCCGGCTCTCATCAGCCGGATCATGGCTCATTATTTGTAGAGCCCTTAAAATTGTAAACCTTCATAGATATCCGCTTGCTCTTAACTCGCCGCGTATTTTAATTTTGCACGGTCTTTAAGCCGCGAGTATGTCTCATGCCTCCTACTCATGCAACTGGGTCGGGTCTTGCGTCACGGAAGAGTACTTAACAGATTTTGTTGACGCGGGCACTCTTCCTTCCAAGGAAGTCCTTCATTGGTGGGTTCCGGGTCACGAAACATGACCCTCTCCCCAAAAAGGAGAGGTAGTAGTTTTCTCTGACCATATCGAGCGAGGATTCGTGCCACCCGGCTCGAAATTCTTCCGTGATGTTCTTCACCTATACAAGCTTCATCCTCAAGACTTGGCTCCCAACTCCGTTTCAAACATATGCAATTTCCAAGTGCTCTACGAAGTCTACCTGCAAATCAAGCCATCTGTGGGTTTGTTTCGAGAGTTCTTCTACGCCAACTGCCAAACCGAAATGAAAGGCGGTCCGAGTCTGGAGCTTGGCGCTATTTCCATTCAACGACGCAGAGACATCATCTTTCCGGCTGCACAGATGTCGAGTCATCCGAAGGATTGGAACAAGACTTGGTTCTACTACAAGGACACCTCTCCTGAGAATGAGCGCCCATTGCCGGGTTATCGTCCCTCCCGGCTCATGATAGATTCAGAACTTCCTGGTCGGCTCTCAACTTTGGAACGTGCCAGGTATGAGCCGGCTCATGCTAAGATCAAGGCACTCATGGCCAATGGTTTAACTGGATTGGATTTGATCTGCTGCTGGATTTCTTGGCGGATTATGCCCTTAAGCCATAGAAGCCGGCTTATGTGTGAATACGAAGGCAAGTATGATAGCTCCTTATGCTTCAGTCAATCAACCCTGACAAAGGATGACATCACCACTGTCATCCGAAGCCTTGTCCATGAAGTCTCTGGCTCATGCAGCGCCATTGGCCTGACGCCTTTTAGCGTCAACAATCCGGCTCCAAATGTAAGTCAAATTCTTTCCATCCGTCTCTTGGATTTTTGTTTGTACCTTGCTGATTCATTACTCTTCTCCGGTTTATTTTCGCAGGCCGACTCTGATTTCTGGAAGAAGGAATACGTCCCTCCTCCGAAGAAGCTCAAGAAGAAGGCTCCAGCCAAGAAGCCAAAGAGAGACGCCCCACGAGAGGAATGGTTTGACCCTCCACCGTCATCCAGCTCAGAGGTAAAATTTTAGTTGTCTGTTTGATACTTTGCCTTCCTGTTTACCAATGCTTGTTTTACTCATAGGATGACGTGGAGACCAGCCGTGCCAACGCCCCTGAGGTAAACTATGTTTCTTCCGGCTCAGAGTATTTTGTCCCTCGAGAGCTGCGGTGGGTTATCAAAAAAGTTCCTCTTTCTCATCCTCTCGCTTATCTGGCTCCCGACTTTCTTTTGAAAAAGCAACAACAGGCTAAACGTCGCCAGACCCGGAGCGCCGGCTCCACTGAGCTTATGTCCGGCTTGCCGAACTCGCCGGCTCTGAAGAAACACCCCGCAGAAGTATGTGCTTCTGTTTGATTCATTTCTCTTTATAACCTTGGTGTTGTCTCATCTTTCTTAAATTTCACCTCAGAAATCGCCCTCTTCCGGCGACTCTTCAGCGACCGCTCTGCCGCCTCCCAAGATCAACCCGTTGTAAGTGTTTTTCCACTATAACATCCGGTTCTTTGTAGGGTAGTAATATCCTTTGGATTTTGATCTTTCTATCTTGCAGTGCTCAAGCCAAGCGTCGGAAGACCAACAAGCCCTCCCCCGACCCTACTGCTCAAGAGCCGGAGCAAGAACAACCGGAGGAGCCACAACCAGATGTAGATCTGCCAATTGCCTCCACTGAGTCGGCAGCTGAAGATATCATCCCGGAGAGCCCTCTAAGGGGTCCTTCAAAACCGCCAAGTCCTGTCAAGACCACTGCAACTCTAGAAGTCGCAATCACCGGTTCTGCTCCTCAGTCTCCTCCGTCTCACGTGCTGACCAGGCATAAAGAGTCGGCCGAGGCCTCCAAGAAGCTGGACTTCGACTCTTCTTTTGAGAAGATGACGGTCGAAGAACTCCACGCCGGGTATACGAATCGGCTTTCCACCAGCCAAGATCTAGAACTTCGGCTGGTCAACTTGATGAAGCTAAAATATGAGGTACTCCTCCTCTTGCTATAACCTTACTTAGCCCCCAAGGGCCGGTTCAATTCTAGCTTAAGAGTTGAACCGAGTCTTTTCGGATCCTCTGTAGAAAATCCAAATCCATTGCCCCCAAGGGCCGACTCAAACTTGATAAAGTTGAGTCGGAGCTTTAATGTAGATAGCCTGAAGAACCACTTGTAGCCCCCAAGGGCCGACTCAAACTTGAATCGTTGAGTCGGAACTTTAATTATAAGTCAATTTGAAGATCCATATTGTAGCCCCCAAGTTCTGCATTTAACTTTGATGAAGATGAGCCAGAACTGTATTGATTTCTCGAAGATCAAATATACATTAGCCCCCAAGTGTCAAACATACTACTTGCAATCTGCTTGAGACTTGTATAACTTTGTCTTTAACCTTCATCATTTGATACGATTTCCATTCTGGCGACTTACTCCATATTCTGATATGTCACAAGAAGCCTTAAATGAAGCCGGGTTGCAGTTGACGGACCTGAAGACCAACTTGGCGGATCAATAAGAGGCTCGTAGCGTCGCCGATGAAAAGTGTCGGCTTCTCTCTGGAGAGCTGGCCACAATCAAGGCTGATTTTGTTGCTCTTAAGGAGTCAGCTGAATCTGAGAAGACCGCTTTGACCCAATGAGCGGATGACGCCGACTAGCGGCTGATAGCTGTGGCGGATGAACTCCAAGGCTTGAAGCGCCACATAAGCAAGATGTCAGCCGCCCTCTTTGGTAAGCTTCTGACAACTTTGTGTTTCAAATGGCTTCACCTTTACTTAGACTGGTGACTCATCTGAATTGTCTGGTTTATACAGGTCCTAGGAGCCGACAGTTGGCTTCTGATAGCCTGCTGCCGTTGAAGGCCATCTATACCTTAACTGAGCAGTTGTACTATGGTGCAATCTACACTATCAAGGTCGTGCAATATAAGGATAAAATTCCGGCGACTCTCAGGAGTGTTTTAGAGATCTTCTCCACCATGCCTAAGCAAATCGCCGAGCTCAAGAAATCATCCACCCGCCAAGGGGCCATTGCGGGCATCAGCCGGGCTTTGGGCTTTGCTCCGGGTCTAACAGCCGCCGAGATGATGGAGGGCTTCCCTTCAAGGAAAGATGACGACTCAGAGTTTACTGACGCTGACTACAGCCGGTGCATGAAGGAGTCCCAGGTGTTAGCTTCTGTCTTGGCAAAGGAGATTGATCTATCAACTTATCAAGCAGCCTATGACTCGGAGCAGAAGAGAGTCTGCGGTCCTTTGTACGAGTGCAAAGACTTGACGCCTGCTCAGAGTAAGGATCTCTTTGCTCCAGTTCTTGATCCATCACCTTATTTTGAAGGCTCTTTTGCGGCTCTAACGAACTGCAATTGGGATTTGGACAACCTCCAGATCAGGGCCATAGAAGAGCCGGCGCAGGATGGCCCATCAGCTAATTAGCTTCCACTTAAAAAACTTGTATTAGCTTAACCCGCCGTGTGACGGCTAAAAAACTTGTCATGACGTTTTGATCTCCTCTGGGAGTGTAATAGCTAGATGAAACTTGTTTGAAACTTGTCATTATGTTTCTATAAGATGATCCGGCTTGTGGCCGCCATTTGTCTCTGTATGCTTTAAATCATTTAGACTTGCCTTGTCATCATAGAAGACACCTGCAGCCAAGATGAGGTAAGCTACACCCGGAGGTGGTGACTCCCTTTTTGGTAATTACGGCTAATCTGGTCAGCCGGAGATGGCATAACACCTGGACGATAAGGCGTTTTAGAAGATACACCCGGAGGTAATAATATGGCGCAAACGCCGGCGGATAAGCATTAGAAGCTATACCCGAAGGTAAGAAGCCGCCCTCGCCGCGGCTAATTTTCCTTAGCTGGATTTTTATAAGAACAGCTAATAGGCGTTAGAAGCTGTACCCGAAGGTAAGAAGCCGCCGTTCACCGCAGCTAATTTCCTTAGCTGTTTTTACATGGCCTTACGCCGGCTAATAGGCATTAGTGTACCCGGAGGTAAGAAGCCACCGTTCACGGGTCATGAGATGTTAGCTACCCGTCGGTAAAAAACCTCTCATAACCACGGCTAAACTGGTTAGCTGGAGATGGCATAAAGCCGGCTGATAGGGTGTTAGAAGCGGTACCCGTCGGTAAGAAGCCCCCCTCAGCAATTACGGCGTGACTCGTCGGCAGATAGGCATTAGAAGCTTTACCCGGAGGTAAGAAGCTGCCCTCGCCACCCCTCGCCACGACTCATTTTCCTGAGTCGGTTTTTTTGTAGCATAAAGCCTGATGCCGCGGCTCATTTTCCTGAGCCGGGATTTTGTGGCATAACGCCTGGTGTCCAGACTCATTTTCCTGAGCCGGTTTTTTTTGTGGCATGACGCCTGGCTGATAGGCATCTACTGCCGTTTGCCAATCTCAGTTGGTGCATCAATCGGAATATTGTGTAATCTTTTTCCATATGAGGATGCGTGAAATAGCAGAGGCTTCTTTATTTATACATCTATGATATGTACAATGATAGTGTACAATGGTGGGTCTCGATACCCTTTAAGTGAAATAGGGCCGGAGATGTGCGATGTTCCATGGCCGACGGGTCTCCTGACCCGCCGTATCTGAGTCGTTTCGAATATCAATGAGATAATATGACCCGTTGTTGAGATTTCTGCTGACCACAAAGGGTCCTTCCCATGGAGGTGACAGCTTATGCATATTTGTCTGGTCTTGAATCAGCCGTAGCACCAAGTCACCCTCCTGGAATGTCCGGGTCTTGACCCTGCGGCTGTGATAGCGGCGCAGGTCTTGTTGATAAATCGCCGATCAGGCCGCTGCTAACTCTCATGCCTCTTGCAAAGCATCCAATGCATCTTGGCGTGCCGTCTCGTTGTCTGTCTCAACGTAAGCCGCCACCCTTGGCGAGTCATGCCGGATGTCGTTGGGTAAGAC
The DNA here is from genome assembly GCA_022496015.1 of Hordeum marinum. Taxonomy (NCBI): domain Eukaryota; kingdom Viridiplantae; phylum Streptophyta; class Magnoliopsida; order Poales; family Poaceae; genus Hordeum; species Hordeum marinum. The sequence goes on along the minus strand of CM039674.1, from coordinate 424,323,348 downwards.
GGCCTCGGTGTCGTACACCATAAAGAAGGGCGTGAAACCCATAGTACCGCTTGGAGCGGTAGTACCATGGCTGGAGCGGTAGTAAGATTTTACTGCCGCCCAACAAGCGGAAGTAAAAAATTACTACCGCCCATGACGCGGTAGTACCGCGGGAGCGGTAGTACCGTGGCGTCAGCGGAAGTAAAAATTTACTTCCGCCCTACGAGCGGTAGTACCGCACATGGTGCGGTAGTACCGCACGGGGCGGATTTCGCATGAACACAGATCGACAGGTCATATTGGTACTACCGTAGATCGAAAATTATCCCGTTTTATCCTATCAAAGTATGCACTTCTACTGCAATAACACCCTCAAAACATGTCCTCATGCACAAATTGGATCAAACAAAGCTAGACCATCTCATATTTCCCCCAAAACCTAGATTCAAAAATAGAGAAGCAAAACAAGAAGGGATCGGGGAAATATCGGGGTCCATTGCAAGAGGACGAGGTGGGGAACGATCCCACCGGAGGAAATAGGAAGAGGGTGGCCGGAGATGAAGATCCGGTGAGGTGCTCCAGTGCCGGTTGAGAGGAGGAGAGAGAGAGACGTGAGGGGAAGAGAAAAAATGGGGTATGGGGAAGATTGGAAATCCCCCTGCCAGATCTTAACCCCCACGCCCACTCGAGTTTACGGTAGTACCGTAGTCATCGTGGTAGTACCGCTCAATGGGTGGAAGTAATTTTTTACTTCCGCACGGTAAGCGGTAGTACCGCTCCAAGCGGTAGTACCGTGCTGCCCTCTCAGTGCAAATTGTCGATAAAGAGAGAGAGAGAGAGAGAGAGAGAGAGAGAGAGATTGCCGCACAAAAACAAGAGACAAGATAAACTACGATGCAAGACAAAAACACGAGCATGGTCCACCGGAGTAGAGAGAATAGAATAGGACCAAACAGTGAGTCTCTACTTCACATGAAGAGAGGGCGGTGGCCCTAGAGCCACCTATGTTTGAGTCAGATGGTATGGCACCGCAAAGAATTATCCTTGGGCCCATGACCAAGACTCGTCCTTTGAAGCACGGTAACCATAAAAAATGGCAAGTGTGAAAGACTTTGATTAGTTTATGCATAATAGGAGGAGGGATAGTTCATTGAGAGAACTAGACTCCCCCTAAATACATGCCTACACTTAGACAAGACATAACGATGAGTGTGGGGAGGTGTGCACTAAGTCAATCCACATTGCTCGAATCAATGATATTTATCTCATGCCTTAACTCGCGAAATCTTGCTTCATCTAATGGCTTCGTAAAAATATCTGCAAGTTGTTCGTTAGTGCTTAGATGAATAAGATTGATGTCTCCACGCTTGACATGTTCCCAAAGAAAGTGATGACGAATATCAATATGCTTCGTCTTGCAATGTTGAACTGGGTTGTTGGAGATCATAATGGCACTTTCATTATCACAGTAAAGAGGCACTTTGTCACAATTGACACCATAATCCTTTAAAGTTTGCCTCATCCACAGAATTTGAGCACAACAACTGGCAGCAGCTACATACTTGGCCTCGATGGACGAGAGAGAAACACAATTTTGTTTCTTTGAAGACCAACTTACCAAAGACCGACCAAGGAATTGGCAGCCTCCGGAAGTGGACTTTATATCCACACGGTCTCCCGCCCAATCCGAGTCAGTATATCCAACGAGATCAAACGAAGCTCCCTTGGGATACCATAAGCCAAAGTTTGGGGTATGAGCCAAATATCGAAAGATTCGCTTGACAGCCACATGGTGACTCTCCTTAGGTGCGGATTGAAATCGTGCACAAATACCCACACTTAACATGATGTCTTGTCTAGATGCACAAAGGTAAAGCAAGGATCCAATCATGGAGCGATATACCTTTTGATCCACCGCTTTACCATTGGGATCGCTGTCAAGATGGCATTTGAGTGGCATGGGAGTGTTGGCCTTGGGAGGATTGAGCTCATCCATCTTGAACCTCTTGAGCATGTCTTGAGTGTATTTGGCTTGATTGATGAAGGTACCTTGACTTCGTTTCTTGACTTCGAAACCAAGGAAGAACTTCAACTCTCCCATCATGGACATCTCAAACTTGTTTGTCATCAAAGTGGCAAACTCTTCATTGAAAGCTTTGTTAGGAGAACCAAAAATAATATCATCAACATATAGTTGGCATATGAACAAGTTCCCGTTGACCCTCTTTGTAAAAAGAGTGGGGTCGATTTTCCCAATTTCAAACCCACGGTCTTGCAACATCTCGGTAAGGTGCTAATACCATGTCCGTGGGGCTTGTTTAAGGCTATAGAGAGCCTTATCGAGAACGTATACATGATTGGGGAACTTGGGATCCTCAAACCCTAGGGGTTGCTTGACATATACCAACTCCTTAAGAGGGCCATTAAGAAAAGCACTCTTGACATGCATTTGACATAATTTAAAATTATGATGAGAGGCCTATGCAAGGAACATGCGAATAGATTCAAGGCGAGCAACAGGAGCAAAAGTTTCACCGTAGTCGATACCCTTGACTTGGGAGTATCCTTGTGCCACCAATCTTGCCTTGTTGCGAATGACAATACCGTTCGCATCTTGCTTGTTTTTGAAGATCCATTTCGTTCCAATAACATTGTGATTCTCATTAGGTCTTGGCACCAGTCGCCACACTTGGTTGCGCTCAAAGTTGTTGAGTTCATCATGCATAGCTTCAACCCACTCCATATCCTCGAGCGCATCTTGAACCTTAAGGGGCTCAATGCAAGAAACAAATGCGTGATGTTCACAAAAGTTTGTTAATTGTTTAGGAGTGGTTATCCCTTTTTGCAAGTCACCATAGACGTTCTCCAACAGATGTTGTCTGACTTTGAGCTTGGCGGCATTCTTGGCGGCTTGTCTCTCTAAGATTTATTCCATGGAAGGTTGAGAGACAATATTCTGTGAGTCATCATCTTGATGATCTTGAGTGCCTTCTTGAGCTTGATCTTGAGCTTGATCTTGATCTTGAAGAAGATATTGATCTTGAGATTGCTCGGAGACAGGAACTTGATCTTGGGCATCAGTTGGTGAGACACCATCATCAGTGGATTGATCTTGCCCTTGATCTTGTTCATGTGGTAGAGGAACTTCAGTTTGTTCTTCGGAAGCGTGTGGGTCTTGCGTCAGTGATGGTTCCACTTGAGTGGAAAATTGTCCTTCTCCTTCGGCCACAAGGGGTTCCTCAACGGGTAGGAAGTATCCCACACCCATTCTTCTTATGGATTGGGGAGGAATTTCATCACCTACATCACAAAGACCACTTTGCTCCACTTGAGAGCCATTATTTTCATCAAACTCTATGTTACTCGTCTCCTCAATGTGTCCTATGGACTTGTTGAGGACACGGTAAGCATGAGAGTTTGCAGCATAACCAACAAATATGCCCTCATGGGCTCTAGATTCAAATTTAGACAAACGAGCACCTTTCTTGAGAATGAAACACTTACAACCAAACACCCGGAAGTATGTGAGGTTGGGCTTGTTCCCGGTAAGAATCTCATAAGGAGTCTTGTTCAAACCTTTGCGGAGATAGAGCCGATTAGATGAATGACACACTATGTTGATGGCTTCGACCCGAAAGTTGTACGGAGATTTAAACTCCACCATCATGGTTCTTGCCGCATCAATCAATGTCCGGTTCTTCCTCTCAGCAACAACGTTTTGTTGAGGGGTGTAAGGTGTGGAATATTGGTGCTTAATCCCTTCATCACTAAGAAACTCATTTAGGGTGTAATTCTTGAACTCAATGTTGTTGTCACTTCTAATCATCAAAATCTTTGCATCATGTTGACGTTGGATTTCATTTGCAAAGTCGATGACGGTCTGTTGGGTCTCACTCTTCTTCTTGAAGAAATAAACCCAAGTATATCTCGAGTAATCATCCACAATCACCAAGCAATATTTTCTTCCACCAAGACTGTCAAAAGATGGAGGGCCGAAGAGATCCATGTGAAGGAGATCTAAGGTCCTCTTAGAGAATATTGTAGTGGTTGGACGATGAGCCTTCTCGTGTAGCTTTCCTTCGATACAAGCACTGCAAGCACGATCTTTGGCAAAACTCACATTTGTTAGTCCAAGGATGTGATCCCCTTTGAGGAGACTCTGCAAAGATCTCATATTAACATGGGCTAGCCGGCGATGCCAGAGCCATCCCACATCAACTTTATCCATTAAGCAAGTCGTGGTCTTAGTGGGTTGCTCCAAGAAATTCACCACATAGAGACCGTTTTTGACATGCCCAACAAAAGCTACTTTAAGAGTCTTGCTCCACAAAAGGGTCACAGAGTCAATACCAAAGAAGGTAATAAAACCCATGGTTGCAAGTTGATGAACTGAAAGTAAATTGTATGTGAGGGTCTCAACAAGCATGACCTTCTCTATGGTGAGTTCCGGAGAGATTACCACCTTGCCAAGACCCAATACTTTGAAATTGCATCATCACCAAATGAGACTTGGGTGGCCACAGATGTGTCAGGATGAACGTCCACCACCAAGTCCTTCCTTCTGGTCATATGATTTGTCGCTCCACTATCGAGCAACCATGATGTTCCTCCAGAAGCAAACCCCTACAAGAGATCAATGTTTGGCTTTAGGTACCCATTCTTTAATGGGTCCTTTCATGTTAGCAACAAGGTCCTTAGGAACCCAAATACACCATTCAATGTACTCATAAGAAGAACCAACATATTTCGCATAAACATGCCCATCACTAGCATGGCATAAAACATAAGAGGGGTTAAAGTCACTGGTCTTGTTGGGTTAGATGTTCTTGTCCTTGCCCTTCTTGGCATTCTCCAACATAACTTTGTCTTTCTTATTCTCATGAGGACCTTATCTAGCTCTTACAAAGGTTCGCTTGAGCGATGGAGCTTCCTTGGTGTTCACCTTCTTCTTCTCATTAGTTTTGGGTACAAACGTCACTCCTTCTTTTGCCACAACTTCCTTCTGAGTACTCAGAAGGTCATTGAGTGTCTTCTCACCTTGTATACACGTCACCAAACCCTTTTTAAGCTGCTCTTTTAGCTTGGTATTTTGCTCCACGAGGTGTGCATGCTCACAACATGGGTTAGTAGCAGATGCATTATCAATTAGAACAAAAGGAGGACATGTTGCAATTTCCTTAGTGAGTTTCACTTGGAGTTGATCATGCAACTCCTTAAGAGAGGCATGAGCACACGTCAATGCCTTGTGAGCATTGTCAAGTGTGTCAAGCTCAACTTTGAGACGATCATGGTCCACCCCAAGTGCAACCTTCTCAAACTTGAGAACACGGTTAAGAACAATAGCATGATCATAATATTTACGTAATTTAGCACGATCATCATTTTGTGACTCCTCGAGAGTCATACGAAGACCTCTCTCTTCCTCAAGAGCATTAGATAGATCCGCTATCTCGTCAGCATAATCATGACTATGACCTCTCAGTTCCTCAAGAAACTCTTCTTGAGAATCAATAGTATCATGGGCCTCACCAAGTTGTTCCAAGAGAGCAACGAAGTGCTTCTTGGACTCTCCCTTGAGTTTACAGATGAATTTGTCAAACTCATTTTTATCCTCCTTTGCCTCCTCAAGTTCATCCACACAAACTAAGGATGAAGTGGAAGAAATGGAAGTCTTAATGTTTGAGGTTTTGACGTTGGAGGTTACCTTAGTGATACCTTTTGCCATGAGGCACCTCGCGACGATGTTCTCATTGGGGGCATCGAAGAGTGACACCTTTGTCGGGGTAGAAGAGGAAATTACCACGGATGCCATTGCCATTCCTTCACCGCTTGTATCTTCGTCATCAACATCATCATTTGAGGCATGCTCTTCTTGAGCCACCAATACTTTGTGAGGACCCTTCTTGGTAAAGTTGGTTTTGTTGGGGAATGGCTTGGCTTTATCTTTGCGAATGAGCTTGCCACCATTGTCTTCCCTCTTCTCATATGGACAATCCACCACGAAGTGACTTACATTACCACAGTTGTAGCAAGTTCTCACACATTGCTTTCCCTTTGACCCATTTGAGTTGTTCTTGGAGAAGTTGGGCCTTCTGTTTCTCTTGTTGCCCCAAAATTGTCTGGACGCAAGAGCCATGTGCTCATGATAAGCATATTTGGTGTCCTTGGGGCAAACCTCTTCTTCTTCTTCTTCTTCCTCTTGATTGGCCTTGGCCTTCAATGCAAGATTGGGAGAGGACTTCCTTGACCGTTGAACATGAGCGAGAGCATTGTCGGCTGTCGTGTTCAGGATGTTCATTGCAATGAATTCATCCAACACATCACCAGAGGATAAGGTGTGAAAGTCTGGCCTTTGACGGATGACAGCGGACATGGCCTTGTTGTAGGGCATGATGGCCTTCAGGAACTTACGCTTGATCCAAGTATCATCCACATCCTTGCTGACATGATCCTTGAGGGAAACAGCGAGAGCGGTCACCCTTCCATAGAGCTCACACGGTTCCTCATCCTCTATCATCACAAACTCATCTAACTGATCAAGAACAACTTCATAGTTTGAAAGTTGAATGCTTGAGATGCCCTTGTACATGGAGATGATGTGTTCCCAACACTCTTTAACAACGGTGAAGGGCCGCAGGTGAGGTAGATCTTTAGGAGGAATAGCAGCTTGGAGTATGAACAAGGCGGAAGAATTTAGTTGTTTATCCGCTTGTTCTCTTGGAGTAAGATTGCGTGGATCATGAGGATAGTATCCTTCTTCAATGACTCCCATGAGATGAATTGAGCTGTAATCTAAATGAGACTTGATACTAAAAACCCAATTAGCAAAATCATTCTTAACAAGTTTAGGAGGAGGACCGAGATTAACTATATGAGGTGGGTGCACCGGTCCTCCATAGACCATGGGAGGGGGAACAGAGGCAAAGATCCCCGACCCATTAACTCTTTGAGAATGATTATCTTTGTCGGCACTAGCCCCCTCCTTACCGGAGTTGACATCCGATGTTGAGTTAGTGGGTTTGACCACTTGCCCCACATCGGTAGACATTTTAAGAGTATTAAGGAAATATTTAAACATGGATTGAACCTCGGTCGCCATGGAGGATTTGAGTAAGGACAAAGCCTCGTTCAAATCCTCGCGTGAGACCGTGTTCACACCCATGGCCTCAGGAAGTTCTCCACACGCGCCACTTCGTCAGCCATACTCTTCGGGTGGTGAAACCCTTAATAAAGAGACGTGGCTCTGATACCAATTGAAAGGATCGATATGGTTGACTAGAGGGGGGTGAATAGGCAACTATCTCTTTTTAACTTTTCCTTAACAATTTAGGCTTGGCATCAAATAAGTTAGCTAGATGTGCAACTAGGTGAACAACCTATATGATGCTAACCACAACAAGTACACAAGCAAGCAAGGGATATAACACAATAAAAGCTTGCAAGAAGTAAAGATGCGAGATAACCAAAAGTGGAGCCGGTGGAGACGAGGATGTGTTACCGGAGTTCCTTCCCTTGTGGGGAAGTACGTCTCCGTTGGAGCGGTGTGAAGGCACAATGCTCCCCAAGAATCCACTAGGGCCACTGTATTCTCTTCATGCCCTCACACAATGCGAGATGCTGTGATTACACTATTGGTGCCCTTGAAGGCGGCGACCGAACCTTTACAAACAAGGTTGGGGCAATCTCCACAACTGAATTGGAGGCTCCCAACGACACCATGAAGCTTCACCACAATGGATTGTGGCTCCGAGGTGACCTCAACCATCTAGGGTGCTCAAACACCCAAGAGTAACAAGATCTGCAAGGGATTAGTGGGGGGAATCAAATTTCTCTTGGTGGAACTGTAGATCGGGGCCTTCTCAACCAATCCCTAGAGAATCAACAAGTTTGATTGGCTAGGGAGAGAGATCGGGCTAAAATGGAGCTTAGAGCAACAATGGAGTTTGGGAAGTAAGAGGTAAGCTTCTTGGGGAAGAATACCTCCCTTTTATAGTGGGGGACAAGATCCAACCGTTATCCACTCCCTCAGCCCCGCGTGTCGTGGTACTACCGCAACAGCCATGGTACTACCGTGTTGGCTTGTGGTACTACCGCAGCCTCATGCGGTACTACCGCTCGTGCGGGAGTAACTAGCTCTGGCCGTTTGCACAGGACAACAAGCGATAGAAACGCTGGGGCGGTACTACCGCGAGCCCGTGCGGTACTACCGCATGGTCGGCAGAGGCAGGCACTAGAGGTGCACGGAAGTAAAAAATTACTTTCGTGCCTACCTCCGTGGAGGGAAACACTACGAAAAAGTCTGGCACGGTAGTACCGGACGTGAATCATGGTACTACCGTAGTAGGGCGGATGTAAAAAATTACATCCTTGCCTACTACCGCAGGTGTAGGGGCCAGGGCAGGAGACAACGGTACTACCGCTCCACCGAGCGGTAGTACTGCTCCTTTGAGCGGTACTACCACAGACCACTGAGCACAAACACCCAGCAGGCTTTCATTTTGCATTGAAGGAAGACGAGTTGGGGCTCCATTGAAGAGAGGGAAAGGTGGTACAAAGGAATAGATGTGTACATGTTGATTCCACCCAGACCTTTCCGAAGCGGACCCCCTCTTAATAGTATGGCTTTCCTATGACTCAATTCCACCGAAAGTAAACGTAGAGAACAACCGTCTTCGAGAGGTTCCGAGGGGCACCGAATCTTCTTGTGCCTAGACCTGAGATATCTGAAATTCTCAATGCACATGATTAGTCTGCAAAGGCATTGTCATCAATCACCAAAACCACTTAAGGAGAAATATGCCCTTACAGATTGTACCGGTGCCTCCAGATGCGTGTTGCACTCCGAAGAGGTCCTCGAAGGAGACTGAACGTCTACTCGTCTGGTCTCCTCGGTATCCGGGTGGGGTCCCGCCCCTCGGTCTTCAGTGGCCGAGGCGTTAGCCTCGACCATGATGTTGTCTCCCCCACATCTGGTGCCCTGCTCCACAGGAGCATGCTGGGACGACACCTCCGCGGTGTCCTTTGCGGCGCTCGGAGGAGTGGGATGCGATGCATTCCCGATCTCCGCTATATTGGCGGGCGGGATCTCCCCGTCCGAAATCTGGTTGGTGGGGAGGACGCGTGGCGGGCTGCACAATCAGTAAATGCTCGCATGTTAGTAACCTTCAAAACCTATCGATGATAGCCGAGGAAAGTATTTGGATCCTTACCTCCGAGCTAGGGGCTTGACCCTTAGGTTCCTTCATGGAACCCTCTCAAAGTCATCGGACTCGGTATCCGAGTCCGAACTGTCGTCGGACAGGATTACCTGCGTCCGACGCGCTTTCTTTTGGGCAGGAGGAGGTACATCCTCCGTGGCGTCTGATGATGTCACCCTTTTTCTTGCAAGGGGGGTGTCACGCCCAAGATGCGATCTTATCCTTATTTTGGCACAAGGGCCTCGACAGGGATAGAAGCGCATCTCGTCGTGTTGGAAGAATGGATATCATTACAAATACATTTACAGAAGAGATGAGTATATGGAATTGGCTTACACTCGCCACAAGCTACATCAAGATCACATCAATACAAAAACATAATCAAGCCTCATACATAAGAGCAGGGTCCGACTACGGACGAAACCAAACAATAAAATGGCATCCATCCTTGCTATCCTAGGCTGCCGCGTGGAACCCATCCTAGATTGATGATGAAGAAGAAGAACTCCAAATCAAAACAAGCATCGCGATCACATCAAATCATCACATTACCTGTACCTGCAACTGTTGTTCTAGTAATTTGTGAGCCACAGGGACTCAGCAATCTCATTTCCAAGGGTATCAAGAGTAGCAAAGCTTAATGGATGAGGTATGGTTAAGTGGTGAGGCTGTAGCAAGCAACTAAGCATTTTATTTGAGTAGCTAATTTACGAATACAAAAAGTTAAGTATGGTGGTCTACGCATAATGGAGGTGAACTAGTAATGATCACTAAGTGATCCTGAACACCTACCTACGTCAAACATAACCCCACAATGTTCTCTCTCGGATAAGAACTTACGAGAAGAGACAGTCACAGTTACGCACACAATTCGTGTATTTTATTTGAGTTTACTTCAAGTTTACTATGACCGGGTGTTAAACAAAGTTTCCAAGTTGCCACATAACCGCGGGCACAGCTTTCCGAAAGATTTAACCCTGCAGGGGTGCTCCAACTAGTCCATCACAAATTAACCACACGCCGCATTGGAATTAAAATCACCCGTAGTATTTGCGGAATCCCGATGGAAAATCTCAACTTCGAGATAGCCCGAAGTGTCATCAAAATCCCACGCACAAGATGTTCGAGAAAGGTAAAACAAGTCCAGCAAGACCTCCCGACGTGTCGATGATACCGATAGGAGCCGCGTATCTCGTTCTTAGCACATGGTGGATAAACACAGCGTACGGTGGCCTGATAGAAATCTCCCGAGTTTCCCCGGGTTGGCCTCGCACATGGCTCTGTTTTGGACCAGCACCAGCAGCACTAGCCCCCTGTATTATGTTAAATTAATCCATGAGGGGGCGACCCTATATGCTTTCATAAGGTGATCAGTATTATTATGTTGGGAAAATGTAGTACCAAAGTTGGGCCTTGCCAGACAAGTTTTATCCTAAAACGAAAATCAAGGGGGTCCCCATAACAACCCCGAGCATGTTAGGAGCGCTCAATTATGGAACATAACACCGGTTCACAAGTAAATAGGGCGGCAAGAGTGGAACAAAACACCGAGCAAAAGGCCAAGCCTTCCACCCTTTACCAAGTATATAGGTGCATTAAATTAAATAGCAATAATATTGCGATAACAAAAGAATGTCCATGTTGACACATGGAAGCGATTGCACCTGCAGCTAAAAACGCTATAAGAAGGGCTGAGCAAGCGGTAACATGGACAGACAATGGTTTGCTGGGAGGTGGAGGGTTGGAGGCTTATCATGGCAATGTTGGGAGGCTTGACAAGTGGTAGGTAGCGAGACATAACGTTAAAAGCGGGACAACTAGCATAGCAATGATAGTAGTGGTATCCAGGGAAATGTGTCATCTTGCCTGAGATCCCGCTTAGAAGAAGAATGAATCCATGAAAAAGACGAGCCAACGTAGTCGAACGAATCCTCACACCCCGAATGCTTTCGGAACTCTATTGAGAAGAAGCAATCCAAAAACAACAATCAAAACATGGTACACCACAACATATGCATGACATGATGCGCAAACAAATATGATGCATGTCCGGTTTAGATATGCAAGGCATGGCAAATCACATCAAGCAACTACTACACATTAAAGTGGAGATCAATATGTAACGAGTTGCATATTGCTGAAACTCCACAATCAATTTATTTAGTTTGTTCTCATTTAGGCACTGATCAATATTAAATGTTGTTAAGCATGGCAAGAGGTGAAGCAAGAACAACTACATATTTTTATGCAAGTTTAAATGAGGGCGAAACAACGAATAACAACTCCGGAAAGTCCCCATATGCAAATTAAGATCTCGGTACTGTTCTATCTATTACACAATTTTAGAGTTGTAAAACAACAAAATAAATGGCACCTTGTTAATCTACACATTTTTCTCGTCAAGTTACATATGTGGATCATTTTTATCGGAGCTACGGTTTTGTAGTTATGAAATAAATCATTTTAAAAATAGCAAGTTAAATATTTTAAACATATGTGAGAGTTGTATGTTGTGAATCTACACGAAATTCGAAGCACTTTTCATGTATAAAGTTTTTACATATGATGCACGGTTTGGAAGTTATTAAATGTATGAACTAGGTTTTTTCTTCTGAAAACCCGTTTTACTTGGTTAATTAGCAAAATTCACTGCGCAGGAAAACAAAACGAATCAGGCTGAATCTGCACACGGTCCAACAGTGCACGCGGGCGCAAGATAGATCAGGAGCGCCCAGGGCAAAGCTTAGCTCACCTTGTGGCTCTGGGCCGAAGACGAGTTGGGCCAATGCGGGGACTAGCCGGGCCCTACGGCTGGCCGACGGGCGGCTCGCTGGTGGGCCAGCCTTGGCGCTGGGTTAGGGCGGCTGGAGAGGCCCATGCGGGCACGAGCGGGCATTGGTTCGACCGCTTGTCCTCCTTGCGAGGCAGGAGCGGGAGACAGGGGCAACAGAGGTCGACGCGACGACGACGGCTCACTCTTCGCGTGAAGCGACGCGAGGAACAACGGGAGGCGGTGAATCTAGCCATGCAGGGGATGTGAAGGTCGATCCAGTGCTCCACCATGCCCCTGGTGGATGGAGATTGAAGGGGAGGTCGTAGACGAGGGGACTGGCATGACGGGACCCGATGGTGGACGTCCATGGCGACGGCGATGCGATGAGATAGGAAACGCCCGGATCCGGCTGCGGCGGGTCCATTCCCGACGGCGACTAGTAGATTCGAGCGACGGCGAAGCAGAACGTGCGACGGCGGCAAGCTCCAAGGCCATGGAGGGCTCGTGTTCATCTTGGGGACGCATGGATCGAGAGATGAGAGAGGGAGAGAAGAAACAGGGGAAGGGAACGAGAATGGGCACCGCTCCGGGGTTCTGGACGTGGTCCCCGGCGAGGTGGCTTACCAGCAATGGCCGAAGGTGGCAGGTTGGATGCGCTTGGGGCTGGCTTCCGATCAGATCGGAACAAGGACATGGTGGCTGCTAGCGCTGGGTGGAGCTTTGGGGTTGCGGGAGGACCTCTGGGCCGTCGGATCTAAGATCCGATGGTCCAGATCGAGTGGAGTTTGGCTGGCTACGGATGGGTGGCTATGGAAAACGAGGTGGGAGGATAGGGTGGCGGCACAGGAGTAGGTTAGGGCGGAATTCGAGGGGGATTTCTAGGGTTTGGTCTAAAAATGGACTAGGTGGGTTATATAGGCAAGGGTTAGGAGTTAGGGGAGGTTTTGCACCATTTTCGGACCGTGCGATCTTGATCAAACGGTTCGAAAGCAGAGGGGGTTAGCTGGGCTATGTAGGAGGGGAAGTTGACTAAGAGAGAGAGAGACGGTGGCCCGTGACACGAGTTTTATAAACCAAAACATCTAACGAATAAACTGATGACAGCGCCGCTACGGACGACTGTTCGGGTATCAGACAACCTCTGATTGGGACGAAATTTGGCAGGCGGTCTACCTACAATATAACAAGACCGCATGCCAAGTTTCAACCCAATCCAAGAATATTTTAAACGCACTTTGAAAACAATATTTTATCGATGTCGCGACGCGTGCATGTGTGGTTGGTCTCAAAACGGTCGACGACACGAACAAAGAGAACCGGCAACTATGAATGGATGCAAGTTTTTAGTGATGATGCTATGCAGATGATGCGAATGATGCGATGATGAATGCGACAATCAAACGAATCGCACGACGACAATGGAATAAAAGGGGAATCTTCTGGAGCATCGGTCCCGGGCTGTTACAGGGGGAATAGCCCTCCCCCTCGTCCTCATTTTCATGCTCCTCTTGATTCGAGGAAGCATGGGTTTCCTCGGACACAGCCGTTGGCTGGTCCCTGATGCGAAGGCCTTCCCGGCCTGGTTTCTTCTTCTTCTCCTTCTTTGTGGGCGCTACATAAGGCACCTCAATGAGCATCTCCGCCAATAGCCCGGACCTGACGTCTTCGGGCTGAGGCGTCGGGTAGTCGATGCCCATGGCTTTACTCAACCATTTCTGCAAAAGTGATCGGAAGGGTTTTTTAGATCCTCTTGAGGGAAGATAGATCCAAACAAACAAAGCTACGATGTACCTGGGTAGGAGGCTTATCGGCATGTAGACCCCGATCCTCCTCCTCGACCGGGCAATCCTTCTACGCCTTGAAAAGTGCCTTTCACAACTTCTCCTGAGTAGTACAAAAGAGGTGACGAATCGTGGGCTCATCTTCGAGCCGACGAGCCCACATGGGAGTATCCCGGTGTTGGCAGGGGAGGATGCGCCACCAAAGCATAACCTAGACCATGTTGGTCAACGCGATATCGTTCCTGACCATGGAAGCGATGCGCTTCTGTAGGTTGTCCACCTCCTTGTCCGACCCCCAGTCGAGGCCCTTCCGGAGCCATGAAGTCAATCTGACGGGCGGACCAGATCTGAATTCGGTATGACAAGTTTGGTCTTCCTCCCTTGGCTCGGTGATGTAAAACCACTCTTTCTGCCACAGTTTGACGGTGTCGATGAAGGTGTCGGATGGCCATCCGACACGGGAGAGTTTGCTGATGACAGCCCCGCTGCAGTCTACGTGTTCGCCTGCAACACACTTAGGCTTGATATTAAAAATCTTGAGCCAAAGCCCGAATTGTGGCTTGACTCGCAAGAAGGCCTCGCAAACGATGATGAAGGCCGATATGTGCATGAAGGAGTTCAACGGGAGGTCGTGGAAGTCAAGGTCGTAGAAGAACATGAGCCCCCTGACGAAGGGGTGGAGCAGAAAGCTGAGTCCCCGGATGAAGTGGGGAATAAAGACCACCCTTTCGCCTGGCTTGGGGTGGGGATCACCTAGCCCTTCTCTAGAGCGCGGTGGAAGATGTTGGCGGGGAGGTAGCCGGCAGCCTTAAGGTCCTGGATGTCTTGGTCGGTGACCGTGGACGCCTCCCACTTGCCATTGGAACCAGAACCCACCATGGATTAGCTCAGAGGAGGTGTGGTGGAAGACCTAGATCTGCGTTGTGGAAGCTCGGGAGGATGGGGAAGCAGAGGGTGCGAATGGGGAGCATGGTTAAGCCTTGGGGTTTTCTTTCCCTTTTACGAGGCTTATCATTGTTTGGCCTCCACTTGCTGCATCATGAATCCCTCCGCTTCTCAAGACGTGCGTACTGTTGCACACACATGATTAAACATATCCCGTATAAAACGGGGCACGATATGTGCATTGATGGATCGTATTGATAACAGCCTCGAACCGCGAATGGAGTTTTTGCAGCTGGTTTAGCGGTCGTGGTGGGTCGTGACCTTTCGTCAGAAAGGTCACCAGGGGACACTGTTTTACTCCTTGACGATTGGCCTTCAGGGCTGACCTATTCACAGTGTTCGGACATGCCTCTAATTGGAAAACTACATGTCATCGGAGGCCGAACTCAACTCGGCGGGAAGAACTCACCTCGCAAGCCGAAGACTCTGATTATACGAAGTAGCTGAAGCTAAGACCCTTGGCGTTGGAGGCAAGTTCGGGGGCTACTGAGGGAGTCCTGGATTAAGGGGTCCTCAGGAGGCCGACCTATTCCTTATGTCGTTGACCGAACATTGGATCAATCGAAGGTCGTGTCTCCAGGAAGGAAGCTTCAGGAATTGTGGCTTGTCCTCCATGTTTGATGTAGCGAATAGGCATGTTTATCCCTTCGGCGTGAATCCTAGGTACCCTCGGCATCTATATAAGCCAGAGGGTTTTAGTTTGTAGAGAGGACAACTCACCTAGGGTTTTAGCTACTTGATCTCAAGGTAGATCGACTATGTAACTGATACATCATCAATACAATCAAGCAGGACGTAGGGTATTACCTCCATAGGAGGGCCCAAACCTGGGTAAACATCATCTCCCTTGTCTCCTATTATCATTGATTCTAGCCTCATAGCTCGGGACCCCCTACCCGAGATCCGTCGGTTTTGACACCGACAATGGCCTGCTTCTCCGCCTCCAGATTCACGTTCATAACGTCCCCCGTATCCTCCTCCTTCTCCTCCTCAACCTCATCCTCCTCCTCCTCCAAGTGCTCCTATGGATCCATAGCATCTAGAGGTATCCCCGCAGCGATTCGAGCTTCATGCCTTGTCCGGATCTGCTCAAGGAGATCTAGCAGGCGCTCTAGCATTAGATATGCCCGAGGGCGCGGGGGCATGGCTACTACTAGTGGCGGACGACGAGTGGAAATTGGCGGTGGCGGCGGGCGGGAGGGAGGACATGTGGATGAGTAGGATTTCAATGACGACGATTGGCTTAAATAGCCGGGCTAGGCACTACGCGGGCAAGAGCGGCGACATGCGGCGCCATCGGTTTGATGGAGGAGACAAGCTTTGGACCGTCGGGTTTCGGAGTGTTTTCCTATGGACCCCACACCAGTTTTATGTAGCGGACGTTCCCGGGAGCCCCATATACGGACCATATTTGGGTTGTATATGAGGGATGTCGGTCAGGCCAGGCGTTTGAGGATCGTTTGAGGTGTCCGTCTCGGTTGCATTTTTGTGACCAGTCAGTGATCGGGCCCGTCCACCCAGGCGTTTGGGGCGTCCGGATGTAGATGCTCCGACGCGAGCAATCCAGACCATTCCAATAGGACAAGCACGCTGGGCATGTGCACATGTTCCTTACAAGTAGGATACGATTAACAATGAAATCATGCTATGAAAACCATGTCTTGGAGGGTTCCTACAATAATAAGAACTAGGCGCACCCGCTCCTCTCGCCCTCTCCTGCTCCCGGGCCGGCGACCATCACATCGGCGATGGCCACTCTGGCCTCGCTGCCCTCCATCTCACCATAAAAAACCCACAACCGTTGGGAGCGGCATGTCTCGGCTTGCTCAGTTGCGATGCACCTCCTAGGCCTGCTGGATGCGATCGTGGGAGCTGGGTCAATGGGATCCACTGGATCTGGCCCCTTTCTCCCTACGAGCGGCTATGCGGTGGGTGAATCGAGATGGAGTGCTTCATTGTGGGCCACTATAGCTGCAGGGTGCCCATCCCCTGCATCGGCCTCACCTTCGCGCCTACGGTCTATCATGTGCATCCCGCCAGGCAGGCTATCTGCACCGGCCTACCAAGGTCGCCTTAAATCCATAGTATGTGTGCCCCCGGTACTCGCCATTAACTCGTGGGTGCAGCCTGCCCCCCGCCCAGCTGCCTAGCACTTTGAGCGGAGCTCACAGGGTCCTCGGGACGACTCGCCCGTTTCTTCCCTCAAATGGTAGCAGGTAACTTCGAGGCGGTGGCAGCATGCTCTGCCCGTACCACCTACGGGCGGTCGTGGTTATGGCCGCCGCAGTTCCCCCGATGCCTAACGCTTGGCGCTACAATGCCAGATGGCCTTTTTAAGAAGGTTCAAGGGTTGCTGTCTTCGGTGCCTCGCCCCTCGCCACCGAGCTGTAGATTGTCGGGATCCGGTGCGGTGCACTGATTACTGGCGCTTTGGCCACCGAGCTCGCTCAAAGCTTTGCGCCCTTTGCCACCCTCCAAAGGCCCCTGCCGCTCCCACCACTACTCTGCCAGTCCGCTTGGATAACCGCCTCTCCGCCATGCCGCCTCGCAAGCCCACCCCACCTACATCACCGTCCTTTTACACGAGGACACTGCCACCATAGCTCCGCCGGCTACAACCGGAGACCTTCACCACCGCCCTTCCACCACCTCCTCCGGGAACACCACCACCACCAACGGCCATGGCTTATCGCCCGGGGGAGGCCTCGCAGCGCCCCGGCGCTGGCACCACCTTCTCCATCTGCACCCCTGAGATGGATCACGTGACGCGCCTCTTCCACGCCTCGGCTATCTTGGTCACCATGTCTTAGTAGCGGCATGACATCAACCAGTAGCTCGTGGCGAAGGCGTTGGAGCGGGACCTCAACATCCCTTATGAGGACATGCACGTCTCCAAGCACTACCCCGAGGATTTCCTGGTGCGCTTTGCCCACGCTCGCCATCGGGACATCTCCATCGATGTCGGCGTCGCTACCTGTCGAGGCGTGGCCCTCACCCTATCGCCATGGGCGTCGGGCGCGCGTGGCTACCAACACGCATCGAGGATCTACTACCGCCTTGTGTAGGATCGAAAGTAGGTCTAGAGGGGGTGATTAGACTACTTGACCAAATAAAAGTTTTGCCTTTTTCCTAATTTTAATTCTTGGCAAGTTTTAGCATTCACAGCATATCAAGTAACACCCTACACATGCATATCTAAGAGTGTAGCAGCGGAAAATAAAGACATTGCACATGTAAGTAAAGAGAGGGTTAGGAAAGCAAACACAAATGATGACACGTTGATTTTTTCCGTGGTTCCAGTAGGTGGTGCTATCGTACGTCCACGTTCATGGGGTCTTCAACCCACGAAGGGTAACGGTCGTGAGAGTCCACGGAGGGCTCTACCCACGGAGGGTTCCACGAAGAAGCAACCTTGACTATTCCATGCGGCTTCCGTCCATGAAGGACTAGCCTCACTATGGGTAGATCTTCACGAAGTAGGCGATCTACTTGCCCTTACAAACTTATTGGTTCACTCCACAACATGAAGTAGGAGGCTCCCAAGCGACACCTAACCAATCTAGGTGGCACCACCCTCCAAAAGGTAATAGGCTCGGTAATGACGATGAACTCATTGCTCTTGTGCTTCAAGATGATAGACTCCTCAACACACAATCACTCTCTCACATATTTGGCTTGGTAGAAGAGATGGGATTGGTGGAAAGCAACTTGGGGAGGCTAGAAATCAAGATCCATATGGTTGGAGTGGAAGATCTTGACCTCAACACAAGGGTAGGTGGTTCTCTCTCAAAAAACTGAGTAGGATAGGTATGGAATAGTTTTGAGTGCTTCTCTTTCGAGTAGGTAGTGGTGGAGGGGTATATATAGGCATCTCCAAAAATCCAACCATTACACACAAAATGACCAACTCGGTGACACCGATGTGTAAATCTCGATGGTACCAAAGTGACCAAAAGGTGGCAACTTTTGAATCTCGGAGGGACCGATATACGAATATCAGTTGTACCGACAAGGTGACCAACGGTCAGATTTGCCAAACTCGGTGACGCCGATTCACCATTTTTGGACGGACTGAAAATGTGAAATTGCGTAAGAGAAACTTGGCAACCCAACTCGGTGGCATTGAGAGTAGTGTCGGCTACACCAAAGTGTTAGGGTTTGGCTGAGTCTATATGGGGTTTGGAATCGGTGGCACCGGGATAGGAATGTTGGTTGCACCGATTTTGCATATTTGGCTTTGGACAGACTTTGGTGGGAGAGTTTGTGGATGTTTTGGTGACTATCACTTGTGCACGTTTGAGCATATTGTTCATCATCAAAACTTTACCCCCTTTTAATAGTATTGGCTTTCCTATGGACTCAAAGTAATTTCTCACAAATGTAAAATGTAGAGTCCTCTTGCTTGAAGCTTGGCCAACGTATTTCCTTGCATCTTGGGGTAATTCCACAATCCTTTGGCCATCCCTATCATTGAACTTTCCTGAAATATACTTGGTGTAAACATTAGTTCAATGACTTATATGTTGTTATTAATTACCAAAACCACCAAGGGAGCAAATGTGCTTTCAATCTCCCCCTTTTTTGTAATTGATGACAACATATAGATCAAAGCTTTGACAGAGATATAATCAATGAATACAATCGTTGCTTTGAAAAGTATGTGAAAAGCAAGAGCTCCCCCTAAATTCGTGCATTATTTTAAATTTGTGTTTGAATGCAAATGCACAATCGACTGGGTACATGGGTCACTTCTTACATGTCACATGCAACTTGGTGGTGTGCGAGAGTAATTGGAATGAACATCATAGCACAACACAATCAACCAAAGATGAATGATCATCACATAAGCATTAAGATGATAGGAAATAGTAGCATCACACATTAAAGCGTATGATCAAACATCATCAAGCGTGTATCACAAGCAACCAAAAGCCATCGTTTTTGAAAAAATGATAAACACCAAAACGCTCTCTCACTCGAAGCCTAAAGATCTATATACACTTCCCCCCTTTGGCAACAAGTTACCAAAAAGTTCAAAGGCATATATCTAAGCGTTCTTGGGCTGATATCCTCCGGTTGTTGATGAAGGAGTCGAGAGAACATCGTCGGCAAAGATCTCTGCAGATGTCGTGGATGGAGCTGGAGTGGACAGTGGAGGAACTGGAGCTGATGGAGCAGGAGTTGTGCTGACAGTAGCAGGAGCTGATGAAGAGGGCCTTAAGTCAGGTGCAGGCACTATGGCTGATCTAGCCTGAGTACTGAACTGAGTGCTCGACCTGAGAGGTGATCCATCCTCATAATCATCATCATCATCTGAAGAAGTAGAAGAGACTCGAGGGATGTGCACTGAGTTAACTTCCTTCCGAAGCTCTGTAACTGTCTTTGTCACCTTGTCCACCTTATCATTTAGAGTCTTGATCCTTGTCTCAAAGATCCTCATGAGATTGTCCTAGTTGTCCAGAATCCCCTTGATATTCTTCTGCATGCCCTGAACTGCTGAGATCAAAAGATCCATTTGCTTGTTTCTCGATCTGGGGGCTTGAGCACTAGCGGCTTGAACTACTTATGCATCTGCCTGTGCTCTAGCAGATGTGGGATGATATGGGTCCATCACCACAACATTATCCTCGAGATCTGGCTATAGGGGTAGATGTGGACGATCTAGAGCAAATATGTGCTTCTCCAACTAAGAGTTGATAAGCATTTGGATGTAGGGTGCATAGCAGCAAGAGCGCTTTTGATCAGCAGCAACCCTTTTGATTGTCTCAACAATCAAATCCATGACTCTAATCCTGGTATGTCCGTCAAGGTGGATCAACATGTTGATGCAGTAGCCTTGGATCATCTTGTCATCTCCTGACTTGGGCATCAAGGTATGCCTCGGAATAGTGTTCATGGTACGGAGGCCTGCTTGCAGATAGTAGATGGATCCTAGCTTGTGAGATTGCACTATGTTTGCGGGGATAGGAGTATACATATCCTTCATGGCATTGTGACTCGCCTCGGATTCTGAGTATACATCCAGATCACCATCCTGAACATCTGGAACTCCTAGAAGTGCAGCCCACTACTCAACAATAGATTCATACCTTGCTCCTTCAGTCATCCAAACAATTCTACCATCTCCGTAGAAATGTGCAGTGGAATAGAATTGCATGATCATCTCATTGTTCCATGCAGTAAGCTCTTTGCCAATGAACTCATCCAAACCAATGCAGTGGAAATTATCTTGGACACTTGGAAAGTAGTCCTCATTCTCCTTAATGAATTTCCAATCAACATATCCCATATCGCTAACAGTTGGGCTCTTGTCAAGCAGCACTGTCTCATAAAAGTCTCATTGCTCTCTGGTGTAGAACATGTAGTCAACAACAGTTTTCTTCCTCTAGCCATAAGGATCTATAGCTCTCCAAGCTCTCAATCCAGAGTCTTTCCTCTTCTTCATGTCTTCAACAACTAAGTGGCTGACATCATGTACTGGAAGATGTGGTCTGAGCTTCATCAATGTAGTCAAGTCATCATCATCTTCAAGTTTGTAGGCAGTTCCCTTGTTCTTTCCAGAAGCTGGAATGTCTCTGGTAGTCCTCTTGGACTTCTGTGCAACAGCTTTCTTGGATGCAGGCTTGGTGCTCTTGGATGTGCCAGACTTTGGTATAGCATCAGCCAAAAGTTTATTGGCCTTCTTCTTGTGAGGGTCCTTCTCAACATGTTCTTCCTCCCCTTCCTCACTAGCAGCACCAACAGCCTCCTCTGGATCTTCATACATGGAGGTAGGCCTGCCAATCACATGAATGATCCTCTTTCTGGATCTCTTCTCCCCTGCCTTCTTACGCATAGACTTCCTTAGGGGATCAATAGACATTGTGTCTCTAGCACTCTCATGCGCTTTGATAGTTTCAGAGCTAGCATAGACCTTGCTGACAACTCTTCTAGAAGAAGTAGCTTCAGTTGCTGACTTCTTAGCAGCTTTTTCTTGCTTCTTGGCAAGAATCTCCTCAGGGATAAAATCTGAATCTTCTTCATCATAATTTAGCTTCTTCTTGGTCCTGGTGGCAGCCTTGGGCAACCCATGGGAGCTGGGGGTGCCTGGATCTGAAAAAAGAACTGGGCTCTGGGCTTGTGCGTGAACTCATATCAACTCCCTGCTTTGCTAAATTTTGACTGTCCTCAACATCTGACATACCGACCCTGTGAATAGAGTATAGAAGAGCAGAAGTAGATGAGTCACCACAAAATGAGGCTGGATTTTGAAAGTTTGAACAATAGATTTTCAAAGTTTTTGCATTCTGTCAAATAAATATCGGTACAGTCGAAACAATATTTTTGATGCTGCCGAGACAGACTGTCTCTCTTAACAGAACCTTAGCACTCTTTTTAGTTAGACCGAAAATAGGTACTCAGTTCCACCGGGACAGTTCTCAGCATCACAGAAATACACATCGGTGAGACCGATATGTTTGTTTCGGTTCCACCGAGATTTATCGGGCGGACGGCAAAACCCTAGAAAATTTACCATTCGCTAGACTATAGAGGTTTTGTGTGGATAGGAATACGTGCAAAGAGTGGCTTATTGATAAACTTGAACCTAATGCGCAAGAATCGGACGAGGAGGGCAAAAGAGGTCAAATCCGTACCCTAACTTGGTGCGGATCTGCTACGACGGTGACGATGGAGAGGATTTCGTCGACGAAGGCAGACTCCCAGCGGTGGACGAGCGCAGGGAGACAAGGGCGACGACCAGGGGTCTCGAAGACGGCAGCTTAGGGTTCTAAGGCACGATGGTTTGAGGATGAAATTCAAAGCGTCGGGGTCCACGGTATATATACCCACCACTATCGGTGGCACTAATTCTAAGTTTTCGGTGTCACCGAGTTCCTCAACTGTCAGTTGACAGGGAAACTCGATGTAACCGAGAAGATGGAATCGGTGGTACCGAGATTGAAAACCAGATCAACCCTAGGCATTCGGTGAGACCGAGATTTTGAGGTTGGTTCCACCGAGATGCACTTGGGAGGTTTTAATGGTTAGTCCTTGTCGATACGGAACTCCGGGTGCTCCACACACAGAGGGGTCGAGAAGTACTTGTTCAAATTTTGTGATGCAACATGAATGGAGAACGAGGTGAGAAAGCATAGATATCTAAAGAGGTGGTCCTAGGCATTCTTGTATATCCAATTGTCAAAAGATAAATCAAAAGCCAAATAGCAACAATTGGATATCCTCAAATGAGAAAATAAGTGCAGACCAACATGCTCACACAATAAGATGTCAAATGAAATCATGGCAAACATGCACAAACACTCTAGCATCTAACAAGCACTTGGGCGATGACGAAGTCATCTATATATGAGTATTTGACTTAGGAGCCAAATAAGAGTACTTGATCATAGGTCATACTCATCGTTTAAGCACAAGTGGGGTTACCACTTTTACATAAAACATTTAATGTTGTCGCATACTAAGAGATGCTTTGACTCAAGTCTTAGAGTAAAGCTCCCCATTGATGTGACATCCCCCCATAAGAGGGATAAACTAACCTTGGGTTTTGTCGATGAAGACTTCATGTTGGTGAGGTAGTGGTGGATGCTCAAGGTTGATGAAGATCACCAAGAGTTGGGAGCATCCTTGTTGTTTCCTTGCTCTTCTCACCTACATGGGTTAGTCCCAACGCACAAGAGACAAGTACACGGATATCTATGGACATGGAGTGCAAAGCATGTGTGATGATGTCCATTGATTTGTTGATTACCTTGTCCCTTGCTTACCTTTGAGGGAATGTGTGACTCCTTGATCTATTGCATAGGGTTGATGTTGGTTGCAAATAGATCTTGCCAATAATGAATATGAGTGAATTTCATTGGCGGAGTCACCCCTCAAGAACTCTCTAGTTCTTCTTCTTGGGAATCCACATCAAGTTGATGGGGATCCTTGGTGTTGAAGTATCACTTGTATAAGTTGAGCTTGTAATAGCCTTGGGAACCCGCTTCACCATAGCTTGGGATTCATCTTCATATGAGTCAAAATCCTCTTGGAGCTTGTTCTTGCCCTTGAGCTTGTGGTATTGTGGTGGAAGGTCATCTTGAGTGTTTGTCCCCTTGGGAAGAGTATTTTCATACTTCTCCTTTTGAGGAACAAACTTGGTCTCGGGATATTGACCTTCTTCCCATTCAACTCCATTAGCGTTGAAGTAGCCAACACTGTGATTCTTCCGGTATCCTCCATGCTTGCGTACAATCTCATCAAATTGTTTGTACCCTTCAAGACTCTTGTAGATACCTTTCTCTGTAATCCCTTTCAATAAAGCATTTTCTTGCTCAAGTGTAACTTGGTAAGAGAATCATCATTAGTGGAATCAATAGAACTACTAGGAGCAACATCATTGGGTTTAGCATTTTTATTGTTGCTACTAGATGAAGAACCCTTTTTGCCTTTGTTACTAGTTTGCTTATATTTGACTTGTGGCATGAATGTATACAAGAGTAGTCGTTTGGCAAGATAAGATGAAGTCTTCTTTCGGAGATCGTCATTGATAGATTTAAGAAATTCATGTTCTTGCTCCAAATTGAGCTTCTCGAAGCGTAGCTTCTCATGAGTTCTTACAAGCTCTCTATGATATTCAAGAGTACATTCATGGGCTAACTTAAGAGTGTTGAGTTCTTTAGTTAGTTCTTGTATTTTCATCCTATATCGTCAATTGACCTATCTTGACTAGCATGAGAAATATCAAGTTCATTATGATCAACATCACTAGTTTTATCACATAGCAAGCCATCATCGTAAAGCAAATCATCTTCGTCACTATCGAAATCATGATATTCGGGGTGTGATACCTTGGGGCCTTTAGCTATGAAGCAACTTCCACCTCCTTCATTTGGTGAATCAAATAGATCATAGGAGTTGGTTGTCACTAGCGCAATTCCGGCAGCACCATCATCTTGGCTATAGTCGTAGTTGGAGTGATAGCTTCTCTCGGAGTGGTTGTTGGAGTCAGAGCTGGAGACCCATTCACCAACATGAGCTTGATACTTTCTTCTTGAGTTGCTCTTGGTGTAATTGTCCTTATTCTCCAAGTCCCTACTTCTCCTTGAGGGTCTTCGTTCATAACGATCATCTCTACTCCTTCTCTCTCTTCGAGGTGATTCATCTCTTGACCTTCGTCTTCTTGGTGACTCTTCTCTTCGTTTGTAGGGAGCTGTGCACTCATTGGAGTAATGTCCGGGCTTCCAAAAATCGTAGTAGTTTCGGTCACGACTTGACGAACGCTTTTCTTCATGTCTTGAGTTGGAGCTACGATCTTTGCTTATCTTCTTGTAGAACTTGTTGAATTTCTTGACCATGAGGCTTATCTCTTCATTTGTGACAAGGTTGTTGCTTGATGTAGCGGGAGAATCACTTGTGGCTTTGTAAGCACCGCTAGACTTGAGGTGAAGCTCTTCCTTGTCTTTGAGTGTCATCTCATGAGCAACAATTCTACCAATCACTTCCGTTGGTTTGAGATCTTTGTAGTTGGGCATCATTTGGATCAATGTGCATGCTGTGTCATATCTCTCATCCAAAGCTCAAAGTATCTTCTTGATGATGAACTTGCCAGTCATTTCTTCGCTTCCCAAGCCGGCAATCTCATTGGTGATGAGAGCTAGCCTAGACTACATTTCTGCGACTCCTTCATCATCATTCATCTTGAACTTGTCAAGTTGACCTTGAAGAACATCTAACTTGGATTCTTTCACAGACTCAGTTCCTTCATGCATATCAACCAAAGTATCCCAAATCTCCTTTGCCTATTCAAGATGACTAATTTTGTTGAATTCTTCGGGGGCATAGGCATTTGAAGATAATGTCACATGCTTTAGCATTGAGTTGCAACATCTTCAATTCTTCCGCGTTCGCTTCATGATCCGGTTCTCTTCCATCACCAAAGAATTCACCTTGCAAGCCAACATGAACGACAACCCAAACGACAGTATTATGACCAAGCAAATGCATTTTCATTTTGTGCTTCCAACTAGCAAAATTAGTGCCATCAAATTACGAACCTCTACGGTGATAATTTCCCTCACTAGATGCCATACTTCTCCTAGGTTGTGAAACCAATACAATGGAGACCAATGCTCTGCTACCACTTGTAGGATCGAAAGTAGGTCTAGAGGGGGGGGGGTGATTAGACTACTTGACCAAATGAAAGTTTTGCCTTTTCCCAATTTTAATTCTTGGCAAGTTTTAGCATTCACAACATATCAACTAACACCCTACACATACATGTCTAAGAGTGTAGCAGCGGAAAATAAAGACATTGCACATGTAAGTAAAGAGAGGGTCAGGAAAGCAAACACAAGTGATGACACGTTGATTTTTTCCGTGGTTCCGATAGGTGGTGCTATCGTACATCCACGTTCATGGAGTCTTCAACCCACGGAGGGTAATGGTCGCGAGAGTCCACGGAGGGTTCCACGAAGAAGCAACCTTGACTACGCCATGCGGCTTCCGTCCACGAAGGACTAGCCTCACTATGGGTAGATCTTCACGAAGTAGGCGATCTCCTTGCCCTTACGAACTTTTTGGTTCACTCCACAACACGAGGTAGGAGGCTCCCAAACGACACCTAACCAATCTAGGAGGCACCACCCTCCAAAAGGAAACATGCTCGACAATGATGATGGACTCCTTGCTCTTGTGCTTCAAGATGATAGACTCCTCAACACACAATCACTCTCTCACATATTTGACTTGGTAGAAGAGATGGGATTGGTGGAAAGCAACTTGGAAAGGCTAGAAATCAAGATCCATACGTTTGGAGTGGAAGATCTTGACCTCAACATAAGGGTAGGTGGTTCTCTCTCTCAGAAAACTGAGTAGGATAGGTATGGAATAGTTCCGAGTGCTTCTCTTTCGAGTAGGTAGTGGTGGATGGGTATATATAGGCATCTCTAAAAATCCAACCGTTACACACAAAATGACCAACTCGGTGACACCGATGTGTAAATCTCGATGGTACCGAAGTGACCAAAAGGTGGCAACTTTTGAATCTTGGAGGGACCGATATACGAATCTCGGTTGTATCGACAAGGTGACCAACGGTTAGATTTGCCAAACTCGGTGACGCCGATTCACCATTTTCGGACGGACCGAAAATGTGAACTTGCGTAACAGAAACTTGGCAACCCAACTCGATGGCACCGAGAACAGTGTCGGCTGCTGTTAGGGTTTGGCCGAGTTTGTCTAGGGTTTGGAATCGGTGGCACCAGGATAGGAATGTTGCTTGCACCGATTTTGCATATTTGGCTTTGGACAAACTTTGGTGGGAGAGTTTGTGGATGTTTTGGTGACTATCACTTGTGCACGTTTGAGCATATTGTTCATCATCAAAACTTTACCCTCTTTTAATAGTATTGGCTTTCCTATGGACTCAAAGTGATTTCTCACAAATATAAAATGTAGAGTCCTCTTGCTTGAAGCTTGGCCAACCTATTTCCTTGCATCTTGGGGTAATTCCACAATCCTTTGGCCATCCCTATCACTGAACTTTTCCTGAAATATACTTGGTGGAAACATTAGTTCAATGACTTATATGTTGTTATTAATTACCAAAACCACCAAGGGAGCAAGTGTGCTTTCACCTTGCAGTGGAGGGGATCCCTGTCCAGGCTTGGACCAAGAAGGTCGCGCAGGACGTAATCGCCCGCTCCTGCTGGATTGACCGCCTCGAGCGGCAATCCACGTCGCTATCCAACACCTCATGTGTCTATGCCTGGGTCTGGGCGTGGTCACCCGACAACATCCCCACGGCGAACGGCTACTCCATCATCGACCCGCCTGATGATGGTCGCGGCAAGCCGACATTGCCGGAAGGATGCCCCAGAGAGGAGGGGCTGCGTGACCCGTAGTTCCCGGTGCTCATCCACCTGGATCGCACGAGGGACTACTCGCCGCTGGCTGATCGACCCCCTGGTGCGCCTCGGGACTGGCTACTCGACGATCGCTTCCGTTGGGCCAAGGGCACGGAGGACGGCAAAGATGGGACGGGCGTGCGGCCGGAGCTTGAATTGATCCATCCCAAGGGACGGATCATATCCTCGAGTACTCGTCTCATCCTTTAAACAGGATCAGGTAAGATTGGTTTGGGGCTTCATAAATTTCAGGGCTTAAATTTTGAAGTCAGGGCGTGATCAATTATTCATGGGGATGACCACAACTTCAAGAGCGATTTGTTCTACATATTTGAATGTTAACTTCAAAAGTCAAATCATTAGATTTCAGGTTGAGGAGATTTTTATACTAATACAACAAGCAATGAAAAAGTGAATGATGTACAACTAGAAGCGGAAGTATAGCCACGCCCACTACCTAACGTTGCAACGTGATTAAATACAAATATTGATGTATTATATATTTTTTCGTTCTAAAATTGCATTTGCATGACTATTATGTTATGTTTCCAATTTCTCGTTATTATTATTTTGAATATTTTCCATATTAATCTAATAAAGTTTGATTCTATTTTATACTGTATGTTGTGTACTTGAATACCCAATTTTGATTTTTAAATGAAGACACTTAGGCTTAAATTTGTCCAGGCTTCATAAAAGTTCTGGCTCTGCCTCTGTGTGTAGGTGTGTTCAAGAAATGAATGTTTGTGAGTATGTATGAGCCTGTGTAGTGTGTTAAGTATAACTATTACAGATCCAAATATACCCCTAAAATAATCCCCGGAAAAGCAAATCCAAATCACGACATGGTCCCCGGGAAGACCCACGAACTCCAACCCATCACGAAGCGCCCAAAACAGACCTTCCCGCTCGCACTCCGCTACAAAAAATTCCTGTGGCCGCCTAAACCGACCGCGCAAGCGAGATCACGCCTCCCCACGCGGATCCACCCCGTCACCGTGCCCAAATCCAGCCGTCCATCGAATCCAACGCCCCCGCACCTGCCACGTCACCGATCCGGACCGCAACCCTCTCCACCAGTCACGCCCCTCGACGCAACCCTATATATTCCCAGCGCCCCGTCCACCGAAACCCACGCTTCAAACCCCACCGCAAACCTGCCGCACTCCACCTCGCGCCCCCCAAACCGATCTCTCGCCACCTCCACCTCCACCTCCACCTCCGTCGAAACCGCCATGGCGCCCAAGGCCGAGAAGAAGCCCGCCGCCGAGAAGAAGCCGGTGGAGACGGAGAAGAAGCCCAAGGCCGAGAAGCGCGTGCCCGGCAAGGACGGCGGCGCCGACAAGAAGAAGAAGAAGGCCAAGAAGAGCGTGGAGACGTACAAGATCTACATCTTCAAGGTGCTCAAGCAGGTCCACCCCGACATCGGCATCTCGTCCAAGGCCATGTCCATCATGAACTCCTTCATCAACGACATCTTCGAGAAGCTCGCCGGCGAGTCGGCCAAGCTCGCGCGCTACAACAAGAAGCCCACTATCACCTCCCGGGAGATCCAGACCGCCGTGCGCCTCGTCCTCCCCGGCGAGCTCGCCAAGCACGCCGTCTCCGAGGGCACCAAAGCCGTCACCAAGTTCACCTCCTCTTAAATTGTCACCTGAGTCTGTTTAGATTGGTTGTCTGTTTTGTTCGTCTGTCAAACAAACATCATAGTCGATTAAATCTCCCTATGCAACATTGTACAATGAGTCGAAATTGCTGAATCAATGAAACATCCAGTGGTTCTTTCAAACGTGCTTTCCTTCAGATCTTGCCACCTGTTTGATTTTTATCTGCTTCAGTAGTTGAACTTTCTCCTTGCAAGTTCGCTGCTCCGGGAATTTGACCTTTTGCTTCTGGCTGAGGAAAGTGTTGACGCAGGTCCTTACTTTTCCCTTTTGTAGATGTAGTCCGACGTAACGACTACATATTGTTGTACAGGTGGAAAGTTTGCATTTTACCTCACTTGTTTACTTTTTACTGAATTTATTTTCATGGTCAAAATTTCATTCTGAGAGCTTTTAACACCATTAACTTAATTCTCATTCTAAGAGTTTTAGAAGTCCAGCCGTGCTCTAGGAAGTTTTAGAAGTCAGTTGTTTGAATTTTCTAACTCTGCCACTTTTTAAAATTCTGAATCTTGTGCTTCTGCCTTTGAAGATTTCGTCGAAGTCACGTTGATGTATGGATTGATTTAATTCTGTTGATATGCTATATATGCTTAGTTTTTTGTACAATTCATTTGATGACATGATTGGCTGCCAACTGAGGTTGGTAAACGTACAGACTAGTGCGCCTTTTGCACAGATGGGATGTTATTATTTGGCCATATTTAGCAACTTCATACTGAATTTTGTTTTCAGGGGGGAGATCTCATTGCGAGCTTTAAAACATTTTTCCAGAAAGCCAGCCGTATTCTGGTGATTCTGTATACAATCCAGCCCAGTGCTGAAATATCTACTTCAGGAGGAACATGGATGATATTGTGGCCACCCCTGTATAGCTTAATATGCTACTCCTTGTATGGGACGGAGGGAGTACTCTGCAATAAGTTTGATTTCAATGATTTTATTATCCTTTAACATGCTGAATTTCTAGCCCTCCAGTAGTTTGAAAACAAAAATTATTGGCAGCTTAAAACCAATCAGCATCCTGAAAGTCCAGCTGTATTATAGGAAGATTCAGTTCTGAAGACGTCGGTTGTTTTAACTGTGCGATCTGCAGTTGTTGAGGAAGGGAGGTGTACACGCTAGAGACAGTGTTGTATGGATGTAAATATTTTATTTGATAAGATTTAGCTACTACTCCCTCCGTTCCAAAATATAGGTCGCTGAGGAGTTTTTCCGATGAAATAGTAAGGACATTACATTGCTACCCTCGCTCGTCATTCACCTCTGCTGCGCACCTCCGCTCAGACCTCACCTCCTCCGCCCCCACCTCCGTCCAGCCCTCATCTCCTCCGGCCCCCACCTCCACTGCCCTGCTCCTCCGCCCCCCAACTCCTTCGCCCTGCTCCTTCGCCTACAACCTTTTGTCGCGCCAAGCAGGAACAGGCATGGCTGGAGCAGCAACATCTCCAGCCATGACTTGAGCAGCAGATCAGCAGGGAGTAGATTCAGTAGCTCCGTGGAAGAAGTAACGCCCTGCTCCTCCTCTCCAAATCAACAACTCCAGCAGAGCATATCACTCGAGGCTTGAGCAGCAATAGTAATTCTAGCAGATCAGCAGCAACTCCATGATTTGAACAGAATTTTGCTGTTTATACTGTGAATTGTCTAAACTTCAACAGGATTTGAACATAATTTATAAACAAGAGTACTCCTGGAGTATTTTGCTGTCACATTTTTAAACTGGAGTACTCGAAAAAAGAGTAAGCAGTAAACACAGTTTTTAACAAACACTTGCTATAATCCAGGAGTATAAACAATATTTTAATTAACTGAAAAAAGTTCCAGTTAATTAAATTTAACAGGAAAGGTATCACTCCAGGAGTACAAACAGGAGTAGTTAATTTTACTTTATAGCAAACCAAGGTTAGTTCATTTTGGAGTATACTCCCAGGATCAAGTACTTAAGTTACTTCTGTATAGCAAATTAATCAAGCACATGATCAAAGCATGTTAATCCAGCATGCAAGCACATAATACAAGCAAACAATATTGAAATTATTGCCTCCGTAAGCTAGCTCAACTACTGAATATGTACTGAAATTTCCAGTTAATTTAACTGAAAAATTTCAGTTAACTGAAAAATTCAGTAAATACTCAGTAGTTGAGCTAGCTTACAGAGGCAATAATTTCAGTAAATTAGTTAAAGTTAACTGAATACTTACATTTGACCATTTAATGTTGTGCTCCATCTGACTTAGTTTAATTAAAGTAACAAAAAAGGTTTCAGTTTATTTAAAGTAACAAAGGCAAAACTATTCCTAGTGCTACTGATGCATGACAATATTTGTGTCAAAGAGTTCCTGTTACTGCTCTACACCATCAGAAGGAAAAAATTCCTTCAGTGTTTGTAACTACTCCCATCCAGTACTGTGTAGCCTAGGCAGATTGTTCTGAGAAAAGTGAACCAGCCAGCCATGTCCATGTGACCACACGCAGTTTTGAGTTTTCTGTGAGAGCTGTTTCAGAAAAAAAGTTCCAGTTAATTTAATTAACAAAAATGGTCTCGGTTAATTTAAATTAACTGGAAAGATTTCAGTTAATTTGAATTACTCCTGCAGCAGCAGAAAAGGTTTAAGTCCTGAACATTTTACTCCATTTATGTAAGCACTTGCTACACTAAAACAGCAGCACTTGCTACACTAAAACAGCAGCAGAAAAGGTTTCAGTAGCGATTACTCCTGCTGCACTTGCTACACTAAAACAGCAGCAAGTCCTGAACATTTTAGACTCCATTTTAAGCACTCCTGGAAACTTTGGAGTAGAACAACAGCAAGTCTAAACTGAATCACATTAAGAAAGTACTCCAAACTGAATCACTAAATCAGCCGGAGTACAAGCCACACAAGCAGGAGTACAAGTCCTACAAGCAGCAGTACAAAAAGATGCGCTCATATAAATTTACATACTCCAAACGGACCACTAAATCACTACTCCAACAATGTGAATAAATCAAGGCGAAGACAGTGAACTATATTTCAGTACAGAGCAAAGATGACCTGCAGGAGGAAGAAGAGACCAGCTCGTCCGGGACCTGCTCTGCTTTGACCAGCTCCGATCAGCTCGTCGGAGTAGATCGAGAGGACCAGCTTGTTTCGGTGGCGCCCACGTCCACACCGCCGCCAGCCACCTGCACGGCGCACGGGGTCGACATCTTCTTTCGCCCGGCGCTGGCGGCCAGCAGCAGCGACGTCGGCATCAGGACACTGCTCGATGGCGGCGACACCGAGTACATCGAGTCCATCGACACCCACGTCGCTTGCAGAGCCGCTACCACGATGGGCGCCGATGCCGCCCCGCTCGCCGGCTTCTTCATGTGTAGGTCGACCTGGCGGAGGGTTGGCATACCGCTGCTGCGGGCGCTGCAGATCGAGCCGCAGCGCTTCGGATCCACCTACCGAAAATAAAAAACGAGATCTTGGAAGGGGACGGGGCCAATGGAAAGGCAGCAACGCCGCGAGAAGGAGAGGCGGAGCCGACGCGTGCGAGGGAGAGGCGGCGGCGGCGGCGAGCTAGGCGGCGAGCGAGCGAGAGGTGGGAGGGTAGTTTCGGAAACAACAATAAAATTTGTATGTGGCAAATTTTGCATAAGAAACCGTAGAACGATCTATATTTCGGTACATACAGAGTATTTCTTTTTTTACGGAATTTTGTTTCCATACTATAGAATTGATGTCAGTTCTAAGCGTTTTCTGTCAAACACTGTTTTGACCGTCGGGTCGCGACGCATTGTGGGTCGCCGCCACATCTGTAGAAATTGGTCGTTCCATGGCCAAACCGGAGAGAGAGGATGTTGCGGGCTATCCGCGGTCCCGACTATTCATATCCTCCACACGCATAGTAGCAGCAATTGGACGAGCGCGAGTCGATCGTCCTCCCCTCACGATGATCGAAACAAGAATTGAAAGGCTACAAATGTAACTAGGAGGGAAATGATGTTGTGAGAAGAATTGTGGGAAACGAATTAAATTTATGGAATGTTTAGTTTGAGAAGGCCCAAATGCATATAAAATACATAGGGATTGAATTTGGTAGATACAAATTATCTAGTTTTAATCGAATTAGTAAAATCCAGGAATTAGTTTAATTCGAAAAGGAAATAAAATAATAAGCTATGGGCACCCAAATCCAGCTAGCCAATGAGATCGACTAGTGGGCCAGGGGGACGTGGGCGTGAGTGTGGGTGGACAGTGTGTTGTGTGGATGACAGGTGGGTCCGTGGGGGCCATGCATAAGTGGCTCGTGAGAAAATAAAAAAATAGCGCGTTTGTCCTTGCTTTGCCCCAGCTTGGACTCGAACCCACGATCGATCATTTGAGTTGGCTAGGTGCAACCAGCTGAGTTGTGAGTGTGCCCAAAACAGAGAGGAGCGTGCGGTTTTAATTGGTTACACACACCCGATCAAGTGGGTCCATCTCGTCAACGAGACAAGCAGCGAAGCGGTACGCGGAGTATCTAATCCCGTGCGTTGGCTAGGGATCCAAGGGCGGAGATGAGCTCGCATTCGAATCGAAACAGAGGAAGAAGATCGACAGTTACCAAAACCATGACGGAGCACTCGTCGGAGATGGATCTCGACGTGCTTAACAGGAGTGGGGTGAGTGGGGTGTGTGCGTTGTGTTCGCGTTGGGGTTTCGCATCCCCGACGACCAAACACGACACTAAGCGCTGATGGAAATGACAGTGGCGACTTGCCAGAGCAGGGATGCGCTCCGCTCAGGTGCACAAGGAATCGAGGCTACATTGTGCTAATAAGAAAACTAACGCTGCCATACCACTCTACATGCTCGCGCGAATGCGATGGTGCCAGAGGAATGATCCGTAGGACGTCGGAGTATGGCCGACGACAGGGCCGTCCGGAGGAGCTCTTGGGCTTGAGACAAACCTGTTGATGCATCGGTGAATCGAAGGAGGAAAAGGGTTTGGGGGAAGCGGGTGCTCACGACAAGCACAACGGTGTGCTTGGTTGGCCGAGAGGTGGACGGAGACGGTTGGATTTGGAGAAGAAGTGGCAACGACGATAGATGAAGAAGAGGAAGACGACGACGTTATCTTAACGTCCCACGGTTATGTAGAAGTCGTATTGTGTAGGATCGAAAGTAGGTCTAGAGAGGGGTGGGGGGGGATGATTAGACTACTTGACCAAATACAAATCTACCTTTTCCCAATTTTAAGTGTTGATAGATTTTAGCATTCATAGCAAGTCAAGTACACCCTACACATGCATGTCTACGAGTATTGCATCGGATAGTAAAGAAAAGCATGTAAGTAAAAGAAGGGTAGGAAGATCAAACGCAATTTGAAGACACGATGATTTTTCCCGTGGTTTCGATAGGTGGTGTTATCGTACGTCCACATTTATGGAGTCTTCAACCCACGGAGGGTAACGGCCGCAAGAGTCCACGAAGGGCTCTACCCACGGAGGGTTCTGAGTGTTCAGAATTACAGATTCCGAATCGTATGATAGGTCCTGAGCCGATGATGATCCGGCTCGAGGGTGGTTTTCGGCATTTGATTCGCCGATGAAGTCTCGGTGATCAGAGACCAGGGTGTAGACTGTTTTCAGTTCCGGCTGTCGGGATGAATCCTCGGCCGGGCACTCGATGGTAGCGACAAGGTGGGTGACCGGAGGGACATGAATCTCCCTATCATTGGGCCTGGTCCCTAGCCGATCATAGACCCGAACCTGGTCATCCGACATACGCATGGCTTCGATCCGATTGAACAACTTGTTTAAGAATGAGGCGATGGTAGGATGCGTGTTGCTGAGGCGAGTGGATTCTATGAGCGACATGATGGTTCCGGAGTCGTGCCAAAGTGGATCCATGTTTCGCATAGCAGTGGGGCCTGTTGTCTTCGACGTCAAGGCGTTCGGACTTACATGCTTCTCCTCAAAGGTCGAGGGTTCCATTAGAACAAGTATTCCCTGCGAACTAGAGACAAACTCTAAGGTTTCGAAATTGAACCTCTGATTGGGGGAAAATCTCCCGATTTGGCCATGGTGGCTGATCGGGTTGGCGTGTGACAAGATGTCACCATCTGCTAGATTCTGATCGGAGGTGAGAATCCCCTAGATGCAGATCTCGTTGCTCGTGACGAGGCAAGCCATTGATTATTTAGGCGCTCACAGAGGAACTCTCAATGAAAGCACCAATGTCGGTGTCAAAACCGGCGGATCTCGGGTAGGGGGTCCAGAACTGTGAGACTAGAATCGATGGTAACGGGAGACGAAGGGGACACATATTTACCCAGGTTCGGGCCCTCCTATGGAGGTAATACCCTAGGTCCTTCTTGGTTGTATTGATGGTATGGAGGGTTATAGAGTCGATCTACCTTGAGATTGAATAGCTAACCCTAGATGAGTTATTTTGTATCTACACCCTAAAACCCTCCTACTTATATAGATGCCGAGGGTGTCCAGGGTTTACACATGGTCGGTTACATGCCGAAGAGATAAACATGTCTATCTACGATCAACGACTTGGAGGATACGTCATGGCTCCTTGAGGCTTCCATCCTGGCGACGGTGACCCTGATCATCCAATGCCCACCTTGTGGCCCATACAGTTCGGCCCATAAGAAATAGATCGTCTATGCGAGGACCCCCTAATCCAGGACTCCCTCAGGTTCCATGAAGAAGCAACCTTGACTATACCATGATGACCTACGTCCACGGAGGACTAGCCTAACTCGGGGTAGATCTTCATGAAGTAGGCGATCTCCTTGCCCTTATAAACTTCTTGGTTCACTCCACAACACGAAGTAGGAGGCTCCCAAGCGACACCTAACTAATCTAGGACACTCCACCCTCCACAAGGTAATAGGCTCGATAGTGTCGATGAACTCCTTGCTCTTGTGCTTCAAGAGGATAGACTCCTCAACACACAATCTGATGAGGACATTTCTACTAATGCTACACCCACAACTCTGACTGCTATACATACAGGACCAATTACTAGAGCTCGCGCACGTCAATTGAATTACCAGGTACTTTTGTTTCTTGCAAATCCTTCTAATGTTCATGAACATATGATGCTGCCTAAATTAGATACTTTTGTTTTACTTATGAATGAAGGACCTGGCATGGACAAGAAGGATGACCATTGGAGCGGGATCAAGCATGCAGAAGAAGGTGCGCACGCAGGAAAGAACAATGGAGCTTCCAGTGATGATTTTTGCACATCTTGCTTATACGACGTGGGAAGAGTTTTGAGACACTTGCCCATTGTAGTGATTTTTTGAGCAAAATAAAAGAGCGGAAAAAAGAGGCGCAAAAAAAAATGATTTTTTTTAGAGTGTGCGCTTCCCTTGATTACGTGTAGCGTCGTGATTTTGTTGGTGTTTTAGGCTTGCGTCTCTAGCACTGTCTAGCCTAGGACCAGCACATCACCGTCGTTGAGCGTTTATTCAACCTTGCATGTCTGAATTGATTATTGCTAACCTTTTTTGCTACCATATTATAAGCCATCCCAGCTTCACATACATCTACATCGTGTGTTTGACACCACCTGGCAATCGCTCTATCCAAGCTTTGAGAGTTTTGACTACAACGGTTGCCGATCACCGCCTGCTCCTGGGTAAGAACTGGTAAGAATTTGAGATTCGCTTGAAGGATTTGTGACACACCACCACCACCACCACCACGTCCCAATAGTCTATAGGTTTCATATTATTGTGTGTTTCCTATTTCTGCTAACCATGCCAAGATCACACGACGACGGGATCAACTGGGAGAGCATGACCAACAAAGCGCTCTATGGTAAATTTTAGCAAATGATGGATGACCAGGTACAAGACTTCGTGACCAACTTTGGAGAGGCCATGGAGAAGCTAGATGGTTTGGAGAAGACATTTGACATCAAGATGGACGCCAAGTTCAATGAGGTGCTTGCCCGTCTACCACCACCAGCTGCAGCTCCTATCCCTTTCGAACGATGAGCGCGACGTGTGCCTCTCGGCCAAGCCCAACATACTGGTACTATTGATACTGCTGCTACTTCTGTGGCTCCTACTGCTACTCTCGTTGAGCAGGTTGAAGATTATGATGGTGATTACGATGATGAGGGAGAGGTTGCTCCAGATCAGCCTCAAGGGCAACCACCACCATACGCACCAGGTCGACCACATGGCTACAACCGTAACGGTAAGCCTGCACCCCCCCTCAGGTATGGGATCATGACCATCTCCCTAAACTTAAATTGAATATTCTGATGTTTGAGGGTAGATACGTTCCTGATCTATATCTTACATGGGAGTTAGAAATAGAACAATGATTTACATGCTTACAAATTCCCGAGGATAGGCGTGTTGCTGCTGCTGTTTGTTCATTCACTAGTTTTTCTTGTGTTTGGTGGTCAGAACATTGTAGAATACACCATGCTAATATTCCAACTACTTGGGCTGCTTTGAAAACAGCTATGCGTAATCGTTGGGTGCCACCTTATTATCAACGTGAATTGCTTCAAAATTTGCAGCGTTTAAGACAAGGAAAATATTCTGTAGAAGAATATTATCATGAATTACAAACTGACATGATTAGATGTGGTATTGTTGAGGAGAATGAAGCTATGCTTGCACGTTTTATGGGTGGATTAAATAGAGAGATTTAGACTATTCTAGAGTATAAGGAGTATAACACTATCACTCATTTATTTCATCGTGCTTGCAAAGCTGAACGTGAACTGCAGGATCGACAGGCAATGACGAGAACTACTTTTTCCGCAGGTCGCAATTCATCATGGACGCCACGTACCTCCTCTACTTCTGCACGTCCGGCTGCAACACCACCTACTTGAACCTCCAACCGCAATCGCGATACCAGGAAACAGGCTCCTACTCCACCCTCTGTGAAGAGCACACCTTCTGGGCCTGCAGAAAGCTCTTCTTCATCTATTGCATCCACAGGGCAAACACATGAGGTTATATGCCGTCGTTGCAAGGGTGAAGGTAACTTTGCGAGAGAATGCCCTTCCAAGCGTGTAATGATTATTACTGAGGATGGTGGATATGCGTCCGCTAGTGATTATGATGAGGAGACTTTGACCCTCATTGCAAGTGAAGAACAGGGTGGTGAGGATGCACTACATGGTTGCTGATTACGCTGACAGGTATGAAAGTTTAGTTGCTCAACTTGTTCTTAGTGTGCAGGTTACACAGGTTGAGCAAAATCAGAGGCACAACTTGTTGGAAATATGCCCTAGAGGCAATAATAAATTGGTTATTATCATATTTCCTTGTTCATGATAATCGTTTATTATCCATGCTATAATTGTGTTGATCGGAAACTCAGATACATGTGTGGATACATAGACAACACCATGTCCCTAGTATGCCTCTAATGGACTAGCTCGTTGATCAAAGATGGCTGTGGTTTCCTAGTCATGGACATGAGATGTCATTTGGTAACGGGATCACATCATTAGGAGAATGATGTGATGGACAAGACCCAAACTACAAACGTAGCATATGATCGTGTCAGTTTATTGCTACTGTTTTCTGCATGTCAAGTATCTGTTCCTATGACCATGAGATCATGCAACTCATTGACACCGGAGGAGTACCTTGTGTGTATCAAACGTCGCAACGTAACTGGGTGACTATAAAGGTACTCTACAGGTGTCTCCGAGGGTGTCTGTTGGGTTGGCATGGATCAAGACTGGGATTTGTTACTTCGTGTGATGGAGAGGTATCCCAGGGCCCACACGGTAATACAACATCACAACAAGCCTTGCAAGCAATGTGACTAAGTGTTAGTCACGGGATCTTGTATTACGGAACGAGTAAAGAGACTTGCCGGTAATGAGGTTGAACTAGGTATGGAGATACCGACGGTCGAATCTCGGGCAAGTAACATACCGAAGAACAAAGGGAACATCATACGGGATTAACTGAATCCTTGACATAGAGGTTCGACCGATAAAGATCTTCATAGAATATGTAGGAACCAATATGGGCATCCAGGTCCCGCTATTGGTTATTGACCATAAAGGTGTCTCGGTCATGTCTACATAGTTCTCGAACCCGCAGGGTCTGCACACTTAAGGTTTGGTGACGTTTCGGTAGTATAGAGTTATGCATGGTGGTGACCGAAGGTTGTTCAGAGTCTCGGATGAGATCCCAGACGTCATGAGGAGCATCAAAATGGTCTGGAGGTAAAGATTGATATATAGGAAGTCTAGTTTTGGTCGCAGGAAAAGTTTCGGGCTCATCGGCAGTGTACCGAGAGTGCCGGTAGTGTACCGGGAGACCATCGGGAGGGGTATTTCGACCCAAGAGGCTACATGGGCTGTGGGAGAGTAAATACCAACCCTTAGTGGGCTGGTGTAAGTCCCACACAAGGCCCATGTGGCTGGGAAGAAAAGCCCAAAGAGAAAAAGGTGGAAAAAGGCAAAAATAAGGAGGAGTCCTAGTCCTACTAGGATTGGAGGAGGAATCCTCCTCTCCTCTTGGTTCGGCCGAAGCCTACGTGGCTTGGCCCTTGGAACAAGCCTCATCCTCTCTTACTCTTATATATACTAGAGGTTTTAGGGTTTTTGCACTAGTTTTTTCAGCCACGTGCTACCCGTTCCTCTAGTGCACAGTTTCTCCTCTAGATCGATTTTCTGCAGTGCTTAGGCGAAGCCCTGCCGGAATTGCTCCACCACCATCGCCGCGGCACCGTCACACTAACGGAGAACTCGTCTACCTCTCCGCTCCCTCTTGCTAGATCAAGAAGGCAGATATCGTCATTGAGATGTACGTGTGCTGAACGCGGAGGTGCCGTCCGTTCGGCGGTAGATCGGAAGGACCGTGATCAAGATCGCGAGACGGATCGTGATGAGATTGCGGGATGGATCGTGATGAGTTCGTGGGACGGATCATGATTGGATCGCGGGATGGATCATGATGAGATCGCGGGACGCTAGGCGATTTGGATCACGAAGACGTTCGACTACACCAACCGCGTTTCTTAACGCTTCCCTCTTAGCGATCTACGAGGGTATGTAGATCCACTCTCCCTCTCGTAGATGCTCATCACCATGGATAGATCTTGCGTGTGCGTAGGATTTTTTTTGTTTCCCATGCAACGTTCCCCAACAGTGGCATCATGAGCTAGGTCTATGTGTAGATGAGATCTTGAGTAGAACAAAAAGAGTTTGTGGGCGTTGATGCTTAGATTGCTTCCTCCCTTGGTCGTGTTTTGGTTCAGAGGTATTATGGGATGAAGCAGCCTGGACCAACATTACTCGTACGCTTACGAGAGACCGGTTCCCTCAACTGCAACTTGTTGCAAAAGATGGCTGGCGGGTGGCAGTTTCTCCTACTTTAGTTGGACCGGATTCGACAAAGGCGGTCCTTGAGAAGGTTGAAAAGCTACTTGTGTATTACCGTTGTGGTT
Source organism: Hordeum marinum (assembly GCA_022496015.1). NCBI lineage: Eukaryota > Viridiplantae > Streptophyta > Magnoliopsida > Poales > Poaceae > Hordeum > Hordeum marinum. Next base: position 424,282,706 of record CM039674.1, on the reverse strand, counting down.
TATGCGTAGGTGAGAATTGTTCTTGCTAGATACCCGTAGCAGCCACGTAAAACATGCAACAACAATTAAAGGATGTCTAACTTGTTTTTGCAGGGTATGTTGTGATGTGATATGGCCAATTACATGATGTGATATATGTGATGTATGAGATGATCATGTGTTTTATAGAATATCACGACTTGAATGTCGATGAGTACAACAACCGGCAGGAGCCATAGGGTTGTCTTTAATTATTGTATGACCTGCGTGTCAATCATTAAGCGCTATGTAATGCTTTACTTTATCGCTAAACGGTAGCAATAGTAGTAGAAGCATGGTGGGCGTGACAACCCCGATGGCGACACGTTGATGGAGATCAAGATGGAGATCATGGTGTCATGCCGGTGACGATGGAGATCATGTCGGTGCTTTCAAGATGGAGATCAAAAGCACAAGTTCATGGCCATATCATGTCACTTATGATTTGCATGTGATGTTAATCCTTTTATGCACCTTGTTTTGCTTAGGACGATGGTAGCATTATAAGGTGATCCCTCACTTAATTTCAAGATAAATTGTGTTCTCCCCGAGTGTGCACCATTGCGAAAGTTCGTCGTGTCGAGATACCACGTGATGATCGGGTGTGATAGACTCTACATTCACATACAACGGGTGCAAGCTAGTGTTGCACATGCAGAACACTCGGGTTAAACTTGACGAGCCTAGCATGTACAGACATGGCCTCGGAACACAAGAGACCGAAAGGTCGAACATGAGTCATATAGTAGATATGATCAACATGATGATGTTCACCATTGAAACCACCTCAACTCACGTGATGATCGGACTTGAGTCGGTGAATTTCGATCATGTATCACTCGAATGACCGGAGGGATGTCAATTTGAGTGGGAGTTCTTAAGTAATATGATTAATTGAACTCATTATCATGAACATAGTCAGTAGTGTCTTTGCAAATTATGTTGTAGATTACTAGCTCACGCTGTAGCTCCCTTGAATTTTTATATATGTTCCTAGAGAAATAGAGTTGAAAGATGATGGTAGCAATATTGCGGACTGGGTCCGTGATCTGAGGATTGTCCTCATTGCTGCACAGAAGGCTTATGTCCTTAATTCATCGCTCGGTGCACCACCCCCTCTAGCGTCGTCTGTAGATGTTGTGAACATCTGACAGACACGTTTCGATGACTACTTGATATTTTAGTGCGTCATGCATTACGGCTTAGAATTGAGGCTCCAAAACATTTTGAACGTCACAGAACATATGAGATGTTCTAAGAGCTGAAATTGGGATCTCAGGCTCATGCCCGTGTTGTGAGATATGAGATATCCAACAAGATTCTTTGCCTACATGATGAAGGAGAATAGCTCAATCGTTGAGCATGTGCTCAGATTGTTTGGGTGCTACAATCGCTTGAATCAAGTGGGAGTTGATCTTCCAGATAAGATAGTGATTAATATAGTTCTCTGAGTCACTATCACTAAGCTACTAGAACTTCGTGATGAACTATAATTATGCCAGGGATGGAAATGATGATCCCTGAGCTGTTCGCGATGTTTGACACCACGAAGGTAGAAATCAAGAAGGAGCATCAAGTGTTGATGTATAGTAAAACCACTAGTTACGAGAAGGGCAAGGGCAAGGAGGGAAACTTCATGGATGGCAAGTCAGTTGCTGCTCCAGTGAAGCAACCCAAAGTTGAACCCAAACCCGAGACTAAGTGCTTCTATTATGAGGTGAGCGGTCGCTGAAGTGGAACAACCCTAGATACTTGGTAGATAAGAAGGCTGGCAACATCGACACAAGTGTATTTGATATACGTGTTATTGATGTGTACCTTGCTAGTACTCCTAATAGCACCTGGGTATTGTATACCGATTCTGTTGCTAAATGTTAGTAACCCGAAATAAAAGCTACGGAATAAACGGAGAACTAGCTAAGGGTGAGGTGACAATGTGTGTTGGAAATGTTTCCAAGGTTGATGTGATCAACATCGCACGCTCTCTCTACCTTCGGGATTAGTGATGAACCTAAATAAATGTTATTTGGCGTTGTGCGTTGAGCATGAACGTGATTAGATCGTGTTTATTTCGACACGGTTATTCATTTAAGTTAGAGAATAATGGTTATTCTGTTTACATGAATAATACCTTCAATGGTCATACACCCAGCGAGAATGGTTTGTTGAATCTTGATCGTAGTAATACACATGTTCATAACATTGATGCCAAAAGATACAAAGTTGATAATGATAGTACCACATACTTGTGGCATTGCCGCTAAATGTCATATTGGTATAAAGCGCATGAAGAAACTCCATGTTGATGGATCTTTGGACTCATTTGATTTCGAATCAGTTGAGACATGTGAACCATGCCTCTTGGGCAAGATGACTAAGGACCCCATATTCCAGTTTGATGGAGCGGGCAAGTGATTTATTGGAAATGATACATGTTGATGTATGCAATTCAATGAGTCTTGTAGCATGCGGTGGATATCGTTATTTTCTTACCTTCACTGATGATTTGAGTAGATATAGTGTATGTTTACTTAATGAAACACAAGTCTGAATCATTTGAAAAGTTCAAGCAAGTTCAGAGTGAAGTTTAAGATCATCGTGACAAGAAGATAAAATGTATGTGATATGATTGTGGAGGTGAATATCTGAGTTACAAGTTTGGCATACAACTTTAGACAATGTGAAAGTCATTTCACAACTCACGCCACCTGGAACACCATAGTGTGATGGTGTGTCCGAACGTCATAGTTGTGCTCTATTGGATATGGTGCGGGCTATGATGTCTCTTATCGTTTTGCTACTATAGTTTTGGGGTTATGCATTAGAGACAACTACATTCACTTTAAATAGGGCACCATCTAAATCCGTTGAGATGACATCGTGTGAATTATGGTTTGAGAGAAACCTAAGCTATCATTTCTTAATGTTTGGGTCTGCGACGCTTGTGTGGAAAAATGTTTTCACCTAATGAGATCGAACCCAAAGCGGACAAATGCATCTTCATAGACTACCCTAAGAACAGTTGGGTGAACCTTCTATCTCAGATCCAAGCATAAAGTGTTTGTTGCTAAAACGGGTCCTTTCCTGAGAAAAAGTTTCTCTCGAAAGAATTGAGTGAGAGGAAGATAGAACTTGATGAGGTTGTTGAACCTTTGTTTCAACCAGAGAGTAGCGCAGTGCAGAAAGATGTTTCTATGGAACCTACGTCAGTTGAAGAGGAAGTAAATGATGATGATCATGAAGCTTTGGATGAAGTTACTATCAAACCTCGTAGGTCAACAAGGATGCGTACTGCTCCTGAGTGGTACGACAACCCTGTCTTGGAGGTCATGTTGTTGGACAACGATGAACCTACGAGATATGGAGAAGCGATGATGGGCCCGAATTTCGACAAATGGTTAGAGGCCATGAAATCTGAGAAAGGATCCATGTATGAAAACCAAGTATAGACTTTGGTAGACTTGCTCGTTGGACGGCAGGTCGTCGAGTACAAATGGACCTTTGAAATGAAGACAAACGCTGATGGTAAATGTCACCATTTATAAAGCTCGACTTGTCACAAAGAAGTTTCCAACAAGTTCAATGAGTTGACCGCAATGGGACTTTCTCACTCATAGTGATGCTAAAGTTTGTTGGAATTATGTTAGCAGTTGCTGCATTTTTCAATTATGAAATCTGGCAGATGGATGTCAAAACATCATTTCCTTAACGGTTTACTTGAGGAAAGGTTGTATGTGATACAACTAGAAGGTTTTGTCAGTCCTAAGGATGCTAAAAGGTGAGCAAGCTTTAGTGATCCTTCTATGGACTAAAGCAAGCATCTCGGAGTTGGAATATACACTTTGATGAGGTGATCAAAGTTTTTGAGTCTATACAAAGTTTATGAGAAACTTGTATTTGCAATAAAGTGAGTGGGAGCACTATAGAGTTTTTGATAAGTATATGTGGATGACATATTGTTGTTCGAAAATAATGTAGAATTTCTAGAAATCATAAAGGGTTGTTTGAAAGGATTTTTTCAAAGGAAGACCTGGATAAAGCTACCTAATTGTTGAGCATCAAGATCTATAGAGATAGATCAAGATGCTTGATGAGACTTTGAATGAGTACATACCTTAACAAGATTTTGAAAGAGTTCAAAATGGATTAGTTAGAGAGAAGTGTTCTCTCCTGCTTTGTAAGGTGTGAAGTTGAGTGAAACTTAAAGCTCGACCACGACAGAAGAAAGAGAAAGGACGAATGTCATCCCCTATGCCTTAGCCATAGGCTCTGTATAGTATGCCATGCTGTGTACCGCACCTGTGTGTGCCTTGCCATGAGACTATCAAGGGGTACAAGAGTGATCCAGGAGTGGATCACTGGATAGTGGTCAAGATTATCCTTAGGAACTAAAAGACTAAGGAGATGTTTCTCGATTATGGAAGTGATAAAGAGTTCGTCGTAAAGAGTTACTTCGATGCAAGCTTTAACACCAATCCGGATGACTCGTAGTAGCAATCTGGATACGTATAGTGGAGAAGCCATTTGGAATAGTACCAAGTGGAGTGTGGTAGCAGTGTTTACAGTTTGACATAGAGATTTGCAAAGTACACTCGGATCTGAATGTCGCAGACCCGTTGACTATAAGACCTCTCTCACATGCAAAGCATGATCGAGCCCCAGAACTCATTGGGTGTTAGATTCATAACAATGCGTATCACATGGTGATGTGAACTAGATTATTAACTCTAGTGCAAGTGGGAGACTATTGGAAATATGCCCTAGAGGCAATAATAAATTGGTTATTATCATATTTCCTTGTTCATGCTAATCGTTTATTACCATGCTAAAATTGTGTTGATCGGAAACTTAGATACATGTGTGGATACATAGACAACACCATGTCCCTAGTATTCCTCTAATAGACTAGCTCGTTGATTAAAGATGGTTGTGGTTTCCTAGTCATGGACATGAGATGTCATTTGGTAACGGGATCACATCATTAGGAGAATGATGTGATGGACAAGACCCAAACTACAAACGTAGCATATGATCGTGTCAGTTTATTGCTATTGTTTTCTGCATGTCAAGTATCTGTTCCTGTGACCATGAGATCATGCAACTCACTGACACCGGAGGAGTGCCTTGTGTGTATCAAATGTCGCAACGTAACTGGGTGACTATGAAGGTACTCTACAGGTATCTCCGAGGGTGTCTGTTGGGTTGGCATGGATCAAGACTGGGATTTGTTACTCCGTGTGACGGAGAGGTATCTCAGGGCCCACTCGGTAATACAACATCACAACAAGCCTTGCAAGCAATGTTACTAAGTGTTAGTCACGGTGTCGGGGATATACCCCATGGTATGACCTGGCCTGGCGACTCACAGGAGACCCCATAAAGACATGACATCTTATTAATGACCCGGCAGGCGGGTCGCAGGATGACCGAGCCCAAGACCCGGCGGGTGAGCCGGCGCCTGGCGGCTCACAAGAGAAGGCCCGAAGAGAGGAGGATTCCCTACAAGGAAATAAGACCCAGAGTAGGATTCGTGAAAGACTAGTCCTACTCCTACTCCTAGTAGGACTCTATTTGTAAACTTACCCTCTCCACCTATATAAGGAGGGGTAGAGCACCCCTAGAGAGACAGATTCACAAGTCCACAAGTTTAGACAACACAAGAGATTAGAGATAGACAGATTAGAGGCTCTCGTAATTAGAGGTAGCAATTAGTACCCTTGTAACCGAGAGGTCTTCATCATCATCAATATAAGACAAACAGGACGTAGGCTTTTACCTCCATCGGAGGGGCCGAACCTGGGTAAAGCTCCGTGTCTCTCGATTCCGATCAACCCCTTCAAACCGCCACGTAGTTGCGTCTCGCCCCGAACCTAAGTCCGTTCACCCGAACATCTGCCGTAACAAATCCACGGCATTTGGCGCCCACCGTGGGGCCACGCACGATGGTTTTGTGTTTTTGAAGGGATATCTTGAGGGATCGAGAAGCTCGCGATGTGCCGGACGAAGAAGAACCGGTGCAGAAATTGAAACAACACGTTCGAGCTTGAGACGCTCGTGATGTGTACTTGGAGATTTTAGGGTTTCATGTTGTACGCGTCATGATGACCTGCCGAGTCCGAGACAAGAGTAATTTTGGTGGCAGCCATGGACGATCCGTCAATCGCAAGCGACAACGTCAACCACAGGCTACACCGAGATGTACAGAAAATCTTCAACCCAATCTGCCAGGTTCCGCAAGTTGCTGCTGCTGCGCTCATCAACTACCAAAAGAAAAGAATAGAGAAAAACAAAAAGAAAGAAATCCACGACCCGGAGAAGGATGCAGACGTGGGTTTGTCTTGCCGGCCTCGACCCGGAAGCGGACACAGGCACGGGATCGGCCTCCGTCGTGGCCTTGAGTCACCGGCTCCGCTGTGGCTTCGCCGGCTGGCATGGCCGAGCCAACCTTCTCCTCTGCCCCGCCCGCTGGGTCCACCGGTGCGCCTTTCTCCGAGCCGCCTCATTGCTCCATCGACGCACCTCTCCCACGGCCAGCTCATTTCTGCCATGAGCCATCACTTCTGCGTTTGCGTCGAGTCACCGGGCTGCTGCCGCAGTGATCTATTCTCGTCGAATCATCGAGCCACCCTTGTTGAAGCCGTCAGCAGCCTCAGCCAGCTCCGGCCCCGCTGCGACTGAGTACCAAGCTGCCCAAATCGATCTCCGCCATGGCCTGTCCTGGCTGGCCGCTGCCGCTAGCAGCTGCCTCTCCCCACGCTGGCTCACTACTCCTGCCTGCAACTACAATTCCTCGCGTGTGCCTATGCTCGTATTAACGCTGCCCCCACTGCTCCGCGGTGTAGCTAGGCTTTGGACTCGGTCAGCCCGGTCGATCTCTGTGGCTGCGGCACTGCAGCCTTGTTGGCTCGCATCCGCCATGGCCTCAGCGCCATGGTCCGGTCTGCCGCCCCGCCTGTGCCATGGCTGAGCCGCCGCCGCAGGACAACGTCTCCAGCCACCCCCTTTTTTCTCGGCACTGCACAACCATAGCTGCGACCCGCCGCCGGATTACTTGAGTCCCGAGCTGCCACCGCGCCCCTCGCTGTATCAGCCGCCAGCACTCGCCTCCCTTTCGCACCCATCGACGGACATCCGAGCCGCTCCGGTTCCTTTTCCTCCTCGCACGCACGGGCTCCCTGCTCTACACCACTGCAACCCTCTGCGGTCCAGGTGGTATTCTTCATATCTATTTTTTCGTAGATATTGACCCATCCGAAAACAATTACTCCGTCTCTTGCAATATTTTTATGCAGGACCATTGTTCATGTGGCATGATACCGCGGAGTTAGAGAGCACATCGGCGTGTTGCATTACTCGATGGACGCAAGGGAGTCACCGTCCCCGCAGACGATCTACATCAATTTTTCGGTACTGTGTGCATTCACCCGCCAGTATGAGCCACCGAATGAGTGCGACAAGCCGCCGTACCTGGCTTATGGTCTTCACCAACAGACGCCGTGGCCGTCTCTCACCACCGCGCCGGCTTACAACGTCATGGCCGTCTGTCGCCACCGCTCCGGCTTACAACGCGGCGGCGTCTTTGACAACAAGCATCGACTTACAATGCCGCGGGTGTTCGCTATATCTACGTCAACCCAACAACGGCTGCATACACCGATGCGAGCCGCCCAACGGAAGCGCGCAAGACGCCGCCCACAGTCTGATCTACATCAACATATTAGAATGATGCTCATCGATATGAGCCGCCCGACGGACAGGCGCACAAATCGCCACCACTACAATCTGGTTCACTTCAACAAACTGCCGGGATGAACTATCGACCGGATCATTGAAACAAATCATGCGGGATCATCTATAACCCGCCACGGCCAACCTCAACTTTCAATGGAGATTATCAAGCCGCCTCTTCGAGTCAACTTAAGACTCGGGGGCTACAGACATGGTGAAGACACATTTGGTTGTTTTCAACAAGAACCCCGAGTCGTTGCAAGAGAAAGTCCAATTCTAGGGGCTATTACATTACTGACGGAAGATTAAAGTTGCCCAAGAGGACGAACCGCCGTGATGCACCATTCAAACATAGGTGCCTGGATTTATTGGATCATCACTTGGAGCTGCTGCCGCTTCTTTATACAAGATGGCGGTTTACAAGATAGCGACTTACAAGAAGAGTTCAAAAATATTCCGGTTGATGTATCAACTGAGATCGGTGAACGGCGGCTTCTTACCTTCGAGTATAGCTTCTAACGCCTATTAGCCAGGCGTTATGCCACAAAATTCCGGCTCAGGAACATGAGTCGCGGTGAGGGTGGCTTCCTACCTTTAGCCGGTACAGCTTCTAACGCCAATCCGCCGGCGCTTTGCGTCGTAATTGCTGAAAAGGGGGCTTCTTATCGACGGGTACTACTTCTAACACCCAATCGGCTGGCTTCATGCCAAATCTCCGGCTAAAAACATGCTTAGCCGTGGTTGTGAATGGTTTTTACTGACGGGTATCTAACACCTAACAGCCGGCGAACGACGGCTTCCTACCTCCGGGTATAGCTTCTAACGCCTATTAGCCAGGCTTTATGCCACAAAATTCCGGCTCAGGAAAATGAGTTGCGGTGAATGGCGGCTTCTTACCTCCGGGTACAGCTTCTAACGCCTATTAGCCGGCCGTAGAGGCACAAAATTCCGGCTCAGGAAAATGAGTCACGGTGAACGGCGGCTTCTTACCTCTGGGTACAGCTTCTAACGCCTATTAGCTGGCCGTAGAGGCACAAAATTCCGGCTCAAGAAAATGAGTCACGGTGAACGACAGCTTCTTACCTTCGGGTATAGCTTCTAATGCCTATTAGCCGGCCGTAGAGGCACAAAATTCTGGCTCAGGAAAATGAGTCGCGGTGAACGGCGGCTTCTTACCTCCGGGCATAGCTTCTAACACCTATTAGCCGGTCGTAGAGGCACGGAATTCTGGCTCAGGAAAATGAGTCGCGGCGAGGCCGGCTTCCTACCTTCGGGTATAGCTTCAAACGCCTATCCGCCAGCTTTATGCCAAAAAATGTTGACAAGTTAATAGTACATCATACATTGCATCTTGCATCATACATAGCATCATACATTGCATCATATATTTCATCATCTTCACATGTCATGTCGGCTTATCAAGCCAGCTCGGAGAACTTATTATATCAAGAGCCGCCTTGTCAGATATAATGCCGTTTCATATAATTGGCCTGTTCTCGGATTTCTTCAATTGTGCTCTGTAGTAATCTACAACACTCATGGATTTCTTCAAATATATAAATTGCTGGGTTGCATCGCAACCACGAGCAGGGATTTCATGTCAAAGATAAAGGAATTATTTCAGGACATTCATTCTGGATTATATTACAACTACGGTCAAAGATTCATTCAAACGAAGAGTCATTCTCACACAGTCCCGAGTCACCGCAGGCAGATAACCTGACACTTGGGGGCTAATGCAAGCCGGTTTTCAAATCATTACATCGTCAGCAAGACCATGTTATCTCAAGGAGATGAGCCGACTTTTGTATGTTTTTCTAAAGTCCCAGCCCAGTAATTCTTACTGACCCGGCACTTGGGGACTATACCGCTCAGATCAATTTTTCAAAGTCCCAAGTCGCTGCAGGCATGCGACCCGACACTTGGGGGCTACGGTATTCAGCTGTTTAAATAGATTAGGAGGTTCAAATTGAAGACCCGGTGCGTCACATTTTGATGAGCCGACCCTTGGGGGCTACACCCGCCGAAGTTTCATAAGGTATAAGACAGTTATAAGTCCCAGGTTGCTGCAGGCAGGTCAACCCGGCCCTTAGGGGCTACACAGTCCAAAATATTATTACAAAGCACCAAATTATCATGGATAATCTCGGAGCTTGGGGGCTACAGGTAATATGGCATATCAAAAACTTTGAGGAGAATTGTCAAGATATTAATTATGGAGTTCAGTTGTTAGACCCGGCGTCACCAACACTTACGACCCGACGTTATCAATAGAGCATAACCCGCCAGATTTTATATAAGCCGCCCTGCTTCACAACAATGGAAGTCCGTTTACATCAGATGGATTTTCATCCCAATATTTTTATCAAGTCAGCTGGATTCTAGTTATTTGACCCGGCGTCACCGACGATAATGACCCGACATCATCAATGATTATGACCCGACGGAGATGACCCGCCAAGAGCATTGGAAGCCGACTCAATGGCATATGGGTGTTTTATTCTCAATATTTTTTCAAAGGACATTGATAAGCAAGATGATTATCAAGACGACTCATTCATATACAGAAAAGACCCGGATTTCTAGGGAGCCATTTTTTAAGCCGGCCAAAGAAGCAAGCCAGCCACTTAACATATTTGTTACTCTTATTTCAGGAGCTTAGCATGAATAAATTCAAACTAATCTGGGGGCTAATGTCGGGGATATACCCCGCGGTATGACCCGTCCTGGCGACTCACAGGAGACCCCATAAAGACATGACATCTTATTAATGACCCGGCAGGGGGGTCGCAGGATGACCAAGCCCAAGACCCTGCAGGTGAGCTGGCGCCTGGCGGCTCACAAGAGAAGGCCCGAAGAGAGAAGGATTCCCTAAAAGGAAATAAGACCCGGAGTAGGATTCGTAAAAGACTAGTCCTAATCCTACTCCTAGTAGGACTCTATTTGTAAACTTACCCTCTCCATCTATATAAGGAGGGGTAGAGCACCCCTAGAGAGACAGATTCACAAGTCCACAAGTTTAGACAACACAAGAGATTAGAGATAGACAGATTAGAGGCTCTCGTAATTAGAGGTAGCAATTAGCACCCTTGTAACCGAGAGGTCTTCATCATCATCAATATAAGACAAGCAGGACGTAGGCTTTTACCTCCATCGGAGGGGCCGAACCTGGGTAAAGCTCCGTGTCTGTCGATTCCGATCAACCCCTTCAAACCGCCACGTAGTTGCGTCTCGCCCTGAACCTAAGTCCGTTCACCCGAACATCTGCCATGACAAATCCACGACACATGAGATCTTGTATTACGGAACGAGTAAAGAGACTTTCCGGTAACGAGGTTGAACTAGGTATGGAGATACCGATGATCGAATCTCGGGCAAGTAACATATCGAAGAACAAAGGGAACATCATACGGGATTAACTGAATCCTTGACATAAAGGTTCGACCGATAAAGATCTTCGTAGAATATGTAGGAACCAATATGGGCATCCAGGTCCCGCTATTGGTTATTGACCATAGAGGTGTCTCGGTCATGTCTACATAGTTCTCGAACCCGCAGGGTCTGCACACTTAAGGTTTGGTGACGTTTCGGTAGTATAGAGTTATGCATGATGGTGACTGAAGGTTGTTTGGATTCCTGGATGAGATCTCGGACGTCACGAGGAGCTCCGGAATGGTCCGGAGGTAAATATTGATATATAGGAAGTCCTGTTTTGGTCGCCGGAAAAGTTTCGGGCTCATCGGTAGTGTACCGGGAGTGCCGATAGTGTACCGGGAGACCATCGGGAGGGGTATTTCGACCCAAGAGGCTACATGGGCTGTGGGAGAGTAAATACCAGCCCTTAATGGGCTTGTGGAAGTCCCACAAAAGGCCCATGTGGCTGGGAAGAAAAGCCCAAAGAGAAAAAGGTGGAAAAGGCAAAAATGCAAAAATAAGGAGGAGTCCTAGTCCTACTAGGATTGGAGGAGGAATCCTCCTCTCCTCTTGGTTCGGCCGAAGCCTAGGTGGCTTGACCCTTGGTCCAAGCCTCCTCCTCTCTTCCTCTTATATATACTAGAGGTTTTAGGGTTTTTGCACTAGTTTTTTCAGCCACGTGCTACCCGTTCCTCTAGTGCACAGTTTCTCCTCTAGATCGGTTTTCTGCAGTGCTTCGGCGAAGCCCTGCCAGAATCGCTCCACCACCATTGCTGCAGCACCGTCACGCTGCCGGAGAACTCATCTACCTCTCCGCCCCCTCTTGCTGGATCAAGAAGGCGGAGATCGTCATCGAGCTGTACGTGTGCTAAACGCAGAGGTGCCGTCCGTTCGGCGGTAGATCGGAAGGACCGTGATCAAGATCGCGAGACGGATCGTGATGAGATTGCGGGATGGATCGTGATGAGTTCGCGGGATGGATCGTGATTGGATCGCGGGACGGATCGTGATGAGATCACGGGACGCTAGGCGATTTGGATCGTGAAGACATTCGACTACACCAACCGCGTTTCTTAACACTTCCCGCTTAACGATCTACAAGGGTATGTAGATCCACTCTCCCTCTCATAGATGCTCATCACCATGGATAGATCTTGCGTGTGTGTAGGAATTTTTTTGTTTCCCATGCAACATTCCCCAAGACAACTTGTTCCACACAAAGGGAGTTGTGAATGAGTGTTCTGTTCGCGCATCATCGATGGAGGGAGTTGCAATAACTTGGCTAGCATGGAGATGGTGGAGCTGTCTCTAACCACCAGACCACATCCTCATCCTTATTACATCCAATGGTTCAACAATAGTGGAAAGGTTAAGGTAACATGTACTGTTCGTGTGCATTTTAGCATTGCTACATATTCTGATTATGTGGATTGTGATGTGGTACCCATGCAAGCATGTTCTGTTTTACTTGGTAGGCCATGGCAGTTTGATAAAAATTCTCTACACCATGGTAGGACAAATCAGTATACCCTTGTTCATAAGGATCAAAATATCACTTTGCTTCCTATGTCTCCTGAACATATTATGAAAGATGACATTGCTAGAGCTAGGAAAGCAAATCAGGAGAAAAATAAGAGTGAAAATCAGATTGTAGCACAGGAATTCGAGCAACACCATAAGCATAATAAACCATCATCTAGTGTTGCATCTGAAATAAAATGGAAGAGTGGGTGTTTACTTACTACTAAATCTAATATTAATGATTTGGATGTTGCTACATCTGTTTGCTATGCTTTTGTATGCAAATAGGTATTATTTTCATTCGAGGACATGCCTCCCTCTTTGCCTCCTCCTGTCATTAACATTTTGCAGAAGTTCGCTGACGTCTTTCCACAAGACGTACCACTGGGATTACCACCTATTCGTGGGATTGAGCATCAGATTGACTTAATTCCCGGTGCATCCCTACCCAACCGTGTGCCATACCGTACCAATCCAGAGGAGACAAAGGAGATTATGCGTCAAGTACAGGAGTTGCTTGACAAAGGTTATATACGCGAATCCCTTAGTCCTTGTGTTGTTCCTATTATTCTAGTGCCTAAAAAGGATGGTACATCGCGCATGTGTGTGGATTGTAGAGGCATTAATAATATTACTATTCGTTATCGTCATCCTATTCCTAGACTTGATGATATGCTTGATGAATTAAGTGGCTCTACAATTTTCTCGAAAGTTGATTTGCATAGTGGATACCATCAAATTCGTATGAAATTGGGAGATGAATGGAAAACAACATTTAAAACTAAGTTTGGATTATATGAGTGGTTAGTCATGCCTTTTGGGTTAACTAATGCACCTAGCACTTTCATGAGATTAATGAACGAGGTTTTACGTGCTTTCATTGGACGATTTTTGTGGTAGTCTATTTTGATGATATATTGATTTTTAGTAGATCTTTGGTGGAACATTTGGAACATTTACGTGCTGTTTTTATTGCTCTACGTGATGCACGTTTGTTTGGTAACCTTGGGAAGTGCACCTTTTGCACCGACCGAGTATCTTTTCTTGGCTATGTCGTTACTCCACAGAGAATTGAAGTTGATAAAGCCAAGATTGAAGCTATTGAGAGTTGGCCCCAGCCCAAAACGATCACACAAGTGAGGAGTTTTCTTGGCCTCGCTGGTTTCTATAGGCGTTTTGTGAGAGATTTCAGCACCATTGTTGCGCCTCTTAATGAGCTTACAAAGAAGGACGTGCCTTTTTCTTGGGATACCGCACAGGAAGAAGCCTTCACGGTCTTGAAAGATAAGTTAACACATGCTCATTTACTCCAACTTCCTGATTTTAATAAGACTTTCGAGCTTGAATGTGATGCTAATGGAATTGGGTTAGGAGGTGTGTTATTACAAGATGGTAAACCTGTTGCGTACTTTTCTAAAAAATTGAGTGGTCCTAGTCTGAATTATTATACTTATGATAAGGAATTATATGCTCTTGTTCAGACTTTGGAAACATGGCAACATTATTTATGGCCCAAAGAATTTGTTATACATTCTGATCATGAATCTTTGAAACATATTAAAAGTCGAGCAAAACTGAACCGTAGACATGCTAAATGGGTTGAATTCATTGAGATTTTCCCTTATGTCATTAAACACAAGAAGGGTAAAGAAAGTGTTATTGCTGATGCTTTGTCTCGTCGTTATACTATGCTTTCACAACTTGACTTTAAAATATTTGGTTTGGAGACCATCAAAGATCAATATGTGCATGATGCTGAATTTAGAGATGTGTTGCAGAATTGTAAAGAAGGGAGAACATGGAACAAGTTCGTTATTAATGATGGATTTGTGTTTCGTGCTAACAAGCTATGCATTCCAGCTAGCTCTGTTCGTCTTTTGTTGTTACAAGAGGCGCACGAAGGAGGATTAATGGGACACTTTGGCATGAAGAAGACGGAGGACATACTTTCTACATATTTCTTTTGGCCAAAGATGAGACGGGATGTTGAGCGTTTTGTTGCTCGCTGCACTACATGTCAAAAAGCTAAGTCACGACTCAATCCTCATGACTTATATATGCCTTTGCCTGTACCTAGTGTTCCTTGGGAGGATATATCTATGGAATTTGTTTTAGGTTTACCTCGAACAAAGAAGGGGAGGGATAGCATATTTGTTGTCGTGGATAGATTTTCCAAAATGGCACACTTTATACCATGCCATAAAAGTGTTGCTGCTGCTCATGTTGCTGATTTGTTCTTTCGTGAAATTATTCGGTTGCATGGTGTGCCAAATACATTTGTTTCAGATCATGATGCTAAATTTCTTAGCCACTTTTGGAGATGTTTATGGGCTAAGTTGGGGACTAAACTATTTTTTAGTACTACATGTCATCCCCAAACTAATGGCCAAACTGAAGTAGTCAATAGAGAATTGTCTACTATGCTTAGGGCTGTTTTTAAGAATAACCTAAAAATGTGGGAAGAATGCTTGCCTCATATTGAATTTTCTTATAATCGTTCGCTACATTCTACCACTAAGATGTGCCCTTTTGAAGTTGTGTATGGTTTCTTACCTCGTACACCTATTGATTTGTTGCCTCTTCCATCTTCGGAGAAGTTTAATTTTGATGCTAAAGAACGTGCTGAATTGATATTAAAGATGCATGAGTTAACGAAGGAAAACATTGAGTGTATGAATGCTAAATACAAAATTGTTGGAGATAAGGGTAGAGAACATGTTGTCTTTGCACCTGGAGATCTTGTTTGGTTACATTTGCGTAAGGATAGATTCCTGATTTGCACAAGTCAAAGCTAATGCCATGTGCTGATGGTCCTTTTAAGGTGTTAGAGAAAATAAATGATAATGTATATAAACTTGAGTTACCTGCAGAGTTTGGGGTTAGCCCCACTTTTAACATTGTAGATTTGAAGCCTTATTTGGGTGAGGAAGATGAGCTTCCGTCGAGGACGACTTCATTTCAAGAAGAGGATGATGATGAGGACATCCCTACTAATGCTACACCCACAACTCTGACTGCTATACATACAGGACCAATTACTAGAGCTTGCGCACGTCAATTGAATTACCAGGTACTTTCGTTTCTTGCAAATCCTTCTAATGTTCATGAACATATGATGCTGCCTAAATTAGATACTTTTGTTTTACTTATGAATGAAGGACCTGGCATGGACAAGAAGGATGACCATTGGAGCGGGATCAAGCATGGAGAAGAAGGTGTGCACGTAGGAAAGAACAATGGAGCTTCCAGTGATGATTTTTGCACTTTGAAGCCACCATAATGGGAGCAAGAAGCCTTGGAAAAAATATGCATGATGCCACTTTATAAAATTCGTCCCTAGTCTAATATAGGTGTTGCGCCACCTTATTTTTGGGCCAGGCCCATGTAATTTCGAAATACCATATTATAGGCTGTTTTTAGAATCCGTATGTATGGGGAAACTGAGTTAGGGTCGGTTTTGGAACCCTCCTCCAAGGGGCCAAGAAATTCCCCTCTATTCCCCCATATATACAGCCCTTAGGGCGTCGTTTTAGGTTTGGGTTTTGTTTAGACTACAAGTTCGCCATAGCTGCAACTTCGCGTTCTTCGTTTGTGTTCCACGACCAGACAAAGGCGTCACAGAACCCCACTTCATCAATAAAGCTTCCCTCTTATACTCGCAATATCCAGATTGCAACCTTAGTTTCTTGCTTGTTCTTCATTTGCGTGCAGGAAATAGACCCTCGTGGTCAGGTTGATCATGCTCCAGCATGGTCAATAACCTCTCGGAGTTGGTTTAGTGATTGCTAAGGCGCGGCGTCATCACACGTTCGTAGTTGGATCGTCAAAGTCTACTCCACCAAAAATGATAGCCACCATCTCATCGAAAGACAGGGACAACTTCGCCTCTAAAACATCACTCTCTCACAGATTTGGCTATGGTGGAAGAGATTGATTGGGTGGAAAGCAACTTGGGGAGGATAGGAATCAAGATTCACATGGTTGGAATGGAATGGCATGATCTCAACACATGAGTAGGTGGCTCTCTCTCAGAAAATCAGTAGGTATGAGTGGGGAACTGTTCTGAGTGCTTCTCTTGCGAGTGAGCGGTGGTGGAGGGGTATATATAGGCATCTCCAAAAATCCAACCATTACTCCTAATAAGTCAGACTCGGTGACACTGATCTGTTAATCTCGGTGGTATTGAGTTGCCTCAAAGGTAGCAACTTTTGAATAGTGGTGAGACCGATACATAAAAGTCGGTTGCACTGATAAGGTGACCAAAGGTCAGATTGCCAAACTCGGTGACGCCAATTCAACAAACTCGGTGGGACCAATTTTGTGAATTTGTGTAACAGGAAGTTGGCAACCCAAACTCGATGGCACCGAAATAGAATCGGTTGCACCGAAGTGGCTAGGGTTTGGTTGAGTCTGTCTGAGGCCGAGAATCGGTGGCACCGAGTGGAAAGTGTTGGTTGCATCGATTTTGGATATTTGGCTTTGGACAGACTTTTGTGGAAGAGCTTGTGGGCGTATGTGGTGAATATCACTTGTGCACGTATGAGCATTTTGTTCACCAACAATACCTTACCCCCTTTTAATCGTATTGGCTTTCCTATGGACTCAAAGTGATTTCTTACAAAAGGTAAAATGTAGAGTCCTCTTGCTTGAAGCTTTGCCAATCTATTTCCTTGCATATTAGGGTATTCCGCAATCCTTTTGCCAACCCATCATTGAACTTTTCGTGAAACATGTTTAGTGGAAACATTAGTTCAATGCCATATATGTTGTTATTAATTACCAAAACGACCAAGGGAGCAAATGTGCTTTCAATCTCCCCCTTTTTGGTAATTCATGACAACATATAGATCAAAGCTTCGACATATGATATAATCAATGAATATAATCATCGCTTTGAGAAGTGTGTGATAAGCAAGAGCTCCCCCTAAATTTGTGCATTATTTTGAATTTTGCGTTTGAATGCAAATGCACAATTGATTAGGTACATGGGGCACTTCTTCCATGTAACATACATCTTGGTCGTGTGCAAGAGTAAATAAGAGTTAATATCATAGCACAACACATCAAGCAAAGTGAATGATCATATCATAACCATCAAAAGGATAGGAAATAGTAGAAACACACATTAAAGCGGATGATCAAACACAACCAAAAGTATATCACATCCAAACCAAAGGATCAAGTGTTTTGAAAATAACAATAAAAACACAGACACTCTCTCACTCGAAGCCTAAAGATCTGTATACAACTTCTCCCCCTTTGGCAACAAGTTACCAAAAAGTTCAAATAGATTTAGCTAATCGTCCTTGTGCAGCTGATCTCCTTCGGTGGTCGATGTCGGAGTCGAGATAATTGCGTTAGCAAAGACCTCTGCTGATGTCCTGGACGGAGTCGGAGTAGCAACTAGAGGCACTGGAGGAGCTAAAGGAGCTGAAGTCACTATAGCTGGAGCAGAAGATGAAGGTCTCGTCTCCATAGCTGGCACTGTAGGTGTCCTGGCCTGTGTCCTGAACTGGGCAGTCGTCCTGACAGGTGCACTATCCTCATCATCATTAGAATACTCAGACTCTGAAGAGGTGCGACGGATAGGAGCTTCATCTACTTCCTTCTTGAGCTCATTGATGGTCTTGGTCAACCCATCCACCTTGTCATTTAGAGTCTTCACTCTATCCTCAAATATGTTCACAAGGCTCTCCTAACTATCCAGAATGCTTTTGATGTCCTTCTTCATGTCCATGACAGTAGAGATCAAGAGATCCATCTGCTCGTTGCTGGATCTAGGGACTTGAGCGCTAGTGGCTCTAGATGCCTCTGCCTCTACCTGAGCTACAACTGATGTGGGATGGTCTGGGTCCATCACCACAACGTTGTCCTTGAAATCTAGATGTAGGGGCAAGTGGGGTCTGTCTAAAGCAAAGATGTGCTTCTCAAGTTTGGAGGTGATGAGCATGTGAATGTAGGGTGCATAGCAGCATGAGCGCTTCTGATAAGTAGCAACCCTCTTCACAGTTTCTACTATCAAGTCCATCACTCAAATCGTGGTATGTCTATCAAAATGGATCAGCATGTTGATTGAATGGCCTCGAATCATCTTCTCAACTCCAGACTTAGGCATCAATGTATGCCTCAAGATGGTGTTCATGGTACGGAGGCCAGCCTGGAGGAAGTAAATAGATCCTAACTTGTGTGATTTCAAGTTAGCAGCAGGGATAGCATTGTACATATCCTTCATAACATCATGGCTCTCCTTGGATTCAGAGTAGACATCCAAGTCACCATCTTGCACCTCTGGGACTCATAAGATGGTAGCCCATTCATCAACTGAAGACTCGTATCTTGCTCCTTCTGTCATCTACACTAACCTGCCATCTTGATAGAAGTGAGTAGTGGAGTAGAATCGCATAATCATCTCGTCATTCCAAGAAATGAACTCTTTGCCAGCAAACTCATCTTGGCCAATGCACTGAAAGTTATCTTGCACACTTGGAAAATAGTTCTCATTTTCCTTGATGTATTTCCAGTCAACGTATCTCATATCACTGACAGCTAGACTCTTGTCAAGCAAGATTGTCTCATAGAAATCTTGTTGTTCCTTGGTGTAGAACCTATAGTCCACAACTATTTTTTCCTCTAGGCATATGGATCAATATCTCTCCATGCCCTCAAACCAGAATCCTTCCTTTTCTTCATGTCTTCAACAAGTGGATGGATGGCATTGTGTTTAGGAAGGTGAGGTCTAAGCTTCATCGAAGGAGTCATAGCATCATCATCAGCTTCTCTGAAAGTAGATCCTTTGTTCTTCTCAGCAACTGGAATGTCTTTGTAGTCCTCTTGGACTTCTCTGCAGCAACCTTCTTAGGTGCAGACTTGGTGCTCTTGGAGGGACCCTGGCTTTGGCATAGCGTCCGCCAACAGCTTCTTCTGCTTCTTCTTGGGCTGGGCCTTGACAACATGCTCCTCGTCCTCCTCAGCAGCAACACCAGCAGCCTCCTCTGGATCCTCAAACATAGAGGTAGGCCTGCCAACAACACGAATGATCCTCTTCCTGGCCTTCTTCTCTCCCGCCTTCTTAGAAAAATACTTCCTTGGGGGCTCAATAGTCATGGTATCCCTAGCACTCTCAGGTGCTCTCACAGTCTCTAGAGGTGCATATGTATTGCTGACCATCCTCCTAGATGAGGTGGCCTCATTGGCTGACTTCTTAGTAGCATTCTCTTGCTTCTTAGCAAGAACCTCCTCTGGCGCAAAGTCTGAATCCTCTTCCTCTGAATTTAGTCTCTTCCTGGTCCTTGTAGTAGCTTTAGGCAACACATGAGAACTAGGGGTGCCTAGATCTGAAAAAGAGCTGGACCCAGGGCTAGTGCCTAGACTCATGTCAAAGTCCTGCTCCTGCAAGTTCTAGCTATCCTCTAAACCTGACATAGCTGACCCTGTGAATAGAGTTGAGAAGAGTGAAATAGGATAAATAATCACAAAATGCAGAGTTTTTTAAAGTTTGAACAAAAGATTCTCAAGGTTTGCATTCTGTCACATGAAAATCGGTACAATCGAAGCAAAATTTTCGATGCTACCAAGACTGACTTTCTCTTTAACAGAAACTTGGCACTCCTTTCGGTGAGACCGAAAAGGAGTACTCGGTTTCACTGAGATAGTTCTCAGCAACATAGATGGAAAATCGGTGACACCAATTTGTTCGCTTTTGTTCCACTGAGTTTCATCGGGCGGACGACAAACCCTAGAAAATCGATTGTTCGTTATCTAAAGGAATTTATTATGGATAGAACGATCTCAAACAGTGACTAGACGAGGATGAAACACTAATGCGCAAGAATCATAAGGTGGAGCGCAAGAGGGGGCCGAATCCATACCCAAACTTGGCGGTGGATGTGCTACGACGGCAACGATGGAGTAGATTTCGTCGACGGCGGTGATTCCCAACGGCGGAGACACTCGGGGAGGCAAGGCGATGACCAGGGGTCTTCGAAATGATAGCTTAGGGTTCTGAGGCACAACATTTGAAGATTGAATTTCAAAGCGTCAGGGTCCACAACATATATACCCTTTACTGTCGATGTCACCGATTCTAAATTTTTGGTGTCACCGAGTTTCTCAACTGTCAGCTAATATGAAAACTCGGTGTAACCGCAAATATGGAATCACTAGTACCAAGATTGAAAACCAGGTCAACCCTAGGCATTCGGTGAGACTGAGATTTTTGAGTTGGTTCCACCGAGATGCACTTGGGAGGTTTTAATGGTCAGTCCTTTGTCGATACGGAACTCCGAGTGCTCCTCACAAAGAGAGATCGAGAAGTACTTGTTTAAATTTTGTGATGAAGCATGAATGGAATATGAGGTGAGAAATCATAGATAGCTAGAGGAGTGGTCCTAGGCATTCTTGTACATCCAATTGGCAAATGAAAAATCAAAAGCCAAATAGCAACAATTGGATATCCTCGAATGAGTAAATAAATGCAAACCAACATGCTCACACAATAAGATGTCAAAAGAAAACATGGCAAACATGCACAAACACAATAGCATCTAACAAGCACTTTGGTGATGGAGTCATCTATATATGAGTATATTGACTTAGGAGTCAAGTAAGAATACTTGGTCATATGTCATACTCATCGTTTAAGCACAAGTGGGGTTACCACTTTTACATAAAGCATTTAATGTTTTCACATACTATGAGATGCTTTGACTCAAGTCTTAGAGTAAATATCCCCCTTGATGTGGCACCCCCATAGGAGGGATAAACTAACCTTGGGTTTTGTCGATGAAGACTTCATGTAGGTGAAGTAGTGGTGGATGCTCAAAGTTGATGAAGATCACCAAGAGTTGGGAGCATCCTTGTTGTTTCATTACTCTTCTCACCTACATGGGTTAGTCCCAACACACAAGAGACAAATACAAGGATATCTATGGACATGGAGTGCAAAGCATATATGATGATGTCCATTGATTTGTTAATTACCTTGTCCCTTGCTTACCTTTGAGGGAATGTGTGACACCTTGAACTATTGCATGATGTTGATGTTGATTGCAACTAGTCCTTGCCAATAATGAATATGAGTGGATTTCAATGGCGGAGTCACCCCTCAAGAACTTCTCTAGTTCTTCTTCATGGGGACCCACATCAAGTTGATGGGGATCCTTCGTGTTGAAGTATCACTTGTAGAAGTTGAGCTTGTAGTAGCCTTGGGAACCCACTTCACCAAAGCTTGGGATTCATCTTCATATGAGTCAATGTCCTCTTGAAGCTTGTTCTTGCCCTTGAGCTTGAGGTCTTGTGGTGGAACGCCATCTTGAGCTTTTGTTCCCTTGGGGAGAGTATTTACATACTTCTCCTTTTGAGGAACAAACTTGGGATTGGGGTATTGACCTTCTTCCCATTCAAATCCATTAGCGTTGAAGTAGCCAACACCATGATTCTTCCGGTATCCTCTGTGCTTGCGTACAATCTCCTCAAATTGTTTGCACCCTTCAAGACTCTTGTAGATAACTTTCTCTATAATCCCTTTCAAAAGTTCATTTTCTTGCTCAAGTGTAACTTGGCTAAGAGAAGAGTTAGCGGGATCAATAAAACTACTAGAAGCAATATCATTGGATTTATCATTTTTATTGCTACTAGTTAAAGAACCTTTCTTGCCTTTGTTACTAGCTTGCTTAGTCTTAACTTGTGACATGAACGTAGACAAGAGAAGTCGTTTGGCTAGATAAGAGGAAGTCTTCTTTCGAAGATCGTCATTGATAGCTTTAAGGAACTCATGCTCTTCCTCTAAATTGAGCTTCTCGAAGCGGAGCTTCTCATGTGTTCTTTCAAGCTCTCTATGATCTTGTAGAGTAGACTCATGAGCTAACTTAAGAGTGTTTAGTTCTTGAGTTAGTCGTTCTATTTCCAACTTATCATCATCACATGACTTATCTAGACTAGAATGATTACTAGCAAGTTCATCTTGACTAACATTACTAGATTTGTCAAATAGCAAGTCATCTTCAATTAACAAGTCATCCTCATCACTATTGAAATCAAGATACTCAGGGTGTGATACCTTGGGTCCTTTATCCATGAAGCAACATCCACTCCCTTCATTTGGTGAATCAAATATGTTGTAGGAGTCGGTTGTCACTAGTGCAAGTCCGGCAACACCTTCATCTTGACTATAGTCAGAGTTGGAGTGGTAGCTTCTATCAGAGTGGTTGCCGGATTCGGAGACGGAAACCCATTCACCAACATGAGCTTGATGTTTTCTTGTTGAGTAGCTCTTGGTGTACTTGTCCTTCTTCTCCGAGTCCCTACTTCTCCTTGAGGGTCTTCATTCATAACGACCATCGCTACTCCTTCTCTCTCTTCGAGGTGACTCATCTCTTGAGCTTCATCTTCTTGGTGGATCTTCTTTCCTTTTGTAAGGAGCCGTGCACTCATTGGAGTAGTGTCCGGGCTTCCCAAAATTGTAGCAGTTTCGGTCACGACTTGACGAACGATTCTCTTCTTATCTTGAGTTGGAGCTTTGATCTTTGCTTCTATTCTTGTAGAACTTGTTGAATTTCTTGTCCATGAGACTTATCTCTTCATTTGTGACAAGGTTGTCGCTTGAGGTAGCGGGAGCATCACTTGTGGCCTTGTAAGCACTGCTAGACTTATGGTGAAGCACTTCCTTGTCCTTGAGTGTGATCTCATGAGCAACAATTCTTCCAATCACTTATGTTGGCTTGAGCTATGTGTAGTTAGGCATCATTTGGATCAATGTGCATACAGTGTCATATTGACCATCCAAAGCTCGAAGTATCTTCTTGATGATGAATTTATCGGTCATTTCTTCGATTCCTAAGCCGGCAATCTTATTGGTGATGAGAGCTAGCCTTGAGTACATCTCAGCGACTCCTTCACCATCCTTCATCTTGAATTTGTCAAGTTGACTTTGAAGAACATCCAACTTGGATTCTCTCACAGATTCGGTACCTTCATGCATATCAACCAAAGTATCCCAAATCTCTTTTGCATTCTTAAGACGATTGATTTTGTTGAATTCTTCAGGGCATAGCAGTTGAAGAGAATGTGACATGCTTGAGCATTGAGTTGCAACATCTTTAATTCTTGTGCAGTCGCTTCGTGATCCAGTTCCCTTCCATCCGCAAAGAATTTATCTTGCAATCCAACACGAACAACAACCCAAACGCCGAGGTTATGACCAAGTCGATGCATTTTCATTTTGTGCTTCCAACTAGCAAAATTAGTGCCATCAAAGTACGAACCTCTATGGTGATAATTTCCCTAGACGCCATACTCTCCTAGGTTTTAAAACCAATGCAATAGAGACCAAAGCTCTGATACCACTTGTAGGATCGAAAGTAGGTCTAGAGGGGGGGTGATTAGACTACTTGACCAAATAAAAATCTACTTTTCCCCAATTTTAAGTGTTGATAGATTTTAGCATTCATAGCAAGTCAAGTACACCCTACACATGCATGTCTACGAGTATTGCAGCGGAAAGTAAAGACAAGCATGTAAGTAAAGGAAGGGTAGGAAGATCAAACGCAATTTGAAGACATGATGATTTTTTCCGTGGTTCCGATAGGTGGTGCTATCATATGTCCACGTTTATGGAGTCTTCAACCCACGGAGGGTAACGACTGTGAGAGTCCACGGAGGGCTCTACCCACAGAAGGTTCCACGAAGAAGCAACCTTGACTATACCATGATGGCCTACCTCCTCGGAGGAATAGCCTAACTCGGGGTAGATATTCATGAAGTAGGTGATATCCTTGCCCTTACAAACTTCTTGGTTCACTCCACAACCCGAAGTAGGAGGCTCCCAAGTGACACCTAACCAATCTAGGAGGCACCATCCTCTAAAAGGTGTGTCGATGAACTCCTTGCTCTTGTGCTTCAAGATGATAGACTCCTCAACACACAATCACTCTCTCATAGATTTGGCTATGGTGGAAGAGATTGATTGGGTGGAAAGCAACTTGGGGAGGCTAGAGATCAAGATTCATATGGTTGGAATGGAATGACATGATCCCAACACATGAGTAGGTGGCTCTCTCTCTCAGAAAATCAGTAGGTATGAGTGGGGAACTGTTCTGAGTGCTTCTCTTGCGAGTGAGTGGTGGTGGAGTGGTATATATAGGCATCTCCAAAAATCCAACTGTTACACCTAATAAGTCAGACTCGGCGACACCGATGTGTTAATCTTGGTGGTACCGAGTTGCCTCAAAGGTAGCAACTTTTGAATCTCGGTGAGACCGATACATAAAACTCGGTTGCACTGATAAGGTGACCAATGGTCAGATTGCCAAACTCGATGACGCCGATTCAACAAACTCGGTGGGACCAATTTTGTGAATTTGCATAAAAGAAAGTTGGTAACCCAAACTCGGTGGCACCAAAATGGAATCGGTTTGCACCGAAGTGGCGAGGGTTTGGGTGAGTCTGTCTGAGGCCGAGAATCGGTGGCACCGAGTGGAAAGTGTTGGTTGCACCGATTTTGGATATTTGGCTTTGGACAGACTTTTTTGGAAGAGCTTGTGGGTGTATGTGGTGACTATCACTTGTGCACGTATGAGCATTTTGTTTACCAACAGTACCTTACCCCCTTTTAATAGTATTGGCTTTCCTATGGACTCGAAGTGATTTCTCACAAAAGGTAAAATGTAGAGTCCTCTTGCTTGAAGCTTTGCCAATCTATTTCCTTGCATCTTAGGGTATTCCACAATCCTTTTGCCAACCCATCATTGAACTTTTCCTGTAACATGCTTAGTGGAAACATTAGTTCAATGACATATATGTTGTTATTAATTACCAAAACCACCAAGAGAGCAAATGTGCTTTCAAGTTGATCGAACTGGTGACGGGAAAACAACCGGACATGCAGATGACATAAGAGGGGGATATGGCTGAGACATGGAAGTAACCCAACATATGTTGTGAGCTTTCTTTTCACTTCCGACTTAGGACATAATTTATGGGACAAAACTCATTTTCTTAACTCATGTCTTACTTTTACTGTGCCCAATTTTGTGTAGTGAAACAATATTTTTTTAGAAAAGAAGGATGACCTC
Organism: Hordeum marinum; assembly: GCA_022496015.1. Taxonomy (NCBI): domain Eukaryota; kingdom Viridiplantae; phylum Streptophyta; class Magnoliopsida; order Poales; family Poaceae; genus Hordeum; species Hordeum marinum. The sequence continues at coordinate 424,256,955 of CM039674.1, read as the reverse complement.
TGGCCTTTGCATATGGATGATGCATGCAACTATTTTATTAATTATCCATGAAGACCTTACAAATAAATACATCAGTAAGTGTGAAGCCACCATCATGGAAACATTTGTCGCAACTCATAACCACTTGATGAAGGGGTGACGAAAGTCTGAGACAAATACCAAGGAGACCTTGCACCAAAACCTAACTTCTAAAGTCACAGGTGGGTCTGGGGGCACACACCGGTCTGATGCACTCTCAGAGGGTGCCTCCGTCGTCTTTCACTGATCCATCTTCAGAGCAGGTACTGATGCAACGGCCTTAGCAAGTCTGTCGTCGACATCACCCTCGTGCCATACAACACCACCTCCCTACGGGCGTCCATCATCATACATCTGTTGTCAAGACCCTACCGCACCATGTTGCCAAGACTCCACATCGTTGGTGCGTGACATGGGACGCCGCTCCACCACTGATAACCCATAAGTGTAGGGGATCATGTTAGTCTTCACAAGTACTATTTCATCCTAATTTATTGGTTCGACACAAGCGGAGCCAAAGAATATTTATTGGCCTTGACAGTTGAGTTGTCAATTCAACCGCACCTGGGATATCTCTCTGCAACAAAGGTTTAGTAGCACGACAAATAATAGTAGCAAAAGTAACAATAGTAGTGACAACAACAATTTTGTAGCGAGTGTGACAAAAGCAGTAGCAGTAGTAACTTAGCAAGATCCGGTATATGTAAAGCGTAGTCACGTGGATCGGTGATGGATAATGATTTAGATGACATTGATCATATAAGAGATACACACAAGGGCGACACAGAACTATCTCCAATTCATCAATATAATGTAGGCATGTATTCCGTATATAGTCATACGTGCTTGCGATAAGAACTTGCATGACATCTTTTGTCCTACCCTCCCGTGGCAGCGGGGTCCTATTGGAAACTAAGGTATATTATTGCCTCCTTTTAATAGAGAAGTAGAACAAAGCATTAATACATGGTGAATACATGAACTCCTCAAACTAGGGCAATTATCGGAAAGAATCCCAATTATTGTCACCTTGGGGTATGCAAATCATGACACGTAATAGGTGCATACAACTTGCAAGATAGGATCCAAATCATTCTTATATTCATGGAAAGATAATAGGTTCAAATATGAAATCATGGCACTCGGGCCCTAGTGACAAGCATTAAGCATAGCAAAGTCATAGCAACATCAATCTCAGAACATAGTGGATACTAGGGATCAAGCCCTATCAAATTTAACTCGATTACATGATCAATCCCATCCAATCCCACCACCGTCCAGGAAGCCTACAAAGGAATTACTCACTCCCGGTGGTGAGCGTCATAGAGGTGTTGATGGAGAAGGGTTGGTGATGACGTCGACGGCGGTTTCCCCTCTCTAGAGCCCCAAACAGGCTCCACACCGGCCCTCCAGAGGAAAAACAGGAGGTGGCGGAGGCTCCGTCTCGTGAAACACGATGAAACCTTCTCTCTATTTTTCTCTCCAAAGATGTGATTTTATAGGACTGGAATTAGGGTCGGAAGAGCCTCGAGTGCCCCACAAGCCATCAGTGTGTGGCCTGGGGGGCTGTTGGCTTGTGGCCCCCAGGTGGCCTCCCTCCGATAGGTCTTCGCTCCATAATTCATTATAAATTTGAGAAAAATACACAAATTTTTTCTCCCAATTCCGAGAATTTTTATCTCTGCACAAAAATAACACCAATGTAGTTCTACTGAAAACAGCGTCAGTCCAGTTTAGTTTCATTCAAATCATGCAAATTAGAGGTCAAAACCAGAGCAAAAGTGTTTGTAAAAGTAGGTACATTTGATACGTATCAACTCCCCAAACTTAAATCATTGCTTCTCCTCAAGCAATTCAGTTGATAAACTGAAAGTGATGAAGAAAACTTTTACAAACTCTTTTGTTCTCGTTGTTATACACATGCTTAGCTAGTGCTCAAGTTTTCAGCATAAATTATAAATAAGCACTTCCATGACAACAACTAAACATTATATTAACTCATGGAAATACATAACCAACTAGCAAGCAATAATTAAATATCTCACATGCCAATAATTTGTCAAAACATTCATGATATAATATGGTGACATGGTATTTTATTAGCCCGTTATGAGAGTGCAAAACATAAATGCAGAGCACCTCTGAGATCCAAGCAACGACTAAACATTATAATTCAGAATAGGAAAGATCCAGTCATGCTCATATCCAACATTAACTATACTCAATACATAAGGATGAAAATAGTGCTATAGGGTCTGATGCTTTTAATAAGAGGATGATGACTCGGCATAAAAGTGAATATATAGGCCCTTCACAGAGGGAATCATTGATTTGTAAAGGTGCCAGAGCTTGAAGCTCAAAATATGAGTGAAGATCTAATTTTTGGGTGGTGCACTTTTCTTGTCAATGTTGTGATAGAGGTTTTAAAATGAATAGTAACGTTTACTCCTATCCACCATCCATACACAAACCATGGCTGACCGAATTCACGGATGCCTGCTAACATACAACTGTCCCAAGGAGTTTGTTTAATTTATTTTTATTATGTAGGACTGGGCATCCCTTTTACCAGCCTCTCTCGTGGAAAATATTGACTGCCTCGTCGCTCCATGAGCGAGACAAGCGCACAAAATATATGTTTATTTGAATATTTAGAGATGGCAGATGCAAATTTACTTGGAATGGCAGAGTAATACCACATATAGGTAGGTATGGTGGACTCATGTGGAATAACTTAGTTTAAGGGTTTTGGATGCACGCGCAACATTCCCGCTTAGTACAGGTGAAGGCTAGCAATAGATTGAGAAGCGTCCAGCTAGATAGCAACAACGGTCATAAACATGCATTGTGAATAATTAACATTGGACGTAGCATGATTAGGATATGAACACTCTGAATTTAAACATCATGAAGGCTGCATTGGTTTTGATTCAATTACATGTTTGCACATGGTCCAAGTTAAACTGCTCGAATTACTCACAGGGAAATGCCATACTACCATACCCTATTATAACCATTTTAATGCATGTTGACACCCAAGATAAATCATTATTAACTCCTAGCTATTTAGGCATGGCATAAGTAGCTATAATCTCTAATTTTCATCACAAACATGTTTACTCATGATATACTGAATCGGGATCAAACTGGCTAAACATATTTACAAAAACGAAAAACAAGAAGAGTTCATACTAGCTTCCTTTGCCACGATCACTTCATCAAATATCGTCATTATTGCCTTTCACTTGCATGATCGAATGATATGATAATAATAATAATACAAGAGTTCCATGGACTAAGCTGGAATCTGCAAGGCAGCTTTAGACAAAGGAGAACACAAGGTAAAATTGGCTCTGTGTTAGATCATCAATAAAGCGTATAAGAGCCAGTCAACGTTTTCATCGTGGTCTTCTCCTTTCAAGTATTCAACAAAAAGTAAAGAAATTCAGAGAAACACACTGAAATATTTTTGGAGTTTTTGTTTTATCGAAGCAAGAGAATAAATTAAGGGAAAACAAGAATGAGAAAAACTATTTACATGGGAAAGCTCCCAACATGCAAAGGAAATCTTTTGGGTTTTCTTTTTAATTCTACAACTAAAGAAATAAGAAAACCAAAACCAAAAAGAAGCGACAAATATTTTTGGATTTTCAAAGTTTTTCAAACACACAAGAAGAAAGTGGAAAATAAAAGCTAACATGGATATACAATGAAAGAGGATGAACACCGACAATTTATGTGAAGTATGGGAACATGAATGTAATGTCGGTGAGAAATATGTACTCCCCCAATCTTAGGCTTTTGCCTAGCTTGGTAATCACCACTGATAATAGTCGTCAAGTCCGGGAAAGTGTTTCTACTGAGGTACCCGAGCTTCCTGTGCCTGGGCTTCAGCCTCCGCGGCAGCAAGCTCGTTCCGGTAAGCAATGATGTCCTCTCGCATTATTCTAAATCCGTTCCTGGCATGATAGTTAAACAAAGAAGGTGTAGGCAAGGGGATAATATCACAAGTGTTCTCGCTAAACACCAGGCTGTAATGAAGGTGTTGCGGTGGTTCAATTTCTGTAGAAATTGGTGTTCCTCCATGGATTAGTGATCGAGATACACCTTGGGTAACAAGTAATCAGTAGGGCGTACAACAACCTCAAAACGCTTTGCCAAGCGCATGGCATAAATACCACCATGAACCTTGCCTTTGGTTCGGTTAAGATGCAATCAACATGCAATAATAGCTCCTATGTTGTAAGCATTATCACCATAAAGTGTGCCGCATAGAATAGCGAGGGTGGGGGCACTGAGTGTTGGGGAACGTTGCATGGGAAACAAAAAATTTCCTACGGTCACCAAGATCGATCTAGGAGATGAACATCTATGAGAGGATATATTAGATCCACATACCCTTGTAGATCGCTAAGAGAGAAGCGTTAAGAAACACGGTTGATGTAGTCGAACGTCTTCGCGATCCAAATCGCAAGCCGTCCCACGATCCAATCACGATATAGTGCCGAACGGGCGACACCTCCGCGTTCAGCCCACGTACAGCTCGATGACGTCTCTGCCTTCTTGATCTAGCAAGCGAGGGCGGAGAGGTAGATGAGTTCTCCGGCAGCACGACGGTGTGGGGGTGGTGGTGGTGGAGCTGTTCCGGCACGGCTTCGCCAAGCACTACTGAAACCGATCTAGTGGAGAAACTGATCTAGAGGGAGAGAGAGGGCTTCGTCTTGGCCTTTCAGGTGTGGCTTCCCTCTCTACCCTCTAGTATATATAGGGGGAAGGGGAGGGGGCTGTGCCCTAGGGTTCCCCCCTTGAGGGGGCAAGTGGAGGGGCGACTACCCTAGAGGTGGCTTGCCCCCCTAGTTAGGGTGGCATCACCCCTAGGGTTGGCCCTCCCACCAGCCCAGTCGCATGGGCCCAGGTGGGAACGGCACCTAGCCTACCAGGGGCTAGTGCGCACCCCTCACAGCCCATGTGGCCCCTCTGGTGCTGGTGGCCCCTTTAGGTGGACCCTCGGAACCCTTTCGGCAACCCTGGTACGCTATCGGCGATGCCCGAACTTTTTCTGGTGACCAACACGGAACTTCCCATATATCAATCTTTATTTCAGGACCATTTCGGATCTCCGTGTCATGTCCGGATCTCATCTGGGACTCCAAACAAACTTCGGTCACCAACATACATAACTCAACAATAACAAATCATCACCGAACGTTAAGTGTGCAGACCTTGCAGGTTTGAGAACTATGCAGACATGACCGAGACACTCTCTTGTCAATAACCAATAGCGTGACCTAGATGCCCATATTGACTCCTACATATCTACGAATATGTTTATCAGCCAAACCATGATGTCAAGGATTCAGGTAATCCCGTATGCAGTTCCCTTTGTTCATCGGTATGTTACTTTCCCGAGATTTGATTGTTGGGATCTCCATAAATAGTTCAATAGACACCCTCAGAGATACATGTAGAGCACATTTATAGTCACCCAGTTATGTTGTGACGTTTGATACACACAAGGTACTCCTCCGGTGTCAGTGAGTTTCACAATATCATGGTCATAGGAACAGATACTTGACAGTAGAAAACAATAGCAATAAGCTGACACGATCATATGCTACGTTCATAGTTTGGGTCTTGTCCATCACATCATTCTCCTAATGATGTGATCTTGTTATCAAATGAGAACTCATGTCTATGGCCAGGAAACCTTGACCATCTTTGATCAATGAGCTAGTCCTATAGAGGCTCACCAGGGACACAATGTTGACTATGTATCCACACATGTATTTGAGTTTCCAATAAATACAATTATAGCATGGATAATAAACGATTATCATGAACAAGGAAATATAATAATAACCATTTTATTATGGGATTTTTATTTCTGTGCCCCTAGTTCGTTAGTTGTACTCATTCATCCCCACGCTCTTAACTTTTGCTCACTTTTACCCACTCCCTTGCCCGAAACCCTTAGAACGGGTTACAACGGACGTTGCCATCGGGTCAATGCCTCTGACCGTTAACTCTAACGAGTGGGGCCGCTCCCGCGCATACAACTGACCGCGGTCGCAGGGTAGCACGTGTCCTTGGGACATTCCCGAAACATCCCATCGTATAAAGAGTGGGAACCACCTCCCGGCGCATTGCCCCTACCATTTCCTCCAAATCCCCTCCTTGCCGCATTGTCTTCCTCTCCCCCACCATTTCGTCTCGCTTTCCTCCACTGCCTCCATCGCACTGTCTCACTCTCCCCCACCGAATCCTCTTCCTCACCTTCATCGCTTCCATCTGTCCGATGGCGGACGCTCGTGGTGACGTCGGAGCAGCGGCCGAAGATCTAGTAGTGGAGTTGTAGGGCGCGGTGACCGCAGATGAAGTGAAGGACGTTGGCAGCGTCCACAATGCTGCAGGGAAACTCACAACCACTATGGATGTGGAGAAGGAGGTGGTGGGCTCCACCTCAGCACTGCCGGAGCTGAAGGTGATGTCGTCGAGCGGCGCAGTCCATCCCGATGTGCAGCCTGGCGAGGAGCAAGAGGTATTTGCACTTGCTTGTTAGTTCCAATATTTAGCTTGTAGAGTTAGTTGCATTGGTTAGATTGTGATTCGTACGGTAGTATAGATGGTTAGAGTAGTTGGTTTGATGGATGGGCCAGGGTTTTCTGTATGGGGGGGGATTGGGGTTTTGTAATGGGGTTTTTTGGATTACATTCTTTGCAAAAATGCTAGATAGATCTGTATGAGAGATAGGGATCTCTGTGCTTCAATGCTACAGAGATGTATGCTTATTAGATTTGTTTTTAATGCTACATATATTGGGTTTTTTAATGCTACACACATGTATGCTTATTAGATTGGGTCCCTATTAGATTTGTTTTTGAATGCTACGCAGATTGGGGTTTTGAATGTCATATGCCCAAATGGAATCCATTCATTAAGAAGTTATTTTATTCATTAGTATATAATTTTTTCCACAATATGTAGTTATATTAGCTGTGTTGTTCAATGTGTGTGCATGACAATGGAAAATGCAAATATATTAGCCCTATGATCAATGTGTCATGTGTGCATATCTCAATTTTCAATTGGCTTCTATATTTACTAGTGATGGATGTAATTGTATATTCAGGAGGATGATGGTTGGGGAAAAAAGAGGAAGCTAGACCTTACTGGGTTCAAGGACCCATACGATCCAGGGTATAGTGATGACGAAGATTATGAGGTAAGCCTACTTGAAATTTAGATTGTTCATTTAGTTCCTTTGACATGGTGTATATGAATCTATAATGTATTAATGTAATTCATTCGTGTGTGTAGTATGTTTGTGGGAGAATACGTGGATGTGGATGACGGAAACTTTGCGTCCTTCAAAGCGAAGGAAGATGTCGGGACCCCGATCCTAAGTCATATGAATCCAGACTGTAACATATCACATCACTTTGCGGACTCACGCACGGTAAGCTCCACGGCTGCAGCCTTACCTTAGACGGGACCATTTGCGTCTTTTGGCTCACGTATGTGAACATGTCGCCGACAATCATACGACAGAGAACCCGGGCCGACATGACTAGTCATAGAACCCAAGTGGCACATCCGTACGGAAACATGCATACGTAACCCAACAATGTAGGTGTCGGCCTCAAGCGTGTGTAGACGAGTCATAGCAAGCTACAAGGACTCCATTACGCCGTGAGACATAAATGCCATCACTGCACATAGACGAGTCGTAGCAGGCTACAGGGACTCCATTACAATGCAAGACATTTCCCTGATGGGACAGACACAGCAGCAAAGAAGGATACATGCAGGTCAATCAATGTGTCCGGAGCAGTAGCAAGCTACCATGGCTCGGTGGAAGCACAAAGAGGCAGTTTCCAGTACTACTAAAGGCACACAACTAGGTGTCGGATCCCATACATACCGTTGCACATCACACGTACGCACGACATGCCCAATATGCATAGATACAACCATGGCATCACAACATAACCATACAACAACTTTTACTTAAGAGGCTCAGACGAGCCTTGCATAATATGTTCTTACAGATAGGGGTCACATGACCCAACACTCAAGTCATACAAACAAGTTCATACAAACCAAGCGGAAGCATAAGCTGTCTGAGTACAGACAGATGAAAGGGTAAAAAGGCACATGGCCTGACTATCTACAGCCCGCCACAGGGCATAGGTCGTAGCTGGGACACAAGCTATTCAACATCGTCGACATCTAGAAAGAACCCACCTGATGGGTCCTGGGTCTCATCTGCAACATTTATTAAGCAAACATGAGTACAAACGTACTCAGCAAATCTTTAAAGCAGACCTAGTCTATTCATGCTCATGTATCAACAAGGGGGGTTGATGGAGTTTATGCAGCAATGCCAGTTTGACTCATGGCTAACCTATACTACACAGTTTTAACTCTTTGTTTAAATCTTAGATATCCCACACGAGTCCACTAACTCCATGAAAATACACCACCATTGATTCACTTCCCTCTCTTGGGAGAGTGCCATCCACTATACTCACACTTGTCTTGATATTTTTATGGGTATCCATTTGATTATCTATGAACAACATAAGTTATCCAAGTAGTCCATATCCGAGGACGTGGCTATTCGAATAGTTTCATACCCTGCAGGGGTGTACTTCTTCACACACGCTCTCGCCACTTATCATTGTGTGCTCATAAACCATGCACCTCGGAAACCTTCAAGCGGAAGCCGAGCGAGGGAGTCGGCCACGGAAGTCCAGGCTATCGCCTATTTGACACTGAACCCGCACGGAAGTCCGGCCAAAGTTTTTGCTACGGCCCCAAAAGATGTGCACAGGGTTCCCAAGCCCATCATTCGGGTGACCCTTGGTACACCATGCCACTGCCTATCGCGTCGTAACCCACCCCTAGGGTCAGCGCTACGCACGGCCTCCAGCATGCTATAAACACCAAAAACTACTTGCAACTCCTGGACTAAGGACTAAGCGAGTGATAAGTCGAGAGGGGTCGAGTTACCGGAACCCAATGTGTGGTAGTAACTAATCTTGGATAACAAACACGGAACTCAGTTCCTAAGAACGGTCCCAATGAGAAAGCCCGCTATGTACTCCTACATAGCCTCTCATCACTACCTTTACCAAATCGGGTTCATCATAAGCTTATCACGTCGAAACAACAATGTTTCACTCCAGTTCATCACCCAGATGAATCAGACCCGACACAACTCTAAGCATAGCAAGCATAGCAGGCAAAGTAAGCTAAGCACATCATGGCACAAGCATCTACCAGGTATGCTAGGTTGCAAGGTTTAGCTATTTACTGTGACAATGACATGTCATGCATAAGAATAGGTTCATCTACCATGTATGACAGACAAGTGAACGTTTGTCCTAATGCAATAAACAAGAGCAGGAACGAGAGAGTGGGATGTTATCAAAATGATCAAGGGGGTTGCTTGCCTTGCTGGGTAGCAGGAAGGTTCTCTCCTTCGTTGGAATACTCGGGGGTATCCTCAGAAGCAGGGCCTACCGCAATGCAGACAAATAACAATCAATACACACAAGTGAAACAATACGATGCATGATCATGACATGGTAGCATGTGTGGATGAGCTAATGCAACTAGTGTCCAAGTTAATCGAAGTGAGATTGAATATAGGTTCAAAATCGTTCTTCATTTCAATTTCCATGTTTTAACCTATTAGCAAATGTCTATGTTCTTCTACATAGGTTGCTCTAACATGCATGATAATAGCACCATTGGATTCATTGGATTTTTCTGATAAATTTTCATATATAAATTATTTTCATCTGATTTACAGATTACTTTATATGAATTTTTAAAGTTTTAAACAATTTCCAGAATTATTTTAAAACTGGAAATTCCTTTTATTACATCAGTGTGATGTCATCATGGCGTGAGCAGATCAGCTGACCGGGCCAGGTCAAACCTGACAGGGTGGGGCCCACTGGTCAGTGACCCAGTCACTTAATTAGAGAATTAAAACTAATCCTAATTACTTAATCAATATTGGGCCCACTGGTTAGTGACTAATTAGGTTAATTAAGTTATTAACCTAAATTTGACTTAACAGGGCCCGGCCCCACTTGCCAGTGACCTAGGGGTCAAACCCCTGGTGGTCAAACTGATTGACTCACCGGCGTTGAACCGCCGGCGATGTCAGGCAAGGCGGAGGGGGTCAGGATTCCTCCTCCGGCGACCAAATGGACGGCGGAGGGCACCAAACTGCTCTGCTTGCTCGCGCGCGTCGAGCCCGACACTTCCTAGGGGTTGGGATGGCCGGAGACGGCGCCGGCGATGAGCACGGCGGCTGCCGGAGCTCAGACGAGCACGAGCTCATAGAACCAGAGCGAGACACGGCCGGAACTAAGCACCTACAAGCACTACGCGGCCCCACGAGCTCGATGGTGGCCTTTGATGGACCAACTGGTCACCGGAGCATCGCCGGCGATAAGCTCGTGCGGCAGGTCATTTGGGAGCCAGCGCAATCGGGGCCTACAGAGGGGGGGAAAGGCCGGAAAGGAGAGGGGAAAGAGCTGGAGCTCACAGCAGACTCGAAGCCGTTGAGAGCTTGCTCGGGGAGGGCTTGGAGACGGCGATCAACGGCGGCAAAGCTTCGGGTCCGAGGAGGAAGACGAGCTCAGGGACGACACTTCGGGGCTCCTGGCGATGCGCAGCTCAGCAAGGAGGGAGAAGGCGACGAGAAGGAGCGAATGGGGGCCTCAGAAGCGAGGGGGAGCGGCTAGAACCACGACGGCAAAGCTAAGGCATCGGCGGCCATGGCGAAGTAGAGGAGGAGGAGAGCAGAGAGGCGAGTGAGGGCGAGAGGGAAAGGGCAATGGGGACGGCTCTCAGAGCTTATCCCCGTCGCGCTGGCGAGGGGAAGCAGGCAGGCAACTGCCGGCATGGAGGCACACCCACGCGCGTGCTCCAGCCACACGCCCGTCCTCCTGGCCGCCAGGAGGACGACGATGGAGCTGGGCCAGCTGGGCCAGCCCAGGTTCATCCTCCCATTCTTTCTGTTTTATTTTCTTCTTTATATTAATTTCTGACATTTGTTTTATTTTCTTTTCAGGTACAAATGCTTTGATAAAAATATCCCAAATATTTTATAATATCAAGTTTGAATATTTCAAACTCCAATAAAAAGTTTCAGGATATTTTGAGACATAAAATAATGATAATGCTTTATTTGGCATTTTCAAAGGCTTTGTTATTTATTTTAAATTGCTATAATTGTTCAAATATTTAAAATGGACCCTGTTATAATCATGTCCATATTTATCAGACATAGGGAACATTTTGGTAGGCATTTTGGATTTGTTGAATTTTCACCAACTTGAATTTTTTTGATTCAATGTGAGCTTGGGGTTTCTTTTAATCCCCATTTCATATTGATGCAAAGATGAAACATGATGCAACACCCGTGATGTCCTATGACATCTAGCTAGGGATATGACAACTCACCCCCACTCAAAAGAATCTCGTCCCGAGATTTTGAAGTCGTCGGGAAGAGCGCGGGGTACTGTAGTCGAAGACGATCTTCTCTTTCCCATGTGGCCTCCATTTCAGAATGGTGTGACCACTGAACCTTGAGAAACTTGATGTTCTGACGCCGTGTGGTACGCTCAGCTTGATCAAGAATACGAACATGGTATTCTCGATATGTAAGGTTATCTTGGAGATCAAGTGCTTTGTGGTCTACCTCACGGACAGGGTCTGATAAGCAATGCCTGAGTTGCGAGATGTGGAAGACATCATGAACCTTGGAAAGATGCGGCGGAAGTTCCAATTGGTAGGCAACCTCTCCTCGTTTAGCAAGAATGCAAAAAGGTCCAATGTAACGAGGAGCTAACTTGCCCTTGATACCGAATCGATGGGTACCCTTCAGAGGTGTAACCCGAAGGTAAGCCTTCTCGTCAATTTCATATGTCACTGACTTATGATGGCGATCATATTGGCTCTTTTGGCGAGATTGGGTTGTTTTCAACTTTTCACGAATAATGCAAACTTGCTCCTCTGCATCCTGGATCATATCCGGGCCAAAGAGTTACCTCTCTCTGGTTTCTGACCAGTTAAGAGGTGTTCGACACCTTCGTCCATAGAGAACTTCAAAAGGGGCTTGGCCCAAGCTTGATTAATAACTATTGTTACATGCAAATTTGGCAAATCGATGAGGACTACAAGATCAGGGGGTAGCATGGTGCCCTCGCGAAAGTCCTGACTCCCCTTCCCAAGTGATGTGATGATGTTATGATGTGTTTTACTTACTTTTGGTTGTTTGGTGAACTTTGTGTGTGAACTATCTATGGATGGTATGGTACTATGATGGTATGGATATCTATATTGGGTATTTGTGTGTTTTTAAATTGGTCTGCTATGATTTGTTTCAGTGTTTATTTTCTGAGTTTAGGTGCTGCAGTGATCACACATGCTATGATGATATGGCTATCTATGTAGTCCATCATTTTATCAAAAATTCCAATAATAGAGCAAAAAAGAACATTCGACAGGACAATATAAATTCAAAAAAGTGCAAAAAAATAGAGGTGATTTAGAGGAGGTCAAAGTAATTTGAATTTTAGAAACGTGCTGCAAATGAGCTCCAAGGCTAGGGTAAACAGCCCCATTTGTAATCAAGTTTTTTTGGACCTACTCTAAATGAGTTAAATGTTTTTTATTAACACCTATTCAATCTATATAGTGTAGATTCGAAGTCTCGCTATTTTTGAATTAATCTTCACAGTTTTACATTTTCTTTTGAAAAAATATGCTTTAATATAAAAATTATTAAAAACACGTTTAAAATACGAAAATGGAAAACTAAGTTCACATCCTTCTTATTCACTTTGAAATAAAGCTTTCATGATTTTTTTAAAATTTTCAAAAACAAAAGGTAACCCTACCTCCTCTCCTTGAACTCTATGAAATGTTGTACGTGATAGCTCATATGTGTGAAGGTTTTTTTCTTGAAAATGACCATAGACCAAGTTTATGATTTTTGGTTGGTAACATGTCACATGAGACAACATTGTGCGTAGGTTTTATGTTTTTTTGATTTTTTAAATTAATGGTGCTCATTTGACCTTGATCGTGCCAGCTAGGTTTTTTTTGAAAATGTTCGTATACCAAGTTTAGTATTTTTCCTTGTTAGTGTGTCTTATAAAACGACGGATGGCAAAGGTTTCATATTTTTCAATTTTTTTTAAATTAGTTATGCTGAGTCAAAGCCTTGAAAAGCCCGTTGACCAACTCAAAACCCCTCAAAACCCCTCCTAACCCTAGCTCTGAATGTCAGTTGTACGATCATATGGACGGCTCCGCATCGTTGGATCATGGGGCGATCCGTGAGGGGCGATCCTATTGGTTATGCTCGGCCACTCACCCACCATTGACTCCGTGAAAAAACATATTTATTGGGCCCAAAAGGAAACCAAGCTCTAGTTGGGCCGTCGAATTGCATCATTCTTTTTGCATCGTTTGCTGTGTTTTTAGTGAACGTGTTGGCTCTGTTTTTTTGCATCGTTTGAAATTACACAACAATTGACATTGCCTAGAAAATTTAGTTCTTTTTGTTCAATACAAATGCAAAATGACCAAATTTATAAGGGCCAAATTTATTTTTATCATGCAAAATGGCCACAAACTATTTACAAATTGTCTCTTTTTGTTCATATAACATATATGACCACGGATTCCCACGTGTGTAATTAGCTTCTTTTTCTTCTTCTTTTCAAACCACAGTTTCCCATGCGTGTACAGTCCCAACGCAGCGGTGGGTGTGAAAACAAGCTACTTCACATTTGACACCGTTATTGCCACGGTGAAATAACACGTAGCACTACGGCTGTTTAAGCCACCCTCTACCTTTGTCATCCCTCATCCATCTCCCATCCTCTGCCATCTTTCCTTCTTGCTCTTCGACCCCTTCTCCTTCTTATGCACATCCCTCAGCCATGCAGTACACCAGACCAACCTACCACTTCCCACCCCGTGCCGGAGAGGCTCTACCCTACCGGTGTGTATGTTGTGCGTACACTATGTGTGTGAGCGATATCAAGGTGGAGGACCGCAAGGAACTTCACCGATTTTTTCCTCGCGGCCCGCTACCACCACCTCCCGCGGGGATCTGCAACGATGTTCCGCGTCGAGGAGGTCATCCAAAATGGGGTGGTGGTTGCTCTCCTTGCCCACTTCACCAACACATTCGACGCCTTCGACCTCCTCGGACGGGTGTTTTCGTGTGGCTGCGAGTTCATCGCTTTCACCACACACACCAGGTTCACGGAGTACACCAACATCTTCCCCACCATGTCTCGCATGCACACTCTTCCATACCCCATCGACAACGCCCCAGAGGAGCAGTGAAGGGCGCTCGAAGGAGGAGCGAGGTGGAGAAGGCGGCGACTAGCGTTCTAAACCCTCTATCTATTTTCGGTTTTTGAATCTATGTTATGTTATTAAGTTGTAATTGAACTATGTACGAGATGCTATGGCCTTGTTGGCCCTTTTATTAAGTTTCTATCTATTCTATTATTAAGTTCTTGCTAGTTTGAACTATGTGATCGTTCTATGGGCTTGTTGGACCTACCTACATATTTGTTGATTGTTTTCTTAGAGAGCTCGCTTTGTTAGTAACCACCTAGTGCATGCAGCCACAACGAACCCTTCTCTTTTTTTATGCAAGCCAAAAACATGTAGCCACCTAGCTAGTGCATGCAACCAAAAAAATATAAAAAATATTGTTCAATTTATTTGTCGTAGCAAAACGGGTGTAGATGCAAGTGGATCGAAAAGGCTGAAACTGATCATAAAAAATGATGCTCTAAATTGAGAAGACAAGGGTGCAAGAAGAGTGCAACCAACACCAGCGACCATCGCTGCATCCGTGGCGGCTGGCGTGCACGAAAGCGGCTCGGTCAGTGCATCGTGGCGGCACGCATTGGCGCATGCAGGCTCGATCAGTGCATCGTGGCAGCGCGCATTGACCCATGCAGGCATGCTTGTTGGGTGCATGCATAACATGCTTCTGTCGTGGCGGCACATGCAGGCGTTTAATGCAAGGGAAGGCCCAACGAAACCACGACCCAATGAAACCATGGCCCAACGGTCGAATAGCGACACCGCCCAACGCGGCCCCACTTGTTAGGTCCAATGGGCGACACAGTCTAGTGCGGCCCCACTCGTCAGATTTAATGGTCAAGCCATTGACTCGATGGCAACGTCCGTTGTGACCTGTTATGAGGGTTTCGGGTAAGGGAGTGGGGAAAACTGAGCAAAAGTTAAGAGCACGGGGATGAATGAGTAGATCTAAGGAACCAGGGGCATAGATGTAAAAATCCCTTTTATTATTGCCTCTAGGGCATATTTCTAACATTGTGGCCACCACCTTGCTCCATAACGGTTATGCATTTTCCTATAAACAGAAAAAATAGTGCACAGACAGAAAATGCAAACTAGTGGCTATGGTGCGTGATATGCCCCTGGTTTCTCCCACAGTTAAGGTGAGTAGGAAGTCCTCGAACTCCTCAGGTTTAGGTTCACACATTCCCCTCGTCAGAGGGAATCAAACATATTTCAAAAAATTCATATAGAGGAAATTCATAGTTTGTGGCATAAAGGTTAAAGCGCACAATGGGAGCACCAGGTGTATTTATGAAGTGAAAATTTTGCACGAAGGAATTCGTGAGGAGATAGTATTGGTCGCACTCATGTGCGAAGAAGCTAGTTAGCTCGGCATTTGCAGTGAATTGCATGAAATCTTCATAGAAACCCGCTTTGTTCATGAAGGGTGTTTGTGGCCATTCACATGGCCTAACTTCGGTGTTGCAAGGAAGGTTGATGTCGCTATCCTGAGTTCTCCTAACAACTCCTTTGGGGCTCCGGCTTGAAGAACCTCTCCTTAGAAAATTCGTTCATCTAGGCACAAATTTCTGAAATTTTTGAGCCATAAATTCACGTCAGTAAAACTTGGCAAGAATGGTAGCAACTACTCATAAGGGTGCCTAGAGGCCATATTAAGCATTCATACTGCTTAGAACTCAAAGAATTCAACATTCATGCTCATTTTATGTAGCACCAAGTGCAAAAACTTATGAATAATATAAACCACTAAAGCAAAAAAAACTAATTGGAGGAATGGGAGAGTCACATACCAAGGAGCAATTCCTGAAAATAGTTTCAGAAATGGAGTTCTGAGCAAAGAGATTGAAAATTTCAGTTTTAGGCAGAAGAACACGAGAGAGAGAGAGAGAGCTAGGAAATTTTTGTTGGAGGTAGGAGACGAGGTGGCCTAAAGAGATAAGGCAGGGGCATGTCGGCCCCACAAGACAACAGGGCACGGCCTAAGGGGGCACGCCCTGATATGTGGTGGACCACTGGCACACACCCCTACTATAATTTTTATGCCAAAAATTCGAAAATATTTCAGAATAATTCATGTCAAAAATTTGTGGCAATCGGATAATTTTTATTTTTGGGGTATTTTCCATGCACGGGAAAACAGAAAATAGGAATTTCATGGTATGTTATTTTTATTTAACTAAGAAAAACAGAATATAATCTTGTGATGCATAAAGTTGTGAATACTCAATTCATCAATCACATGCCTTTAGAAAATGATTCATTAATAAGGTTGATCAAGTCTTATTAATAACCATTTTTGGCTAACATGAAACCGAAGAATTTTTGTATACCACTAGGTTACCTCAATAGGGATTTGTATTTCCCCAACAATGATATTATAATATTTCTTCTTCTTGGCATTAGGTAGAGGGATTACAAAATCTCCAATAATAACCATGGGGATAGGATCAATGGCATTAATATTATTAACCAAAGTTTGCTTCTTCAGAAAGTGCACGGTATGTTGCTTGCCATTGACATGAAAGTAAACTTGCTTTTATTACAATCAATAACAACCCCTGCAGTATTTAGAAAGGGTCTACCAAGGATGATCGACATATTGTCGTCCTCGGGCGTATCAAGAATAACAAAGTCTGTTAAGATAATAACATTTGCAACCACAACAAGAACGTCCTCACAAATTCCAATAGGTAAAGCAGTGGATTTATCAGCCATTTGCAAAGATATCTCAGTAGGTGTGAGCTTACTCAAATCAAGTCTTTTATATAGGGAGAAATGCATAACCCGAACACCAACCCTAAATCACATAAAGCAGTTTTGGCATAGATTGTTTTAATGGAGCAAGGTATTGTGGGTATACTCAGATATCCAAACTTCTTAGGTACTCCACCCTCAAAAGAATAAATAGAAAGCATGGTAGAAATTTTAGTTTTGGGTATTTTCCTTTTGTTGGTAATAATACCTTTCATATATTTAGCATACAGAGGCATTTCAATATACGAGTCAAATTAGTGCGCAAAAAGATAGGTCTAATCATTTCAGCAAAGCGTTCAAAATCTTCATCGTCCCTACTTTTAGTGGGCTTATGGGGGAATGGCATGGGTTTTTGAACCCATGGCTCTCTTTCCCTTCCATATTTTCTAGCAACAAAGTCTCTCTCTTATCATAACATTTATTTTTAGAAGGTGGGTTATCAAGATCTTCAGGAGATTCAATTTCCACATCATTATCATTTTGTTTTTTAGCATCTGCTTGAGCATCTACGTGAATATCATCATTATTATCATTTTCGTTATCTCTAGGTGTAGGTTCACTACAAGATTGGGTCTTAACATCAGAAACAGAAAAATCATTATGTTTCTCAACAGGGTTTTCTATAACAGGTTCACCAGAAGCATGCAAGTTCCTATCATCTTTCTTTTTATTTTTCTTCTAAGATGAACTAGGTGCATCTTTGTTAATTTCCTCAGAATCTTGTTCAATTATTTTAGGGTGACCTTCAGGATGAATAGGTTCTTGGATCATTCTACCTCCTCTAGTCACTAATTTAACAACATGATCATTCATATTATTATTTACTTCAGCAAGCAAATCATTTTGTGACTTAGCAACTTGATCTAACTGGGTGTGAACCATAGAAGCATGTTTACCTAGACATTTCACATCATTAATAATTCTACACATCAAGTTACTTAAGCGGTCAATCATCATGGCATTACGTCTCAATTGATTCTTAACATAGTTATTGAAGTGAACCTGCTTAACGACGTAATTATAAAATTCATCCATGCATTATTCAGGAGTCTTAGTATGAGGTATATCACTTTCATTAAATAAATGGAGAGAGTTTATCTCTACTACCTGTGTCGTGGTGTCATTGTCATGTCCGTGTATTTCTTCAATAGGTGGTAATTTCTTTACATCCTCGGTTTTAATACCTTTCTCTTTCATAAATCTTTTTGCTTCCTGCATGTCTTCGGGGCTAAGGAATAGAATATCTCTTTTGTTTTGAATAGGTTCTGGAGCTGGTTCAGGAAGTGTCTAATGACCCACAAGTATGGGGGATCAATCATAGTCCTTTTGATAAGTAAGAGTGTCAAACCCAACGTAGAGCAGAAGGAAATGATAAGTGGTTTTCAGCAAGGTAATTTCTACAAGCACTGAAATTGTAAGTAGCAAGTGTTTCGATAGCAAGGTAATTTGGAACGAGTAAGTAACAGTAACAATAGGTGAGGTGCAGCAAGGTATCCCAATCCTTTTGTGCCAAAGGACAGGCCAAAACTATCTCTTATGATGAGCAAAGTGTTCTTGAGTGTACACGAGAATTTCATCTAGTCACTTTCATCATGTTGGTTTGATTCGTGTTCGCTACTTTGATAATTTGATATGTGGATGGACCGGTGCTAAGGTGCTGTTCTTACTTGAACTAACAACCTACTTATGATTAACCCCCTCACAAGCATCCGCAACTACGAGAAAAGTATTAAGACAAAGTCCAACCATAGCATTAAACATGTGGACCCAAATCAGCCCCTTACGAAGTAGCGCATAAACTAGGGTTTAAGCTTCTATCACTCTAGCAACCCATCATCTAATAACTACTCCACAATGCATTCCCTTAGGCCCAATGATGGTGAACTGTGAGTCGACGTTCACATGACACCACTAAGGGAATCACAACATACATATCATCAAAATATAGAACACATATCAAATTCACATGATTACTTGCAACATGACTTCACCTGTGACCTCAAGAATAAAGGTAAATACCTACAAATAATATGCATGCTCAAGATTAGAGGTGTATTGAATAGAATAATGGATCTGAACATATAATATTCCACCAAATAAACCTTATAGTAATCAACTACACAAGGTAATCAACACTACTAGTCACCCACATGTACCAATCTGAACTAGGGTTTGAGAAGAGATGGTGATGTTGAAGATGTTGATGAAGAATGGCCTCCCCAAGATGAGAGGGTTGTTGGTGATGAAGATGGCTTCGATTTCTCCCTACGAGAGGGAAGTTCCCCTGGCGGAATCGCTTTGCCGGAAGGCAAAACTGCTCCTGCCCAAGTTCCGCCTCAAGGCGGCGGCGCTTCGTCCCGAAAGTCCCCCTCCTCCTTTTTAAGGTTTTTTAGGAATTTATACCAGAAGATAGGCTCCGAAGGTGGGCCTGGGTGAGCACCCTCCACCAGGGCGCGGTTAGGGGGCTTGGCGCGCCCTGATGGAGGGTGGCCACCTGGTGCCCCCCCCCCCTCCGTAGTTTTCAGCTCCGGTATTTATTATTTATTGTATAAAAAATCTCCGTAAATTTTCAGATTTATTGGGGATGTGCAGAATTGGTATCTCTGACATGCTTTTTTCAGGTGTTGAATTCCAGTTGCTAGCATCGCCCTCTTGGTGTAAACCTTGCAAATTGTGAGAGAAAAGGCATTATAATTACTCCCAAAGCATTATTATGCATAAAAAACATAATAAATAATAGTAGGAAAACATGATGCAAAATGGATGTATCAACTCCCCCAAGCTTAGGCCTCGCTTGTCCTCAAGCGAAAGCCAATATCGAAGAACATGTCCACATGGTTTGAGAGAGAGGTGTCGATAAAAACAAAATACAGACATAGTAGCGTCATGCTTATTATTATAACAGCAACAGCAAAATTAACATAAAACTTTCTTATACCACTTTTATTTCACAACAACATCATATAACTTCTTATGAGCAAGTACCAATTCATCACAACATGGAAGTATAAAGCATAAACCTTATTGGAAACCAACAAACTGTGTTCTCAGTCAACTTTGCAACTATAATTCATCATATTTTCAGGAAGGGTCTCATGTAGGAGCCTTTTGGCAAGTCCACATACTCAACCATCATTTAATGTTCTATGATTGCTAACACTCACAGCATACCCATGGACAAAAAGTTTCAACTGGACACATAGCAAGATAGGGGCTTATAGTTTGCCTCCCAACGTATTCACCTCAAGGGTGATGTCAACAATAATAACTCATGCTCACTTATATCCAACTGTACATATGTGCCTAGATCTTTCCTCACCACATGATGCTTGCCAAAGGAGAAAAATAAAAAGGAATGGGGAAGAATACTTTGACTCTTGCATAAAAGTAAATACTTAAAAGTAAAAGATAAGCCACAGAGGGAAGCAGAGGTTGTCATGTGCCTTTTAGTTTGTATGCCAAATCCCTTAGAGCAAAATAATGTCATGTTGCATTGCCCCTTGTGATAGCAACCTTTATTATGCAGTCTGTCACTTTTATTACTTTGCCATCACAAGTTTGTGCAACACTCAATATTCTCTTACACTAATTGATCCAACACTTTTAGAAGCAATTTTTATTGCCTTGACGCACCGATGACAACTTACTTGAAGAATCTTATTCAATCCATAGGTAGGTACGGTGGACTCTCAAACATGAGTTTGGTTTTTTGGTTTTTCGATGCACAAGTAGTATCTCTACTTAGTGCGGAATTTTTGGCTAGCAAAGATATTAGGCAAGCACCACATATTGAAGGATCCATGACAATAGAACTTCTATGTGAATATGAACAAGCCGTGACGGAGCCAGTGCCCAGCGACCCTGGGCACTTGCCCGGTCTCGCTTGCTGCGGGACAGCGTACGACTGCGTGTCACCTTCGGGAAAATCTTTCCCGCATGTTGGTTTACCCGGGCTGCCAGTCAGAACTGAGTTTTGCTAATAGGCTTTCTTCATTAATGGGTTGTTTAATTACATGAGAAGTACTAGCATGACCCGTTGCAATCTCCACTCTGTTCGGCTGTCAGCGAAGCAACACAATCAATTCATGATTCGAGTTCCATCGCTCCACATCCCCACCTGGCGGTTGTTCGGTTATTCGAGGACATCAGTCGATCGGAGACCAGGGACGAGCCGGCGGCAAGTGGAGGCTGGCTTGGCGCGCGGCCGGAGCTTGAATTTATCCATCCCAAGGGACGGATCACATCCTCGAGTACTCGTCTCATCCTTTAAACAGGATCAGGTAAGATTGGTTTGGGGCTTCATAAATTTTAGGGCTTAAATTTTGAAGTCAGGGCGTGATCAATTATTCGTGGGGATGACCACAACTTCATGAGCGATTTGTTCTACATATTTGAATGTTAACTTCAAAAGTCAATTCATTAGATTTCAGAGTTGAGGAGCTTTTTATATTAATATAGCAAGCAATGAAAAAGTGAAAGATGTACAACTAGAAGCGGAAGTATAGCCACTCCCACTACCTAACGTTGCGACATGATTAAATACAAATATTGATGCATCATATATTTATTCGTTCTAAAATTGCATTTGCATGACTGTTATGTTATATTTCCAATTCCTCGTTATTATTATTTTGAATATTTTCCATATTAATCTAACAAAGTTTGATTCTATTTTATTTTGTATGTTGCGTACTTGAATACCCAATTTTGATTTTTAAATGAAGGCACTTAGGCTTAAATTTGCCCAAGCTTCACAAAAGTTCTGGCTCCGCCTCTGTGAACAAGCATTAATCATTACGTCGTCTTCTTTGTCCAATGTCAACAATTTTGGCATATAATATTTAATGGGGGCTCACAATCATAAAATATGCCCATCATAGTATATTTGCATGTGAATCTTCTCTTCTATAATTTATTATTTCATGAATTGCATCATTGAATAATGCTATGTTTGCTAATCTCCAATAAACTTTACCACATATACTTTTCTTTCTTGTGATGTCATTACTCACCATAAGATTAGCATATGATCTCTTCTCATTCATTTTCTTTTGTTATGATTGCAACAAGAAATTAAAAGGGGCAAAAGCTCGAACTAAACTTTATTATATAACTCTCACTCGATTACATAGATAGATCACGAAACTAGTACTCAAAAATAGATCATACTAAACTTTTATTCAAATAAATCATGAAAAGGCTAAGGATCAAAGATAAAAAAGCAAAGGTAAAAAGTGATGGTGATACGATGCCGGGGCACCTCCCCCAAGCTTGGCTCAAGCCAAGGGGAGTGCCCATACCCGTGTACTCATGTCTCCTCTCGTGGTGGTGATGTGTAGGATCGAAAGTAGTACTAGAGGGAGGTGATTAGACTAATTGACCAATTAAAAATCTACTTTTTCCTAATTTTAAGTCTTGGCAGATTTTAGCATTCATAGTATGTCAAGTACACCCTAAACATGCATGTCTACGAGTATAGCAGCGAAAAGTAATAATAAGCATGTAAGTAAATGAAGGGTAGGAAGATCAAACACAATTGATGACACAATGGTTTTCCCGTGGTTCTGATAGGTGGTGCTATCATACATCCACATTTATTGAGTCTTCAACCCACGGAGGGTAACGGTCGCGAGAGTCCATGGAGCGTTCCACGAAGAAGCAACCTTGACTATACCATGATGACCTACGTCCACGGAGGACTAGCCTAACTCGGGGTAGATCTTCACAAAGTAAGTGATCTCCTTGCCCTTAAAAACTTCTTGGTTCACTCCACAACACGAAGTAGGAGGCTCCCAAGCGACACCTAACTAATTTAAGAGCCACCACCCTCCAAAAGGTAATAGGCTCGATAATGCCGATGAACTCCTTGCTCTTGTGCTTCAAGATCATAGACTCCTCAACACACAATCACTCTCTCATAGATTTGGCTTGGTGGAAGAGATTTATTGGGTGGAAAGCAACTTGGGGAGGCTAGAGATCAAGATTCATATGGTAGGAATGGAATGGCATGATCTCAACACATGAGTAGGTGGCTCTCTCAGAAAATCAGTAGGTATGAGTGGGGAACTATTCTGAGTGCTTCTATTTCGAGTAGGTGGTGGTGGAGGGGTATATATAGGCATCTCCAAAAATCTAACCGTTAGACCTAATAAGTCAGACTCAGTGATAAAGTACGTCCAAGAAAATGTTAGGCAGCACCGGCTTATGCTGAGAGCCCAGTCTTGACAATGCATCTGCCGCTTCATTCTTGCGACGATCAATATGATCCACCTAATAACCCTTGAAATGACCAGTGACGATATTTCCCTCTTGCCGATAAGCCGCCATCTGCGGGTCCTTGGAATCCCACGTGCTTGACTCCTGCTGTGCCACAAGATCTGAGTCGCCAAGGCACCTAACCCGGCTCAAGTTCATCTCCTCGGCCACGCGAAGTCCATGAAGCAAAGCTTTGTACTCAGTTGCATTGTTCATGCAAGGAAACATCAGCCTTAGTACATAACAAAACTTATCACCTTTGGAGGAGGTTAAGAAAACTCCTACCCCCGAGCCCTCCAACTGCTTGGATCCATCAAAGTGAATCGTCCAATACATGTTGTCCAACTTTTCCTTCGGCGACTGACACTCCGTCCAGTCATTTATGAAATCCACCAATGCCTGGGACTTTACGGCTGTGCGAGGTGCATACTTCAAGTTGAGAGGCCCAAGCTCCAGTGCCCACTTAGCAATTCTACCAGTGGCTTCCCGATTCTGAATTATATCTCCCAATGGAGCAGAGCTAACCACCATGATCTGGTGTCCAAGGAAATAATGCTTCAACTTGCGATTTGCCATGAACACCCCGTATATTAGTTTTTGCCAGTGTGGGTATCTTTGATTTGATTCTATAAGCACCTCACTAACATAATAAACCGGCCTGTGAACCGGATACTCTTTCCCTGCCTCCTTGCACTCTACCACAATCGCAGCACTGACCGCCCTATTATTAGCTGCCACATAAAGGAGCCAGGGTTCCTTCTCAGCCGGAGCGGCTAAGATCGGCGGCTCAACCAACTGCTTCTTAAGCGCTTTAAGAGCTTCATCTGCAACCTTACTCCAAACAAAGTCATCCGTCTTCTTCATCATCTGGTACAGAGGAATGGCCTTCTCCCCCAGGCGGCTGATGAAGCGGCTTAAAGGGGCAATACGACCCGCCAAGCGCTGCACATCATTGACACTCACCGGCTTAGCTAGTGACGTGATGGCCTTTATCTTGTCCAGGTTGGCTTCGATACGTCATTCTGAAACCAATAAGCCGAGAAGCTTGCTTGCAGGAACTCCAAAAACACATTTAGCCGGGTTAAGCATCATCTTATAAACCCGTAAGTTATCAAATGTTTCCTTTAGGTCGTCCAGCAACGTCTCCTTTTTCCTTGACTTAACCACAATATCGTCCACATAAGCATGAACATTGTGCCCAATCTGACCGTGAAGGCAATTCTGCACACAACGTTGTTAAGTCGCCTGCACACTTTTGAGCCCAAACGGCATGGACACATAGCAGAAAGCTCCAAAAGGTGTTATAAATGAGGTCTTCTCTTGGTCTATAACTGCCATCTTGATCTGATGATAGCCTGAATAGGCGTCCAGGAAACATAAACTCTCACAACCCTCCGTGGCATCAATAATCTGGTCGATACGAGGGAGAGAAAACGGTTCAACTGGACAAGCCTTGTTAAGATCTGTGTAATCTATACACATGCGCCATGTGTTGTTCTTCTTGAGCACCAGCACAGTATTGGCTAACCACTCTGAGTGAAATACTTCCACGATGAACCCTGCTGCCAAGAGTCGGGCTACCTCTTCTCCAATCGCTTTACTCTGCTCCTCGTTGAAGCGACGGGGGAATTGCTTAATCGGCTTAAACTTAGGATACACATTAAAGTGGTGCTCAGCGAACTCTCTCGGTACACCCGGCATGTCCGATGGCTTCCATGCAAAGATGTCCCAATTCTCACGGACGAACTCGATGAGCGTGATTTCCTATGCGGGGTCCATGTTAGCCTCGATAATGAACTGCTTCGATGAGTCGCCTGGAGTAAAATCCACCAGCTTCGTGTCATTTGCCGCAAACTTCAGGGGCGGCTCAGACTCTGTACTGGGTTTCTTCAGTGGAGTCATGTCCGTCGGGTCAACGTTATCTTTGTAGAACTTAAGCTCTGCTTCTGCGCAACTTGACTCTACATAGGCGTGTCTCCTTCCTCGCATTCTATGGCAACCTTCTGATCACCATGGACTGTGATCATTCCATTAAGAGTCGGCATCTTAAGCTGCAGATAGACATAACAAGGCCTAGCCATAAACTTTGCGAAAGCCGTTCGGCCAAACAGAGCATGATATGGGCTCTTAATTTTCACCACCTCGAACCACAAGGTCTCCACCCTGTCGTTATATTCATCTCCAAATGCCACTTCCAAGGCAATCTTCCCCACTGGGTTGGCCGACTTGCCTGGCACCACCCCATGAAAAATGGTCGATGTCGGTTTAAGAGCCTTGTCAGTTAACTCCATCCGTTGGAAGGTGTCATACTATAGGATATTTATACTACTACCACCGTCCATGAGCACTTTTGTGAACTTATATCCTCCAACATGAGGAGCGACCACCGAAGCTAGATGACCCGGATTGTCAACCCGTGGCGGGTGATCCTCCCGGCTCCACGTAATCGGGTACTCTGACCATTTTAAGTATCGTGGGAGAGCTGGCGTGGCCGCATTGACTGCCCTTTTGTGTAGCTTCTGATCCCACTTGTCCAGGCTCGTAGTGAAGACATGATACTGCCCCCCACTAAGCTGTTTCGGGTTGCTCTGATATCCTGAGTGATTATTTTGTTGTTGACCACCATTGCTCTGCTGCTGATGATTTCCTCGATTCTGATTGTTTTGGTCTTGATAACCGGATCCTGACCCTCCAGCATCGGAGCTGACTCCTGAGTCGCCCCGGACCTGAACCGCCTAATGGGTCGTTACCATTGTTATGATTTTGACGAAGGCTATGCTCCCAAAATTGGCGCATAACGCTGCACTCCTTCCAAGTGTGGGTGGCCTCCCTATTTGGCTGCCTATGCATCGGGCAAGGTCTGTTCAACGCCTCTTCCAAGTTGTAAGGCACAGGTGCCCTATTTCTGTTGAACAGCAGCCTAAAGTTCCCGTTGCCCCTAGAACGACCATTGCTGGTTGGCTATGCATTGGTGTTCTCCACAAACTCTGACCCGCCATCTGGGTTCTTCCGCTTGCCTGGGCTGCTCTTCCCAGCACCTCCCTGCTGGTTCTTACCATTGCCGCCCTTCTTACCCTAAGTTGACTTCTCATCATTGGAGTTTGGGTCTTTGGTAGTATCTGAATCCGCATATTTGGTGAGAGTCGTTGTGAGCTCACCCATATCCTGACAAGAACGCTTTAACCGCCCGAGCTTCTGTTTTAGGGGTACAAAGCGACAGTTACTTTCCAAAATCAGAACTGCCTGGGACGCTGAAATATTCTCAGATGAGTGGATCACCGTCGAGACCCACCGCACCCAATGATGGGCCGATTCACCTTGTTGCTCCACACAAAAATCCAGATCCACAATCGTCATTGGTTGCTTGCAGGTTCCCTTGAAATTCTTGATGAAGCATGCTTTCAACTCGAGCCAAGACGTGATGGTATTGGGTGGCAACCCCTTTAACCAAGTGCGGGCCAGTCCTTCCAACATCATGACGAAGTATTTTGCACAAACTGCCTCATTGACGTCCAACATCTCCATAGCAAGCTCATAGCTTTCGATCCAAGCCTCTGGGGGTAGATCCGCGGTGTAATTGGGCACCTTCCATGGCCCCTTAAAGTCCTTGGGCAAATGTGCACTCCTCAGATCTGTTGTGAGACACTGCACACTGAATCCCTTGGAAGAAGCATTGATGGGTGTTGCTTGTGCCGGCTCAGGGACCTCCGGGTAATCCATCACCGGTGTTGATCCTCGCTAAGACCGACCCCTATCTGTAGGCCCCTGAATATCCATCTCAGGCAGGTTTTTATTGGTCGGGTTCCGCCTCTGCTCACTACTGGAGAAAGCGGGCGACTCAATGCGCCTGCTGTAGCTACGGCTACGAACCGGCGTGGAGTGCACCCGGCTCCGGTTGTGTGTGTACCTCTCTTGCTGAACCACCGCTGTCTGCAACAGGTTAATCGCATTCCTTGCCTCTTTAGCAAACAGTGTTCCTTCGGCCAAGGGGAGGGCGTCCAGCCTGGCAGCCGCCGGTATCATATTTTCCACCGGATTAGAGTAATGTCCAGGTGGCGTCACAGTGTGCCGTGACAAAGGCATGTTCCTCCGTGGCGGGTCTAACTGTCGCGGCGCCTCTTCCACCCGGGTCACCATTGGTGGTGTACTTGGCCCGGCCCCAGGACTATTGAAAAGATTATGAGGCTGAATAGGTAGTCCGACTTGAGTCCTTCTACGCTGAACCGCCTCCGACACCCGCTGATCCAGATCAAAATGGAGAGCCTCCGCCCTCAAACATTTCGACTCTGTATTCATCTGAGCTTGCATTGCATTGATATCCTCCTGGGCCTGAGCTATCTGTCCCTTGATTCGGTTAATCTTGGCGTTGCGCTCCGCATGATTCTTGGCTGCCACCTCCATGGCCATCAGAGTCGCTAGCTCCTCCATGAGCTCTAGCAAAACTTGAGCCGGCATCTTAGGAGGCTCCACATCGGGGGGGCGCTCCAGCTGCCGTTCCGGAAGTTGCACCATTGGAAGCTGGCGTCGGGCCTGCCATGAATACGGCGGCTCGGCTCGGCGGGTCATAGGGCTCCGGAATACTGTCGCCATCGGCATAGCCCCCTAGCCCGCCGTCATGAAGTTGATAGATCGATTCCCCATCCTCGCTAGAAGATGCTTCATCTGAGAAAGCCAAGGTCTCTCCCGATAAGGAATCCCCTTTGTCCTACGTAAAGCAAACGAAAACACTCTTCCACCCGGGTTGAACACGGGCGGGTGCCGCGCACCGGGCCGGCTCGACGAGGTCGGTGCAGATGTCCGTCTCGGTTGTAGATCCGTCCAGCTTGCCGATGAACACGTGCATCTTGCCAATGGGAAACCGATAGCCATACTCGACTAAGACGGCTTCAGGCCCCCATCCTGAATCGTCGATGTAGAGTTTGCCGCAGCGACTCTTTGACATCAAGTCGATGGCGTATCCTTCGATTCCTGAGAGAGAGCCCTTTGAGAACTCAACACCACCGCGCGCTAGCCCCATGGTGGGCGCCAACTATCGTGGTTTTGTCATGGCAGATGTCCGAAGACTTAGGTTCAAGGCCATCGCTAAGGCGGTGGACTCAAAGGGGTTGGTCGGGATGAAAGACACGGATTTACCCAGGTTTGGCCCCTCGAGATGAGGTAAAAGCCTACATCCTGCTTTGCGTATATTGATTGGAGTACCGATTACAAGGGAGCATATTCGGTTGACCTAGCTCTCGATCAATTGGTCTCTGTCTAAGCCTTCCCCCGGTCTCTCCCTTATATAGGAGGTCAAGAACACGAGTTACACAATTCTCATACCAACTCTTACAATGTGTCTGACTCTATCTCTAAGCCGCCTTGCCGACTCTAGCAGGCTGTCTTTGGACGGCTTACGCGCCCAGCTCTTGCGTCTTCTTCCTGACTCTGGGCCTCCGTCTCAGCCCATCTGGTGAGCCACCATGCAGCCCAATCTTCCTCTTCCAGCCCATACACTAACGAGCTGCCAGGTATGATCTGACCCCTCCTAGGATGGTCTTACGATGGGGTTATATCCCCAACAGAGCCTGTAGGGGGAGGCAGTGGGCTCGAGGTGGTCGTCGGCCGGCGGCGAGACACAGCGACGACGGGTGGATCGGGGTAGGAGGTGCGACGGGGTCGGGTGGCACGGTGGCGGAGGGGGGTCGCCGGAGACGGAGTGGCGCGGGCGGGGAGGCACCGGCAACGGCATGGCAGAGGCCTCTGCCCCGATCCGATCTGGATCGGGAGGGTAGGGGAAGCAGCAAGGTGGGGAGGGGGAAAGTGGGGGTAGGTGGCACTGTTGGTGGAGTGGGATGGGGGTTAATCCCCCTGGGGCTAGGGGTGGGCCGTGGGTAGATGGGTCGGCTAGTTGGGCTGGCCCAGGGAGGAGGGGTTTTTCCTTTTCCCTTCTATGTTTATTTGTTTTTTAGTTTCCATTAAATAGTTTCTGTTTTTAAACATTTTAATAACCCATTATACTTTTTTTAAAAGTGTGACTGCTCCAAAAAACCAATGGCAATATTCAGCACTACCACATGTAAGATAGGATTTTACTGTACAGGTTTGTATTATACAAAAGATTTAAAAGGGCATCTAATAGTTGATTAACCCACCTATCAAATAGAGTTGAGGCACGTAAGTACCTGATAAATGTTGGTTACAATTGTAGGATAGCTTAGGGAATGATTGCAACCTAAGCATGATTTTTATCTAAAGTTTGCAAAACTTTAATTTCACTTTTGAAATGAATTTGAATTGCAAGGTAATTTGAGTCAGGGTTGATTCCAACAATGTTCACACATGGATTAGCATAATCCTTAGATTATTGTAGCTTGATTACATAAGTTACTGTAGCTGCAAATCCAAGGCGTCACAAATTTCTTAGACCAATTCTTTCGAGACCTATTGACAGTTTTTGTTGTATCAATTTTATTTCTCTATTGCTAAGTTCAACTTGACTACTAGATTGAGGATGATAGGGAGATGCAATTCTATGGTTAACATCATATTTGGCAATCGAGCACCATGAATAAAGTGTGAACCATCATCAGTCATTAGATATCTAGGGACTCCAAACCTTGGGAAAATAATTTCTTTAAGCATTTCAATGGAGGTGTGAGGATCAAGACTCCTAGTTGGAATAACCTCTACCCACTTAGTGACATAATCAACAACAACCAAAATATGAGTGTACCCATTAGAGGAAGGAAAAGGGCCCATATAATCAAAACCCCAAACATAAAATGGTTCGACAACAAGTGAAAAATTCATAGGAATTTCCTCACGCTTACCGATATTACCAATTCTTTGACATTCATCACAAGACAATACAAACTTACACACATCCTTGAAGAGAGTAGGCCAATAAAAACCAGATTGTAATACTTTATGAGCAGTTCTACCTCCGGCATGATGTCCTCCGTAAGCTTCACAATGACATTTCCGTAGGATTTGTTCCTGTTCATGCTCAGGTACACAACGTCTAATAATACCATTTTCTCCTTGTTTATAAAGATGTGGGTCATCCCAAAAGTAATGTCTTAAATCATAGAAGAATTTTTTCTTTTGTTGGTATGTGAAACTAGGTGGAATATATTTAGCAACAATATAATTAGCATAATCATCATACCATGGAGTGTTTTGAGAGACATTTATTGCAGCTAGTTGTTCATTAGGAAAACTATCATCAATAGGTAGTGGGTCATCAAGAATGTTTTCTAACATAGACAAGTTATCAGCTACGGGGTTCTCAGCTCCCTTCATATCAACGATATGTAAATCAAATTCCTGAAGCAAGAGGATCCACCTAATGATATCTCTAGGACATGGCATTTTCTCAATTGCGTCAACTTTAGCTTGATCCACCTATATACCTTGTTCGTAGATCTTATGCCCAAGACAATACCTGCATTAACCATAAAGTGGCACTTCTCCCAATTCAAGACAAGATTAGTTTGTTCACATCTCTGTAAAACTCGGTCAAGGTTGCTTAAGCAATCATCAAAAGAAATTCCGTAAATGGAGAAATCATCCATGAAAACCTCCACAATCTTTTCACAAAAATCAGAGAATATAGCAGTCATACATCTTTTAAGGTAGCATGTGCATTTCATAAACCAAAAGGCATACGTATATAAGCATAAGTTCCAAAAGGACAAGTAAAGGTAGTTTTCTCTTGATCAGATTGTGACACATGTATTTGAAAGAAACCAAAATATCCATCCAAGAAACAAAAGTGTGTGTGCTTAGATAATCTTTCAAGCATTTGATCAATAAAAGGCAAGGGTTAATGAGCTTTTGTAGTAGCTTTATTTAATTTTCTAAAATCAATTACCATCCTATAGCCAGTAACAATTCTCTATGGAATAAGCTCATTTTTATCATTAGGAACAACAGTAATACCTCCTTTCTTAGGGACACAATGAACGAGACTCACCCATCTACTATCAGCTATATGATATATTATACCTGCTTCCAGAAGCTTTAATATTTCAGTTCTTACCACTTCTTTCATCTTGGGATTCAATCATCATTAGTGATCAACAACGGGATTAGCACGAGGTTCCATATTAATCTTGTGCTGACATAGAGTGGGAATAATGCCCTTAAGATCATCAAGAGTATATCCAATAGCATCTCGATGCTTCCTCAGAATTTTCAACAACCTTTCTTCTTCATGTTCGGAAATTTTAGCACTAATAATAACAGGATATATATTTTTGTCATCAAGATAAGCATACTTCAAAGTATCAGGCAATTGTTTAAGTTCAAACATAGGATCACCTTTAGGTGGAGGAGGACCTCCAAGAGTTTAAATAGGAAAATTGTGTTTCAGTAGTGGTTGTTGTTCAAAGAAATTTTATCTATTTCATGGTCTAGCAAATATTGTTCTAGTGTATCTGTTGGAGGAACGGCAAAAGAAGCAAGACCAATTATTTCATCCTTACTAGGTAATTCTCTATCACGAGGTTGTGTACTAAACTTGGAAAAAATAAACTCATGAGACACATCTCCAAACTCAACACCGGCGGTTTCTTTTTGATAATCTATCTTAGCATTAACAATGTTCAAGAAAGGTCTACCAAAGATAATGGGACAAAAGTCATCTTGTGGGGAACCAAGAACTATAGAATCAGTAGGATATTTTATTTTTCCACACAAGACTTCAACATCTCTAACAATCCCAAGTGGTGTGATGGTTTCTGTATTAGCGAGTTTAATAGTAACATCAATATCTTCTATTTCAGCAGGTGCTATGTCATTCATAATTTCTTTATATAAGGTAAAAGGAATAGCACTCACACTAGCACCCAAATCACATAATCCATGATAACAATGATCCCCTATTTTGACTGAGACAACAGGCAAGCCAACTACGGGTCTATGTTTGTCTTTTTCATCTGGTTTAGTAATTCTAGCAGCTTCATCACAAAAGTAAATGACATGCCCATCAATATTCTCTACCAAGAGATTTTAAACCATAGCAATACTAGGTTCTACCTTAATTTGTTCAGAGGGATTAGGTGCTCTAATATTACTTTTGCAAACCACAGTTGATACCTTAGCATGTTCCTTTATCCTAACTGGGAAAGGTGGTTTCTCAATATCAACATTAGGCACAACTGGATCAACATTGTAAATGATAGTTTCTTCTTTAGCAATGACCGGTTCTTTAATTTCCTTTTTAATAGGGGGTGATATTTAAACCACTTCTCTTTAGGGAGATCAACATGAGCAGCAAATGATTCTAGAAAGAGGCTACTATTTAAGAGTTAAGTCCATATTTAGTGCTAAACTTGTGAAAAGCATCGGTATTCATAAAAGATTTGACACAATCAAATTCAAGCTTAATATCTGACTCATTACCTTCATCGAGTTCCCAATCTTCAGAGTTGTGTTTAATTCTTTCCAAGAGATCCCACTTGAATTCAATAGTCTTCGTCATAAAAGAACCACTACAATATGTATCGAGCATGGTTTGATCATTATGAGAAAGCCGAGCATAAAAATTCTGAATAATAACTTCCCTTGGGATATCATGATTGGGGCATGAATATAACATTGACTTAAGCCTCCCCCAATCTAGAGTGATACTTTCTCCATCACGAGGCCAAAAATTATATATATAATTCTGATCACGATGAACTAGATGCATAGGATAAAACTTTTGGTGGAATTCCAATTTCAAACGATTCCAGCTCCATGATCCAATATCATCACATACCTATACCATGTCAATGATTTCCCTTAAAATATAAAGGGAAAACCTTCGTCTTAACTTCAACTCCGGATAAACCTGCAAGCTTAAATAGTCCACAAATTTCTTCCACATGTATTAGGTGCATATCCGGATGTCCAGTTACATCTCCTGCATAAGGACTAGCTAGCAGTTGTTCTAACATGCCCAAAGGAATTTCATAAACAATATTTTTAGTAGGTGTTGTAGGTTGAGGGGCAACTAATTTTGGTTCCGGTCGAGGTGAAGATACCCCGAACAAACCCCTCAAAGGATTGCTTTCCATAGTAACAAGTGACAGTAAATTTCAGCATGTGGTATAAGTTTTTCCTTACCGATTTCCACTTACCAAGAGCACTTCACTCCCCGACAACGGCGCCAGAAAAGAGTCTTGATGACCCAAAAGTATAGGGGATCAATTGTAGTCCTTTCGATAAGTAGCAGTGTCGAACCCAACGAGCAGCAGAAGGAAATGATAAGTGGTTTTCAGCAAGGTAATTTCTGCAAGCACTGAAATTGTAAGTAGCAAGTGTTTTGATAGCAAGGTAATTTGTAATGAGAAAGTAACGGTAAAAATGGGTGAGGTGCAGCAAGGTATACCAATCCTTTTGTGGCAAAGGACAAGCCAAAATTATCTCTTATGATGAGCAAAGTGTTCTTGAGGGTACACGGGAATTTCATCTAGTCACTTTCATCATGTTGGTTTGATTCATGTTTGCTACTTTGATAATTTGATGGGTGGACCAGTGCTAAGGTGATGTTCTTACTTGACTAACAACCTACTTATGATTAACCCCCTCGCAAGCATCTGCAACTACGAGAAAAGTATTAAGATAAAGTCTAACCATAACATTAAACATGTGGACCCAAATCAGCCCCTTACGAAGTAGCGCATAAACAGGGTTTAAGCTTCAATCATTCTAGCAACCCATCATCTAAAAACTAATCCACAATGCATTCCCTTAGTCCCAAGGATGTTGAAGTGTCATGTAGTCAACGTTCACATGACACCACTAAGGGAATCACAACATACATATCATCAAAATATCGAACACATATCAAATTCACATGATTACTTGCAACATGACTTCTCCCGTGACCTCAAGAACAAAGGTAACTAATCACAAATAATATGAATGCTCAATATTAGAGGTGTATTGAATAGCATAATGGATCTGAACATATAATCTTCCACCAAATAAACCATATAGTAATCAACTACACAAGGTAATCAACACTACTAGTCACCCATAGGTACCAATATGAGGTTCTGGTACAAAGATTGAACACAAGAGATGAACTAGGGTTTGAGAGGAGATGGTGATGTTGAAGGTGTTGATGAAGACTGGCCTCCCCAAGATGAGAGGGTTGTTGGTGATGACGATGGCTTCGATTTCCCCCTTCGGGAGGGAAATTCCCCCACCGGAATCGCTCCGCCGGAGGGCAAAAGTGCTCCTGCCCAAGTTCCGCCTTGAGGCAGCGGCGCTTCGTCCCGAAAGTCCTCCTCCTCCTTTTTAGGTTTTTTAGGAATTTATACCATAAGATGGGCTCCGAAGGGGGGCCACCAGGTGGCCACCCTCCACCAGGGCGCTGTTAGGGGGCCTGGCGCGCCCTGGTGGAGGGTGGCCACCTGGTGGCCCCCCTTCGGTAGTTTTCAGCTCCATTATTTATTATTTATTGTATAAAAAATCTCTATAAATTTTTACCTTCATTGGGGATGTGTAGAATTGGTATCTCTGACATGCTTTTTCAGGTGCTGAATTCCAGTTGCCCGCATTCTCCCTCTTGGTGTAAACCTTACAAATTGTGAGAGAAAAGGCATTAGAATCACTTCCCAAAGCATTATTATGCATAAAAACATTATAAATAACAGTAGTAAAACATGATGCAAAATGGATGTATTGGTGTCCAATCATCGCCATTCTGCAATATGTTATTCAATAATTCTTCAGCTTGTCCAACAATTCTTTCCCTGGAAACACAACCAACACAACTATCTAGGAAATCCCTAGAAGCATCAGTCAGCCCATTATAGAATATATATCAAGAATTTCATTCTTATTAAGAGGACAATCATGCAAAGCTCTTAGTAACCGGAGAAGCCTCCCCCAAGCTTGAGGGAGATTCTCTTCTTTATTTTGAGCAAAGTTAAATATTTCATGTAAGGTAGCTTGTTTCTTATGAGCAGGAAAATATTTTTCAGAAACGTAGTAAAGCATATCCTAGGGACTACGTATACAACCAGGAGCAAGAGAAAGGAGCCATTCTTTGGCCTCACCTTTTAGCGAGAACAAAAAAGCTTAAGGAAATAATAGTAGCGAATCTTTTCATCACTAGTAAATAGAGCATAAATATCATTCAGTTTCATAAGGTGTTCGACAACAGTTTCATTTTCATAATCATGGAAAGGATCAGACTCTACTATAGGAATTAACTTAGGATCTATAGAGAACTCATAATCCCTATCACTAACAAATATAGGAGAAGTAGCAAATTTTGGGTCATGTTTCATTTTCTCCATCATAGATTTTTCTTTTAGTTTGCATAGTAGTTTCTTCAAATCATCTCTCTTCTCACAAGCAAGAAAGTCCCTAGCTACCTCACCGTCCATAAAATAACCTTCAGGTACATAAGGCAATTCATATCTATTAGGTGAGCGAGGGGTAACAGGTGGTTCAAAATCTTCCTCAGTTTCATCATTCTCAAGTTCTCTAGTTTTAGCAATATGAGCATCAAGTAATTCATTCAGTGGCACAATTTCAGTTTCAACACATGTAGCAATAGTTTCATCATTAATTTCAGAAGTAGCATCATCAAGTTCATGTGACATATCAGGACGATCAACAAGTGGTGGTGTAGCAAGCTCATACAAAACAGTAGGTGAATCTAAAGCAGAGCTAGATGGCAGTTCCTTACCTCCTCTCGTGTGAGAGGGACGATCTTAGTTTGATTGTCCTTAAGATTTCTCTTAGTAGCAATTGGATATCCTTCAAGTTAACACAATAAATAGAGTTATGCTCCCCGACAACGGCGCTAGTAAAAGGTCTTGATAACCCACAAGTGTAGGGGATCATGATACCCTTCATGGGTAGTATTTCACCCTAATTTATTGGTTCAACACAAGGGGGGGCAAAGAATATTTATTGGCCTTGACAGTTGAGTTGTCAAGTCAACCACACTTGGGATATCTCTATTCAACAAAGGTTTAGTAGCGCGACAAATAGTAGTAGCAAAAGTAACAATAGTAGTGACAACATCAATTTTGTAGCGAGTGTGACAATAGCAGTAGCAATAGTAATTTAGCAAGATTTAGTATATGTAAAGCGTAGGCACGTGGATCGGTGATGGATAATAATTTAGATGGCATTGATCATATAACAGTTACACACTAGGGTGACACAGAACTAGCTCCAATTCATCAATATAATGTAGGCATGTATTTTGTATATAGTCGTACGTGCTTGCGGTAAGAACTTGCATGACATCTTTTGTCCTACCCTCCCGCGGTAGTGGGGTCCTATTGGAAACTAAGGGATATCAAGGCTCCTTTTAATAGAGAACCGGAACAAAGAATTAACACATGGTGAATACATGAACTCCTCGAACTACGACAATCACCGAAAAGAATCCCAATTATTGTCACCTTGGGGTATGCGGATCATGACTCGTAATAGGTGCATACAAATTGCAAGATAGGATCCAAATCACTCTTATATCCATGGAAACATAATAGGTTCAGATCTGAAATCATGGCACTCTGGTCCTAGTGACAAGCATTAAGCATAGCAAAGTCATAGCAACATCAATCTCAGAACATAGTGGATACTAGGGATCAAGACCTATCAAACTTAACTCGATTACACAATCAATCACATCCAATCCCACCACTATCCAGCAAGCCTATAAAAGAATTACTCACTCCCGGTAGTGAGAATCATGGAGGTGTTGATGGAGAAGGGTTGGTGATGACGACGACAACGATTTCCCCTCTCCGAAGCCCAAAACAGGCTCCCGATCAGCCCTCCGGAGGAATATCAGGAGGTGGTGGTAGCTCGTCTCATGAAATTGATGAAAACTTCTCTTTGATTTATCTCCTAAGATGTGATGTTATAGGACTGGAATTAGGGTCGGAGGATCCTCGAGGGCCCCACAAGCCATTAGGTCACGACCTAGGGGGGGCGCCCTGTTGGCTTGTGGCCCCCCGGGTGGCCTCCCTCCAGTAGGTCTTTTCGCTCCATAATTCATTATATATTTCAGAAAAAAATCCACAAAAATTTTCATCCAATTCCTAGAACTTTTATTTCTGCACAAAAATAACACCAAGGTAGTTCTACGGAAAATAGCATCAATCCGGGTTAGTTTCATTCAAATCGGGCGAATTAGACGTCAAAACCAGAGCAAAAGTGTTTGGAAAAGTATATACCTTTGAGACATATCAATCACTAAGACCGTCCATTGGTCCCTCAAGCCAATGCACACCTTCAAGAATGATGCCTCCATGGAGGGAATGCCACAAGAGCGTCGTCATCATCCGACCGTTTGATCAATGGTTTCTCCCAAAGGTAGCGAGAGGAATTGGGAGCTTCACCTCGATGATGAATTCATGAAGGAAGCGACACCAAGGGCATCACCCATCACCGGCTCTGGCCACCGATCAAATGAAATACCATGTTTTCACCTGGATCCGTCCCAAGAACATCCAGCCGACAACCTATGCATCTCGAAGACCACCTTCAAAGCCCCGGAGCTAGCCGCCCAGATCCGGCGGTCATCCATAGCCGCACTGCCGCCATGTTGTATATTGACGCTCTGGCCACTTCCGAAGGGCGCTGCTACTTCTAGAGCATGCGTTGGTTTCCGTGAAGAGGAACGGGTGATGCAGCAAAGTATATAAGTATTTCCCTCGGTTATTGAGAACCAAGATATCAATCCAGTAGGAGATACAAGCAAGTCCCAAATAGGTGTACCTACACAAAGATTCAAACTCTTGCACCCAACACTATAAAGGGGTTGTCAATCCCTTCACGGTTACTTGCAAGGATGAGATCTGATAGAGATAGATTGCTTGAACGGAAAGTAAAACAAAAGATAAAAATAATGCAGCAAGGTATTTTTGGTATTTTTGGTTTTAGATCTGAAAGTATAAGATGGAAAATAGACCCGGGGGCCACAGGTTTCACTAGAGGCTTCTCTCATGATAGCAAGTATTATGGTGGGTGAAAAAATTATTGTCGAGCAATTGATAGAAAAGCGAATAATTATGAAGATATCCAAGGCAATGATTATGCATATAGGCATCATGTCTGTGTCAAGTACACCGAAAGATTCTGCATCTACTACCATTACTCCACACATCGACCGACTCCTGCCTGCATCTAGAGTATTAAGTTCATGAAGAATAGAGTAACGCATTAGGTAAGATGACATGATGTAGATGGATAAACTCAAGCAATATGAGGAAAACCCCATCTTGTTATTCTTGATGGCAACAATACAATACGTGCCTCGCTACCCCTACTTTGTCACTGGATGAGGACACCTAAAGATTGAACCCAAAACTAAGCACTTATCCCATTGCAAGAATTACCAATCTAGTTGGCTAAACCAAACCAATAACTTGAAGAGACTTGCAAAGATATGAAATCATGCATATAATAATTTAGAAAAGACTCAAATAATATTCATGGATAATCTGAACATAAACCCACAATTCATCGGATCTCGACAAACACACCACAAAAGAGTACTACATCGGATAGATCTCCATGAAGATCATGAAGAACATGGTATTGAAGAGCAAAGAGAGAGAATAAGACATCTAGCTACTAGCTATGGACACGAAGGTCTGTGATGAACTACTCATGCATCATTGGAGGGGCAATGGAGTTGATGTAGATGTCCTCCATGATCGAATCCCCCTCCGGTAGATTACCGAAAAAGGCACCAAGATTGGATCTCTCGGGAACAGAGGCTTCTGGCGGTGGAAAAGTGTTTTCATGACTCGTTCTAATATACAGGGAATATTTGGGAATTTATAGGCCGAAGATTAGGGTTAGGAGGGTTGTTGTGGGCCCACAAGCCTGCAGGGCGCGCCCTACCCCCCTAGACGCGCCCCTAGGGTTTGTGGCCCCACAGTGGCTCTCCTGCCTTGGTCTCCAAGCTTGGTGGTTTCCTTCCGGTCCAGAAAAAATCATTCTGAAGGTTTTATTTCATTTGGACTCTCTTTAATATTCCTTATCTGCAATTCTCAAATACAAGGAAAAAACAAAAACTGACACTAGGCTCTAGATTAATAGGTTAGTCCCAAAAATAATATAAAATAGCATATTAATGCATATAAAACATCCAAAATAGATAATTTAATAGCATGGAACAATCAAAAATTCTAGATATGTTGGAGACGTATCAGCATCCCCAAGCTTAATTCCTGCTCATCCTCGAGTAGGTAAATGATAAAAACAGAATTTTTGATGTGGAATGCTACCTAGCATATTTATCCATGTAATATTCTTTATTGTGGCATGAATATTCAGATCCATAAGATTCAAAACAATAGTCTAATATTGACATAAAAACAGTAATACTTCGAGCACACCAACAAGGCAGTCGTGTCCTTTCAAAATAACATGGCCTTAGAAATTTATCCCTACAAAATCATATGGTCTGGCTATGCTCCATATTCCCCACACAAAGTATCTAAATCATGCACAACCCCGATGAACAAGTCAAGCAATTGTTTCACACTTTTGGTGTTTTCAAACCTTTTCAACTCTCACGCAATACATGAGCATGAGCCATGGATATATCACTATAGATGGAATAGAATATGGAGGAGGTGCAAGGAAAAAAGGGAGAAGATAGTCTCACATCAACTAGGTGTATCAACGGGCTATGGAGATGCCCATCAATAGATATCAATGTGAGTGAGTAGGGATTGCCATGCAACAAATGCACTTAGAGCTATAAGTGTATGAAAGCTCAAAAAGAAAACTATGTGGCCGTGCAAGAATATCCACTAGTTATATGAAAGTGACAAAATAGGAGACTCTCTATCATGAAGATCATGGTGCGAATTTGAAGCACAAGTATGGAAAAAGATAGTAGAAATTGTCCCTTCTCTCTTTCTCTCATTTTATTTTATATATTTTTTGGTGGGCATCTTTGTCCTCTTTTTTTGTTTGGGCTTCGCTGACCTCTTTTATTTTTTGTAAAGTCCGGATACTCATCCCAACTTGTGACGGAGTCATGGCTGCCATAATCCTTTTCTCTCACAGGACAATGCTCTATTAATGAAAAATCATCACACTTTTATTTACTTATAACTCAAAAAGAAAATTACAACTCGATACCTATGACAAAGTATGACTCTATATGCAAGATGAAGTGATGGTGCAAGTCATAAAAAACTAAATGGTGGAAGTTGCATGGCAATATATCTCGGAATGGCTATGGAAATGCCATAATAGGTAGGTATGGTGGCTATTTTGAGAAGGAAGCCAGTAGGCAGAGGGGAAGGCAGCCACGGCGCCGTGCACGCTCGCCACGCCGGGAGCAGCCTGTCTGCTTCCCAGGCCAGCGAGGCGATGGGGATGAGTCCCACGCCGTCTGGATCCCTCCCTCCCTTCCATTTATTTCTTCCCATCGCTCCTCTCTGCCGCCCCCTCCCCATGACCGAGCCGCCATGGCCGTGCCCCGTTGCCGCCGCACCTGTAGCTGCGCCGTTTCCCCGAGCCGCTCTCGAGCTCCGCCAAGACCTCCTCGACCTCTCTAAGGAGCCAGCCGTCGCCGGGAGACCCACGAAGCCGGGGCTGCCGCCATCTTCTCCGCCTCCGGTCGCCAGACGCCATCGTCGATTCGCGTCGCTCCGATCGTCCCCGAGCCCGCTGGCCAGCCGTTCGACTCCCTGTGAGCCTCCCCGTTCTTTCCCCTCTCTCCTCGTGGTCCTCCCCGTCCTCTAGCCGCTAACCTCGCCATTGCCAAACTCCGGTCGTCGCCGTAGTCGACGCCATGTTCGAACTTGACCTCCCCGCGTCCTCCCGTTGCCCCTGATGGATGCGGCCCTTCCCCAGCTGCCTGTAGGTGGCCTTCGCCGCCGAAATGGTTGCCGGAGGAGGATTTCCGGCGATCCCCGCCGTCTCGGCTCGCCATCGGCGGCCTCCCTCCATTGAAGCCGACGTGGTCGGGTTAGTTAGCCACTAACCACCCCACTTAGCCACTAACACTAGGGCCCACCCACTAAATAAGCCTGGTTAACTAATTAACTTAAATAATTAGCCTAATGGGTCACTGACTGGTGGGCCCTGCTGTGTTAATTAGTATTAAGTAATAAAATTAAACCCTATTAGGGACTGTGTCACTGACCAGTGGGCTCCACTGGTCAGGTTTGACCTGGACCTGGTCCAGTTGACCTGCTGACGCAGGCATGACCTCAGCATGACGTAATAATTATTTTCTGTAATAAAATAATTCCAGGAAATGCTTTAAACTTCTAAAAATCATAGAAAATAATCTATAACTCAGATGAAAATAATTTATATATGAAAAATGATCAGAAAAATCCAATTAATCTGTTTATGCCATGATCATGCATGTTTGAACAAGTTAATCTCACCAAATAGTCCATTTTATGATTAGGATAATATATGAAATATCATTTGGAGTAAGAATTCAAACTTGTTTGAATTCCACTTCAATTAACCTGGACAATTATTCCTCTAGATCAATTCAGTACCTTAATATGCCATGTCATACATCATGATTGTTGCATTGCATTGAATATGTTCTATCTTTCTGTTTTCCGATGTTTGTTCCCCCTCGGTAGACGATGATTCTGATGATGTGAACGTTGACACTAATGAAGAGAAGTGATATCTTCAGAACTGTCAGGCAAGCAAAACCCCCTTGAGCATACTGATATCAACCCACTCCCTCGCTCCTGCTCCCGTTTACTGCATTAGGACAACAACGATTCAACTGTTACATGTCATCGGTAGTTGAACCCATTCCTTTGCATGACCTGTTTTTGCCACAGTAAATAGTTGAAACCACTTAGCATGAGTAGCAACTGTTTGAGCCTTGTTGTGCTTACTCATACATGCATGCTTACTTACTGTGCCTGCTATGCTTAGAGTCATGTCGTATCGGGTCTGATACATCTGGGTGATGAATCGGAATGGCAGTATTCATGTCCTTCTGTGTGGAAGTTATGTGTGTGAACATGATTTGGTAAAGGTAGTGATGACAGGTCATGTAGGAGTACATGGCGGATTGTCTCATCGGGACCGTCTTTAAGAACTGAGTTCTATGTTTGTCATCCAAGACAGTTACTACCACACATTGGGCCCTGAAATATGACCTCGCTCGACTTATTAACCGCTTAGACCTCTGTCCAGGAGTTGCAACTAGTTTCTGGTGTTTGTAGGGAAAGTGTTGGCGGCCGTGCATAGTGCTGCCCGACGGGGTGGACTATGATGCGGTACAGGCACAGTGGCACGGTGTACCAAGTGGCACCCGAACTGTGGGCTTGGGAACCCTGCGCACATCGTTTGAGGCCGTAGCGGAAACTTTGGTCGGACTTCCATGGGGGTTCAACCTCGGATAGGCGATAAACCTGGACTAGGGTCTTGTGTGGTTGACAGTCGTGGCCGACGCCCACGCCAGTGCTTCCGCTTGAAGGTTGCCGAGATGCATGACGTGCATATGGTGCTAAGTGGCGAGAGCATGTGTGAAGAAGTATACCCCTGCAGGGTGAAATAATCTGTTCGAATAGCCGCGTCCTCGGATATGGACTACTTGGAGAACTTATGTGGTTCATAGACAACTGAAAGTGGATACTCTAAAATACGCAAGATAAGCGTGAGTGCTATGGATGGCCTTCTCGTAGGGAGACGGAAGTGGATCCATAGTGGTGTATTGATTAGTGAATATGTGTACTCGTGTGCGCTATTCCACCTCAAAATAAAGACTTGTAGTCGTAGTATAGGTTAGCCAAGAGTCAAAGCTGGCTTGCTGCAATAAACTCCACAACCCCCTTCATTGATACTGATGCATATGTAGTTAGTTCTGATGTAAGTCTTGCTGAGTACTCTTGTACTCACGTTTGCTTAATTTATGTTTTTGCAGAGGAGACGTCAGTCTCATTAGTGATCGTTTCAACGTGAAGTTCGATGTTGACCAGGTTAGCTTGGGAATCCCAGACAGAGGGCTGGTTCCTTTGGTAGGGTCGTTGTAGCTTTTCAGGCTCCTCTAGCCACTTTTGTAGATGTCTGTACCCAGACATGTTTAACTTCCGCTTGCTTGTTTGAATGCTCTGAATGTTGGGTCCTGTGACCCCTGTTTGTAACATCTATTGTATCGGCTCTTCCGAGCCTTCTAAATAATTGTTGTATTGCTGTATGGTTATGTTGTGATGCCATAGTTATATCTATGCA
Organism: Hordeum marinum; assembly: GCA_022496015.1. NCBI lineage: Eukaryota > Viridiplantae > Streptophyta > Magnoliopsida > Poales > Poaceae > Hordeum > Hordeum marinum. The sequence goes on along the minus strand of CM039674.1, from coordinate 424,213,362 downwards.
TATCGGGCATGTCGTGCGTACGTGTGACGTGCAACGGTATGTATGGGATCCGACACCTAGTTGTGTGCCTTTAGTAGTGCTCTTTACGGGGAACTGCCTCTTTGTGCTTCCACCGAGCCTTGGTAGCTTGCTACCGCTTCGGACACATTGATTGACCGGCATGTATCCTTCTTTGCTGATGTCTCTGTCCCTTCGGGGAAATGTATCGCAGTGTAATGGAGCCCCTATAGCCTGCTATGACTCATCTACGTGCAATGATGACATTTATGTCCCACGGCGTAATGGAGTCCTTGTAGCTTGCTATGACTCGTCTACACACGCTAGAGATCGACACCTGCATTGCTGGGTTACGTATGTCTGTCCCTGTACGGATGTGCCACTTGGGTTCTACGACTAGTCATGTTGGCCCGGGTTCTTTGACATTTGAATGCTAGCGACATTTTCACATACGTGAGTCAAAAGACGCAAATGGTCCCGGCCCAGGTAAGGTGGCAGCCGTGGAGATAATCGTGCGTGAGACCGCAAAGTGATGTGATGTGTTACAAGCTGGATCCTTATGGCTTAGGATCGGGGTCCCGACAGCTTTGGTATCAGAGCCTGACTGCCTGTAGGATTACCAAGCCAAACTGGTCGATGTTGAGTCTAGAACTGCTTTAGTTATATAAGGGAATTGATTGTGGAAGGGAACGTAAGGCTCTTTTACTCCTTTCCTTGTGTCATTCTAATTCTGAGTCACCCTCTTCTTTATTCTACGGGGATTAAGAACTAGGCCTTCTCACCTATCTATTAGGAGGACGAGTTACTATGCTGGAGACCTATGGGGAAAGATGTTGTCTTCTGGATCGATGTCTCTTTAAGAATTCAATGTCATGTCGTTAGTTGTCTTGCAGGTTGCCTCATATTTCATGCCCGTACAGCTGTTATGCTGTCCGAGTTACCCAAGGTTTCTAAATTATCTGATGCAATTGCAAAACTTTTTCCTCTTGAGTCAATGTCTTTCAGGCCAGACAAAGCACACTAAATTTTGAGTTGAGGTACTATATTACCTCGACATGTTTGATAAAGATGTTTAGGAAACCGTGTTGTTTTAGTGAACCACCCAATGGTCTAGTGGCATCTTTTGTTCCCAGTGTGACAACTCTGGCCATCATTATCAAAGGCATGCTATGATGCTACTTAGTCAATAGGTATTCTGTATCTGGGCTCTTAAACCCAAGGATCATTCTGCTTATTTCCGTTGATAGTATTTGCTCGTTCCTTTAGGATATTAGTAACCTTGCTATAGTCCTCAAGATTTGTGGTATATCATTCTTCCACTACCATGAATCAGCTATGGCAGGTTCTTTGTGAACGGAAGATCACAACATGAGCCCTCTTGATGAGTTCTCCATTCCATAGTTGTGACTCTGCCAATCCTTCATTTCTGCATGGATTATCCGGAAGAAACATGTTGAACTATGTTCGACATATTCAATCTATGCATCTACAACCCAAGAAAAATCATGTGCTCTTGAGTTGCATCTACAACTCAAGAAAAATCATGTGCTCTTCAATTTTATTCTGACCGTTATCTATCAATGGATAGTCAAGAGTATGTTATGCATTGAGTTATCAATGTCATTTATTCTTGTGGTCTATCAAGCCATTCTATTCTAGAATGACTAGGAGAAGCAAACTCCCGTACCTCATCCATTTCCCGGATTGGGTCAAAGCAGTTGTATTCTGCAGATCAAATGTCAATCCAGCTTTTGCTCTGTTCTACCTTGAGGTATTACCCTCTTCATGTCAAGATTATCACGAGAACTGTACTCCCTCTTATGAAATCTTGATGTAGTAATACTTCTTGCCATCATCATTCATCTGTCGGTCTCTGTATTATTGGAAACCAGAACACCGACAAGTGAATCATGATGTGTGTAGTCAATACTCCTAGCAATGATGTTGCTTGGTAGTTAATGGACAATAATTTAATTCTTGGTGTGTTGGTTATTGAATCACCACCCTAGGAGTGGTCGTGCTACCTAGTTCATTTTCCATGGTGCACTTTTCGATCAACGAGTTAGGATTGTATTAATCTTTCGCTTTGTTGATCATATCGTCTCATCTTGAGAAGCAAGATTGTTCTCGAGCTTGTTAACATACCGGTGGATTGTGATTTTATGAATATCTTCTCGGAAGTATTACCAAGATGTTCCTTGACCGTTATGTTGAGTTCGTGATCAAGATGGTTTTTCTATAAACCATCCCGTCTCCAAGAACCCGTGTTGGATATCCCAGAACTAATTGGTTAAGCTAAACAACAACTTGGAGAGTTGGAAGATAGAAGCTTGATCTAACTTAGCTCATGATAAAAGGGATATCTTGTGTTTTGTTTTTGTATGTGTAGAAGAAAGATGATATCTTCATCGACAGATCCTCGTGACCAATTGATGCACCTATCATCTTGTTCATCCATTGATTTGAGTGTGGGATGTCGTCAAATCAAAATCAGAACCAAAGATCTTCCTAAATGTTGTGTTACTCATGAATGTATCCTCGAGCGTACACCGTTATATCTTTCGGTCTGACCAATGCTATCGCCTTGTTCTCATAAGTTGTGGAAATCCATCTACATGGTTATTTCGATGAATTGTTGTTAAACCCATTGACAACTTTTTCATCCCTTACATGACTCATGATGAACATGAGGCTAGTGTTGGAAACTTTGTAGGCATATATTCGTGTCTTGTACATGAATCTTATGCATGGTGTAAGAAGTGACTTGCTCTTGGTTCATGGGCTTATGATGCAAGTTGCCGCCATGAACTTGAGAAAGGTCGTTTTGTTTTCATTGGAATCATCCCAAGTCAGTCATGCACGTGCGAAGTATTCTATGGTTTGGTAGACTGATCATCTCCATTCCACATGCAATCCCTAGCACACCAAGCCACTGATTGAGTTGTTCAAGGAAAATAAGTTCTTTCTTAAGAGCTAATCCGGACTTATGTAAGAACTTCGCTAATTCCTAATGATGGTTCCTAACCAGAACTCGGAAGTGTTTTGTTGTAAGGTTATGTATCTTGCAATCCAGCTCAAGTTTTGGAGTTGGCTTCCGTAGTTCATTTCCCGAGAATCTCGCAACGTCATCTCTTCGACTTGTGTTGTAACATTTCACTTTTAGACATGCTGAGTCTGGAATATCCTGACACCAACCATATCTGAATCTCGGGCAGATATGATGGTTGGAACATTTTCCAAGAAGTATAATAATGGTCTCTCTGTAACCCGGCAAAGGAGTGTTGTGGATAACATACCTATCCGGAAGACCTATTATTATGATATCTTGAATCAGCAACCATAGCCACCTCCCCATGAGGTTCTCATATGACTTTTGAAAAGTTGTTTCTCATGGACCCTTTGAGATCCCGAAGTCCGACCTTTACTTGATGTTCTAGATAGTAAACCTGACCTATGATTGGGTTACACTAGTACGTCAAGGAGAACATTAGAAGCGGAGTGCTAAATGTCTCTCGGTCGATCATCCAGATTTCGCTCCTTTGGCATAGCTAAGGTGAAACCTGAGAAAGTGTTGTCTTCCTTTGCATCTGCATCCTCCATCATTATTCATCATGGTAGTATGAGGTGTTGCCAGGATCCTTGGCACGGATGTTGGTAAAATCCTGATGAATATGGAGATGCTCAAGTTCTTGAGAGCACGCTCAGACACTAGGTTATACTCTCGGTATTACTTGGAATGTGCCTTCCATCGCCGAGTTGTTTTATAGCTCGAGTTTCCATTCCGATCTGAGTATGCCATTCTTTCGAATTCCTTTAAATGATCATTGTGAATTGCCTTAGGATGGTATGAAGAGTTTCAATGATCTATGGATCAAAAGTAATTCTTTTTGCCACTTAAGGGATAATCCTACGAGTCACCTTCTCTTAGGTGTCCGTAATGGTATTATGGCAATTAACTCCTCGCTACTTTCAAACCTCTTCACCATCTGTTTTAGCGTGGAATTGTTGCCTACCAATTGAACCTCCGTCATCTGCTTCATTCATTGTTCTCAATGTGTGTCTTGTGTCTCAGCTCGAGAGATGTTATTATTTCTCATTCCATGAGTTGGTCATGAGTGCTCGAACTTCGGGAAGATCGAATCTTGTAGAGCTCTCTATCCCTGTTGTCTTTCTGTTGGATGAAGATCCCAAAGGCAAAGAAGTCAAGGTCAGCATGACGCAATGAATCAACATCTTCGAGGAGAGCAATGGGATCGTGAAGATTGTGGTAGTTGTGTCCCCTTTGTCCTCGTACCCTACGCCTGAATCTCGGGACGAGATTCTTGTTTAGTGGGGGTGAGTTGTCACAGCCCTAGAAATTGCTTGTATTAGTTTCATCATGGCATCAGGTTTATTTTCAAATGAACTTGAAATGGGGATGACAAACCCTAGCACATCCTCAAATAACAAAAATTTCAACAATTGAATTTTCAATGATTCCAAAATGCTCTTCAAAAATGTTCACTGTTTCTGGTAAATGTTGGCAACAACATATTAGGGGACATCTTAATTTTCAAACAAATATAGCATTTTAAAATACTCATTAATGCTACTGAAATCAATTAATAAAGCATTATAAATATGATAGTTGTCTAAAAATGCCCAAATCTTTTGTGGAAATTTGAAATAATCAGACTATATTTCATAAAATATTGGGCATTCTTGTGCTAGGTATTTTGGCCTCACAAAAATTAAAAGAAGATTGTCAGAATAAAAGAAAACAGGAATTAAAAAAAATAAAGAAGGAAAGAGGCCCACCTGGACTTACCTGTGCAGTCACCGGACTAGCCCAGCCCACCAGGGGCAGGGGAGTCTTCCTCCTCGCGCTAGTAGGCAGAGGGGAAGGCAGCCACGGCGTCGTGCGTGCTCGCCACGCCGGGAGCAGCCTGTCTGCTTCCCAGGCCAGCGAGGCGATGGGGATGAGTCCCACGCCGTCTGGATCCCTCCCTCCCTTCCATTTCTTTCTTCCCCTCGCTCCTCTCTGCCGCCTCCTCCCCATGACCGAGCCGCCATGGTCGTGCCCCGTTGCCATCGCACCCGTAGCTGCGCCGTTTCCCCGAGCCGCTCCCGAGCTCCGCCAAGACCTCCTCGACCTCTCTAAGGAGCCAGCCATCACCGGGAGACCCATGAAGCCGAGACTGCCGCCATCTTCTTCGCCTCCGGTCTCCGGACGCCGTCGTTGATTCGCGCCGCTTCGGTCGTCCCCGAGCCCGTTGGCCAGCCGTTCGACTCCCTGTGAGCCTCCCCGTTCTTCCCCTCTCTCCTCGTGGTCCTCCCCGTCCTCTAGCCGCTAACCTCGCCATTGCCGAACTCCGGTCATCGCCGTAGTCGACGCCATGTTCGAACTTGACCTCCCCGCGTCCTCCCGTTGCCCCTGATGGATGCGGCCCTTCCCCAGCTGCCTGTAGGTGGCCTCCGCTGCCCAAATGGTCGCCGGAGGAGGATTTCCAGTGATCCCCGCCGTCTCGACTCGCCGCCGCCGGCCTCCCTCCGTTAAAGCCGACGTGGCCGGGTTAGTTAGCCACTGACCACCCCACTTAGCCACTGACACTGGGGCCCACCCACTAAATAAGCCTGGTTAACTAATTAACTTAAATAATTAGCCTAATGGGTCACTGACTGGTGGGCCCTGCTGTGTTAATTAGTATTAAGTAATAAAATTAAACCCTATTAGTGATTGTGTCACTGACCAGTGGGCTCCACTGGTCAGGTTTGACCTGGACCTGGTCCAGTTGACCTGCTGACGCAGGCATGACCTCAGCATGACGTAATAATTATTGTCTGTAATAAAATAATTCCAGGAAATGCTTTAAACTTCTAAAAATCATAGAAAATAATCTATAACTCAGATGAAAATAATTTATATATGAAAAATGATCAGAAAAATTCAATGAATCTGTGTATGCCATGATCATGCATGTTTGAACAAGTTAACCTCACCAAATAGGACATTTTATGATTAGGATAATATATGAAATATCATTTGGAGTATGAATTCAAACTTGTTTGAATTCCACTTCAATTAACCTGGACAATTATTCCTCTAGATCAATTCAGTACCTTAATATGCCATGTCATACATCATGATTGTTGCATTGCATTGAATATGTTCTTTCTTTCTGTTTTCCGATGTTTGTTCCCCCTCGGTAGACGATGATTCCGACGATGTGAACGTTGACACTAATGAAGAGAAGTGATATCTTCAGAACTGTCAGGCAAGCAAAACCCCCTTGAGCATACTGATATCAACCCACTCCCTCGCTCTTGCTCCCTTTTACTGCATTAGGACAACAACGATTCAACTGTTACATGTCATCGGTAGTTGAACCCATTCCTTTGCATGACCTGTTTTTGCCACAGTAAATAGTTGAAACCACTTAGCATGAGTAGCAACTGTTTGAGCCTTGTTGTGCTTACTCATGCATGCATGCTTACTTACTGTGTCAAAAACAGAACAGTCTGTAGAAATCTGTAAACTTCGAATACTTATGAAACTCTAAAAATTCTGAAAACTTAGTAAAATCAGGGAAATTTGTATATAAATCTTTTGTAAAAATTTCAGATCAATTATACTCTCTTAAAAAATTAGAAAATTCCTGGACTGAGCACAAAAGTTTCTGTTTTTCAACAAGATCAAATCAACAACTACCATAGATCACCCCAAAGGTTTTACTTGGATCAAACACTAATTAAAACATCAAAACAAAATTACTACAAAATTAATAGTGTGAAAAAAACACCAAAACAGAAGCAAAAAGCAAAAAGCAAAATAAAATTGGGTTGCCTCCCAACAAGCGCTATTGTTTAACGCCCCTAGCTAGGCAAAACACAATAGATCTAGGTATTGTCATCTTTGGTATGTAATCCATAAGTAGCTCTCATGATAGATTCATAAGGTAATTTTTTTCTAGGAAAGTTTTACATGCCTTTCCTTAATGGAAATTGGAATCTAATATTCCCTTCCTTCATATCAATAATTGCGCCAATCGTTCTAAGGAAAGGTCTACCAAGAATAATAGGACATGTAGGATTGCAATCTATATCAAGAACAATGAAATCTATATGCACGTAATTTCTATTTGCAACAATAAGAACATAATTTATCCTTCCCATAGGTTTCTTTATAGTGGAATCCGCATGATGCAAATTTAAGGAAAAATCATCAAATTCACGGAAACCTAGCACATCACTTAAGGTTTTTGGAATTGTGGAAACGCTAGCACCCAAATCACACAAAGCATGGCACTCATAATCTTTAATCTTAATATTAATAGTAGGTTCCCACTCATCATATAGCTTTATAGGTATAGAAATTTCGAACTCAAGTTTTTCTCCAAAAGCTTTCATCATAGCATCAACAATATGTTTAGTAAAAGCTTTGTTTTGATTATAAGCATGAGGAGAATTCAACATGGATTGCAACAAGGACATACAATCAATAAAAGAGCATCTATCATGATTAAAGTCCTTTAAATCCAAAAGAGTGGGTTCATTGCTATTTAAAGTTTTGACCTCTTCAATCCCACTTTTATTAGCAAGATCTATAAACTCCGAATCATTAGGACTTCTTTTAAATAAAGTTGACTCATATCCGGTCCCATATTTATCAAGATTAACATTGTAAAACAAAGATTCAATAGGAGTCACATCAATCACTTTAAGATCTTCATCAATATTATCACGAGAACACACTTTTTCAAGCCATTCATGCTTAGCACGTATTCTAGCGGTTCTTTCCTTACAATGATCAACAGAAATTCTCATAGCTTTTAAAGACTCATTAATATAATGCTTGGGTGGAATAAATCTAATTTTTAAAGAATCAATCTCAAGAGAAATTCTATCAACGTTCCTAGCCAAATCATCAATCTTGAGCAATTTTTCTTCAATCATAGCATTGAAACCTTTTTGCATACTAATGAATTCTTTAATATTATTCCCAAGATCAAAGGGCATCATATTATATTTTACATAAGAATTTTTGTAGGAATCACCATAATTATTAGAGGAATTACTAGGAAATGGCCTAGCATTGAAATTGCCTCTATAAGCCTTATTACCAAAATTGTTCCTACCAACAAAATTCGCATCCATAGATTCATTATTATTTTCAATCAAAGAAGACATAGGCATATCATTAGGATCAATAGGAGCACTCTTACTAGCAAACAATTTCATCAATTCATGCATCTTTTCACTCAAAGTATTAATCTCTTCAATAGTATGCACCTTTTTACTAGTAGGAGATCTTTCAATGTGTCCTTGAGAGGAATTTGCCATAATATTATCTAGGAGTTTAGTAGCTTCTCCTAATGTGATTTCCATAAAAGTACCACCCACGGTGGAATCTAAGAGATTCCTAGAAGCAAAATTCAATCCAGCATAGAAAATTTGTATAATCATCCATAAACTCAAACCATGCGCGGGGCAATTCCTAATCATAAGTTTCATCCTTTCCCAAGATTTTGCAACATGCTCATGATAAAGTTTCTTAAAGTTCATTATATCGTTCCTAAGGGAGATGATTTTAGCGGGCAGAAAGTACTTGGAAATAAAAGCATCTTTACACTTATTCCATGAATCAATACTATTTTTAGGCAAAGATGAAAACCAAGTTTTAGCACGATCTCGTAGTGAGAATGGGAATAGCTTCAATTTAACAATATCATTATCCAGATCTTTCTTCTTTTGCATATCACACAACTCAACGAAAGTATTTAGATGGGATGCGGCATCTTCATTAGCAAGGCCGGAAAAATGTTCTTACATAACAAGATTGAGCAAAGCAGTATTAATTTCATAAGATTCCGCACTAGTGGCAGGAGCAATCGGAGTACTAATAAAATCATTATTATTAGTATTGGAAGTCACACAACTTGGTATTCTCTTGAGTCATCGTGACAAAGCAAGCAATCTAGCACTTCAAGCAAGCAAAAAAGCAAACTAAAAGACGAACGAAAAAGGGTGAATAAAAAGGCAAATCTTTTTGGTATTTTCTGAAAATCGTTTTAGAAGTGGGGGAGAGGAAAACAAGAGGCAAATGGCAAATAATGTAAATACAAGAGATGATTTTGTGACGGGTACTTGGTAGGCTTGATGTAGATCTCCCCGGCAACGGCGCTAGAAATCCTTCTTGTTACTTCTCGAGCATGCGTTGGTTTCCGTGAAGAGGAACGGGTGGTGCAGCAAAGTAGATAAGTATTTCCCTCACATGTTGAGAACCAAGGTATCAATCCAGTAGGAGATACAAGCAAGTCCCCAATAGGTGTACCTACACAAAGAATCAAACTCTTGCAGCCAACGCTATAAAGGGGTTGTCAATCCCTTCACGGTTACTTGCAAGGATGAGATCTGATAGAGATAAATTGCTTGAACGGAAAGTAAAACAAAAGGTAAAAATAATGCAGCAAAATATTTTTGGTATTTTTTGTTTTAGATCTGAAAGTATAAGATGGAAAATTGACCCGGGGGCCATAGGTTTCACCAGAGGCTTCTCTCATGATAGGAAGTATTACGGTGGGTAAACAAATTACTGTCAAGCAATTGATAGAAAAGCGAATAATTATGAAGATATACAAGGCAATGATTATGCATATATGCATCACATCTGTGTCAAGTAGACCGAAACGATTCTGCATCTACTACTGTTACTCTACACATCGATCGACTCCTGCCTGCATCTAGAGTATTAAGTTCATGAAGAACAAAGTAACGCATTAGGTAAGATGATATGATGTAGAGGGATAAACTCAAGAAATATGATGAAAACCCCATCTTGTTATCCTTGATGGCAACAATACAATATGTGCCTCGCTACCCCTACTTTGTCACTAGGTGAGGACACCGCAAGATTGAACCCAAAACTAGGCACTTCTCCCATTGCAATAATTACCAATCTAGTTGGCCAAACCAAACCAATAACTCGAAGAGACTTGAAAAGATATGAAAGCATGCATATAAGACTTCATAAAAGACTCAAATAATATTCATGGATAATCTGAACATAAACCCACAATTCATCGGATCTCGACAAACACACCGCAAAAGAGTATTACATCGGATAGATCTCCATGAAGATCATGAAGAACATGGTATTGAAGAGCAAAGAGAGAGAAGAAGCCATCTAGCTACTAGCTATGGACCCGAAGGTCTATGGTGAACTACTCACGCATCATCGGAGGGGCAATGGAGTTGAGGTAGATGCCCTCCGTGATCGAATCCCCCTCCGGCAGATTACCGGAAAAGGCTCCAAGATTCGATCTCTCAGGAACGGAGGCTTCTGGCGGCGGAAAAGTGTTTTCGTGGCTCGTTATGATGTATAGGGAATATTTGGGAATTTATAGGCCAAACATTAGGGTTAGGAGGGCTGTCGTGGGCTCACAAGCCTGCAGGGCGCGCCCTACACCCCTAGGCACGCCCCTAGGGGTTGTGGCCCCACGGTGGCTCTCCTGCCTTGGTCTCCAAGATTGGTGGTTTCCTTCTGGTCCAGAAAACATCATTCTGAAGGTTTTATTCCGTTTGGACTCTGTTTAATATTCCTTATCTTCAATTCTCAAAAACAAGGAAAAAACAGAAACTGGCACTATGTTCTAGATTAATAGGTTAGTCCCAAAAATAATATAAAATAGCATATTAATGCATATAAAACATCCAAAATAGATAATATAATTGCATGGAACAATCAAAAAATATAGATACATTGGAGACGTATCAGACGCTACCACTGGAACATGGAGAGAGGGCTGCCACCCCACCGCGCCATGCTCGAAGAGTTGTGTCGTTGTTTTCTCACAACAGATGCCATGAGGAGGCTTATCGAGAGTGGTTGGGGCCGATGGACGCCGGTGGACTCCGGGGGCGGGATCGGGGACAAACAGCACGAGACACACGATGTACCCAGGTTCGGGGCCCTTCGTGGGAGGTAACACCCCTAGTCTTGCTAGTCTGGTTGATAAACCGAGGGGGGCTACAATGGTGCTCCTTGAGCTGTATGGTAGAGGACGAAGAAGGGGCTAGCTCGCCTGCCTTGCCTCTCTATGTGAATGTGTGTGTGAGAGTGTGTGGATTGATCGCCCCATGCATGGGGAAGCCCCGGGGGTTCTATAGGCCAACCCCTCGGATTGCAATATGAGTAGAAGGCGCCAAAGGGCCCCAGTTAGCGGCCTCTCTAGCTGGCCAAGGGGCCCCCAGCTGAAGGGTCTTGTCGTTGATAGGGACCGCTGGCTATGGGGTCCCGTCGGAGCCGATGGGGGGCCCGCCTAGTAGGTCCCCGTGCCCATCACGTCGCGGCACGGGTCATCCTTCGGGGCGTCGTCTTGCGGTGGCTGGCCGTGGTCAGCTGTACGGCCTGTGGCACTTTAGCCATGCCGGGGCAGGTAATGGAGTGGTTGAGGGCATGTCGGCATTGTGTCGTGTGCCCGGTCGTAGTCAGCCAGGGTTAGAGGCACTATTGCCTCCATTGTGGCCATGCGAGCGCTGACCCCCGACGATACGGGGGCCACTGTAGCCACACGTGCCCTGACCGCGGTACGTGTAGCACTGCCAGCTAGAGAGCCAGGCATCTCTGCCTCTAGCCAGCCGGCCTGTCGCAGCCGGCTACGTGGAGCCGGACTACAGGGGGAAGCGGCTTGTCCTGTAGTCATTTCGAAAAGTTGGAGTAAAGGCCTGGCCGAGGCTACCCAGGGTTATCCACCCGTCAGTAGTCCCCGAAGCAGGGGAGGCCCGTCTGTGGTCTACGGCAGACCTCGCCGGCTTGAGTCTTGTGTTCTTGTATTATGCGCGATCCCGGAGCCGGAAGACGCGGGAGAGCGTCGGCCGGCTATGTAGCCGGACGACGCTTCGTAGGACACCTTGAATACCCCAACGGGCAGAGGAGACGTGCCACGTGGGGGAGCGCAGGGGGCCGCGGCCTGACAGACCATGCGGAGGACAAGACCGAGCCGGGTAGCGGGGCCCACTTCGACCGCGGCCTCGGCCCACGCGCGCGGATCTTCTGCGGCCCGGGCCGTCGGCTGGCATCCCCAAAATGCATTAATGCCCTTCCCGCGCGTGGCAGAAGTAGTGGGGATCGTGCGACGGATCCGCTCCCCACTACCTCCGCATTGGGGTTCAAATGGGGGGAGAGGATCAGAACGGTGCATACGTTTCCTCCACCCCAGTGCTTCGTCTTCGTCGCCCTCCCTTCCCTATTGAGAGAGAGAGAGCGGAGGCCGCACGCTCGCCGCACCACCGTTCACCGTCACCGGGAGTCGCACGCAACCGAGCCCTTCGTGCCCCGCCGCCTTGGCCACGAAACCCTTGAGGGTAATGGCGAGCAAGGGGGCTTGGGATGGCAGCGATGTCGATGAGCATTTCATCGAGCACCTCCATCACCGCTACAAGCTGCCGCCAGCGGAGCACCTAGAGGCACGCATCGCCGAAGCGGACGCGTCGACCCCGCGAGAGGGCGAGGTGGTGGTTTTCATCGAACACTTCCTTCGTGGGCTTAACCTGTCGTCGAGCATGTTCTTCCGGCGGCTCCTCTCATGTTTTGGACCGCAAACGCATCACATGGCTGCCAACGCCGTCCTACAGCTGGCGGCGTTTGTCACCCTCTGTGAGGGCTTCCAGGGGGTGGAACTGAACCACGACCTCTGGTGCCGACTCTTCTACCTCAAGCGCCAGACGGTAAAGAGCTCGGCAACCGGTCAGAAGGTCATGACCGCCCGCGGAGCTGCTCTGATCCACTTCCGCATCGGAGCCGGGTTCCCGCAGCTCCCCTTCGTGAAGAACATGCAGGATTCTTCTACGTGAAGAACATGAAGCCAAAGGAGGACTACATCAACCTCCCCGACTTCATCGACCAGCCGCCAGTCGTGATGCAAAACTAGGGGACACCATCGCCCCAGAACCCTGAGACGGCGGACCGGCTCTATGAGCGGCTAGTGGTGATGACCAGGATGGAGGGGTTGACGGCCGCGGACCTCTTGGCCACGATGGTGGCGCGTCGGGTGCAACCGCTGTAGCGCCAGCCGCACCTCATCTGCCGGATGAGAGGGCGGCATGACCCTTACCGGCTCTCCACCAAAGAGCCGAAGGCGGTGCCGGTGGCGAGGAGGGTGAACCCTATCTTGGCCGCCAAGATGGATGAGGGCGAATGGCTATGGGGGAAGGTCCCGTACAGCCGGGACCATCCGGCTCCGCGAGTACGTGACGAGCCGTCCCCCACCCTTTTTTCTTTTGAAGCCGGCGCCTCTCCTCGGCCTGACGATGGAGGGATTCTCTTGCATGCAGGTCTTCCCTCAAATACATAACTACGGGGAGACGGCTGCCGATGTGGCAGAGTCTGACCCCGAGGAGATCCAGGACACCGACGACATGGAGTCGACCAAATCAGAGTGAGCCGGCGCGTCCAGCGCCGGCGGGACGGAGATGAGGTGACCGAGTCAGCAGGTGAGTTCCTTCCCTAATCACTTGTGGGACTAGACCGATGACGACACTGAAACGAGGGACATGTATAATGCAATGGCCCCGGAGGACCCCGAAGCCTCGGGGGATGACACCACGGCACCGAGGAGGCACGTTTGCTGACACCGCGAGCCCATCTAGGGCGATGCAGCCACAATTGACAGGGGGAAGCAGCCAGGCCGCTCCAGGCCGGCCCCCAAACGAGCTGCCAATGGGCAGCCGGGTGGCAGCCGTGGAGGCAGCAGGAAGAAGCTACGGGTCACCCGGACAGGTCCTGTCAAGCGGGCGATCCCGGTTACCATCGGGTAAGTTGTTTTCTTCTTTCTAAGAACTTGCTTGTTTTTGATTCGGCCTCCTTTTCTAATCTTGTTCATCCAGGGAGTTGCGTGCCCTCGGGAGGGCCACGGCCGTTGAGACAGTGGGACAGCCGCTGAACACCATTGAGGAGAGGGAGCGTGAGGCGTGGCGGGACCTCGAGGCGGACAAGCGGGAGCGGTGCGAAGAGTAGCACCGCTCATGAGAGGAGGTGGCGCAAAAGCAGCCGTCGGGAAGGGCCAGCGTGGAGGCGACCGACCAGTCATGGGAGCCTTTTCCCCTTGGCCAGGTGCGGAGGTCCAAGGACAAGCACAACCCCGTGCGGCGGGGAGAGGCGGATGCGTGGGCCGAGGACAAAGCGTGTGCGGCCGCGAGCGAGGCGGACGCCACCGAAGGGGTGGAGCTGGCAGCAACACGGCCCCATCAGGGGCGGATGATGTGCCGCCGAGAGCGGAGGAGTGCCCAGAAGTTGTCATTCTGGGCCAGAGGTCCTGGCTCTAGAGGCGCCCCAAAGGCGGAGATCCAAGATCAAGACTGCGTCGCCCGGGGGGCGGACACCCCGGGCTCGTTAGTTGGGGCACCCAAAACCATGGTGCCGGGAAGGGTGGCCATCAACGATGCGCCGAGCGCCCTTGGGGCAGCGGTGGGTGTTGTCGTCGTGGAATTTGCCGCCTGCCGCCCAGACGGCGCAAGAGGCCCAGGCCGCCAACAACCAACTGGTGCACCTTGAGCAATCCGTCGCGGTAAAGGCTCGAAGCCTTGTATTTTGCTTGGTTTTTTCCAGTGGGGGTGCGTTAGTGCACCCACTGGGTGTAGCCCATGAGACTCAGGCCGGTTGCAACGCAGGCGGGTCGAGTCTAATGGCGTCTTTGCTTCTATGTTCTTTGCAGGCTGCACACAACTGTCGGGTGGCCGCATACAACACGCTGCTAGGCTTGTACCGCGGGGCCGAGAGTCGGTTGTCTATTTTGTTTGCAGAACTACAAGGTAAGGTTCTTGCGAATTTCCAGTGGGGGCACCCGAGCGCACCCACTGGGTGTAGCCCCTGCGATTTAGGCCGGTTGCTCCGGAGGAGGGCTGAATCCCTTTCTTTATTTGCTTTCTGACAGAGGCATCCTCATCCCAGGCAGCTACCCACGCCGAGACAGTCAACCTCCGTCGCCAGGTGGTGCAGCTTGGCGAACGGCGGGACCTCCTGACCGCGGAGTGCGATCGGCTCCGCTAGGAGGCGGATCAGGCACATGCGGAGAAGAAAGAGCGTGAGGCAGCCCACCGCCAAGAGCTGGAGGAGCGGGAGGTGACTGTTTGCCGGGAGTCGGAGGAGCAGGAGACGGCTCTCCGCCAGGATTTGGAGGCCAAGGACGCCTCGCTGGCGAAGGAGGCCGAGGAGGCACAAACGGCCCAGGCCGAGCACGAGCGTCGGCTCCAGGAGTGGTTGGCTAGGGAGGCCGCACTGTAGGAGCAAGGGCACGAGGTGGACCGGCTTGTGGCCGGTAAGTTTCGTTGTCTTGCTTTTCTTTGCGTGTTTCTTTTAGGGTTCTTGATTTCCTTCGTTGTTCATCCCGCATCCCCTTCTCCCTTAGGGATTTTCCCGGGCACACAGGGGGTCACGAAGGCGGACGTGGAGGCCCACCGCGAGGACCAGCGGGCGTAGGGAGTCCCCATAAAGAAACTTGCTGCCTGGACGCTAGATGAGTTGGGGATCACCACCAAGGTGTGTCTAACCGAGGTGGTTCGGGCCCTGAAGCGGCTCCAGGCAACCGACACAACGCTGGTTCGCACCCTCTGACCAGACACGGTAGAGTCGAACTCCATGAGTTGGCTGTCGAGGTGGCTAGAATTTAGGACCGCGCGGGTGAATGCCTGGAGAGCCTCCGCCACGCACGCCGAAGCTGCCATGGCAATTCGCATTGCTAGGTCATGGCACCCCGAGCTGGACTTGGGGCTGCTTATGGCCTAGCGCACCGACACCGATGCGGAGCTGGAGGCGGTCGCTGATGCGCTGGCCGTGTGGGCCAATGACCTCACGTCCTTCGCCACGCGGGATGAGTACGTCGTGGAGCGCACGACAAACGACGAGGTGATCCCGGAGGACCCGTTCACGCTCGCCCTTGACGACCTGGAAGGTAGTGCCGCAGAGACGGGCGACAGAGATGCCGGGTCCAGCACCGACGACTACGCCGACTCCGAGCTGGCTCAGGACTTGGACACGGGAGCTGACATGGAGCGTGTCGTGGCCAAGGATGGGGCCTCTACCTCAGCCGCCGTGGAGGATGCCGGGGGAGAAGACGGCGCCGACGCTATTTAGGACCTTCTTTCTTTCCTATATTTTGTTAGACTGCAATTCCACCCACTTGGGGTGTAAATGTAATGAACTTGTGGGCGTGGGCGGTTCACGCTTTTTGTGTATATAAGTTTATGATTTTGGTTGCTAAAGTTTTTTATGCGTGCCAGCCCGGCCTTAGCCTTTTGCCCTTTTGGCTCCGTCTGCCCAAAACCATGTCCCTTCGGTATCGGCCCTGCCAGCTGGACAACCGGGAGCCGGTCTATAGCTGGGACAACAGGAGCTTGTGCTTGAGGTGGGTGCCATCATGGCAGCCCTCAATGAAGTACAGGATGGCATGCACCTCGTGTACCTCCTCGTAGGAGTTGCGGAGCTTAGTCCATCGAGTGAGGTAGACGCGGAGGGCCTCATCCAGGCCCTGGACGCACATGGCCAGCTCAAGGGGATGATCGGGCCGCTTGTAGGTGTTGGTGAAGTTGCGAACAAACGCCTCCTTGAAGTCCGTCTAGGTGTTGATGTTGCCGGCTGATAGGCTATTGAGCCAAGTCCAGGCCAAGCCGATCAACATGAGGGGGGCGTAGCACACGGCTATGCGCTTGTTTTCGCATGGTGATGCCGACTACAATGGTGTAGTCGATCAGCCAGTCCTCTGGCTTGGTGCTGCCATTGTACTTCGGGGTGTCATGAGGGGGAGTTAAGCCAGTCGGGAACGGCTTGTTGTAGATCCGGGGGCCAAAACACATTGGCCGGAACGAGCCCTCCTCTTTGAGGAGGGCCGACTGCACTATCCGGTCGATGCGGGTAAGGGCATCGTTCTTGCTCTGGGGGACGCGTAGGCCAAGGCGAGCCGCGAGATTGGGTCGAACTGTCGGGGCAGGTGAGTGCGCGCGCTCCCGTTGCGGGGGCGGGGTGTGGGCACGCGAGCGCCGGCCGTCCTCATTCGGCCCGTTGGTGCGTCGGCTGGTGACAGCTGGCGGCTCGTTCGCGTACTAGGATCGCGCACCACGGGAGCCGGGGCCGTGCCGGGTGAAGCCATGAAGCGAGGAGTCTTGTTGGACCGGTCGACGCATGCCGGCTGCCAGCATGACATCTCCCTCAGGAGGCGGGACCTCGAAGCCGAGGTTGATGTGGTCGAGTCGGGCCTGTTGTGCATTGGCGGTGTTGATGAGCTCTTGAATGTGTTGGTCTTGCTGGGTGCGCTCCTCGCCCTCCAAGCCGGCCAGGTCAGCGTAAGCCACCTGGGGCGACCCTCATGTTCGCCACCGGGGTAACATAGGTGGCCAGCCTGCCATGGAGGATTTCCGTGACCACGCGGCCGCGACCGCGGACATTGTTCTACCGGCTGGGCTTGTCGTTAGCCGGGGTGAGGTCGTAGGCGGAGTTATACTCCCACTACATGGATATCATCCGGCGCTTGTCCATAGAGAGGTCGGTGGCCCGTGAGAACAGAAGTTGGCGTGCCGCCTCCAGCTCGTTCGTAGTCGTAGCTAGGTTGGTTGTCGGTGCGATGGGGGTGCTCACGCCCTGAAGAGCGGAGCCGATGGGGTCGGAGATGCCAGCACCGGCGGTTGCGACGGACGCTAGTGTGTCCGCCCTGCCACGGTGGGAAGACGTGGAGGAGCTGATGTTCAGTACCTCCGCGAAGACGTGGAAGTCACGCGCGTCATCACTAGTGGTTCCGCCGGTGCATGGGGGCGGGTCGCATCAGTCGAGCACCATGCTGGGGTACTCGTCCTATGTCGGCACGTGTCGAGACGCAGCCTGGCGGAGAGCATGCAGAGGCTTCTATGTTGAGGAACGTTGCATGGGAAACATAAAATTTCCTATGCACATGCAAGATCTATCCATGGGGATGATCATCTATGAGAGGGAGAGTGGATCTACTTAGCCTTGTAGATCGCTAAGCGGGAAGCGTTAAGAAACGCGGTTGATGTAGTCGAACGTCTTCGCGATCCAAATCGCCGAGCATCCCGCAATCCCATCACGATCCATCTCGTGGTTCAATCACGATCTGTCCCGCAATCCCATCACGATCCGTCCCGCAATCCAATCATGAATCATCTCGCGATCTTGATCACGGTCCTTCCGATCTAGCACCGAACGAACGGCACCCCCGCGTTCAGCACACGTACAGCTCGATAACGATCTCCGCCTTCTTGATCCAGCAAGAGGGATCGGAGAGGTAGATGAGTTCTTCGGCAGCACAACGGCGTGGTGGCGATGGCGGTGAACTAGTCATGCAGGGCTTCGCCTAAGCACCGCAGAAATAATCTAGAGGAGAAACAGATCTAGAGGAAGAAGAGGGCAGCACGTGGCAATTAGGGTTAGCTTTCCCATCTAAATCCTCTAGTATATATAGGAGGGAGGGAGGGGAGGAGGCAGCCTCAAACCCTCCAAAGTTGGCCGAAATTGGAGATGGAGGAGTCCAACTCCAATCCTATCAGGAGTAGGATTCCTCCTTTCCACTTGGAAACTCTTTCCACCTCTCCACGTTTGGATTTTTTTCCTTCTCAAACCGCATGGGCTTTAGTGGAGGCTTCGGCCAGCCCACTAGGGGATGGTTTGTCCCCTCCCACAGCCCATGAGGCCCCTCAGGGTGTGACACCCCTCCCGATGGTCCCTCGGTACCCTCCCGACACTCTTGGTACACTACCGATGAGCCCGAAACTTTTCCAGTGACCAAAAACAGGACTTCCTATATATCAATATTTACCTCCAGACCATTCTGGAGCTCCTCGTGACATCCAGGATCTCATCCAAGACTCCAAAAAACCTTCGGTCACCACCATACATAACTCTATACTACCGAAACGTCACCGAACCTTAAGCGTGCAGACCTCGCGGGTTCGAGAACAATATAGACATGACCGAGACACCTCTACGGTCAATAAACAATAGTGGGACCTGGATGCCCATATTGGTTCCTACATATTCTACGAAGATCTTTATCAGTCGAACCTCTATATCAAGGATTCAGTTAATCATGTATGATGTTCTCTTTGTTCTTCGGTATGTTACTTGCCCGAGATTCGATCGTCGGTATCTCTATACCTAGTTCAATCTCGTTACTGGCAAGTCCCTTTACACATTCTGTAATACAAGATCTCGTGGCTAACTCTTTAGTCACATTGCTTGCAAGGCTTATAGTGGTGTTGTATTACCGAGTGGGCCCTAAGATACCTCTCCGTCACACGGAGTAACAAATCACAGTCTTGATCCATGCCAACCCAACAGACACCATCGGAGATACCTGTAGAGCACCTTTATAGTCACCCAGTTATGTTGTGACATTTGATACACACAAGGTACTCCTCCGATGTCAGTGAGTTGCATGATTTCATGGTCATAGGAACAGATACTTGACATGTAGAAAACTATAGCAATAAACTGACACGATCATATGCTACGTTTATAGTTTGGGTCTTGTCCATCACGTCATTCTCCTAATGATGTGATCCCGTTATCAAATGACATCTCATGTCCATGGCTAGGAAACCTTAACCATCTTTGATCAACGAACTAGTTAACTAGAGACATACTAGGGACATGGTGTTGTCTATGTACCCACACATGTATATGAGTTTTTGATCAATACAATTCTAGCATGGACAATAAACGATTATCATGAACAAGGAAATATGATGATAAATAATTTATTATTGCCTCTAGGGCATATTTCCAACAGTCTCCCACTTGCACTAGAGTCAATAATCTACCTCACATCGCTATGTGATTTGTTATGAATCTCACACCCAATGAGTTCTGGGGTTCGATCATGTTTTGCATGTGAAAGAGGTTTTAGTCAACAGGTCTACGGCATTTAGAACTGCATGTACTTTGCAAATATCTATGTCATATTGTAGACACTGCTACCACTCTCCACTAGGATCTATTCCAAATGGCTACTCCACTATACATATCTGGATTGCTACTAAGAGTCATCTCGATTGGTGTTAAAGCTTGCATCGATGTAACCCTTTACGACAAACTCTTTATCACCTCCATAATAGAGAAATATTTCCTTAGTACTCTAGTTACTAAGGATAATTTTGACCGCCGTCCAGCGATCCACTCCTAGATCACTCTTGTACCCCTTGACAAACTCATGGCAAGGCACACACGAGTGTTGTACACAACATGGCATACTATATAGAGCCTATGGATAAAGCATAGGGGGCGACCTTCGTCCTTTCTCTTTCTTCTACCATGGTCAAGCTTTGAGTCTCACTCAACTCCACACCTAACAAATCAGGCAAGAACTCCTTCTTTGACTGATCCATTTTGAACTCTTTCAAAATCTTGTCTAGGTATGTACTCATTGAAAGTCTCATCAAGCATCTTGATCTATCTCTATAGATCTAGATGCCCGATAATTAGGTAGCTTTATCCAGGTCTTATTTTGAAAAACTCTTTTCAAACAACCGTTTATGCTTTCCAGAAATTCTACATCATTTCCGATCAATAATATGTCAACCACATATGCTTGTCAAAAATTATATAGTGCTCCCACTCACTTTCTTGTAAATACAAGTTTCTCATAAACTTTGTATAAATCCAGAAACTTTGATCACCTCATCAAAGCATATATTCCAACTCCGAGATGCTTGCTCCAGCCCATAGAAGGATCGATGGAGCTTGCACACCTTTTAGTATCCTTAGGACTGACAAAACCTTATGCTTGCATCACATACAACCTTTCCTTAGGTAAACCGTTAAGGAAACGATGTTTTGAAATCCATCTGCCAGATTTCATAACTAAAAAATGCAGCAACTGCTAACATAATTCCAATAGACTTTTAGCATCGCTACGGGTGAGAAAGTCTCATCGTAATCAACTCCTTGAACTTGGCGGAAACTTCTTTGCGACAAGTCGAGCTTTATAAATGGTGACATTCACCATCAGCGTCTGTCTTCATTTTTAAAATCCATTTGTACTCAACGGTCTGCCGTTCAACGAGCAAGTCTACCAAAGTCCATACTTGGTTTTCATACATGGATCCTTTCTCGGATTTCATGGCTCCTAGCCATTTGTTGGAATCCGGGCCCAACATCGCTTCTCCATAGCTCGTAGGCTCATCGTTGTCCAACAACATGACCTCTAAGACATGGTTATTGTACCACTCAGGAGCAATACGTGCCCTTGTCGACCTAGGAGGTTTGATAATAGCTTGATCCGAAGCTTCATGCTCATCATCATCAACTTCCTCTTCAACTGATGTAGGCTCCATAGAAACATCTTTCTGCGCTGCGCTACTCTCTAGTTGAAGCAAAGGTTCAACAACCTTATCAAGTTCTATCTTCCTCCCACTCAATTATTTCGAGAGAAACTCTTTCTTGAGAAAGGACCCGTTTTAGCAACAAACACTTTGTGCTTGGATCTAAGATAGAAGGTTTACCCAACTATTACGTTAGGGTATTCTATGAAGATGCATTTGTCTGCTTTGGATTCGAGCTCATTAGGTAAAACCCTTTTTCACATAAGCGTTGCAGCCCCAAACATTAAGAAATGATAGCTTAGGTTTTTGTCAAACCAAAATTCATACGGTGTCATCTCAACGGACTTAGATGGTGCCCTATTTTAAAGTGAATGTAGTTGTCTCTAATGCATAACCTCAAAACTATAGTGGTAAATTGATAAGAGACATCATAGTTCGCACCATCTACAATAGAGCATGACTATGATGTTCGAACACACCATCACACTATGGTGTTCCAGGTGGCGTGACTTGTGAAACAACTTTCATATTGTCTTAAGTTGTATACCAAACTCGTAACTCAGATATTCACCTCCATGATCATATCGTAGACATTTATATCTTCTTTTTACAATGATCTTAAACTTCACTCTGAATTTGCTTAAACTTTTCAAACATTTCAGACTTGTGTTTCATTAAGTAAATATACACTATATCTACTCAAATCATCAGAGAAGGTAAGAAAATAACGATATCCACCACACACTACAAGACTCATTGGACTGTATACATCAACATGTATCATTTCCAATAAGTCACTTGCCCGTTCCATCAAGTCGAAAAACAGGATTTTAGTCATCTTGCCCAAGAGGCATGGTTCGCATGTCTTAATCGATTCAAAATCGAATGAGTCCAAAGATCCATTGGCATGGAGTTTCTTCATGCACTTTACACCAATATGACATTTAGCCGCAGTGCCACGGGTATGTGGTACTATCATTACTAATTGTGTATCTTTTGGCATCTATGTTATGAACATGTGTACTACTACGATCAAGATTCAACAAACCATTCATTGGGTGCATGACCATTGAAGGTATTATTCATGTAAGTAGAATAAGCATTATTATTTGACTTAAATGAATAACCGTATTGTAATAAACACATTCTAATAACGTTCATGCTCAACGCAAACACCAAATAACATTTATTTAGGTTCGTCACTAATCCCGAAGGTAGAGAGAGTGTGCGATGTTTGATCACATCAACCTTTGGAAAGATTTCCAACACACATCGTCACCTCACCCTCAACTAGCCTTCGTTTATTCCGTAGCTTTTAATTTAAGTTACTAACATTTAGCAATTGAACCGGTAGCTAATACCCAGGTGCTACTAGGAGTACTAGCAAGGTACACATCAATAACACGTATATCAAATATACTTCTGTCGATGTTGCCAGCCTTCTTAACTACCAGGTATCTAAGGTTGTTCTGCTTCAGCGAACGCTATCCTCATAATAGAAGCACTTAGTCTCGCGTTTGGGTTCAACTTTGGGTTGTTTTACTGGAGCAGCAACTGATTTTCCATCCATGAAGTGTCCCTTCATACCCTTTCCTTTTTCAAAACTTAGTGGTTTTACTAACCATCAACACTTGATTTTCCTTCTCGATATCTACCTTTTGTTGGAAATATGCCATAGAGGCAATAATAAATTGGTTATTATCATATTTCCTTGTTCATGATAATCGTTTATTATCATGCTATAATTGTATTAATTGGAAACTCAGATACATGTGTGGATACATATACAACACCATGTCCCTAGTATGCCTCTAATAGACTAGCTCGTTGATCAAAGATGGCTATGGTTTCCTAGTCATGGACATGAGATGTCATTTGATAACGGTGTCACATCATTAGGAGAATGATGTGATGGACAAGACCCAAACTACAAACATAGCATATGATCGTGTCAGTTTATTGCTACTATTTTCTGCATGTCAAGTATTTGTTCCTATGACCATGAGATCATGCAACTCACTGACATCGGAGGAGTACCTTGTGTGTATCAAACGTCGCAACATAACTGGGTGACTATAAAGGTGCTCTACAGGTATCTTCGAGGGTGTCCGTTGGGTTGGCATGGATCAAGACTGGGATTTGTTACTCCGTGTGACGGAGAGGTATCTCAGGGCCCACTCGGTAATACAACATCACAATAAGCCTTGCAAGCAATGTGACTAAGTGTTAGTCACAGGATCTTGTATTATGGAACAAGTAAAGAGACTTGCCGGTAACAAGCTTGAACTAGGTATGGAGATACCGACGATCGAATCTCGGGCAAGTAACATACCGAAGAACAAATGGAACATCATACGAGATTAACTGAATTCTTGACACAGAGGTTCGATCAATAAAGATCTTCGTAGAATATGTAGGAACCAATATGGGCATCCAGGTCCCGCTATTGTTTATTGACCGTAGAGGTGTCTCGGTCATGTCTACATAGTTCTCGAACCCACAGGGTCTGCACACTTAAGGTTCGGTGACGTCTCGATAGTATAGAGTTATGTATGGTGGTGACTGAAGGTTGTTCGGAGTCCCGGATGAGATCTTGTATGTCATGAGGAGCTTCGGAATGGTCTGGAGGTAAAGATTTATATATAGGAAGTCCTGTTTTGGTCGCTGGAAAAGTTTCGGGCTCATCGGTAGTGTACCGGGAGTGCCCGTAGTGTATCGGGGGACCATCGAGAGAGGGATTTCGACCCAAGAGGCTACATGGGCTGTGGGAGGAGGTAAACCAGCCCCTGGTGGGCTGGCCGAAGCCTCCTCTAAGGTCCCATGCGGCTGGAGTGGTTTGAGAAGGAAAAAATACAAAGGTGGAGAGGTGGAAAGAGTTTCCAAGTGGAAAGGAGGAATCCTACTCCTAATAGGATTGGAGTAGGACTCCTCCACCTCCAATTTCAACCAAACCTTGAGGGTTTGAGGCTGCCTCCTACCCTCCCTCCCTCCTATATATACTAGAGGATTTAGAGGAAAAAGCTAACCCTAATAGCCACGTGCTACCTCTCCTCTAGATCGCAGTTTCTCCTCTACATCGGTTTTCAGCGGTGCTTAGGCGAAGCCCTGCCAGAACTGCTCCACCACCATCGCCATGGCGCCGTCACGCTGCTGGAGAACTCGTCTACCTCTCCGCTCCCTCTTGCTGGATCAAGAAGGCGGAGATCATCATCAAGTTGTCCGTTCGGCGCTAGATCAGAAGGACCATGAACAAGATCGCGAAACAGATCGCGATGAGATCGCGGGACGGATCGTGATGAGTTCGCGGGACAGATTGTTATTAGATCGTGGGACGGATCGTGACGAGATCGCGGGACACTCGGAGATTTAGATTGTGAAGACATTCGACTACACCAACCGTGTTTCTTAATGCTTCCTGCTTAGCGATCTACAAGGGTATGTAGATCCACTCTCCCTCTCGTAGATGATCATCGCCATGGATAGATCTTGCATGTGCGTAGGAAATTTTTTGTTTCCCATGCAACGTTCCCCAACAGTGGCATCATGAGCTAGGTCTATGTGTAGATGAGATCTTGAGTATAACACAAAGGAGTTTGTGGGCGTTGATGCTTAGATTGCTTCCTCCCTTGGTCATGTCTTGGTTCAGCGGTATTGTGGGATGAAGCGGCCCAGACCAACCTTACTCGTACGCTTACGAGAGACCGGTTCCATCGACTGACGTGTAACTTCGTTATAGAAAGATGGCTGGCGGGTGTCTGTTTCTCCTACTTTAGTTGGACCGGATTCGACAAAGGCGGTCCTTGAGAAGGTTGAAAAGCAATTTATGTATCACCATTGTGGTTTTGCGTACGTGAGAATTGTTCTTGATAGATACCCGTAGCAGCCACGTAAAACATGCAACAACAATTAGAGGACGTCTAACTTGTTTTTGCAGGGTATGTTGTGATGTGATATGGCCAATTACATGATGAGATATATGTGATGTATGAGATGATCATGTTTTGTATAGAATATCATGACTTGCATGTCGATGAGTACGACAACCGGTAGGAGCCACAGGGTTGTCTTTAATTATTATATGACCTGCGTGTCAATCATTAAGCGCTATGTAATGCTTTACTTTATCGCTAAACGGTAGCAATAGTAGTAGAAGCATGGTGGGCGCGACAACCCCGATGGTGACACATTGATGGAGATCAAGATGATGGAGATCATGGTGTCATGCCGGTGACGATGGACATCATGCCGGTGCTTTCAAGACGGAGATCAAAAGCACAAGTTCATGGCCATATCATGCCACTTATGATTTGCATGTGATGTTAATCCTTTTATGCACCTTGTTTTGCTTAGGACGACGGTAGCATTATAAGGTGATCCCTCACATAAATTTCAAGATGAATTGTGTTCTCCTTGAGTGTGCACCATTGTGAAAGTTCGTCATGTCGAGACACCACGTGATGATCATGTGTGATAGACTCTACGTTCACATACAACGGGTGCAAGCCAGTGTTGCACATGCAGAACACTCGGGTTAAACTTGACGAGCCTAGCATGTACATACATGGCCTCGGAACACAAGAGACCGAAAGGTCGAACATGAGTCATATAGTAGATATGATCAACATGATGATGTTCACCATTGAAACCACCTCAACTCACGTGATGATCGGACTTGAGTTGGTGAATTTGGATCATGTATCACTCGAATGACTGGAGGGATGTCAATTTGAGTGGGAGTTCTTCAGTAATATGATTAATTGAACTCATTATCACGAACATAGTGAGTAGTGTCTTTGCAAATTATGTTGTAGATTACTTGCTCGCGTGTGTAGCTCCCTTGAGTTTTTTATATGTTTGTAGAGAAATAGAGTTGAAAGATGATGGTAGCAATATTGCGGACTGGGTCCGTGATCTAAGGATTGTCCTCATTGCTGCACAGAAGGCTTATGTCCTTAACGTACCGCTCGGTGCGCCACCCCCTCTAGCGTCGTCTGTAGATGTTGTGAACATCTAATAGACACATTCCGATGACTACTTGATAGTTTAGTCCGTCATGCATTACGGCTTAGAATCGAGGCTCCAAAACGTTTTGAACGTCACGGAACATATGAGATGTTCTAAGAGCTGAAATTGGGATCTCAGGCTCATGCCCGTGTTGTGAGATATGATATATCCAACAAGATTCTTTGCCTACATGATGAAGGAGAATAGCTCAATCGTTGAGCATGTGCTCATATTGTTTGGGTGCTACAATCGCTTGAATCAAGTGGGAGTTGATCTTCCAGATAAGATAGTGATTAATATAGTTCTGCGAGTCACTATCACTAAGCTACTAGAACTTCGTGATGAACTATAATTATGACAGGGATGGAAATGATGATCCCTGAGCTGTTCGCGATGTTTGACACCGCGAAGGTAGAAATCAAAAAGGAGCATCAAGTGTTGATGGTTAATAAAACCACTAGTTTCGAGAAGGGCAAGGGCAAGGAGGGAAACTTCATGGATGGCAAGTCAGTTGCTGCTCTAGTAAAGCAACCCAAAGTTGAACCCAAACCCAAGACTAAGTGCTTCTATTATGAGGAGAGCGCTCACTGAAGCGGAACAACCCTAGATACTTGGTAGATAAGAAGGCTGGAAACGTCAATAGAAGTATATTTGATATACGTGTTATTGATGTGTACCTTGCTAGTACTCTTAGTAGCACCTGGGCATTGGATACCGGTTCAGTTGCTAAATGTTAGTAACTCGAAGTAAAATCTACAGAATAAACGGAGACTGGCTAAATGTGACGTGACGATGTGCGTTGGAAATGTTTCCAAGGTTGATGTGATCAACATCGCACGCTCTCTCTACCTTCGGGATTAGTGACAAACCTAAATGTTATTTGGTGTTTGCGTTAAGCATGAACATGATTAGATCGTGTTTTTGCAACACGGTTATTCATTTAAGTTAGAGAATAATGGTTATTCTATTTACATGAATAATACCTTCAATGTTCATGCACCCAATGAGAATGGTTTGTTGAATCTTGACCGTAGTAATACACATGTTCATAACATTGATGCCAAAAGATACAAAGTTAATAATGATAGTACCACATACTTGTGGCACTGCCGCTAAAATGTCATATTGGTATAAATCGCATGAAGAAACTCCATGCTGATGGATCTTTGGACTGAGTCGATTTCGAATCGGTTGAGACATGCGAACCATGCCTCTTGGGCAAGATGACTAAGGACCCCGTTTTCCGGTTTAATGGAGCGGGCAAGTGATTTATTAGAAATGATACATGAGTGATGTATGCAATTGAATGAGTCTTGTAGTGTGCGATGGATATCGTTATTTTCTTACCATCACTCATGATTTGAGTAGATATAGTGTATGTTTACTTAATGAAACACAAGTCTGAATCGTTTGAAAGGTTCAAGCAAATTCATAGTGAAGTTTAAGATCATCATGACAAGAAGATAAAAATGTCTGCGATGTGATCGTGGAGGTGAATATCTGAGTTACGAGTTTATCATACAACTTTAGACGATGTGAAAATTGTTTCACAACTCATGCCACCTGGAACACCATAGTGTGATGGTGTGTCCGAACATCATAGTCGTGCTCTATTGGATATGGTGCGAACTATGATGTCTCTTATTGATTTGCCACTATAGTTTTGGGGTTATGCATTAGAGACAACAACATTCACTTTAAATAGGGCACCATCTAAATCCATTGAGATGACACCTGTGAATTATGTTTTGATAGAAACCTAAGCTATCATTTCTTAATGTTTTGGGCTGCGACGCTTGTGTGGAAAATTGTTTTCACCTAATGAGATTGAACCCAAAGCGGACAAATGCATCTTCATATAATACCCTAAGAACAGTTGGGTGAACCTTCTATCTCAGATCCAAGCATACAATGTTTGTTGCTAAAACTGGGTCCTTTATCGAGAAAAAGTTTCTCTTGAAAGAATTGAGTGGGAGGAAGATAGAACTTGATGAGGTTGTTGAACCTTTGTTTCAACCAGAGAGTAGCGCAGCGCAGGAACATGTTTCTGTGAATCCTACGTTAGTTGACGAGGAAGTTAATGATGATGATCATGAAGCTTCGGATCATGTTACTATAGGACCTTGTAGGTCGACAAGGATGCGTACTGCTCCTTAGTGGTACGACAACCCTATCTTGGAGGTCATGTTGTTGGACAACGATGAACCTACGAGCTATGGAGAAGAGATGATGGGCTCGGATTCCGACAAATGGTTAGAGGCCATGAAATCCGAGAAAGGATCCATGTACGAAAACCAAGTATAGACTTTGGTATACTTGCTCGTTGGACAGCAGGTCGTCGAGTACAAATGGACCTTTGAGATGATGACAGACGTTGATGGTAAATGTCACCATTTATAGAGCTCGACTTGTCGCAAAGAAGTTTCTGACAAGTTCAAGGAGTTGACTATGATGAGACTTTCTCACTCGTAGCGATGCTAAAGTCTGTTAGAATTATGTTAGCAGTTGCTACATTTTTCAATTATGAAATCTGGCAAATGGATGACAAAACATCGTTTCCTTAACAGTTTACTTGAGATAAAGTTGTATGTGATACAACCAGAAGGTTTTGTTAGTCCTACGGATGCTAAAAGGTGTGCGAGCTCCAGCAATCCTCCTAAGGGATGGAGCAAGCATCTCGGAGTTGGAATATATGCTTTGACGAGGTGATCAAAGGTTTTTTTTGAGTTTATACAAAGTTTATGAGAAACTTGTATTTACAATAAAGTGAGTGTGAGCACTATAGAGTTTCTGATAAGCATATGTGGATGACATATTGTTGATCAGAAATGATGTGGAATCTTTGGAAAGCATAAAGGGTTGTTTGAAAAGAGTTTTTCAAAGGAAGTCTTGGATAAAGCTACTTAATTGTTGGGCATCACGATCTCTAGAGATAGATCAAGACGTCAGATAAGACTTTCAATGAGTACATACCTTGACAAGATTTTGAAATAGTTCAAAATGGATCAGTTAAAGAAAGCGTTCTTGCCTGATTTGTAAGGTGTGAAGTTGAGTGAGACTCAAAGCTCGACCATGTCAGAAGAAAGAGAAAGGACAAACGTTGTCCCCTATGTCTTGTCCATAGGCTCTATATAATATGCCATGCTATGTACCACACCTGTGTGTGCCTTGCCATGAGTCTGTCTTGGGGTACAAGAGTGATCTAGGAGTGGATCACTGGACAATGGTCAGGATTATCCTTAGTAACTAGAGGACTAAGGAAATATTTCTCGATTATGGAGGTGATAAAGAGTTCGTCGTAAAGGGTTACGTCGATGCAAACTTTAACACCAATCCGGATGACTCTGAGTAGCAATCCGGATACGTATAGTGGAGCAGCCATTTGGAATAGCTCCAAGTGGAGTGTGGTAGCAGTGTCTAAAGTATGACATAGAGATTTGCAAAGTACACACGGATCTGAATGTTGCAGACCCGTTGACTAAAAGACCTCTCTCACATGCAAAGCATGATCGAGCCCCATAACTCATTGGGTGTTAGATTCATAACAATGTGAATCACATGATGATGTGAACTAGATTATTGACTCTAGTGCAAGTGGGAGGCTGTTGGAAATATGCCCTAGAGCCAATAATAAATTGGTTATTATCATATTTCCTTGTTCATGATAATCGTTTATTATCCATGCTATAATTGTATTAATCGGAAACTCAGATACATGTGTGGATACATAGACAACACCATGTCCTTAGTATGCCTCTAATAGACTAGCTCGTTGATCAAAGATGGCTATGGTTTCCTAGTCATGGAAATGAGATGTCATTTGATAACGAGATCACATCATTAGGATAATGATGTGATGGACAAGACCCAAACTACAAACGTAGCATATGATCGTGTCAGTTTATTGCTACTGTTTTCTACATGTCAAGTATTTGTTCCCATGACCATGAGATCATGCAACTCACTAACACCGTAGGAGTACCTTGTGTGTATCAAACGTCGCAACGTTACTGGGTGACTATAAAGGTGCTCTACAGGTATCTCCGAGGGTGTTCGTTGGGTTGGCATGGATCAAGACTGGGATTTGTTACTCCATGTGACGGAGAGGTATCTCAGGGCCCACTCGGTAATACAACATCACAATAAGCCTTGCAACCAATGTGACTAAGTGTTAGTCAAGGTATCTTGTATTATGGAAAGAGTAAAGAGACTTGCCGGTAACGAGGTTGAACTAGGTATGGAGATACCGACGATCGAATCTCGGACAAGTAACATACCGAAGAACAACGGGAACATCATAAAGGAATAATTGAATCCTTGAAATATAGGTTCAACCGATAAAGATATTTGTGGAATATGTAGGAACCAATATGGGCATCCAGGTCCCGCTATTGGTTATTGACCGTAGAGGTGTCTCGGTCATGTCTACATAGTTCTCGAACCCGCAGGGTCTGCACACTTAAGATTCGGTGACGTTTCGGTAGTATAGAGTTATGTATGGTGGTGACTGAAGATTGTTTGGAGTCCTGGATGAGATCCCGGATGTCATGAGGAGCTCCGGAATGGTCCGGAGGTAAATATTGATATATAGGAAGTCCTGTTTTGGTCGCCAGAAAAGTTTCGGGCTCATTGGTAGTGTACCGGGAGTGCCGGTAGTGTCCCGAGGGACCATCGGGAGAGGGATTTCGACCCAAGAGGCTACATGGGCTGTGGTAGGAGGTAAACCAGCCCCTGGTGGGCTGGCCTAAGCCTCCTATAAGGGCCCATGCGGCTAGAGTGGTTTGAGAAGGAAAAAATCCAAAGGTTGAGAGGTGGAAAAAGTTTCCAAGTGGAAAGGAGGAATCCTACTCCTAATAGGATTGGAGTAGGACTCCTCCACCTCCAATTTCGACCAAACCTTGAGGGTTTGAGGCTGCCTCCTCCCCTCCCTCCCTCCTATATATACTAGAGGATTTAGAGGAAATAGCTAACCCTAATAGCCACGTGCTACCTCTCCTCTGGATCAAAGTTTCTCCTCTAGATCGGTTTTCAGCGGTGCTTAGGCCAAGCCCTGCCAGAATTGCTCCACCACCATTGTCGCGGCGCTGTCACGCTAGTGGAGAACTCATCTACCTCTCCGCTCCCTCTTGCTGGATCAAGAAGGCGGAGATCGTCATCAAGCTGTATGTGTGCTGAACGAGGAGGTGTCGTCCGTTCGGCGCTAGACCGGAAGGACCGTGATCAAGATCGCGAAACAGATCGCGGGACGGATGGTGATGAGTTCCTAGGACGGATCGTGATTGGATCGCAGGATGGATCGCGATGAGATCGCGGGACACTCGGCGATTTGGATTGCGAAGACGTTCGACTACACCAACCGCGTTTCTTAACGTTTCTCGCTTAGCGATCTACAAGGGTATGTAGATCCACTCTCCCTCTCATAGATGCTCATCACTATGGATAGACCTTGCGTGTGCGTAGGAAATTTTTTGTTTCCCATGCAACGTTCCCCAACACCTTTGCGGTGTCAAACATCGCGAATAGCTCAGGGATCATCATTTCCATCCCTGGCATAATTATAGTTCATCACGAAGTTCTGGTAGCTTTAGTGATAGTGAATTGGAGAACTATATCAATCACTATCTTATCTAGAATATCAACTCCCACTCGATTCAAGCGATTGTAGCACCCAGACAATCTAAGCACATGCTCAACAATTGAGCTATTCTCCTTCGTCTTGCAGGCGAAGAATCTTGTTGGAGATCTCATATCTCATAACACGGGCACGAGCCTGAGATCCCAATTTCAGCTTCTTAGAACATCTCATATGTTCCATGGCGTTCAAATGTTTTGGAACCTCAATTTTAAGCCGTAATGCATGACGCACTAAACTATCAAGTAGTCATCGGAACGTGCCTGTCAGATGTTCACAACATCTACAGACGACGCTAGAGGGGATGGCGCACCGAGCGGTGCATTAAGGACATACGCCTTCTGTGTAGCAATGAGGACAATCCTCAGATCACGGACCCAGACTGCAATATTGCTACCATCATATTTCAATTCTATTTCTCTAGGAACATGTAAAAATACAAGGGAGCTACAACGTGAGCTACAACATAATTTGCAAAGACACTACTCACTATGTTCATGATAATGAGTTCAATTAATCATATTACTTAAGAACTCCCACTCAAATTGACATCCCTCCGATCATTCGAGTGATACATGATCCAAATTCACCAACTCAAGTCTGACCATCACGTGAGTTGAGGTGGTTTCAATGGTGAACATCATCATGTTGATCATATCTGCTATATGACTCATGTTCGACCTTTCGGTCTCTTGTGTTCCGAGGCCATGTCTGTACAAGCTAGGCCCGTCAAGTTTAACCCGAGTGTTCTACATGTGCAACACTGGCTTGCACCCATGCATGTGAACGTAGAGTCTATCACACCCGATCATCACGTGGTGTCTCGACACGACGAACTTTCACAACGGTGCACACTCGGGGAGAACACAATTTATCTTGAAATTTAAATGAGGGATCACCTTATAATGCTACCGTCATCCTAAGCAAAACAAGGTGCATAAAGGATTAACATCACATGAAAATCATAAGTGACATGATATGGCCATGAACTTGTGATTTTGATCTCCATCTTGAAAGCATCGGCATGATCTCCATCGTCACCGGCAAAACACCATGATCTCCATCATCATGATCTCCATCATTGTGTCGCCATCGGGGTTGTCGCGCCCACCATGCTTCTACTACTATTTCTACCGCTTAGGGATAAAGTAGAGCATTACATAACACTTAATGATTGACACGCAGGGCATACAATAATTGAAGACAACCCTATGGCTCCTGTCGGTTGCCGTACTCATCGACATGCAAGTCGTGATATTCTCTACAACACATGATCATCTCATACATCACATATATCTCATCATGTAATTGGCCATATCACATCACAACATACCCTGCAAAAACAAGTTAGATGTCCTCTAATTATTGTTGCATGTTTTACGTGGCTGCTACGGGTATCTAGCAAGAACAATTCTCACCTATGCAAAAACCACAACAGTGATACATAAGTTGCTTTTCAACTTTCTCAAGGACCGCCTTTGTCGAATCTGATCCAACTAAAGTAGGAGAAACAGACACCCGCCAGCCATCTTTGTGCAATGAAGTTACACGTCAGTCGATGGAACCGATCTCTTGTAAGCGTACGAGTAAGGTTGGTCCGGGCCGCTTCATCCCACAAAACCATTGAACCAAAACACAGCCAAGGGAGGAAGCAATCTAAGCATCAACGCCCACAAACTCCTTTGTGTTCTACTCGTGATCTCATCTACACATAGACCTAGCTCTGATACCACTGTTGGGGAATGTTGCATGGGAAACATAAAATTTCCTACTCACATGCAAGATCTATCCATGGTGATGAGAATCTACGAGAGGGAGAGTGGATCTACATACCCTTGTAGATCGCTAAGCGGGAAGTGTTAAGAAATGTGGTTAATGTAGTCAAACGTCTTCACGATCCAAATTGCCGAGCATCCTGTGATCCCATCACGATCCATCTCGCAATCCAATCACGATCTGTCCCGCGATCCCATCACGATCCGTCGCGCGATCCAATCATGAATCGTCTTGCGATCTTGATCATAGTCCTTCTGATCTAGCGCCGAATGGACGACACCTCCGTGTTTAGCACACGTACAGCTCGATGATGATCTCCGCCTTCTTGATCCAGCAAGAGGGAGCGAAGAGGTAGATGAGTTCTCCGGCAGCACAACGACGTGGTGGCGGTGGTGGTGAACTAGCCCTGCAGGGCTTCGCCTAAGCACCAGAGAACTAATCTAGAGGAGAAACAGATCTAGAGGAAGAAGAGGGCAACACGTGGCAATTAGGGTTAGATTTCCCCTCTAAATCCTCTAGTATATATAAGAGGGAGGGAGGGGAGGAGTCAGCCTCAAACCCTCCAAAGTTGGCCAAAATTGGAGGTGGAGGAGTCCTACTCCAATCCTATTAGGAGTAGGATTCCTCCTTTCCAATTTGAAACTCTTTCCACCTCTCCACCTTTGGATTTTTTCCTTCTCAAACCTCATGGGATTTAGTGGAGGCTTAGACCAGCCCACTAGGGGATGGTTTGTCTCCTCCCACAGCCCATGAGGCCCCTCGGGGCGTGACACCCCTCCCGATGGTCCCCCGGTATCCTCCTGACACTCCCGATACACTCCCGATGAGCCCGACACTTTTCCGGTGACCAAAATAGGACTTCATATATATATCAATCTTTACCTCCAAACCATTTCGGAGCTCCTCATGATGTCCAGGATCTCATCCGGGACTCCGAACAACCTTCGGTCACCACCATACATAACTCTATACTACCGAAATGTCACCGAACCATAAGCGTGCAGACCTTGCGGGTTCGAGAACTATGTAGACATGACCGAGACACCTCTACGGTCAATAACCAATAGCGGGACCTGGATGCCCATATTGGTTCCTACATATTCTATGAAGATCTTTATCGGTCGAACCTCTATGTCAAGGATTCGGTTAATCCCGTATGATGTTCCTTTTGTTCTTCAGTACGTTACTTGCCCGAGATTCGATCGTCGGTATCTCTATACCTAGTTCAATCTTGTTACTGATAAGTCTCTTTACTCGTTCCGTAATACAAGATCCTGTGGCTAACTCTTTAATCACATTGCTTGCAAGGCTTATAGTGATGTTGTATTGCCGAGTGGGCCCTGAGATACCTCTCCATCACATGGAGTAACAAATCCCAGTCTTGATCCATGCCAACCCAATAGACACCCTCGGAGATACCTGTAGAGCACCTTTATAGTCACCCAATTATGTTGCAACGTTTGATATACATAAGGTACTCCTCTGGTGTCAGTGAGTTGCATGATCTCATGGTCATAGGAACAAATACTTGACATACAGAAGACTGTAGCAATAAACTGACATGATCATATGCTACGTTTATAGTTTGGGTCTTGTCCATCACATCATTCTCCAATGATGTGATCCCGTTATCAAATGACATCTTAGGTCCATGACCAGGAAACCTTAACCATCTTTGATCAACGAACTAGTTAACTAGAGGCATACTAGGGACATGGTGTTGTCTATGTATCCACACATGTATCTGAGTTTCCGATTAATACAATTCTAGCATGGATTAGAAACGATTATCATGAACAAGGAAATATGATAATAACTAATTTATTATTGCCTCTAGGGCATATTTCCAACACGCTGATGTCGAGCGGGGTGTCGGCGCAGTTCAACCCGGGGGAGGAGACGACGGTTCCGCCAGTGAGGCAAGTGGAACCACGGTCAGGAGCCGCGAGAGTTTCCGCGAGGGCGGACCCCATGGGCATGCCGATCATCCCGGACGCGAGGCACCCGACAGAGTTGGCGAGGGTTCTCGCCCGGAGTATGACTCCGGCCGGCACCACGTTCGACCCCATGGTGGGCGCTAACTGTCGTCATTTTCTCACGATATATGCCATGGGGAGGAGGCTTATTGAGAGTGGTTGGGGCCGATGGACGCCGGTGGACTTCGGGAGCGGGATCGGGGACAAATGACGTGGGACACACGATATACCCAGGTTCGAGGCCCTCCGTGGGAGGTAACACCCCTGGTCTTGCTAGTCTGGTTGATAAACTGAGGGGTCTACAATGGTGATCCTTGAGCTGTATGGGTAGAGGAGGAAGAAGGGGCTAGCTCGCCTGCCTTGCCTCTCTACGTGAAGGTGTGTGTGAGTGTGTGTGGATTGATCGCCTCGTGCATGGTGAAGCCCTGAGGGGGGTTATAGGTCACCCCCCGGATTACAATATGAGTAGAAGGCGCCGGAGGGGCCCAACTGGCGGCCTCTCTAGCCGGGCATGGGGCCCCTGGCTGAAGGGTCTTGTTGCTGGTAGGGCTCGCCGGCTGCGGGGTCCCGTCGGAGCTGATGGGGGGGGGGGCGCCTGGTAGGTCCCCATGCCCGTCATGTCGCGGCACGGGTCGTCCTTCGGGGTATCATCTTGCGGTGGCCGGTCATGGTCAGCGGTACGGCCTGTGGCATTGTAGCCACATCGGGACAGGTAATGGAGTGGTTGAGGGCGTGCCGGCACTGTGTCGTGTGCCCGGTCGTAGTCGGCCAGGGTCAGAGGCATTGTTGCGTCCACTGTGGCCATGCGAGCGCTGACCCCCGATGCGACGGGGGCCACTTTAGGCACGCGTTCCCTGACCGCGGTACCTGTAGCACCGCCGGCTAGAGAGCCAGGCGTCTCCGCCTCTAGCCTGCCGGCCTATCACAACCGGCTGCGTGGAGCCGGACTACTGGGGGAGGCGGTTCGTCATATAGTCATTTCGAAAAGTTGGACTAAAGGCCCGTGTGAGGCTACCCCGGGGTTATCCCCCCGTCAAGTTGTTAGGATAAATTCCAAGCACGCTCATCACCGCCTGTGCACCGAACGGGATCCGGTGTTGAATCTGCCGGACCACCGGAGTAGCTCCACCTTCGATATGTGTGCGCCCACGCTATACCGTTGAGGACGATCTCGGCTTCATCATTCGCCACCGCCCCGTCATCTGCTCCGACGCAGCGAGGCGAGCACCCCGACCAGGCCATGATCTGAGGCCACCTTCGCATCTACTCGACCCGATATGCCCAATCCTTCACGACATCATATGCACGCTGCCGTCACTGGCCTGTCGCCCAATGCCGCCGCCCGGAGCAAGCCACGTCGCCACCCAGATCCAGATCGACCGCGTCTCCCCACGTGATGTGGTCCACCCCACCTCCTCCATCGCGAGTAGGGAGGGAATCCTCCTCCACCACCACCACCCACCAGGCTTAGCCCCATAGCGTCCTCCTACGACGACGAAGGGAGAGGAGAACGGAGGGAGAAGCCAGACGGCTAGGGTTTGGGGGCACCCGAGTCGCCCGGGGTGGAGGCGACGCGGGGCTATGGCTCTATGCAAATATTTGTATATCAAACATAATTTTTATACGAAATAATGTAAAATTACCACGGGTGCAATTTTTTATTATGCACCCTAGATGATGAGGCCGCCCGTGCGTACGATGTGGAGGCATGGCACCTCGGGCGCAGATGAACTTCGCCGACGTCTAGACGTGCCAGTAGGCGCAGGATCTCACGCCTTCACTGCGTCTAGTCACCGAGGAGGATCGCCGCGTCCAGCGGAAGCAGGAGCGCCACCTCCTCATCGTCGAGGCGTCCGAGGCCGCCATGGCGCGAGCGCTTCCCGCAGGACGTCGTCGCCGAGAATGAGTTCTGGACGCAGAGGAGGACGGAGCGAGTTGTGCGTCAGGCGGACAAGCATGCGCGGAAGGAATTGACGGAAGCCCAAATAGATAACCCGGAGGTGTTGACTTGGGACGAGGATGGTCCTCGGTAGGTCGACGCGTTTACGTCGTCGAACTATGCCACCGAGGAGGACGAGGAGTAGTCTAGAATTATGTATTTTTATTTTAACATCGTATGAACTTGCTTGTGGTTTCGTCATGATTTTGAATTTAAATGTTTTTCCTTGAACTATTTATTTTTTATTTACTTTGTGCATGTTTGATCTTCTTATTTCTATGTTTGAGTGGAAAATATGTTTGCGTTGCGCGATGTATTTTATCGTGCCGGATGAAACGCTACAGCGACATGGTATTTTTTGCAAAGTCTGCTACAGCTACACACATCCGCGCATGCTAAAATGCTATTTCGGCATTACAATTTTTTTTAGCGCGCCACACTACCAAGATGCTTTTAGTACACCATAATTACCCGTAAGTCCCAAGTGCTCGTAGAAACGGAGTATGCATGCATATGTACTGTGCTAAAAAAACATTAGTTGCAAATCCAAAAAAAACGACGGAGTCCCAGCGAAAATCCCTACAGAGCGCACCAAAAAGCCCACAAAACAAACTTTCCCGCGCGCGGAACCGCGAGATCACGACCACACGAATCCACTCCCTGCGCCCCCCAGAAATCCAGCCGTCCATCAAATCCAACGACCCCACATCCCGCCACCTCACCGATCCTGACCCCAACCGTCTCCGCCAATCACGCCCCTCGGCGCACCCCCATATATTCCCACCGCCCCGTCCTCCGAAAGGCACAACTCAAACCCCAGCACAAGTCGTCTTCCCACCTCGCGCCCCGCAACCATCCCCAATCCGATCTCTCGCCGCCACCTCCGCCGAAGCAGCAATGGCGCCCAAGGCCGACAAGAAGCCCGCCGCGGAGAAGAAGCCGGTGGAGGCGGAGAAGAAGCCCAAGGCCGAGAAGCGCGTGCCCGGCAAGGACGGCGGCGCCGACAAGAAGAAGAAGAAGGCCAAGAAGAGCGTGGAGACGTACAAGATCTACATCTTCAAGGTGCTCAAGCAGGTCCACCCCGACATCGGCATCTCCTCCAAGGCCATGTCCATCATGAACTCCTTCATCAACGACATCTTTGAGAAGCTCGCTGGCGAGTCAGCCAAGCTTGCGCGCTACAACAAGAAGCCCACCATCACCTCCCGGGAGATCCAGACCGCCGTGCGCCTCGTCCTCCCCGGCGAGCTCGCCAAGCACGCCGTCTCCGAGGGCACCAAGGCCGTCACCAAGTTCACCTCCTCTTAGGTTGCCTGCCGCCGCCGAGTCTCTTGTTAGTTTGGTCCCGTTTGTTCGCGTGTCAACAATCAAAGGGGGTTAGGTTCCCCTATACAAACAGTGTAAAATGAGTCGGATTTTCTGAATCAATGAATCATCCAGTGGTTGTTTCAATCGTGCTCTGCTTCAGTTTTATGGTGATGTCAGTTCTATTTTTTTTATAACTCATGTGATGTGCTCAAGCAATTTTCTTGCGCTGAACCTTCTGCATCTCCCTGATCATCCATGGATGAGTAAATTGTTGGCATAGGTCTTCATTATTTCATCCGATTTGTTGTTTGGCTTGCAATGAAACATTGCCGCCGAAAACAAAATTCAGTAAAACTGTCAGAGGTAGGTCTCGATCCCAATTCTATCGGCGTGCTGTACAAATTCTTTTGATTAGATGATTGGCTGCCAACTGAGGACAGGAGATGTACCGACTACGCATTTCTGTACTGATGGAAAGTTTTTATCTGATCAGATTTGTTAAGTTGTTACTGAATTTTGTTTTCAGGGCAACATTTCATTGTGAGCTTTTAACACATTCTAAGAAATTTGGAAGTCCAGCGTATTCAGCTGTTTGGATTTTAACTCTGCGATCTGTTCGAGAATTTTTTGTTTGTTCTGAACCTTGTACTTCTTTTGACGATTTCGTTTAATCGCTATTCACGGAGGCCTTGGTTGAATTCCAGCGTCATGCTGTACATCCGTACTTTTTCTGTTGAATTCTTTTGATCAAATGTTTGGGTTCCAACTGATGACAGGAGATGTACATATCAAGGATGGAAAGTTTTTATTTGATCAGATTGGGTAACTTCATACTGAATTTTCTTTCAGGGGCAAGATCTCAGGTGCGAGCTTTAACACAGTCTACTCATTCTAAAATTCAGAAAGCCAGCCGTATTCTAGTGATTCTGCACACGATCCAACCCAGTGCTGAAATGCCTACTTCCAGAGGAACATGGATGATATTTTGATCGCCACAGTAGCTTAATGTACTACTCTGCAATGAGTTTGATTTGTACGATTTTCTGATTTTCTTATCCCCGTTAACACATTGTTCTCTAGTCCAACAGTTTGAAAAATAAAACAATCGGCAGCTTGAAATCAATCAGCAACCTGTCGTATTCTAGGAAGTTTCAGTTCTGAAGATGTCAGTTGTTTGAATTTAACTCTGTTATCCGCTAGAGTAAGTTTTGTTCTGAACCTTGTGCTTCTTCTGCCTTTGAAGATTTCGTTGAAATACACCGTTTATGTAGGCCTTGATTTAATTCTAGCAATATGCTGTATATGCTTGGTTTTCTGTTCAATTCTTGTGATGAGATGATTTGCTGCCAACTGAGGAAGGGAGGTGTACAGGCTACAGATGGTGTTGTATGGATGGAAATATTTTATTTGAGCAGATTTGGTTACTTTTTACTGAATTTTGTTTTCAGGGGCAAGATCTCATTGCAAGCTTCAACCCATTCTAAGAATTCATAAGGCCAGCTGTATTTATAGTACTGTAGTTGTTGTTTACACAATCCAACCCAGTGCTAAAGTGTCTAACCCAGTGCTACAGATCGGTGTATTTTTGGCGCAAAGGGAAGGGTATAAAACGCTATCACCCGGTCAAGTGGCCAGAAGATGTACAGTGCTTAATGTGCTACTCTGCAATGAGTTTGGTACGAACTATCTTCTTGTCCTCACTGCCATATTTTTTTGAACCGGGCTAATCCCTTTTCCGTTATATAAGCATAACGGAAATACAAAAGCCAATCCGAGAAAGTTTCAGGAGATGGCAAATGAAAGAAGCGAGTTCAAAGCACCACTTCGGAAAACCCGCTGCAAATGCTCACAATCGACGCATCTGCCATGGGAGCCATGGGGCGAAAACCCGGTGGCACCAGCAAAGGCTACCATAAACATAAGTTCCAACCACTGCTGACGCAGGAGCAGATCAGTATAAGCAAAGGCATACAGACTACAAACATAACAGCGAAATGCATCCACATAATAGAAGAGCTTCAGGAAACAGGAAGATGTCCAATTTGATCATCGTCGTTTCATCTCTATGTCTTCCTGTGCAGCCACGCAGATCCTCATCATACTTCTTGGCATTTTCCTTCAGCATCATCGCTCCACGCTCCAATGCGCCGTGGTTTCTCTATCTTCCGCAAACCTACCTGCCCATGACGACAAAGAAACACAGGCCGCAAAAACAACTTCAAAAGGAGTCTTTGGATGTTTGAACTCAAAGGTGGCACGGTTAGGACACTTCCAAATAGCCCAGCAAGCTGCCCCAAACAAACAGCATTTTTTTTTCTCCTCGGGAAAGAAGACAGGTAACACCATGAGAATTGCCAAATGTTGTTAGGGCAAAGATCAGTACCAAAGACTGACCCCACGGTACGGCAAGCAACTCTGGCAACATGGCACAAGAAGAGAAGATGTTGTGATGTCTCTCTTTCACAACAAAAATAACATTTAGGATCACCAGCCCAATTTTTACGTTTCATTTCTCTAGTCAGGACAGCGTCCTGGAAAAGCTGCCAAAGAAATATTTGGATTTTCTGAGGGATTTTAGCCCTCCAGATCCATCTACAGCCACATCTAGCTAAATTATTTCCCAAATACTCATACATGGACTTGCTAGTAAAGATCATCTTAGCACCCAAAGTCCAAATAATACGGTCAGGTTATTTTGATAGGTTCAATTGGTCAAGAGAATCTAGTATCTCATTTCACTGATTGTTAAGATCAGGATTCAGTCTATGTCCTAACATGATTCATCAATTTTTTTTCCTTCACATTGGCTATTGAGCATTTTTCAGATATTTGGCATAAATAATATCCTGTCACAGACCCTTCTCATTCTCAAGTTTCCAGCACCACTTTACAAGGAGACTGATATTTTGTTTCCGAAGGTCTTTTTCCCCCAGACCTCCTTTTCTCTTAGATCAACAAACTCTGGACCACTTGACCAGGTGATAGCGTTTTTTACACTTCCCTCTGTGCCAAAAGAACCTTCTCCTGTGCTTATCCAGATTTTCAATGAAAGTTTTGGACAATAGGGACATTGCCATATAGTTAGGCAATACTGGATAAGGGGTGTTAAGAAGAATCAGCCTGCCACTTGAGGAGGCTGCATTTCCTATCCAGGAGTCACATCTTTTCAAATATTTGGTTACCACAAATTCCCAGTCAGCATTTCTAAGTGCAGTAAAACTAAGAGGGACCCCCAAATATTTGGCAGCCAAATAGATCGGCATATTCTTAGTTAAACAAAAAAGGAGGCAGAGGGTCACCTTGACAAACACCTTTGTGGCTTTGGAAATATTGCCTAGTAGTATTATTCAGTTTGGCACTGACGATTACTTATGAGGAATTTTCTTAATCCAATCACACCAAACAGGTCCAAATCCACGCATTTTGTGGCATTCCAAAAGAAATCCCAATTGAATCATACATTTTTCCAAAGTCTAGTTAGAACTATGCCGGCTTTTTTCCTAGCCTGGGTATGATGAAGGATCTCATGCAGGGGAAGCACACCATCCATGATGTTTCTGTTTTTAATAAAAGTATTTTTGACGACGACAGATGAATTTGTCAGCAAGCACCGCCACTTCGTTGTCAAGGACTTTTGCGATCAATTTATAGGGACACCTGAGCAAACAGATGGGGTGAAACTGATGATTTTTTAGCTCCATTGAGCTTAGGAATCAACGTTATTATACCATAATTAAGTCTCTCAACATTATAAAAGGCAGAGAAATAACAAATATCTCATGCTTAACAAGATCCCAGCAGCATTGATAAAATTGCGCAGGGATGTTAGCAGGTCCAGGGGCTAGATTACTATCCATGCCAAAAAGAGCATCCTTGATTTCCTCTTCGGAAAAAGGTTAGGTCAAAAAATCATTGTCTTTAGGAGTCAATTTCTCATGATCAACCCAGGCATCAGGGGAATTTTATCCACATTAACACATGGCAGTTTGCTCACATAATTTCTAGTTCTGTAGTCGGACATTGCTCGACAGCTTGACATTCAAATATAGATCTTCGGCACCTTGAAACCAACCCTGAAATCTTTGAGTTACATGTCTTCCAAGGTTCCAAGTTTGCAACACCATCCTCTGCTTGGAAGATGAGCCATCTCTGGTCATCTTTCTTCTGATCTCCAGGTACTCTGCAGTTGCTGTTCGATGTTGGTCTTATCAGGCCAAACTCCTATTCTCCTGCTACCGCACAAGTTAAAGTCTATCCATATCTACTTAACCTGCCGAGTGATGAATATGATTAATTTGACTCTCGGCCAGTCGGTCTGGCTATCTTGTAGGCATTTCATCAGTCACCAAAGAAACACATAGTTACTGTCAAGTGTTGTTCCCTCAGCCCAGTCCTTTAGACGGCCTTCCACAATCATACTGCAAGGCAATGTTCATCTTCATCATTACCCAGGCAAACCTCAAGCATCTTGTAAATTTCATCAGTCTGAGGATGTCTAGAGTCTCCATTGACGAAGACATGGG
Organism: Hordeum marinum; assembly: GCA_022496015.1. Lineage (NCBI taxonomy): Eukaryota > Viridiplantae > Streptophyta > Magnoliopsida > Poales > Poaceae > Hordeum > Hordeum marinum. The sequence continues at coordinate 424,169,907 of CM039674.1, read as the reverse complement.
CCTTGTCCTGGACATCAATCCAGCTGCAGCCAGTGATCCTCTTGAGCCCCTTCTCCTTAATCTGTCTCCTGACCATTGATGCACTCTCCCAGCTTCCAACTGCAAAATAAACATTAGAGAGAAGGATGTATGAAGAGGTGTCCTCTGGATCAAGTGCCTGAATACGCTTGGCGACGCTCTCGGCGAGGTCCTTGTTCCAGTGAATCAGACATCCTCCTATCATCGACTTCCAGAACCCAAGGCCTGGCTCAAATGGAAGGTCCTCAAGAAACCTCTTGGCGTCATCGAATCGTTTGGCACGAGAGAAGAGATCCACAACGCAAGCGTAATGCTCGGGCTTCAACATGCCAGGTTGCTCCCTCTGGGCTGCCTTGAACAACGAATAGCCCTCGTCGACCAGACCGGCATGGTTGCAACCGAACAGCAATCCTAGGAGAGTGACACTGTCTGCCTTCAAGCCCGTTGCTAGCATCCTCTTGTGGGCAGCCAAAGCTTCCTCCCCTCTCCCATTCTGCGCATGCCCGCAGATGAGAGCGTTCCAGGAGACCACGTTCTTCTGCTCCATGGTTGTGAAGACCAGCACACTGTCCTCCAAGCTACCGCACCTGGCATAGCAGCTGACGAGAGAATTACCGACGAAAACGTCGAGCTTGCCCAGGTGCTTGATGGCCGACGCGTGGACGCTTCCAGCAACGCCGAGCGCCCCCGCGTTGGCAACGGAGGTGAGCACGCAGGGAAACGTGCACTGGTTCGGCCTGACGCCCTCTCGGCACATCTCCCGGAACAGGCCGACGGCCTCCTCGCTGAGCCCCGCCTGGCTGCACCCGCCGATCATCGCGTTCCAGGAGACCACATTCTTCTCCGGCATGCACCGGAACAGCCGGAGGGCCTTCTCGGGCATCCCGTTCTTTAGAAACCCGGCGATGAGCGCGGTGTAGGAGACGACGTTGGGGTCGCGGGTGTCCCCGAGCGCGCCCTGGGCCTCCCTCATGGCGCCCACCTTGGCGTAGTGGTCGACGAGGGCGCTGCCCACGAAGACGTTGGAGCCGAGGCCGAACTTGGCGGCGCAGGCGTGGAGCTGCGCGCCCACGCGCGGGTCGCGCAGCGCGGTGGCCGACCGGAGGACGGTGCCGAAGGTGAACTCGTTCGGCCGCGGGACGCCGTCCGCGAGCACGCGGGAGAAGAGGGCCACGGCGTCGCGGTGCCGGCCGGCGCGGGCGAGCGCGCCGATGGCGGCCGTCGCCGCGAGGACGTCTCGGTACGGCATTCCGTCGAGCAGGTTACGCGCGGCTCGCGGGGCGGCGCTCGTTCAGCGCCGCCGGCTGGGCGCGCTGGGTCAGGAACGGCCGTGTCCCCGATTCGAGGAGTTGGCCATGCGATTTCTGGAACTTCTGTCGCGGGCAGGAACGATTTGTGCGTCCTCGCGGTGCAGCGATTTCGTGTTCGGAGATTTGGCCAAGGTTGACGAGGATAGCGAGCTCCTTGGGCTGAGATAGCAGAACTGGTCTGGGTTTGTCCAAGTGATGTGTAAAATGGAGAGACAGAGTTCGAAAATTAAGAACCTGAGTATTTTGAAACGACAAGTACGCACCGCAATCTTCATTGTTCGAGCTCAAGTGCTTATTTGATTCGAAGGAATTTTACAGGATTTGAATGGTCAGATTTTAGGTGGTTTGACTCATGGAGTTAAATCTTATGGAATTTTCTAAACTAGGCATCAAAGGGTACAGTGCGATCTGTTAAATGGCAGTAATGCCATAGGGGCAATATGGATTCCAGATCAGCAATCTTTCTTCCCACTTTGTATGGCAAAAGAAGGCACATTTGCAAACAAAACCAAAGCACACCACCAGCTGCGGCAAACACACACACACACATAAGTAGCAAGCAATTAGCTGAGATACTTTTTATGGAGGCCGTGAAAGGCATGAAAATCCAGGTTCGAATTCGCCAGGTGATTCTTCAAACATTTCATTGTACATCAGCAATAGGAAAAGCCAACACATCACTGACATTTCTTGCGCCATATTACCATACTCGAGCGGATAACACCGCATCCCCATCCGATCATACATCTGTATTCGCTGGAGGGATAGCAAATCTAAGTTGAATTATTCTATTGACAATTATACGTTGACAAAAATCCTCCTGCATGACAAGCCTCATGCCTAGTCGAGTTCCACAAACAAAATGAATATTCTGATTCACCAGTAAGAAATACAATGCAGATGGTGCTCTCATAAGCCTTCTGATTTGGGGTTCACTGTAACTTTCGGTCCCGCCCATTGTTGGCTAGCACGAGACTTGGCCCATGGATCAAGTGGAACCCGCTGAGGCGGTGGCGGTGTTGCAGGTTTGGCCTCTCGGAGTTCGTTCTCTCTGTCCACAAACCTGCACAGGGAGCATGTTAGATACAACATCCGCAAAAGCAAGGTGGAAAGTCCCGTCGATCCACAAAAACTAAGAGCAATAGCTGAAGGAAACCAGTTACGGTTTCTGGAAATTTTAGGGAGCAAAATTTTGGTACAAGGCCATCAATCTTGGCAAAATTTGCGAAAACACAGCAGAATATTGGACTAACTTGGCATTAAAAGCTCTAGACCTAGCACGGAACTGACCAGCTCTTTTGATCAGTTAATAGCCTTCAAATCTACATTTCATTGTCCGGGCATAGTAATGTCAGGTTATTCATGGAATTGGAACCATGAGTTGGTTGCAAGATCTTATGGGTTTCAGCTCTAGCCTAACCCAACTTTTTTGGGACTACTAGCACAATGCCCATGCATTGCTACGGAACCATAACAAAGGCAATGAGATACAACTGGCTTAGGAGATCATCAAAAGATGATGCTGTCTTATGGATATTGCATGGTTTATGATTAAAAAGGGAGCAAAAATATAACGCAAGGTCATGTTGTAGTCATTGATGCTTTTTAAGCGACCACTGTAGGTCCTTCGCAAGATTTATAGTGAGATAACAATTCAAATTTTAAAACATAGGCGAATGGGCATGAGTAACTCCGCCTATGTTGTCTCAACATAGCCGGTCCCAAGCCCGGGTAAAGGAGGAGGGTTGTGATAGGCTTGGCGAGCCAACACCAAAACTCAGCCACTCTTATGGAGATGAAACCCAAAAGGTTGTTGTTGTTGAGGCGAATGGGCATGAGTAATTTAAATGCACAAGATCGTGAATTTGGTAGGAGGACAACGTCTATGACCACGTTGAAATTATAGTGTGTTCGTTCTCTTCTGCTATGCTATAGAACTGGAAGAATTGGTTAGGCAGAAAAATTAAAATGAAGATCATGATTTTGGATTGAAATCTTATGCATTTGTAATCTGCGTTTTTATAAGTGTTATGCTCATAAGGATAGTAGTGTATTTGTTTATCTGGGATAGGTCTCATCACAGCAGTAACATTTGTTTATTATATCTTGGAAGATTGCTAGTCCCACATGTGGGTAGAAGTGCAATAGTTTATTTGTATGGTCCCACTTGTGAACTCACCATCAACTCCAACCTTTATAAGTAGGAAAGAAAAGCTTTGTTGTTGTTGTTGATGATGATGATGATGATGACGATTCATGGATTTGGAAACATTCCTGGCAGCGGCTTATTTCATTAAAACAAAGCATGCCATGAAAATTATTTTGTTCTCAACCAATCAGACCTTCGACATCAAGCAAACACAAAAGCAAAGGCAAACTGAAATAAGAGGTGAGTAACAGAGAGTAGCTATTATCATGCAGTGGAAATGTTAGGATATACTGTATGAACAAAGGAACTTACTCAATGTATGCCATTGGTGCAGCATCACCTATTCGTATCCTAGTTCGCAAAAGTCTTGTATATCCACCTGCTCGATCTCTAGGATATAAACATAAAAAAAAATCAGTAGGTTCAGCTTGAAAATGATATTCTCATCTGTTTCCAAATAAACAATATTCTAGTATTTTTGTTTCAAAAATACATGGCTCCTACAGATATGAGGACATTTACGACATATCCCTTCCTACAGACCTCTCCATTGTCTAGCAAGGTTACTTTGCTATGAGAAAAATAGTAACCCTAAGCATGCAGGAGCTTAGCAAGGTTGAAAAGTAAATCCAAGAGATTGCCAGTTTTATTAGATAAACTGATCCATGGCCAGCTAAAAAGACATACTTATAGCGGTAGGCCAGCTCTGTGAATAGCTTATGGACAACATCATCTCCCCGAACAAAAGCAGAAGCACGTCTTGCTGCATCCAGTGTACCCTGCACAATTTATCAATACGACACAAGGTTCTGCATTGTCAGCCTAGATGTAATAGTTAACTAAATCAATGCAAACATCTTGATCAGATAACAAGAGCACATGAGTTTCAGTATTTGAAACCTTAAGATAAGACTACGAAATCAATGTAACATCTTGGGTAGATAACAAGAGGCTTGAGGTCGCATATGGAAGGAGATGGTTTCACAGAACAAAACATACAAAAGCATCATGAAATTATGTTTTACCAACAAAAATATGATAATGAGGACTCCTGATGTATAGAACACTTCTTTGGCTCTACAATATAATGATTTTTTAGCAGGGAAAAGATTGATAGGCACTATGCTAAAAAATAGATAACATTTCATTCTGCTTGAAAATGACATGTAAGCCTCATGATGATACAACAGAAGGTTATAAGGTCCAAATGTCCAATCCTAAGTGACTGCAAATGGATCGAATGTTAATACAGCGGAACAGAGCCAATTAATTACTTTTCCCACTCATTAACTAGTTCTAAGCTTTGTGTGCAGTTGACTACACCATGGTTGCAGACACAAAGCACCATAGATCAATGGAAATCACATGTTTTCAGGTGAAAAATCGTTGGGCACTAGGGAAATGGTACTGAGTTTACATCTTTGCCGAGCTGCACCATCTGATCCGCCTTGCGCCGCACTTCCTTGGCCTGAAACACCAATCACCAGAAAGGGTCACTAATACACAGACCCACAGATTCCGGTCCGGCAAACACCCACCGAAAAGCGATTGACAGACGTACCTTGGCGACGGTGGTCTCGATGCGCTCGTGCTTCACCAGCTGCGACACCATTGTCCTGCCGAAGCACACGAATCCGGAAGGAAAGTCAGCCGCACGTCGACGCAGAGCATATTCATCACAGCTGCGAGCGGAGAGTGAAGATCACCACATACCTGAGCATGGACACGCGATGCGCTGCGTGGCGCCCGAGCTTGCGGAACTTGCCCATGGCGTCGGCGGCGGGGACTGAGCGGCCGGCGTGGCGGCGGCGAGGGTTGAGGGGTTTGCGAAGGTGCTCGGTCGGTACCGCTCGGACCCCGACCTGGACGCCTGCTAGGTTTGTGCTCGCGTGCCCAAGTGTTGCCCTCCGACTTTCTGGCCCGTAAGGCCCGAAATATTTTTTCTACGTGGGCCTTAATTAGGCCGCGGCCCGTGGATACACGCAACGAACTTGCCTAGTAGAAAAAAAGTTTGGAACGACGATGATCTTGGAAAATCCTATGTGACATGCACTGCGTCAAAATGTCGGGGCTTCGCATAGGAGGAAGAGCCAGCAATGCGGTCTGGGCCGGCCCATTACCGGTTTGGGGATCCGGTTTTGAGAACTTTCTAGCCTTTCCTAGCCGGGTTTTTTCGGTTTTGAAAATTTTCTAGAAGGTTTCCTGAACCAGTTTTTTCTTTTTTCCATTTTCTTTGTTCTTTTCTGTTTTTTTTCTGTTTCTGCTTCAAAAAAGCTTCTGGATATTCAAAAATGTTCTGGATTTTCGAAAAAATTGAGATTTTCAAAAAAAATCTTTCAAATTCGAAAAATGCTCTTGTTTTCTAGAAATTTTTTCTGAATTTTCAAAAAATGTTCCGGTTTTCAAAAATATTCTGGAATTTCCAAAACTGTTCAGGATTTTAGAAAATTGGTCTTCATATTCGAAAAATCGTTTTGCTTTTTCTAAAAATGTTCTGGATTTTCAAAAATGTTCTTGATTTTCAAAGAAAGTTCAGGATTTTCAAAAACAATTCGGGATTTTCAAAAATTGTTTTCACATTTACAAAAATGTTATGGATTTTCAAAAATTGTTCTTAAAATTCGAAAAAATATTTTGATTTTTAGAAAAAATTGCTGGATTTTCAAAAATTGTTCGTCAAATTCGGAAAATGTTCCTGCTTTTTTCAGAAAACGTTCTAGATTTTCAGAAAATGTTTGGAATTTTCAGAATTTTTTTTAAACTAGAAAAATGTTCTAGATGTACCAAAAATGTTTTGGATTTTCTAAAATGTTTTTCAATAAAAAACTCTTGGTTTTCGAAATTTGCTCTCGAAATTGAACAAAAATGTTCGTGTTTTCAAAAAATGTTCACGTTTATGAATTTGTTCAGAATTTTTCCAAATTGTTCTCACTTTCAAAATTTGTTCTCAAGACTAGAAAAATGTTCGGTCTTTTAAAAAATTGTTCACGCTTCCAAATTTGTTCGGGTTTTGAAAATTTTGTTCTCAAAATTCAAAAAATGTTCATGCTTTAAAAAATTGTTTGGGGTCCCAAATTTATTCAGGATTTTTCAAAATTGTTCTTGGTTTAAAAATTTGTTCTCAAGATTCAAAAAATATTCGTCCTCTAATTTTTTTCGCGTTAACAAATTTATTCTCTGTTTTAAAAAATGTTCATGTCTTCAGAAAATGATTGAGAAATTCAATGTTTGTTCGTTTTGATAAAGAGGTAAAGGAAAAAAATAAAAACGGTCAGAACAACGACCCAAAAAAGAAAAAAAAAAGCAGAGAAGGAAAAAAATATCAGAAAAAAATGTCACGCGCCTGCTAGGCCGATCCAGTCGGGGGTCGCCCTGTGCGAAGCCCCGACTGGCTGCCGCAGCGAGTGTCCAATAGGAGCTCCCGATGATCTTGGCTGGCAGCATAAGAGCACCTCCCACACAAACCTGAATAATCGGCGTGCTCCAAAACCCGGCCATATATGACGCGTTTGGTTCCCTGCATTAGGCCCCAGTCTGGCCCACGCGGGAAGGAAGTTGCCCGTTTGGTTGCCTCTGTTTACTGTGCGGCCCGCATGACACGAATCTTAAAGCAACTCCAGGCCAGGCCAAGAGGAAACGTCCAGATCGGCAGTACCTCGCGAGCCTGGCTCGGCCGTCGCAGGGGAGGGCGACGCGCTTCTCTCCTCGTGCGACCAAGGAGATGGCACGAGCTCGCCCGCGTCGCCGAAAAATTGGCGGGAGGATTTCGGCTCACCTCCCGTCGAGTCCGCCCCTATTTAGCCCCATCTCTCATCGCCCCAACTCTCGCCACCATTTCCCCTTTCAAGTTTTCCCGCCGACGCGCATCAGCACCGACGAGCAGGTAAGCGACGCATCTTCATCGGCCGATAGTCCACGGCGTCGGCGGTCCTTCACCGGCCGGTGGTGATCTTCTACGACCGGTCCCCCCCCCCCCCCGCATCCTCGAGTTGCATCTATGGCTTTTGTGAGTTCAATCCCCCTTTCTCTCTGTTCCTTCTAGCTAGATCTGAGCTGCAACTAGGGTTTGATGTAGATGCATGGTTGATTAGTGCTTTGATCTGTGAGCTCATGTGGTTGATTGCTATGCTGCGGTTGCAATTTGTGGTAGGGTTAGATGTTCAAGCATGTGGTAGGCTAGATTAGTAGTAGAGTTTGAAGTTGAACCTTGTACTTGTGTTGATTCGTGCTTACATCTGTGATTTGTAGCAATTGGTGGTCCATTTGTAGCATGATGTTTGTTGTAGATGTATGTTCCTGCTCATAGATTGTCCGGTATGCTTAGTATGATAGCGATGAACCATGTGCTTAGTATGATTGATGTGTGTAGATAGCAGATTACGTTTACGCCACGTTGTGTGCTATGCTTACTGTCAATGCAGCTACGATTGTTGGACATGACCACACAGACGTAAGATCTTAGTCAGGCCCTTGTTCTGTCGGACAACCAATTTTCTCCATCGTTTGTCAAGGACTCGCAACCTATGTCTGAGATGGCACCTGATTCAGAGGTGTTCGCGTCTGATTCTGTCTATATGGCAGTAGTGCTCGTTCAGCAAACTCCTACTACTGCTTGATGACCCACAAGTATAGGGGATATATCATAGTCCTTTCGATAAGTAAGAGTGTCAAACCCAATGAGGAGCAGAAGAAAATGACAAGCGGTTCTAGTAAGGTATTCTTTACAAGCACTGAAATTGTCGATAACAGATAGTTTTGTGATAAGATAATTCGTAACGAGTAACAAGTGTAGCAAAAGTGCAGCAAGGTAGCCCAATCCTTTTTGTAGCAAAGGACAGGCCTGGACAAACTCTTATATAAAGCAAAGCGCTCCCGAGGGCACATGGGAATTTCTGTCAAGCTAGTTTTCATCATGCTTATTTGATTCGCGTTCGTTACTTCGATAATTTGATATGTGGGTGAACCGGTGCTTGGGTGCTGCCCTTACTTGGACAAACCTCCCACTTATGATTAACCCCTCTCGCAAGCATCCGCAATTACGAAAGAAGAATTAAGATAAATCTAACCATAGCATGAAACATATGGATCCAAATCAGCTCCTTACGAAGCAACGCATAAACTAAAGTTTAAGCTTTTCTCACTCTAGCAAACCATACAGTTCTGGTGTTGATCATGTTTAGCCCTTGGAAGAGGTTTAGTCAACGGGTCTGCAACATTCAGATCCATATGCACTTTGCAAATATTTATGTCCTCCTCCTTGATGTACTCACGGACGGAATTGAAGTGTCGCTTTATGTGTCTGGTCCTCTTGTGAAACCTTGGTTCCTTGGCCAGGGCAATGGCACCAGTGTTATCACAGAACAGATCCATTGGATTCAGAGCACTGGGCACTACTCCAAGATCTGTCATGAACTCCTTCATTCAGACACCTTCCTTCGCTGCCTCTGAGGCTGCGATGTACTCTGCTTCGCATGTAGAATCGGCTACCACGCTCTGCTTGGAACTGCACCAGCTTACCGCTCCCCCATTGAGAATAAATACATATCCGGTCTGCGACTTAGAGTCATCCAGATCAGTGTCAAAGCTTGCATCGACATAACCCTTTACGACGAGCTCTTGATCACCTCCATAAACAAGAAATATTTCCTTGGTCCTTTTTAGATACTTAAGGATATTCTTGACCGCCGTCCAGTGCTCCATTCATGGATCACTTTGAAACCTTCCGGTCATACTTATGGCAAGGCTGACCTCGGGTCTTGTGCACAACATTGCATAGAGCCTATGGCTGAAGCATAGGGGATGACACTCATATTCTCTCTATCTTCTGCAGTCACTGGGCATTGAGTCTTACTCAACTTCACACCTTGTAACACAGGTAAGAACCCCTTCCTGGACTGATCCATTTTGAACTTCTTCAAAACTTTTATCAAGGTATGTGCTCTGTGAAAGTCCTATTAAGCGTCTTGATCTATCTCTATAGATCTTAATGCCTAATATGAAAGCAGCTTCTCCTAGGTCCTTCATTGAAAACTCTTGTTCAAATATTCCTTCACGCTTTATAGCATTTCTATATTGTTTCCAATCAGCAATATGTCATCCACGTATAATATTAGAAATGCTATAGAGCTCCCACTCACTTTCTTGTAAATACAAGCTTCTCCGTAAACTTGTATAAACCCAAACGCTTTGATCACCTGTCACATCCCTAGCTAGATGTCATAGGATAGCATGAGTGTTGCATCATGTTTCATCTTTGCATCAACATGAAATGGGGATTAAAAGAAACCCCAAGCTCACATTGAATCAAAATAATTCAAGTTTGTGAAAATTCAACAAATCAAAATGCCCTACCAAAATGTTCCCTATGTCTGATAAATATGGACATGATTATAACATGGGCCACTTTAAACATTTGAACAATTATAGCAATTTAAAATAAATAACAAAGCCTCTGAAAATTCCAAATAAAGCATTTTCATTATTTTATGTCTCAAAATATCCTATAACTTTTTATTGGAGTTTGAAATATTCAAACTTGATATTATAAAATATTTGGGATATTTTTATCAAAGCATTTGTACCTAAAAAGAAAATAAAACAAATGTCAGAAATTAAAATAAAGAAGAAAATAAAACAGAAAGAATGGGAGGATGAACCTGGGCCGACCCAGCTGGCCCAGCTCCATCGTCGTCCTCCTGGCGGCCAGGAGGACGGGCGTGTGGCCGGAGCGCGCGCGCGGGTGTGCCTCCACGCCGGCAGTTGCCTGCCTGCTTCCCCTCGCCAGCGCGACGGGGATAATCTCTGAGAGCCGCCCCCATCGCCCTTTCCCTCTCGCCCTCGCTCGCCTCTCTGCTCTCCTCCTCCTCTGCTTTGCCATGGCCGCTGGTGCCTTAGCTTCGCCGCCGTGGTTCTAGCCGCTCCCCCTTGCTTCTGAGCCCCCCATTTGCTCCGCCTTGTCGCCTTCTCCCTCCTTGCTGAGCCGCGCATCGCCAGGAGCCCCGAAGCGCCGTCCCCGAGCTCGTCTTCCTCCTCGGACCCGAAGCTTCGCCACCGTTGATCGCCGTCTCCGTGCCCTCCCCGAGCAAGCTCTCGACGACTTCGATTCCACTGTGATCTCCCGGATCTTTCCCCTATCCTTTCCGGCCTTTTCCCCCTCTGTAGTCCCGATTACGCCGGCTCCCGAATGACCTGCCGCACGAGCTCATCGTCGGCGGTGCTCCGGTGACCAGTTGGTCCATCAGAGTCCACCATCGAGCTCATGGGGCCGCGTAGTGCTTGTAGGTGCTTAGTTCCGGCCGTGTCTCGCTCTGGTTCTATGAGCCCATGCTCGTCCGAGCTCTGGCAGCCATCGTGCTCATTGCCGGCGCCGACTCCGGCCATCCCAGCCCCTGGGAAGTGTCGGGCTCGACGTGCGTGAGAAAGCAGAGCAGTTTGGTGCCCTCCGTCGTCCATTTGGTCGTCGGAGGAGGAATCCCGACCCCCTCCGCCTTGCCTGACATCGCCGGCGGTTCAACGCCGGTGAGTCAATCAGTTTGACCACCAGGGGTTTGACCCCTGGGTCACTGGCAAGCGGGGCCGGGCCCTGTTAAGTCAAATTTAGGTTAATAACTTAATTAACCAAATTAATTAACCTAATTAGTCACTGACTAGTGGGCCCAGTGTTGATTAAGTAATTAGGATTAGTTTTAATTCTCTAACTAAGTGATTGGGTCACTGACCAGTGGGCCCCACCCTGTCAGGTTTGACCTGGCCCGGTCAGCTGACCTGCTGATGCCATGATGACGTGAGGCTGATGTAATAAAAGGAATTTCCAGTTTTAAAATAATTCCAGAAATTGTTTAAAACTTTTAAAATTCATATAAATTAATCTGTATATCAGATGAAAATAATTTATATATGAAAATTTATCAAAAAAATCCAATGAATCCAATGGTGCTATTATCATGCATGTTAGAGCAACCTATGTAGAAGAACATAGACACTTGCTAATAGGTTAAAATATGGAAATTGAAATGAAGAATGATTTTGAACCTATATTCAAACTCACTTCAATTAACTTGGACACTAGTTGCATTAGCTCATCCATACATGCTACCATGTCATGATCATGCATCATATTGTTGCACTTGCGTGTATTGATTGTTATTTGTCTGCATTGCGGTAGGCCCTGCTTCTGAGGATACCCCCGAGTATTCCAATGAAGGAGAGAACATTCCCGCTACCCAGCAAGGCAAGCAAACCCCTTGATCATTTCGATAACATCCCACTCTCTCGCTCCTGCTCTTGTTTATTGCATTAGGACAAACGTTCACTTGTCTGTCATACACGATAGATGAACCTATTCTTATGCATGACCTGTCATTGTCACAGTAAATAGGTAAACCTTGCAACCTAGCATACCTGGTAGATGCTTGTGCCATGATGTGCTTAGCTTACTTTGCCTGCTATGCTTGCTATGCTTAGAGTTGTGTCAGGTCTGATTCATCTGGGTGATGGACTGGAGTGAAACATTGTTGTTTTGATGTGATAAGCTTGTGATGAACCTGATTTGGTAAAGGTAGCAATGAGAGGCTATGTAGGAGTACATAGTGGGTTGTCTCATTGGGACCGTTCTTAGGAACTGAGTTCCGTGTTTGTGATCCAAGACTAGTTACTACCACACGTTGGGTTTCGATAACTCGACCCCTCTCGACTTATCAGTCGCTTAGTCCTTAGTCCAGGAGTTGCAAGTAGTTTCTAGTGTTTATAGCATGTTGGAGGCCGTGCGTAGCCCTGGCCCTAGGGGTGGGTTACGACGCGGTAGGCAGTGGCACAGTGTACCAAGGGTCACCCGAATGGTGGGCTTGGGAACCCTGCGCACATCGTTTGGGCCCGTAGCGGAAACTTCGGCTGGACTTCCGTGCGGGTTCAGTCTCAAATAGGCGATAGCCTGGACTAGAGGTCTTATGTGATTGACGGTCGTGGCCGACTCCCTCGCTGGGCTTCCGCTTGAAGGTTGCCGAGGTGCATGGTTTATGAGCACACAACGATAAGTGGCGAGAGCGTGTGTGAAGAAGTACAACCCTGCAGGGTATGAAACTATTCGAATAGCCGCGTCCTCGGATATGGACTACTTGGATAACTTATGTTGTTCATAGATAATCAAATGGATACCCATAAAAATATAAAGACAAGTGTGAGTATCATGGATGGCACTCTCCCAGGAGAGGGAAGTGAATCCATGGTGGTGTATTGTCATGGAGTTAGTGGACTCGTGTGCGATATCTAAGATTTAAACAAAGAGTTAAAATTGTGTAGTATAGGTTAGCCATGAGTCAAAGCTGGCATTTCTCATAAACTCCACCAACCCCCTTGTTGATACATGAGCATGAATAGACTAGATCTGCTTTAAAGACTTGCTGAGTACGTTTGTACTCATGTTTGCTTAATAAATGTTGCAGATGAGACCCAGGACCCATCAGGTGGGTTCTTTCTAGATGTCGACGATGCCGAATAGCTGGTGTCCCAGCTACGACCTATGCCCTGTGGCGGGCTGTAGATAGTCAGGCCATGTGCCTTTTTACCCTTCATCTGTCTGTACTCAAACAACTTATGCTTCCGCTTGGTTTGTATGACTTGAGTGTTGGGTCATGTGACCCCTATCTGTAAGAACATATTATGCAAGGCTCGTCTGAGCCTCTTAAGTAAAAGTTGTTGTATGGTTATGTTGTGATGCCATGGTTGTATCTATGCATATCGGGCATGTCGTGCATACGTGTGACATGCAACGGTATGTATGGGATCCGACACCTAGTTGTGTGCCTTTAGTAGTACTCTTTACGGGAAACTGCCTCTTTGTGCTTCCACCGAGCCATGGTAGCTTGCTACTACTCCGGACACATTGATTGACCGGCATGTATCCTTCTTTGCTGCCATGTCTGTCCCTTCGGGGAAATGTCTCGTAGTGTAATGGAGTCCCTGTAGCCTGCTATGACTCGTCTACGTGCAGTGATGGCATTTATGTCTCACGGCGTAATGGAGTCCTTGTAGCTTGCTATGACTCGTCTACACACGCTTGAGGCCGACACCTACATTGATGGGTTACGTATGCCTGTTTCCGTACGAATGTGCCACTTGGGTTCTATGACTAGTCATGTCGGCCCGGGTTCTCTGTCGTATGATTGCCAGCGACATGTTCACATACGTGAGCCAAAAGACGCAAACGGTCCCGGCTAAGGTAAGGCTGCAGCCGTGGAGCTTACCGTGCGTGAGGCCGCAAAGTGATAAGATATGTTACAGTCTGGATTCATATGACTTAGGATCGGGGTCTCGACATCACCTCATCAAAACGCAGATTCCAACTCCGAGATGCTTGCACCAGTCCATAAATGGATCGCTAGAGTTTGCAAACTTTGTAAGCATTCTCTAGATCGACAAAACCTTCCGGTTGTATCATATAGAACTCGTCCTTAAAGAAACCATTAAGGAATGCTGTTTTGACATCCATCTGCCAAATTTCATAGTCGAAATATGCAGCTATTGCTAACATGATTCTGGCGGACTTAAGCATCGCTACGGGTGAGAAGGTCTCATCGTAGTCAACTCCTTGAACTGGTGAAAAACCCTTTGCCACAAGTCGAGCTTTATAGATGGTGACATTACCGTCTGCGTCCGTCTTCCTCTTAAAGATCCATTTGTTCTGAATGGCCTTTCGCCCTTCAAGTAATACTTCCAAAGTCCATACTTTGTTTTCATACATGGATCCCATCTCGGATTTCATGGCCTCTAACCATTTCTTGGAATCCGGGTCCATCATCGCTTCTCCATAGCTTGTAGGTTCATCGTTGTCTAACAACATGACCTCCAAGACAGGGTTGTCGTACCACTCAGGAGCAGTACGCGCCCTTGTCGACCTACGAGGTTCAATAGTAACTTGATCCGAAGTTCATGATCATCATCATTAACGTCCTCTTCAACTATCGTAGGCTCCATAGAAACATCTTTCTGTGCTGTGCTACTCTCTGGTTAAAGTAAAGGTTCAACAACCTCATCAAGTTCTATTTTCCTCCCACTCAATTCTTTCGAGAGAAACTCTTTCTCAAGAAATGTTCCGTTCTTAGCGACAAACACTTTGCCTTCGGATTGAGATAGAAGGTAGACCCAACTGTCTCTTTCGGGTATCCTATGAAGACGCATTTCTCCGCTTTGGGTTCCAGCTTTTCAGGCTGAAGCTTTTTGACATAAGCATCACATCCCCAAACTTTAAGAAACGACGACTTTGGCTTCTTGCCAAACCACAATTCATATGGCGTCGTCTCGACGGATTTCGATGGTGCCCTATTTAAAGTGAATGCAACTGTCTCTAATGCATAACCCCAAAATGATAGTGGAAAATCGACAAGAGACATTATAGAATGCACCATATCTAATAAGGTCCGATTACGACATTCGGACACACCATTACGCTGTGGTGTTCCAGGCGGTGTCAATTGTGAAACAATTCCACACTGTCTTAAGTGTCTGCCAAACTCATAATTCAGATATTCACCTCCTCGATCAGATCATAGGAATTTAATCTTCTTGTTACGATGATTCTCAACTTCACTCTGAAATTGCTTGAACTTTTCAAACGGTTCAGATTTGTATTTCATTAAGTAAATATACCAATATCTACTTAAGTCATCAGTGAAGGTGAGAAAATAACGATATCCACTGCACGCCTCAATGCTCTTCGGACCACACAGATCAGTATGTATGATTTCCAACAAGTCACTCGCCCGTTCCATTGTTCCAGAGAATGGCGTTTTAGTCATCTTGCCCATGAGGCATGGTTCACATGTGTAAAGTGATTCAAAATCAAGTGACTTCAAAAGTCCATCAACATGGAGCTTCTTCATGCGTTTTACACCAATATGACCCAAACGGCAGTGCCACAAGAAAGTGGTACTATCACTATCAACTCTACATCTTTTGGCATCAATGTTATGAAGATGTGTATCATCACTATCAAGATTCAACATGAATAAACCCCTCACATTGGGTGCATGATCATAAAATATATTGCTCATATAAATAGAACAACCATTATTCTCTAATTTAAATGAGTAACCGTCTCGCAATAAACAAGATCCACATATAATGTTCATGCTTAATGCAGACACTAAATAACAATTATTCAGGTTCATCACTAATCCCGATGGTAATTGAAGAAAGAGCGTGCTGACGGCGATCACATCAACCTTGGAACCATTTCCCACGCGCATCGTCACTTCGTCCTTCGCCAGCCTTCGTGTAGGACCGAAAGTATGTCTAGACAGGGGGGGGTGATTAGACTACATGACCAAATATTTTTTTTGCCTTTTCCCAAATTTTAGTGTTTGCAGTTTTAGCATTTATGGCAAGTCAATTTCACCCTACACATGCAAGTCTAAGAGTATAGCAGCGGAAAATAACAACAAGCATGAGTAAAAGGGATAGGGTAGGAAGATCAAACGCAATTGTAGACACGATGATTTTTCCCGTGGTTCTGATAGGTGGTGCTATCGTACATCCACGTTTATGGAGTCTTCAACCCACGGAGGCTAACGGCCGCGAGAGTCCACGGAGTGCTCCACCCATAAGGGTCCACTAAGTAGCAACCTTGACTATTCCATATGGCTTCCATCCACGAAGAACTAGCCTCACTATGGGTAGATCTTCATGAAGTAGGCGATCTCCTTGCCCTTACAAACTTCTTGGTTCACTCCACAACACGAGGCTCCCAAGTGACACCTAATCAATCTAGGAGGCACCACCCTCCAAAAGGTAATAGGCTCGGTAATGACGATGAATTCCTTGCTCTTGTGCTTCAAGATGATAGACTCCTCAACACACAATCACTCTCTCATAGATTTTGCTTGGTGGAAGACATGGGATTGGTGGAAAGCAAGTTGGGGAGGCTAGAAATCAAGATTCACATGGTTGGAGTGGAAGATCTTTATCTCAACACAAGGGTAGGTGGTTCTCTCTCAGAAAATCTGATAGGATAGGTATGAAATAGTTCTGAGTGCTTCTCTCTTGAGTAGGTGGTGGTGGAGGGGTATATATAGGCATCCCCCAAAATCCAACCGTTACACACAAAATGACCAACTCGGTGACACCGATGTGTTAATCTCGGTGGTACCGAAGTGATCAAAAGGTGGCAACTTTTGAATCTCGGTGAGATCGATATATGAAACTCGGTTGCACTGATAACGTGACCAACGGTCAGATTTCCAATCTCGATGACGCCGACCCAACAATCTCGGTGGTACCGAAAATGTGAATTTGCGTAACAGGAAGTTGGCAACCTAAACTCGGTGGCACCGGTATGGAATTGGTAGCACCGAAGTGGCTAGGGTTTGGCTGAGTCTGTCTAGGTTCTGGAATCGGTGGCACCGAGATAGGAATGTTGGTTGCACCGATTTTGAATGTTTGGCTATAGACAGACTTTGGTGGGAGAGCTTGTGGATGTTTTTGGTGACTATCACTTGTGCATGTATGAGCATTTTGTTCACCAACAAAACCTTACCCCCTTTTAATAGTATTGGCTTTCCTATGGACTAAAAGTGATTTCTCACAAATGTAAACTGCAAAGTCCTCTTGCTTGAAGCTTGGACAACCTATTTCCTTGCATCTTGGGGTAATTCCATAATCTCCATAATCCTTTTGCCATCCCTATCATTGAAATTTTCCTGAAATATACTTGGTGGAAACATTAGTTCAATGACTTATATGTTGTTATTAATTACCAAAACCACCTAGGGAGCAAATGTGCTTTCAATCTCCCCCTTTTTGGTAATTGATGACAACATATAGATCAAAGCTTCGACAAAGATATAATCAATGAATATAACCATCGCTTTGAGAAGTATGTGATAAGCAAGAGCTCCCCCTAAATTTGTGCATTATTTTAAATTTGTGTTTGAATGCAAATGCACAATCGATTAGGTACATGGGTCACTTCTTACATGTCACATACAACTTGGTGGTGTGCGAGAATAATTAGAATGAACATCATAGCACAACACAATCAAGCAAAGATGAATGATCATCACATAAGCATTAAGATGATAGGAAATAGTAGCATCACACATTAAAACGTATGATCAAACATCATCAAACGTGTATCACAAGCATTCAAAAGACAATTGTTTTTGAAAAAGCAATAAACACCAAAACGCTCTCTCACTCGAAGCCTAAAGATCTATATACACTTCTCCCCCTTTGGCAACAAGTTACCAAAAAGTTCAAAGGCATATATCTAAGCATTCTTGGGCTGATCTCCTCCGGTTGTTGATCAAGGAGTCGAGAGAACATCGTCGGCGAAGATCTTTGTAGATGTCGTGGATGGAGTTGGAGTGGCAGCTGGAGGAACTAGAGCTGATGGAGCAGTAGCTGAGGTGAGAACAGCAGGATCTGATGAAGAGGGCCTCAAGTCTGGAGCAGGCACTATGGCTGATCTGGCTTGAGTAGTGAATTGTGTGCTCGACCTGAGAGGTGATCCATCCCCTCCTCCTCATCATCATCAGAACAAACCCAAGGGATGTGCATCGAATCAACTTCCTTCTGAAGCTCTGTGACTGTCTTAGTCACCCTGTCCACCTTATCATTAAGAGTCTTGATCCTTGTTTCAAATATCCTCACAAGACAGTTCTGGTTGTCTAGAATCCCCTTAATGTACTTTTGCATGCCCTAAACTGATGAGATCAAAAGATCCATTTGCTCACTTCTAGATCTAGGAACTTGAGCACTAGTGGCTCTAGCTGCCTCTGCCTCTGCCTGAGGTGCAATTGAAGTGGGATGATCTGGGTTCATCTCCACGATGTTGTCCTCAAGATCTAACTGCAGTGGTAAGTGGGGTTTGTCCAGTGAAAATATGTGCTTCTCCAACTTGGAATTTATGAGCATATGGATATAGGGTGCGTAGCAGCAAGAGCACTTCTGGTCAGCAACAACCCTCTTAATGGTCTCAACAATTAAGTCCATAACTCTAATCCTGGTGTGTCTGTCAAGATGGATCAGCATGTTGATGGAGTAGCCTCAAATCATCTTGTCATCTCCTGATTTGGGCATCAAAGTATGCCTCAGAATGGTGTTCATGGTATGGAGGCTAGCCTGGAGAAAGTAGATGGATCCTAGCCTGTGAGACTTCACGTTAGCTGCAAGGATCTCATTGTACATATTTGCCATAGCATTGTGGCTCTCCTTGGATTCTGAGTATACATCCAAGTCACCATCCTGTACCTCTGGGACTCCTAGAATAGCAGCCCACTCATTAACAGTAGATTCATACCTTGCTCCTCCAGTCATCCATACAATCCTACCATCTCTGTAGAAATGTGCAGTGGAGTAGAATTGCATGATCATCTCATCATTCCAAGAAGTAAGTTCTCTGCCAATGAACTCATCCAGACCGATGCAGTGGAAATTATCCTGTACACTTGGAAAATAGTCTTTATTTTCCTTAGTGAATTTCCAGTCCACATACCTCATATCACTCACAGCTGGTTTCTTGTCAAGAAGCACAGTCTCATAGAAATCCTATTGCTCTTTGGTGTAAATCTATAGTCCACAACTGTCTTCTTCCTCTGGGCATATGGATCAACAACTCTCCAAGTCCTCAAACCAAAATCCTTCCTCTTCTTCATATCCTCAGCAAGTGGGTAGCTGGCATTATGTACTGGAAGGTGTGGTCTAAGCTTCATCAAAGTAGAAATAGCATCTTCATCCTGAAATCTGGAGGTGGTTCCCTTGTTCTTTTCAGAAGCTGGAATTTGCCTGGATGTCCTCTTAGGCTTCACAACATTAGGCTTCTTGGGTGCAGACTTGGTGCTTTTAGACGTACCAGTCTTTGGCATAGCATCAGCCATAAGCTTCTTTTTCTTCTTGGGAGGGGCCTTCTCAACATGATCTTCCTCCTCTTCCTCATCAACAACACCAACAGCCTCCTCTGGATCTACAAACATGGAGGTCTTCCTACCAACAACATGAATAACCCTCTTTCTGGCTCTCTTCTCCTCCCCTGCCTTCTTAGGCATAGACTTCTTCGGGGGTGACTCAAGGTGAAGAGTCATTTTTGCCCAAGCACTCTCAGGTGCTCTCATAGCTTCAGAGCTAGCATAGACTTTACTAACAACTCTCCTGGAAGAAGTGGCTTCAGTAGCAGACTTCTTAGCAGCCTTCTCTTGCTTCTTGGCAAGAATCTCCTCAGGGACAAAGTCTGAATCCTCCTCATCTGAATTCAGCTTCTTCCTGGTCCTTGTAGCAGCTTTGAGCTAGGGACATCATCATAGCTCCCCTCAGGACTAGTGCATGAACTCATGTCAACACTCTGCTCTCTTAGGTCATTCTGATTGTCCTCAGCATCTGACATACTGACCCTGTGAATAGAGTATGGAAGAGCATAAGAAGATGAGTCATCACAAAATGAGGCTGGTTTTTGAAAGATTGAACAAAATATTTCCAAGGTTTTGCGTTCTGTAACATGAAAATCGGTACAGCTGAAGCAAAGTTTTCGGTGCTACCGAGACTGATTATCCCATTAATAGAAACTTGGCACTCTTTTCGGTGAGACCGAAAAGAAGTACTCGGTTTCATCGAGACAGTTCTTAGAAACACAAAAAGACAAATTGGTGACATTGATTTGTTTGCTTTGGTTCCACCGAGTTCCATCGGGCGGAAGGCAAACCCTAGTAAATCTATCATTTGCTAGACTACAGGAATTTCTTGTGGATAGGAAGATGTGCAATAGGTGGCTCATAGAGAAAACAATTCCAGTGCACAAGAATCATACGGGAAGCGCAAAGGAGGTCAAATCTGTACCCTAACTCGGCAACGGATACGCTCCGACGGTGACGATGGAGAAGATTTCGTCGACGACGGCAATTCCTAGCGGCGGAGGAGCGCAGGGGGACAAGGGCGATGACCAGGGGTCTCGAAAACGGTAGCTTACGGTTCTGAGGTGCGACGGTTTGAGGATGAAATTCAAAGCGTCGGGGTCCATAGTATATATACCCATCGCTGTCAGTAACGCCGATTCTATATTGTCGATGTCACCGAGTTCCTTAACTGTCAGTTGATAGGGAAACTCGGTGTAACCGAGAATATGGAATCGGTAGTACCGAGATAGAAAACCAGATCAACCCTAGGCATTTGGTGAGACCGAGATTTTGGGGTTTGTTCCATCGAGATGCACTTGGGAGGTTTTAATGGTCAGTCCTTGTAGATACGGAACTCCGAGTGCTCCACACACAGAGGGATCAAAAAGCACTTGTTCAAATTTTGTGATGCAACATGAATAGAGTATGAGGTGAGAAAGCATAGATAGCTAAAGAGTTGTCCTAGGCATTGTTGTCCATCCAATTGGCAAAAGATAAATCAAAGACCAAATAGCAACAATTGGATGTCCTCGAATGAGAAAATAAATGCAGACCAACATGCTCACACAATAAGATGTCAAATGAAATCATGACAAACATGCACAAACACTCTAGCATCTAACAAGCACTTGGGCGACGACGAAGTCATCTATATATGAGTATTTGACTTAGGAGCCAAGTAAGAATACTTGATCATAGGTCATACTGATCGTTTAAGCACAAGTGGGGTTACCACTTTTACATAAAGCATTTAATGTTGTCACATACTAAGAGATGCTTTGACTCAAGTCTTAGAGTAAAGCTCCCCCTTGATGTGACATCCCCCCATAAGAGGGATAAATTAACCTTGGGTTTTGTCGATGAAGACTTCATGTTGGTGAGGTAGTGGTGGATGCTTAAAGTTGATGAAGATCACCAAGAGTTGGGAGCATCCTTGTTGTTTCCTTACTCTTCTCACCTACATGGGTTAGTCCCAACACTGTCGTCGTTTTCTCATGACAGATGCCATGGGTAGGCTTATCGAAGGTGGTTGGGGTCAGAGGACGCTGACGGGCTCCGGGAGCGGGATTAGGTACAAGCGGTGGAGACACACAATGTACCCAGGTTCAGGGCCCTCCGTGAGAGGTAACACCCCTAGTCCTGCTTGGTCTAGTTGATGGATGGGTATGGTTACAAGGTTGCTCCTAGAGCTGTTGTCTAGAGGAGGAAGAGGGAGCAGCTGGCTCGCCTTCCTCCACTACGAGGGTGAATACGTGGGAAGTGTCCCGTGTGTGTGTGTGTGTGAGATTCTTCACCCCCGTTGCATGGGGGGCTCAAGGGGTTTTATAGGCCAACCCCCCGGCTTACAATATCCTCAAGGTATAGAGTGGGGGGGGGACCCGACTGGCAGCCTCTCCAGCTGGCCAGGGGGACCCACTTCTTGAGCCATCTCGTCGCCCGTAGGGTCCACGGGCTACACGGTCCCATCGCCCGCTGGGGCCCGCCAGCCGGCTTCGCGATTGGCCCGCGCTCACCTGCTACGACAAGGGCCACCCAAGCGGCGGCGTCTTGTGCCAGCCGGTCGAGGGCTTCGGTACGACCGATTGCCCTGTAGCCACACCGGGGTAGGTAATGGAGTGGACGGGCAGGCGTGCCGGCACTGTTGCCTCGGCCGATCGCGGTCGACCAAGGTGAGCGGTACGCCAGGCCAAACTGTAGCCACGCGTGCCCACGCGTCAGCGGCCACTTTGGCCATGTTGGGACCCATCGTGGGGGCCCTGTCTTGTCATTGTACCCGCGTGCAGTGGGATGGGACGGGATCTCGTCCGTCAGGGGTCAACAGAGGAGCCGGTCCAAAGGCAGCCGACTGTGCCCTGCCGCCTGGGGTCGAGCCGGCTCCTTGGGCATCCAGCCTCGAGGCTACCGGCAACGTGCCTGCCGGCCGCGTGCCAGCTGACCAGGAAGCAGCCGGCCACGTGTATTTTTCTTGAAGCGGGGGGAGAGAACCCCGATGGTTTGGCCTACCCAGGGGTAATAACCCCATCAATAGTCCCCGAAGCCGGCGGGGGCCCGCGCCCGCCAGACGGAGGGGAGCCGGCGGCTTCCCCCAAGCGACATCCGCCTCCGGCTCGAAGCCGAACAGTCAGTCGGGTCGGTGGCCGTTCCCGATGCCTCGGGCTCCGACGTGCTGTTTCGGGACCTGGGCCGGCCTACAGTGCGCCACGCGGTAGGCAATGATGCCATGGGGCCCGCGCACGCGGGCAGATGGGACGTCGCCTTGGGCCTAGCCCGACAGGTCGTGGGCATAGCATAGTAGGCCTCGGGGCGTAGGCCAAGATCTTCTGCGCCCCGAAGCGACAGTTGCAGCCCGTAATGCCCACGCACGCAGAGATTCCGGGGTAGTGGGTGCAGTTAATCCCCACTTCCTCGGGTCGTGGCCTCCCCATTTAAAAGGGGAGAGAGGGTAAAGGGCGGAAGCTCCCGCGCCCCATTTGCCCCCTTGTCTTTCTCTCCTTCGTCTTCTCTGCTCCCTCTTGCGCCACCGTTCTTCTCGCTCGCGACCCTGCTCGCTCGCCGTCCCGTGCAGCCCCGCCATCGCAATGGCCGAAGGACGCTTGGGGAACTGGGCCGGCTTCGTTGTCACGGAGGCCACCATCGTGGATCTCCGCCGTGCGCGCATGCTACCGTCAGTGGAGTGCGTGATTGCTTGCACGCCGGGCGACGAGGTGGTGCCCAAGCCGTAGGTGGGGGAGTTCGTCGTCTTCTCCTGCCACTTTTCTTGTGGCTTCGGGGTACCGGTGAGCCACTTCCTCCGTCTTATGATGGACACCTTTGACCTCCAGCCGCACCACCTCGGCCCCAATGCCATTCTTTACATTGCGGGCTTCGTGACGCTGTGCGAGGGCTACTTGGGGATGCTCCCCTTCGTGGACTTATTCAAGGCACTGTTCTACCTCAAGGCGCTGAAAAGCGTCGAGGAGCCGTATGCCTATGGGGGCACGGCGGTGTGCTGCCGCGGTTCGTGCTTTCCGCACTTCAGCCTCATCGACTCCGTCCGGGGCTAGCACCGGTCATTCTTCTATGTGAAGAACGCCGGCCCGCAGCGGGATTACATCCGGCTGCCGGAGTATGTCAACGCCCCGTCCTTCGGGGTGAATTGGTTGGGACTGCTCCGCGTGGTACCGCACTCGAAGAGCTCGGCCGGCTCGTGGAGATGAGGAGCGGGGAAGGGCTGGTCGCCTCCGATCTGGTGGTCGCCTTCATCGCGCGTCGGGTGCTGCCTCTCCAGTTGAGGCCGCACCGGATCTACGACATGTCCGGCCACCGGGACCTCTGCCGGCTGACGACCATCGACCTGATGCTGGCTCAGGTGGCCAAGCGGGTTAACGCCATCACGACCTTCAAGCTGGTGCCAGCGACGTGGTCCTTCGGCAAGGAGCCGTACGACCGGCACCACCGAGCACCCCTGGTATGTTCCGTCGAGGCAGTCTTTCAAAGGCCGAACCCCTCCAGCCGGCGCCCGATCTTACTTTTCTGTGTTGACTTCAGTTGTTTGTGCGAGAGAACACGCCAGATGGCCCGCTGTCACGCCCAAGATGCGCGTCTATCCATTTTAAGACACGAGGGCCTCACAAGGGATAGAGGCGCATCTTGCCGTTAGCAAGTATAGTAACATTGCATCATACATTACAGAAGAGATGAGTATACAAGTTGGCTTACACTCGCCACATGCTAAATTACAATTCCACTCACAGTTCAATCATCAAGATGAAAACAGGGTCTGGCTACGGACGAAATCAAACGATAAACAGATGCAAATGAAACTATCTCGCTGCCCCAAAGATCACGACCAGGTCCTCTACTCATCCGGATACGTCACGTACATCTTGCCTCTTTCCTCATCATACTCTCACTGGAGCTGGGTAAGATCATCCTACACGCACTCATCTAAACCTGTACCTGGAGTGTTGTAGTAAACTGTGAGCCACAGAGGACTCAGCTATCATGTGCCCGGGTACCGAGACTATTCAAGCTTAAAGGTTGGGATGGGGTAAGTGTTTAGTTTGCAGCAGCACTAAGCATATATGGTGGCTAGCTTACGCAACATGAAATAGATATGAGTGGCCTATGAAGAACGATCGAATCTAGCACGATCCCTATGAGATCCTGAACACTTACTTACGTCAATCATAACCCCACCGTGTTCTCTCTCGGATCATGTTCACGAGCAGAGACGATCACGGTTACTCACACAGTTGGTGTATTTTAATTAGAGTTTACTTCACGTTTACTGTAACCGGGTGTTAAACAAATATCCAAGTTGCCACATAACCATGGGCACGGCTTTCCGAAAGATTTAACCCTACAGGGGTGCTCCAACTAATCCATTACAAAATTAACCACACTCCATGGGAATGCCTCGCCCGTGGATCTCGCGATCATCATAGGTAATTCCAAAGGAAGTCCAACACCTCGAGTAAACCCGAAGAAAGTCAGACTCCACACGCAAGACACTCAATAAAGTTAAAACAAATCCAGCAAGACCACCCGACGTGTCGACGAACCCGACAAGAGCCGTGTATCTTGTTCTCAGGACACGATGGATAAGCGACGCATACGGAGGCCTGATAGAAATCTCCAAGTTGCCCTAGGTTGGGCCCGCACAGTGCTCTAGTTTGGATCAACACTCATGAGGAGCACTGGCCCGAGGGTTGATTAAATTATCCACGGGTTTGCAAGACCCTATGCAATTATATTAAGTTGTTAAGCAAAAGTAGTACCAATGTTGGGTCTTGCCAGACAAGTTTTAATCTCAATCGAATGAACAGGAGGGTCCCCATAACAACCCCGAGCATGTTAGGAGCACAAAGTATGGAAAACATAACACCGGTAACTAGGAACTAATGGCGGTAACAGCGGAACAAATCACTTAGCAAAAGGCCAAGCCTTCCACCAATACCAAGATATATATGTGCATTAAATTAAATAACATAATTTATTGTGATATTCAACTCCATGTTATCACATGGAACAACCTGCACCTGCAACTAAGAACGCTATAAGAGGGGCTGAGCAACGGTAACTTAGCCAGACAAAGGTTTGCTAGGACGTGGAAGTTAGAGGCTGTCATGGCAATCATGGGGGCTGATATCAAATGGTAGGTAGCGCAATTGTAACGATAAGAGCGAGAAACTAGCAAGCAAAAATAGTATCGGGATCCGGGTACGATCATCTTGCCTGTTGGTTCTTCAGTGGAACAAGTAGCGGGATCCTCGTAGTGGTACTCTCCTGGTTCCTCGTACTCAGTATCAACACTCACGTCTACCCAAGAGAAACAACAACAATAAACATCCAACCAAGGTGCAATGCACAATCAAAATGATGCATGATTCATTTATGAAGAATTCTAACATGGCAGTCCAAAACTAGTCATGTTTCATGTGCAAAGTTGTTTATTCATGAAAATGGACAGAACCTCATGTTAAGTTATTTATACATGCATGAACATGGCAAATATGGATGCATCATGCAAAATCGATAGAAATGCATATAAAGATCGCAAGAAACGGAGTTACGGTTCTCACGATACGTTCATGACAAGGTACAGAAGCAAAACACAAGGCAACCAAGACCTGGGCTACTTCTTGGCATTCCAAGGCAGTCACTGGATAGGTGATGAAAAATCAATCACAATAGACTCAAGAATCAATCAATTCCATGGAGCATAGCTCCCACAAGTCACAAAACAATAAAACACCAAATCTGCCACTAAACAGCAATATATCAACTTCTATAGATCACAACTAGAGCTACAGGAACCCTACAGCCACAAACAAGATATGGACATAATCTACTCAACATATACTTCAATTCATCCAATTACATCACCAGCAAAGGAGCCACACATCAACAAGCAAGAAGCAATCAAGTTGGCATGATGAATCAGTTTTCTGGTACTTAGTGAAAAATTCCAGTTTTCTGGAATCTGAGTTAATAAAGCAGCAGGTTGACAGCACTGGTTATATATGCTAGAGAGATCCTATTGGCATGAAAATTAACAGGATGGTATAAGGAAATATCTACTAGAAATAACTAGCACTGAGCATGCTCAAATTCCAAACATATCACTAGATACAACCCACTCTACCTGGCAAAACAATAACAACATATTTCCCAGACTTGAGTCATATTTCAGGTTGGCAGGAAACAACATCATCATAGCAACTTAACAGCAAGGTAGCCACTGGTCTGGTGACTTAGCATAGATAACAAAAATATTGGGACATTCCCAGCAACTTTAACTACCACTTCCATGTTGGCAAGAACTTAAAACCATACATGGATTAAATCATATAAAATGGACAAAAGGACATCACAACATAAAAATGCAGTTTTGTGAAGTTGCCCCAAAGTCAAATCTGACTTCATAGATGCATTCCTGGGTTGATTCTACCCCAAATGCATTACTCATACCCCTATACTTGCTTGGAGCAAGAGGGAGATAAGGGGGGTCGAAATGATCACCACAATGGCATGGATGACTTATGTCACTTGCCCACACTTATGTAAGAGGCCTAAATTGGCATGCCCTCCATTGGACACTTGATGGAAAAGGTAAAGAGGCATGAATAAGGTACTTAGGCATAGCATAGTATCAAGAACAAGAAAAGAAAGCAAGCTAGGGGAGACATACATGCACATATACACATGAGAGCTCTCAGATACACATAGATCTACACATGCACAAGGTCTAGCATCCACTCACTTACTCATCTACACTAAACATGGCAGCAACATGCAAGAAGAAACCCCCACACACCTACACATGCATATCTACTCATGGTCATCTACTCACATATACCCTTAGGTATATATATATACACACAAGCACATACACATGTAGATGCACTACACATACACACTCACAACAGAAAATAAAAGGAGACACCACACACACACTCATATAAGTGCACACATACATAGCAAGAGAGAGAAAACAAAAGAAGAAAAAAAGAAAAAAAAGAAAACACAAAAAAGGGGGAGGGGCTCGGGATCGAACCCGAGACCTCCTGGTCTCCTCCCACGCAGCACACCGCTATGCTATGCGATCGATACTTAACAAAGGAGGGTCCTCTGCTCTCTAATACACACACGCGAACACAGACCTCTGACAAAACTGAAGCGAAATAGGGCACCGGCGACAGCACTACGACGGCGCAATTCCGGCGATCTACGGCGAACCTGGCGACTCCAATGCACTCACGCCCGCGGGAACAAACAGGGACTCCATTCCTCTACTCCCCTTGCGGAGAGGAGGAAGGAGGCGAGCAGCAGGAGCTTGCCTTGCGGTCGGCGGCGACGGAGCTACGACGAGCAACTACGAGCTATGCGCGAGGGAAAAGGCAAACGGCGACCGGCGGTTCACCTTGGGGGGGAAGGCGATGACGAGCCGGTCACGAAGGAGCCGACGGAGGGGAAGAAGATGGCTGGAGATGATGCAGGGGAAGGAGATGGCGGAGCGGGGCTTGGCCGGAGGGGAGGAAGAAGAAGAAGGGTGCGGCCTTGGCGTCCCTCGAGGATGCAGAGGACGTCGAGGAGGAAGATGGCGATGACGGCACGACCCCGACGACCTCCTGCTCGAATGGCTCGCCGGAGAAGCTCCCGCAACGGCGAGCACTCCTCTGAACCTCACCGCACACACTCTCTGGAACCTCTGAATTTTAGCTTGCCGGGGACAGGAGAGAAGGAGAGAAGGGGGGCGGCGACGCGAGGAGGGAGAGGAACCCTAGGGGGAACGGCACGCACGCCAAGGGGACTATATAGGCGACGGGGCAGACGACGACGGCGACGGAAAGGCGACGCGGAGCTCTGCCTCTCTCTCACTGAACTGACGGAGGGGGAAACGGGAGCAGGTAGCCGTCCTGCTCACCTGGGATGGGCCGTGAGCCCACTATTCTCTCTCTCTCTCTTACAAACAAAATAGAGGAAAAACAACAGGTTTTTAAATAAAAACTCACAGCCACTCAAAATAAAACCCCAGGGAAAAGAAAAGGGTTTTTAGAGAAAACAAAAATATTTTGGTGAAAGAAATAAAGAGCCCTATTTAATAAAAATATTAAGTTCATTTAAAGAACAAGTAATTGTTAATATTTTATAAAAGGGCAGCCCCTGTTATTTTAATGCACAAGGCAAACAAACTACAAACATCAAAACTAACATACCCACAATTCAAATATGTTCCTCGTATGGCAATAAAGTCTCAAGCTTTGGTGGATTTCATAAATGATTGGACAGAAGGTCAAGCTCACAAAGAGAAGCCGGATAACACATATTGGACTATACACTTTGATGGGTCCAAGCAGCTAGAGGGGTCCGGTGCAGGGGTTGTTCTCACCTCCCCCAAGGGTGACAAGTTTTGTTACGTGCTCCGGCTAATGTTTCCTTGTACTAATAATGCAGCTGAGTATGAGGCGCTGCTCCATGGTCTCAGAGTCGCTAAAGAGATGAACTTAAGCCGGGTCAGATGTTTAGGCGACTCAGATCTTGTGTCTCAGCAAGTTTCAGGTACTTGGGACTCCAAGGATCCACAGATGGCGGCTTATCGACAGGCGGTTGATAGCATTGCCGGTCACTTCAAGGGGTACCAGGTGGATCATATTGATCATCGCAGGAATGAGGCGGCTGATGCCTTATCACGGTTAGGTTCTCAACGAAAGCTGGTACCACCTAATGTTTTTCTGGACGTATTGCATCATCCGACTGTCAAGATACCCTCTAAGGAGGATCTGGCTATTCCTGACCCGGAGGCAGAATTGGTGGCGGCTCTGCATGCTATCCTAGACTGGACTGTTCCTTATTTGGTGTATCTGACACGCGGCAAGTTGCCTCAGGAGGAGGATCTGGCCAGGAAGATCACCCGACATTCTAAGTCTATGACGATTATCAATGGTGAGTTACATAAGTGTAGTGTGACGGGTGTCTTTCAGCCTTGCGTCTCACCGGAGGAGAGCCGGCAGATCTTGAGTGAAATTCATGCTGGCGACCGTGGACATCATGCCGGCTCAAAATCTTTAGTGGCAAAAGCTTTTTGACATGGGTTTTTCTGGTTGACGGCTCACAAAGATGCAGAAGATTTAGTCCGTAAGTGTGACGGCTGTCAGAAGTTTGGCCGGCGTGCTCACGTTCCGGCTCAAGAGTTGAGGATGATACCAATCACTTGGCCGTTTGCGGTCTGGGGGTTTGATATGGTAGGACCTTTCAAGAGATCTAAGGATAAGAAAACACACCTTCTGGTAGCGATTGATAAATTTACTAAGTGGGTAGAGGCAGACCCGGTCAGCAAATGTGACGCGGCTATAGCGGTTCAGTTTATTAAGAAGCTGATCTATCGCTTTGGTTACCCGCACAGTATCATTACGGACAATAGAACAAATCTATCCAAGGGAGCTATGAAAACGTTCTGTGAGAAGGAGCATATCCGGCTTGATGTTTCAGCCGTGGCACATCCACAGTCTAATGGTCAGGCGGAGCGAGCCAACCAGGAAATTTTAAGAGGAGTCAAACCACGGCTCATGGTTCCTTTGAAGCGGACACTCGGATGTTGGGTTGAGGAGTTGCCTTTCATCTTATGGAGCATCAGAACTACCCCTAATAGATCTACAGGTTTTATGCCTTTCTTCATGGTGTATGGTGCTGAGGCGGTTCTACCCAACGATATCCGACACGACTCACCAAGGGTGGCAACTTATGTGGAGACGGAAAATGAGGTAGCACGCCAAGATGCGTTGGACGCCTTGGATGAAGCATGAGAGTTAGCAGCAGCCAGGTCGGCAATTTATCAACAAGACCTGCGACGCTATCATAGCCGCAGGGTGAAGACCCGGATGTTCCAGGAAGGTGACCTGGTGCTCCGGTTGATTCAAGACCAATCTGGAATGCATAAGTTATCTCCACCATGGGAGGGGCCTTTTGTGATCAGTAGAAACCTTAACAATGGGTCATATTACCTCATTGATATCCGAGATGAGTCAGAAACCGCGGGTCAAGAGACGTTGCGGCCATGGAATATCGCACATCTGCGACCATACTTTACTTAGCAGGCATTGAAAGCCGCTATCATTGTACCTATCATGTTTACATGAGTAAAAGCTAGCATCCCCGCAAGGACTGGGGCCTCTGCTCTTATTTATGTCTTTATGCAATCAAAATGAAAATTTTCCGGCTCAAAAATTTGAGTTGAAGTGGTTTGTTCGCCGCTAAAACGGTTGATCTATCATCCGGCTTTATGCCCTAGCAAGCGCTGTTGCAGGGAGGCTTCTTGCCTTCGTGTATAGCTTACATCTCCCCTACATAGTTTGCTTTTACGCTGTTGCAAGGAGGCTTCTTGCCTTCGGGTATAGCTTACATCTCCCTTGCACGGCCGGCGTTATGCCCAATTAAGCACTGTTGCAAAGAGGCTTCTTGCCTTCGGGTATAGCTTACTTCTCCTTTGCACAGCCAGCTGTTATCAAACTGTTGCAAGGAGGCTTCTTGCCTTTGGGTATAGCTTACATCTCCCTTGCACAGTTGGCTTTATGCCTAGTTTGGTTACATTAAGCGCTGTTGTTGATGGAGGCTTCTTACCTTTGGTATAGCTTACATGACCCTAAGACAGCAGCGTGTACACCAAATTCCAGTTGCTTATCAACTGCGACCATCTAAGGGGGCTTCTTACCGACGGGTATCGCTTATCTCACCCTAATGGCCGGCTTTATGCCACTTCCGGTTACTTATTAAGCGTGGTTGTCGAAGGGGGCTTCTTACCGACGGGTTCGCTTATCTCACCCTAACAACCGGCGTTTACGCCAAACCTCAGTTGCTTATCAACTGTAGCTGTTGAAAGAGGCTTCTTGCCTTCGGGTATAGCTTACCTCTCCTTTCAAACAGTCGGCTTTATGCCGTCTCAGGCTAATTATTAGCCGCGGCTGTCGATGGAGGCTTCTTGCCTTGGGGTATAGCTTACATCTCCCATCGACAACCGGCGTTCGCACATACACAATTTGCTGTTAAAAGGAGGCTTATTACCGTCAGGTATAGCTTACATTACCCTTCATACAGCCGGCTTTAGGCCGCTTCCGGTTCATCAATAGCCGCAGTTGTCAATAGAGGCTTCTTACCATCAGGTATAGCTTACATTATCCTAAGACAACCGGCTCCTTAATGGATTCATCTGACAAGAGCCAGAGCCATGTTGTTCCGGTTGACAAAATTTGAGTTTTCAAAGATGTTATCCGGCTCTAATCCTCTAGGAATGAGGTCTTCAAAGACAAACACCCCTCATCAGAAAAGCTCAAGGAATATTTATGCAAAGGAACGAGTAATCAATGGAGAGCCGACAATACATCAAATTGAAACACGGAGAGAAGGAAAGTATACACAGAGAGATGAAAATATATACAGCCGGCAACGGCAGGGTCATCCTTACTCTGTTACAAAAACTACTCTCAGAAGGAGCAAAAGGCATTGACAAGTTTCAACCACTCACAGCGGGTCATTACATGAGTCTGGGCTCAGAAAGATTAAAAGAAACAAATTTCAGTTATTGACCAGCTCATCCCGCTCCAGTTCTTCCGCTGACTTTATCTGGAGATTTCCCAATTCCCAATTACAGTCAGCTAGAGCAGCGAAAGACCCTTCAAGGAAAGGGGACGCGTCAAGCTCATAAGGGAAGAGGTCCTTACTGCGGGCGGGTGTCAGATCCTTCCACTCGTAGAGAGGCCCGCGGATCTTCTTCTCCTCTGCGTCGTAAGCTGCCTGATAGGTGCTCAAGTCAGCTTCATCCGCCAACACAGAGGCCAGATAACGCGACTCTTTGACACACCGGATGTAATCTTCTTCGGTGAACTCTGAGCCGTCATCTTTTTTGGACGAGTAACCATCCATCATTTCGGCCGGCGTTAGCTCGGGGGCGAAGGCCAGAGCCTGGCTCAATCCAGCGACGGCTCCTTGGCGGAAGGCGGACTTCTTCAACTCCTCTATTTTCTTGGGCATTGTGGAGAAGAGTTCCAAGACACCTTTCAGAGCGGTGGGGATCTTCTCCTTGTATTGAACCATCTTAATCGTGAAAATAGCGCCACAATAAAGCTGTTCTGCAAAGGTGTAAATAGCCTTCAGGGGTAAAAGGCTATCTGAAACCAATTGCCGGCTTCTGGGGCCTGCATAAGTCAAACAAAGCTAGATGAGTCGCCATCACAACAGATAAATGAGACATGCTGGAAACATGAAGTGAGTAAGAACTTACCAAAGAGAGCAGCTGCCATCTTGGTTATATGACACTTTAGGCCTTGAAGCTCATCCGCCACGGCTATCAGCCACTGGTCGGCGTCATCCGCTCGCTTGTTCAACGCAGCTTTCTCCAACTCAATAGATTCTTTTAGGAGAGCAAGCTCCGCCTTAATATGGACCAGCTCTTCAGACAGCAGCTGACACTTTTCGTCAGAGACGCTGCGGGCCTCTTGTTGAGCCGCTAAGTTGCCTTCATATCAGACAATTGAGAGCCGGCTTCGCTTAAAGCTTCCTATAATACATCAAAATACAGGATAAGTCGCCAAAATACAGGGGGAGTATTAAAAGCAAATTTATGCAAAGTCTCAAACAGATTGCAAGCAATATATTTGACACTTGGGGGCTAATGTATATTTGATCTTTCAGCATGCAACGCAATTCCGGCTCATCTTCTTCGAAGTTAAACCGGAACTTGGGGGCTACACCATGGCTCTTCAATTTACTTCTAATAGAAGATCCGACTCAACTTCATCAAGCTTGAGCCGGCCCTTGGGGGCTACGACTGGCGGTTTAAGTTATCTAAAGAAAGATCCGACTCAATTTTGGCAAATTAAGCCGACTCTAGGGGACAATGACTATGAATTTGTTCTAACAGAAAGTTAAACAAAGACCTGGTTCAACGATTGGGTGCATTAAACCGGCTCTTGGGGGCTAAGTAAGGGTATGGTAAGAAGGAAAGGTACCTCATATTTTGTCTTCATTAAAGAGACCAGCCGAAGTTCCAGATCCCGGCTGGTGGTAACCCGGTTTATATACCCGGCGTGGAGCTCTTCGACTGTCATCTTCTCGTACGAAGAGTCAAAGTTCAGCTTCTTCGAGGCCTCGGCCGGCTCTATATGCTTGGTCAACACATGAGATGGAGGAGTTTGATGACCAGACCCGGTGATAACAACATTTGGAGTTTCAGGGGTCTTGGTAGGAGTCGCCGCTTTTGAAGGAGCCCTTGGAGGGCTCTCCATGATGATATCAACAACAGTCGGTTCTATGGAGGCAGCTGGTGGATTTTCTTCTGCTTCAGCCTCCTCCGGTTGTTCGGGCTCTGGCTCTTGGATAACAGGGCCGGAGGAGGGCTTGTTGGTCTTGCGACGCTTAGCTTGAGCACTACAAAATAGAAGTATCAGCAGTTGAAAGATGTTGCTATCATATTAAGAGCTGGATGTCCGGATATCATAGTAAGGAATGCTTACAGCGGATTGATCTTGGGCGGTGGTAGAATTGACGCCGAAGAGTCGCCGGAGGAAGGTGATTTCTAAAAAGAATAAAATAGAAAGATGAAGAAAGTTTCAAGTTTACAAAGGAAAGTCAAAGGAAAAGTAGAGACATAAACCTCTGCGGGGCGTTTCTTTGGAGCCGGAGAATTTGGTAACCCGGACACGAGCTCAGTAGAGTCAGTGCTTCGAGTCTGTCGACGCTCGGCCTGCTGTTGCTTTTTCAAGAGAAAATCGGGAGCCAGGTAAGCAAGTGAGTGAGAAAGAGGAACTTTTCTGATAACCCGCCGCAGCTTTCGGGGGACGAAACATTCTGAGCCGGAAGAAACATAATTTACCTCAGGAGCATTGGCGCGGCTGGTTTCCACTTCATCCCGCGAGTAAAACATGCATTAATAAAGTAGGAAGGTAAAAGATCAAACAAAGCAGTTAAAGTATTACCTCTGAGCTGGATGATGGTGGCGGGTCAAACAAATTCTCTTGCGGGGCATCTTTTTTAGCCCTCTTGGTCACGACCTTCTTCCTGGATTTCTTTGGAGGGGCAACATATTCCTTCTTCCAGAAGTCTGAGTTGGCCTATAGGAATGACCCGGAGAATGAATAACAAATCAACAAAGTACAAGCAACATCTAAGAGATGGATGGGAAGAGATTAACTTACATCGGGAGCCGGATTATTGACGCAGAAAGGCGCCAGGCCGATGGCACTGCATGAGCCGGAGGCCTCGTGGACAAGGCTCCGGATGGTAGTGGTAATATCATCCTCTGTCAGTGTTGATTCGCTGAAGCACAACAAGCTGTCATATTTGCCTCACACATAAGCCGACCTCTGCGGCTTAAAGGCATGATCCACCAAGAAATCCAGCAGCGGATCAAATCCAATCCTATTAAACCGTTGGCCAGGAGCGCTTTGATCTTGGCGTGGAACGCCTCGTATCTGGCACACTCCGAGGCTGAGAGCCGACCAGGAAGCTCCGTGTCTGTCCTAAGACGGGAGGGGCGGTAACCCGCCAACGAGTGCTCTTTCTCAGGAGAGGTCTCTTGGCAGTAGAACCACGTCTTATTCCAATCCTTTGGGTGACTTGCCATCAGAGTGGCAGGAAAGATGATGTCTCGGCGGCGTTGAATAGAGATGCCACCCAGCTCCAGACTCGGACCACCCTTCATTTCCGTTTGGCGGTTGGCATAGAAGAACTCTCGAAAGAACCCCACGGACGGCTTAGTTTGCAGATAAGCCTCGCAGAGAACTTGGAAGTTGCAGATGTTTGAGACGGAGTTGGGTGCTAAGTCTTGAGGATGCAGCTTGTAGAAATGAAGAACATCCCGGAAAAACTTAGAGCCGGGCGGCGCGAACCCTCGCTCGATGTGATCAGTGAAGACCACTATCTGTCCTTTCTGGGGAGAAGGGCGGGTCTCATTACCTGGAACCCGCCAATTAAGGACCTCTTTGGGAGGGAGAGTACCCGCTTCAACATAACCTGCTAAGTACTCCTCCGTAACGCAAGAACCAACCCAGTTGCATGAGTTGGATGCACGAGACATATCGGCGGCTTAAGTACTGTGCAAGGTAAAAGGCGTGATGAGTCAAAGCACAAGCAAATATTTATGACGGCTTAAAGGTTTAAGGGTTCTACGGATAATGTGGAAAGACCCGGTTGATGAGAGCCGGAGAAGCTTAGCGACTCAACAGAGGAAAGGAAGATTGAAAATCGGCTAAGTCCTAAAAAACAGATTTCGTAAACTACTACTATGGCTACGGATCTACAAAAGCGGAGAAAAAGGGTTTTAATCCTAACCGAGCGATGAACAGCGGAAGAAAAGAACATGGAGCGGAGCCATCGCGGTCCGCGCATTACGCGCGGCCGGCCCGCGCGCGGCGGCGAGGCGAGAGCGCAATATAAAGGCGCCGAACGGCGTCAAGATATACTCGCGGTGGCGGTGCCGGAGCCCGAGCGGCGGCGACAGAGCCCCCGGTGGAACCCTACTACGGTGGTGGGCGATCTAAGAAGAAGGAGAACTCACCGGAGATGTTGCGGCGGCGGAAGGTTTCTGGTACGTATCAGGGTGATGCAGCGGCCCGGTCGGTGTAGATGCGAAGACGGCGCCGGACGACGAGGACGCTGGAGCGGCAGCAACATGAAGAAGAAGAAGAGGCACGAGCGGGAGGATGGAAAACTCCGACCCGCACGAGTCGTATTTAAAAAGGGAATAAGGAAGGTGCGAAAATCCAGGCGACGACACCGTTTGACCGAGGCGGACGCCTCGATTCTCGGGATGACAGTTAATGAAAGATTCGGTGGTACGTCAGCAGATCTCATGACGTCACGCCGGGTCATTTCCGGGCGACTCGCCAAAATCGGAAGAGAAGGATGAAGTGAGTAAGCTCAATTCAACCTGGGGCCTAATGTTGGGGATATAACCCCACGACATGACCCGCCCTGGAGGCTCCGGGTCATGTTGTTGGCTCGTGAGCCGGCCCAAGGGTGAGCCGTAAGACTGGTGGCCCAGGAAGATAGGCGGCTCAAGGTGTGGGCCGTACGACGGCCCGGACAAAGAAGACCCGGGCGTGTAAGCCGTCTCAAAGACAGCTTGGACAAGAAGATAGAGAGAGACTCAGACATACAGTAAGACTCGGTTAAGCAATTGTAACGACCCGGTGGTCCTGACCTCTTATATAAAGGCAGACCCGGGGCGACTTAGAGGACAGATTATCAAGAACTAGGTCAAGCTTCTAGCCTCTTGTAATCGATACACAAGCAATACAAACACAAGCAGGACGTAGGCTGTTACCTCGACTTGAGGGGCAGAACCTGGGTAAATCCATGTCTTTCGTCCCGATTAACCTGTTTGAGTCCACCCCGTTAGCAATGGCCTCGAATCCAAGTCCGTTCACCCGGACAGCTGCCGTGATAAATCCACGACACTAACTATCCACGTCAATAAAAAGCGGAAACACGGTGGTTCGGTTTTCGGTCGCCAGAAATTGTAAAGGGAAAATTTTGATGCCCACAAAAGATTAATGAGGAACTACTTTGTGGAGAATCCCACATACTCCGCGTCATACTTTTGACGCTGTTTTAAGATGAGCATCGAGTTGTTCAAACACATCGCGGAGAAACTTGCGAGGCATGATCGGTTTTTTCAGCAAAGGAAGAATGCCAATGGAGAACTCGGGCATAGCACCTTTCAAAAGGTGACCGCCGCTTTGCGTATGTTGGCATTCGGTATTCTGGCGGATCTAGTTGATGACCACTTGGTCATGGGTGAGAGTCAAGCCATCATGTGTGTCAAGCGCTTCGCAGCTGGAATTGTGCAAGTGTTT
Organism: Hordeum marinum; assembly: GCA_022496015.1. Taxonomy (NCBI): domain Eukaryota; kingdom Viridiplantae; phylum Streptophyta; class Magnoliopsida; order Poales; family Poaceae; genus Hordeum; species Hordeum marinum. The sequence continues at coordinate 424,132,721 of CM039674.1, read as the reverse complement.
TGTCCGGAATATTTGAGAGCTCTGAAGACACCGCAAGGCTTCCGAAGTTCAATAAAGCTCGTGGGTTCCCAAGTAAGCTTGGCCAATAGATTGCATGCATTGGAGTCGGAAAAACTGTCCCGCTGCATGGCATGGACAATTCCACGGCGAGAAAAAGGGTTTCACTATAATCCTTGAAGCGGTGGCCGATCATAAGATTTGGATTTGGCATGCTTTTTTCGAAATGCCCTGATCTTGCAATGACATCAATGTTATTCAATGGTCACCACTCATGACTAAGATTGCAAATTGTAAAACTTCACCGGTGGAGTTTGTAACAAATGGTCATACGTACAACTATAACTACTATTTTGCGGATGACATTTACTCAAGGTGACAAACATTTGTGAAGCCGTTGAAGGCACCGCAAGGTAAGTAAAATCTTGATAAGAAGGCCGTCACCAACGATACCGTTGTGCATGCCGTTGCAAGTGGTCGCTCATCCTGAGCGTTGGGTCCCCCGGTTGAACCGCTAAATCTCGCGCTAGCTCGCATGTTGGGACATTTTAGCTTGAGTTCTAAAGCTTTTGAGCTAACTTCTTAAAGCCCCTTTTTTCGAAAATAAGAATCTCGTGTAACAATTATTTGTAAACCACACTTCGATTTCTTTTTTGAAAAATAAGGATAACCCTCGACCTCTTCATCAGAGTGATGCATGTAGCCATATTATTAAGCCCTACTCCAATTTCTAGAAATCCATGTCTAGATTCTGAATTTCTCAAATTTCTCGAAAGATTTGTCGGAACTTAGCACATATAGTTTAGAACGTTCATATATATTTTATTCTGATCGGACAGCGTCCAGTCATCCAAAGTTGGAGCATCTGTTCTTGTCTGACTTGGCTTCTTCTGTCTTAAATTTTAGAGGATCTCAGTTCATGCTCCTTTCATGCGTTGACCCCGCGAGGTCTTGTTGATTGAGGCCGATGAGGAGCACTTTCGTTGACGCCAAACACAGACGTGACGACTGACGAGGCGGTCGGCCTCGTGGATGGATGCATTAAAGAACAAATGAACTTCTGGGAGCCCCAGATGATACGTCTCGCTACACTTGAAACTTTGGTATCTCCCGCTACACTGTACTACAACTTTGCTGACATGCATCGACACTTTTAAATTTATGAGTTATGAAAAAGGCAATCGTGCACTTGAAAGTTTGAGCTAATTAAATAGCCCCGTGCACATCAAAGACAGCGACATATATTGGCCGGCACGGTCCATAATTTACCTACTCTACTCCTGAAGGAGATAGTGGCTGGCCGCACTTTGAAATTGCAACACCTCTTTCAACTCTCAAGTAGCAGGATGCAAGCCGTAAGAGAGTCTCCCAACTTTATTTTACAGGTTTTGCTATTCCTCGTGCAACTGAATTCTTTTTTGCAATCAGTCAATTTCGGCTCAAGAAAGGAGACAACGCGAAAGAGATGGGGAGAGAAGAGCGGCGCCGAGGCGAGACGGAGACGATGTGGCCCACGCCGGGAGCAAGAGGAAGGCAAGTCGATGGTTTAACAAATTTGGGTGGGAGGCCTTATTATAACGGCTACCGCTCGGATTAGACGAAACATGAGCCGAAGATCGGGGGACGGTTGGAGGAAATCGACCAAGAGCCTATCCGAATTGATCTTGTATGAAGTTCGCAATCAGAAGAATATGTTTATTTTTCAAGTGATTTATATTGTCATTGTGCAGTTGTTGAATTTACATCAAATGGCTTGAAAAGAATGGATTGAAACCTAAAACACGTTTTCAGTCGCATGGCTATTACATACGGGCATACCCAACATTGACCCGCAAATTCCTTCGGTATATGTTCGTTTTTATGTGCGAACATGGTCCGCGGACATGATACCGGAGGGAGCCATTCAACCCTAATTACAAAGTATTCATCTGAGAGAAAAGAAGGTAGATAGGGACCATGTATGTGATAGGATATTACGATGTGGTGTATAGTTGGAAGGAGAGAAAGGATAGTGACCCATGCACCACGTGGGAGAGAGAAAAGAGGAGAACCACATGAAGGCTTTTGGTTAGAAGTGGATGTCCGAACTCCCGTAAAGTTTTTCATGTTTGTCTTCGTTTTGTCGGAAAACGGATATTTAAACATTTTATGAACCGATGTAGGAAAAACGGATGTCCGAACTACTTCACGAACTGATACAAAACTATGTTGGACTATAATGAACAAAAATATCCGATCGAAGAGTTTTGCGGGTTTCCTCGAAGATGCCCTAAGTGGTCCCTTATTTTGCTCATGCAAGTCTGCTCTTGATTACTAACTAACAACCACCCTCGAGAGTCAAGACAGATAATGGTCAGTAGAAGTAGAGGCACTCACACCAGTGGCGCCACCATGTGCTCCGTTGGTCATGACTCGGCAGCAGCTTTGTTTCTTCTCCTCGCTCTTCTCCTTTTTGGATTTGGATGCAACTTTCTCCGTTTCCATCTTGTCATCCTCCTTGGCCGCATTCTGCTCGTCGCCTTCCTCGGCAGCCTTTGATTCCTTGTCCTCCTCGGCCGCCTTTGCCTTTGTCTTGAGCTGGTCGATCAGGCGAGCGAGGCAGGCGTCGGCGTCGCGCGCGCTGCGCTTGGACGGCATCAGGCACTCAGCCACGTCGGCCGGCGTCATCTCCACGGCGCGCAGCAGCTCCTCGACGGCCCCGAACAGCGGGTGCGCGTCCACCCCCAGGTAGTTGCCGGCCAGCGTCCTGAACGCCTCGAACCCGCAGTAGGACATCTCGATGTGCATGTCCATGCGGCCCCGCCGGATGAGCGCCGGGTCGAGCTTGTCGAGGTGGTTGGTGGTGAAGACGATGATCCGCTCGCCGCTGTGCGCCGACCAGAGCCCGTCGATGAAGTTGAGCAGGCCGGACAGCGTGAGGATGTTGCGCCTCTTGCGCGACTTGTCGTTGCCGTCGGCGGCGTCGTCGTGCGCGGGCGGCTGCGGCAGCAGCTTGGTGGCGCGGCTGCCGGTGAGGTCGAGGGAGCAGTCGATGTCCTCGATGACGATGATGGACTTGCCCGTCGTCTCGATGAAGAGCTTGCGGAGGTCGCTGTTGGTCTCGAGGGTGGTGAGCTCGATGTCGTAGATGTCGTAGTTTAGGTGGTTGGCCATGGCGGCGATCATGGTGGACTTGCCCGTCCCCGGCGGGCCGTGGAGGAGGTAGCCGCGCTTCCAGGCCTTGCCGATCCGGCGGTAGTAGTCCTTGCTGTTGCTGAAGTCGTCGAGGTCGTCCATGATCATCTGCTTCTTGGCCGGGTCCATGGCGAGGGTGTCGAAGGTGGTTGGGTGGTCGAAGTCGATGTAGCTCCACACCTCGTCCCTCCTAGAGCTGGTCGATCGGCATACATGGGAGATGCTAGAATCAGTGATCTGAACATAGTTCCAGAGGTAATTGATTCATTGATTGAGAGTACGTACTGGTAGTTGAGCTCCTTCTTGTTGGAGTAGAGCCGGCGAGGACGGTTGCCGAACGTGACCTCTTGCCCGGCGCGGCGGACGTGCGGCAGGTACTCGTCGACGACGAGCCGCCGGTGCCGCTCGTGGAACGTGAGGCGGCAGCACCGCCCCGACGCTCGCCACGTCGCCTTCTCCTCCGCCACCGCCGACCACCACATGGTGACGCCCTCGAACTCGTCGGCCACCTCCTGCCCCTCGCGGAGGCTGAGCACGAAGCCGTGGCCCTCGACGGCGCCCTCCGCGCGCAGCTCCCGCGCCTCCCGCGAGCACACCGCGCTCAGGTACGCCAGCACCTCCGCGTAGGCGTCGCTCGACTTCACCTTGCCCTGGTACGAGTAGGAGTAGTCCTCCGGCTTGGCGGCGATGTCGATGGTGACGAACGGGTCGAGGAACGGGAGGAGCCGCCGCACGGGGCGCCGGAGGTGCTGGTTGAAGTACGTCCGGAGAACCCCTATGGGGGCGCACGCCGCCACCACCGGCGTCAGGTAGAGCCACGCCGACGAGCGGAAGTGGTCGAACACTCCCCCCATCATCTCTCTCTGCCTTCGCGGTGCGTTCCTTTGTTCATGTCGCGCTTGGTGTCTCCACGTCTTCGGTTATATACGGCGAGTTGAAACGAAGGAAAGCGATACAGGGACGGGTTGTAAGAATGGAGTGAGTGCAAAGAATCTTCCCGGAAAGTTATTTCACAGTCTAGTGACAGGATCATTCAACAAGAATTTCAGCCAGTCACTTCCACCTTTATCAAAAACTGTAATCAGCGAATGCTCCCTCCGTGTACCCCAGGCGACTCAATCTGCACCACTATCACTAGTTGTCAAGTACCCCATCCGAAAATACTTGTCATATAGATGGATTTACCTATATGTATTTTAATTTTAGATACATTTATTTATATTTATTTGTGTGATAAGAAATTTCGGACGAAGGGAGTACTAACCTCGGAGCATCAACTCCGTGCACGAACCGGGTAGTGGTGCGAGGAGGAATGGCCACATCCTTTCTCCCCTCCCCTATCTATTCCTCCTAGACCCTAATGTCGCAATCTCCGCCTCTGCCGTGAGCTCATCTCTCTCGTGCCACCATCGTCACCTCTGTTGCGAACCTCTGTATGTCGTGCCCTCATCTCTGCCGTGAAGTTGGACACCACCGCATCGAGCTGATTCGCCATGACACAGGGCCGAGTCATCGTCGCGGTCTCTATTCCCTCCTTCATCCAATAACACATGACGACGGACGTCATGGCATGCTGCGTCCCGTGCTTTGATGCTCTGGTGGGGAACCTGTGTGGTCGATGACCTAATATATCATGCGTGTTCTTTTTCACCATTGTAAAAAAACACGCGTGGGGTTGGGGGGAGGGGTTCATCGTACAAAGCAAGATATGAGCAATGCATGTATAAGAAATATAAAGTAAGTGTAGAGATTTTTTTACTTTAAAAACATCGACTGGTAAGCTTGCATGATGGCTTGTGGCAACTAGACACAAATAGCATGGTTAATCAGTAGCTGGTAAAATTGCATTAATTCTTAGCGGCAACTTATGCACAAGCAGCACGGTCAACACTGGTTGGCAAATTTGCATGATTGTGTAGTGCCAATTTGGGCACAAATAGCATGGTTACCTTTTTTGCAAAATGATTTTTTTATCACACACGACAATGGCAGTAACATCACACCCATATTGACAAGTCCACACATTTTTGGGCCGACAATTTCACATGCAGAATGTGTTATACATTTGGCAACTTTTTTGTAATCCTTTCCCACGGTCCCACCTCACTAGATGGTATCTTGTTCATAACACATGATTGACTTTGTGCACATACCGTGCGTGTGTTCGGTTTGGTTACTTTGTAAATGACAATCGTCCTTTTCAACCCTCTTTGCACATGACAAAGCGGTTGAGGAACGGGAGGAGCCGCCACACGGGTCGCCGGAGGTGTTGGTTGAGGTACGTCCAGAGCACCTCGATGGTGGCGCATGCCATGACCATCGGCGTCAGGTAGAACCATGCCGAGGAGCAGAAGTGGTTGAACACTTTCCCCATCATCACCGCCTACGCGGTGCGTTCTTCTTCCTATGTTCATACAACGCTTGGTGTCTCCCCGTCTTTGGTTATATATGGCAAGAAAAAACAATATAGGAACCGATGGTAAGAATGGCATGGGTCCAAAGAATTTTATCGACCCCCCCCCCTTAAGAAATCCTTTTATTTCACTATCTAGTGACACGATCATTCAAAATGAATTTCAACCCTGGCTCCTTTTATCAAAAATTGTAATCGGTGAATGCTCGCTCTATATATCCCGCGCACGACTCAATCTGTATCACTAGTCGCCAAGTGCTAACCTTAGAGCGTCCAACCCCATGCATGAACCGGGCAGCGGTGCGAGGAGGCATGACCATGTCCTTTCTCTCCTCCTCCATCTATCTCAGAATAGTTTCTCTAAGATCCCGATGCCACAATCCTCCTCCGTCGCAAGCTCATCTCTCCCGTGTCTCTACCGCAAGTTTATCCTCAAGTTGTTTACATCCGCAATATTTTTTGCTGATATGCGAGGAGAACCTGCTGGCTCTCATGTCATTGTGAAGATCTTTTCTAGGGAGTTGCCAAGCAAATGTTTGCACTCTGGGTGCCATGTGTTTCGGCTTCCATACTTGATTAAGAATATTCTTAACCTCTGTGGAAACTAGTCTTGGTTGATTGCTACGATTAGCCTTGATATCCTAAAAACAAAGCTTGTAGGTAGTCTTATTGTTGCACTTGCCATTAGGAATGAGATCCCGACATAAAATAGCATTGCTTTCATCTTTGAGAGTGTTAATAATAGCTGAAGCTGTAGGTTCAGAAAAGAGTGGTAGATTAAAGCATGATTCCAATATTTTTCGTTAGGTATCCAAAGATAATATTTACCTTTAGGGTGTGTTTGGTAGGTGTTCCTAGCAAGTCTGGTCCGTGGAGCCTGGCTTAACAAGGCCTGGCTGAGGTAAAACAGGCACAAAACTAATATCTACACCTGTTTGGTTGCATGCATACACTCTAGGCTACATGGGGTGTCACAAAAGGCATGTTGTTTGGTTGCGCGCTTGTGTGCGCAAAAACACAATGCATGTTGTTTTGTTGCATGCAACGCCTATTGTCTGATAAGCTCTCTAGCAAGGTGGTGAGGTTACCAGCACACAGTGGCGTCAGGAAGAACACACACAATAAAAGATAGTAGCAAGCAGTTATAAATACCGTGTCACACTTAAACATATCAGTTCTAACACAAAGTAGTTCGATATTAAACTAAAACAGCTGGAACATACAAAGGATTGTCTTAGGCATTCATGACGAAGGCGTTGTCGTGCCTCCCGCACTTGGTCACCACTTCAATTCCATCGTCATTGAAGACAATGACCTTCAGCATGTCGGGAGTCAGCAACTTGAATGTTACCATGAAGTCGATCTTGATCAGATGGACGACGACAAAGGTGGCCCATCTCTGATCAAGGGTGACCCTGGCGTTTAACAGCCGGTCAGTGACCCTCCATGAGCAGCCAATGTTCGTCTTGAGCTTGAACTCCCGCGGCATGGAGAGGAAGTGCTTTGGGAAGTCGAGCGACATAGGTATGGCCTCGAGCTGGGGGGGGGCATGATCACCTTATAGAAGTGAGTTGGCCCACCCACCTCAAGGTAGTGGCCATAGTTCCGACGCTTGCTGCTCGGGGGCTCCTCTGGCACGTCTTCGTTTGTGGCCAGGCTCTGGATGGGCGTTACCTCTGAGGGTGGCACCACGTCCTTGTCCTTGTCATGCTCCTTTGGTGGCATCACATCCTTTCCCTTGTTCTCCATGTCGATCTGCATTATGAAGAGGTTCAAACGATTGGGTTAAGATCTGCATTATGAACATTACAACATCGCCATTAAACCTATCGTCTATAGCCCTTTATTTACCCAGCATGACGGTCACCAATTACCCACCATCTCTTTGTCTCTCACTCTTCCTCCTACCCATCGCCATGAACTCCAACAACAACTCGAACCCCAAACCCAACCCCATCTCCAACCCCTTCCCTTGGGGCATTGGATGGAGGGCTTTCTTCCCAGGGTGCTCACTCAGTGATTGCGCCAAGTTTGAAAACAACATCTAAGTCTGCTCAAACTTCAGCAACATGGAAGACCTACACAAAGAGTCGGACGTTGTGGTGAAGGAGACACCAGAGGAGTTGTAGACACCGATTCCTAACTTGGAGAAGGGCGCTATGTCAGTCGACATAATTTGTGGGGCCATGAATCATGCCAACTTTGGCAACGCAGGATAGAGGGAAAAGTGCGCCAAGTACACACATTACCGGCGTCCTCGTGACCATCGTGCCGTTGTGTACTTCACAACAAAGACTGTGGTGGTGATGCTGGAGGAGGATTAAGAAGTGGTGGCTATGGAGGTGGAAGAAGAAGAATCGGTGATTGTGCGGGCGCTGGAGCCAGCACACTGAAGCACGCCAATCGAGCTGGACTTCGACGAGGAAGAAGAGAAGGTGGTGCAACTAGAAGAGAAGAACAAGGCCAAATCTACCCGCTGCTCCAACCGCCTCCAAGGTTGCCGAGGCAAAGATCTGTGCCTACTGTGTAAGGTGAACCCTAATCCCCATTCCTAATTTACTCAATCCGGATCGAGAACCTCAAATCCACTGGTAGTCATCACGATGTTATGATCACTCCTATGGCGTTTACCCCGATTCCCTATTCCCCTAACGTGGATCGAACCTAAACGCGGATCAAATGCGAAATAGTACGTGAGGAGGGGAAACAAGTGCTTACCGCCATTACCGAAGTGCTGTTGTGGATGCCGGGGGCCGAAGGTCGATTTACTATTCTCTGATCTACTGCACGTTGCCGCCGCCATCGGTGAGACTAGGGAGAGGGGAGGGGGGATAGAGAGCGGCAAGGGTAATAACTGTCGGTGCTTCGGGAAGCAACGCAACATCTCGAGGCTGGCTCCTTGCGTGCAGCCCCCGCTGCCCACGTGCATCGCGCGGGCCTGGCTCGCAAGAAACTGCCGATTTGAGCGCGCCTTGTGAGACAGACCCAGAGGTGCTTTAAGTTCATGTGATGTAGGCCCAATAGTGTATGCTGGCAACCAATGAGAATGTTTTCTTCCCACGCGGGACTGGTTGGACCTAATACAGGCAACCAAACACGCCCTTACTGGATAGATGAAGTTGGAATCGTGCAAAATAAGATGGCCATACATAGCAGTCTAGGCAGAACACCAGGGTGAGCTCCAGATAGAAATGCCCCCCTTAGTAATATGATAAAAGGAATGCGCTTTCTAATATAGGCAACATTTTAATAACCGAGGTCCAAAAACTAGATTTTTGGGATATTCCTTATAGCTTTAAGAATGAGATGAAGATTGGAAGAAGGGGACTCGATAATCCTCCATGTAGTAGCCAAAATTAGACCTTGGTTCATGGCTTGAAGATTTTTAATACCTATCCCACCTTATTTTACGGAAATGCAGTTATCCTTTGAGTCTCTCAAACAAAGACTCTTTGAGATATCTCTCTTTGTTATTTGTCTCCACCAAAAGGGTCTACTGATAGCTTTGATTTTGGCAATAAACTTTTCAAAGAACAATATATTGGACATGTAATACACAAGAATGAAGAAAAAAACAGATTTAATGAGCTCAAGTCATGTAGCATGTGAGAGTTTATTGTCTTTATAACCAGAAAGTTTAGCTAGAAACCTATCTACCACAAAGTTGTAAGTCATTGTTCTGTTTTTATCAGGTAATGTTAGAGGGTGGACAAGTTGGGTAAAGGTGTTCCTCATGTCATCAACAGGAAAATATGCTCAATATATGTTTGGTTTGGTCGTTAACCCTAGCACTACAATGAATTGCTGACTTTGCTCAATTGGGAGCTAGGCCAGAAGTTGCACAAAAGTGGTTAATGATGCAAGCCATTACTAGAGTTTCATGTATATATGAGTTGTACCACAAACAAGAAGATTGATAACCCACAAGTATAGGGGATCGCAACAGTCTTTGCGGGTAGTATTTCACCCTAATTTATTGATTCGACACAAGGGAAGCCAAATAATATTTATCGGCCTTAGCAGTTGATTTGTCAATTCAACCACACCTGGGATATCTCTCTGCAACAAAGTTTAAGTAGCACGGCCAGTGATAGTAGTAATGGTAACAATAATAGCGATAACAGTAATTTTGTAGTGATTGTGACAGTAGCAGCAGTAGTAGTAACTTAGCAAGATTCGGTATATGTAAAACGTAGGCACGTGGATCGGTGATGGATAATGATTTAGATGACATCAATCATGTAACAGTTACACACTAGGGAGACACATAACTATCTCCAATTCATCAATGTAACATAGGCATGTATTCCATATATAGCCATACATGCTTGTGATAAGAACTTGTATGCCATCTTTTGTTTTGTCGTCTCATGGCAGCGGGGTCCTAATGGAAACTAAGGGATATTAAGGCCTCCTTTTAATAGAGAACCAGAACAAATCATTAACACATGATGAATACAGGAAGTCCTCAAACTATGACAATCATCGTAAAGAATCCCAATTATTGTCACCTTGGGGTATGCGGATCAAGACACGTAATATATGCATACAACTTGCAAGCTCAGATCCAAACCACTCTTATATTCCTGAAAACATAATAGGTTCAGATCTGAAATCATGGCACTCGGGCCCTAATGACAAGCATTAAGCATAGCAAATTCATAGACACATCAATCTCAGAACATAGTTTATACTAGGGATCAAGCCCTATCAACTTAACTTGATTACATGATCAACCTAATCCAATCCCATCACCATCCAGCAAGCCTACAAAGGAATTACTCACTTCTGGTGGTGAGCATCATGGCGGTGTTGATGAAGAAGGGTTGGTGATGATGACGGCGACGAATTCCCCTCCCTGGAGCCCCAAACGGACTCCAGATCATCCCTCCTGGTGAAGAACAGGAGGTGGCGGCAGCTCCGTCTCGTAAACCACGTTGAAATCTTCTCTCCTATTTTTCTCCGAGGATGTGAATTTATAGGAGTGCAATTAGGGTCGGGGAGCTATGTGGGCCCCACAAGCTAACATGGTGTGCCGAGGGGGGTGGGCGCGCCCTGTTGCCTTGTGGCTCACAGGCACCCCCCTCCGATAGATCTTCACTCTATAATTCATTATTTATTCCAAAAATAATTCACAAAAAGTTTCATCCAATTTCAGGAACTTTTATTCCTGCACAAAAATAATACCAAGGTAGTTCTGCTGAAAACAGCGCCACTCCGGGTTAGTCCCATTCAAATCATGCAAATTAGAGTCCAAACTAGAGCGAAAGTGTTTGGAAAAGTAGATACGTTTGAGATGTATCAAATATCATCAACAAAAAGAAGTAAATGAACCGTTGGTCCAAAATAATTTCCTTGAAGATTATGCATAGTCATAGCATCCTTGAGGGAAAGGCGAGCTCATTTATAAAAAGAACAAAAACATAAGGAGACATGGGCAACCTTGCTTAATACCTTTGTTACTCCTAAATCACTAAAAAGATTGACCATCAATGATGACCGATAAAATAGTAGAAATGCAAGAAAAATAAGATTGATGAAATGAGCATGCAACCTTTTACGAAGAGGCACTGAAACAATGTACTTCCACTCTAAAAGATCAAAACCTTTAGCGAGTTCAATTTTTAACATGAAGGCTTGATGTTCCAATATTTCAGATCAAAAGAGTAGGTAATCTCGTTGGGAATGATGACATTATCCTTAATTTTTCTACCCTAAAAAATAGCTTGTTGATCAGGGTCAATATAGCCAGGAAGATGAGATTTAAGCTTATCAGCCAAAGTCTTGGTTATGATCTTATAAATGACATTTTAGAGACTAATGGGCCTAAATCAGTTGGAACTTGAGGAACCAATTTTTTTGTATTAAAGCAATATTAGTATCGTTGGTATGCGGAGGAAGAATACCATTTTGATAGAAGTTACTTACCAGAATGGCAATATCATTCCCTATTCCATCCTAAGTGGCTAGATAAAACTCAACATTAAAATCATCTTGGCCCAGGGAGGCATTAAGCTTCATATACTTGAGGGTTTGATTTATCTTCTGGCTGTCTGGGATTGTGTAATTGAACTCATTAGTATGCATAAGACATTGTGTACCTATGAAATACTTTTCATCTTGAGAATTTGAGGAGGAAAAGATGTATCTAAAATAGTTTACGAAAGCGTTAGCCTATTGAGGCTTGGAGTATATGACATCATACTCATATCTAATGAAAACAATTGTATTTCTTCTCCTGCTTTGAAGTACTGCATGGAAAAAATTAATATTTCTATACCCATATGTTTCCATGGTTTCTTATCTCTTCCTCTATAAAAATGAGTGAACTTAGTAAGGTTTGTTTAGACCTAGTTGTTAGTTATGCCTCCAATGAGTTATCTTGTTGAGGTAATGACTTTGTTTGGATTTGCTTGGTCAATTCCTCGATGGCTTGGAGTTCATGTTGAATACTTGAATTTACCTCTTTTTCTTACATCATCTTTTTAGAGATCCTGCCAGAAAATTAGTACAAGGAGATAAAGGATCCCTTCGAACACTGTTCCAAACAACCCTAGCATGGTTATGTAAATATTAATTAAGTAGACACCAGTTTTGAATTTTTAAGGACTGCCTTGGCTTACAAACTTGACCATCGGTAGAAATGAGAACAAGAGCATGATCACTTAAGATGATATGTAAGTTGAGCACACCAACCAGGATTGACAAGGCCCCGTTCCAAATGTTGGTAAATAGGAGTAGAAGTGTGATGTTTATTGCGCCAAGTATAAGCAGGACCACTAAAATTGATGTCGAAGAAACCTCATTTTTTGCTAAATCATGGAAAGTACTCATACGATAATAATTAACATTAACATTACTCTTATATATATCATACAAAATGTCATTAAGGTCTTCCATATAGATCATGGGCTTCCCAAGGTTATCACACACAAAAGGGGAAATTTGATGCCAGATCATACTAGTCTTACAATGATACGGGTCCGTCGTGGGGAAGCGCAGCAAGCGCAATGATCACAATCGCAAGCCCCTGCCACACATGCCAGTGCACTGTTTGGGCCTAGCCCAACAGCGCCTTGTGATGTCTGTGGCCCAGGCCCTGGGGCTCCTATCGGTGCACTAGAGTTTTGGGCTTCCTAGTGCCCCTTTACTCGTGCACGGGCAGTAGTAGCCACCCTGGCAACGAGGCCCAGCAGGGACTTGCCAGGTACCAGTGTAGAAGAATTGGGACTCCCGGCAAGACCTTGCAGGGATGACCATCGGACCCCCAGGCAAAGACAGAGCCCCAGCAAGACCCGGCAAGGCCCCGCCAGCGCATAGGCCAGGTGTCGATCCGCCAGGACGCGTGTCGTGGCGTCGGTGTTGGAGGGGGCTAAGCGGTGCCGATGGGATGGGCTCCTGTCCCGTCCCGTAGGTGGACAGAGATGCCTGATGGTGCATTAAATGTGCATGTCCTACTCTGTCAGTGTTAGGTATGATAGCACTATAGCTCTGTACACCCTGTGTACGCACTATACACCACTGTTGGGATCCCCTTCAGTATAAAAGGAGGCCCAGGGAGATGCGATTAAAGTCCCTGAGAAAAGCAGTAACTGCAACGCCATGGATTGGGGCAACGGGGTGGTTGCTGTTCGCCCCGTGATTGAGGGCGCATTTATTTGAGGAGGTGGGCGGCGTCCCTTGGAGTGGGGGAGAGCCAGCCCCCGCGCTTCCCCCCTATAAATTGGGGGATAGCAAGGGCGATGCTCATCCATCCTCCTTCCATCTTCTGACTGCGAACCTCCATAGTTTGCCCTCCCACATGTTCCCAACAATCAGGTAGCGCTCCCCCTTAGCCATGAACAGGGGGTGAGGGCGTCCATCGTCCTCCGCTCCAAGGAGGAGCTCTCATCGGGATCATGTCGCTGCTTCAGCCATGGAGGCAGAGGGTGGTTCGAACTCGCGCTGTGAAAGAGACGCGAGGGGTCGCGGATGCCGCGGAGGCTGAGGTCGAGGGAGGTGAAGCGCCGCTCTAGCCCCTCCTCTGACGCCAGGCCTCTCCCTTGAGGAGACCCATGCCGAGGGGACGGTGCTAGATTTCGTCCTCGAGCTGGCCGGTCACCTCTGGAGTCATCCACGACTCCCTTGCCTCTTCGCGAGGGCAATGGAGGCCGGCGAGCCACCCGTCTTGTGGTTACGGGTGTCTGGCTGTTGTAACGGCACGACGCGGGTAGACGCCGAGTACCCAGCGAATCACGTCATGTTTCTCAGGCACGGTTGGAAGACCTTCACCCGCGCCCACAACTTCCAGGTGGGGCATGTCCTTCTCTTTAAAATGATGGAGGCCAATATGCTCTCCATAAAGATTTATGGGCGCTCCGGCGTCCGTCTCAGCTGCTGAGAAGAGAGCTCGAGCAGCGCTGAAAGCTTGTCCTCGAGCGAGAGTGATGAGGAGGACAGCGGCGAAGACGGTGACGATGAGTCCGGTCTTCGGGCGGTCAAGTCGGAGCCCGACAACTCGAGCTCGGACTGACCGCTGGCCGCATCATCACCACCAGACTCACGCCTCTCCCCCTCCCGGCAGGAAAACCTTGGCGGGGGCCTTTGTCCCATGCACTGCCTCATCTTCCATCTGGATCTTACGGCAGGCCCGCGAACTTCGGCTTCTTTGGTATATCCCCCTTTTCTCCCGTGATGGCCCTCTCCTCTGTGCAATGCTAGTCTAGGAGGGGCTAGGTTCTTGCCTGCCCATCTGTCAGCCCTCCTCCTCCGCGCAGTGCTAGTCTAGAGGGGTTAGGTCGGGCTTCTGCCGGGGGCCTCTCGCCATCTTTTTCTTCTTGTAGACCTCCTCTCCTTTCCATCTTTTTCTTCTTGTAATCTCTCCTAGGGGATAAAGTCAAATAAAGATGTACTTAGGAAAAATCGATTTCTCATGTAAATTTCACCATATTTTAAATGACTGGGTGTTATCTTCCTTGTTAGACTGTTTCTGTGCATGGAACTTTCCCTACGCCTTCTTGGAAGAATCTTGCCGGCATGCGTAGCCCTACCGCGAGCGCTTCGAGGAACGGGTCCTTAGCAACCTGCTGGCGGCACCACTACTAGCAAGATACCTTGGCGTCCTTTGGTACAGTCGTTCAAGGTATCGGTCATGCTTGAAACAGAATAAAGGCGCGAGCGCTGTCACTTGAGTCGTTGAGCGGACTCGAAATGAAACAAGGAGCGCGGGCGCGACCACTTAAGCCGTTGAGTGGTCCCGAACACAGTGAGGGCGCAGCCAATCGCGGCAAGGTTCCCGTGCGTGCAGGTTTAGCATACAGAATTCGAAATCTCCCAAGGAAAATAACTCCACAACAAGAATTATCTTGGGGTTTTGCAACTTATCTTTTTGTTGTCGCACTCCTCCCGGCAAGTTTTTTTGGGGACGTCGCTCATAGGTATCCATACCACCATTCCCCCCGGCAAAAGCAACATGCGAGGTGACCTTCTGTCCTTTGAGAAAAAGAAAGAAGAGAAAATAAGGATATGGAACCTTGGCAGTCCTTTAGCCCTTGCCGGGATTAAGTGAATGCAATACCTCAGACAAACATGCACATAAGTAAACATGAGAACCAATCAACATTGCAGAACACTTATCTTTATTCAACTACGCACAGGGTCTGAGCGTGCCTTTGTACCCAGGATTACATGCTTCAACGGCAAGACTTGTACAAAAGGTGGTTGCCGGGAGGCCCGACAACCTCGCCTTATGGTTAGAACTTGTGAAGATGTTCGATATTCCAGGAGTTGCTCACTGGGATGCCATCATCGGTCTCCAGGCAGACTATGCCAGGCTTGGTGACTCGTACTACCCTATAAGGGCCTTCCCACTTCAGCGTCAACTTGTTGGAATTCTTGGCGGACTGAACTTGTTGAAGAACAAGGTCGCCTTCCTCAAGACTTCTGGCATTAACCTTGAGGCTATGGTAGTTGGTAGCATGCAACTCTCACAGCAGCCTGAAGATAGTCCTCCTCAAGGAGCGTCGTGTCATCTTGCCGCAACTACTCTTGCTCGATCTCATCATAAGCGAGCACTCGAGGGGACCCGTATATGAGTTCCGTGGGGAGAACTGCCTCTGCCCCATATACAAGGGAGAAGGGTGTCGGGCCGGTAGCTCGATTTGGTGTCGTCCTGATTGACCAAAGAACCACCACCAACTCATTAATCTAGTGCCTTCTGCACTTGCGTAGCTTGTCGAAAGTTCTTGTCTTGAGGCCTCGCAGCACTTCAGCATTAGCTCTTTCCGCTTGGCCGTTGCTCCTCGGGTGGACAACGGAAGCAAAACAGATTCTGCTGCCAAGGTCTTGGACATACTACATGAAGGTGCGGCTCGTGAACTGTGTGCCATTGTCAGTTATGATCCTGTTGGGAACAACAAAGCGACAGGCTAGCCCTTTGAAGAACTTGACGGCTGACTGTGTTGTCACCTTTCTCACTGCTTCCACTTCCAGCCACTTTGTGAACTTGTCGATTGCCATGTACAAGTACTCAAAACCCCCGACAGCACGGAGGAAGGGGTTCGAGCCCCCAGACCGAAAATGGCCAGGAGAGAGGTTTTTTTGAAGGGCTTGAGCTGGTTGATGTAATTTCTTTGAATGAAACTGGCATGCTTCACACTTGGTTACTAACGCAGTTGCATCCTGGAGGGCAGTGGGCGAAAAGAAACCTTGCCGCAATGCCTTACCAGCAAGTGCTCTTGACCCTATGTGGGAGCCACATATTGTTGGAAATATGCCCTAGAGGCAATAATACATTAGTTATTACCATATTTCCTTGTTCATGATAATCGTTTATTATCCATGCTATAATTTTATTGATCGGAGACTTAGATGCATGTGTGGATACATAGACAAAACCATGTCCCTAGTATGCCTCTAATGGACTAGCTCATTGATCAAATATGGTTAAGGTTTCCTATCCATGGACATGAGATGTCATTTGATAATGGGATCACATCATTAGGAGAATGGTGTGATGGACAAGACCCAAACTACAAACGTAGCATATGATCGTGTCAGTTTATTGCTACTGTTTTCTGCATGTCAAGTATCTGTTCCTATGACCATGAGATCATGCAACTCACTGACACCGGAGGAGTGCCTTGTGTGTATCAAACATCGCAACGTAATTGGGTGACTATAAAGGTACTCTACAGGTATCTCTGAGGGTGTCTGTTGGATTGGCATGGATCAAGACTGGGATTTGTTACTCTGTGTGACGGAGAGGTATCTCAGGGCCCACTCGGTAATACAACATCACAACAAGCCTTGCAAGCAATGTGAATAACTGTTAGTCATGGGGTCTTGTATTACGAAATGAGTAAAGAGACTTGCCGGTAACGAAGTTGAACTAGGTATGGAGATACCGACGATCGAATCTCGGGCAAGTAACATACCGAAGAACAAAGGGAACATCATACGTGATTAACTGAATCCTTGACATAGAGGTTCGACCGATAAAGATCTTCGTAGAATATGTAGGAACCAATATGGGCATCCAGGTCCCGCTATTGGTTATTGACCGTAGAGGTGTCTCGGTCATGTCTACATAGTTCTCGAACCCGCAGGGTCTGCACACTTAAGGTTCGGTGACGTTTCGGTAGTATAGAGTTATGTATGGTGGTGATTGAAGGTTGTTTGGAGTCCCGGATGATATCCCGGATGTCACGAGGATCTCCGGAATGGTCCGGAGGTAAAGATTGATATATAGAAAGTCCTGTTTTGGTCGCTGGAAAGTTTCGGGCTCATCGGTAGTGTATCGGGAGTGTCGGTAGTGTACCGAGGGACCATCGGGAGAGGTATTTCGACCCAAGAGGCTACATGGGCTGTGGGAGGAGGTAAACCAGCCCCTGGTGGGCTGGCCGAAGCCTCCTCTAAGGGCCCATGTGGCTGGAGTGGTTTGAGAAGGAAAAAATCCAAAGGTGGAGAGGTGGAAAGAGTTTCCAAGTGGAAAGGAGGAATCCTACTCCTAATAGGATTGGAGTAGTACTCCTCCACCTCCAATTTCGACCAAACCTTGAGGGTTTGAGCCTGCCTCCACCCCTCCCTCCGTCCTATATCTACTATAGGATTTAGAGGAAAAAGCTAACCCTAATAGCCACATGCTACCTCTCCTCTAGATTGCAGTTTATCCTCTAGATCGGTTTTCAGCGGTGCTTAGGCGAAGCCTTGCTGGAATAGCTCCACCACCATCGCCGCAACGCCGTCGCGCTGCCGGAGAACTCATCTACCTCTCCGGTCCCTCTTTCTGGTTCAAGAAGGCGGAGATCGTCATCGAGCTGTACGTGTGCTGAACGCGGAGGTGTCGTCCATTCGGCGCTAGATCGGAAGGACCATGATCAAGATCACGAGACGGATCGTGATGAGATCGCGGGACGGATGGTGATGAGTTCACGGGACGGATCGTGATTGGATCGCGGGACGGATCATGATGAGATCGCGGGATGCTCGGCGATTTAGATCGTGAAGACGTTCGACTACACCAACCGCGCTTCTTAACGCTTCCCGCTTAGCGATCTACAAGGGTATGTAGATCCACTCTCCCTCTCGTAGATGCTCATCACCATGGATAGATCTTGCGTGTGCATAGGAATTTTTTTTGTTTCCCATGCAATGTTCCCCAACAGTGGCATCATGAGCTAGGTCTATGTGTAGATGAGATCTCGAGTAGAAGACAAAGAGTTTGTGGGCGTTGATGCTTAGATTGCTTCCTTCCTTGGTCGTGTTTTGGTTCAGCGGTATTGTGGGATGAACTAGCCCGGACCAAGCTTACTCGTACGCTTACGAGAGACCGGTTCCATCAACTGACGAGTAACCTCGTTGCACAAAGATGGCTGGCGGGTGCCTGTTTCTCCCACTTTAGTTGGATCGGATTCGACAAAGGCGGTCCTTGAGAAGGTTGAAAAGCAACTTATGTATCACCGTCGTGTATTATGCATAGGTGAGAATTGTTCTTTCTAGATACCCGTAGCAGCCACGTAAAACATGCAACAACAATAAGAGGACGTCTAACTTGTTTTTGCAGGGTATGTTGTGATGTGATATGGCCAATTAGATGATGAGATATATGTGATGTATGAGATGATCATGTTTTGTATAGAATATCATGACTTGCATGTCGATGAGTACGACAACCGGCAGGAGCCATAGGGTTGTCTTTAATTATTGTATGACCTGCGTGTCAATCATTAAGCGCTATGTAATGCTTTACTTTATCGCTAAACGGTAGAAATAGTAGTAGAAGCATGGTGGGCGTGACAACCCCGATGACGACACGTTGATGGAGATCAAGATGATGGAGATCACGGTGTCATGCCGGTGACGATGGAGATCATGCCGGTGCTTTCAAGATGGAGATCAAAAGCGCAAGTTCATGGCCATATCATGTCACTTATGATTTGCATGTGATGTTAATCCTTTTATGCACCTTGTTTTGCTTAGGACGACGGTAGCATTATAAGATGATCCCTCACTTAATTTCAAGATAAATTGTGTTCTCCTTGAGTGTGCACCGTTGCGAAATTTTGTCGAGTCGAGACACCACATGATGATCGGGTGTGATAGACTCTACGTTCACATACAACGGGTGCAAGCCAGTGTTACACATGCAGAACACTCGGGTTAAACTTAACGAGCCTAGCATGTATAGACATGGCCTCGGAACACAAGAGACCGAAAGGTCGAACATGAGTCATATAGTAGATATGACCAACATGATGATGTTCACCCTTGAAACCACCTCAACTCACGTGATGATCGGACTTGAGTTGGTGAATTTGGATCATGTATCACTCGAATGACCGGAGGGATGTCAATTTGAGTGGGAGTTCTTCAGTAATATGATTAATTGAACTCATTATCATGAACATAGTCAATAGTGTCTTTGAAAATTATGTTGTAGATTACTTGCTCGTGCTGTAGCTCCCTTGAAATTTTTATATGTTCCTAGAGAATTAGAGTTGAAAGATGATGGTAGCAATATTGCGGACTTGGGTCCGTGATCTGAGGATTGTCCTCGTTGCTGCACAGAAGGCTTATGTCCTTAATGCACCGCTTGGTGCGCCACCCCCTCTAGCGTCATCTATAGATGTTGTGAACATCTGACAGGCGCGTTTCGATGACTACTTGATAGTTTAGTGCGTCATGCAATACGGCTTAGAATTGAGGCTCCGAAACGTTTTGAACGTCACGGATCATCCGAAATGTTCTAAGAGCTAAAATTAGGATCCCAGGCTCGTGCCCGTGTTGCGAGATATGAGATCTCCAACAAGATTCTTTGCCTGCAAAATGAAGGAGAATAGCTCAATTGTTGAGCATGTGCTCAGATTGTCTGGGTGCTACAATCGCTTGAATCAAGTGGGAGTTGATCTTCCAGATAAGATAGTGATTGATATAGTTCTCCAAGTCACTGTCACTAAGCTACTAGAACTTGGTGATGAACTATAAAATGCCAGGGATAGAAATAATGATCCCTGAGCTGTTCGTGATGTTTGACACCGCAAAGGTAGACATCAAGAAGGAGCGTCAAGTGTTGATGGTTAGTAAAACCACTAGTTTCGAGAAGGGCAAGGGCAAGGAGGGAAACTTCATGGATGACAAGTCAGTTGCTGCTCCAGTGAAGCAACCCAAAGTTGAACCCAAACCCGAGACTAAGTGCTTCGATTATGAGAAGAAGCGGTCACTGAAGCGGAACAACCCTAGATGCTTGGTAGATAAGAAGGCTGGCAACGTCGACAGAAGTATATTTGATATACGTGTTATTGATGTGTACCTTGCTAGTACTCCTAGTAGCACCTGGGTATTGGATACCGGTTCGGTTGCTAAATGTTAGTAACTCGAAATAAAAGCTATGGAATAAATGGAGAACTAGCTAAGGGTGAGGTGACGATGTGTGTTGGAAATGTTTCCAAGGTTGATGTGATCAACATCACACGCTCTCTCTACCTTCGGGATTAGTAACGAACCTAAATAAATGTTATTTGGTGTTTTGCGTTGAGCATGAACGTGATTAGATTGTGTTTATTGCAACACTGTTATTCATTTAAGTTAGAGAATAATGGTTATTCTGTTTACATGAATAATACCTTCGATGGTCATGCACCCAGTGAGAATGGTTTGTTGAATGATCGTAGTAATACACATGTTCATAACATTCATCCAAAAAGATACAAAGTTAATAATGATAGTACCACATACTTGTGGCACTGCCGCTAAATGTCATATTGGTATAAATCGCATGAATAAACTCCATGTTGATGGATCTTTGGACTCATTCGATTTCGAAACGGTTGAGACATGCGAACCATGCCTCTTGGGCAAGATGACTAAGGACCCTGTTTTCCGGTTTGATGGAGTGGGCAAGTGATTTATTGGAAATGATACATGTTGATGTATGCAATCCAATGAGTCTTGTAGCGTGCTATGGATATTGTTATTTTCTTACCTTCACTGATGATTTGAGTAGATATAGTGTATATTTAATTAATGAAACACAAGTCTGAATTGTTTGAAAAGTTCAAGCAAATTCAGAGTGAAGTTTAAGATCATCGTGACAAGAAGATAAAAATGTCTGCGATATGATCGTGGAGGTGAATATCGGAGTTACGAGTTTGGCATACAACTTTAGACAATGTGAAAGTTATTTCACAACTCACGCCACCTGGAACACCATAGTGTGATGGTGTGTCCGAACGTCATAGTCGTGCTCTATTGGATATGGTGCATGCTATGGTGTCTCTTATCGTTTTGCTACTATAGTTTTGGGGTTATGCATTAGAGACAACTAGATTCACTTTAAATAGGGCACCATCCAAATCTGTTGAGATTACACCGTGTGAATTATGGTTTGATAGAAACCTAAGCTGTTATTTCTAGAAGTTTGGGGCTGCGACGCTTATGTGAAAAATGTTTTCACCTAATTAGCTCGAACCCAAAGCGGACAAATGCATCTTCATAGAATACCCTAAGAACAGTTGGGTAAACCTTCTATCTCAGATCCAAGCATAAAGTGTTTGTTGCTAAAACTGGGTCCTTTCTCGAGAAATAGTTTCTCTCGAAAGAATTGAGTGGGAGGAAGATAGAACTTGAAGAGGTTGTTGAACGTTTGTTCAACCAGAGAGTAGCGCAACACAAGAAAATGTTTCTGTGAAGCCTACATTAGTTGAAGACGAAGTTAATGATGATGATCATGAAGCTTCGGATCAAGTTACTATCGAACCTCGTAGGTCGACAAGGATGTGTACTACTCCTGAGCGGTATGACAACCCTGTCCTAGAGGTCATGTTGTTGGACAACGATGAACCTATGAGCTGTGGAGAAGCGATGATGGGACCGGATTTCGACAAATGGTTAGAGGCCATGAAATCTGAGAAAGGATCCATGTATGAAAACCAAGTATAGACTTTGGTAGACTTTCTCGTTGGACGACAGGTCGTCGAGTACAAATGGACCTTTGAGATGATGACAGACGCTGATGGTAAATGTCACCATTTATAAAGCTCGACTTGTCACAAAGAAGTTTCCGACAAAGTTCTAGGAGTTGACTGCGATGAGACTTTCTCACTCGTAGCGATGCTAAAGTCTGTTGAAATTATGTTAGCAGTTGCTGCATTTTTCAATTATGAAATTTCGCAGATGGATGACAAAATATCGTTTCCTTAACAGTTTACTTGAGGAAAGGTTGTATGTGATACAACCAGAAGGTTTTGTCAATCCTAAGGATGCTAAAAGGTGTGCGAGCTCCAGCAGTCCATCTAAGGGCTGGAGAAAGTATCTCGAAGTTGGAATATACACTTTGATGAGGTGATCAAAGTTTTGTAGTTTATACAAAGTTTACGAGAAACTTGTATTTACAATAAAGTGAGTGGGAGCACTATAGAATTCCTGATAAGTATATGTGGATGACATATTGTTGATCGGAAATAATGTAGAATTTCTGGAAAGCATAAACGGTTGTTTTAAAAGTGATTTTCAAAGGAAGACCTGGATAAAGCTACCTAATTGTTGAGCATCAAGATCCATAGAGATAGATCAAGATGCTTGATGAGACTTTCAATGAGTACATACCTTGACAAGATTTTGAAAGAGTTCAAAATGGATCAGTCAAAGAAAGTGTTCTCGCCTGATTTGTAAGGTGTGAAGTTGAGTCAGATTCAAAGATCGACAATGGTAGAAGAAAGAGAAGGGACGAACGTCGTCCCCTATGCCTTAGACATAGGATCTATATAGTATGCCATGCTGTGTACCGCACCTGTGTGTGCCTTGCCAGGAGTCCGTCAAGGGGTACAAGAGTGATCCATGAGTGGGTCACTTGATAGTGGTCAATATTATCCTTACTGACTAAAATACTAAGGAAATGTTTCTCAATTATGGAGGTGATAAAGGGTTCATCGTAAAGAGTTACGTCGATGCAAGCTTTAACACTAATCCCGATGACTCTTAGTAGCAATCTAGATACGTATAGTGGAGCAGCCATTTGGATAGTACCAAGTGGAGTGTGGTAGCAGTGTTTATAGTTTGACATAGAGATTTGCAAAGTACGCTCGGATCTACAGACCCGTTGACTATAAGACCTCTCTCACATGCAACGCATGATCGAGCCCCAAAACTCACTGGGTGTTAGATTCATAACAATGCGAATCACATGGTGATGTGAACTAGATTATTGACTCTAGTGCAAGTGGGAGACTGTTGGAAATATTCCCTAGAGGCAATAACAAATTAGTTATTATCATATTTCCTTGTTCATGATAATCGTTTATTATCCATGCTATAATTGTATTGATCGGAGACTTAGATGCATGTGTGGATACATAGACAAAACCATGTCCCTAGTATGCCTCTAATGGACTAGCTCGTTGATCAAAGATGGTTAAGGTTTCCCAGCCATGGACATGAGATGTCATTTGATAACGGGATCACATCATTAGGAGAATGGTGTGATGGACAAGACCCAAACTACAAACGTAGCATATGATCGTGTCAGTTTATTGCTACTGTTTTCTACATGTCAAGTATCTGTTCCTATGACCATGAGATCATGCAACTCACTGACACCGGAGGAGTGCCTTGTGTGTATCAAATGTCGCAACGTAACTGGGTGACTATAAAGGTACTCTACAGGTATCTCTGAGGGTGTCTGTTGGATTGGCATGGATCAAGACTAGGATTTGTTACTCCGTGTGACGGAGAGGTATCTCAAGGCCCACTCGGTAATACAACATCACAACAAGCCTTGCAAGCAATGTGACTAAGTGTTAGTCACGGGATCTTGTATTACGGAACGAGTAAAGAGACTTTCCGGTAACAAAGTTGAACTAGGTATGGAGATACCAACGATCTAATCTCGGGCAAGTAACATACCGAAGAACAAAGGGAACACCATACGGGATTAACTGAATCCTTGACATAGAGGTTCGACCGATAAAGATCTCCGTAGAATATGTAGGACCGAACATGGGCATCCAGGTTCCGCTATTGGTTATTGACTGTAGAGGTGTCTCGGTCATATCTACATAGTTCTTGAACCCACAGAGTCTGCACACTTAAGGTTCAGTGACGTTTCGGTAGTACAGTGTTATGTATGGTGGTGACTGAAGGTTGTTCGGAGTCCCGGATGAGATCCTGGACGTCACGAGGATCTCCGGAATGGTCCGGAGGTAAAGATTGATATATAGGAAGTCCTGTTTTGGTCACCGTAAAAGTTTCGGGCTCATCGGTAGTGTACCGGGAGTGCCAGTAGTGTACCGGGGGACCATCGGGAGAGGTATTTCGACCCAAGAGGCTACATGGGCTGTGGGAGGAAGTAGACCAGGCCCTGGTGGGCTGGACGAAGCCTCATCTAAGGGCCCATGCGGCTGGAGTGGTTTGAGAAGGAAAAAATCCAAAGGCGGGGAGGTGGAAAGAGTTTCCAAGTGGAAAGGAGGAATCCTACTCCTAATAGGATTGGAGTAGGACTCCTCCACCTCCAATTTCGACCAAACCTTGAGGGTTTGAGGCTGCCTCCGCCCCTTCATCCCTCCTATATATACTAGAGGATTTAGAGGAAAAATCTAACCCTAATAGCCACGTGCTACCTTTCCTCTAGATCGCAGTTTCTCCTCTAGATCGGTTTTCAGCGGTGCTTAGGCGAAGCCCTGCTAGAATAGCTCCACCACCATCTCTACAACACCGTCGCGCTGCCGGAGAACTCATCTACCTCTCCGCTCCCTCTTTCTGGATCAAGAAGGTGGAGATCGTCATCGAGCTATACGTGTGCTGAACGCGGAGGTGTCGTCCGTTCGACGCTAGATCAGGGACCATGATCAAGATCGCGAGAAGGATCGTGATGAGACCGTGAGACGGATCGTGATGAGTTCGCAGGACGGATCGTGATTGGATCGCGGGATGGATCATGATGAGATCGTGAGATGCTCGGCGATTTGGATCGCGAAGACGTTTGACTACACCAACCGCGCTTCTTAACGCTTCCCGCTTAGCGATCTACAAGGGTATGTAGATCCACTCTCCCTCTCGTAGATGCTCATCACCATGGATAGATCTTGCGTGTGCATAGGAAATTTTTTGTTTCCCATGCAACGTTCCCCAACACATATGCCTCCATGTATCTCCGCCAACAGCTCCAGTCCATCCTCCTGAGAAATGCATTTGAGCTTCACGCAATTCGATCTCTTTCCGTACAGGACGTTGTCTACGAACTGGTACATATGAGACCGGCGGGCTACTTTCTCTGCTTCCTCTTGTTCCTCTGGGAGTTCTCCTGTTTGAAGGAATCAGACGACGTGTTGTGCCCATGCTGGAGCCTGGGGCTCAACAACAACGACTAAAGGCATATCGTCGACTCGGGGAACATTTGCTTCAACGGCAAGTGCCTGACGGCTCGCCAAAGCCTACTGCACCCCGGCAAGCCTGGCAGGAGCGTGTGCTTCCACGGCAAGAACCGGAGACTCCACCGGAGCATGATGCTCACCGGCAAGCCTGACGATGTCTCTAGCAACCTCCTCGCCAGTGGATTTTGGGAGCTCTGCCGGGAAATACTTGCCAGAACTCAACTTCCTTCTTTTCTCTTGTCCAGTTGATGGCATAACGGAGGATTGAGTCAGCCAGAGCATGAAAGTTCCTGGTTCCACAGGCAATTTAAGGGCAGCACACTTTGACAGGCCATCGGCAACGTCGTTCTCTGCACGTGGAACGTGCTCCATTTGCAGGCCGTCAAAACATTCTTCCAACTTCCTCACTTAATCTACATAAGCTTCCATCAACGGACCATGGTAATCTTTGTTCACTTGCCTGACAACAAGCTAAGAATAGCCCCTGACAATAAGTTTCTTGATCCCAAGGTCTGCCGCAATCCTGACACCGGCAAGCAGCCCTTCGCACTCGACAGTGTTGTTTGTTGATCTCTCCCAGGGAAAGTGCATCTGAATCACACATTTGAGGTGCTCTCCGGTGGGTGCGACAAGCAGCACTCTGGCACCGACGCCTTGTTGCGAGAAAGCTCCATCAAAATACATGATCAATTCTTGATTGGTTTCCTTACCAGGGAGAGTTGACTCTGGAACTTCTTCATTGGGCATTGGGGTCAATTCTGCAATGAACTCCGCCAAGGCCCTCCTCTGACTGGTTGAAGTGCTTTCAAATTTGAGACAAAAACTTGACAGTTCCAAAGCCCACTGTACAATCCTGCCGGTAGCTTCTGGGTTTCGCAAGATCCACTGTAGCGAGAAGTGAGTGACAACGGTGATCTCATGTGCTTGGAAGTAGTGGCGCAGCTTCCTCGAGGCCATAAGAAGTCCGAAGAGCAACTTTACCACACCAGAATATCTCGACCTAGCCCCCTGCAATAGGGAGCTGACAAAATAGACTGGGTGTTGCACCACCTTCTTCTTCTGGATTGCCTCATTCAACTGCGCAGATCCTCCCTTGCTGGCACCAGACCCTATCGGCGAATGCCCTGGCTCATCGCTTGGCGGCCCTGCCATTGCCGCTGCTTCTTCATCAACTTCTCTTTCAGCCACTAGTGCAGCACTCACCACTTGATTTGTTGCCGCCAGATATAGCAACAACGACTCTTGTGGTTTTGGCGCGACTAGGATTGGCGGAGAGGAGAGGTACTTCTTCAAATCCTACATCGCTTAGCAGATTTGACCTGCCTTCTCTTTCACTGGACCTACCTTCTTCAAGATTTTGAAAAAGGGCAAGGCGCGCTCAGTAGATTTTGAGATGAACCTACTCAGAGCAGCAACACAGCCGGCAAGACGGCGCACATCTTTGACTCGTCTTGGTGCTTCAATTTGCTCAATCGCTTTGATCTTGTCGGGATTTTCTTCAATTCCTCGTTGAGATACAAAGAACCCGAGAAGCTTGTCGGATGGGACACTGAACACACACTTCTCAGGGTTGAGCTTCATGTTGATCTTGCGCAGATTAGCGAATGTTTCTTCTAGGTCTGATATGAGCGTAGCCTTGTCCTTGGTTTTGACCACTATGTCATCCATATAAGCCTCCATATTTCTATGTAGCTGGGGCTCAAAACCAATCTAGACCGCTCTAGCAAATGTAGAACCGACACTTTTCAACCCGAAAGGCATACGCAAAAAGCAATATGTACCACATGGGGTGATAAATGCGGTCTTCTCCTCGTCTTCCTTGGCCATGAAAATCCGATGATAACCGGAATAGGCGTCAAGGAAAGACAACAAGTCGCAACCGGCGGTTGAATCCACAATCTGGTCGATGCGCGGCAAGGGAAAAGGATCATTGGGGCAGGCTTTGTTGATACCTGTGAAGTCAATGCACAACCTCCATTTTCCATTTGCCTTGCGCACTATGAATGGATTGGCCAACCATGTTGGATGGAGTACTCCTCTGATCAAGCCAGTCACTTCTAGTTTCTTGATCTCTTTGGTAATAAACTTTTGCCGCTCCAAAGCTTGCTTCCGGACCTTCTGCTTGATGGGCCGCGCGTGTGGGTAGATGGAAATGTGGTGCTCAATCATCTCCCTTGGAACACTGGGGATATCAGATGGTTGCCATGCAAACACATCAACATTCGCCCGCAGGAAGGCAACGAGCGCGCTTTCCTATTTGTCATCCAGGGTGGAACTTATGGTGAAAGTTCCCCCCTGCCATCCTCCTTTGCAGGCACTTTCTTGGTCCCTGGCGGAGCCGCCTTGGACTTCTTGCTCTTGCCGGTGGATCTCTTTGGAACATTGTCAACGGGAGCGCAGCACTCTGAGGAGGTGCGCTTGCTGGAATGTGCGCCAGAGGCCTTGTCGTTCTTCTCCCCCCCGGAGCTTCAACGGCAGTAGCAAGTGCCTTGGCGACAGGTGTTGTGACCGCACCCAGGTAGAGCTGGTCAGCGCAGATAAGTGCGCTTTTCTTGTCGGAGTTGATAGTGATGACGCTCATTGGCACGGGCATCTTCAGCACGTTCTAAGCAAAGTGGGTGGCCGCCATAAACTTGGCCAGTGTTGGGCGACCAAGGATGCCGTTGTACGGCAACGAGTTTTTGGTGACGACAAAAACGATCTTCTTTGTTCTGAAATTGATATCACTACCAAACGTCACCGGCAGCGTGACCTTGCCCTTCGGCTGAGTTCTTCCTGAATTGGCCCCTTGGAAAGCACCCGTCGGCTCGAGATCCTCATCAGGAATTTGCAGTCTCTGGATGACATCAGGCGAGATTAGGTTCAGGTTGGCCCCACTATCCACTAGCATCTTCGTCACCTTGAGGTTGCGGATTGTTGGTGAAACAAACAACGACGGGCACCCGACCGCAGTTATGCGATCAGGGTGATCCTCGTCGTCAAAGATGATAGGAGTGTTGGACCACTTCATAGGTCTCTGGGCACCGATAGAGGGCTTCACCGCATTAACCTCGCGCACCCACTGTTTAAGTTGGCAGTGGGAGGAATGCGATGAGGCACCTCCCTCTATGCACATCATCTCTGTAGCCTTCTAGAACTAATGCTTGCTGGATTCGTTGTCCTCTTCTACGTCAGCATCATATCCCTCTTGCTTGTCGTGGCCATGGGCGCGCCGGTCTTTTTGTTGCTTGGGCTTGCCGCGACGACCTCCTCGGCCAACATGCTTCTTGCCGGATCCCTTAGCACCATCCTAGCCTTTCTCCTTATCTTGCCTCTCGTATTCGGCCTTTTGCTTCTCGGCAAGCTGCTCAACTTGTCGGCAATCTTGGAGATCATGGCCTTTGGTGCGATGGATCTTGCAACACTGCTTGTCGGAGCCTTCTAGCTTCTCGGTAGCCGCCATGGCATGGTAGGAGGTGCATCCAGCAACATCGTCACAAGGGTCATCAACATTGCCCTTCTTGGTGGCGCCGGGGTTGCCGGATCCCTCGACGGTAAGTACAGCCTTGCCCTTGCGCTTCTTGTTCCACCACCGGCCCTTCTTTGCTCGGGTGGCGGTGTCATCATCTTCAAAGTCGACCCCTGCGCCAACATTTTCCCCGGGGAGTCTCCTCCCTTCTTCAGCTCGAGCACTTTTGTCTGCTAAAGCATAAAGCTCGGCAACGTCCCTGACCCTATTCATCGCCAGCTCTTCCCGCATCCTGTGGTTGCACACGTTCTGATGGAACATGCTGATAACAACGATAGGATGAACGTCTGGTATGTTGTGGTGCATGCGGCTAAACCTTTGGATGTACTTGCGCAAAGTTTCGCCCTCCTTCCAAGGGATGATGTGCATATCACTTTCCTGGCCAGGAGGTTGATGACCTCCTGTGAAGGCGTCAACAAACTCGTGGCACAGGTCTGCCCAAGAGGCGATGGAACCCTCTGGCAAGTTCATCAACCACGACCTGATGTTGGGCTTATGCACCAACGGGAAGTAGTTAGCGAGTATCTTGTCGTCGCGACCCCCGGCAGCCTGTACCACAAGGTGTAGATGCTCAGGAACTCCGACGGATGAGTCTTGTCGTCATACTTCTATGGGACTTCCGGTTTGAACGTGCAGGAGTTGGGCCACTGGACTTGCCGCAGCTCACGAGTAAACGCTGGACAACCCACCTCGTAAGGTAGGCTGACAGGATACCCTAGCGCAGACTTGTCTACAGTGGCCCCCCGTGCCTAATAGACTGGAGGTGCACTTCTTGCCGTCGCTCGATTGCAGTTCGAGCGTCTTCCTTGCCCCGTTCTCGAAGAACTTGACGCTGGTCGCGGCGTGTCTGTGGGTCAGACGGCGCTGTCGAGTAACGATCGTAAGCGTCGGTCCACCGAGTTGGTGACTGACGTTGTTGTTGTAGAGGAGAGAGCGCCTAAGTCGCACCGCCTCTCGCCCTCTCACCATTGGCGTGAGCCATCTCGGTGGACCGAAACTTATCTGTGAGGCTGAGGAGGCTCTGAATGGTGGCTCTCCGTTTGTCAAGCTTCTCCGCAGCAGGAGGGTAGTTTAGGAGTAGTTGTGCCTGCGCCATCGCTTCCTCCGACGTGGTCGGCAGCGAACGGCGCAAGGAACACGAGGTGCTCTGACTTCGAACTGTGTTAGAAGGAGCATCGTCGCGTTCCCGTGATGGCACGCCACTCTCACTAGCATGCTGGCGAGCATGCTGGTCCTGCGCACCTTGGGAATGATGCGCAGGAGCTTTTCCATGGGGACATTGAGAACTACGGGCGCCATGGCGCGGCTCTTCGCGCGTGTCCTGGGAAGGTCACGTCGTAGGCGCCGGCGTGGGTGCCCTGGAAGATACCCTTCCGCCTCCAGAGTTCGCCGTACCACCCGCACACGGTACCGCTCCGTCCTATGACCCAGGGGCACGGGGGTTCCCGCTGCCGCCATGGGCGTCTCCGCGACGAGCATCGCCGCTTGCTTGGCCTTGATCACCGGAGCATCGCGGAAGTTCTGAACCTCTGCCTCCTCCTCCCACACCTATGTCTACGTCATCTCTTGTATGCACAGATACAGGGATGGCGGACGTGGATGGGCCAACCGCTGTCAAGCCCTTCTTCTTGGGGGGCATGGCGATGATGAGTATGAAGAAACTGGCGCGCTGATCACCAGAATGGGTTCGCACAACTTATGCCGCTTCCTGGCGCGCCAAAGATGTCGTGGGAATGAGCACCTATGGGATCAGAGGGACCCCTTTCGGATCGGCGGGGGAGAAGGCTCGCACAAAGAGTCGGTCTGATGAACAACACGCGGGGATTTTACCCAGGTTCGGGCCGCAAGGATGCGTAAAACCCTACTCTTGCTTGGTTGTATTCAGAGTGTCCTTAGAGTTCTAGCTACAGGAGCGCTATGAGCAGATGCCATGCGTGTGAGCTAGAAAGTGCCAAAAGTCCAAAAGTGCCCAAAAGTCCTTTATCGTATCGCCCTGGGCCTCCTTTTATACTGAAGGGGATCCCAACAGTGGCATACAGTGCGTACACGGGATGTATAGAGCTACAATGCTATCATACCTAACATTGATGGAGTAGGACAGGCGCATTTAATGCACCGTTAGGCATCTTTGTCCGCCTGCGGGACGGGACAGGAGCCTGTCCCATCGGCACCTCTTAGCCCCCTCCAACGTTGCTACCACGACACGCGTCCAGGCAGATCGATACCTAGCCTGTGCACTGGCGGGGCGTTGCCGGGGCTTCGTCTTGCCGGGTCTTGCCGGGGCTCTATCTTTGCCTGGGGGTCCGATGGTCATCCCGGCAAGGTCTTGCTAGGAGTCCCAATTCTTTTGCGCTGGTACCTGGCAAGGCCCTGTTGGGCCTCGTCGCCAGGGTGGCTACTACTGCCCATGCATGAGTAAAGGGGCACTACGAAGCCCAAAAGTCTAGTGCACCAACAGTTCACCATAAATACACACTAAGCCAAACTCTACACCCGAGGGTACATGAATTTTCATTAGCTACGATAGCATGAAAGGTAGCAATATGAACAATCACTTGCAACTCATCACTCCACATCAACCATAACCCTCCACACGATCCCAACGAAGGAAGTACAATGACATCATTCATCACAAAATGATTCACAAGATCACTGGATTTAACCATTGAAGATTTAATTTCAGAAGCAAAGGTTACATATGCTTCCGTAGAGTGGATGTGCTAGGCAAGGTAGGGCGTTCGTTCATTGGTGAGGCTCTCGCACATGCCTCGAAACTTCGAGGCAACAAATTTCATCGTACCCACACTGGTGTCAAATATAGGGTCAACCATACTAGGAACACCCTCCGTGCGCTTCACTATTTTAAGTGGGTACTTGTCCCATTCTAACCCCACCGCTTTTCGAAACTTTCTAGAAGGTTCCCATTGGTTTACTAGGCTGGGTTTCGGTGGCTTTTCCACATATATTTTTCATTAATCATTCTTCTTCTTTTTTCTTTCTGTTTTTTAATAATGAATAGTTTTCCCATTCGTGAATATTTGTCAAAGTTTTGTAATTTTTAAAATTAGTGAACCACTTTTAAATTAGGAAACTTTCTTTATTGTTTTGAAAAAATTCAAATTAACGAGCATTCGCATTTTTGGTGAACATTTCTATATATTTTTTGATATTTTCAAATTTTTGAACATTTTTTAAATTTGTAAACTTGTTTTGTAATTTCATGATTAATTCTTTATTAATTTGTGAACCTTTTCATTTTTGTGGACTTTTCCCAAAGTTATGTGATCTTTCAAATTTAGGAACATTTTCCTAATTTATGATCTTTTTCAAAAGTTGTGAATTTATTTCAAAATTTAGTAAACTTTTTCCAAATTCGTGATCTTTTTATTTTTTGAATTTTTTATTGTTTTCAAGAATTGATGAAGATGTAAGAGGTCATGCACATTTTTTCGAATTTACAATCTTTTGTTCATGTTGATGACCTTTTTCAAATTTATGAACCTTTTCCAAGTTGCAAATCCACTATCAACACGTCACTGAGGGCCCGACCCTTTTTGTCCTAGTTGCAACTCCACTCCCCAATATGCAATTGGGCCCCGGCATTTTCTTATTCTAGTTGCAAGTCCATCATCGACATGTAATTGGGCCCCAATCTTATTTTATGCCAGTTGCAAGTCCAACTACACCTCCGACATGCAGTTTTTTTGCTATCGTTGTTGGATATCCATCATTAACTAGATATATATATATATATATATATACGCTAAACCATTTTTTCTCCCTCACTTGACTAAGCCGTACAATTCATTTTTTGAATGTGGAAGTTTTTGGTCATGCGTAGGGTACACAGGGAAAGGAGCATGTCCTCAATTCATCACACCACTATGTGCATTAGCTGATCCTTTGACGAGCTTTGTATGAGCATGCATGTCAAGGTATATACCAATATACTATAACACTAATCTCCCTAGAATTGTAGATCCCACATTCAATTGAGGTCTCCAATTGATATTGTGACGCCCGATTTTAACTTGGTCAACAATTTCTCAAAGCTCTCTTGTTTAATTATTTTATTTATACCTCTATAACACTATATCCCTTAGTTTTAAAGAGTTCACATTCAATTGAGGTCTCCAAGACTCCAAATAAAATTGGGTCATCCGATTTTGACCGGGTCAACAATTTCTCAAAACTCACTCGTTCAATTTTTTAGGCAAATACACTATGCTTCCTAATGGGTTTGGCTTACAATTTTGACCGAACCAACAATTTTTCAAATCAATCAACAACAACTGGCCTATAAAAACATATCAATCACGCTCATGCAGTCGTCAACATAGAAATTTTCCCATATATATACAGTTGGTTGGCATATAATATAGAATTACGCCACGAAATGCTCAACAAATTACCGAATTATAAATAAAAATAAAACACACTATGTCATCTCCCCAACACATCAAATGAAGTATTCCATTAGTTTCAAAATATAAGGGGTATTAGTTTTCTTAAAAGTCAAATTCCTGAACTTTGACCAACTTGAGAGCAAAAAGTTGACATCCACAATATTAAATAAAAATATGAAAATTCATTTAATGATGAATCTAATCACAACAATTTAATATTATGGATTTGATATATTTATCTACAAATTTAATAAAATTTAAAATGTTTGACATTTTTTAAAAGTATACACGTTATGTTTTGAAACACAATGATTAGTCTTTTTTAATCTAACAACGCAACAAAGTGTGGCTAGTCCTTTTAGTACATTTATAAATCTAGGGCCAAGGTAGAAAAGGCATGAACGATGATCAAT
The DNA here is from genome assembly GCA_022496015.1 of Hordeum marinum. Taxonomy (NCBI): domain Eukaryota; kingdom Viridiplantae; phylum Streptophyta; class Magnoliopsida; order Poales; family Poaceae; genus Hordeum; species Hordeum marinum. The sequence continues at coordinate 424,098,966 of CM039674.1, read as the reverse complement.
GCATACAAATAGTCATCAAACTTTTTAAAAGGTTCACCACACACTAAGAAAAGTTCTGTTTGTTAAAGGAAATGTTCATCGTATATCAAAAACAATTCATCCTATACTAAAATCAGTTTGTATAAAATAATTATTTGAATGTTCAAAACATGTCAACATTTTCAAAAATTGTTAACTAATTCAAAAAATGTTCATGTTTTCATAAAAAAGTTTATGTTTTCAAAAAATGTTCTCAATTTCAAATTTTGGACGTCTTTTTGGGAAAGTGTTCATTTTTTCAGATTATATGCATTATCAAAATATTTTTAGGATTTCAAAAAGTGATTGCATTTTGAAAAAAGTTTTGAATTAAAAATATTGTCTGCGCTTTTCCAAAAAATCTTTGGTGTTTTAAAAAATATTTGCGTTTTCACAAGATATTCAGCATTACAATGTTGTGCCCAATTTTTCAATAAATGCTGAAAAAGGTTTTAAATCTAACAGTGTAGTGAGTTCTTAAATATTCACTTTGATCATTTGTTTTGTGAGTTGTTAAGATTTGTTTACACTTTCCCAAAAATATTCGCTTTCTCAAAAAACTTGTGTGTTTTAAAAAATATTCGACATTACAATATCGTGCACAATTTTTCAATAATTCAAAAAAGGTTTTAAATCTGATGTCGTGGTGAGTTCTTAAATATCCTTTAGCTCTAGCTTCTATATGGAAACATCTAGTACTCGAAGGTAAGTAGTATAGCCGCTCCCGTCATGTACCATGTGAGAACTAACATCACGATGATCGAGGAAGGACAAACATGGAGTTGTTCCATTGGATCATGTCCATCGCCGTTACCTCAGTACGTGGCGGAAGAGCTCAAAACTGCACCTCGGCCTTGCTTAGAGGTGAAAGTTTTGACGGGGAACCATATGAGTCACAGTCCCGGGCGGATCTCGGATGATGCATGTGGAGAAGGAGTAGCCACCATTCTGATTGGCTGCCGGTGCAACACGAGCTTGATCTAGCATCGAACGGGCGGCACCTCCACGCTCAACACACGTGCGTCTCGATGTTGTGTCCGCCTCCTCGATCGAACAAGTGAGGGCGGAGAAGTAGATGGGATCTCGACGAGTACTACGGTTTGGTGGAGATGGTGGTGGAGCAGTTCCAGCAGGGCTTCACCAAGCACCACCGAAACTACGAATGAGGAAGAACCCGGGAAGACATTAGAGGGGCTTGCCCAAGGGAGGGGAAAGGAATTGGTGTGCTGCTACCCTCCACACCCCTCCCCTATTTATAGGAGCAAGCGGGAGGGGCACAACCCCCTTTGCCCCTCCTCCAAGGAGGGTGTGGCGGCCAAAGGGGGGAGGGGTGCCCTCCAAGCCAAGTAGAGGGCACTCTACCTTAGGGTTTCTCCTTCCCTTGGTGCATGTGCCTTTTGGGGCTGGTGCCCCTGGCCCAATAAGGCCAGAGCGCACCCCCCACAGCCCATGCAGGCCCTAGGGGTTGGAGGGGCCGTTCCGGACTCCTCGGGAACCTTTTGGACCCTTCTGGAAGCTTCCCGGTACAATACCGGCAAAACCCGAAACTTTTTCATTAGACAAAATATATCTTCCTATATATAATATCCGTGACGTCTGTAGAATCATACGAGACTCCAAAAAACATTCGGCACCAACGTACATATCCCATACTTTAGCGTTATCGAACGTTAAGCGTGCGGACCCTATGGGTTCGAGAATCATGTAGACTTGACCGAGACACTGATACGTGTCCGACGTATCTATAATTTTTCATTGTTCCATGGTGTTATATTATCAATCTTGGATATTTTACAATCATTTTATAGCAACTTTATATCATTTTTTGGGACTAGCCTATTGACATAGTGCCAAGTGCCAGTTATTGTTTTTTGCTTGTTTTTTACTTTGCAAAATACCAGTACCAAATGAAGCCCAAACACCATGAAACTTTTTGGAGATTTGTTTTGGGCCAAAAGACACCCGGAGGACCAAAGAAGCAGCAGAGAGGAGAGCCGAGGATACCACAACACACCCGGACGCGCTAGAGGGCCCTGGCACAACCTTGTGGGTTGTGCCCTCCTCAGGACCCCTCTCCACCACTTATCAGCTCTATAAATACCCAAATATTCCAAAGACCCTAGGGGAGTCTAGACACACAATTCCATCCGCCGCAAGTTCCAGAACCCCGAGATCCAATCTAACACCATCACGGAGGGGTGCATCGTCTTCATGGATGCCTCTCCGATGATGCTTGAGTAGTCCACCATAGACCTACGGGTCCATAGGCAGTAGCTAGATGGATGCATCTCTCTCTCTTTTGATTCTCAATACAATGGTCTCTTATAGATCTATTTGGTGTAATGACTTTTTGCGGTGTGTTTGTTGGGATCTGATGAATTTTGACTTCATGATCAATTTCTATCCATGAATATTATTTGAGTCTTCTTTGATCTCTTATATGCATGAATACTTATATCCTCATATTTCTTCTTCGAATCTTCGGTTTAGTTAGGCCAACTAGATCGATTTTTCTTGCCATGGGAAGAGCTGCTTTGTGATGGGTTTGATCTTGCGGTGTCCTCTCCCAATGACAGAAGGGGCAGCGAGGCATGCATGTATCGTTGCTATTAAGGATAACAAAATGGGGTCTTTTTCTACATGAATAGATCTTGTCTACATCATGTCATCATTCTTATTGCATTACTCCGTTTCTCCATGAACTTAATACACTAGATGCATGCTGGATAGTGGTCGATGTGTGGAGTAATAGTAGTAGATGCAGAATCGTTTAATTCTCCTTATCTTGGACGTGATGCCTATATAATGATCATTGCCTTCGATATCGTCATGATTATGTTATATTTGATCAATTGCCCAACAGTATTTTTTTACCCACCATGTGCTATACTCATGGGAGAAGCCACTAGTGAAACCTACGGCTCCCGGGTCTATTTTTCAACATATTGCTTTTTGATCTATCTTTACGCCGCTTTTGTTTTCAGATCTATTATTCCAAAACCCTAAAAATACCTTGATGCACTTTTTATTTACTGGTTTTATTTTGTGCTCTTACGCGAACTATTTATCCAATCTACTACAAGCCAATCTATCTTTTTACCGTGGAGAGATTCACAACCTCTCTTACGCGTCGAGTTGCAAGTACTTGTTCTTTGTGTGCAGGTACCATTTACATAGTGTGTCGTGGTTCTCCTACTAGTTCAATAATCTTGGTTTAATAACTGAGGGAAATACTTACCGTCGCTGTGCTGCATCATCCCTTCCTCATTGGGGAAATACCGATGCAGTGTCAAGCCATGTCAAAGGAATTTCTGGCATTGTTGCTGAGGATACATCATCAACATCTATCATGTTCCTATTCACAAATCTCATATCCTTGCAATTTATATTATTTTCCATTTGCCTCTCGTTTTCCTCTCCCCAGTTTCACAAAAAATGCCGTTTTATTCAACCTCTTTTTCGTTTGCCAATTTCCCGTTCGAGCGTTTGCTTGCTTGTCATGAGGAGTGCTTTTGGTATTGCAGAAACAGATGATGGCATGACTCCTAAAATTGGACGTTCTGGTAATCTGGATTCTAAAACTTTTGTTTTGGCGCAAGGGAACATTATAAGAAAAGAAACTATCCAAGAATTCTTCAATTGTCTTGGAAATTTAACTCTTGATGATGCTCATATACTTACAAGAATTACAAATTATGTGGAAGCTAATTCAACACTAGTATTGAAACTTGAAAATAGGTTTATCCGCACTCATCCTACCTTGCAAAAATTGTTTTATGAGCTACCTGTTATAAAAGATCCTAAAGCTTAAAAGTTAGCTTTCCTTATTCTTATGAATGAATTTGATCACATAGTACGAGAAGCGAGGGAAATTTCTGATTATTTTGGTAAGATCCATGAACAACCAGTAATAGATGAGATCATTTATGAAAGTGACTACATGTTGAGACATTTTCTTGGAAATAATCAATTATTTATGAGAACCTTAAAAAGGAAATCCCCGTTTTAGATATGATCCAAACTTTTAATGATGTTAATCGACAATATTCTTGGACTGCGGCCAGAAATCAAAGAGGGTACATAGATGGACAACTTGATAGTGCTAAGATTTCTATGGATAATTTGTTTCAAGTTATATTTACAAAACCTCTTGATGAAATACATCTATGAACAAAAAGAAGAAAGATGACAATACTTGAATCTATGCATTATGCCTAGCTAGGGGCGTAAAACGATAGCGCTTGTTGGAAGGCAACCCAATGAATAAAATTTATTTTACCTTTTTCTTTCTGTTCTATTACATAATTATGCTACTGTTATGGTTGTGTTTTTATGTTTTAATTTGTGTTTGTGCCAAGTAAAGCCTTTAGGATCATGTTGGATGATAGTTGATTTGATCTTGTTGAAAAACGGAAACTTTTGCGTCCAGTAAAATAATTCTAAAAAACAGAAAAGCGACAAAAAATTCTGAAGTTTTTACATAAGATTTGTACAAATTTCTGAAGTTTTTCTAATATTTCAGAATTTCTTGAGTTACAGAAGTATGGTTAGTGTATAGATTACTACAAACTTTTCTCCTTTTGAAACATTCTGTTTTCGTTGCATTGTGTGCTTGTTTTGCTGAATATATGGCTCTTATTGAAGGGTATAAGCCATGGTAAATTTAGAATAAAAAGTACTAATGGGTTTTAAACAATACTTAAAGTGGTGATTTGCTTTAGGGTTGAGTTAGGCCAACTAGATTGATTTTTCGTGCCATCGGAAGAGGTGCTTTGTGATGGGTTCGATCTTGCGGTGTCCTCTCCCAGTGATAGAAGGGGCGGCGAGGCACACATGTATCGTTGCTATTAAGAATAAAAAGATGGGGGTATATTCCTACATCAATAGATCTTGTCTACATCATGTCATCGTTCTTATTGCAATACTCTATTTCTCCATGAACTTAATACACTAGATGCTTGCTGGATAGCGGTCGATGTGTGGAGTAATAGTAGTAGATGTAGAATCGTTTCGGTCTACTTATCTTGGACGTGATGCCTATATAATGATCATTGCCTTGGATATCGTCATGATTATGTGATCTTCTATCAATTACCCAACAGTTTACCCACTGTGTGCTATACTCATGACAGAAGCCACTAGTGAAACCTATGACCCCTGGGTCTATCTTTCAACATATTGTTTTCCGATTTATCTTTATGTCGCTTTCGTTTTCAGATCTACTATTCCAAAAACCCAAAAAATACCTTGCTGCAATTTTTATTTACTTGTTTTATTTTGTGTTCTTACGCGATCTATTTATCCAATCTACTACAAACCAATCTATATTTTTACCGTGGAGAGATTGATAACCTCACTTACGCGCCGTGTTGCAAGTTCTTGTTCTTTGTGTGCAGGTACCGTTTACATAGTATTGTGTGGTTCTCCTACTGGTTCGATAACCTTGGTTTCATAACCGAGGGAAATACTTACCCTCGTTGTGCTGCATCATCCCTTCCTCTTTGGGGAAATACCGATGCAATCTCAAGCCACGTCAAAGGAATTTCTGGCGTTGTTGCTGAGGAGACATCATCAACATCTATCAAGTTCCAAACCAAAAATATCATATCCTTGCAATTTGCATTATTTTCCATTTGCCTCTCATTTTCCTCTCCCTCACTTCACAAAAAAAATTCGTTTTATTCGCCCTCTTTTTTGTTTGCCAATTTCCCGTTCGATCTTTTGCTTGCTTGTCAGCAAGAGTGATTTTGGTATTGCAGAAACAACTGATGGCATGACTCCTAAAATTGGATGTTCTGGTAATCTGGATTCTAAAACTTTTGTTTTGGGGCAAGTGAACGTTATGGGAAAAGAAACTATCCAAGAATTATTCAATTGTGTTGGAAATTTAACTCTTGATGATGCTCCTATACTTAAAATAACTAAAACTTATGCAGAAGCTATTTCAGTACTAGTTCTAAAACTCGAAAATAGGTGTATCCACACTCATCCTACCTTGCATAGATTGTTTTATGAGCTACCTATTATAAAGGATCCTAAAGCTAAAAAGTTAGCTTCCCTTGTTCTTATGAATGAATTTGATCACATAGTACGAGAAGCTAGGGAAATTTTTATTATTTTGGTAAGAGCCACGAAAAACTAGTAATATATAAGATCCTTTACGAAAGTGACTACATGTTGAGACATTTTCTTGGAAATAATCAAAAAAAGTATGAGAACCTTAAAAAGGAAGTCCTCGTTTTAGATATGATTCAACAAACTTTTAATGATGTTAATCAACAATATTCTTGGATTGTGGCCAGAAATCAAAGATGGGTACATAGATGGACAAGTTGATAGTGTTTAGATTTCTATGGATAATGTGTTTCAAGTTATATTTACAAAACCTCTTGATGAAATACATCTATGAACAAAAGAAGAAAGATGACAATGCTTGAATCTATGCATTATGCCTAGCTAGGGGCGTAAAACGATAACGCTTGTTGGGAGGCAATCCAATGAATCAAAATTATTTTACCTTTTTATTTCTGTTCTTGAGTGTTTACACAATTATGCTACAATTATGATTGTGTTTTTATCTTTTAATTTGTGTTTGTGGCAAGTAAAGCCTTTAGGATCATGTTGGATGATAGTTGATTTGATCTTGTTGGAAAATAGAAACTTCTGCGTCCGTTAAAAGAATTCTTAAAAATCATAGAAGCGACGAAAAAGTCTGAATTTTTATGTAATATTTATATAAAAATTTCTTAAGTTTTACTAATGTTCTAAAATTTCTTGAGTTACGGAAGTATGGTTAGAGTATAGATTACTACAAACTATTCTGTTTTTGATAGATTCTGTTTTCGTTGCATTGTGTGCTTGCTTTGATGAATCTATGGCTTGTATTGAATGGTGTAAGCCATGGTAAATTTATAATAAATTATATATAATGCAATAATAAAATATGAAAGGGTTTGCAACAATACTTAAAGTGGTGATTCGCTTTATTATACTAACGGTTCTCATGAAGATTTTGTTGAGTTTTGTGTGATTGAAAATTTCAAGTTTTGGGTGAGATCATGCTGGATGAAGGAATAAGGAGTCAAAAGAGCCTAATCTTACGACACCCCAAGATAATATCTAAATATGAACAAGCAACTAAGCTTGGGGATGCCCCGAGTGCTATCCCCTCTTTCTTCTAACAACCATCGGTATTTTACTTGGAGCTATATTTCTATTCGGCACATATCATGAGTTTTGCTTGGAGCACCTTGTATTATATGAGTATTTGCTTGATTTTCTTTTTGTTTTAGTTGCTTTACAAACCTATTTTAGAGAGCCAAAATTATGCTATGATTTTTTAGAATTTCTCTATATGCTTCACTTAAACCTTTTGAACTATGGAATTGCTCTTTGTGCTTCACTTATATCTTTTTGAGCATGGTGTGCTTTACATTTTTGAAGAAATACTCTCATGCTTGACTTAGATTAATTTGAGAGTTAGTAATTTTTTAAGAAATTATCTCATTATTCACTTATATTATTTTGAGAGATGAAATTTGTATGCTCGTGTTCTTCACTTAAATCTATATGTGTTTGTCGAAAGCAATGGCAATATATGATGCTAGACCCAACGTTATAGATATTCAAGAGGGATATAATAGAAAACTTTCATGAAGATAATTGGACAAATTAAACTTTATTCCTTATAGTTTTGAGACATGATGATAGTAATATGTGAGTTATGTTGGTGAGTAATTATGCTTTAGTAAGAATATTGGTGTTAAGGTTTGTGATTCGCTATGCAAGCACAAAAGTCAATAGTTCTACAATGAAATTACATCCTACTTATGGTGCATTGTTCGGTGTTACTTATGCTTAATGCTCACTTATGTTAATTTTCATTTCTTGGTTGGCTGGTTCTCAATCTATTTGCTATCCTCCACTTGTACTAAGTACAAATACTACTTGTGCATCCAAAATACTTAAAACCAGTTTTGCCATATGATTCCAGCATACCTACCTATATGCGGTATTTCCATGTCGTTCCAAGAAAATTTGTATGTGCCATCTCTAATTTTAAAAATGAATTTCCTTTTTGTGTGCTCGTACCGCTCATGAAGCAGAAGGGGGTGACCGATATTTTTCCATGCTAGATGAGTTATTCTCAAGATGAGTGTTTATTCACTTGTCATTGCGCGAGAGTATGGAGGTAATAGGGATGCCCAGTCCCAAAATGAAAAAGAAATTTACTTTATGTTGTGAAATAATAAATTCCTGGGAAAGTGTTGGTACGGAAGGCAACCGTGGATTCGGCTAGCCATGGATTGTGAAAGAATCGTGGAAAAATGAATAACTTTATTTTCTGTTTGAGAACCGCTTATGATATATCTAGCATGGCAAGGTATTGACAACTCTCGGTCATTTTCGTTGACAGGAAAGGCATGCCACCCAAAATATTTTTCTCTCTGAGTTTAAACTTTGAGCTCTGGCATCTCTACAAATCCCTACTTCCCTCTATGAAGGGCCTATCTCTTTACTTTATGCAATATTTACTTTTACTTGAGTCTCCATATTCTCTTATAAAGCACTAACTAGGGGGCACTATCATCGCACTTTTGCATTAGGTGTAGCTAATATTTGATTGCGTTTCATGAATGGATCAATGGTTGAGCATGATGGGCTAGGGATAACTTTCTTTAGTGTTGATATTTTGAAAGACATGGTTGCTTGTTGGTATGCTTAAGTATTAAGTCTTCATGTCACAACTAGACTATTGCGTTGAACCATCTAAAAGTCCAAATGTACATGCTACAAAAGAAAAGAATATGTGATGAACATGTTAGACAACATTCCATATCAAAAATTCTATTTTTATCATTTACCTACTTGAGGACGAGCAGGAGTTAAGCTTGGGGATGCTGATACGTCTCCAATGTATCTATAATTTTTTATTGTTCCATGCTGTTATATTATCAATCTTGGATGTATTCCAATAATTTTATAGCAACTTTATATCATTTTTGGGACTAACATATTGACATAGTGCCAAGTGTGCGTTGTTGTTTTTTGCTTTTTTTACTTCGTAGAATTTCAGCACCAAAGGAAGCCCAAACATCGTGAAACATTTTGGAGATTTTTTGGGACAGAAGACACCTGGAGGACCAAAGAAGCACCGGAGAGGAGGGCCGAGGAGGCCACAAGACACCAGGACGCGCCAGAGGCCCCTAGCGTGGCCTCAGTGGGTTGTGCCCTCCTCGGGACCCCTCTCCACCACCTATCAGCTCTATAAATACCCAAATATTCCAAAAACCCTAGGGGAGTCGAGAAACACAATTCCATCTGGCACAAGTTCCAGAACCGCGAGATCCAATCTAACACCATCACGGAGGGGTGCATCGTCTTCATGGGTGCCTCTCTGATGATGCGTCACTAGTCCACCATAGACCTACAGGTGCATAAGCAGTAGCTAGATGGTTTCCTCTCTCTCTTTTGATTCTCAATACAATGGTCTCTTGGAGATCTATTTGATGTAATGACTTTTTGCGGTGTGTTTGTTGGGATCCGATGAGTTTTGAGTTCATGATCAGTTTTTATCCATGAATATTATTTGAGTCTTCTTTGATCTCTTATATGAATGATTACTTATAGCTTCATATTTCTTCTTCAAACATTTGGTTTAGTTATGCCAACTAGATGATTTTTCTTGCCATGGGAAGAGGTGCTTTGTGATGGGTTTGATCTTGTGGTGTCCTCTCCTAGTGACAGAAGGGGCAACGAGGCACAGATGTATCGTTGCTATTAAGGATAACAAGATGGGGTCTATTCCTACATGAATAGATATTTTCTACATCATGTCATCATTCTTATTGCATTACTCCGTTTCTCCAAGAACATAATACACTAGATGCATGATGGAGAGCGGTCGATGTGTGGAGTAATAGCATTAGATGCAGAATCGTTTTGGTCTACTTATCTTGGACGTGATGCCTATGTAATGATCAATGCCTTGGATATCGTCATGATTATTTGATCTTCTATCAATTTCCCAATAGTAATTTGTTTACCCACCACGTGCTATACTCATGAGAGAAGCCAGTAGTGAAACCTACGACCCCCGGGTCTATCTTTCAACATATTGCTTTTCGATCTATCTTTTTGACACTTTTGTTTTCAGATCTACTATTCCAAAAACCCAAAAATACCTTGATGCACTTGTTATTTATTTCTTTTATTTTGTGTTCTTACACGATCTATTTATCCAATCGACTACAAACCAGTCTATATTTTTTACCGTGGAGAGATTGACAACATCTCTTACGCATTGGGTTGCAAGTATTTGTTCTTCGTGTGCATGTACCGTTTACATAGTGCTGCGTGGTTCTCCTACTAGTTTGATAACCTAGCTTTCATAACTGAGGGAAATACTTACTGTCGATGTGCTGCATTATCCCTTCCTCTTTGGGGAAATACCGACGTAGTCTCAAACCATGTCAGACACTTCTCGGGTCACTAACAAATAGCGGTACCTGGATGCCCATATGGGTTCCTACATATTCCATGAAGTTCTTTATCGGTCGAACCACGATGTCAAGGATTCAATCAATATCGTATGCAATTCCTTTGTCCAGTGATATGTTACTTGCCCAGGATTCGATCGTCGGTAGCTCCATACCTAGTTCAATCTCATTACCGGCAAGTCTCTTTAGTCGTTACGTAATACAAGATCTCATGACTAACTCATTAGTCATATTGATTGCAAGCTTCTTGTGATGTTGTATTACCAAGAGGGCCCAGAGATACATCCCCGTCATACGGAGTGCCAATCCCAATCTCGATCCATGTTAACCCAACAGACACCTTCGGAGATACCTCTAATGCACATTTATGACCACCCAGGTATTCCTCCGGTATCCGGGAGTTGCATTATCTCACGGTCTTAGGAACAAATACTTAACATGAAGAAATCAGTACAATAAACTTAAGTGATACGATCATATGCCAAGCTTATAGTTGGGTCTTGTCCATCAAATCATTCCCCTAATGATGTGATCTCGTTATATAATGACAACTCATGTCTATGGTTAGGAAATCTTAACCATCTTTGATCAACGAGCTAGTCTAGTAAAGGCTCACTAGGGACACAGTGTTGTTTATACATCCACACATGTATTTAAGTTTCCCCTCAATACAATTCTACCATGGATAATAAACGTTTATCGTGAAAAGTGAAATATGATAATAACCAATTTATCACTGCCTCTAGGGCATATTTCTTACATTGTCCTAGTTGGAACTCCACTCCCTGACATGCCATTGGTGCCACCGTCATTTTATTCTTACAGTTGCAAGTCCATCATCGACACGCAACTGGGCCCCAATCTATATTTGTGTGAGTTGCAAGTCCAACTACACCTTCGGCATGCAATTTTTTGCTATCGTTGTTGCATGTCCATCATTAACTTGCAACTTGTTGTCGACCCTCTAACCCAGTCGCAAATGAGTCGACCTATTTGCAAGTCCATTTTTGGCACAAATATTCGACGTGGTTTTATGTCAAAGAAGATAAATTAAATACTTTTGTTGGTATTTAAAAAGGAGGAAATATATGGAACAACCATTTTTTTCTCCCTCTCTTACTTGACTGAGCCGTACAATTCATTTTTTGAATGTGGAAGTTTTTGGTAATCTCTAGGCTACACAGGGAAAAAGAAGCATGTCATCACAGAAGTATGTGCATTAGCTAATCATTTGATGCGCTTTGTATGTGCATGCAAGTGAAGGTATATAAAAATACATGTATAAATCCAAGGCCAAGGTATACAGTGCATGCACGATGATCATTGCATACAAATAATCATTAATTCTTTTTAAAAGTTCACCGCACACTAAGAAAAGTTCAGTTTAATGTTCATCGTACATTAAAAATAGTTCATCCTACACGAAAAAACACTAGTTTGTATAAAAGAAATGTTTTGAGTGTTCAAAATATGTCATCATTCAGTTTTTGTTAACAAATTCAACAAATGTTCATGTTTTCATAAAAAAAACTTTATGTTTTCAGAAAATATTCCCACTTTCAAAATTTCTTGAGCTTTTTGGGAAAGTGTTCGTGATTTCAGATTATTGCATTTTGAAAATTGATACATCCATTTTGCATCATGATTTTATATTGATATTTAGCATTATGGGCTGTTATTACACGTTATGGTACAATACTTATGCCTTTTCTCTCTTATTTTACAAGGTTTACACGAAGAGGGAGAATTTCGACAGTTGGAATTCTGGACTGGAAAAGGAGCAAATATGAGAGACCTATTCTGCACAACTCCAAAAGTACTGAAAAATTAGTGAGAATTATTTTGGAATATATAAAAGTTATTGGGTGAAACAAATACCAGAGGGGACCCACCAAGAGGTCACAAGCCTGCCAAACGCAGCCTACCCCCTGGTCGCGCCTTGGTGGCTTGTGGGCCCCCTGGCAGGCCTCTGGTGCCCATCTTCTGCTATATGAAGGGTTTTGACCTAGAAAAACTCAAGGGAGAGCTTTCGGGATGAAGCGTCGCCATCTCGAGGCGAAACTTGGGCAGAACAAATCTAGAGCGCCGACGGAGGTGTTCTGCCAAGGGAACTTCCCTCTCGGAGGGGGAAATCGAAGCCATCATCATCACTAACGATCCTTTGATCGAGAGGGTATCAATATCCATCAACATATTCACCGGCACCATCTCCTCTCCAAACCCTAGTTCATCTCTTGTATCCGGTCTTTGTGTCAAACCTCATATTGGTACCTGCGGGTTGCTAGTAGTGTTGATTACTCCTTGTAGTTGATGCTAGTTGGTTTAATTTGTGGAAGATCATATGTTCAAATCCTTTATGATAATTAAAAATCCTTTGATTATGAACATGAACATGTTTTGTGAGAAGTTATGTTTGTTCCCAAGGACATGGGATAAGTCTTGTTATAAGTAATCAGGTGAATTTGGTATTCGTTTGATATTTTGATGATATGTATGTTGTCTCTCCTCTAGTGGTGTTAGGTGAACGTCGACTACATAACACTTCACCTTTATTTGGGCCTAGGGGAAGGCATTGGGAAGTAATAATTAGATGATGGGTTGCTAGAGTGACAGAAGCTTAAACCCTAGTTTATGCGTTGATTCATAAGGGGCTAATTTGGATCCATGTGTTTCATGCTATGGTTAGATTTAGCTTAATTCTTGTTTCATAGTTGTGGATGCTTGCAAGAGAGGTTAATCATAAGTGGGAGGTTTGTCCAAGTAAGGGCAGCACCCAAGCATTGGTCCACCCACATATCAAATTATCAAAGTAACGAACACGAATCAAATGAGCATGATGAAAACTAGCTTGACAAAAATTCCCATGTGTCCTCGGGAGCGCTTCATTTTATATAAGAGTTTGTCTAGGCCTGTCCTTTGCTACAAAAAGGATTGGGCTACCTTGCTGCACCTTTTCTACACTAATTACTTGATACCCGTTACAAATTACCTTATCACAAAACTATCTGTTACCGATAATTTCAGTTCTTGCACAAAATACCTTACTGAAAATCGCTTGTCATTTCCTTCTGCTCCTCGTTGGTGTCGACACTCTTACTTATCGAAAGTACTACGGTAGATACCCTATACTTGTGGGTCATTAAGACTCTTTTTCGATACCGTTGCGAGGGAGTGAAGCGCCTTTGGTAAGTGGAATCTGGTAAGGAAAAAATTATATAGTGTGCTAAAATTTACTGTCACTTGTTACTAAACCGACCCGGCCCGAAAAACCGGGCCGGGTCGAGCCGGGCTTTAGGTTCGGGCCGGGTTTTCAAGCCCGGGCAACAGTTCGGGCCGGGTTCGGGCTTGCTGGAAATGGCACTTTACACGAAGGCCCGGCCCGGCCCGACCCGCAAATCACCTTTTTAGGACGTTCGGGCCGGGCTCGGGCCTGTATTTTCCGTTTTTTGGCCGGGCCGGGCTCGGCTCGGGCCTGAGATTTTTGGTTCGGGCTTTGTAAAGCCCGGTCCGAAGCCCGGCCCGGCCCGATGGATGCCCAGGTTTACTTGTTACTATGGAAAATAATCCTTTGAGAGGCTTGTTCGGGGTATCTTCACCTCGACCGGAAGCACAAAGAGTTGCTCCTCAACCTACTGAACCTACTAAAAATATTTATTTTGAAATTCCTTCAGGTATGATAGAGAAACTGTTGGCTAATCCTTATGCAGGAGATGGAACACTACATCCTGATTTGCATCTAATCTATGTGGATGAAGTTTGTGGATTATTTAAGCTTGTAGGTTTGCCCGGCGATCATGTCAATAAGAAGGTATTTCCTTTATATTTGAAGGATAAGGCATTGACATGGTATATGCTATGTGATGATATTGGATCATGGAGCTACAACCGATTGAAAATGGAATTTCATCAGAAGTTTTATCCTATGCATCTAGTTCATTGTGATCGGAATTATATTTAAAAAATTTGGCCTCGTGAGGGAGAAATTATCGCTCAAGCTTGGGGGAGGCTTAAGTCAATGTTATATTCATGCTCCAATCATGATATCTCAAGAGAAATTGTTATTCAGAATTTTTATGCTTGTCTTTCTCATAATAATCAAAGCATGCTCGATACTTCTTGTACTGGTTCCTATACGAAGAAAGATATTGACTTCAAATGGGATTTATTGGAAAGAATTAAACGCAACTCTGAAGATTGGGAAATCGACGAAGGTAAGGAGTCAGGTATAAAACTTAAGTTTTATTGTGTTAAATCCTCTTTAGACACCGATGCTTTTCGTGAATTTAACACTAAATATGGACTTGACTCTGAGATAGTAGCTTCTTTTTGTGAATATTTTGCTGCTCATGTTGATCTCCGTGAGGAGAAGTGGTTTTAAATATCATCCTCCCATTGAAGTGAAAGTATTTGAATCTATTAAAGTCCAAGAAGAAACTATTACTTATAATGTTGTTCCTGTTATTCCTGCTGCTTATATTGAGAAACCACCTTTCCCTATTAGAATAAAGGAACATGCTAAAGCTTCAAATATGGTTCGTAAGAGCTATGTCAGAACACCTACACCTCCTGAACAAATTAAAGTTGAACCTAGTATTGCTATGGTTAAAGATCTCTTGGTTGATAATATTGATGGGCATGTTATTCATTTTTGTCATGAAGCTGCTAGAATTGCTAGACCTGATGCTAAAGATAAACATAGACCTATTGTTGGAATGCCTGTTGTTTATGTTAAAATAGGAGATTATTGTTATCATGGATTATGTGACGTGGGTGCTAGTGTGAGTGCAATCCCCTTTACCTTATATCAAGAAATTATGAATGATATTGCACCAGGCGAGTTAGAGGAAATTGATATTACCATTAAGCTTGCTAATAGAGATACTATAGCAGCACTTGGGATTGTTAGAGATCTTGAAGTCTTGTGTGGGAAAATAAAATATTCTACTGATTTTCTTGTCCTTGGTTCCCCACAAGATGATTTTTGCCCCATTATATTTGGTAGACCTTTTGTGAATACTGTCAATGCTAAGATAGATTGTGAGAAAGAAATTGTTACTGTAAGTTTTGGGGATGGGTCCCATGAGTTTAATTTCTCTAAAATTCGTAGACAACCCTAGGCTAAAGAGTTGCCTAGTAAGGATGAAATTATTGGTCTTGCTTCTATTGTTGTGCCTCCTACTGATCCCTTAGAACAATATTTGCTAGACCATGAAAACGATATGCATATGAATGAAAGGAATGAAATAGATAAGATTTTCTTTGATCAACATCCTATTTTGAAACACAACTTTCCTGTTGAAATACTTGGGGATCCTCCTCCACCCAAGGGCGAACCCGTGTTTGAGCTTAAACAATTACATGATACTCTGAAATATGCTTATCTTGATGAAAAGAAGATATATCCTGTTATTATTAGTGCTAACCTTCCAGATGATTAAGAAAAGAGATTATTGAAAACTCTGAGGAAGCACCGTGTTGCTATTGGATATACTCTTGATGATCTTAAGGGCATTACTCCCACTCTATGTTAGCATAAAATTAATATGGAGCTCGATGCTAAACCAGTTGTTGATCACCAACGCCAGTTAAATCCTAAAATGAAAGAAGTGGTAAGAAATGAAATATTAAAGCTTCTAGAGGCAGGTATAATTTATCCTATTGCTGATCGTAGATGGGTTAGTCCCGTTCATTGTGTCCGTAAGAAAGGAGGTATTACCGTAGTTCCTAATGATAAATATGAATTGATCCCGCAAAGAATTGTTACAGGATATAGAATGGTAATTGATTTTAGGAAATTAAATAAGGCTACTATGAAAGATCATTACCCTCTACCTTTTATTGATCAAATGCTAGAAAGACTATCCAAACATAGACATTTTTGCTTTCTAGATGGTTATTCTGGCTTCTCTCAAATACTTGTATCAAAAGAGGACCAAGATAAGACCACTTTTATTTGCCCTTTTGGTACCTTTGCTTATAGATGTATGCCTTTTGGTTTATGCAATGCACCTGCTACCTTTCAAATATGTATGACTACTATATTCTCTGATTTTTGTGAAAAGATTGTTGAGGTTTTCATGGATGATTTTTCCATTTACGGGATTTCTTTTGACGATTACTTGAGCAACCTTGACCGAGTTTTACAGAGATGCGAAGAAACTAATCTTGTCTTGAATTGGGAGAAGTGCCACTTTATGCTTAATGAAGGTATTGTCTTGGGACACAAAATCTCTGAAAGAGGTATTGAAGTTGATAAAGCTAAAGTTGATGCTATTGAAAAAATGTTGTGTCCTACGGATATTAGAGGCATAAGAAGTTTCCTTGGTCGTGCTGGTTTCTACAGGAGGTTTATTAAAGACTTCACTAAGATTTCTAGGCCTCTCACTAATATTTTGCAAAAATATGTTCCGTTCGTTTTGGATGATGATTATGTGTAGAAGCATTTGAAATTCTTAAGAAAGCCTTGATCACTTCACCTGTTGTTCAACCACCTGAATGGGACCTACCCTTTGAGATTATGTGTGATGCTAGTGATTATGTCGTTGGCGATGTTCTAGCACAAAGAGTTGATAATAAATTAAATGTTATACATTATGCTAGTAAAACTCTAGACAACGTTCAAAGAAACTATGCTACCACTGAAAAGTAATTTTTAGTAGTTGTGTTTGCTACTGATATGTTCAGACCTTATGTTATTGATTCCAAAGTAATTGTTCACACTAATCATGCTGATATTAAATATCTTATGGAAAAGAAAGATGCTAAACCTAGACTTATTAGATGGGTTCTTCTGCTACAAGAATTTGATCTGCATATTATTGATAGAAAGGGTGCTAAGAACCCCGTAGCAGACAACTTGTCTAGGTTAGAAAATGTTCTTGATGACCCACTACCTATTGATGATAGCTTTCCTAATGAATAATTAGCTATCATAAATGCTTTGCGTAATGCTCCATGGTATGTTGATTATGCTAATTACATTGTTGTTAAATTTATACCACCTAGTTTCACATACCAACAAAATAAGAAGTTCTTCTATGATTTAAGACATTAATTTTGGGATGATCCACACCTTTATAAAGAAGGAGTAGATGGTGTTATTAGACGTTGTGTACCTGAGCATGAACATGAACAGTTCCTACACAAGTGTCATTCCGAGGCCTACGGAGGACACCACGTTGGAGATAGAACTGCACATAAGGTATTACAATCTGGTTTTGATTGGCCTACTCTCTTCAAGGATGCTCATAAGTTTGTCTTGTCTTGTGATGAATGTCAAAGAATTGGCAATATTTGTAGACGTCGGGAAATGCATATGGATTAGTCTCTTGTTATTGAACCATTTGATGTCTGAGGTTTTGATTATATGGGACCTTTTCCAAAGTCCAACGGGTATACTCATATTCTAGTTGTTGTTGATTATGTTACTAAGTGGGTAGAAGCTATTCCAACTAGTAGTGTTGATCATAACACTTCTATTTAAATGCTGAAAGAAGTTATTTTCCCTAGATTTGGAATCCCTAGATATTTAATGACGGATGGTGGTTCACATTTTATTCATGGTGCTTTTCGTAAATTGCTTGCTAAGTATGATGTTAATCATAGAATTGCATCTCGGTATCATCCTTAGTCTAGTGTTTAAGTAGAATTAAGCAATAAAGAAATTAAATTTATCTTGCAAAAGACTATTAATAGTTCTAGAAAGAATTGGTCTAAGAAACTTGATGATGCATTATGGGCTTATATAACTGCTTACAAAAACCCTATGGGTATGTCTCGTTATAAAATGGTTTATGGTAAAGCATGTCACTTACCTCTAGAACTAGAGCATAAAGCTTTTTGGGAAATCAAAGGGCACAACTATGATTTCAAACTTCCTGGTGAGAAGAGGTTATTTGACATTAGCTCACTTGATGAATGGAGAACCCAGGCCTATGAGAATGCCAAGTTTTGTAAAGAAAAAGTTAAGAGATGGCATGATAAAAGGATACAAAAGCATGAATTCAATGTAGGTGACCATGTCTTGCTATACAATTCTCGTTTAAGATTTTTTGCAGGAAAACTTCTCTCTAAATGGGAAGGGCCTTACATTGTCGAGGAAGTATATCGTTCTGGTGCCATCAAGATCAACAACACCGAAGGCACAAATCCGAAGGTGGTAAACGGTCAAAGAATCGAACATTATATCTCAGGTACTCCCATAAATGTTGAAACCAATATTATCAATACCACAACTCCGGAGGAGTACATTAGGGAGACCTACCAGAACGTTTCAGACTCCGAAAAGGAATAGGTATGTGGTACGGTAAGAAAACTGACTCCAAAACTTTCCCAATAATTTTTTTCTTAGTTTTAGAATATTTAATAAATTAGGAAAATTTAAAGTAGTCTGAAAAGTGCACGAGGAGGCGACAAGCCTGCAGGGCGCGGCCTACCCCCCTGGCCGCGCTCCTGTGGCTTGTGGCCACCCCGTGCACCCTTTGGACTCCGTTTTCTTGTGGAACACTCCTTTGGGTCGGTAAAAATTCATTATAAAATCGCCCAAAGGTTTGGACCTTCATATCACGACAATACCTCATGTTTTCGTTTTGAGCTATTTTTGCAGCAGATTTAGAGCAAGATGTCGTCCCAAGAGTCTGATGGGGAGAGCTATATATCGCATTATCTTGCCAATCCCAAGCTCTATGGGGACCGAGATCCTTATGGATTATTCTTAGAGGAGGAACAAGAAGGCAAGTATGAGGAAGAAAGCTCGGATGAAGAAGAGATCCCTCCCAAACACAAGGAGAAAACTCAAGGTTTTATTTACCCCTTCTCATTTTCTGCAGGAGAGCAAGCAATAATTATGTCAAAGGATATTGAAGCTCGAGCAAGAATTTGACGATTTGAGGGAACATAATTTTATGCTTAAGAGGAAACTAAACAAGCTTGAAAATCCTTCTCCACCACCATCACCTTCGAAGAAGGACATCTAAACACATGGGTATGGGCACTCCCCTTGGCTTGTGCCAAGCTTGGGGGAGGTGCCCCGGTGTCGTATAACCATCACATCTTTTACTTTTCTCATTTTTCCTAGTTTGATCCTTTTAGTTTTATCTTGCTCTAGTAGAATGAAGTTTTAGTATGATCTAGCTTTGAGCTTTGCTTTATGTTCCCCTTATGTAAGCGAGTTCGAGAGTTATATAATAAAAAGTAGTTTTGATGTGAGGGTTTTGCTTGCTTTCTATGATCTTGAGAAAAATAAATAAGAAATAAAAGAGGAATAGAATAGAAGCAAAGAGTATATATGATGATCTTATGGGGAGTGATGACTTCACATATAAGAAGTATGTCGATAGAAATTTGCTGGGAGTTGACGAACATAGCGATTGGTCATTGGTGCAATTAAAAGGAAGTAATACAGAAAGACAGGTTCACATGTAAATATATTATCTTGGACATCTTTTATGATTGTGAGCACTCATTAAAATATTATATGCTAAGAAGTTGATGTTGGACAAGGAAGACAACATAATGGGTTATGTTTGCTTATTTCCGAATAGAATTTATATGGTTATAGATCCTCCAACATGTAGTGCTTGCTTCCACCTCATACTAGCCAAAACTTACGCACCAAGTAGATATACTACTTGTGCATCCAAACATCCTCAACCCAGTTTTTCCATGAGAGTCCACCATACCTACCTATGTATTGAGTAAGATCCTTCAAGTAAGTTGTCATCGGTGCAAAAAGCAATAAGGATTGCTCCTAAATATGTATGATCTTTTAATGTAAGGGAAAATAAGTGTTGTACGAACTTGTGGTGGTAAAGAAATAAAAGCGACGGACTGCATAATAAAGGTTGCTATCACAAAGGGCAATACGACGCGGCGTTCCTTTGCATTAAGGGTTTCCACATCCAAAAACAAAAAGCGCATGACAACCTCTGCTTCCCTCTACGAAGGTCCTATCTGTTACTTTTACTTTATTAGTACTTACCTTTATGCAAGATTCATGGTGATATTCACCACTTCCTATATTTCGCCTTTCTCTGCTGGCAAGCATTATGTGTTGGGGAATGGACTAGACACATATATCCACTCAGATGTGGGTGATCATGAGTTATTTCTGTTGACATTACCCTGGAGGTAAATAGTTGGGAGGCAAATCTATAAGCCCCTATATTTCTTTGTGTCCAATTGAAGCTTTGACCTCATGAGTACCGCGTGAGTGTTAGCAATTATAAAAGACTAAAAGATGATTGAGTATGTGGATTTGATTTACAAGCTCTTATATTGACTCTTTACAATGTTGTGATAAATTACAGTTGCTTCAATGACTGAGAGCATAGTTTGTTAGTTCTCAATAGAGTTCTTGATTCATACTTTATCCTGTGAATGAATTGTTACTCTAGTATAAGAAATTATATATCAATAAGTATTGATGTTCTAAAGATGATCATGATGCCCTCATGTCCGTATTTTATTTTGTCGATAGCTCTATCTCTATCTCTAAGGTTGGGGGAGTTGATACGTCCATTTTGCATCATGCCTTTATATTGATATTTATTGCATATGGGCTGTTATTACACATTATGGTACAATACTTATGCCGTTTCTCTCTTATTTTACAAGGTTTACATTCAGAGGGAGAACGCCGACAGCTGGAATTCTAGACTAGAAAAGGAGCAAATATGAGAGACCTATTCTGCACAACTCCAAAAGTCCTAAAAATTACGGAGAATTATTTTGGAATTAAAAAATTATTGCGCGAAACAAATACCAGAGGGGACCCATCAGGAGGTCACAAGCCTGCCAGGCGTGGCCTACCCCCTGGTGGCTTGTGGGCCCCCTGGCAGGCCTCCGGTGCCCATCTTCTGCTATATGAAGGGTTTTGACCTGGAAAAAAAATCAAGGGAGAGCTTTCGGAACAAAGCGCCGTTGTCTCGAGGCGGAACTTGGGCAGAACCAATCTAGAGCTCCGGCGGAGCTATTCTGCCAGGGAAACTTCCCTCCCGGAGGGGGAAATCGAAGCCATCGCCATCACCAACGATCCTCAAATCAAGAGGGGGTCAATATCCAGCAACATCTTCACTAGCACCATCTCCTCTCCAAACCCAGTTCATCTCTTGTATCCGATCTTTGTCTGAAACCTCATATTGGTACCTATGGCTTGCTAGTAGTGTTGATTACTCCTTGTAGTTGATGCTAGTTGGTTTACTTGGTGGAAGATCATATGTTCAGATCCTTTATGATAATTAATACTCCTCTGCTTATGAACATGAACATGTTTCTTGAGTAGTTACGTTTGTTCCCGAGGACATGGGATAAGTCTTTTATAAGTAATCATGTGAATTTGGTATTCCTTCAATATTTTGATGAGATGTATGGTGTCTCTCCTCTAGTGCTGTTATGTGAACATCGACTACATAAAACTTCACAATTATTTGGGCCTAGGGGAAGGCATTGGGAAGTAATAGGTAGATGATGGGTTGCGAGAGTGATAGAAGCTTAAACCCTAGTTTATGCCTTGCTTCGTAAGTGGCTGATTTGGATCCATATGTTTCATGCTATGGTTAGATTTATCTTAATTCTTCTTTCGTAGTTGCGGATCCTTGCAAGAGAGGTTAATCATAAGTGGGAGGTTTATCCAAGTAAGGGCAGCACCCAAGCACCAGTCCATCCACATATCAAATTATCAATGTAAAGAACGTGAATCAAATGAGCATGATGAAAACTAGCTTGAAAGAAATTCCCACGTGTCCTCGGGAGCGATTCACTTTATATAAGAGTTTGTCCAGGCTTGTCCTTTGCTACAAGAAGGATTGGGCTACCTTGTTGCACCTTTGCTACCCTTATTACTTGTTACCCGTTACAAATTACCTTATCACAAAACTATCTGTTAGCGATAATTTCAATGCTTGCAGAGAGTACCTTACTGAAAACCGCTTGTCATTTCCTTCTGCTCCTCGTTGGGTTCGACACTCTTACTTATCGAAAGGACTATGATAGATCCCCTATACTTGTGGGTCATCAAAAATATTTTTAGGATTTCAAAAATTGATTGTGTTTTCAAAAATGTTTTGAATGACAAATATTGTTCACACTTAAAAAAACACTTGGAGTTCCAAAAAATATGTGTGTTTTCAAAAAAATATGTGGCATTACAATATCATGCACCATTTTCAATAAGTGTTCGAAAAAGGTTTGAAGTCTGACATTGTAGTGAGTTCTTAAATAATATCCGCTTCTGATCATTTGTCACCAACGTCCTTTAGCTCTAGTGGCTATATGGAAACATCTAGTACTCGGACATACTCGTAGGTAGGGAGTATAGCTGCTCCCGTCATGTTTCGTGTGTGAGAACTAAGAGCATCTCCAGCCCCTCCCCCCACAACAGGCCCCCCAAAGCCATTTTTATCGCCGGCGGGCGAAAATCGGCCCAGTCGCGCCCCTAGGAGCCCATGTCTCGCTTCTTAGGGCCGAATTTGGTGCCGGCATGCCAAGGACGAACCCGGCGTGCCGGGGGATCCTAGGGGCTCCGGGAGAAATGTTTTTGGCACGAAAACCGGTGGAGCCACCGAGTCATTGACCGCGCGGCGTCGTTGTGCTCATCCCTTTGTTTCCCGCGGGGAATCAATGCAAGGCTGCCGCCGGTCAGCCTTCCATTGATGCAGCGCGTTCACGAGCCAACACTCACGGAGTGGCGTGGTCAGTACGGGGCGATGCGCGTCCACACCTCGCTGATGTCTACTACGCAACCTTCTTCTTGTAGACTCGTGTTGGGCCTCCAAGCGCATAGTTTTGTAGGATAGTAGAAAATTTTCCTCAAGTGGGTGACCTAAGGTTTATCAATCCATGGGAGGTGTAGGATGAAGGTGGTCTCTCTCAAACAACCTTGCAACCAAATAACAAAGAGTCTCTTGTGTCCCCAACACACCCAATACACTGATAAATTGTATAGGTGCACTAGGTCGGTGAAGATATGGTGATACAAGTGCAATATGGATGGTAAATATAAGTTTTTGTAATCTGAAAATATAAAAACAGCACGGTAACTAATGATAAAAGTGAGCACAAACGGTATTGCAATGCTTAGAAACAAGGCCTAGGGTTCATACATTCACTGGTGCGAGTTCTCTCAACAATACTAACATAGTTGAATCATATGTAAATCCCTCACGTGTGACAAAGAGTTCACTCCAAAGTAAATCTGGACATGGATAGCCCGGCCCGGGCCCGGCCCAAAAACCCGGACCCGGCCAGACCGGGCTTGTGCTTCGGGCCGGGCTCGGGCCTGAAAAATTGACCCTGGCTAAATTTCGGGTCAGGCCCGGGCTTTAAAAATAGCTCGAACTAAAGCCCGACCCAGCCCGAGCTTTTGTAGCGAACTCCCACACTCCTCTCGCCCAGCGGACCAGCCCACCAGATGGCCTTAGAGCCCACGAACTCCCGCACTCCTCTCCCCCTAACCCTAACTGCACAGGCGCACAGCCGCACGCGACCCCCACCCGCACGCACCAGTCTCCTCCCGAAACCCTCCCTCTCGATCTCTCGATGGCGGCGGCGAAGTAGCCCCCTACCCGATGGCGGCGCTCCATCCCCACCGGCTGCAGGCTCCTCCAAGGACACACATCGGCGCTCCCTACCAGACGGGCAGCGCTCCAACCGCACCGGCTGCAGGCTCCTCCGAGGCCACGCAGCGTCGGCGTCGGCAACCCCTCTCCATCCGACGCCGGCGACCCCTCTCCATCCAACGGCGATGGCCGACAGGTATAATCTCCTGTTCTCTCTCAGTTACTATTTTTGTTGTTTCATTTAGGAAATTCAGAATGTAAGATGTTGTTGGATGCACTAAATTGCTGTTGTTGGATGTACTAAATAGTTGTCTCAGTTACTATTTTTGTTGGGCAATTTCATAGAAATTCACCTTTGTGTTGTCTTTTGTTGTAGGCATGACTAGTTTGTGGAGTTTGAGTGAAGAAATTCATGAAGAGGAAGAGGAGGATTATGATCCTAATGGTGAAGAGGAGAATGGTTCTAGAAGTGCAAGGGCGGACCAGATCGTTGTGGCTGTTCCTCCTCGTCGTCCGGCTGCCCCATCAGCTACTACTATGGCACCTGGCACTTGCGGGAAGCATACAAGGTTGAACCAAGAGGCACCAGCTAAACGCAGACGCCGTGCAACAACTAATGAGCCCGTCGATGATGCTGAAGCAAGTGAGCCGCCACCGCCACCACCACCACCACCACCAGGACCAAAGGTTAATACTGCACCAAAATTAAGGTCAAAAGTATGGAATGACTTTACTTTGGTTCAACAACCTGATCCTGATGTAGTATTGTCTCAATGCAATATTTGTCATGAGATACTTAGAGCTCATTCAAAAAATGGAACATCCCATTTTTTAAGGCATACCGCAAATGTGCATCCACATAATACAAATGAAGTGAACAACTATTTTCTGAAAACTCAAAATAATGTGGATGGCTCACATTCAATTAGGAACACAAAGTTGGATATGGAAACTAGTAGGGCTATGGTCGCTATGTTCCTAGTTGGGGGTTCGCATGCATTTACTGTGATAGAATAACAAGGGTTCAAAAAATGATGGGTGCAGCTTGTCCTCAATTTAAGGTTGTTAGTCAGTACACAATTAGAAAGGATATCTTGGCAATGTTTGAAAGGGAGAGGGCTGAATTGAGAGAAATCATCACCAACAGCCTTGGTAGAGTTAGCTTCACTACTGACAATTGGAAATCAGAGGTGACAAAGTTTAGTTATATTTGTATTACTTGTCATTATGTTGATGATGCTTGGAGACTGAACAAAAGGATAATATGGTTTAAAAAGCTGAATCCACCGTATGATGGGGCTATAATTGCTGATGAAGTCCATTTATGTTTTCGTGAGTGGAAGGTTGACACCAAAATATGTGCTTGACTCTTGATAATGCTTCATATAATGATGCATTGGTCAACACTTTAAGAAGTACATTGCTGCCTAAAGGTGTGTTGCCATTGTTTGGAACTTTTTTCCAAGTCCGTTGTTGTGCACACATTTTAAATTTGATTGTCCAAGCTGGTCTGAAACTTATTGATAAATCTGTTGACAAGATTAGAGATGGCATTTAGTATATCAAAATTTCTTCCAATCGAATTCACAAGTTCTATGAAACTGCCAAGAACATTTACCATTTGAATGAAGATAAAAGGCTGAGAGTAGATATGCCTGTCCGTTGGAATTCAACATACACAATGCTTGAGAAATCTCTGTATTTCAAAGATGCATTACTATGGTTTGGTAATAGGGATGGCACATTCAAGTCCAATTTTGCTCTAACTCATGATGAATGGGAAAAAGTTGCTATCATGCATGATTTCTTGAAAACTTTCTATAATGTGAAATGCATAATGTCCGGGACAAAGTATCCTACAGCCAATTTGTATTTCAAGTGTGTGTTCTTGGTGCAATCATGTATCTTGAAAGCATCTAGTGAAGGAAAGAAGTTCATGGCACCAATGCTAACTCCAATGAAAGAGAAGTTTGATAAGTATTGGGTTGATTATAATGTTTTTTTGTCTTGTGCTGTTGTTCTTGATCCCCGTTGCAAGCTTGGTTTTGTTAGCTATTGTTATGGAAAACTTTATGCCCCCGATGAGGCCGAACGTCGGGTGGATGAAGTTAAGAAAACATTGGCAAATTTGTTGCTGAATATAGTGGTGTTGCCGTTAGTGAAACACCATCAGATGTTGGTACAAACAGCAGGGGAAGTTGGGGAGATGGTGCTGATATGTTCAATGACTATGAGAATTACATACAATCTCAACGAACAAATGTAGAGAGGTCTCAATTGGATCTTTACTTGGAAGAAACCCCTATAAAATTGAATGACGAGTTGGATGTCTTGGAATTTTGGAGCAAATCATCTATGCGATATCCTCAACTTGCATCAATGGCTCGGGATGTTCTTGCTGTCCCCATTTCCAGTGTTGCTTCAGAGTAGGCCTTTAGCATGAGTCGCAAAGTTATAACACCTAACTGAGCTTCACTTAAGCCTAAAACAATCGAGGCTTTAATGTGTTTCCAAGATTGGTATCGTTGGAAGATGTCTCATAATGAAGGTACAATCATCTGTGCTTTGTTGCATATTTAACATCACGTTTACTCACGTTATCACTGATTATCGTGTTGTTTGCTTTGTATAATTGACCACTATGGGAGGGGGACCTTCAAGTTCTCATGCGGAGGAATTATCTTCAGATTCGGTTTGTGCTCATTCTTTTTTCTTACTACCTTGTGCGCTTATATCATTTCCAGCTTCGTTTTATATCTTGTTAGTTCATAGTTTCTCTCTTGCTTTGTTTCAGGAAAATGATTGAGTTGTTATAGCTTGATGGAACAAAGAAGAAATGGAGTCAAAAGAGTCACCAGCTTGTGTCTTTGTTATTTGATTAGATGATCTGTAATGAACTTGTCAGATTATGTTATGTGATATGGAGTATGGACTTGCTATTATGTATTTTGTAACGGACTACCTATGTGCTATCTTGTTGGACTATGAACATGAAATATGCTGCTGTTATGCAATGATGCAACAGACTTGCCTCTTGTTAACTTTGAAAATTTTATGCTGCTATTATGTGAAGATTTCATCTGAATATATGCTACTGTTTGCTGGAATATATATGCTATTTTGCTGGAATGTATATTCTGTTTTGCTGGAATATGTATGTTGTTGTGATATGTTGCTCTTTTGCTGAAATATATATGTTTGTTTGCTGAAATATGCTGCTATTTGTGAAGACTTCATGCATATGCTATTGTTTTGCCGAAATATATATGTTGTTTTGCTGAAATTTCTATGTTGCTGTGAACATTCATATACATATACTGATATACATATGGGCTTCGGGCCGGGCTTCGGGCTTCGGGCTTTTCAGCCGGGCCGGGCTCAGGCTTCTATATTTGAAAAATTATCGAGCTTTTCCTAGGCTCGAGCTGTGCATTGCAGCATCGGGCTTTTAAGAGCCCGGCCCAAAACCCGGTCCGGCCCGAGAGATGCCCAGATGTACTCCAAAGTCACAAATAGCATAGAACAAACGAAAAAAATAGATGTACTCCAAAGTCACAAATAGCATAGAACAAACGAAAAAAATATTGCAGGGTACGAAACCACCTCAAAGTTATCTTTTCAATCTTATGATCTATCCCTATAAGTGTCCCGAATAGCCCTAGAGTTCGTACTAAAATAGCACCTTAAGATACACATCAACCGAAACCCTAATGTCACCTAGATACTCCAATGTCACTACAAGTACCCATGGGCTTGATTATACGATATGCATCACACAATTTCAGATTCATCATGTTCAATCCAACACAAAGAACTTCAAAAAGTGACCCAAAGTTTCTACCGGAGATTCAAGACGAAAACATGTGCCAACCCCTATGCATAGATTCTCCACGTCACGGTACCCGCAAGTTGATCACCAAAACATACATCAAGTGGATCAATAGAACATCCCATTTTCACCACAGATATCCCATCGCAATACATACATCAAGCGTTCTCAAATCCTCAAACTCAATCCGATAAGAAAACTTCAAAGGG
The DNA here is from genome assembly GCA_022496015.1 of Hordeum marinum. NCBI lineage: Eukaryota > Viridiplantae > Streptophyta > Magnoliopsida > Poales > Poaceae > Hordeum > Hordeum marinum. Next base: position 424,070,855 of record CM039674.1, on the reverse strand, counting down.
GAACTCAATTCATCACAAGAAGATAGAGAGGGGAAAACTCCATATGATTCATCTATATCAATAAATCTCGCGGTACATCAAGATCGTGCCATCTCAAGAATACGAGAGAGGGAGAGATCCAACACATAGCTACTGGTACATACCCTCATCCCCGAGGGTGAACTACTCCCTCCTCATCATGGAGACCGCTGGGATGATTAAGATGGACTCTGGTGATGGTTTCTCCCTCCGGCAGGGTGTCGAAACGGGCTCCCGAATGGTTTTTCGTGGCTACAAAGGCTTGCGGCGGCAGAACTACCGATCTAGGTTTATTTCTAGAGGTTTTAGTATGTATAGGAATTTTTGGCGTCGGTCACATGTCAAGGGCGTGCTCGAGGAGTCCACAAGCCACAGGGGCGTGGCCTAGGGGGGTGGCCGCACCCAGCAGGCTTGTGGCCTCCTCATCCACTTCCTGGCCCAGCTCTTCGCCCCAGTATTTTTTATATTTTCCAAAAATATTCTCCGTAAATTTTCAGCCCATTAAAGGACTTTTATTTCTGCACAAAAATAACACCATGGTAGTTCTGCTGAAAACAACGTCAGTCCGGGTTAGTTCTAATAAGATCATATAGAATTATTGTACACATGACATGAATACTTCATAAATTATAGATATGTTGGAGACGTATCAACATCCCCAAGCATAATTCCTCCTCGTCCTCGAGTAGGTAAATGATAAAAGAAATAATTTATGAAGTGTGAATGCTAGCATAGTGCATAAATTTCATCAATCATAGTTCCAAACACTTTTTCTAGCATCATTATATATCATAAACAGTAGCTCATCTTATAAAATTTCTCATGATGAAGTAACACGCTATTCACGTGTTAAAGTATAGACCCATAAAGTTTCTTGAAAACTAACAATCTATGCTTTCAGTCACCAAAAAATTGCAATTCATCTTATTTTCACGAAGGGTCTATGTAAGAGCTTTGATTTAGCAAATTCCACATACTCAACCATCATATAGTCTTCCATGATTGCTGTCGGTGTAATAAAGTATGGGCTTTTTAGTACCCGGTACTAGTGCACGGACAGTTGTAGCCATACCAGTGGCAAGGCCTGCCAGGGAGCAACTGAGAACAAATACATCAACATTGAGAAGGCATAAAAGTCAACAGACCGAAGACCAAAGGCTGGTACCCCGACAAGATCTTACCGGGATAGCCTACAGAGCCCCGGCAAGGCGAAGCCCTGGCAAGACACCGCCAACGCAGAGGCCAGGTGTCGTTCCGCCTGGGCACGTGTCGAGGCGCCAATGATGGAGGGTTAAGCGGTGCCGATGGGACGGGGTCCTGTCCCATCCTGTGGACGGTCAGAGGCACTAGACGGAGCATTAAATGTGCCTGTCTTACACCATCAGTGTTAGGTATGATAACACTGTAGCACTTTACACCTCGTGTATGCACTGTACGCCACTGTTGGTGACCCCTTCGAGAGTATAAAAGGAGGCCCAGGGCGTTACAGTAGGGGACTTTTGCACTTTTTTAGACTTTTCGGACTCCTGGACTTTGGGAGCTCCTCTAGCCCATTATGCATGAGTAGCAGCTATGTACTGTAGCGCTCCCAGAACCAGAGCTAGAACTCATCCAATACAACCAAGCAGGAGTAGGGTTTTACGCATCTTTGTGGCCCGAACCTGGCTAAAATCCCTCGCGCTGCTCGTTCGTCCTGCTCTTTGCGCACTCTTATCTCCCTGCTGAACCGAAAAGGGATCCTCCCAATCCCATAGGTGTTCGTCCCCCACAACATCTTTGGCGTGCCAGGTAGGGGGATTTGCTGTGTAAACCTGGGCCAACGACCAGCGCGTTAGTTCCTTCGCCATATCCATCACCATGGCTCCCAAGAAGAAGGGTTTCACGGCGGTGGAACCCTCCACGTCTACCGCGCCCGTAGCCGCCCAAGCGGGCGACGGAGTGGGCACGGGCGGAGGAAGCAGAGACCCTGCGACCGTGCAGCGCTCCGATGATCAAGGCCAAGGAAGCGGCGACGCCCGCCGCGGAAACACCCATGGAGGCGGCGGAAACCCCCGCGTCGCTGGGCCTCAAGACGGGGCTGTGCCACCTATGGGTGGTACGGTGAACTCCGGGGACAGAAGGGCACCTTCCAAGACACCCAAGCCGACGCGTACACCGCGACCTTCCTAGGACGTGCACAAAGAGCAGCGCCGCAGTGTCGGTGATTCTCAACGTCCCCACGGAAAAGCTCCTGCGCATCGCTCCCAAGATGCGCGGGACCAGCATGCACGCCAGCATGCTAGTGGGACTGGCATGCAATCACGGAACCACGATGGAGCTCCTTCTAACATGGTTAGGAGTCAGAGCACCTCGTGTTCTTCGTGTCGTTCGCTGCCGACCATGTCGGAAGAAGCAGTGGTGTGGGCACAACTACTCCTGAACTTCCCTCCTGCTGCGGAGAAGCTCGACGAGTGGAGAGCCACCATTCAGAGCTTCCTCAGCCTAGATGACAAGTTTCGGGCCACCGAGACGGCTCGTGCCAGTGGCGAGAAGGCCGGAGGTGGTGTGACCACGATGCACTCTCCTCCAAAGCAACAACGTGGGTCAATGAATCGACGGACCGACGCTTACGATGGTTACTCGACGGCATCATCTGATCCAGGAACTCGCCGCGATCAGCGTCAAGTTCTTCGAGAACGAAGCAAAGAAGACACTCGAACTACAATCAAGCGGCGGCAGGAAGCGCGCCATCAATCTGATAAGCGTGCGGGACCCACTGTAGACAAATCTGCGCCAGGATATCCTGTCAGCCTACCTTACGAGGTGGGTTGTCCAGCGTTTACCCGTGAGCTGCGGCAACTCCAGTGGCCCAATTCCCGCATGTTCAAGCCAGAGGTGCTGGAGAAATACGACTGCAAGACTCACCCATTAGAGTTCCTGAGCATCTACACCATTGCGGTGCAAGATGCCGAGGCTCATGACGACAAGATACTCGCCAACTACTTCCCATTGGTTCTTAAGCCCAACATCAGGTCATGGTTGATGCACTTGCCAGAAGGATCCATTTCCTCCTGGGCAGATCTGTGCCATGAGTTTGTTGGCGCCTTTACCAGAGGTCATCAAGCCCCTGGCCAGGAAAGTGATTTACATCTCATCCCCTAGAAGGAGGGCAAGACTTTGCGCAAGTACATCCAGAGGTTAATCCGCATACACCACAACATACCAGACGTCCATCCTTCCGCTGTTGTCAGCGTGTTCCATCAGAACATGCGCAACCGTAGGATGCGGGAAGAGCTAGCGATGAACAAGGTCAAGGATGTTGCCGAGCTCTATGCTCTGGCAGATAAATGTTCTCAGGCTGAAGAAGGGAGGAGACTCCCCGACGAGGATGCTGGCACAGGGGCCGATTCTGAGGATAAAGACACCGTCGCCCGAGCAAAGAAAGGCCGGCGACGTAACAAGAAGCGCAAGGGCAAGTCCGTGCTTGCCGTTGAGGGATCCGGCAACCCGGCACTGCCAAGAAGGGCAAGGTTGATGATTCCGACAAGGATGTTGCTGGGTGCGTCTCCTCTCAGGCTTTGGCGGGTGCCGACAAGCTGAAAGGCTCCGTCAAGCAGTATTGCAAGATCCATCGCACCAAAGGCCACGATCTCCAAGACTGCCAGCAAGTTGAGCAACTTGCCGAGAAGCAAAAATCCGAGTATGAGAGGCGAGACTAGGAGAAGGTCCAGGATGGTGCAGAAGGGTCTGGCAAGAAGCGCAGTGGCGATGGAGGTCGTCGCAGCAAGGCCAAGCAACAGAAGGACTGGCCCGCTTGTGGCCATTTCAACCAAGAGGGGGTGATGATGATGTTGAAGATGTTGGAAATATGCCCTAGAGGCAATAATAAATTAGTTATTATCATATTTCCTTGTTCATTATAATCGTTTATTATCCATGCTATAATTGTATTCATCAGAGACTTAGATGCATGTGTGGATACATAGACAAAACCATGTCCCTAGTATGCCTCTAATAGACTAGCTCGTTGATCAAAGATGGTTAAGGTTTCCTAGCCATGGACATGAGATGTCATTTGATAACGGGATCACATCATTAGGAGAATGGTGTGATGGACAAGACCCAAACTACAAACGTAGCATAAGATCGTGTCAGTTTATTCCAACTGTTTCTACATGTCAAGTATTTGTTCCTATGACCATGAGATCATGCAACTCACTAACACCGCAGGCGTACCTTGTGTGAATCAAACGTTTCTACGTAACTGGGTGACTATAAAGGTGCTCTACAGGTATCTCCGAGGGTGTCTGTTGGGTTGGCATGGATCAAGACTGGGATTTGTTACTCCGTGTGAGGGAGAGGTATCTCAGGGCCCACTCGGTAATACAACATCACAATAAGCCTTGCAAGAAATGTGACTAAGTGTTAGTCATGGGATCTTGTATTATGGAACGAGTAAAGAGACTTGCCGGTAACGAGGTTGAACTAGATATGGAGATACCGACGATTGAATCTCGGGCAAGTAACATACCGAAGAACAAAGGGAACATCATACGGGATTAACTGAATCCTTGACATAGAGGTTCGACCGATAAAGATCTTCATAGAATATGTAGGAACCAATATGGGCATCTAGGTCTAGCTATTGGTTATTGACCGTAGAGGTGTCTCGGTCATGTCTACATAGTTCTCGAACCCGCAGGGTCTACACACTTAAGGTTTGGTGACGTTTCGGTAGTATAGAGTTGTGTATGGTGCTGACCAAAAGTTATTCGGAGTCCCGGATGAGATCCTAGACGTCGCGAGGAGCTCCGGAATGGTCCGGAGTTAAAGATTAATATATAGGAAGTCCTGTTTTGGTCGTCGGAAAAGTTTCGGCTCATCGGTAGTGTACCGAGAGTGCCGGTAGTGTACCGGGAGACCATCGGGAGGGGTATTTTGACCCAAGAGGTTACATGTGCTATGGGAGGGTGAATAACAGCCCTTAGTGGGCTGGTGGAAGTCCCACATAAGGCCCATGCGCCTGGGAAGAAAAGCCCAAAGAGAAAAAGGTGGAAAAAGGCAAAAAAAGGGCCAAAATAAGGAGGATTCCTAGTCCTACTAGGATTGGAGGAGGATTCCTCCTCTCCTCCCACTTCGGCTGAAGCCTAGGGCTGGCCCCTTGAGGGCCAAGCCTCCTCCTCTCTTCCTCTTATTTATACTAGAGGTTTTAGGGTTTTTTGCACTAGATTTTCTGCCACGTGCTACCCTCTCCTCTAGTGCATAGTTTCTCCTCTAGATAGGTTTTCTACAGTGCTTAGGCGAAGCCCTGACGGAATAGCCCCACCACCATCACTGCAGCGCCGTCACGCTACCGGTGAAGTCTTCTACCTCTCCACTCCCTCTTGGTGGATCAAGAAGGCGGAGATCGTCGTCGAGCTATACGTGTGCTGAACGCGGAGGTGTCGTTCGTTCGACGCTAGATCGGAAGGACCGTGATCAAGATCACGAGACGGGTCGTGATGAGATCGCGGGACAGATCATGATGAGTTTGCGGGACGGATCGTGATTGAATCGCGGGACGGGTCGTGATGAGATCGCGGGAGGCTCGGCGATTTGGATCGCGAAGATGTTCGACTACACCAATCGTGTTTCTTAACACTTCCCGCTTAGCGATCTACAAGGGTATGTAGATCCACTCTCCTTCTCGTAGATGCTCATCACCATGGATAGATCTTGTGTGTGCGTAGGAAATTTTTTGTTTCCCATGCAGCATTCCCCAACAGTGGCATCATGGACTAGGTCTATGTGTAGATGAGATCTCGAGTAGAACACAAAGAGTTTGTGGGCATTGGTGCTTAGATTGCGTCCTCCCTTGGTCTTTTTTGGTTCAACGGTATTGTGGGATGAAGCGGCCCGGACCAACCTTACTCGTACGCTTACGAGAGACTGGTTCCATCGACTGGCGTGTAACCTCGTTGCACAAAAATGGTTGGTGGGTGTCTGTTTCTCCTACTTTAGTTGGATCGGATACGACAAAGGCGGTCCTTGAGAATGTTGAAAAGCAACTTATGTATCACCGTTGTGGTTTTTGTGTAGGTGAGAATTGTTCTTGCTAGATACCCGTACTAGCCATGTAAAACATGCAACAACAATTAGAGGACGCCTAACTTGTTTTTGCAGGGTATGTTGTGATGTGATATGGCCAATTACATGATGAGATATATGTGATGTATGAGATGATCATGTTTTGTATAGACTATCACGACTTGCATGTCGTTAAGTACGGCAACCGGCAGGAGCCATAGGGTTGTCTTAAATTATTGTATGACCTGCATGTCAATCATTAAGCGCTATGTAATGCTTTACTTTATCGCTAAATGATAGCAATAGTAGTAGAAGCATGGTGGGCGTGACAACCCAGATGGCGACACGTTGATGGAAATCAAGATGATGGAGATCATGGTGTCATGCCGGTGACGATGGAGATCATGCCAGTGCTTTCAAGATGGAGATCAAAAGCACAAGTTCATGGCCATATCATGTCACTTATGATTTGCATGTGATGTTAATCCTTTTATGCACCTTGTTTTGCTTAGGACGACGATAGCATTACAGGGTGATCCCTCACTTAATTTCAAGATAAATTGTGCTCTCCCTGAGTGTGCACCGTTGCGAAAGTTTGTCGTGTCGAGACACCACGTGATGATCGGGTGTGATAGACTCTACGTTCACATACAACAGGTGCAAGCCAGTGTTGCACATGCAGAACACTCGGGTTAAACTTGACGAGCCTAGCATGTACAGACATGGCCTCGGAACACAAGAGACCGAAAGGTCGAACATGAGTCATATAGTATATATGATCAACATGATGATGTTCACCATTGAAACCACCTCAACTCACGTGATTATCGGACTTGAGTTGGTGAATTTGGATCATGTATCACTCGAATGACCGAAGGGATGTCAATTTGAGTGGGAGTTCTTCAGTAATATGATTAATTGAACTCATTATCATGAACATAGTCAATAGTGTCTTTGCAAATTATGTCTTAGATTACTTGCTGCGGTGTAGCTCCCTTGATTTTTTATATGTTCCTAGAGAAATAGAGTTGAAAGATGATGGTAGCAATATTGTGGACTGGGTCCGTGATCTGAGGATTGTCCTCATTGCTACACAAAAGGCTTATGTCCTTAATGCACCACTCGGTGCGTCAACCCCTCAAGCATCATCTGTAGATGTTGTGAACATCTGACAGGCATGTTCTGATGACTACTTGATAGTTTAGTGCGTCATGCATTACGACTTAGAATTGAGGCTCCGAAACGTTTTGAACATCACGGAACATATGAGATGTTCTAAGAGCTGAAATTAGGATCTCAGGCTCATGCCCGTGTTGCGTGATATGAGATCTCCAACAAGATTCTTTGCCTGCAAGATGAAGCAGAATAGCTCAATCGTTGAGCATGTGCTCAGATTGTCTGGGTACTACAATCGCTTGAATCGAGTGGGAGTTGATCTTCCAGATAAGATAGTGATTGATATAGTTCTCCAAGTCACCGTCACTAAGCTACTAGAACTTGGCGATGAACTATAAAACGCCAAGGATAGAAATAATGATCCCTGAGCTGTTCGCGATGTTTGACACTGTGAAGGTAGAAATCAAGAAGGAGCGTCAAGTGTTGATGGTTAGTCAAATCACTAGTTTCGAGAGGGGCAGGAGCAAGGAGGGAAACTTCATGGTTAGGAAGTCAGTTGCTGCTCCAGGGAAGCAACCAAAGTTGAACCCAAACCCGAGACTAAGTGCTTCGATTATGAGGAGAGCGGTCGCTAAAGCGGAACAACCCTAGATATTTGGTAGATAAGAAGGCTGGCAACGTTGACAAAAGTATATTTGATATACGTGTTTTTGATGTGTACCTTGCTAGTACTCCTAGTAGCACCTGGGTATTGGATACCGGTTCAGTTGCTAAATGTTAGTAACTCGAAATAAAAGCTACGGAATAAACGGAGAACTAGCTAAGGGTGAGGTGACGGTGTGTGTTGGAAATGTTTCCAAGGTTGATGTGATCAACATCGCACGCTCACTCTACCTTTGGGATTAGTGACGAACCTAAATAAATGTTATTTGGTGTTTTGCGTTGATCATGAACATGATTAGATCATGTTTATTGCAATACGGTTATTCATTTAAGTTAGAGAATAATGGTTATTCTGTTTAGATGAATAATACCTTCAGTGGTCATGCACCCAGTGATAATGGTTTGTTGAATCTTGATCGTAGTAATACACATGTTCATAACATTGATGCGAAAAGATACAAAGTTAATAATGATAGTACCACATACTTGTGGCACTGCCGCTAAATGTCATATTGGTATAAAACGCATGAAGAAACTCCATGCTGATGGATCTTTGGACTCATTCAATTTCGAATCGGTTGAGACATGCGAACCATGACTCTTGGTCAAAGATGGCTAAGGACCCCGTTTTCTGGTTTGACAGAGTGGGCAAGTGATTTATTGGAAATGATACATGTTGATGTATGCAATCCAATGAGTCTTGTAGCGTGCGGTGGATATCGTTATTTTCATACCTTCACTGATGATTTGGGTAGATATAGTGTATGTTTACTTAATGAAACACAAGCCTGAATCATTTGAAAAGTTCAAGCAAATTTAGAGTGATGTTTAAGATCATCGTGACAAGAAGATCAAAATATCTGCGATATGATCATGGAGGTGAATATCTGAGTTACGAGTTTGGCATACAACTTTAGACAATGTGAAAGTTGTTTCACAACACACGCCACCTGGAACAACATTAGCGTGATGGTGTGTCCGAACGTCATAGTCATGCTCTATTGGATATGGTGCTTGCTATGATGTCTCTTATCGTTTTGCTACTATAATTTTGGGGTTATGCATTAGAGACAACTACATTCACTTTAAATAGGGCACCATCTAAATCCGTTGAGATGACATCGTGTGAATTATGGTTTGATAGAAACCTAAGCTATCATTTCTTAATGTTTGGGGCTGCGATGCTTGTGTGGCAAAATGTTTTCACCTAATGATCTCGAACCCAAAGCGGACAAATGCATATTCATAGATTACCCTAAGAACAGTTGGGTGAACCTTCTATCTCAGATGCAAGCATAAGTGTTTGTTTCTAAAACGGGTCCTTTCCCGAGAAAAAGTTTCTCTCGAAAGAATTGAGTGGGAGGAAGATAGAACTTGATGAGGTTGTTGAACCTTTGTTTCAACGAGAGAGTAGCGCAACGCAGAAAGATGTTTTTGTGGAACCTACGTCAGTTGAAGAGGAATTAAATGATGATGATCATGAAGCTTCGGATCAAGTTACTATCGAACCTCGTAGGTCGACAAGGATGTGTACTGCTCCTGAGCGGTACGACAACCCTGTCTTGGAGGTCATGTTGTTGGACAACAATGAACCTACGAGCTATGGAGAAGCGATGATGGGCCCGGATTCGACAAATGGTTAGAGGCCATGAAATCCGAGAAAGGATCCATGTATGAAAACCAAGTATAGACTTTGGTAGAGTTGCTCGTTGGACAGTAGGTAGTTGAGTACAAATGGACCTTTAAGATGAAGACAGACGCTGATGGTGAATGTCACCATTTATAAAGCTCGACTTGTCGCAAAGAAATTTCCGCCAAGTTCAAGGAGTTGACTGCGATGAGACTTTATCACTCGTAGCGATGCTAAAGTTTGTTGGAATTATGTTAGCAGTTGTTGCATTTTCTAATTATCAAATCTTGCAGATGGATGCAAAAACATCGTTTCCTTCCTTAAGGAAAGGTTGTATGAGATACAACCAGAAGGTTTTGTTAGTCCTAAGGATGCTAAAAGGTGTGCAAGCTTCAGTGATCCTTCTATGAACTGAAGCAAGCATCTCGAAGCTGGAATATACACTTTGATGAGGTGATCAAAGTTTTTGAGTCTATACAAAGTTTATGAGAAACTTGTATTTACAATAAAGTGAGTGGGAGCACTATAGAGTTTCTGGTAAGCATATGTGGTTGACGTATTGTTGATCGGAAATGATGTAGAATTTCTGGAAAGCATACACGGTTGTTTGAAAAGAGTTTTTCAAAGGAAGACCTGGATAAAGCTACCTAATTGTTGAGCATCAAGATCTATAGAGATAGATCAAGATGCTTGATGAGACTTTCAATGAGTACATACCTTGACAAGATTTTGAAAGAGTTCAAAATGGATCAGTCAGAGAAAGAGTTCTCACCTGATTTGTAAGGTGTGAAGTTGAGTGAGACTCAAAGCTCGACAACGGCAGAAGAAAGAGAAAGGACGAACGTCGTCCCCTATGCCTTAGCCATAGACTCTATATTATGCCATGCTGTGTACCGCAGCTGGTGTATGCCTTGCCATGAGTCTGTCAAGGGGTACACAAGTGATCCAGGAGTGGATCACTGGACAGCGGTCAAGATTATCCTTAGTAACTAAAAGACTAAGGAGATGTTTCTCAATTATGGAGGTGATAAAGAGTTCGTCGTAAAGAGTTACGTCGATGCAAGCTTTAACACCAATCCGGATGACTCGTAGTAGCAATCTGGATAAGTATAGTGGAGCAGCCATTTGGAATAGTACCAAGTGGAGTGTGGTGGCAGTGTTTACAGTTTGACATAGATATTTGCAAATTACACACGGATCTAAATGTCACAGACCCGTCGACTATAAGACCTCTCTCACATGCAAAGCATGATTGAGCCTCAGAACTCATTGGGTGTTAGATTCATAACAATGCGAATCACATGGTGATGTGAACTAGATTATTGACTCTAGTGCAAGTGGGAGACTGTTAGAAATATTCCCTAGAGGCAATAATAAATTAGTTATTATCATATTTCCTTGTTCATGATAATCTTTTATTATCCATGCTATAATTGTATTGATCGGAGACTTAGATGCATGTGTGCATACATAGACAAAACCATGTCCCTAGTATGCCTCTAATAGACTCGCTCGTTGATCAAAGATGGATAAGGTTTCCTAGCCATGGACATGCGATGTCATTTGATAATGGGATCACATCGTTAGGAGAATGGTGTGATGGGCAAGACCCAAACTACAAACGTAGCATATGATCGTGTCAGTTTATTGCTACTGTTTTCTGCATGTCAAGTATTTGTTCCTATGACCATGAGATCATGCAACTCATTGACACCGGAGGAGTACCTTGTGTGTATCAAACGTCGCAACGTAACTGGGTGACTATAAATATGCTCTACAGGTATCTTCGAGGGTGTCTGTTGGGTTGGCATGGATCAAGACTGGGATTTGTTACTCCGTGTGACGGAGGTATCTCAGGGCCCACTCGGTAATACAACATCACAATAAGCCTTGCAAGCAATGTGACTAAGTGTTAGTCACGGGATCTTGTATTACGGAATGAGTAAAGAAACTTGCCGGTAACGAGGTTGAACTAGGTATGGAGATAGCGACGATCGAATCTCGGGCAAGTAACATACCGAAGAACAAAGGGAACATCATACGGGATTAACTAAATCCTTGACATAGAGGTTCAAGCAATAAAGATCTTCATAGAATATGTAGGAACCAATATGGGCATCCAGGTCCCACTATTGGTTATTGACCGTAGAGGTGTCTCGGTCATGTCTACATAGTTCTCGAACCCGTAGGGTCTGCACACTTAAGGTTTGGTGACGCTTTGGTTGTATAGAGTTGTGTATGGTGGTGACTGAAGGTTGTTCAGAGTCCCTAATGAGATCCTCGACGTCACGAGGATCTCCAGAATGGTCCGGAGGTAAAGATTGATATATAGGAAGTCCTTTTTTGGTCGCCGAAAAAGTTTTGGGCTCATCAGTAGTGTACCGGGAGACCACTGGGGAGGGGTATTTCGACCCAAGAGGCTACATGGGATGTGGGAGGGTGAATACCAGCCCTTAGTGGGCTGGTGGAAGTCCCACATAAGGCCCATGCGTCTGGGAAGAAAAGCCAAATAGAAAAAGGTGGAAAAGGCAAAAAAGGCCAAAATAAGGAGGAGTCCTAGTCCTACTAGGATTGGAGGAGGATTCCTCCTCTCCTCCCACTTCGGCCGAAGCCTAGGTCTGTACCCTTGAGGTCCAAGCCTCCTCCTCTCTTACTCTTATATATACTAGAGGTTTTAGGGGGTTTTGCACTAGATTTTCTGCCACGTGCTACCCTCTCCTCTAGTGCATAGTTTCTCCTCTACATCGGTTTTCTATAGTGCTTAGGCGAAGCCTTGCTAGAATAGCTCCACCACCATCTCCATAGCGCCATCACGCTGCCGGAGAACTCTTCTACCTCTCCGCTCCCTCTTGCTGGATCAAGAAGGCAGAGATCGTCGTCGAGGTGTACGTGTGCTGAACGCGGAGGTGCCGTCCGCTCGGCGCTAGATCGGAAGGACCGTGATGAAGATCGCGATACGGATCGTGATGAGATCGTGGGACAGATCGTGATGAGTTCACGGGACGGATCGTGATTGGATCGAGGGACGGATCATGATGAGATCACGGGACTCTCGGCGATTTGGATCGCGAAGACGTTCGACTACACCAACCGCGTTTCTTAACGCTTCCCGCTTAGCGATCTACAAGGGTATGTAGATCCACTCTCCCTCTCGTAGATACTCATCACCATGGATAGATCTTGCGTGTGCGTAGGAAATTTTTTGTTTCCCATGCAACGTTCCCCAACAGAAGAGGACGACGAGTCCAACGAGCAAGAATTCCAGAGAGCTATAGACACCATGTGCGTCGACGGAAGTGCCTCGTTGCATTCTTCCCACCGCCAACTTAAACAGTGGGTGTGTGAGATTAATGCGACTAAGCCATCTGTCAGCGTCAGGAAGCCTTTGAAATGGTCCAACACGCCTATCATTTTCGATGTTGGGGATCACCCTGATCGCGTATCTGCGGTTGGGTGTTTGCTATGGTTGGTCTCACCAACGATTCGTAACCTCAAAGTGACGAAAATGTTAGTTGACGGTGGGGCTGGCTTGAACATGATCTCGTCCAAGGTGATCAAGAGATTGCAAATTCCTGATGGAGATCTCGAGGAAATGGGCTCGTTTCATGGGTCAATCCAGGAAGGAGCCAGCCCAAGGGAAAGATCATGCTTCCAGTATCTTTTGGTAGCGATCTGAACTTCAGGACGGAGAAGGTTGTTTTCGACATCGCCAAGATTCCGTTGCCATACAATGGGATCATTGGCCGTCCAGCATTAGCCAAGTTCATGGCGGCGGCGCACAACGCCTACAACGTATTGAAGATGCCCGGGACGATGAGTTTCATCATTGTCAAGTCCGACAAGAAGGACACGCTTATCTGCGCCGATCAACTCTCTCGGGAGGCAGTTGCAGCCTCTGCCGCCAAGGCACTTGCTCCTGCCGCTGAAACAGCCGGGAGGAAGAAGCTCGGAAAGACCTCTCGCATAGACTCCGGCAAGAGCACCTCCTCGGAGTGCTGCGCTCCTATTGACGATGTGCCAGAGAGTTCCACCGGCAAGAGCAAGAAGTCCAAGGCAGCTCCACCAGAGACTAAGAAGGTGCCCGCCAAGGAGGATGGTACGGGAGGAACATTCACCATAAGTTCCACCCTTGACGACAAATAGGAAAGCGCGCTCGTCGCCTTCCTACGGGCGAATGTCGATGTGTTTGCATGGAAACCATCTGATATCCCCGATGTTCCCAGGAAGGTGATTGAGCACCACCTTGCTGTCTGTCCACACGCGTGGCCCGTTAAGCAGAAGGTCAGGAAGCAGTCTTCGGAGCGGCAACAGTTTATTGTCGAAGAAATAAAGAAATTAGAAGCGGTTGGATTGGTTAGAGGAGTACATCATCCCACATGGTTGGCCAATCCAGTTGTAGTGCGCAAGGCGAATGGGAAATGAAGGGTATGTATTGACTTCACATATCTCAATAAAGCCTACCCCAAAGATCCTTTTCCCTTGCCGCGCATCGACCAGCTTGTGGACTCCACCGCCGGCTGCGACTTGTTGTCTTTCCTTGACGCCTATTCAAGTTATCATCATATTTTCATGGCCAAGGAAGACGAAGAGAATACCACATTTATCACCCCATGTGGTACGTATTGCTTTTTGCGTATGCCTTTCGGGTTGAAAAGTGATGGTTCTACATTTGCAAGGGCGGTCCAGATTGGTTTTGAGCACTAGCTACATAGAAATATGGAGGATTATATGGATGACATAGTGGTCAAAACCAAGGACAAGGCGACACTCATATCAGACCTAGAAGAAACATTTGCAAATCTGCGCAAGATCAACTTGAAGCTCAACCCCGAGAAGTGTGTGTTTGGTCTCCCATCCGGCAAGCTTCTCGGGTTCTTTGTATCTCAACGTGGAATCAAAGCAAACCCCAACAAGATCAAAGCAACTGAGCAAATTGAAGCACCAAAATGTGTCAACTACGTGCGTCGTCTTGCCGGCTGTGTTGCTGCTCTGAGTAGGTTCATTTCAAAATCTGTTGAGCATGCCCTGCCCTTTTTGAAAATCTTGAAGAAGACAGGTCCGATGAAATGGACTCCGGAAGCGAAGGCAGCGCTATAGGATTTGAAGAAGTACCTCTCCTCTCCCCAGTCCTAGTCACGCCAAAACCACAAGAGTCGTTGCTGCTATATCTAGAGGCAACAAATCAAGTGGTGAGTGTTGCGTTAGTGGCTGAAAGAGAAGTTGATGAAGAAGCAGCGACAGCGGCAGGACTGCCAAGCGACAAGCCAGGATATTTCCCGGCAGAGTCTAGGGCCGACAAGGCAGGATCTGCGCAGTCGAATGAAGCAATTCAAAAGAAGAAGAAGATGGTGCAACGCCCAGTCTATTTTGTCAGCTCCCTTTTGTAGGGGGCTAGGTCAAGATCTTCTAGCATGCAAAAGTTGCTCTTCGGCCTCCTTATGGCCTCGAGGAAGTTGCACCATTACTTCCAGGCACATGAGATCACTATTACCACTCGCTTCCCGTTGCAGCGGATTTTACGGAACCCGGATGCTACCGGCAGGATTGTGGAGTGGGCTTTGGAACTGTCAAGCTTTGATCTTATGTTTGAAAGTACTTCGACTATCCAGAGCAGAGCCTTTGCGGAGTTCATTGCGGAATGGACCCCAACGCCATATGAAGAAGTTCCAGAGTCAACTCTTCCCCAGCAAGGAAACCAATCAAGAGTGGATCATGTATTTTGATGGGGCTTTCTCGCTGCAAGGTGCCGGTGCTAAAGTGCTACTTGTCGCACCCACCAGAGAGCACCTCAAATATGTGATTCGGATGCACTTTCCCTGGGAGAGGTCAATGAACAATACTGCAGAATACAGAGGGCTGCCTGCCAGTCTCAAGATCACGGCGGACCTTGGGATTAAGAAACTTATTGTCAGAGGTGATTCTCATCTTGTCGTCAAGCAGGTGAATAAGGATTATTAGAGTCCATTGATGAAAGCTTATGTAGATGAAGTGAGAAAGTTGAAAGAACATTTTGAAGGTTTGCAAATGGAGCACATTCCGCGTGTAGAGAACAGCGTTGCTGATGGCCTGTCAAAGTGTGCTGCTCTTAAGTTTCCTGTGGAACCAGGAACTTTTGTGCTCCGACTGACTCAACCATCCGTGACACCATCAACTATACAAGAGAACAGAAGAAAGTTGAGTTCCAGCAAGTATTTCCCGACAGAGCTCCCAGAAGCTGCCGACAAGGAAGTTGCCGAGAACGACGCTAGGCTTGCCAGTGAGTGTCATGCTCCGGCAGGACCCCAAGCTCTTGTCGTGGAAGCACATGCTCCCTCCAAGCTTGCCGGGGGGCAACAAGCTCTGGCAAGGCCTCAAGCCCTTGTCATTGAGACAAATGCTTCCCCGGCATAGGACATGCCTTTAGTCCTTGTTGTAGAGCCCCAGGCTCCTGCATGGGCACAACACATCGTCCATTTCCTTCAAACAGGAGAACTCCCTGAGGAACAAGAAGCAGCAGAGAAAGTAGCCCGCCGGTCTAATATGTACCAGTTCGTGGACAATGTCCTATACAAAAAGAGGTCAAATGGTGTGAAACTCAAGTGCATTTCTCGGGAAGATGGACTAGAGTTGTTGGCAGAGATACATGGAGGCATATGTGGCTCCCACATAGGATCAAGAGTGCTTGCCGGTAAAGTATTCTGGCAAGGATTCTTTTGGCCCACTGCCCTCCAGGATGTAACTGCGCTAGTAACCAAGTGTGAAGCATGCCAGTTTCATTCGAAGAAAACGCATCAACCACCTCAAGATCTTCAGACAAT
This sequence comes from Hordeum marinum, assembly GCA_022496015.1. Lineage (NCBI taxonomy): Eukaryota > Viridiplantae > Streptophyta > Magnoliopsida > Poales > Poaceae > Hordeum > Hordeum marinum. Next base: position 424,054,586 of record CM039674.1, on the reverse strand, counting down.
CCCTCTCTCCTGGCCATTTTCGGTCTGGGGGCTCGACATCTTGGGCCCCTTTCCCCATGCTACTGGGGCTTTGAGTACTTGTACATCGCAATCGACAAGTTCACAAAGTGGCCAGAAGTGGAACCAGTGAGAAAGGTGACAGCACAGTCAACCTTCAAGTTCTTCAAAGGACTAGTCTGCCATTTTGGTGTTCCCAACAGGATCATCACTGACAACGGCACACAGTTCACGAGCCGCGCCTTCATGCACTATGTCCAAGACCTTGGCGACAAGATCTGTTTTGCTTTTGTTGCCCACCCAAGGAGCAACGGCCAAGCAGAAAGGGCAAATGCTGAAGTGTTGCATGGGCTTAAGACAAGAACTTTCGACAGGCTGTGCAAGTGCAGAAGACGCTGGATTGATGAGCTGTCGGTGGTTCTTTAGTCAATCAGAACGACACCAAATCAAGCCACCGGCCAGACACCCTTCTCCCTGGTATACGTGGCAGAAGCAGTTCGCCCAAAGGAACACATATACGGGTCACCTCGAGTGCTCTCTTATGATGAGCTTGAGCAAGAGCAGTTGTGGCAAGATGACGCTACGCTCCTCGAGGAAGACCATCTTCGGGCTGTTGTGCGAGATGCACTCTACCAGCAAGCTTTGCGCCGCTATCATAGCCGCAAGGTTCATTCCCAAAGTCTTGAGGAAGGCGACCTTGTTCTTCGGGGCGTTCAGTCCACAAAGAATTCCAACAAGTTGACGCCAAAGTGGGAAGGCCCTTATCGAGTAGTGCGAGTCACCGGGCCTTGTGCAGTCCGCCTGGAGACCGAAGATGGCATCCCAGTGAGCAACTCCTGGAATATCGAACATCTTCATAAGTTCTACCCATAGGCGTGGTTTCCGGGTCTCCCGGCAACCACCTTTTGTACAAGTCTTGCCGCCGAAGCATCTAATCTGTGGTACAAAGCCAGGCGCAGACCCTTTGCATAGTTGAATTGTAACAGCCCGGGACCGACGCTCAAGAAGATTCCCCTTTTATTCCCATTCTCGTCTGTGTTTTTTGGTTGTTGCATTAATCATCGCATCATTCGCATCATCTACATGGCATCGTCACTCGTTTTCGAAAACTCGAATCCGTTCGTAGGTGCCGGTTTTCGTCGACCGTTTTGAGACCAACCACACGTGCACGCGCCCGCGGCATCGATAAAATAATGTTTTTAAACCACGCAAAAAATATTCCCGGATTGAGTCAAAACTAGGCGTGTGGTCTTATTATAGTGTAGATAGGCCGCCTGCCAAATTTCGTCGCATTCCGTATTTGTTTGATACCCGAACGGTCAACCGTACCAGTGTGGTCATTGGGTTATTCATCGGACATTTACGGTGTTTTATAAAGCCCGTCGTTGGGCCACTACATTCCCTCTCTTCTCTAAGCCTAGCCCACCTACACAGCCCACTAGCCCTCCTAACCTACCCAACCGTTTACGGTGTTTTACCTTTCTCGAATGTCTTGCGTGAGGAACTCTGATCTTCTTCGGGCTATCTTGAGGTGTTGGATTTCCTTTGGAATTACCTAGGATGATCAGGAGATTCATGGTTGAGGTTATTCCCGTGATGTGTGGTTAATTTGTGATGGATGAGTTGGAGCTGTTGAAAATATGCCCTAGAGGCAATAATAAATTAGTTATTATCATATTTCCTTGTTCATGATAATCGTTTATTATCCATGCTATAAATTGTATTGATCGGAGACTAAGATGCATGTGTGGATACATAGACAAAACCATGTCCCTAGTATGCCTCTAATGGACTAGCTCGTTGATCAAAGACGGTTAAGGTTTCCTAGCCATGGACTTGAGATGTCATTTGATAACGGGATCACATCATTAGGAGAATGATGTGATGGACAAGACCCAAACTACAAACGTAGCATATGATTGTGTCAGTTTATTGCTACTGTTTTCTGCATGTCAAGTATATGTTCCTATGACCATGAGATCATGCAACTCACGAACATCGGAGGAGTGCCTTGTGTGTATCAAACGTCGCAACGTAACTAGGTGACTATAAAGGTGCTCTACAGGTATCTCCGAGGGTGTCTCTTGAGTTGGCATGGATCAAGACTAGGATTTGTTACTCCGTGTGACGGAGAGGTATCTCGGGGCCCACTCGGTAATACAACATCACAATGAGCCTTGCAAGCAATGTGACTAATTGTTAGTTGCGGGATCTTGTATTACGGAATGAGTAAAGAGACTTGCCGGTAACGAGGTTGAACTAGGTATGGAGATACCGACGATCGAATCTCGGGCAAGTAACATACCGAAGAACAAAGGGAACATCATACGGGATTAACTGAATCCTTGACATAGAGGTTCAACAGATAAAGATATTCATAGAATATGTAGGAACCAATGTGGACATCCAGGTCCCGGCATTGGTTATTGACCGTAGAGGTGTCTCGGTCATGTCTACATAGTTCTCGAACCCGTAGGGTCTACACACTTAAGGTTTGGTGACGTTTCCGTAGTATAGAGTTATGTATGGTGGTGACTGAAGGTTGTTCGGAGTCCCGGATGAGATCCCGGACGTCACGAGGAGCTCCGGAATGGTCCGGAGGTAAAGATTCATATATAGGAAGTCCCAGTTTGGTCACCGGAAAAGTTTCGGGCTCATCGGTAGTGTACCGGGAGTGCCGGTAGTGTACCAGGAGACCACCGGGAGGGGTATTTAGAACCAAGAGGATTCATGGGCTGTGGGAGAGTAAATACCAGCGTTTTTTGGTCTGGTGGAATTCCTACACAAGGCCCATGCGGCTGGGAGAAAAAGCCCAAAGGGAAAAAGGTGGAAAAAGGCCAAAAAAAGGAGGAATCCTAGTCCTACTAGGATTGGAGGAGGAGTCCTCCTCTCCTCCCCACTTTGGTCGACCCAAGGGCTGGTTTTTTGGCAGCCAAGAATCCTCCTCCTCTCCTCCTATATATACTAGAGGATTTTAGGGTTTTGGCACAGAATTTTCAGCCACGTGCTACCCGTTCCTCTCGTGCATAGTTTCTCCTCTAGATCGGTTTTCTGCAGTGCTTAGGCGAAGCCCTGCCGGAATTGCTCCACCACCATCGCCGGAGCGCCGTCATGCTGCCGGTGAACTCTTCTTCCTCTCCACTTCCTCTTGCTGGATCAAGATGGTGGAGATCGTCATCAAGTTGCACGTGTGCTGAACGCGGAGGTGTCGTCCGTTCGGCGCTAGATCGGAAGGACCGTGATCAAGATCGCGAGACGGTTTGTGACGAGTTCGCGGGACGGATCGTGATGAGTTCGCGGGACAGATCATGATCAAGATCACGAAATGGATCGTGATGAGTTCGCGGGACGGATCGTGATGAGTTCACGGGATGGATCGTGATGAGATCGCGGGACGCTCGGCGATTTGGATCGCGAAGACGTTCGACTACACCAACCGCGTTTCTTAACGCTTCCCGCTTAGCGATCTACAAGGGTATGTAGATCCACTCTCCCTCTCGTAGATGCTCATCACCATGGATTGATCTGCGTGTGCGTAGGAAATTTTTTGTTTCCCATGCGACGTTCCCCAACAGTGGCATCATGAGCTAGGTCTATGTGTAGATGAGATCTCGAGTTTGTGGGCGTTGATGCTTAGATTGCTTCCTCACTTGGTCGGATTTTGGTTCAGCGGTATTGTGAGATGAAGCGGCCCGGACCAACATTACTCGTACGCTTACGAGAGACCGGTTCCCTCGACCGCAACTTGTTGCATAGATGGCTTGCGGGTGCCAGTTTCTCTCACTTTAGTTGGATCGGATTCGACAAAGGCGGTCCTTGAGAAGGTTGAAAAGCAAATTATGTATCACCGTTGTGGTTTATGCATAGGTGAGAATCGTTCTTGCTAGAAACCCGTAGCAGCCACGTAAAACATGCAACAACAATTAGAGGACGTCTAACTTGTTTTTGCAGGGTATGTTGTGATGTGATATGGCCAATTACATGATGTGATATATGTGATGTATGAGATGATCATGTGATGTATAGATTATCACGACTTGCATGTCGATGAGTACGGCAATCGGCAGGAGCCATAGGGTTGTCTTTAATTATTGTATGACCTGCGTGTCAATCATGAAGCGCTATTTAATGCTTTACTTTATCGCTAAAAGGTAGCAATAGTAGTAGAAGCATGGTGGGCGTGACAACCCCGATGGCGACACATTGATGGAGATCAAGATGATGGAGATCATGGTGTCTTGCCGGTGACGATGGAGATCATACCGGTGCTTTCAAGATGGAGATCAAAAGCACAAGTTCATGGCCATATCATGTCACTTGTGATTTGCATGTGATGTTAATCCTTTTATGCACCTTGTTTTGCTTAGGACGACGGTAGCATTATAAGGTGATCCATCACTTAAATTTCAAGATGAATTGTGTTCTCCCCGAGTGTGCACCGTTGCGAAAGTTCGTCGTGTTGAGACACCACGTGATGATCGGGTGTGATAGACTCTATGTTCACATACAACGGGTGCAAGCCAGTGTTGCACATGCGGAACACTCGGGTTAAACTTGATGAGCCTAGCATGTACAGACATGGCCTCGGAACACAAGAGACTGAAAGTTCGAACATGAGTCATATAGTAGATATGATCAACATAATGATGTTCATCATTGTAACCACCTCAACTCACGTGATGATCGGACTTGAGTTGGTGAATTTGGATCATGTATCACTCGAATGACCGGAGGGATGTCAATTTGAGTGGGAGTTCTTAAGTAATATGATTAATTGAACTCATTATCATGAACATAGTTAGTAATGTCTTTGCAAATTATGTTGTAGATTACTTGCTCGCGCTGTAGCTCCCTTGAATTTCTATATGTTCCTAGAGAAATAGAGTTGAAAGATGATGGTAGCAATATTGCGGATTGGATCCTTGATCTGAGGATTGTCCTCGTTGCTGCACAGAAGGCTTATGTCCTTAATGCACCGCTCGGTGCGCCAACCCCTCTAGCGTTGTCTGTAGATGTTGTGAACATCTGACAGGTACGTGCTGATGACTACTTGATAGTTTAGTGCGTCATGCATTACGGCTTAGAATTGAGGCTTCGAAACGTTTTGAACGTCACGAAACATATGAGATGTTCTAAGAGCTGAAATTAGGATCTCAGGCTCGTGCCCGTATTGCGAGATATGAGATCTCCAACAAGATTCTTTGCCTGCAAGATGAACGAGAATAGCTCAATCGTTGAGCATGTGCTCAAATTGTCTGGGTGCTACAATCGCTTGAATCGAGTGGGAGTTCATCTTCCAGATAAGATAGTGATTGATAGAGTTCTCCAAGTCACTTTCAGTAAGCTACTAGAACTTGGTGATGAACTATTGAATGCCAGGGATAGAATTAATGATCCCTGAGCTGTTCGCGATGTTTGACACCGCGAAGGTAGAAATCAAGAAGGAGCATCAAGTGTTGATGGTTAGTATAACCACTAGTTTCGAGAAGGGAAAGGGCAAGGAGGGAAACTTCATGGATGGCAAGTCAGTTGCTGCTCCAGTGAAGCAACCCAAAATTGAACCCAAACCCAAGACTATGTGCTTCAATTATGAGGAGAAAGGTCGCTGAAGCGGAACAACCCTAAATACTTGGTAGATAAGAAGGCTGGCAACGTCGACAGAAGTATATTTGATATATGTGTTATTTATGTGTACCTTGCTAGTACTCCAAGTAGCACCTGGGTATTGGATACCGGTTCGGTTGCTAAATGTTAGTAACTCGAAATAAAAGCTATGGAATAAACGGAGCACTAAGCTAAGGGTGAGGTGACGATGTGTGTTGGAAATGTTTCCAAGGTTGATGAGATCAACATCGCATGCTCTTTCTACCTTCAGGATTAGTGACGAACCTAAATAAATGTTATTTGGTGTTTTGCGTTGATCATGAACATGATTAGATCATGTTTATTGCAATACGGTTATTCATTTAAGTTAGAGAATAATGGTTATTCTGTTTACTTGAATAATACCTTCAATGGTCATGCACCCAGTGAGAATGGTTTGTTGAAATCTTGATCGTAGTAATACACATGTTCATAACATTGATGTCAAAAGATACAAAGTTAATAATGATAATACCACATACTTGTGGCACTGCCGCTAAATGTCATATTGGAATAAAGCGCATGAAGAAACTCCATGCTGATGGATCATTGGACTCATTCGATTTCGAATCGGTTGAGACATGCGAACCATGCCTCTTGGGCAAGATGACTTAAAAAACCCGTTGGATGGAGCGGGCAAGTGATTCATTGGAAATGATACATGTTGATGTATGCAATCCAGTGAGTCTTGTAGCATGTAGTGGATATCGTTATTTTCTTACCTTCACTGATGATTTAAGTAGATATAGTGTATATTTAATTAATGAAACACAAGTCTGAATCATTTGAAAAGTTCAAGCAAATTCAGAGTGAAGTTTAAGATCATCGTGACAAGAAGATAAAAGTATCTGCGATATGATCATGGAGGTGAATATCTGAGTTACGAGTTTGGCATACAACTTTAGACAATGTGAAAGTTGTTTCACAAAACACGCCACCTGGAACACCATAGTGTGATGGTATGTCCGAAGGTCATAGTCATGCTCTGTTGGATATGGTGCATGTTATGATGTCTCTTATCATTTTGCTACTATAATTTTGGGGTTGTGCATTAGAGACAACTACATTCACTTTAAATAGGGCACCATCTAAAGCCGTTGAGATGACACCGTGTGAACTATGGTTTGATAGAAACCTAAGCTGTCATTTCTTAATGTTTGGGGCTGTGACGCTTGTGTGGAAAAAGTTTTCACCTAATGAGCTCGAACCCAAAGCGGACAAATGCATCTTCATAGAATACCCTAAGAACAGTTGGGTGAACCTTCTATCTCAGATCCAAGCATAAAATGTTTGTTGCTAAAACTAGGTCCTTTCTTGAGAAAGGGTTTCTCTTGAAAGAGTTGAGTGGGAGGAGGATAGAACTTGATGAGGTTGTTGAAACCTCTGCTTCAACCAGAAAGTAGCGCAACACAGAAAGATGTTTCTATGAAGCTTACGTCAGTTGAAGAGGAAGTTAATGATGATGATCATGAAAGCTTCGGATCAAGTTACTATCGACCTACGAGGAAATTAGAGCTTGATGAGGTTATTGAACCTTTACTTCAACCAGAGAGTAGCGCAGCGCAGGAAGTTGTTTCTGTGAAGCCTACGTTAGTTGAAGAGGAAGTTAATGATGACGATCATGAAGCTTCGTATCAAGTTACTATCAAACCTCGTAGGGCGACAAGGATGTATACTGCTACTGAGCGGTACGACAACCCTATCTTGGAGGTCATGTTGTTGGACAACGATGAGCCTACAAACTATGGAGAAGCAATGATGGGCCCGGAAACCAACAAATGGTTAGAGGCCATGAAATCCGAGAAAGGATCCATGTATGAAAACCAAGTATAGACTTTGGTGGACTTGCTCGTTGGACGGCAGGTCGTTAATTACAAATGGATCTTTAAAATGAAGACAGACGCTGATGGTAAATGTTACCATTCGTAAAGCTCGACTTGTTGCAAAGTAGTTTTCGACAAGTTCAAGGAGTTGACTGCGATGAGACTTTCTCACTCGTAGCGATGCTAAAGTCTGTTGGAATTATGTTAGCAGTTGCTGCATTTTTCAATTATGAAATCTGGCAGATGGATGCCAAAACACCGTTTCCTTCCTTAAGGAAAGGTTGTATGAGATGCAACCAGAAGGTGTTGTCAGTCCTAAGGATGCTAAAAGGTGTGTGAGCTTCAGTGATTCTTCTATGAACTGAAGCAAGCATCTCGGAGTTGGAATATACACTTTGATGAGGTGATCAAAGTTTTGAGTCTATACAAAGTCTATGAGAAACTTCTATTTACAATAAAGTGAGTGGGAGCACTATGGAGTTTCTGGTAAGCATATGTGGTTGACATATTGTTGATCGGAAATGATGTAGAATTTCTGGAGAGCATAAACAGTTGTTTGAAAAGAGTTTTTCAAAGGAAGACCTGGATAAAGCTACCTAGTTGTTGAGCATCAAGATCAATATAGATAGATCAAGATACTTGATGAGACTTTCAATGAGTACATACCTTGACAAGATTTTGAAAGAGTTCAAAATGGATTAGTTAGAGAAAGAGTTTTCGCCTGATTTGTAAGGTATAAAGTTGAGTAAAACTCAATGCCCAGTGACTGCAGAAGATAGAGAAAAGATGAGTGTCATCACCTATGCTTCAGCGATAGGCTCTATCATGTATGCAATGCTGTGCACAAGACCCGATGTCAGCCTTGCCATAAGTATGGCCAGTAGGTTTCAAAGTGATCCTGGAATGGAGCACTGGACGGCGGTCAAGATTGTCCTTAGTAACTAAAAGACTAAGGAGATGTTTCTCGATTATGGAGGTGATAAAGAGTTTGTTGTAAAGAGTTACGTCGATGCAAGCTTTAAACACCAATCCGGATGACTCGTAGTAGCAATCTGGATACGTATAGCGGAGCAGCCATTTGGAATAGTACCAAGTGGAGTGTGGTAGCGGTGTTTATGGTTTGACATAGAAATTTGCAAAGTACACACGAATCTGAATGTCGCAGACCCGTTGACTATAAGACCTCTCTCACATGCAAAGCATGATCGAGCCCCAGAACTCATTGGGTGTTAGATTCATAACAATGCGAATCACATGGTGATGTGAACTAGATTATTGACTCTAGTGCAAGTGGGATACTGTTGAAAATATGCCCTAGAGGCAATAATAAATTAGTTATTATCATATTTCCTTGTTCATGATAATCGTTTATTATCCATGCTATAAATTGTATTGATCGGAGACTAAGATGCATGTGTGGATACATAGACAAAACCATGTCCCTAGTATGCCTCTAATGGACTAGCTCGTTGATCAAAGATGGTTAAGGTTTCCTAGCCATGGACATGAGATGTCATTTGATAATGGGATCACATCATTAGGAGAATGATGTGATGGGCAAGACCCAAACTACAAACGTAGCATATGATGGTGTCAGTTTATTGCTACTGTTTTCTGCATGTCAAGTATATGTTCCTATGACCATGAGATCATGCAACTCACGGACATCGGAGGAGTGCCTTGTGTGTATCAAATGTCGCAATGTAACTGGGTGACTATAAAGGTGCTCTACAGGTATATCCGAGGGTGTCTGTTGAGTTGGCATGGATCAAGACTGGGATGTGTTACTCCGTGTGATGGAGAGGTATCTTGGGGCCCACTCGGTAATACAACATCACAATGAGCCTTGCAAGCAATGTGACTAACTGTTAGTTGCGGAATCTTGTATTACGGAACGAGTAAAGAGACTTGCCGGTAACAAGGTTGAACTAGGTATGGAGATACCAACGATCGAATCTCGGGCAAGTAACATACCGAAGAACAAAGGGAACATCATACGGGATTAACTGAATCCTTGACATAGAGGTTCGACCGATAAAGATCTTCGTAGAATATGTAGGAACCAATGTGTACATCCAGGTCCCGCCATTGGTTATTGACCGTAGAGGTGTCTCGGTCATGTCTAAATAGTTCTCGAACCCGCAGGGTCTACACACTTAAGGTTTGGTGACGTTTCGGTAGTATAGAGTTATGTATGGTGGTGACCGAAGGTTGTTCGGAGTCCCGGATGAGATCCCGGACGTCACGAGGAGCTCCAGAATGGTCCGGAGGTAAAGATTCATATATAGGAAGTCCCAGTTTGGTCACCGGAAAAGTTTCGGGCTCATCGATAGTGTACCGGGAGTGTCGGTAGTGTACCGGGAGACCACCGGGAGGGGTATTTCGAACCAAGAGGCTTCATGGGCTGTGGGAGAGTAAATACCAGCCTTTTTTGGGCTGGTGTAATTCCCACACAAGGCCCATGCGGCTGGGAGAAAAAGCCCAAAGGGAAAAAGGTGGAAAAAGGCCCAAAAAAGGAGGAATCCTAGTCCTACTAGGATTGGAGGAGGAGTCCTCCTCTCCTCCCCACTTTGGTCGACCCAAGGGCTGGTTTTTTGGCAGACAAGAATCCTCCTCCTCTCCTCCTATATATACTAGAGGATTTTAGGGTTTTGGCACAGAATTTTCAGCCACGTGCTACCCGTTCCTCTCGTGCATAGTTTCTCCTCTAGATCGGTTTTCTGCAGTGCTTAGGCGAAGCCCTGCCGGAATTGCTCCACCACCATCGCCGGAGCGCCGTCACGCTGCCGGTGAACTCTTCTTCCTCTCCACTTCCTCTTGCTGGATCAAGACGGTGGAGATCGTCATCAAGTTGCACGTGTGCTGAACGCGGAGGTGCCGTCCGTTCGGCGCTAGATCGGAAGGACCGTGATCAAGATCGCGAGACGGTTTGTGACGAGTTCGCGGGACGGTCATCATGAGTTCGCGGGACAGATCGTGATCAAGATCACGAAATGGATCGTGATGAGTTCGCGGGATGGATCATGATGAGTTCACGGGATGGATCGTGATGAGATCGCGGGACGCTCGGCAATTTGGATCGCGAAGACGTTCGACTACACCAACCGCGTTTCTTAACGCTTCCCGCTTAACGATCTACAAGGGTATGTAGATCCACTCTCCCTCTCGTAGATGCTCATCACCATGGATTGATCTGCGTGTGTGTAGGAATTTTTTGTTTCCCATGCGACGTTCCCCAACAGGAGCACCCCTGCGGGGTTAAATTTTTCGGAAAGCCATGCCCGCAGTTATATGGCAAACTTGGATATTTTGTTTAACACCCGGTCATAGCAAACTTGAAGTAAACTCAAATAATATACACCAATTGTGCACGTAACCGTGACTGTCTGTTCTCGTGAGTCCTTATCCGAGAGGGACTACGGTGGGGTTATGTTTGACGTAAGTAGGTGTTCAGGATCACTTAGTGATCATTTGCTAGTTCACGTTCGTTATGCATAGACGACCATACTTACTTCTGTATTCGTAAGTTAGCCACTTAATTAAATGTTTAGTTGCTTGTTGCAGCCTCACCACTCAACCATACCTCACCCATTAAGCTTTAATAGTCTTGATACCCTTGGAAATGAGATTGATGAGTCCCTGTGGCTCACAGATTACTACAACAACAGTTGCAGGTACATGTAATGCGATGATTTGACATGTGCGCGATGCTTGTTTGATTTGGAGTTCTCTTCTTCTTCTTCATCGATCTAGGATGAGTTCCAGGCGGTAGCCTGGGATAGCAAGGATGGATGTCATTTTATCGTTTGATTTTGTCCGTAGTTGGACCTTGCTCTTATGTATGATGTTTGAGTATGTTGTTGTATTGATGTGAACTTGTTGTAGCTTGTGGCGAGTGTAAGCCAATTCCATATACTCATCTCTTCTATACATGTACTTGTAATGATATCCATTCTTGCAACACGACGAGATGCACTTCTATCCCTGTCAAGGCCCTCGTGCCAAAATAAGGATAGGATCGCATCTTGGGCGTGACATGAATAAAGCTAAGTGTTCTGCAAATCTTGTTGAGTCTCATGTTTACTTATGTACATGTTTGTCAGAGATATTGTATTGCACTTACTCCCAGCAAGAGCTCACGGACCGCCAAGGTTCCATATCCCTATTTTCTCTTCTTTCTTTTTCTTAAAGGATAGAAGGTTCCCTCACGTGTAGCTTTGCCGGGGGGGAATGGTGGTATGGATACTGACAGACGAAGTTCAAGGAAAACATCTTGCCGGAAGGAGTACGACAACTTGCCGGAAGAAGTACGGCAACAAAAAGATAAGTTGCTAGACCCTAAGTGAATTCTTTCTGTGAAGTTATTTTCCTTGGACGATTTCAACTTTTGTATGGAAAATCTGCACACTAAGGAACCTTGCCGTTATCGGCTGCGCCCTTACTCTGTTTCGAGTCCGCTCAACAGCTTAAGTGGATGCGCTCGCGCCCTTGCCCTGTTTCGAGTCCGCTCAATGGATCAAGTAGCTGCACTCGCGCTCTTGCTCTATTTCGAGTCCGCTCAACAACTTAAGTAGCCACGCTGAGAATGACAAGGTATCTTGCTGGTAGTAGCACCGCCAGTTGGCTGCTAAGGACCCGCTCCTCAAAGCGCTTGTGGTAGGGCTACGCAAGCCGACAAGATTTTTGCAAAAAAGGCATAGGGAAAGCACCATGCAAAGAGGAATCTAACGAGGAGAATAAGATGCAGTCACTCAATTAGGGTGAAATTTACATGAGATGTTGCTTCTTCCTAAGTACATCTTTATTTGACTTTCTCCCCTAGGGGAGATTACAAGAAGAAAAAGATGGGAGGAGGAGGCAGATTACAAGAAGAAAAAGATAGGAAGAGGCCCCTAACAGAAGCCCGGCCTGACCCCTCTGGACCAGCACTACGCGGAGGGGCAAGGCTTCCAGAAGGGAATACGAGGGCCTGGCCCCTCCTGGGCCAGCATGGCGCACATGAGAAGGTCAGCGTTGCGCGGAAGAGAGGGGGGCTCCTGAAGCCGAAGTCCATGGGCCTGCTGAAGGATCCAGCTGGAAGATGAGGCAGCACTCGGGACAAGGACCCTCGGCAAGATCGCCCTACCGGAAGGGGTAGAGGCGTGAGGCTTACGATGATGGTGCGATCGTCGATCAGTTAGAGCTCAGGTCATCGTATTCCAACTTGACGGCCTGGAGCTCGGACTCATCGTCCCTTTCACCGACACCGTCCTCGTCATCGCTGTTGCTCAAGGATGAGCTTTCAGTGCCACTCAAGCTCTCTTCGCAGCAGTTGAGACGGATGCCTGAGCGCCCATAAATCTTGATGGAGAGCAGATCGGCCTCCGTCATTTTGAAACGAAGGACATGCCTAACCTGGAGGTTGTGGGTGCGGGTGAAGGTTTTCCAACCGCGCGTGAAGAACATGATGCGGCTCTCCGGATACTCGATGTCCACCCGCGTGGCGCCATTATATCAACCATGTGCCTGCAACCACAAAACGGGCAGCTCGTTCGCCTCCGTGGCCCTAGAGATAGGGTGAGGAAGGCGCAAATGGCTCCGAAGGGGACCGTGTAGTTTGACGAACTCCAACGCCGTCCCCTCGGCGTGGGTCTCTTCGAGGAAGGGGACTGGCGTCAGAGGGAGAGATGGATCAGCACTCCGCCTCCCCCAGCTTTGGCCTCCATGACGACCACGACCCCTCACGCCTCTCCGGCCGCGAGCACCCGGGTCATCCTCCACCTTTGCGGCGGAAGCGATGGCATGATCCAGACGAGAACTCCTCCTTGGTGCCGAGGACGGTGGCCGCCCTCGCCCCTATTCATGGCCAAGGACGGGCACCACTCAGGGTTTGGAAGAGGTGGAAAGCTGAATCTCTGGAGATTCGCACTTGATGAGGGAGGAAGGATGGATGAGCATCACCCTTGCTGCACCTCAATTTATAGGGGGAAGCGCGAGGGATGGCTCTCACCCGCTCCAAGAGTCGCCACCCACCTCCTCCAATAGCATCGCCCATGATCACGGGGCGAGCAGCAACCGCCCCGTTGCTCCAATCCACGACGCTGAAGTTTCTGCCACGGCCAGGACTTTAAGTCACGGGCACGGTTGTTGGCTTTCCACTATGCATGCGGCACGCGTGGTAGAAACAGCCTGACGCAGCCATGAAAACAATTATTACTATTCCACGCACACCCCACGTTACGCACTTAACGTGCGTCGTGGGGAGGTGTAGTAAGCGGAATGGTTCCAATAGCAGTTAATCCCTGCCACGCGTGCCCGTGCACTGTTTGGGCATAGCACAACAATGCCTCACACCATGTATGGCCTAGGCCCGGGGGATCTTGTCGGTGTACTAAATTATGGGCTTTTTAGTACCCCGTACTTGTGCACGGACAGTTGTAATACCAGCGGCAAGGCCTGCCAGGGAGCAACCGAGAACAAATACAACAACATTGAGAAGGCATACAGGTCAACAGACCGAAGACCGAAGGCTGGGACCCCGACAAGATATTGCCTGGATAGCCTACGGAGCCCCGGCAAGGCGAAGACCCGGTAAGACCCCGCCAACACAGAGGCCAGGTGTCATTCCACCTGGGATGTGTCGAGGCGCCAACGATGGAGGGGCTAAGCGGTGCCGATGGGACAGGGTCCTGTCCCGTCCCGTGGACAGTCAGAGGCACCAGACGGAGCATTATATGTGCATGTCTTACACCGTCAGTGTTAGGTATGATAACACTGTAGCCCTGTACACCTCGTGTACGCACTGTCCTCCACTGTCAGTGACCCCTTCGAGAGTATAAAAGGAGGCACAAGGCGTTATAGTAGGGGACTTTTGCACTTTTTTAGACTTTTCGGACTCCTGGACTTTGGCAGCTCCTCTAGCCCATTCTGCATGAGTAGCAGTTGTGTACTGTAGCACTCCCAGAACCAGAGCTAGAACTCATCCAATACAACCAAGCAGGAGTAGGGTTTTACGCATCTTTGCGGCCCGAACCTGTGTAAAATCCCTCACGCTACTCGTTCGCCCTGCTCTTTGCGCACTCCCATCTCCCTGTCAAACCGAAAAGGGATCCTCCCGATCCCATAGGTGTTCGTCCCCCATGACATCTTTGGTGTGCCAGGTAGGGGGATTGGCTACGTAAACCTGGTCCAACGACCAGCGCGCCAGTTCATTCGCCACATCCATCGCCATGGCTCCCAAGAAGAAGGGTTTCACGAAGGTGGAACCCTCCAGGTCCGCCGTGCCCATAGCCGCCCAAGCGGGTGATGGAGTGGGCACGGTCGGAGGGAGCGGAGACCCTGCGCCCGCGTGGCGCTCCGATGATCAAGGCCAAGGAAGCGGCAACGCCCGCCGTGGGAACGCCCATGGCGGCGGCGGAAACCCCCGCGCCGTAGGTGGGATGTGTAGCATCCCCAAACTTAGATGCTTTAGACTTCTTGAAATATTTACTTGGGAGACTTGGGAATCCCCAAGCTTGAGCTTTTGTATCTCGTTCAATCCTCTCATATCATGGTTTCACCTATTCTCAAAAACTTCATCCACACAAAACTCGAAAAGAACTCGTGAGATAGGTTAGTACACATAATAATAAATCAACACTTAATGTACTGCCAAGAGAAGTTGCACAATAATTTTCAAACATTATTTACTGTATGCTATCATTTCCACAATTTATATCTACCAATATAGGCTATGGAAACTATAGGATAAGTAGATAACAAAACCATGACAGCAATCTGTCTAAACAGAACAGTCTGTAGCAATTTATTAAACCAATATACTTGTGTAACTCAAAACATTATGACAATTTAGTACATGCTAAATCATTTATATTACAATACTGTGTAAAAATTTCAGAAACTTTCAACCTTCCAGTAAAATATGAAAATTCAAACACTGCAGCAGAAGTTTCTGTTTTTACCCAGCACATATCACAACATGCAATGCAAGCACCCTAAGGCAATTCTTGGAACTTTTATTGAAAAACAAGATTATAAATAACACCTAACAGAGAAAAAGAAAATAAAATGACGCTCCAAGCAAAACTCATATTATGTGACGAATAAAAATATAGCTCCAAGTGAGATATACCGATAGTGTTGAAGACGAAAGAGGAGATGCCTTCCAGGGCATCCCCAAGCTTAGGCGCTCGAATATTCCTTGGAATTACCTTGGGGGTGCCTTGTTAATCCCCAAGCTTAATTTCTTGTCACTCCTTATTCTCCTCATATCGGTGTCTCACCCAAAACTTGAAAACTTCAATCACACAGAACTTAACGGAACTTTGTGAGAGGGGATAGTGTAATAAAGATAGATCATTCACTTAGGTATTGTCAAGACAAGATTCATAATTATTCCCACATTATAACTCATGTATTACATCATTAACACAATTTATATTACTCAATATAAGCTATAGGAACACTTGAAACAAGCAAACTATGCATGTGAAACAGAATCTGTCAAAAACAGAATAGTCTGTAAAGATCTGAATGATCACCAAACTTCTGTGACTCTAAAAATTCTGCAAAATTAGGAAATATCACAGAATTTGCATAGTAATGTTGTGTAAAACTTTCAGAATTTTTGACTCTCTAGTAAAATCAGATAATTAATATACTGGACGCAAAACTTTCTGTTTTTGCACAAAATCAAACAAGCAACTATCCACACTATCCCAAGGGCTTTAATTGGCACTTTATTGAAATAAAAGACACAAAACATGATTACTACAATATCTCAATCATGTT
Organism: Hordeum marinum; assembly: GCA_022496015.1. Classification (NCBI taxonomy): domain Eukaryota; kingdom Viridiplantae; phylum Streptophyta; class Magnoliopsida; order Poales; family Poaceae; genus Hordeum; species Hordeum marinum. The sequence continues at coordinate 424,038,354 of CM039674.1, read as the reverse complement.
AACACATAAAAACAGAAGGTAAAAGTGTTGGGTGGCCTCTCAACAAGCAATTTTCTTTAATGCCTTTTAGTTAGGCATGATGATTTCAATGATGCTCGTATAGGAATAATAATTGAAACATGCAAAAGAGCATCATGAATCTCATTAAAATCACACTTAAGTATAACCCACTTCCTATGCATAGGGATTTTGTGAGCAAATAATTTATGGGAGCAATAATCAACTAGCACAGGAAGGCAAAACAAGCATAACTTCAAAACTTTCAACACATATAGAGGAAACTTGATATTATTGCAATTCCTACAAGCATATATTCCTCCCTCATAATAATTTTTAGTAGCATCATGAAAGAATTCAACAATATAACCAGCACATAAAGCATTCTTTTCATGATCTACAAGCATAGAAATTGTACTACTCTCCACACAAGAAAATTTCTTCTCATGACTAATAGTGGGAGTGTCATAAAAGAATTGAATACTACAAATTGGTTCCACATTAAAAGACTAATATTCAGTAAAAGGATATTCATAATTATGACAAGTATCATAATAGTAATCATCACGCTTTTTCATCGCATAAGTATCATCACAATAATCATCATAATTAGGTGGCATGCAATCATTATAACAAATTAGGGGGGGATAAAAAATATCATCTTTGTTAAGCATAGCATCCCCAAGCTTGGTACAAACATTAATTGCAGCAAATAAATTCTCAAACATGTCATTTTCATCAAACATAGCATCCCAAAGCTTGTGAGTTTGTACATAATGAAGATAATCACTCTCATCATTAATGGTATAAATAGCACCAATAGTATAGCAATTATCATCATAATCATCATCCAAGTTGGTGCCATAAATATTTTCAAGATTATAAGAAGTATCATTATCTTCCCAATCATAATTATCACAACAAGCAATAGGCATAACAAAATCATCCGCAAGTGTATTATCTTCCACAACTATTTTTGATTCATTCTCATGAGGCCTATCAATAATGGGAGCAACATTATTTGGGAGAGATACCTCTTTACCTTTACTTTTCCTTCTTTTCTTCTTCACCACATTATGTGTGGGTTTATTTAATTCCTCCAAGCTTCTTTTTGAAGAGGTTGGTTAAATAAAAAGCTCCTCCTTGTTACCTTATTCATCGTAAGAAAAAATAGGAGGATATTGGGAAACCTCTTCCCCTTCATTAGTATTCTCTTCATCTTCTATTTTTTTCTTGTCTTTAAGTAATTGGCAATATAAGGATTCTCAATGCAATTTACTACGCTATACATATAGATTTCATTTAGATCAAAATCAATCATTTTCATGAGAACCCAAGCTGGAACATCCTTAGTTCAACGTTTCATTTCTTCATACCCCAAAAATAGACTAAGTTCATATGATGCTCAAGGGTAATGAGGTTATCACAATTTTTGGACACAATTCGATCATGAAATAATTCGCATTCGAAATTAAAATGACCACTTTCATTGCAAAGTTCACAAGGACGGCGAGAAATATTAAGTCTTTCAGAAAAAACACATAGCCTCTCTTGCAACCATTTAGTTTGTAAATACTTATGCCTCTTACAAAATCTATCTTCCCTTTTAGGCATGTCTTCACAAACTCTATGCACTCCACAAAAATTGACATGCTTATAAGAAATCTTTTTATCATGACTAGTGCAATCATCATTAGTACTATGGATATTCAAAGAAGTCATACTAACAACATTGCAATCATGCTCATCACTCAAATATTTAGTGCCAAACATTTTAATAACTTCTTCTTCTAACACTTGAGCACAATTTTCCTTTCCATCATTTTCATGATAGACATTAAAAAGTTGAAGCATATTAGGCAACCTCAATTCCATTTTTTTGTAGTTTTATTTTATAGACTAAACTAGTGAAAAACAAGAAACTAAAAGATTTGATTTCAATATATAAAGATATACCTTCAAGCACTCACCTCCCCGGTAACTGCGCCAGAAAAGAGCTTGATGTCTACTACGCAACCTTCTTCTTGTAGACTCGTGTTGGGCCTCCAAGCGTAGAGTTTTGTAGGATAGTAGGAAATTTCCCTCAATTGGATGACCTAAGGTTTATCAGTCCGTGGGAGGTGTAGGATGAAGATGGTCTCTCTCAATCAACCCTGCAACCAAATAACAAAGATTCTCTTGTGTCTCCAACACACCCAATACAATGGTAAATTGTATAGGTGCACTACTTCGGTGAAGAGATGGTGATACAAGTACAACATGGATGGTATGTATTGTTGGAAATATGCCCTAGAGGCAATAATAAAATGGTTATTATTGTATTTCCTTGTTCATGATAATTGTCTATTGTTCATGCTATAATTGTGTTAACCGGAACCGTAATGAGTGTGTGAATACATAGACCACAATATGTCCCTAGTGAGCCTCTAGTTGGCTGGCTCGTTGATCAATAGATGGTGACGGTTTCATGACCATGGACATTGGATGTCGTTGATAATAGGATCACATCATTAGGACAATGATGTGATGGACAAGACCCCATCCTAAGCATAGCACAAGATCATGTAGCTCGTCTGCTAAAGCTTTTCTAATGTCAAGTATCGTTTCCTTAGACCATGAGATTGTGCAACTCTCGAATACTGTAGGAATACTTTGGGTGTGCCAAACCTCACAATGTAACTGGGTGGCTATAAAGGTACACTACAGGTATCTCTGAAAGTATCTGTCGGGTTGGCACGAATCGAGACTGGGATTTGTCACTCCCTGTGATGGAGAGGTATCTCTGGGCCCACTCGGTAAGACATCATCATAATGAGCTCAATGTGACTAAGGAGTTAGTCATGGGATGATGTATTACAGAACAAGTAAAGAGACTTGCCGGTAACGAGATTGAACAAGGTATAGGGATACCCACGATCGAATCTCGGGCAAGTATCGTACCGGTAGACAAAGGGAATTGTATACGGGATTGATTGAATCCCCGACATCATGGTTCATCCGATGAGATCATCGTGGAGCATGTGGGAGCCAACATGGGTATCTAGATCCCGCTCATGGTTATTGACCGGACAGGTGTCTTGGTCATGTCTACGTGTCGCCCGAACCCGTAGGGTCTACACACTTAAGGTTCAAGGACGCTAGGGTTATAGGGAAATAGTGTACGTGGTTACCGAAGGTTATTCGGAGTCCCGGATGAGATCCCAGACGTCACGAGGAGATTTGGAATGGTCTGGAGGTAAATAATGATATATAGGAAGTGACGATTTGGTTACCGGAAGTGTTTCGGGCATCACTAATAACGTACCGGGACCACCGGAAGGGTTCCGAGGGTCCACCGGGAGGGTCCACCAGCCCCAGAAGGCAGCATGGGCCTAGAGTGGGAAGGGACCAGCCCCAGAGTGGGCTGGTGCGTCCTCCAGCCTGGCCCAAGGCACAACAAAGTGGGAAGGGGGGAACCCTAGGCGTAGATGGGCCTAAGGCCCACCTAGGGCGCCACCCTGCCCTCTCCCCTCTTGGCTGCCGGCCAAGACGCCATCTAGGGCTGCCGCAGCACCCTAGGGTGGGAACCCTAGGGGCTGCGCACCCTCCTCCCCTCCTCCTATATATAGTGGGGGTTTTGGGGGCTGTCAACATACAAGTTTCTTCCTCCCTCGGCGCAGCCCTACTCCTCCCTCTTCTCGTCCTCCGTAGTGCTTAGAGAAGCTCTGTCGGAGTACCACGCAGCTCCACCATCACCACGCCGTCGTGTTGCCGGAGCTCTTCCTCAACCTCTCCTTCCTCCTTGCTGGATCAAGCTGTAGGAGACGTCACCGGGCTGCACGTGTGTTGAACGCGGAGGCGTCGTTATTCGGCGCTTAGATCGGATACCACCGCGATCTGAATCGCTGCGAGTATGACTCCACCAACCGCATTCTTGTAACACTTCCACTTTGCGATCTTCAAAGGTATGAAGATGCACTCTTCCCTTACTCATTGCTGGTTTCTCCATAGATGGATCTTGGTGATCGTAGGAAAAAAAATTATTTACTACTACGTCTCCCATCAGTGGTATCAGAGCTAGGTCTATGCGTAGAATCTATGCACGAGTAGAACACAAGTTGTTGTGGGCATTGATCTTGTTAATTTGCTTGCCGTTAGTAGTCTTATCTTGATTCGGAGCTATTGTGGGATGAGGCAACCCGGACCAACTTTACACGTACGCTTACGTGAGACCGATTCCACCGCCTGACATGCACTTGTTGCATAAGGTGGCTAGCGGGTGTCTGTCTCTCCCACCTTAGTTGGATTGGATTCGATGAAAAGGGTCCGTATGAAGGGTAAATAGCAATTGGCATATCACGTTGTGGTTTTGGCGTAGGTAAGAAACGTTCTTGCTAGCAACCTATAGCAGCCACGTAAAAACTTGCGACTACAAATTAGAGGACGTATAACTTGTTTTTGCAACATATGCCTTGTGATGTGATATGGCCAAAGGATGTGATGAGATTCATTGTGTTGTATGAGATTAATCATGTTCTTGTAATAGGATTCACGACTTGCATGTCGATGAGTATGACAACTGACAGGAGCCATAGGAGTTGTCTTATTTTATTGTATGACCTGCGTATCAATCATAAACGCCATGTAATTACTTTACTTTATTGCTAATTGTTAGCCATAGTAGTAGAAGTAATAGTTGGCGAGACAACTTCATGAAGACACGATGATGGAGATCATGGTGTCGTGCTAGTGACAGTGATGATCATGGTGCCCCAAAGATGGAGATCAAAGGAGCAAGATGATATTGGCCATGTCATGTCACTATATTGATTGCATGTGATGTTTATCATGTTTACATCTTATTTGCTTAGAACGATGGTAGCTAAATAAAATGATCTCTCACTAAAATTTCAAGAAAAGTGTTCACCCTAACTGTGCACTGTTGCTAAGGATCGTTGTTCCGAAGCACCACGTGATGATCGGGTGTGATAGGTTCTAACGTTCGCATACAATGGGTGTAAGCCAGATTTACACACACAATACACTTAGGTTGACTTGACGAGCCTAGCATGTACAGACATGGCCTCGGAACACGGGAGACCGAAAGGTCGAACATGAGTCGTATAGAAGATACGACCAACATGGAGATGTTCACCATGGATGACTAGTCCGTCTCACGTGATGATCGAACACGAGCTAGTTGACGTGGATCATGTGTCACTTGGATGACTAGAGAGATGTCTATCTAAGTGGGAGTTCATTAAATAATTTGATTATGTGAACTTAATTATCATGAACTTAGTCTAAAATTGTCTTTACAATCTATATTGTAGATCCAATGGCCAACGCTAATCTCACCCTCAACTTCAACGCGTTCCTAGAGAAAACCAAGCTGAAAGACAATGGAAGCAACTATGCGGAATGGGTCCGTAGCTTGAGGATCATCCTCATAGCTTCCAAGAGATTGTATGTCCTTGATGCACCGCTAGGTGACCCACCCATTTTCCTGGCGGATCAAGATGTTACGAACGCTTGGCAGTCATGCTGTGATGATTACTCCCTGATTCAGTGTGGCATGCTTTACAGTTTACAACCGGGGCTCCAAAAGTGTTTTGAGCAACATGGAGCATATGAGATGTTCCAAGAGCTGAAACTGGTTTTCCAAGGTCATGCTCGGGTCGAGAGATATGGTGTCTCTGACAAGTTCTTCAGTTGTAAGGTGGAGGAGAATAGTTATGTCAGTGAGCACATACTCAAAATTTCTCGGTTGCACAACCGCTTGACTCAGCTGGGAGTTAATCTTTCGGATGACTCGGTCATTGACAGAATCCTCCAGTCGCTTCCACCTAGCTACAAGAGCTTTGTGTTGAACTACAACATGCAGGGTATGGAGAAGTCGATTCTTGAGTTGTACTCGATGCTGAAATTAGCAGAGGTCAAGATCAAAAAGGAGCATCAAGTGTTGATGGTAAATAAGACCACTAGTTTCAAGAAAGGCAAGGGCAAGAAGAACTTCAAGAAGGACGGCAAAGCAGTTGCTGTGCCCGGTAAGCAAGTTGCCGGGAAGAAGAACAAGAATGGACCCAAGCCTGAGACTGAGTGCTTTTATTGCAAGGGTACTGGTCACTAGAAGCGGAACTGCCCCAAGTACTTAGCGGATAAGAAGGCCGGCAACGTTAAAGGTATATGTGTTATACTTGTTATTGATGTGTACCTTACCAGCGCTCGTAGTAGCTCCTAGGTATTTCATACTGGTGCAGTTGCTCACATTTGTAACTCCAAGCAGGAGCTGCGGAATAAGCGGAGGCTGGCAAAGGACAAGGTGACGATGCGCGTCGGGAATGGTTCCAAGGTCGATGTGATCGCCGTCGGCACGCTACCTCTACATCTACCTTCGGGATTGGTTTTAAACCTCAATAATTGTTATTTAGTACCAGCTTTGAGCATGAACATTGTATCTGGATCTCGTTTGATGCGAGATGGCTACTCATTTAAATCTGAGAATAATGGTTGTTCTATTTATATGATAGAAATGTTTTATGTTCATGCCCCGTTGGTCAATGGTTTATTTTTGATGAATCTCGAATGTGATGTTACACATGTCCATAGTGTGAGTACCAATAGATGTAAGGTTGATAACGGTAGTCCCACTTACATGTGGCATTGCCGCCTTGGTCATATTGGTGTCAAACGCATGAAGAAGCTCCATGCTGATGGTCTTTTGGAGTCTCTTGATTTTGAATCATTTGACACATGCGAACCATGCCTCATGGGCAAGATGACCAAGACTCCGTTCTCCGGAACAATGGACCGAGCAACTGACTTGTTGGAGATAATACATACCGATGTATGTGGTCCAATGAGCGTCAAGGCTCGCGGTGGCTACCGTTATGTTCTCACCCTCACCGATGACTTGAGTAGATATGGGTATGTCTACTTAATGAAACACAAGTCTGAAACCTTTGAAAAGTTTAAGGAATTTCAGAGTGAGGTAGAGAATCAACGTGACACGAAAATAAAGTGCCTACGATCTGATCGTGGCGGAGAATATTTAAGTCACGAGTTTGGCATGCACCTCAGAAAATGTGGAATTGTTTCACAACTCACACCGTCTGGCACACCTCAGCGAAATGGTGTGTCTGAACATCGTAATCGCACTCTATTGGCTATGGTGCGATCTATGATGTCTCTTACCGACTTACCGCTATCATTTTGGGGATATGCATTAGAGACTGCCACATTCACTTTAAATAGGGCGCCGTCTAAATCCATTGAGACGACACCATATGAATTATGGTTTGGAAAGAAACCTAAGCTGTCATTTCTAAAAGTTAGGGGATGCAATGATTATGTGAAGAAACTTCAACCCGAGAAGCTCGAACCCAAAGCGAAAAAGTGCATCTTCATAGTATACCCCAAAGAAACTATTGGGTATACCTTCTACCTCAGATCCGAAGGAAAAGTCTTTGTTGCCAAGAATGGATCCTTTCTAGAGAAATAGTTTCTCTCGAAAGAAGTAAGTGGGAGGAAAATAGAACATGATGAGGTAATTGTACCTCCACTCAAACCGGAGAGTACCGCAGCACGAGAAGTTGTTTCTGTGGAGCCTGCACCGGTTGGAGAGGAAATTAATGATGATGATCATGAAACTTTAGATCATGTTGCTATTCGAAGGTCCACTAGGACACGTTTCGCACCAAAGTGGTACGACAACCCTGTCCTGGAGATCATGTTGTTGGACAACAGTGAACCTTTGAACTATGAAGAAGCGATGGCGGGCCCAGATTCCAACAAATGGATTGAAGCCATGAAATCCGAGATAGGATCCATGGATGAGAACAAAGTATGGACTTTGGTGGACTTGCCTGATGATAAGCGAGCCATAGAAAATAAATTGATCTTTAAGAAGAAGACTGATGCGGATGGTAATGTGATCGTCTATAAGGCTCGGCTTGTCGCTAAGGGTTATCGACAAGTTCAAGGAGTTGACTACAATGAGACTTTCTCACCCGTAGCGATGCTGAAGTTCATCTGAATCATGTTAGAAATTGCCGCATTTTATGATTATGAGATCTGGCAAAAGGACGTCAAAACGGTATTCCTCAATGGCTTCCTTAAGGAAGAACTATATATGATGCAGCCGGAAGGTTTTGTCGATCCTAAATATGCTAACAAGGTATGCAAGCTCCAGCGGTCCATCTAGGGGCTGGTGCAAGCATCTCGGAGTTGGAGCATTCGCTTTAATGAGGTGATTAAAGCGTTTGGGTTTATATAGGTTTATGGAGAACCCTGTATTTACAAGAAAGTGAGTGGGAGCTCTGTAGCATTTCTCGTATTATATGTGGATGACATATTGTTGATGGGAAATGATATAGAACTTTTGGAAAGCGTAAAGGCCTACTTGAATAAGTGTTTTTCAGTGAAGGACCTTGGAGAAGCTGCTTACATATTAGGCATCAAGATCTATAGAGATAGATCGAGACGCCTCATAGGTCTTTCACAAAGCACATACCTTGACAAGATATTGAAGAAGTTCAATATGGATCAATCCAAGAAGGGGTTCTTGCCTGTGTTACAGGGTGTGAGATTGAGTACGACTCAATGCCCGACCACGGCAAAGGATAGAGAAGAGATGAGTGGCATCCCCTATGCTTCAGTCATAGGCTCTATTATGTATGCCATGCTGTGTACCAGACCTGATGTGAACCTTGCCATAAGTATGGTAGGGAGGTACCAAAGTGATCCCAGAGCGGAACACTGGACAGGGGTCAAGAATATCCCGAAGTACCTGAAAAGTACCAAGGACATGTTTCTCATTTATGGAGGTGTCGAAGAGCTCGTCGTAAAGGGTTACATCGATGCTAGCTTCGACACAGATCTGGATGACTCAAAGTCACAAACCGGATACATGTATATTTTGAACGAAGGGGCAATCAGCTGGTGCACCATCAAGCAAAGCGTCGTGGCGGCATCTACATGTGAAGCGGAGTACATAGTTGTTTTGGAAGCAGCAAAGGAAGGAGTCTGGATGAAGGAGGTTCATCACCTACCTATGAGTGATTCCCAATGCGTCGGGCCCGATGACTCTATTCTATGACAACACTGGAGCTATTGCCCTTGCCAAGGATCCCAGGTTTCACAAGAAGGCAAGACACATCAAACGCCGCTTCAACTCCATTCGTGATTACATTCAGGAAGGAGATATAGATAGTTGTAAAGCACATACGGATCTGAATGTCACAGATCCGTTGACTAAACCTCTCTCACGAGCGAAACATGATCAACACCAAAACTCTATGGGTGTTCGATTCATCACAATGTAACTACATTATTGACTCTAGTGCAAGTGGGAGACTGTTGGAAATATGCCCTAGAGGCAATAATAAAATGGTTATTATTGTATTTCCTTGTTCATGATAATTATCTATTGTTCATGCTATAATTGTGTTAACCGGAAACCGTAATGCATGTGTGAATACATAGACCACAATATGTCCCTAGTGATCCTCTAGTTGGCTAGCTCGTTGATCAATAGATGGTCACGGTTTCATGACCATGGAAATTGGATGTCATTGATAACGGGATCACATCATTAGGAGAATGATGTGATGGACAAGACCCAATCCTAAGCATAGTACAAGATCATGTAGTTCGTCTGCTAAAGCTTTTCTAATGTCAAGTATTGTTTCCTTAGACCATGAGATTGTGCAACTCCCGGATACCATAGGAGTACTTTGGGTGTGCCAAACATCACAACATTACTAGGTGGCTATAAACGTACACTACAGATATCTTCAAAAGTATCTGTTGGGTTGGCACGAATCGAGACTCGGATTTGTCACTCCGTGTGACGGAGAGGTATCTCTGGGCCCACTCGGTAAGACATCATCATAATGAGCTCAATGTGCCTAAGGAGTTAGTCACGGGATGATGTATTACGGAATGAGTAAAGAGACTTGCCGGTAACGAGATTGAACAAGGTATAGGGATACCGACGATCGAATCTCGGGCAAGTATCTTACCGGTAGACAAAGGGAATTGTATACGGGATTGATTGAATCCCCGACATCGTGGTTCATACGACGAGATCATCATGGAGCATGTGGGAGCCAACATGGGTATCCAGATCCCTCTGATGGTTATTGACCGGAGAGGTGTCTCGGTCATGTCTACGCGTCTCCCGAACCTGTAGGGTCTACACACTTAAGGTTCGATGACGCTAGGGTTATAGGGAAATAGTGTACGTGGTTACCGAAGGTTGTTCGGAGTACCGGATGAGATCCCGGAGGTCATTAGGAGCTCTGGAATGGTCCGGAGGTAAAGAATGGTTTATAGGAAGTGAGGATTTGGTTACCGGAAGTGTTCCAGGCATCACCGGTAACGTATCGGGACCACCGAAAGGGTTCCGGGGGTGCACCAGGAGGGGCCACCAGCCCTAGAAGGTTGCATGGGCCTAAAGTGGGAAGGAACCAGCCCCAGAGTGGGCTGGTGCGCCCTCGTCCCTGGCCCAAGGCGCAGCAAGGTGGGAAGGGGGGAACCCTAGGCGCAGATGGGCCTAAGGCCCACCTAGGGCACCGCCCTCCCCTCTCCCCTCTTGGCCGACGACCAAGATGCCATCTAGGGCTGCCGCACCACCCTAGGGTGGGAACCCTAGGGGATGCAAACCCTCCTCCCCTCCTCCTATAGATAGTGGGGGTTTTGGGGGCTGCCAACATACAAGTTTCTTCCTCCCTCGGCGTAGCCCTACTCCTCCCTCTCCTCGTCCTCCGTAGTGCTTAGCGACGCTCTGCCGGAGTACCGCACAGCTTCACCATCATCACGCCGTCGTGCTGCCGGAGCTCTCCCTGAACCTCTCCTTCCTCCTTGCTGGATCAAGCCGTAGGAGACGTCACCGGGTTGCACGTGTGTTGAACGCGGTGGCGCCATTGTTTGGCGCTTAGATCGGATACCACCGCGATCTGAATCGCTGCGAGTATGACTTCACCAACCGCGTTCTTGTAACGCTTCCGCTTTGTGATCTTCAAAGGTATGAAGATGCACTCTCCCCTTACTCGTTGCTGGTTTCTCCATAGATGGATCTTGGTGATCGTAGGAAAAATTTCGATTTACTACTACGTCTCCCATCAGGTATAAGTTTTTGTAATCTGAAAATATAAAAACAGATAGGTAACTAATGATAAAAGTGAGCACGAACGGTATTGCAATGCTTAGAAACAAGGCCTAGGGTTCATACTTTCACTAGTGCAAGTTCTCTCAACAATACTAACATACTTGAATCATATGTAAATCCCTCACGTGCGACAAAGAGTTCACTCCAACGTCACAAATAGCAGAGGACAAACGAAGAAATTATTGTAGAGTACGAAACCACCTCAAAGTTATCTTTTCCGATCAATCTTATAAGTTATCCCTATAAGTGTCATGAATATCCCTAGAGTTCGTACTAAAATAACACCTTAAGATACACATCGGCCAAAACCCTAATGTCACCTAGATACTCCAATGTCACCACAAGTACCCATGGGCTTGATTATATGATATGCATCACACAATTTCAAATTCATCATGTTCAATCCAACACAAAGAACTTCAAAGAGTGCCCTAAAGTTTCTACCGGAGATTCAAGACGAAAACATGTGCCTGTTGGAAATATGCCCTAGAGGCAATAATAAATTAGTTATTATCATATTTCCTTGTTCATGATAATCGTTTATTATCCATGCTATAATTGTATTGATCGGAGACTTAGATGCATGTGTGGATACATAGACAAAACCATGTCCCTAGTATGCCTCTAATAGACTAGCTCGTTGATCAAAAGATGGTTAAGGTTTCCTAGCCATGGACATGAGATGTCATTTGATAACGGGGTCACATCATTAGGAGAATGATGTGATGGACAAGACCCAAACTGCAAACGTAGCATATGATCGTGTCAGTTTATTGCTACTGTTTTCCGCATGTCAAGTATGTGTTCCTATGACCATGAGATCATGCAACTCACCGATATCGGAGGAGTGCCTTGTGTGTATCAAATGTCGCAACGTAACTGGGTGACTATAAAGGTGCTCTACAGGTATCTCCGATGGTGTCTGTTGAGTTGGCATGGATCGAGACTGGGATTTGTTACTCCGTGTGACGGACAGGTATCTCGGGGCCCACTCGGTAATGCAACATCACAATAAGCCTTGCAAGCAATGTGACTAATTGTTAGTTGCGGGATCTTGTATTACGGAACGAGTAAAGAGACTTGCCGGTAACAAGGTTGAACTAGGTATGGAGATACCGACGATCGAATCTCGGGCAAGTAACATACCGAAGAACAAAGGGAACGTTATACGAGATTAACTGAATCCTTGACATAGAGGTTCGACCGATAAAGATCTTCGTAGAATATGTAGGAACCAATGTGGACGTCCAGGTCCCACCATTGGTTATTGACCGTAGAGGTGTCTCGGTCATGTCTACATTGGTTTTTGGACAGAATTTCCGGCCACGTGCTACACGTTACACCGGTGCATAGTTTCTCCTCTAGATCGGTTTTCTGCAGCGCTTAGGCGAAGCCCTGCTGGAATTGCTCCACCACCATCACCGGAGCGCCGTCATGCTGCCGGTGAACTCTCTCTCCTCTCCACCTCCTCTCGCTGGATCGAGACGGTGGAGATTGTCATCAAGCTGCACGTGTGCTGAACGCGGAGGTGTCGTCCGTTCGGCGCTAGATCGGAAGGACCGTGATCGAGATCGCGAGACAGTTCGTGATGTGATCACGGAATGGATCGTGATGAGTTCGCGGGATAGATCGTGATCAAGATCGTGAGACGGATCGTGATGAGTTCGCGGGACGGATCATGATGTGTTCGCGGGACGGTTCGTGATTGGATCGCGGGACGCTCGGCGATTTGGATCGTGAAGAAGTTCGACTACACCAACCGCGGTTCTTAACGCTTCCCGCTTAGCGATCTACAAGGGTACGTAGATCCACTCTCCCTCTCGTAGATGCTCATCACCATGGATAGGTTTGCGTGTGCGTAGGAATTTTTTTATTTCCCATGCGACGTTCCCCAACAGTGGCATCATGAGCTAGGTTGATGGTTCGATGAGATCTCGAGTAGAACACAAAAGGTTTGTGGGCGTTGATGCTTAGATTGCTTCCTCCCTTGGTCGGATTTTGGTTTAGCGGGATCGTGAGATGAAGCGGCCTGGACCAACATTACTCGTACGCTTACGAGAGACCGGTTCCCTCGACGCAACTTGTTGCTTAGATGGCTTGCGGGTGACAGTTTCTCTCACTTTAGTTGGATCGGATCCGACAAAGGCGGTCCTTGAGAAGGTTGAAAAGCAATCTATGTATCACCGTTGTGGTTTATGCGTAGGTGAGAATCGTTCTTGCTAGATACCCGTAGAAGCCACGTAAAACATGCAACAACAATTAGAGGACGTCTAACTTGTTTTTGCAGGGTATGTTGTGATGTGATATGGCCAATTACATGATGAGATATATGTGATGTATGAGATGATCATGTGATGTATAGAATTTCACGACTTGCATGTCGTTGAGTACGGCAACCGGCAGGAGCCATAGGGTTGTCTTTAATTATTGTATGACCTGCGTGTCAATCATTAAGCGCTATGTAATGCTTTACTTTATCGCTAAGAGGTAGCAATAGAAGTAGAAGCAAGGCTGGCGCCACAACCCCAATGGCAACACATTGATGGAGATCAAGATGATGGAGATCATGGTGTTGTGCCGGTGACGATGGAGATCATGCCGGTGTTTCGAAGATGCAGATCTTAAACACAAGTTCATGGCCATATCATGTCACTTATGAATTGCATGAGATGTTAATCCTTTTATGCACCTTGTTTTGCTTAGTACGGCGGTAGCATTATAAGGTGATCCCTCACTTGAATTTCAAGATGAACTGTGTTCTCCCCGAGTGTGTACCGTTGCGAAAGTTTGTCGTGTTGAGACACCACGTGATGATCGGGTGTGATAGACTCTACATTCACATACAACGGGTGCAAGCGAGATTTGCACACGCAGAACACTCGGGTTAAACTTGACGAGCCTAGCATGTACAGACATGGCCTCGGAACACGAGAGACCAAAAGGTCGAACATGAGTCATATAGTAGATATGATCAACATAATGATGTTCATCATTGCAGCCACCTCAACTCACGTGATGATCGGACTTGAGTTGGTGAATTTGGATCATGTATCACTCGAATGATCGGAGGGATGTCAATTTGAGTGGGAGTTCTTAAGTAATATGATTAATTGAACTCATTATCATGAACATAGTCAAAGTGTCTTTGCAAATTATGTTGTAGATTACTAGCTCGCGCTGTAGCTCCCTTAAATTTTAATATGTTCCTAGAGAAATAGAGTTGAAAGATGTTGGTAGCAATATTGCGGACTGGGTCCGTGATCTGAGGATTGTCCTCATTGCTGCATAGAAGGCTTATGTCCTTAATGCACCGCTCGGTGCGCCACCTCCTCTAGCGTCGTCTATAGATGTTGTGAACATCTAAAGGCACGTTTCAATGACTACTTGATAGTTTAGAGGGTCATGCATTATGGCTTAGAATTGAGGCTCCAAAACGTTTTGAACGTCACGGAACATATGAGATGTTCTAGGAGCAGAGATTGTGATCTCAGGCTCGTGCCTGTGTTGCGAGATATGAGATCTCCAACAAGATTCTTTGCCTGTAAGATGAAGGAGAATAGCTCAATCATTGAGCATGTACTCAAATTGTCTGGGTACTAGAATCGCTTGAATCAAGTGGGAGTTGATCTTCCAGATAAGATAGTGATTGATATAGTTCTCCAAGTCACTGTCACTAAAGCTACTAGAACTTAGTGATGAACTATAATACACCAGGGATAGAAGTATTGATCCCTGAGCTGTTCGCGATGTTTGACACCGCGAAGGTAGAAATCAAGAAGGAGCGTCAAGTGTTGATGGTTAATCAAACCACTAGTTTCGAAAAGGGCAAGAGCAAGGAGGGAAACTTCATGGATAGGAAGTCAGTTGCTGCTCCAGTGAAGCAACCCAAAGTTGAACTGAAACTCGAGACTAAGTGCTTCTATTATGAGGTCAGAGGTCGCTGAAGCGGAACAACCCTAGATACTTGGTAGATAAGAAGGCTGGCAACATCGACAGAAGTATATTTGATATACGAGTTATTGATGTGTACCTTGCTAGTACTCCTAGTAGCACCTGGGTATTGGATACCGGTTCGGTTGCTAAATGTTAGTAACTCGAAATAAAAGCTACGGAATAAACGGAGAACTAGCTAAGGGTGAGGTGACGATGTGTGTTGGAAATGTTTCCAAGGTTGATGTGATCAACATCGCACGCTCTCTCTACCTTCAGTATTAGTGACGAACCTAAATAAATGTTATTTGGTGTTTTGCGTTGAGCATGAACATGATTAGATCATGTTTCTTGCAATACGGTTATTCATTTAAGTCAGAGAATAATAGTTATTCTGTTTACATGAATAATACCTTCAATGGTCATGCACCCAGTGAGAATGGTTTGTTGAAATCTTGATCGTAGTAATACACATGTTCATAACATTGACGTCAAAAGATACAAAGTTAAATAATGATAGTACCACATACTTGTGGCACTGCTGCAAAATGTCATATTGGTATAAAGCGCATGAAGAAACTCCATGGTGATGGATATTTGGACTCATTCAATTTCGAATCGGTTGAGACATGCGAACCATGCCTCTTGGGCAAGATGACTAAAGGACCCCGTTGGATGGAGCGGGCAAGTGATTCATTGGAAATGATACATGTTGATGTATGCAATCTAGTGAGTCTTGTAGCGTGCAGTGGATATCGTTATTTTCTTACCTTCACTTATGATTTGAGTAGATATAGTGTATATTTAGTTAATGAAACACAAGTCTGAATCGTTTGAAAGGTTCAAGCAAATTCAGAGTGAAGTTTAAAGATCATCGTGACAAGAAGATAAAAATGACTGTGATATGATCGTGGAAGTGAATATCTGAGTCATGAGTTTGGCATACAACTTAAGACAATGTGAAAGTTGTTTCACAACTAAACGCCACCTGGAACACCATAGTGTGATGGTGTGTCCGAACATCATAGTTATGCTCTATTGGACATGGTGCGTGCTATGATGTCTCTTGTCGTTTTACTACTATAATTTTGGGGTTATGCATTAGAGACAACTACATTCACTTTAAATAGGGCACCATCTAAATCCGTTGAGATGACACCATGTGAATTATGGTTTGATAGAAACCTAAGCTGTCATTTCTTAATACTTGGGGCTACGACACTTGTGTGGAAAATGTTTTCACCTAATGTGGTCGAACCCAAGGCGGACAAATGCATCTTCATAGAATACCCTAAGATCAGTTGGGTGAACCTTCTATCTCAGATCCAAGTGCAAAGTGTTTGTTACTAAAACGGATCCTTTCTCGAGGAAAAGTTTCTCTCGAAAGAATTAAGTGGGAGGAAGATAGAACTTGATGAGGTTGTTCAAACTTTGTTCAACCAGAGAGTAGCGCGGCGCAGGATGTTGTTTCTGTGAAGCCTACGTTAGTTGAAGAGGAAGTTAATGATGATGATCATGAAGCTTCAGGATCAAGTTACTATCGAACTCCGTAGGTCGACAAGGATGTGTACTGCTCCTAAGCGGTACGACAACCCTGTCTTGGAGGTCATGTTGTTGGACAAACGATGAACCTACGAGCTATGGAGAAGCGATGATGGGCCCGGATTCCAACAAATGGTTGGAGGCCATGAAATCCGAGATAGGATCCATGTATGAAAACCAAGTGTAGACTTTGGTAGACTTGCTCGTTGGACGGCAGGTCGTTGAGTACAACTGGATCTTTAAAATGAAGACAGACACTGATGGTGAATGTCACTATTTGTAAAGCTCGACTTGTTGCAAAGATGTTTGTGACAAGTTCAAGGAGTTGACTACGATGAGACTTTCTCACTCGTAGTGGTGCTAAAGTCTGTTGGAATTATGTTAGTAGTTGTTGTGTTTTCAATTATGAAATCTGGCAGATGGATGTCAAAACATCGTTTCCTTAACGGTTTACTTGAGGAAAGGTTGTATGTGATACAACCAGAAGGTTTTGTCAGGCCTAAGGATGCTAAAAGGTGTGCAAGCTTCGGTGATCCTTCCATGGACTGAAGCAAGCATCTCGGAGTTGGAATATACGCTTTGATGAGGTGATCAAAGTTTTGATGTTTATACAGAGTTTACGAGAAACTTGTATTTGCAATAAAGTGAGTGGGAGCACTATAGAATTTCTGATAAGTATATGTGGATGACATATTGTTGATCAGAAATAATGTAGAGTTTCTGGAAAGCATAAAACGGTAATTTGGAAAGTGATTTTCAAAGGAAGACCTGGATGAAGCTACCTAATTGTTGAGCATCAAAATCTATGGAGATAGATCAAGATGCTCGATGAGACTTTCAATGAGTGCATACCTTGACAAGATTTTGAAAGAGTTCAAAATGGATCAGTCAGAGAAAGAGTTCTCGCCTGATTTGTAAGGTGTGAAAGTTGAGTGAGACTCAAAGCTCGACAACGGCAGAAGAAAGAGAAAGGACGAACGTCGTCCCCTACGCCTTAGCCATAGGCTCTATATTATGCCATGCTGTGTACCGCACCTGTGTGTGCCTTGCCATGAGTCCGTCAGGGGGTACAAGAGTGAACCAGGAGTGGATCACTGGACAGCGGTCAAGATTATCCTCAGTAACTAAGAGACTGAGGAGATGTTTCTCGTTTATGGAGGTGATAAAGAGCTCGTCGTAAGGAGTTACGTCGATACAAGCTTTAACACTAATTCGGATGACTCGTAGTAGCAATCTGGATACGTATAGTGGAGCAGCCATTTGGAATAGTACCGAGCGGAGTGTGGTAGCAGTGTTTACAGTTTGACATAGGTATTTGCAAAGTGCACACGGATCTGAATGTTACAGACCCGTTGACTATAAGACCTCTCTCACATGCAAAGCATGATCGAGCCCCAGAACTCGTTGGGTGTTAGATTCATAACAATGCGAATCACATGGTGATGTGAACTAGATTATTGACTCTAGTGCAAGTGGGAGACTGTTGGAAATATGCCCTAGAGGCAATAATAAATTAGTTATTATCATATTTCCTTGTTCATGATAATCGTTTATTATCCATGCTATAATTTTATTGATCGGAGACTTAGATGCATGTGTGGATACATAGACAAAACCATGTCCCTTGTATGCCTCTAATAGACTAGCTCGTTGATCAAAAGATGGTTAAGGTTTCCTAGCCATGGACATGAGATGTCATTTGATAACGGGGTCACATCATTAGGAGAATGATGTGATGGACAAGACCCAAACTACAAACGTAGCATATGATCGTGTCAGTTTATTGCTACTGTTTTCCGCATGTCAAGTATGTGTTCCTATGACCATGAGATCATGCAACTCACAGATATCAGAGGAGTGCCTTGTGTGTATCAAACGTCGCAACGTAACTGGGTGACTATAAAGGTGCTCTACAGGTATCTCCGATGGTGTCTGTTGAGTTGGCATGGACCGATAGTGGGATTTGTTACTCCGTGTGACGGAGAGGTATCTCGGGGCCCACTCGGTAATGCAACATCACAATAAGCCTTGCAAGCAATGTGACTAATTGTTAGTTGCGGGATCTTGTATTACGGAACGAGTAAAGAGACTTGCCGGTAACGAGGTTGAACTAGGTATGGAGATACCGACGATCGAATCTCGGGCAAGTAACATACCGAAGAACAAAGGGAACGTTATACGGGATTAACTGAATCCTTGACATAGAGGTTCGACCGATAAATATCTTCGTAGAATATGTAGGAACCAATGTGGATGTCTAGGTCCCGCCATTGGTTATTGACCGTAGAGGTGTCTCGGTCATGTCTACATAGTTCTCGAACCCGCAGGGTCTGCACACTTAAGGTTCGGTGACGTTTCGGTAGTGTAGAGTTATGTATGGTGGTGACCGAAGTTTGTTCGGAGTCCCGGATGAGATCTCGGACATCACGAGGATCTCCAGAATGGTCCGGAGGTAAAGATTCATATATAGGAAGTCCCAGTTTGGTTTCCGAAAAAGTTTCGGGCTCATCGGTAGTGTACCGGGAGTGCCGGTAGTGTACCGGGAGGCCTCCGGGAGGGGTATTTCGACCCCAAGAGGTCCATGGGCTGTGGGAGAATAATAACCAGCCCTTAGTGGGCTGGGAAAACAGCCACAAAGGCCCATGGCGCAGGAGAGAAACTCCTAAAGCAAAAAGTGGAAAATCAGCCAATAGGAGGCAATCCTACTCCAACTAGGATTGGAGGTGAAGTAGGATTGCTTCCCACCTCCTATTTCGGCCGACCCAAAGGCCTTGACTTCCTCTCCTCTCCTCTCCTCCTATATATACTAGTGGATTGGGTGGTTTTTGGACAGAATTTCCGGCCACGTGCTACACGTTACACCGGTGCATAGTTTCTCCTCTAGATCGGTTTTCTGCAGCGCTTAGGCGAAGCCCTGCCGGAATTGCTCCACCACCATCACCGGAGCGCCGTCACGCTGCCGGTGAACTCTCTCTCCTCTCCATCTCCTCTCGCTGGATCGAAACGGTGGAGATCGTCATCAAGCTGCACGTGTGCTGAACGGGGAGGTGTCATCCGTTCGGCGCTAGATCGGAAGGACCGTGATCGAGATCGCGAGACGGTTCGTGATGTGATCACGGAATGGATCGTGATGAGTTAGCGGGACGGATCATGATGTGTTCGCGGGACGGTTCGTGATTGGATCGCGGGACGCTCGGCGATTTGGATCGTGAAGAAGCTCGACTACACCAACCGCGTTTCTTAACGCTTCCCGCTTAGCGATTTACAAGGGTACGTAGATCCACTCTCCCTCTCGTAGATGCTCATCACCATGGATAGGTTTGCGTGTGCGTAGGAATTTTTTTGTTTCCCATGCGACGTTCCCCAACAGTGCCAAACCCTATGCATATATTGCCAAGGTCACGGAACCCGCAAGTTGATCACCAAAACATACATCAAGTGGATCAATAGAACATCCCATTGTCACCACGGATATCCCATCGCAAGACATACATAAAGTGTTCTCAAATCCTTAAAGACTCAATCCGATAAGAAAACTTCAAAGGGAAAACTCAATGCATCACAAGAAGATAGAGAGGGGAAAACTCCATATGATTCATCTATATCAATAAAGCTCGCGGTACATCAAGATCATGCCATCTTAAGAACACGAGAGAGAGAGAGAGAGATCCAACACATAGCTATTGGTCCATACCCTCATCCCCGAGGGTGAACTACTCCCTCCTCGTCATGGAGACCGCTGGGATGATGAAGATGGCCTCCCGTGATGGTCTCCTCCTCCGGCAGGGTGCCGGAACGGGCCCCCGATTGGTTTTTCATGGCTATAGAGGATTGCGGCGGCATAACTCCCAATTTAGGTTTATTTTTGGAGGTGTCAGTATTTATAGGAATTTTTTGTGTCAGTCTCACGTCAAGGGGATACTCGAGGAGTCCACAAGCCACAGGGGCGCAGCCTAGGGGGTGGCCACGCCCTCAAGCTTGTGGCCTCCTCATCCACTTCCTGGCCCAGCTCTTCGCTCCAGTATTTTAAATGTTTTCCAAAAATATTCTCCGTAAATTTTCAGCCCATTCCGAGGACTTTCATTTCTGCACAAAAACAACACCACGGTAGTTCTGTTGAAAACAGCGTCGGTCCGGGTTAGTTCTAATAAAATCATACCAAAATCATATAGAATTATTGTAAACATGGCATGAATACTTCATAAATTATAGATTATAGATATGTTGGAGACTTATCACTAGCCTCCCACGCGTCCGCACGGTGCTGCCGGCTCGCCCCTATAAAGTCGACCCTCACCAGTGTTCGCCACTGTCGACGGCCCTCTCTCTCCCCCAAGTCCCACAGCCGAGGCCCCCTCCCCCTCCCCCGCGTGGAGATCTTCACTCCCTCCCAATGGCGGAGCGCTACCTAGGCGACGGCGCGGCCCGCAACGGCTTTGACTGCCAGCACCTCCATGAAGACGAGGCCCGCCTGCTCTACGAGACGGAGTACCCGATGTCGCCTGACATGTGGGTGTCGGGTGCATGGAGGCTCAGCGCCGGTGGGGTCCCCGTGCCGCCGGTGCCCGCCAAAGTCGAGCGGCGCGCCGAGATCGTCTGTATCCGGTCCTCCCTATCTCAGGAAGTGCGCTGGCAACTGAGGTACGTCCCGGACAGTGTCAACCTTTGGACGGCGTACTTCGAGCGCCGCCACAAGGAGCATCTCACCTCCACAAATGGCAGCCCTGCGCGCGGGCGCTTCAACAGCGAGGGCCGCAGTCTGTGGTGGGGCATCCCCGGACGCACGCTCGAGTTCGTCCTTGAGCACATCGAGGGCGGCAACGAGTCACGCCTCGAGTACCCGACTGAGCCAACGTCCTTCTCCCATCGGTGGGCTCGTCGTGGCAGCCACGACGCATGGACACGCCGTCCTCGTCGTCCTCTGACTCCTCCAACGCAGCACGCACGCTGCCCGTCACCGTGAAGGCCGAGCCCGGCTCGACCCCGCTCGATGCAGTGGTCGCAGCGGCGAGGGCATCACCATCAACGAGGGACGCCTCCATGAGCCCTCACCTCCCCGCGTCCACCTCCGCCTTGTCAGGCTGAAGACGGAGCCTGGCACGACGGTGGTCAAGCAGGAGCACCTCGCCATGGCCGCTGACGACGAGACAGACATGAAGTGGGCATGGGATGACTATGTCCGTGAGGAGATGGAGCGGCTGCGCAAGGCCTTCGAGGAGATCGAGGCTTGCCAGCGTGCCCGCCGCGAGGAGGAGCTCGCCGGCCTCATCATCCTCGATGATGACAGTGAAGGTGAGGCGCCCGGGCCCTCAAACCCCGACCTGCACCGTTTCGGCGACGCAAGGCAGGGCTACAGCAGGGACGGCGGCCACGGCACGCAGGATGACGACGGCAGCGACGGCGATGGCGACGGGGACGACGGCGGCGACTACACCAACTTCTATAAGCTCCTCGGCATGTAGAATGCGGCGACATGGAGAAGGATGACGGCGGCGGACGACGTAGCCGACGTAGTTTTTTTTCTATTATACTTTTAGTGAGAAACCCAAACTTTTGGGCCGTTCTATGACCGTATTGGGCCGAAAGCGGTGGTTGGGGGCGACCCCAGGGTCGCGACTGGGAACCCAAGCCCCAGGCCGATTTTAAGGGACCTCCTATATGCTGCTTATTGCGGCAAGGAGCAGTGGCTTCGCACACGCGCAGCTCACCTCTGGCCAGCCCATTTGCGGTTGCTCAGCTTCGTGAAAACAAAATCGCAAAAACAGGTTGCACTAGGAATCAAACACACAACCTGTCATTGACGCAGATGTCGCGCTAGCCACCATGACCGGGACGCCCAAGTGACAGAACTACGACGCAGAACTTAAAGAAGCTAAAAGCAGAGACAAAAAAGGAGTTTGTGATTTCCAAAAAATATTTCATAAACATTTTTTTGAAAAAACAAGAGCAAAAGTGAAAATATAAACTGTTCTTGAAATTACGAACATTTTTTGCAATTCTCACTGCATATTTTTTAAATTGGCAAACAAATTATGAAAACATGAAAAAATTTCGAAATTTCTGATTTTTTCAAACAGGAATTTTTTTTAAACCTCAAAAAAATGCAAACGCAAACACCTTTTCTAAACAGGCACATTTTTTTGAAAAAATGAACATTTTTTAACGCAAATTTTAAAGCAAGAACATTTTTTGAATCTTGTGAACAAATTTTGAAAATGAGAACTAGTTTGAAAAATCCTGAACAAATTCATAAACATGATTTTTTTTTTTTGAAAAGATGAACATGTTTGAATCTTGAGAAAAAAATTTGACAAACAAGAACATTTTTTTGAAAAACATTTAAAAAAATCCAGATTTTTTTTTTGAAAATATAGAACATTTTTATAAAAAGCAAAAACTGTTTTCGAATTTGAAGATCAATTTTTGAAAATACCAAACATTTTTTGAAAATCCAGAACATTTTATTTTAAAAGCACAAACATTTTCCAAAAATCCAAAACATTTTTTGAAAATCCAGAACATTTTTGAATTTGAAGAACGATTTTTAAATCCCGAACATTTTTTGAAAATGCAGAACATTTTTCGAAAATCCAGAACATTTTTTGAACAGAAACAGAAAAGAATAAAGAAAAAAACAAAACAAAAAAAAACAGTTCAGTAAACCTTCTAGAAGTTATCCAAAACCGGAAAAAAAGATTGAAAACATCAAGAAGGTTCCCAAAACCGGGGCGTGTTGCAATGGTTAAACAGGCCGGCCTACTGCATTGCTAGCTGTTGTATTCCTGTGTGAAGCCCTGACATTACAACGCAACGAGCATCCAATAGGATTTTCCCGATTTTAATGCCGACTGGTCCTTAAACAGCATTAAAATCGGTTCGAGGACCAACGGCTGAAGATGCTCTAACATCACGACAATCGAGGAAGGATAAACTAGGAAGTTGTTGTGTTGAATCGTGTCCACCGCCGTTACCTCATTTCGTGGCGGAAGAGCTCAAGACTGCATCTCAGCCTAGCATAGCGGTTGCCAGAAAGATTTGATGGGGAACCATCGGAGTTGCCGTCCCGGACGGCTTTTGGACGACACACGTGGAAGAGGAGTAGCCAAGCCATCGTTCTCGTCAGATGCCGCTGCAACCCAAGCTTGGTCTGCCACCAGAAGGCATCGCGCCATGGAGTCACGGTGCGGCACTGGAACGAAGAGACCCCGCCAAGAGCTGCACGCATCGATCCCTCCGGTGCCGGTGGCCGTCGGAAGCCATCCCGCGGCAGTTCAAAGAGGAAATCTAGAGACCCGTTCGGAGACCTTCCGGATGAACTGTTGCCCGTAATCCTGTCAAAGCTTTGTTGGAGATAGAGGCAGGAGGTGGAGCGGTTAAGTCTTGCACGAAGCTTTGTTGAAGATGTCAAGTCATGCCTGGCCGATAGGTGCTACGTTGTGTCATGCCTGGTCGTCATATGCTACGCATGACAGATCTTTCGAAGTCTTCGCGTCTGGATGAATGCGCGCAGGGCGGTGGTGTTGTTGGACGCCGTGGTGGCGTCGACGGATGTCTGAACTGACAAGGATGATGCGGATCTCTATTGTGAAGATGGGTCAGCGGTCCGAGGATGATGGCGGCTTCTGGCTTCTAAAACGTGTGCATGTGATGCGCGCTTTAGGTCTGCTGCACCGGCTGTTGGTCCCGATACGTTATGTGGATGGATCGGCGACGACATCGATTTTAGATATGAGGGATGAGAACACTCCATATTATCAAGTTTGTAGATGTGCGTGATGGTTTCGGATGGTTGGATGTATTTTCTTGTCACACTTCTATAAAATAATAATAAAGATGGCTATATGCATCGATTGATGCAGAGATCGGGGGTTTACCTCCTTTTCAAAAAAATCCTGTCAAAGCTGGATACGACGCAGGCCGCGATGACCAGTGTCTGTCTTAGCGCATGGAGACACTCATGGAAACTCTCTCCGAGACTGACGCTCAACACCCTCGCCATCTCCGGTGATGGTTACAAGTACAACCCAAGCAAGTCGCGCAAGGGCAGGGAGGAGCAGCAGTACCGCGCATTTCTCGACAGACGGCGGTATGTCCAGCGATTCATCGAAGTCGTCAACGCGATACGGCACCAGCGCCTCGGCGACCCGGTCGGACAGCTAGAGCTCAGGCTTGACGTCGATGCGCTTGCACAGGTCGGCCACCATCTGGATGACTGGGTTTGCATCGCAGGCCAAGGGCATAATACTTCATGTGCCGGTGACGCCCTTTCAAGCAGCTTTATGAACAACACGTGTTTCCCTTGCAACTGCTCGACACCGGATGGGGTATGTCCAGCCTGCAGCATGTCCAGCTTTCCCATGTATCGCTCAAAGTGCCTCAGACTACAGGGCTTCCAAACCTAAGGAAGCTTGGCCTATACTCTGCATGGGTGCCGACAAATGATTTGAACCGTGTATTGTCAAATTGCTCAAGTTTGGTGTGGCTGGATTTGTGCAAGGGCTATCTCAAGGATGGACTCAAAGTGGATAGACCGTTGTCCCGTCTGAAATACTTGCGCTTGGCTCACTGCAGGGTGACAGAGATACAAATCAGTGCTATCAAGCTCACGACTTTCATATTCGAGACGAGTCGGGTGCCTACACGGCCTATCGGATTTGGTGTAACTTCAGAACATCGGATGCCTACCGTGTCTCTGACTAACGTCAACCTTGGTGAAACTTCACAACTTCAGAGTGTTCATATTCATTGTTACAAGTTAACACTGGAGCATGCTCACGGTTCGTTGCCAAATGCGTTCCGAATGGTTCAATGACTGTCTCTCCACACTCGCATAGTACAAAAGTTGACCTGGAGACCACTGGACACTTCCAGGTTTTCTCATCTCAGGTACCTACAGATACTTTTCACTACCACCGATCGGCACGTCGGCAATATCCTCTCTGTCGCAACTCGCAAGGATCTTAGATGCTGATCCGTTCCTGGAGGAGTTAGATGCGGAGTTCGTTTATTTTACGCCATGTTCTTTGGTCAAGAAAATCTTTCTTAAGAACCTCTAGTTAGCAGATTCCCACATGACCAGTACAAATACGAGTGCCTGAGGAAGATGAGAGTTCATAATTTCATAGGAACAAAGAGTCAGCTAGGAGCTATGGTAGACATTGTGGAAAAGAGTTAATTAGAGCATCTTCAACAAACGCCTAGATAAGCCGCACACTGAAAAAAAACAGCTATATAGCGCGCGCGACCAAAACTAAGGCTCCAACAGCTGCACTAAATTCCCGCGTGTGGTAAACAAAGTTCAGCGCGCAGGGGAAAACAGCCTCGTGCGCTGCGTATTTGGTGGGCCCACTTACACGTGTTGCAAAAGCTGGGCTGCTGCAGGTGGGTCCATCAGATTGGGTGCGACGCGGGAATGCGACCTTTTGGAGGACGGGCTACTTGGAGCCCGTTTTTTTAAATCGAAATTGGTATTTTTAAGTTTCAAAAAAATTCGAAATAAATTATGTGAAAACTTGTACATATTTGTGATGGATCTGTAAACTTTGATTCAAAAATATTATAATTTGCAAGCTGTACAGAAAAAACAAAATCCCGCCCAAGAATAAAAAAAGAATTGGCCAATTGACATGTATGTATTTGTCTTTTTAGTCTATGCCACGCATGAAACTATATTGCTACAAAACTTTTCTCAAAAGTGTTATATACGTATTTCTATATGTCTAATTTTTTTTAAATTTTTTTGGGCTGTGGAAATATGTTATTTTAAAACAGGCTCCATGAAGCCCGTTCTCTATTCGGGATTTCCGCGCCGCGAGGCCCATATTTTGAGGTGTCTGTTGGAGCCAACGCTCTCCCGTGCGTTAAAAAATGCTATTTTGGTGTTGTATATATTTTTTTGTGCGCCGTGCCAACGTGCTTCTATTGGAGATGCTCTTACACCACTGCTGCTAAAACTTGACACAAATAATCATTTTAGTGCTAGAATTTGTGGTATACATATAAGTAGTTTAAGATGTCGGCTTGATAGTGCAAATACAGTGTTTCATACACCTGGAATTCTGACTAGGCGAGCCAACATGGGAAGAGGCCCACTGTTAGTGACCGAAAGAAGTTGGGCTAGGTATGTGGCCTATTTTGCGAAAAGCTCCTTGATATATTTTTTCCTTGCAAAAAAGTATAAAAACGAAATTAGTGCTAGGGATACCACTCCAAACGACAAGGTAACTTATTTCGCAGTTTAATTACACTTTATGACTATAACACAAAATGACCGTGTGGCTAAACTGAATTGTATCCCCATACTAAATTTATCTTATGAATTTAAAAACTATGATTTAAAGTATGTTCACATTTTAAGAGAATATTAAATTACTTTAAGAATTTTGTATATATTTATCTAAATTCACATATATGTTGACCTTTTTTCCTGATTTTTTATATCATATTTATGTAGAATATAAAAGTGATCATGGTTCAAGAAACTTTTAGGTTTTTGTAAAAAGAGTTCGTGTGTTTTAATAAATTTTGTGGGTTTTCTAAAAACATTAAAATTAAGTATAAAATATGTATGAAAAATAAATATGAGCATAGTGTGCCATCAAATAGCAGATTCTGATTGTGTACTATTTAAATCGTATATTTTTTTGTAACTCATAAATATTTTAAAATATATAAATATGTTTTAAAATAACACATAAATCCTTTTTAAATTACATGAAATTTTCAAATTATGCAAAGCGTAATTATACTTTTGAAACAAGAGACGTCTTGTGTTGGGGTGGTATGACCGTGTATTTAACTTGCTTTATTTTGTTTATGGGAGTAAAATTCTTAATTTGTATTGTTCAGCCTAAAGTATATCAAGCTTGTGTATCTTAGTATGTCGTCAAATCGAACTTGGTGTGCTGTCTAGCCATCCGCGCGGGTAACATGTAGGTCGTGAGCTTGAAGCTCACGACTAGCATTTTCCTTTTATGTACAATTTGTTTTGAGGAACTTTTTCATGAGAGAAAAATATATCAAGGGTATTTTTGCAAAAAGATAGGCCACACTCCCTGCCCTCTCCTTCCTGCGGGCCTCACGTCAAGTTGGGGCACCTAGTCAGCTCCACAGGCATATTCAACACTGTATTTGCATCGTCAAACCAAGTTTTTGAATCACTTATATATACATCACAAGTTCTGACACTAAAGTGATTATTTATGTCAAGTTCTATCACTTGTGGTGTAGTTGACTCTTGTGAAAAACGATAATCCTACATGTACGTACGAGTTTACTTAAACTTACGTAACTTTCCTAGCTAATACTTGTGAAGAATGTCCCTACTCCGGAGGTTTTGACACTAGACCCGATAAGGCGGCATTCTCCATACATTGATCAGGCTAAAGCTGCTCTCTCTGCTACCCATCGCCTTGCCTTAGAATCCATCTTCGGAAAACTATTAGCCAAGACAAAGTTCATTGTATTAAGAAATTGCGTATGGCTCTGTCAGGAGAAGATTTAATAGGCCGAAAAAGAGTGGATGATTCGTTTTGTTGAGCTCAACAACTTGATCTTCAGTGTGTCTTACTTTGTGAAATGTTGCACGAAGAGGGCTCCTTCTTGCGTGCTCGAGCTACAGCGTCTACAGCCGGACCCTTAATATCCGTTGCAAATGCTCGGGCAGGCCACTCGGTCATTGACTGGTCAAGAAATTTCGACACACCCAGACATCTCAAACGGGCCTCAAACTCCCAGGCTCATCGGCACCCCTCATATGTAGCCCAAATATGGTGTGGATATGAACCGCTTGGATGCGCCCGGGTACGCCCGCCATGTCGACCTGACACTTGGGTCCAACACGGATTCACTATGAAACTCGACGGTCCGAAACTTCCCTCCTCCGTCGGACCGATATCGCTGCTCTAGCGGGATGCGTACACCCTAGGCCGACTATTTAAGTCGACCGCAAGCACCTAAACCCTACCCCTCCACCATTTTCTCATCCCGTTTGCCATCGTCGCTAGCTCCTTGAGTAGGTCCAGGCAAAGCACGAAATCCAGATTGCCGCAGGGCTACCTCCGGATGAAGTGGATCTGGAGGAGGATTTAGAGGAAGGGGAGGAGCAGGAGCAGGAGCCGAAGCCGAAGGAGGATGTAGGGGACATCGGGGATGCAGATCTACACGCGAAGCAACAAGCCATCCTCGACTCCATCTGCTTGGAGTCGTATGCGGAGGCCAAACAGCATCATCGGCAGGAGATGGATGCGGAGGAGGCCAGATGCTTGCCTACCTGGATGAGCTCGAGGAGGAGGACGATGAGCCAGAGCCCCCCAACGCGCCCATCTACCCACTGCCTGGCGCCGACGTCGTGGACATCTCCGACGATGAAAACTAGAGTAGTACATAGTGTGTGGTATGTAGGAGTTTTTTTTTGCATTCTTTGTATAAATGTAGGGGGTCAAATATGAAAGACTCGGATGTGAACGAGCAAATTTGATGACTGGCCAGTCAATACCGCGGACGCGCTCAGACGCATCCACGGAAGTTTAAAGGCACAGATTAGCAAACTTTGGATGTGGATGCTCTAATAACTCTATTGGCTAGTTATTAATAAGCTCTTGTTTTCATGCAAGAAAAATGATATTCGGTGCATTCTTGTGCTAGAATTGTGCAGCTGTCTGGTCTGCTTATGCTAAAATTACGTGTGTGGTACTGATTATTTCTTCGTCAGGTGAGAACCGACGTCGAGCCAACTCTAAGGGCATATTTTTTTCATGGTGATATGTGTCTCATTCATATCATAGTCTGCCTCCAGCACCACCACAACAAACACCAAAGAAAAGAATGACGGATCACCTCCTCACGGAGCTCGACGCGGTTTCATCTCTGATATGCGGCTTTGCAGACCTCCAAGGTGGCTCACCAAAAGTGAAGCCCTTACCGTTTAAACCTGGACATAACCCGGACCGGTCAGATTTTGGGCCGGGCTTGAAAAAGACCGAATGGGAAAACTCAGGCCCGAGCCCGGCCCTACCCGGCCGTCGGGCCTAACAAATCGGGACCGAACCCGGACCGAACCTGTAAAGCCCGGTAAAGCTCGGCCGTTCCGGCCCGATCTAGGCTAAAAAATTGCGTTTCGCAAGCCCGAGCCTGGCCCGGTCTGCTCGTCGGGCTCACTTTCCAGGCCCAAGCCCGGCCTGGCCCAGGATTTTCGGGCCGGGCCGAGCTGCCCATGCCCAGACGTATTACCGTTGAACGAATCAGACCGGGGCAACACCTCGGACATGCCATCGAACTCCAGATCTGGCACCCCACCACGACTAAGACATCGAAGGAGGAAACCATACCTGTCATCCATGAACCATGAATCCATACACGTTACATCTTCCAGATGTCATCGATGCACATCACAATCTGCATCTGCTCTTGGACTACCTCCCAAGCTCCTCACCGACGTTGGAGCAAACATCGTCGCAATGGCGGAGCCCGAGGAGAACTGTCCACCACGAGGATGCCACCGCCGCCATGCCATCCTTTCTTGAATAGACTAGTTTCCAAATTCATCCCCAACTATAGGACCAATGGCCTCGTCATGGAAGGATCCTAAGATTTTTTATTTAGCACCGCCATCATCACCACCGATGCCAAGACGAGGAATAGTCTAAAAAGTAAACTACAAAACTAAAAAATATCCACATGTGTCGATCCGGTGACCCCCCCCCCCCTCACCATCGATGACCGAGGTCATCGGCGGAGGGGAGCCTCTTGAGGACGGTGCTGGAAGTTGGCCTCTCCTGGCAACGGCTAGGGTTCCAGCCGCCAGGGATGAGGAAAACGATTCCTATAGGTCGATTCGAGAGTCCTTAACTCTAAGAGCATCTGCAACCGCGCACATCTAACTGGCCCCTCAAATGTTTATGGATATGTCCGAATACCTTCGCAGATAATAACCAATCACTTTTAAAATTTTAAGTTCTATAATTATGTTCCTTATTTCCCTATACATTTGGTCACATGCATCTGATTGATACAGAAAAGAAAAGAATAAACAAAGAGAAATGATGGTCTATGTTGGAGCAGATCCTATGTGACAGACGCAGGACCACTGACCGGACACACCCGAACACTTATCATACTCATGTCATATACGAGGGTAATATGAGCAGTGTCAGACAGCCCAAGCACTTAAAGGGGCTTTGAGGGGTTCGATTGGGTCAACTTTTTTCTTATCTCTCATGTCCGGTCAGAGCATCTATAGCCGGGCGCCACAAATCAATCTCAAACACCCAGGTGGGCGGACAGGGCACAAAGAACCGACCCACTTAGATGCCTCAAACCGGCCTCAAATGCCCGGGCTGTCTGATGCCCCTCATATTCAGCCCAAATGTAGGACGGATATGGGACGCGTCTGCCACTTCAGACCTGGCATGCCCGATCAACTTCTACTTGGTGTAGGTGGTGGGGTTTTCCCCTAAGAGAAAACGATGAAGAGTTATAATAGCAGATAGTATTTTGCCCGGTTAAGAACGAAGATTAACGAACAAATAGGAGACACCGCATAGATAACGTCGATAGTACCTACACACACAAACCAAATGCTTGCAACCAACAAAGGCAAGAGGGTTGTCAATCCCCTTGTTCCCGCCAATTGTGAGGATTAAATCTAGCAGTGATAGGTAGATAATAGAATAAAATAAAAAATAAAACGAACAACAAGGAAAATGTGTTTTTGGTATTTAATAGGGAATATGGGGGGCATTGCTTTTAGTAGAGGCATCTCTCTCATAAGCATAACATAGTGGGTAGACAAATTATTGTTGGACAATTGATAGGAAAGCAGATACTTGTGATTGTGATTCTTCAAGCCATAATTCATATATAGACTTTACATCTACGATAAGTAGACCGTTAAACTTACCGATGAATACTACTATTACTCCATCTCTTGACGCTATCCAGTATGCATCGCAAGGTATTAAGTTCATAACAAAGAGATTAATGCTTGGAGCAAGATGACATAAATAGAGTAATGCTTGGAGCAAAATGACATAAATAGAGTAATGCTTGGAGCAAGATGACATAACATAGACAAGATAAGATCAATAAATATGTTCAGATCTCGTCGTTTATCATTAGTGGTAACATAGAATACAATACATACAATACAACACAATACATGCCTTGTAACTCCTCGTGACACCACGGGATTAACCCACTACTATGCATCACTTCCTCTGAAGATCTACTTGTTTACTTCGCCAAAGAAAATTTACAGATCGAAAAGCACACAAAGCTACCAGTTACACATAATATAAAGATAAGATGCAATTACTTTCAATGAATAATCTCATCATAAACCCACAATTTATTGGACGCGGGAATTACATCGAGTAGGTCTTCGAATAGATCATTGTATTGAAGATCATAAGAGATAGAGATAGATAGATAGATAGATAGATAGATAGATAGACAGACAAATAGATAGATAGATAGATAGATAGAGAGGAATGGAGAGAGAGAGAGAGACATCCATCTAGCTGCTGCTATGGGCCCATAGGTCAACTACTTACACATGATCATGGAGACAACAAGATTGATGAAGATGGCCTCCGTGATGGATTCACCCTCTGGCAACACTCAAGAAAAGGGTTTTAGATGGGATCGGGGTGTAAGAGAGGCTTGTGACAACAATAAAATTGTTTCAGGTCTCGCACCAGCGGTTTCTAGATTTTAGGGGATTTCTAGTGCTAGAATTAGGTCAAATGGGGCAACGTGGGACCCACAAGCTCACAGGGTGCGCCTGCCCCCTGGGTCCCCGTGAGCTTATGCCTCTCTCGGTCATCTTCTGGTGCATCCCCGAAGCTTCTAGGGTCTCTTATGGTCTAGAAATGTCACCATCAAGTTTCATCGTGTTTGGACTTCGTTTGATATGTTTTTTCTATGAAACAAAGAAATAGGCAAAAAACATAAACTTGCACTGGGCACTAAGTTTATAGGTTAGCCCCAAATTATATATGATTACATATAAAGCGTAATATAATAGCATGTAACAATCAAAAATTATAGATGCATTGGATACATATTGCCCATCACTGATCCCACGGTTGTCCCACAAAATCCACAATATGTCCCCTCCTCCGAACCCTATCTCACTATCACTCTCTTTGATTTCGGTCGAATCGGGGGAGCTGTCAAGCTCCGACAACCACTCCAGCTCCAACCTTGACTGCGATGAGGAGCTTGCCCTCCGCGTTGCTTTAGAGCAATCCAAGTTGGACACTAGGTGCAGCTCTCCATCTGCGCCGTCACCGCTCTCGCGCCGGTGTAGCGCGTACGTCGGAGCTGGCCCCTCCCGGGTCGCTCGCAGCTCCACAAGGGCAATTGAGTCTGCTCAGCCCCCGTGTTGTCCCCTCCCCCGTAGGCCGCTGCTCCAGATGGGTAGTGTTGGGTGCTAATGCCCGTGTCGTTGGCCCGCATGCACACTCTAGAATCAAAGGCACGCGCTACCCATTGCAAGATCCAATGGGCAAGGAAGAGGGATGCAGCGAAGCAGTATGTACGGCGACGACTGTGTGTTGACGATGGAGCCTGACAAGGAAGAGCAGCTTCTCGCTTGGGTGTACCGTTGGTTGCTGGAGACGACGGAGCCAGACGCTCGCCGCCTACGGCGGTGGAACACGAAGACGCTCTGAGTTGCAATTGAGCAGTCGGAGCACGAGGGGAAGGAGGCAGCTTAGGTCGCCAAGTTGAAGCGGCAGCGGGACAAGGCCGTCCGTCGGATGAAGGCGCTGATCCTCCTCTCTGATTCCTCATCCGACGACGACGATGACCACAACTCCACCTCCTCCAACGACGACTAATATTCTCCACAAGCCATAGACGCATAAAACTGTGCCGGCGACTGGAAGGGCAATGGGCCATCGTGGAAGTGGTGAAGACCCTCATACTCCTATGCTTATTATCTTTTTAGTTGTTGAAGTTAGGAACTTGTTCGGCGACAAACTCCGATGATCTTTTGGGCAATGTACATTTGGTTGTCCTTTTGATGTCGCTTTCATTGTCCGTTGTTTGATCACGTAGAGTAGCACACCATGTTGCATGTATAGTATGAATATAGGATGTCGGGTATGAAATACACGAATGTGTAGATGAAAATCTAATACGTGTCCGATCAGTGCTCTTTTTAAAAATAAGGAGGGTGACTCCCGGCCTCTGCATCCGGAAGATGCATGCGGCCATTTTATTAGTTATTCTCAGAGACCTTACAAAGTAATGCATTAGATATAAGTCTGAAGCCACCATATTTACCAAAACTAACCATTTGATGAAGGAGTGCCGAAGGTTCAAGCCGAATACAAAACAGACCTCGCACTAAAACCTAACATCTAACATCTAAAACCGGAGGCCCCAACCAAGTCTCATACTGGGTCTAGGGTGATGACCCACAAGTATAGGGGATCTTAATGTAGTCCTTTCGATAAGTAAGAGTGTCAAACCCAATGAGGAGCAGAAGGAAATGACAAGCGCTTTCCAATAAGGTATTCTCTGCAAGCACTGAAATTATAGGTAACAGATAGTTTTGTGATAAGATAATTTGTAACGAGTAACAAGTAACAAGTAACAAGTGTAGCAAAGGTGTATCAAGGTATCCCAATACTTTTTGTAGCAAAGGACAGGCCTGGACAAACTCTTATATAAAGCAAAGCGCTCCCGAGGACACATGGGAATTTCAATCAAGCTAGTTTTCATCATGCTCATTTAATTCACGTTCGTTACTTTGATAATTTGATATGTGGGTGGACCGGTGCTTGGGTGCTGCCCTTACTTGGAAAAACCTCTCACTTATGATTAACCCCTATTGCAAGCATCCGCAACTACGAAAGAAGAATTAATAAATCTAACCATAGCTTGAAACGTGTGGATCCAAATCAGCCCCTTACGAAGCAACGCATAAACTAGGGTCTAAGCTTATGTCACTCTAGCAACCCATCATCTAATTATTACTCCCTCCGTCTCAAAATAAGTGACTCAAAAATGACTCAACTTTGTACTAACTTTAGCACAAAGTTGAGTCATATTTGAGTCACTTATTTTGGGACGCAGGGAGTACTTCCCAATGCCTTCCCTAGGCCCAAATAATGGTGAAGTGTTATGTAGTCGACGTTCCCATAACACCACTAGAGGAGAGACAACATGCATCTCATCAAAATATCAAACGAATACCAAATTCACATGATTACTTATAACAAGACTTATCCCATGTCCTCGGGAACAAACGTAACTACTCACAAAGCATGTTCATGTTCATAATCAGAGGAGTATTAATTATCATAAAGGATCTGAACATATGATCTTCCACCAAGTAAACCAACTAGC
This sequence comes from Hordeum marinum, assembly GCA_022496015.1. Lineage (NCBI taxonomy): Eukaryota > Viridiplantae > Streptophyta > Magnoliopsida > Poales > Poaceae > Hordeum > Hordeum marinum. The sequence goes on along the minus strand of CM039674.1, from coordinate 424,003,379 downwards.
ATCAACTACAAGGAGTAAACAACACTACTAGCAACCCACAGGTACCAATCTGAGGTTTGAGACAAAGATCGGATACTAGAGATGAACTAGGGTTTGGAGAGGAGATGGTGCTGGTGAAGATGTTGATGGAGATTGACCCCCTCTCGGTGAGAGGATCGTTGGTGATGACGATGTGAAAGCACATTTGCTCCCTTGGTGGTTTTGGTAATTAATAACAACATATAAGTCACCGAACTAATGTTTCCACCAAGTATATTTCAGGAAATGTTCAATGAGAGGATTGGCAAAAGGAGATTGTGGACAAACCCCAAGATGCAAGGAAATAGGTTGCCAAGCTTCAAGCAAGAGGACTCTACATTTTATATTTGTGAGAAATCACTTTGAGTCATAGGAAATCCAATACTATTAAAAGGGGGTAAAGTTTTGTTGGTGAACAATATGCTCAAACGTGCACAAGTGATAGTCACCAAAAACATCCACAAACTCTCCCACCAAAGTCTGTTCTATACCCAACACTCAAAATCAGTGCAACCAACTTTCCCACTTCGGTGCCACCGATTCCAGAACCTAGACAGACTTTGCCAAACCCTAGCCACTTCGGTGCAACCAATTCCATACCGGTGCTACCGAGTTTAGGTTGCCAACTTTCTGTTATGCAAATTCACATTTTTGGTCCCACCGAGAATGTTGGATTGGCATCACCGAGATTGGAAATCTGACCGTTGGTCACCTTATCGGTGCAACCGAGAATTGTATATCGGTCCCTCCAAGATTCGAAAGTTGCCACCTTTTGGTCACTTCGGTACCACCGAGATTAACCCATCGGTGTCACCGAGTTAGTCATTTTGTGTGTAACGGTTGGATTTTTGGGGATGCCTATATATACCCCTTCACCACCACTTGCTCGACAGAGAAGCACTCAGGACTATTCCGTACCTATCCTATCAGATTTTCTAAGAGAGAACCACCTACCCTTGTGTTGATCTTTCACTCCAATCATATGGATCTTGATTTCTAGCCTCCCCAAGTTGCTTTCCACCAATCCCATCTCTTCTACCAAGCCAAACCTGTGAGAGAGAGATTGTGTGTTGAGGAGTCTATCATCTTGAAGCACAAGAGCAAGGAGTTTATCGTCATTATCGAGCCTATTACCTTTTGGAGGGTGGTGCCTCCTAGATTGGTTAGGTGTCGCTTGGGAGCCTCCTACTTCGTGTTGTGGATTGAACCAAGAAGTTTGTAAGGGCAAGGAGATTGCCTACTTCGCGAAGATCTACCCATAGTGAGGCTAGTCCTTCGTGGACGGAAGCCGTTATGGAATAGTCAAGGTTGCTACTTCGTGGACCCTTTTGGGTGGAGCCCTCCGTGGACTCTCGCAACCGTTACCCTTCGTGGGTTGAAGACTCCATAAACATGGATGTACGATAGCGTCACCTATCGGAACCACGGGAAAAATCATAGTCTCTACAATTGTGTTTGATCTTCCTACCCTATCCCTTCTATACATGCTTGTTGTTACTTTCCGCTGCTATATACTCTTAGACTTGCATGTGTAGGATGTACTTGACTTGCCATGAAACACTAAAAACTGTCAACCCTAAAACTTGGCATAGGCAAAACTTTTAATTGGTCAAGTAGTCTAATCACCCCCCCTCTAGACCTACTTTCAGTCCTACAAGTGGTATCAGATCATTCATCTCCATTGCTTAGGTCTCACAACCTAGGAGAAGTATGGCGTCTAGTGAGGGAAGTTATCATCGTAGAGGTCCGTACTTTGATGGTACTAATTTTGCTAGTTGGAAGCATAAAATGAAAATGCATATTCTTGGTCATAACCCCGTCGTTTGGCTGTTGTTCGTGTTGGCTTGCAAGGTGAGTTCTTTGCGGATGGACGGGAACCGGGTCGTGAAGCGACCGCGGATGAATTGAAGATGTTGCAACTCAATGCTCAAGCATGCGACATTCTCTTCAACTACTTATGCCCTGAAGAATTCAACAAAATGAGCCGTCTTGAGAATGCAAAAGAGATTTAGGATACTTTGGTTGATATGCACAAACGAACAGAGTCCGTGAGAGAATCCAAGTTAGATGTTCTTCAAGGTCAGCTTGACAAGTTCAAGATGAAGGATGGTGAAGGAGTCGCAGAGATGTACTCTAGGCTAGCTCTCATCACCAATGAGATTGCCGTCTTAGGAAGCGAATAAATGACCGACAAATTCATCATCAAGAAAATAATTAGAGCTTTGGATGAGAGATACGACACTATATGCACATTAATCCAAATGATGCCAAACTACAAAGATCTCAAGCCTACGGAAGTCATTGGAAGGATTGTTGCTCATGAGATGACACTCAAAGATAAAGAAGAGCTTCATCACAAGTGTAGCGGTGCTTACAAAGCCACAAGTGATGCTCCCGCAACTTCAAGCAACAACCTTGTCACCAATGAAGAGATAAGCCTCATGGTCAAGAAATTCAACAAGTTCTACAAGAATAGAAGCAAAGAAAGAAACTCCAGCTCAAGATATGAACAGAAGCGTTCGTCAAGTCATGACCAAAATTGCTACAATTGTGGGAAGCCCGGACACTACTCAAATGAGTGCACGACTCCCTACCAAAGAAGAGAAGAGTCACCTCGAAGACGAAGCTCAAGGAATGAATCACCACATAGAGAGAAGGAGTAAAGATGATCGTTATGAACGAAGACACTCAAGGAGAAGTAGAGATTCGGAGAAGAAGGACAAGCACACCAAGATCTACACAAGAACAAAACATCAAGCTCATGTTGGTGAATGGGTTTCAGGCTCCGACTCCGACAACCACTCTGAGAGAAGCTATCACTCCAACTCCGACTATAGTCAAGATGAAGGTGTTGCCGGAATTGCTCTAGTGACTACCAACTCCTACGATCTATTTGATTCACCAAACGAAGGGAGTGGAAGTTGCTTCATGGCTAAAGGCCCCAAGGTATCACACCCCGAGTATCTTGATTTTGATAGTGATGAAGATGATTTACTTTGTGATGATGACTTGCTTTGTCATAAAACTAGTGATATTGATCAAAAGGAACTTGATAATTCTCATGCTAGTCAAGATAAGTCATTTGATGATAAGATGAAAATAGAACAACTAACTAAGGAACTAAACACTCTTAAGTTAGCTCATGAATCTACTCTTGAATATTATAGAGAGCTTGTGAGAACTCATGAGAAGCTACGCTTTGAGAAGCTCAACTTGGAGCAAGAGCATGAGTTTCTCAAAGCCATCAATGATGATCTCTGAAAGAAGACCTCGTCTTATCTAGCCAAACGACCACTCTTGTCTACTTTCATGCCTCAAGTTAAAACTAAGCAATCTAGTAAAAAAGGCAAGAAAGGTTCTTCATCTAGTAGCAACAATAAAAATGCTAAACCCAATGATGTTGCTTCTAGTAGTTCTGTTGATTCCACTAATGATGATTCTCTTAGCCAAGTCACACTTGAGCAAGAAAATGCTTTATTGAAAGGAATTATAGAAAAGGGTATCTACAGGAGTCTTGCCAGATGTAAGCAATTTGAGGCAATTGTACGTAAGCATGGAGGATACCGAAAGAATCATGGTGTTGGGTACTTCAACCCTAATGGAGTTGAGTGGGACGAAGGTCAATATCCTAAGCCCAAGTTTGTTCCTCAAAAGGAGAAGTATGAAAATACTCTTCCCAAGGGGACAAACACTCAAGATGACCTTCCACCACAAGACCACAAGCTCAAGGGCAAGAACAAGCTTCAAGAGGACATTGACTCATATGAAGATGAATCCCTAGCTTTGGTGGAGTGGGTTCCCAAGGCTACTTCAAGCTCAACTACTACAAAGGCTACTTCAACACCAACGATCCCCATCAACTTGATGTGGGTTCCCAAGAAGAAGAACTAGTAAGTTCTTGAGGGGTGACTCCGCCAATGAAATTCACTCACATTCATTATTGGCAAGAACTTTTTGCACTCAACACCAACTCAGTGCAATAGTTCAAGGAGTCACACATTCCCTCAAAGGTAAGCAAGGGACAAGGTAATCAACATATCAATGGACATTATAACACATGCTTTGCACTCCATGTCCATAGATATCCTTGTATTTGTCTCTTGTGTGTTGGGACTAACCCATGCAGGTGAGAGGAGTAAGGAAACAACAAGGATGCTCCCAACTCTTGGTGATCTTCATCAACATTGAGCATCCACAACTACCTCACCAATATGGAGTCTTCATCGACAAAACCCAAGGTTAGTTTATCCCTCTTATGGGGGGATGTCACATTAAGGGGGAGCTTTACTCTAATTCTTGAGTCGAAGCATCTCTTAGCATGTGACAACATTAAATGCTTTATGAAAAAGTGGTAACCCCACTTGTGCTTAAACGATGAGTATGACCTATGATCAAGTACTCCTACTTGGCTCCTAAGTCAAATACTCATATATAGATGACTTTGTCATCGCCCAAGTGCTTGTTAGATGCTAGAGTGTCGATGCATGTTTGTCATGATTTATTTTGACATTTTATTGTGTGAGCATGTTGGTCTGCATTTATTTTCTCATTCAACGACATCCAATTGCTGATATTTGGCTTTTGATTTATTTTTTTCCAATTGGATGGATAAGAATGCCTAGGACCACTCTTTAGCTATCTATGCTTTCTCACCTCATATTCCATTCATGCTGCATCACAAAATTTGAACAAGTGTTTTTCGATCCCTCTGTGTGTGGAGCACTCAGAGTTCTGTATCGACAAGGACTGACCATTAAAACCTCCCAAGTTCAACTCGGTGGAACCAACACCACAATCTCGGTCTCACTGATTGCCTAGGGTTGATCTGGTTTTCAATCTCGATAAAAACCGATTTCATATTCTCGGGTACACCGAGTTTCCCTGTCAGCTGACAGTTGTGGAACTCGGTGACACCAAAAACATAAAATCGGTATCACCGACAGTGAGGGGTATATATGCTGTGGACCCCGACATTTTGAAATTTTATCTTCAACGTCACGCCCTAGAACCCTAAGCTGCCGCCCCAAGACCCCTGGTCATCACCCTTGACTTCCCAAGCTCCTCGGCCGCTAGGAATCGCCGCCGTCGACATAATCTACACCAACGTCGATGTCGTAGAGGATCCGTGCCAAGCTAGGGTACGGATTCGATCTCTAATGCGCTCTCCATCCGATTCTTGCGCATTAGATTCTATATTATCATCTTTGAACCCTCTGCTTAGATATTCATCCATAGCACACTACAAAATCTCGAGTTAGATGGATTTTCTAGGGTTTTGTTGTCCGTCCGATACATCTCGGTGGCACGGAAACGAAAATATCGGTCTCATCGATATGCGTTTCTGAGAGGGCAAAAACTAACTCGGTGGAACCGAGTAGCTCTTTTCGGTACTACCGAAAAGGCTGCCAAGTTTTTGTTAACGAGTTGGTCAGTCTCGGTCTCACCAAAAAATTCTTTTCGGCTCAATCGATATGTATTTGATATATTGCAAAACTTTTGAAAACTCATTGCTCAATTTTCAAAATCCATCCTCATTTTGTGATGACGCATCTCCTTCTGCTCATCTACACTCTATTCACAGGGTCAGCATGTCAGGTTCAGAAGACAGTCGGAACAGGTCAGAGCAGAGAGCAAACATGAGTTCAGGCAAAAGCCCAGAGCCTAGTTCATTCTTAGATCCAGGCACCCCCAGCTCTCATGGGTTTCCCAAGGCTTCCACTAGAACCAGGAAGAGGTTGAACTCTGATGAAGAGGATTCAGACTTTGTGCCTGAGGAGATTCTTGCTAAGAAGCAAGAGAAGGCTGCCAAGAAAGCTGCAACTGAAGCTACTTCCTCAAGAAGGGTTGTCAGCAAAATATATGCACCAGCTTCTACCTTCAAGGTTCATGAGACTGCCAGAGCAGCAATGTCTATTGAGATCCCCAAGAGAGCTATGCCCAAGAAGGCAGGAGAGAAAAAGGTCAGGAAGAGGATCATTCAAGTGACTGGCAGGCCTACCTCCATGTTTGAGGATCCTGAAGAAGCTGCTGCTGAAGAAGAAGAGGAGGTTGAGCTAGCTACAAAGGCTCCTCCCAAGAAGAAGGAAAATAAGTTGATGTCTGATGCTATGTCTAAGACCAGCACATCCAAGTAGGCTGCTGAGAAGCCCAAGAGGACAACTAGGCAGATTCCAGCTTCTGAGAAGAACAAAGGAACCGCTTCTAGAGTTGATGATGTGGATGACTTGACAACACTGATGAAGCTCAGACCACACCTCCCAGTTCATAATGCCAGCTACCCACTAGCTGAGGACATGAAGAAGAGGAAGGAATCGGGACTAAGGGCATGGAGAGCTATTGATCCTTATGCCCAGAGGAAGAAAATAGTTGTGGACTACAGGTTCTATACCAGAGAGCAACAGGATTTCTATGAGATTGTGCTCTTTGACAAGAGTCCAGCTATCAGCGATATGCGATACGTTGATTGGAAGTACATCAAGGAGAGTGAGGACTACTTTCCAAGTGTCCAGGACAACTTCCATTGCATAGGTTTAGATGAGTTCATTGGCAGAGAATTCACGGCATGGAATGATGAGATGATCATGCAGTTCTACTCCACTGCACACTTCTACGGAGATGGTAGAATTGTGTGGATGACTGAAGGTGCAAGATATGAATCAACAGTGGAAGAATTGTTGGGAGACGTAGTAGTAAATCAAAAATTTTCCTACGCGTTCACCAAGATCCATCTATGGAGAAACCAGCAACGAGCAAGGGGAGAGTGGATCTTCATACCTTTGAAGATCGCTAAGCGGAAGCGTTACAAGAACGCGGTTGATGGAGTCGTACTCGCAGCGATTCAGATCGCGGTAGATCCGATCAAGTGCCGAACGGACGGCACCTCCGCGTTCAACACACGTGCAGCCCGGTGACGTCTCCAACACCTTGATCCAGCAAGGAGGAAGGAGAGGTTGGGGAAGGGCTCCAACAGCAGCACGACGGCGTGGTGGTGGTGGAGTAGCAAGGTATTCCGACAGGGCTTCACCTAAGCGCTGCGGAGGAGGAAGAAGAGAGGTAGGGCTTTGCCGTGAGAGAGAGAGAGATCAAATCTTAACTCAAAACATCCAAAACCTCAAGTATATATAGGAGGAGGGACGTGGAAGGGCTGGCTTGGCCCCTCCTCCAAGGAGGAGAGGGTCGGCCGAATTAAAGGGAGAGTCCACCTCCCATAAGGGAGGTGGATCTCCTCCTTTTAAATCCCTTTTGCCTTATCTCCTTATCTCCAGCCACATGGGCCCACATAGATGGTCTTGGCCGACCCAATATGGGCTGGCACACCTCCTCTAAGGGCCCATGAGGTCCTTTGGTCGTCACACCCCTCTCGGGGGTCCTCCGGCACCCTCCCGGCACTCCCGGTACACTACCGATGAGCCCGAAAACTTTCCGGTGACCAAAACTGGACTTCCTATATATCAATCTTTACCTCCGGACCATTCCGGAGCTCCTCGTGACGTCCGGGATCTCATCCGGGACTCCGAACAACCTTCGGTAATCACGTATACCATTTCCCTATAACCCTAGCGTCATCGAACCTTAAGTGTGTAGACCCTACGGGTTCGGGAGACACGTAGACATGACCGAGACACCTCTCCGGCCAATAACCAACAGCGGGATCTGGATACCCATGTTGGCTCCCACGTACTCCACGATGATCTCATCGGATGAACCACGATGTCGGGGATTCAATCAATCCCGTATACAATTCCCTTTGTCTATCGGTATGGTACTTGCCCGAGATTCGATCGTCGGTATCCCCATACCTTGTTCAATCTCGTTACCGGCAAGTCTCTTTACTCGTTCCGTAATACATCATCCCGTGACTAACTCCTTAGTCACATTGAGCTCATAATGATGATGTCTTACCGAGTGGGCCCAGAGATACCTCTCCGTCACACGGAGTGACAAATCCCAGTCTCGATTCGTGTCAACCCAACAGACACTTTCGGAGATACCCGTAGCGTACCTTTATAGCCACCCAGTTACGTTGTGACGTTTGGCACACCCAAAGTATTCCTACGGTATCCGGGAGTTACACAATCTCATGGTCTAAGGAAATGACACTTGACATTGAAAAGCTTTAGCAAACGAACTACACGATCTTTGTGCTATGCTTAGGATTGGGTCTTGTCCATCACATCATTCTCCTAATGATGTGATCCCGTTATCAATGACATCCAATGTCCATGGCCATGAAACCGTGACCATCTATTGATCAACGAGCTAGCCAACTAGAGGCTTACTAGGGACATGTTGTGGTCTATGTATTCACACATGTATTATGGTTTCCGGTTAACACAATTATAGCATGAACAATAGACAATTATCATGAACAAGGAAATACAATAATAACCATTTTATTATTGCCTCTAGGGCATATTTCCAACAGTCTCCCACTTGCACTAGAGTCAATAATCTAGTTCACATCACCATGTGATTAACACTTACATCACCATGTGATCATATCATCATGTGATTAACACCCAATAAGTTCCGGGGTTTGTTCATGTTCTGCTCGTGAAAGAGGTTTTTAGTCAATGGGTCTGCGACATTCAGATCCGTGTGTACCCTGCAAACTTTCCATGTCATATTTGTAGATACTACTCCCACGCTCCACTTGGAGCTATTCCAAATGGCTGCTCCACTATACGTAGCCAGATTTCTACTAAGAGTCATCCGGATTGGAGTTAAAGCTTGCATCATCGTAACCCTTTACGATGAACTCTTTATCACCTCCATAATCGAGAAATATTTCCTTAGTTTTCAAGTTACTAAGGATAACTTTGACCATTGTCCAGTGATCCACTCTTGGATTACTCTTGTACCCCTTGACAGACTCATGGCAAGGCACACACAAGTGCGGTACACAGCATGGCATACTATATAGAGCCTATGGCTAAAGCATAGGAGATGACACTCATCTTTTCTTTATCTTCTGCCGTGGTCGGGTATTGAGTCTTACTCAATTTCACACCTTACAATACAGTCAAGAACTCCTTCTTTGACCCATCTATTTTGAACTCCTCCAAAACTTGTCAAGGTATGTCTTCGTCGAAAAAACTTATCAAGCGAATTGATCTATCCCTATAGATCTTGATGCTCAATAAAATAGTAGCATTATCTGGGTCTTCCTTTGAAAAAAAACTCTTTTCAAACAACCCTTCATGCTCTTCCAGAAATTCTACATCATTTCCGATCAATAATATGTCAACTACATATTCTTATAAGAAATTCCATAGTGCTCCCACTCACTTTCTTGCAAATAAAAGTTTCTCATAACTTTGTATAAACTTAAACACTTTGATCACCTCATCAAAGCATATATTCCAACTCCGAGATTCTTGCTCCAGTCCATAGAAGGATCGCTGGAGTTTGCATATTATTAGCATCCTTAGGATTGACAAAACCTTCTGGTTGTATCACATACAACTCTTCCTCACAGAAACCATTACGGAAACCTTGTTTTGTCATCCATCTGCCAGATTTCCTAATCGAAAAATGCAGCAACTGCTAACAAAATTTTAATAGACTTTTAGCATCGCTACAGATGAGACAATCTCATCGCAGTCAACTCTTTGAACTTGGCGGAAACTTCTTTGCGACAAGTCGAGCTTTATAAACGGTGACAATTCACCATTAGCGTCTATGTTCATCTCAAAGGTCCATTTGTACTCAACGACCCGCCATTCAACAGGCAAGTCTACCAAAGTCCATACTTGGTTTTCATACATGGATCCTTTCTCGGATTTCATGGCTCCTAGCCATTTGTTGGAATCCGGGCCCACCATCGCTTCTCCATAGTTCGTAGGTTCATCGTTGTCCAACAACATGATTTCCAAGACAGGGTTGTCGTACTACTCAGGAGCAGTACGCGTCCTTGTCGACCTACGAGGTTCGATAGTGACTTGATCCGAAGCTTCATGATCATCATCATTAACTTCCTTTTCAACTGAGTAGGCTCTACAGAAACATCTTTCTGTGTTGCGCTATTCTCTGGTTGAAACAAAGGTTCAACAACCTTATCAAGTTCTATCTTCCTCCCACTCAATTCTTTCGAGAGAAACTCTTTCTCAAGAAAGGACCCGTTCTTAGCAACAAACACCTTTTGCGCTTGGATCTGAGATAGAAGGTATACCCAATGTCTCATTAGGGTATTCTATGAAGATGCATTTGTCTGCTTTGAGTTCGAGCTCGCTAGGTGAAAAACCCATCTTCACATAAGCGTCGCAGCCCCAAACATTAAGAAATGACAGCTTAGGCTTCTGTCAAACGATAATTCTCATGGTGTCATCTCAACAGACTTAGATGGTGCCCTATTAAAGTGAATGGATTTGTCTTTAATGCATAACCCCATAACGATAGTTGTAAAACGATAAGAGACATCATAGTACTCACTATATCTAATAGAGCACGACTACGACGTTCGAACACACCATCACACTATGGTGTTCCAGGAGGCGTGAGCTGTGAAACAATTTCCACATTGTCTAAAATTGCATACCAAACTCGTAACTTAGATATTCACCTCCATGATCATATCATAGACATTTATCTTCTTGTCACGATGATCTTTAACTTCACTCTGAAACTCCTTGAACCTTTCAAACATTTCAGATTCGTGTTTCATTAAGTAAATATCCCCATATTTACTCAAATCATCAGTGAAGGTAAAGAAAAACAACGATATCCACTGTGTGTTTCAACACTCATTGGACCACATACATCAACATGTATTAATTCCAATAAGCCACTTGCCCGCTCCATCATATTGGATGACGGGGTCTCAGTCATCTTGCCCAAGAGGCATGGCTCGCATGTCTCAACCGATTCGAAATCGAGTGAGTCAAAAAACATCCATCATCATGGAGTTTCTTCATGCGATTTATACCAATATGACATTACGTGGCAGTGCCACAAGCATGTGGTACTATCATTATTAACTTTGTATCTTTTGGTACCAATGTTATGAATATGTGTACTACTATGATCATGATTCGATAAACCATTTCGAGTGGGTGCATGACCATTGAAGGCATTATCCATGTAAACAGAATAACCATTATTCTCTAACTTATATGAATAACCGTATCGCACTAATCATGATCTAATCACGTTCATGCTCAACGCAAACACCAAATAACATTTATTTAGGTTTATCACAAATCCTGAAGGTAGAGAGAGCGTGCGATGGTGATCACATCAATCTTGGAAATACTTCCAACACACATCGTCACCTTTCACCTAGCTAGTCTCCATTTACTCCGTAGCTTTTATTTCGAGTTGCTAACACTTAGCAACCGAACCGGTATCCAATACCCAGGTGCTACTAGGAGTACCAGCAAGGTACACATCACTAACATGTATATCAAATATACTTCCATTGACATTACCAGCCTTCTTATCTACCAAGCATCTAGGGGTTTTCCGCTTCAGCGAACATTCTCCTCATAACAGAAGCACTTAGTCTCGGGTTCGGGCTCAACCTTGGGTTTCTTCACTAGAGCAACAACTGGCTTGCCATTCCTGAAGTTTTCCCTTCTTGCCCTTGCCCCTTTTGAAACTAGTGGTTTAACTTAACCATCAACACTTGATGCTCCTTCTTGATTTCTACCTTCGTGGTGTCAAACATCACGAACAACTCAGGGATCATCTTATCCATCCCTGGCATGTTATAGTTCATCACGAAGCTCTAGTAGCTTGGTGGCAGTGACTTGGAGAACTCCATTAATCACTATCTCATCTGGAAGATTAACTCCCACTTGATTCAAGTGATTGTAGCACCCAGACAATCTGAGCACACGGTCAGCGATTGAGCTATTCTCCTTTATCTTGCAGACAAAGAATCTTGTTGGAGGTCTCATACCTCTCAACATAGGCACGAGCCTGAGATCACAATCTCAGCTCCTAGAACATCTCATATGTTCCGTGACGTTCAAAACGTTTTGGAGCCTCAATTCTAAGCCGTAATGCATGACGCATTGAACTATCATGTAGTCACCAAAAAGTGCCTGTCATATGTTCACAACATCTACAGACAACGCTTGAGGGAGTGGTGCAGTTAGCGGTACATCAAAAACATAAGCTTTCTGTGCAGCAATGAGGACAATCCTCAGATCACGGACTCAGTCCGCATTATTGCTACCATCAACTTTCAACTTACTTTTCTCTAGGATTGTATCAATAAAACTGTGGAGCTACAGCGCGAGCTATCTACGACATAATTTGCAAGGACATTTTTAGACTAAGTTCATGATAATTAAGTTCATTTAATAAAATTATTAATGAACTCCCACTTAGATAGACATCTCTCTAGTCTTCCAAGTGATACATGATCCATGTCAACTAGCCCGTGTCCGATCATCACGTGAGACGGACTAGTCATCCATGGTGAACATCTCTATGTTGATCGTATCTTCTATACGACTCATGTTCGACCTTTCGGTCCTCCGTGTTCCGAGGCCATGTCTGTACATGCTAGGCTCGTCAAGTCAACCTAAGTGTTTCGCATGTGTAAATCTGGCTTACACCCGTTTATGATTGACACGCAGGTCATACAATAAATAAGACAACTCCTATGGCTCCTGCCGGTTGTCATAATCATCGACATGCAAGTCGTGAATCCTATTACAAGAACATGATCAATTCATACATCACAATGCATCACATCACATCCTTTGGCCATATCACATCACAAGGCACATGCTGCAAAAACAAGTTAGACGTCCTCTAATTTGTAGTTGCAAGTTTTTACGTGGCTGCTATAGGTTACTAGCAAGAACGTTTCTTACCTACGTCAACACCACAACGTGATTTGCCAATTGCTATTTACCCTTCATAAGGACCCTTTTCATCGAATCCGATCCGACTAAGGTAGGAGAGACAGACACCCGCTAGCCACCTTATGCATCTAGTGCATGTCAGGCGGTGGAACCGGTCTCACGTAAGCGTACGTGTAAAGTTGGTCCGGGCCGCTTCATCCCACAATACCGCCGAATCAAGATAAGACTAGTAGCGGCAAGCAAATTAACAAACTCGACGCCCACAACTGCTTTGTGTTCTACTCGTGCATAGATTCTACGCATAGACCTAGCTCATGATGCCACTGTTGGGAGACGTAGTAGTAAATCAAAAATTTTCCTACGCGTTCACCAAGATCCATCTATGGAGAAACCAGCAACGAGCAAGGGGAGAGTGGATCTTCATACCTTTGAAGATCGCTAAGCGGAAGCGTTACAAGAACGCGGTTGATGGAGTCGTACTCGCAGCGATTCAGATCGCGGTAGATCCGATCAAGTGCCGAACGGACGGCACCTCCGCGTTCAACACACGTGCAGCCCGGTGACGTCTCCAACACCTTGATCCAGCAAGGAGGAAGGAGAGGTTGGGGAAGGGCTCCAACAGCAGCACGACGGCGTGGTGGTGGTGGAGTAGCAAGGTATTCCGACAGGGCTTCGCCTAAGCGCTGCGGAGGAGGAAGAAGAGAGGTAGGGCTTTGCCGTGAGAGAGAGAGATCAAATCTTAACTCAAAACATCCAAAACCTCAAGTATATATAGGAGGAGGGACGTGGAAGGGCTGGCTTGGCCCCTCCTCCAAGGAGGAGAGGGTCGGCCGAATTAAAGGGAGAATCCACCTCCCATAAGGGAGGTGGATCTCCTCCTTTTAAATCCCTTTTGCCTTATCTCCTTATCTCCAGCCACATGGGCCCACATAGATGGTCTTGGCCGACCCAATATGGGCTGGCACACCTCCTCTAAGGGCCCATGAGGTCCTTTGGTCGTCACACCCCTCTCGGGGGTCCTCCGGCACCCTCCCGGCACTCCCGGTACACTACCGATGAGCCCGAAAACTTTCCGGTGACCAAAACTGGACTTCCTATATATCAATCTTTACCTCCGGACCATTCCGGAGCTCCTCGTGACGTCCGGGATCTCATCCGGGACTCCGAACAACCTTCGGTAATCACGTATACCATTTCCCTATAACCCTAGCGTCATCGAACCTTAAGTGTGTAGACCCTACGGGTTCGGGAGACACGTAGACATGACCGAGACACCTCTCCGGCCAATAACCAACAGCGGGATCTGGATAACCATGTTGGCTCCCACGTACTCCACGATGATCTCATCGGATGAACCACGATGTCGGGGATTCAATCAATCCCGTATACAATTCCCTTTGTCTATCGGTATGGTACTTGCCCGAGATTCGATCGTCGGTATCCCCATACCTTGTTCAATCTCGTTACCGGCAAGTCTCTTTACTCGTTCCGTAATACATCATCCCGTGACTAACTCCTTAGTCACATTGAGCTCATAATGATGATGTCTTACCGAGTGGGCCCAGAGATACCTCTCCGTCACACGGAGTGACAAATCCCAGTCTCGATTCGTGTCAACCCAACAGACACTTTCGGAGATACCCGTAGCGTACCTTTATAGCCACCCAGTTACGTTGTGACGTTTGGCACACCCAAAGTATTCCTACGGTATCCGGGAGTTACACAATCTCATGGTCTAAGGAAATGACACTTGACATTGAAAAGCTTTAGCAAACGAACTACACGATCTTTGTGCTATGCTTAGGATTGGGTCTTGTCCATCACATCATTCTCCTAATGATGTGATCCCGTTATCAATGACATCCAATGTCCATGGCCATGAAACCGTGACCATCTATTGATCAACGAGCTAGCCAACTAGAGGCTTACTAGGGACATGTTGTGGTCTATGTATTCACACATGTATTATGGTTTCCGGTTAACACAATTATAGCATGAACAATAGACAATTATCATGAACAAGGAAATACAATAATAACCATTTTATTATTGCCTCTAGGGCATATTTCCAACAAGAATGGGCTAAGATCTTAGGAGTTCCTGAAGCATAGGATGGTGACCTGGATGTCTACTCAGAATCTAAGGCTAGTCACAATGCTATGGCCAATATGTACAAGGAGATCCCTGCTGACAAAGTGAAGTCTCACCAGCTAGGGTCTATTTACTTTCTCCAGGCTAGCCTACGCATCATCAACACCATTCTGAGGCATACCCTGATGCCCAAGTCCGGAGATGACAAGATGATCCGAGGCCACTCCATCAACTTGTTGATCCACCTTGACACTCACACCAGGATTAGAGTCATGGACTTGATTGTAGAGACAATCAAGAGGGTTGCTGCTGATCAGAAGCGCTCATGCTGTTATGCACCCTACATACAGATGCTCATAAACTCAAGACTGGAGAAGCACATCTTTGCCCTAGATCACCCACATTTTCCCCTACAGCCAGATCTCGAGGACAATGTTGTGGTGATGGATGTTGATCATCCCACTTCAGCTATAGCTCAGGCAGAGGCAGAGGCAGCAAGAGCCACTAGTGCTCAAGCCCCTCGATCCAGGAGCGAGCAAATGGATCTGTTGATATCATCAGTTCAGGGCATGCAAAAGGACATTAAGGGGATTCTGGACAACCGGAACAGTCTTGTCAGGATCTTTGAGACCAGAATCATGACCCTTATTGATAAGGTGGACGGGCTGACGAAGATAGTCACAGAACTTCAGCATGAAGTTGACTCCATGCAGATCCCTCGGGTCTCTTCTACTTCAGATGAGGATGAGGATGAGGAGGAGGATGATTCACCTCTAGGGCCAGGCACTCAGTTCACTACTTAGGCCAGGTCAGCCACAGTGCCAGCTCCATCAGCTCCATCAACTTCAGCTCCACCAATGACCACTCCAGCTCCATCCACGACGTGTGCAGAAATCTTCGCCAATGCTGTCATCTCGACTCCTTCATCAACAACCGGAGGAGATATGCCCAAGAACATTTAGATATATGCCTTTGAACTTTTTGGTAACTTGTTGCCAAAGGGGGAGAAGTGTATATAGATCTTTAGGCTTCGAGCGAGAGAGCGATTTGGTTTTTATTGCTTTTCAAAAAACATTTGGTTCTTTTGGTTTGATGTGAGATACATGTGTGTTATGCTACTATGTTATGGGTGATGCTACTATTTCCTATCATCTTAATGCTCGTGAGATGATTATTCACCTTTGTTTGATTGTGTTGTGCGTTTTTATTCATTCTAATTATTCTCACACACCACCAAGTGGTATGTGACATGGAAGAAGTGCCCCATATACCTAATCGATTGTGCATTTGCATTCAAACGCAAATTCAAAATAATGCACAAATTTAGGGGGAGCTCTTGCTTATCACATACTTCTCAAAGCGACGATTAATTTCATTGATTTTATCATATGTCGAAGCTTTGATCTATATGTTGTCATCAATTACCAAAAGGGGGGAGATTGAAAGCACATTTGCTCCCTTGGTGGTTTTGGTAATTAATAACAACATATAAGTCATTGAACTAATGTTTCCACCAAGTATATTTCAGGAAATGTTCAATGAGAGGATTGGCAAAAGGAGATTGTGGAAAAACCCCAAGATGCAAGGAAATAGGTTGGCCAAGCTTCAAGCAAGAGGACTCTACATTTTATATTTGTGAGAAATCACTTTGAGTCATAGGAAAGCCAATACTATTAAAAGGGGGTAAAGTTTTGTTGGTGAAAAATATGCTCAAACGTGCACAAGTGATAGTCGCCAAAAACATCCACAAAATCTCCCACCAAAGTCTGTTCTATACCCAACACTTAAAAACGGTGCAACCAACTTTCCCACTTTGGTGCCACCGCTTCCAGAACCTAGACAGACTCTGCCAAACCCTAGCCACTTCGGTGCAACCGATTCCATATCGGTGCCACCGAGTTTAGGTTGCGAACTTTCTGTTACGCAAACTCACATTTTCTGTCCCACCAAGAATGTTGGATCGGCGTCACCGAGATTGGAAATTTGACCATTGGTCACCTTATCGGTGCAACCGAGAATTGTATATCGGTCCCTCCGAGATTTGAAAGTTGCCACCTTTCGGTCACTTTGGTACCACCGAGATTAACCCATCGGTGTCACCGAGTTAGTCATTTTGTGTGTAACGGTTGGATTTTTGGGGATGCCTATATATACCCCTTCACCACCACTTGCTCGACAGAGAAGCACTCAGGACTATTCCATACCTATCCTATCAGATTTTCTGAGAGAGAACCACCTACCCTTGTGTTGAGGTCAAGATCTTCCACTCCAATCATATGGATCTTGATTTCTAGCCTCCCCACCACCAATCCCATCTCTTCT
Source organism: Hordeum marinum (assembly GCA_022496015.1). NCBI lineage: Eukaryota > Viridiplantae > Streptophyta > Magnoliopsida > Poales > Poaceae > Hordeum > Hordeum marinum. The sequence goes on along the minus strand of CM039674.1, from coordinate 423,986,133 downwards.
ACCAAGCCAAACCTGTGAGAGAGAGATTGTGTGTTGAGGAGTCTATCATCTTGAAGCATAAGAGCAAGGAGTTCATCGTCATTATCGAGCCTATTACCTTTTGAAGGGTGGTGCCTCCTAGATTGGTTAGGTGTCGCTTGGGAGCCTCCTATTGGAAATATGCCCTAGAGGCAATAATAAAATGGTATTATTGTATTTCGTTGTTCATGATAATTGTCTATTGTTCATGCTATAATTGTGTTAACCGGAAACCATAATGCATGTGTGAATACATAGACCACAACATGTGCCTAGTGAGCCTCTAGTTGGCTAGCTCGTTGATCAATAGATGGTCATGGTTTCATGACCATGGACATTGGATGTCATTGATAACGGGATCACATCATTAGGAGAATGATGTGATGGACAAGACCCAATCCTAAGCATAGCACAAGATCGTGTAGTTCGTCTACTAAAGCTTTTCCAATGTCAAGTATTGTTTCCTTAGACCATGAGATTCTGCAACTCCCGGATACTGTAGGAATGCTTTGGGTGTGCCAAACGTCACAACATAACTGGGTGGGTATAAAGGTGCACTACGGGTATCTCCGAAAGTGTCTGTTGGGTTGGTACGAATCAAGACTGGGATTTGTCACTCTGTGTGACGTAGAGGTATTTCTGGGCCCACTCGGTAAGACATCATCATAATGAGCTCAATGTGACTAAGGAGTTAGCCACGGGATGATGTGTTATGGAACGAGTAAAGAGACTTGCGGGTAACGAGATTGAACAAGGTATAGGGATACCGACGATCGAATCTCGGGCAAGTATCATACCAGTAGACAAAGGGAATTGCATGCGGGATTGATTGAATCCCCGACATCGTGGTTCATCCGATGAGATCATCGTGGAGCATGTGGGAGCCAACATGGGTATCCAGATCCCGCTGTTGGTTATTGATCGGAGAGGTGTCTCGGTCATGTCTACGTGTCTCCCGAACCCGTAGGGTCTACACACTTAAGGTTCGATGACGCTAGGGTTATAGGGAAATAGTGTATGTGGTTACCGAAGGTTGTTCGGAGTCCCGGATGAGATCCCGGACGTCATGAGGAGCTCCGGAATGGTCCGGAGGTAAAGATTCATATATAGGAAGTGAGGTTTCGGTCACCGGCAATGTTTCGGGCGTCACCGGTAGTGTACCGGGACCACCGGAAGGGTTCCGGGGGTCCACTGGAGGGGCCACGGGCCCCGGAAGGTTTCGTGGGCCAAGAGTGGGAGGGAACCAGCCCCTAGGTGGGCTAGTGCGCCTCCCAGCCCAGCCCAAGGTGCAGAAAGGGGTGGAGGGGGCAAACCCTATGCGTGGATGGGCCCAGGGCCCACCCTAGGGCGCCGCTCCTCCTCCCACCTTGGCCGCCGGCCCTCCCATCTAGGGCTGCCGCACCCTCTAGGGTGGGAACCCTAGATGGGGTGCCTCCTCCTCCTTCCCCCTATATATATGTGGGGTTTTGGAGGGCTGCAACACACAAGTTTCTTCCTCTCTCGATGCAGCCCTACTCCTCCCTCTCCTCGTTCTCCATAGTGCTTGGCGAAGCCCTGCCGGAGACCATGCAGCTCCACAGTCACCATGCCATTGTGTTCCCGGAGCTCTCCCTCAACCTCTCCTTCCTCCTTGCTGGATCAAGGCGTAGGAGACGTCACCGGGTTGCACGTGTGTTGAACGCGGAGGCGCCATTGTTCGGTGCTAAGATCGGAGTCCACCGTGATCTGAATCGCTACGAGTACGACTCCACCAACCGCGTTCTTGTAACGCTTCTGCTTAGCGATCTTCAAAGGTATGAAGATTCAATCTCTCCCCACTCATTGCTGGTTTCTCCATAGATATATCTTGGTGATCGTAGGAATTTTTTTGATTTACTACAACGTCTCCCAACACCTCCTACTTCGTGTTGTGGAGTGAACCAAGAAGTTTGTAAGGGCAAGGAGATCACCTACTTCGTGAAGATCTACCGACAGTGAGGCTAGTCCTTCGTGGACGGAAGCCGTTATGGAATAGTCAAGGTTGCTACTTCATGGACCCTTTTCGGTGGAGCCCTCCGTGGACTTTCGCGACCGTTACCCCTCATGGGTTGAAGACTCCATAAACGTGGATGTACGACAGCGCCACCTATCGAAACCACGGGAAAAATCATCGTCTCTACAATTGTGTTTGATCTTCCTACCCTATCCCTTCTATACATGCTTGTTGTTACTTTCCGCTGCTATATACTCTTAGACTTGCATGTGTACGGTGTACTTGACTTGCCATGAAACACTAAAAACTGTCAACCCTAAAACATGGCATAGGCAAAACTTTTAATTGGTCAAGTAGTCTAATCACCCCCCTCTAGACCTACTTTCGGTCCTACGCGATGGATTCGATTTCCCCCTCCGGGAGGGAAGTTTCCCCGACAGAACAGCCCTGTTGGAGCTCTAGATTGATTATGTCCAAGTTCCGCCTCGAGATGGTAGTGCTTCGTCCTGAAAGCTCTCTTATAATTCTCTACAAATTTTCAGGACTTTTGGAGTTGTGCAGAATAGCTATCTCAGATTTGCTCCTTTTTCCAGTCCAGAATACCAGTTGTCGGCATTCTCCCTCTTCATGTAAACCTTGTAAAATAAGAGAGAAAAGGCATAAGTTTTGTACCATAATGTGTAATAACAGCCCATAATGCAATAAATATCAACATAAAAGCATTATGCAAAATGGACGTATCAACTCCCCCAAGCTTAGACCTCGCTTGCCCTAGAGCGAAAGCCGAGATTGATAAATTTGTCCACATGTTTAGAGATAGAGATGTCGATAAAATACAATACGAACATGAGGGCATCATGAACATCTTTAGAACAGCAATACTTATTGTGTAATATTTCTTATGCTAGAGTAACAATCCATTCACAAGATAAAGTATGAACCAAGAACTCTATTGACAACCAACAAACTATGATCTTAGTCATTGAAGCAATTGGCAATTTATCATAACATCAGAAACAGTCAATATACGAGCTTGAAAAGCAAACACACATACTCAATCAGCTTTTAATCTTTCACAATTGCTAACACTCACGCGGTACCCATGAGCTCAAAGCTTCAATCGGACACAGACAAAGATAGGGGCTTATAGTTTTGCCTCCCAACTATTCACCTCAAGGGTGATGTCAATAATAATAACTCATGACCACCCACATCCGAGTGGATATATGCGTCTAGATCATTCCCCAACACATAATGCTTGCCAAGAGAGAGACGAAATATAGGATGTGGTGAGGATCACCATGACTCTTGAATAAAGGTAAGTACTTAAAAGTAAAAGTAACAGATAGGCCCTTCGTAGAGGGAAGCAGAGGTTGTCATGCGCTTTTTGTTTTGGGATGCGCAAACCCTTAGTGCAAAGGAACGTCACGTTGTATTGCCCTTTGTGATATCAACCTTTATTATGCAGTCCGTCGCTTTTATTTCTTTACTATCACAAGTTTGTCAAACACTTATTTCCCTTACAATAAAAGATCACACATATTTAGGAGAAATTTTTATTGCCTTTTGCACCGATGAAAACTTACTTGAAGGATCTTATTCAATCCATAGGTAGGTATGGTGGACTCACATGGCAAAACTGGGTTGAGGTGTTGGGATGCACGAGTAGTGTCTCTACTTGGTGCGGAAGTTTTGGCTAATATGAGGTGGAAGCAAGCACTACATGTTGGAGGATCTAAAACCATAACTTTTATCTGGAGGCAAGCAAACATAACCCATTATGCTGTCTTCCTTATCCAACGTCAACTCCTGGGCATGTAATATTTTAATGAGTGGTCACAATCATAAAAGATGTCCAAGATAATATATCTATATGTGAATCTCTCTTTATTTATCACATCCTTTTCAATTGCACCAATGATCAATTACTATGTTTGTTAACTCCCAACAAAATTCAATCGACACACTTTTTATTCGTGAAGTCATCACTCCCCATAAGATCATTATGTATACTCTTTGCTTTTATTCTATTATTCTTTATTCATTACCCTCAAGAGCATAGTAATCTAGCAAAGCCCTCACATCAAAACTACTTTTTATTATATAACTCTCGAACTTGCTTACATAAGGGGAGCAAAAAGCAAAAACTAAAAGGGTAGATCATACTAAAGTTTTATTCTACTAAATCAAAAGAAAATCAAAAAGGATTGAACTAAGAAAAACAAGAGAAAGAAAAAAGAAAAAGGTGTGATGGTGATACGATACTGGGGCACCTCCCCCAAGCTTGGCACAAGCCAAGGGGAGTGCCCATACCCATGTGTTTAGATGTCCTTCTTCGGGGGTGATGGTGGTGGAGTTGTTGATAAGGTTGGAAGCTTGTCCAGTTTTCTCTTAAGCATAAAATTTTCTTCCCTCGGGTCATCTACTTCCTGATCGAGCTTCAATATCCATTGACATAATTCTTCCTTGCTCTCCTGCTGAAAACGAGAAGGGATAAATAGAACTTTGGGTTTTCTTCTTGTGTTTGTGAGGCTTGATTTCCTAAACTCCACATGCATATCTCCCAGTTGAGGTATAGGAGTCTCCTCTTCATCTGAGCTTTCCTCCCCATACTTGTCCTCTTGTTCCTCCTCCAAGAATAATCCATAAGGATCCAGGTCCCCATAGAGCTTGGGGTTGGCAAGAAAATGCAATGTATAGCTCTCCCCATCGAACTCCTGGGACGACATCTTGCTCTAAATCTGCTGTAGGAACAACTCAAAATAAAAATAGGAGCTATTGTCATGATACGAAAGTGCAAACCTTCGGGAGATTATACAATGAATTTTTGCCGACCCGAAGGAGTGCACCACAAGAAAACAGAGTCTGGAGGGTGCACGAGGTGGTGGCAAGCCCCCTAGGCACGGTCAGGGGGTGGCCGCGCCTAGCAGGCTTGTCACCTCCTCGTGCGTCTTTCGGACTACTTTTGATTTTCCTAATTTTTTAAATATTCCAAAACTAAGTAAATTGCTATTGGGAAAGTTTTGGAGTCGGTTTACTTACCGTACCACATACCTATTCCTTTTCGGAGTCTGAAACGTTCCGGTAGGTCTCCCTAATATACTCTTCCAGAGTTATGGTATTGATAACATTGGTTTCAACATTTGTGGAAGTACCTGAGATATAATGTTTGATTCTTTGCCCATTTACCACCTTCAGATTTGTGCCTTTGGCATTGTTGATCTTGATGGCACCGGAACGATATACTTCCTCGACAATGTAAGGCCCTTCCCATTTAGAGAGAAGTTTTCCTGCAAAAAATCTTAACCAAGAATTGTATAGCAAGACATGATCACCTACATTGAATTCACACTTTTGTATCCTTTTATCATGCCATCTCTTAACTTTCTCTTTAAACAACTTGGCATTCTCATAGGCCTAGGTTCTCCATTCATCAAGTGAGCTAATGTCAAATAGCCTCTTCTCTCCAGCAAGTTCGAAATCATAGTTGAGCTCTTTGATTGCCTAGTAAGCTTTATGCTCTAGCTCTAGAGGTAAGAGACATGCTTTACCATAAACCATTTTATACGGAGACATACCCATAGGGTTCTTGTAAAAAGTTCTATAAGTCCATAATGTTAGGGAACGTTGCATGGGAAACAAAAAAATTCCTATGCACAAGCAAGATCTATCCACGGTGATGATCATCTACGAGAGGGAGAGTGGATCTATGTACCCTTGTAGATCGCTAAGCGGGAAGCGTTAAGAAACGCGGTTGATGTAGTCGAACGTCTTCGCGATCCAAATCGCCGAGCGTCCCGCGATCCAATCACGATCCGTCCCGATCTAGCGCCAAATGGACGGCACCTCCGCGTTCAGCACACGTATAGCTTGATGACGATCTCCGCCTTCTTGATCCAGCAAGAGGGAGTGGAGAGGTAGACGAGTTCTCCAGCAGCGCGATGGCGTTGCGAAGATGGTGGTGGATCAATTCCAGCAGGGCTTCGCCGCTAAAACCGATCTAGAGGAGAAACTATGAACTAGAGGAGAGGCAGGACGTAGCTTAGGGTTTCTTGATGTGTCCCAAGTGCTAGCATCGCCCCTCTATTTATATGCTGAGCCCTGGGGTCAAAACTTGGAGAAAAATCCTCCTCAAGGTCGGTTTGCCCGCAAGGCAAGAGTCCTTCTCGGACTCCAGGACCAGATGCCAAGGACCCCGACGTCTGGCCCCAGACGCTAGGGTCCCTGGCGTCTGGCCCCTGGCCTCCGCAAAACAGCTTTTGCACCTTCCTAAAGCCTCATGGGCTTTACCACTTGGCCCAAATAAAGTGTTCATGTATCACTAACATTTCGGGAAACATCCGAAACTATTTCCGGTGAATTTCGGAACCCTTCTGGAGACCAAACAATATTATCCCTTATATCAATCTTTACCTCTGGACCATTCCGGAGCTCCTCGTGGCATCTGGGATATCATCCGGGACTTCGAACAACCTTCGATCACCACCATACATAACTCTATACTATCGAAACGTCACCGAACCTTAAGTGTGCAGACCATGCGGGTTCGAGAACTATGTAGACATGACTGACACACCTCTACGGTCAAGAACCAATAGCGGGACCTGGATGCCCATATTGGTTCCTACATATTCTACAAAGATCTTTATCGGTCGAACCTCTATGTCAAGGATTCAGTCAATCCCGTATAATGTTCCCTTTGTTCTTCGGTATGTTACTTGCCCGAGATTCAATCGTCGGTATCTCCATACCTGGTTCAACCTCGTTACCGGCAAGTCTCTTTACTCGTTCTGTAATACAAGATCCTGTGACTAACACTTAGTCACATTGCTTGCAAGTCTCATTGTGATGTTGTATTAGCGAGTGGGCCCTGAGATACCTCTCCATCACACGGAGTAACAAATCCCAGTGTTGATCCATGCCAACTCAACAGATACCCTCGGAGATACCTATAGAGTACCTTTATAGTCATCCAGTTACGTTGCGATGTTTGATACACACAAGGCATTCCTCCGGTGTCCGTGAGTTGCATGATCTCATGGTCATAGGAACATATGCTTGACATGCAGAAAAATGTAGCAATAAACTGACACGATCAAATGCTACGTTTATAGTTTGGGTCTTATCCATCCCATCATTCTCCTAATGATGTGATCCCATTATCAAATGACATCACATGTCAATGGCTAGGAAACCTTGACCATCTTTGATCAACGAACTAGTTCACTAGAGGCATACTAGGGACTAAGTGTTGTCTATTTATCCACACATGTAATGTGTTTCCAATCAATACAATTATAGCATGGATAATAAACAATTATCATTGAACAAGGAAATATAATAATAAACAATTTATTTATTGCCTCTAGGGCATATTTCCAACACATAATGCATCGTTAAGTTTCTTAGACCAATTCTTCCTAGATCTATTAATCATTTTTTGCAAGATCAATTAATTTATCTATTTGTTAATTCTACTTGACCACTAGACTAAGGATGATAAGAAGATGAAATTCTATGATTAACATCATACTTAGCAAGAAATTTACAGAAAGCGCCATGAATAAAATGTGAACCACCATTAGTCATTAAATATCCGAGGACTCCAAATCTAGGGAAAATAACTTCTTTAAGCAGCATAATAGAGGTGTTATGATCAGCACTACTAGTTGGAATAGCTTCTACCCACTTAGTAACATAATCGACACCAACTAAAATATGAGTATACCCGTTGGACGTTAGAAAAGGTCCCATACAATCAAAAACCCAAACTTGAAATTGTTCAATAACAAGAGAGTAATTCATAGGCATTTCCTAACGTCTACTAATATTGCCAATTCTTTCACATTCATCACATGACATGACAAACTTACGAGCATCCTTGAAGAGAGTAGGCCAATAAAAACTGGATTGTAATACCTTATGTGCAGTTCTATCTCCAGCGTGGTGTCCTTCTAGGCCTCGAAATGACACTCGTGTAGGATCTGTTCCTGTTCATGCTCAGGTACACAATGTCGAATAACACCATCTACTCCTTGTTTATAAAGGTGTGGGTCATCCCAGAAGTAATGTCTTAAATCATAGAAGAACTTTTTCTTTTTGTTGGTATGTGAGACTAGGCAGTATAAATTTAGCGACGATGTAATTAGTATAATCAGCATACCAAGGAGCATTACGAGAAGCATTTATGACAGCTAATTGTTCATCAGGAAAGCTATCATCAATAGGCAGTGGGTCATCAAGAACATTCTCTAGCCTAGACAAGTTATCTGCTACGGGGTTATCAGCACCCTTTCTATCAACAATATGCAAATCAATTCTTGTAGCAGAAGAACCCACCTGATAAGCCTAGGTTTAGCATCTTTCTTTTCCATAAGATATTTAATAGCAGCATGATGAGTATGAATAGTTACTTTAGAATAAACAATATAGGGTATAAACTTATCACAAGCAAACACAACTGCTAAAAATTCCTTTTCAATGTTAGCATAGTTCCTTTGAGCACTGTCTAGAGTTTTGCTAGCATTATGAATAACATTTAATTTCTTATCAAATCTTTGCCCTAGAACAGAACCAACAGCGTAATCACTAGCATCACACATAATTTCAAAGGGTAGGTTCCAATCAGGTGGTTGAACAACAGGTGCAGAAATCAAGGAATTCTTAAGAATTTCAAAAGCTTCTACACAATCATCACCAAAAATGAACGGAACGTATTTTGCAAGAGATTGGTGAGCGGCCTAGAAATCATAGAGAAGTCTTTAATGAATCTCCTATAGAAACCAGCATGACCAAGGAAACTTCTTATACCTCTGATATCCGTAGGATACAACATTTTTTCAATAGCATCAACTTTAGCCTTGTCAACTTCAATACCTCTTTCGGAAATTTTATATCCCAAGACAATACCTTCATTCACCATAAAGTGTCACTTCTCCCAATTCAAGAAAATATTAGTTTCTTCACATCTCTGCAAAACTCGGTCAAGGTTGCTCAAACAATCATCAAAAGAAGTTCCGTAAACGGAAAAATCATCCATGACAACCTCAACAATCCTTTCACAAAAAATCAGAGAATATAGCAGTCATGCATCTTTGAAAGGTAGCAGTTGCATTGCATAAACCAAAAGGCATACATCTATAAGCAAAGGTACCAAAAGGGCAGGTAAAGGTGGTCTTGTCTTGGTCCTCTTTTGACATAGGTATTTGAGAGAAACCAGAATAACCATCTAGAAAGAAGAAATGTGTGTGTTTGGATAGTCTTTCTAGCATTTGATCAATAAAAGATAGAGGGTAATGATCTTTTCTAGTAGATTTATTCAATTTCCTAAAATCAATTACCATTCTATATCCTGTAACAATTCCCTACGGGGTCAATTCATTTTTATCATTAGGAACTATGGTAATACCTCCTTTCTTAGGGACACAATGAACAGGACTAACCCATCTACTATCAGCAATAGGGTAAATGAGACCTTCCTCCAGAAGCTTTAATATTTCATTTATTACCACTTCCTTCATTTTAGGATTCAACCGTCGTTGGTGATCAACAACTGGTTTAGCATCAGGCTCCTTTTTAATTTTGTGCTGACATAGAGTGGGACTAATGCCCTTAAGATCATCAAGAGTATATCCAATAGTAGCACGGTGCTTCGTGAGAGCTTTCAATAATCTGTGCTCTTCATGATCTGAAAGGTTAGCACTAATCATAACAGGATATATCTTCTTTTCATCAAGATAAGCATATTTCAGAGTATCTGGTAATTGTTTAAGCTCAAACACGGGATCACCCTTGGGTGGAGGAGGATACCCAAGTATTTCAACAGGCAAGTTATGTTTCAGAATAGGATGCTGATCAAAGAAAATTTTATCGATTCCATTCCTTTCATTCATATGCATATCATTTTCATGGTCTAGCAAATATTGCTCTAAAGGATCAGTAGGAGGCACATCAACAGAAGCAAGACATTTCATCCTTACTAGGCAATTCTTTATCATGGGGTTGTCTACGAAATTTAGAGAAATTAAACTCATGAGACGTATCCCCAAAACTTACGGTAACCGTTTCCTTCTCACAATCTATCCTGGCATTACCGGTATTCAAGAAGGGTCTACCAAATATAATGGGACAAAAATCATCTTGGGGGGAGCCAAGAACAAGAAAATCAGTAGGATATTTTATTTTCCCACACAAGACTTCAACATCTCTAATAATCCCAACTGGTGATATAGTATCTCTATTAGCAAGCTTAATTCTAACATCAATTTCCTCTAACTCAGCTGGTGCAATATCATTTATAATCTCTTTATATAAGGAAAAGGGAATTGCACTCACACTAGCACCCATATCACATAAGCCATGATAATAGTGATCTCCTATTTTAATAGAAACAACAGGTGTGCCAACAATTGGTCTATGTTTATCTTTAGCATCAGGTTTAGCAATTCTAGCGGCTTCATCACAAAATTGAATAACATGCCCATCAATATTTTCAACAAAGAGGTCCTTAACCATAGCAATATTAGGCTCGATTTTAATTTGCTCAGGGGGTGTAGGTGTTCTAGCACAACTCTTATGAACCACAGTTGAAGCTTTAGCATGTTCCTTTATTCTAACAGGGAAAAGTGGTTTCTCAATATAAGCAGCGGGAATAACAGGATCAACATTATAAGTAATACTTTTCTCTTCAACTTTAATAGGTTCTACTACTTTCAATTCAATGGGAGGATGATATTTAAACCACTTCTCCTTAGGGAGATCAACATGAGAAGCAAAAGATTCACAAAAAGAAGCTATTGTCTCAGAGTCAAGTCCATATTTAGTGCTAAATTCACGAAAAGCATCGGTGTCTATGAAGGATTTAACACAATCAAACTTAAGGTTTATATCTGACTCCTTACCTTCGTCGAGTTACCAATCTTCAAAGTTGTGTTTAATTCTTTCCAATAAATCCCATTAGAAGTCAATATCTTTCTTCATATAGGAACCAACACAAGAAGTATCGAGCATTGATTGATCATTATGGGAAAGCCGATCATAAAAATTCTGAATAATAATTTCTCTCGAGAGCTCATGATTGGGGCATGAATATAACATTGACTTAAGCCTCCCCCAAACTTGAGTGGTTCTTTCTCCTTCACGAGGCCAAAAATTATAAATATAATTCCGATCACGATGAACTAGATGCATAGGATAGAACTTCTGATGAAATTACATTTTCAATCGGTTGTAGCTCCATGATCCAATATCATCACATAGCCTATAGCATGTCAATGCCTTCTCCTTAAAAGATAAAGGAAATACCTTCTTCTTGACGTGATCCTCGGGCAGACCTGCAAGCTTAAATAATCCAGAAACTTCATCCACATAGATTAGATGCAAATCAGGATGTAGTGTTCCATCTCCTACATATGGATTAGCCAGCAGTTTCTCTATCATACCCAAAGGAATTTCATAATAAATATTTTCAATAGGTTCAGTAGGTTGAGGGACAACTCTTTATGTTTTTGGTCGAGGTGAAGATACCCCGAACAAGCCCCTCAAAGGATTACTTTCCACAGTAGCAAGTGACAGTAAATTTCAGCACACTATATAAATTTTTCCTTACCAGATTCCACTTACCAAAGGCGCTTCACTCCCCGGCAACAGTGCCAGAAAAGAGTCTTGACGACCCACAAGTATAGGGGATCTATCGTAGTCCTTTCGATAAGTAAGAGTTCGAACCCAATGAGGAGCAGAAGGAAATGACAAGAAGTTTCCAATAAGGTATTCTCTACAAGCACTAAAATTATCACTAACAGATAGTTTTGTGATAAGATAATTTGTAACGAGTAACAAGTAACAAGTGTAGCAAAGATGCAGCAAGGTAGCCCAATCCTTTTGTAGCAAAGGATTGTCTTGGACAAACTCTTATATAAATCAAAGTGCTCCCGAGGACCCATGGGAATTTATGTCAAGCTAGTTTTCATCATGCTCATTTGATTTGCGTTCGTTACTTTGATAATTTGATATGTGGGTGGACCGGTGCTTGGGTGCTACCCTTACTTGGACAAACCTCCCACTTATGATTAACCCCTATCGCAAGCATCCGCAACTATGAAAGAAGAATTAAGATAAATCTAACCATAGCATGAAACATGTGAATCCAAATCAGCCCCTTACGAAGCAATGCATAAACAAGGGTTTAAGCTGTTGGGGAACGTTGCATGGGAAACAAAAAAATTCCTACGCACACGCAAGATCTATCCATGGTAATGAGAATCTACAAGAGGGAGAGTGGATCTACATACCCTTGTAAATCGCTAAGCAGGAAGCATTAAGAAACACGGTTGATGTAGTCGAATGTCTTTGTGACCCAAATCGCCGAGCATCCCGCGATCCAATCACGATTCGTCCCGATCTAGCGTCGAACGGACGACACCTCCGCGTTCAGCACACGTACAGCTTGATGATGATATCCGCCTTCTTGATCCAGCAAGAGGGAGTGGACAAGTAGACGAGTTCTTCGGCAGCACGACGGCATTGCGGCGATGGTGGTGGAGCTCTTGCAGCAGGGCTTCGCCTAAGCACCGCTGAAACCGATCTAGAGGAGAAACTACAATCTAGAGGAGAGGTGGCACATGGCTATTTTTCTGTCTCAAAAACCCCTCAAACCTCTAGTATATATAGGAGGAGGGGAGGGAGGAGGCTTGGCTCCCAAGGGAGCCAGCCCTTGTTCAGCCGAAGTGGGGGAGGAGTCCACCTCCTCCATTCCTAGTAGGATTAGGACTCCTCCTTTTCCCACTTGGGCCTCTCTTCCCACCTTAGGATTTCCTTCCCACACGCATGGGCTTCTCGTGGGGCCTAGGCCAGCCCACTAAGGGCTGGTATAACTTCTCCCACAGCCCATGTAGCCTCTTGGGTCGAAATACCCCTCCCGATGGTCCCCCGATACCCTCCCGACACTCCCGGTACACTACGATGAGCCCGAAACTTTTCCAGCGACCAAAATAGGACTTTCTATATATCAATCTTTACCTCCAGACCATTCTGGAGCTCCTCATGATGTCCAGGATCTCATCTAGGACTCCGAAGAACCTTCATTCACCACCATACATAACTCTATACTACCGAAATGTCACCGAACCTTAAGTGTGCATACCCTACGGGTTCGAGAACTATGTAGACATGACCGAGACACCTCTACGATCAATAACCAATAGCAGGACCTAGATTACCATATTGATTCCTACAAATTCTATGAAGACCTTTATCGGTCGAACCTCTATGTCAAGGATTCAGTTAATCCCGTACGCTACTCCCTTTGTTCTTCGGTGCGTAACTTGCCCAAGATTCGATCGTTGTTATCTATATACCTAGTTCAATCCCATTGTCAGCAAGTCTCTCTACTCGTTCCGTAATACAAGATCTCGTGGCTAACACTTATCCACATTTCTTTCAAGGCTTGTTGTGATGTTGTACTACCGAGTGGACCCTGAGATACCTCTCCGTCACACGGAGTAACAAATCCTAGTATTGATCCATGCCAACTCAACAGATACCCTTGGAGATACCTGTAGAGCACCTTTATAGTCACCCAGTTACATTGGAACGTTTGATACACACAAGGCACTCCTCTAGTGTCAGTGAGTTGCGTGATCTCATGGTCATAGGAACAAATACTTGACATGCAGAAAACTATAGCAATAAACTGATACGATCAAATGCTACGTTTATAGTTTGGGTCTTGTCCATCACATCATTCTCCTAATGATGTGATCCCGTTATCAAATGACATCTCATGTCAATGGCTAGGAAACCTTGACCATCTTTGATCAACGAGCTAGTCTACTAGAGGCACACTAGGGACAAAGTGTTGTCTATATATCCACACATCCAATGTGTTTCCAATCAATACAATTATAGGAAGGATAATAAACAATTATCATGAACAAGGAAATATAATAATAACCATTTTATTATTGCCTCTAGGGCATATTTCCAACAGTCTCTCACTTGCACTAGAGTCAATAATCTAGCTCACATCACTATGTGATTTATATTGTAATGAATCGAACACCCATATAGTTCTGGTTTTGATCATGTTTAGCCCTTGGAAGAGGTTTAGTCAACGGGTCTGCAACATTCAGATCTGTGTGCACTTTGCAAATATTTATGTCCTCCTCCTTGATGTACTCGTGGATGGAATTGAACCATCGCTTTATGTGTCTGGTCCTCTTGTGAAACCTTGGTTCCTTGGCCAGGGCAATGGCACCAGTGTTATCACAGAATAGGTCCACTGGATTCATTGCACTAGGCACTACTCCAAGATCTGTCATGAACTCCTTCATCTAGACACCTTCCTTTGTTGCCTCCGAGGTTGCGATGTACTCCGCTTCCCATGTTGAATCGGCTACCACGCTCTGCTTGGAACTGCACCAGTTTACCGCTCCCCCATTGAGAATAAATACGTATCTGGTTTGCGACTTAGAGTCATCCAGATCAGTGTCAAAGCTTGCATCAACGTAACCCTTTACGACGAGCCCTTGATCATCTCCATAAACGAGAAACATTCATTTCCTTAGTCCTTTTCAGGTACTTAAGGATATTCTTGACCGCCGTCCAGTGCTCCATTCCAGGATCACTTTGAAACCTTCCAGCCATACTTATGGCAAGGCTGACATCGGGTCTTGTGCACATCATTAAATACATGATAGAGCCTATGGCTGAAGCAGAGGGGATGACACTCATCTTCTCCCTATCTTCTGCAGTCACTAGGCATTGAGTCTTACTCAACTTCACACCTTGTAACACACGCAAGAAACCCTTCTTGGACTGATCCATTTTGAACTTCTTCAAAACTTTATCAAGGTATGTGCTTTGTGAAACTCCTATTAAGCGTCTCGATTTATCTCTATAGATCTTAATGCCTAATATGAAAGCAGCTTCTTCCAGGTCCTTCATTGAAAAACTCTTGTTCAAAAATACCTTCATGCTTTCCAGCATTTCTGTTTTGTTTCCAATCAGCAATACGTCATCCACATATAAGATTAGAAACGCTATCGAGCTCCCATTCACTTTCTTATAAATACAAGCTTCTCCATAAACTTGTATAAACCCGAACGCTTTGACCATCTCATCAAAGCGCAGATTCCAACTCCGAGATGCTTGCACTAGTCCATAAATGGATCGCTGGAGTTTGAAAACTTTGTCAGGATTCTCTAGATCGACAAAACCTTCCGGTTGTATCATAAACAACTCTTCCTTAAGGGAACCGTTAAGGAACGCTGTTTTGACATCCATCTGCCAAATTTCAAAGTCGAAATATGCAGCTATTGCTAACATGATTCTGGCGGACTTAAGCATCGCTACGGGTGAGAAGGTCTCATCGTAGTCAACTCCTTGAACTTGTGAAAAACCCTTTGCCACAAGTCAAGCTTTATAGACGGTGACATTACCATCCGCTTCCGTCTTCTTCTTAAAGATCCATTTGTTTTGAATGGCCTTTCGCCCTTCAAGTAATACTTCCAAAGTTCATACTTTGTTTCCATACATGGATCCCATCTCGGATTTTCATGGCCCCTAACCATTTCTCGGAATCCGGGCCCATCATCGCTTCTCCATAGCTCCTAGGTTCATCGTTGTCTAACAACATGACCTCCAAGACAGGGTTGTCGTACCACTCAGGAGCAGTACGCGCCCTTGTTGACCTACGAGGTTCAATAGCAGCTTGATCCGAAGTCTCATGATCATCATCATTAACTTCCTCTTCAACCGTCGTAGGCTCCACAGAAACATCTTTCTGTTGGAAATATGCCCTAGAGGCAATAAATAAAGTGTTTATTATTATATTTCCTTGTTCATGATAATCGTTTATTATCCATGCTATAATTG
This sequence comes from Hordeum marinum, assembly GCA_022496015.1. Lineage (NCBI taxonomy): Eukaryota > Viridiplantae > Streptophyta > Magnoliopsida > Poales > Poaceae > Hordeum > Hordeum marinum. The sequence goes on along the minus strand of CM039674.1, from coordinate 423,970,271 downwards.
TATTGATTGGAAACTCATTGCATGTGTGGGTAAATAGACAACACTGTGTCCCTAGTATGCCTCTAGTGAACTAGCTCGTTGATCAAAGATGGTCAGGGTTTCCTAACCATTGACATGTGATGTCATTTGATAACGGGATCACATCATTAGGAGAATGATGTGATGGACAAGACCCAAACTACAAACGTAGCGTATGATCGTGTCAGTTTATTGCTACTGTTTTCTGCATGTCAATGTATATGTTCCTATGACCATGAGATCATGCGACGCACGAATATCGGAGGAGTGCCTTGTGTGTATCCAACGTCGCAACGTAACTGGGTGACTATAAAGGTGCTCTACAGGTATCTCCGATGGTGTCTGTTGAGTTGGCATGGATCGAGACTGGGATTTGTTACTCCGTGTGACGAAGAGGTATCTCGGGACCCACTCGGTAATACAACATCACAATGAGCCTTGCAAGCAATGTGACTAATTGTTAGTTGCGGGATCTTGTATTACGGAATGATTAAAGAGACTTGCCAGTAGCGAGGTTGAACTAGGTATGGAGATACCGACGATCGAATCTCGGGCAAGTAACATACCGAAGAACAAAGGGAACATCATACGGGATTAACTGAATCCTTGACATAGAGGTTCGACCGATAAAGATCTTCGTAGAATATGTAGGAACCAATGTGGAAATCCAGGTCCCGCCATTGGTTATTGAACGTAGAGGTGTCTCGGTCATGTCTACATAGTTCTCGAACCCGCAGGGTCTGCACACTTAAGGTTCGGTGACGTTTCGGTAGTGTAGAGTTATGTATGGTGGTGACCGAAGGTTGTTTGGAGTCCCGGATGAGATCCTGGACGTCACGAGGAGCTTTGTAATGGTCCAGAGGTAAATATTCATATATAGGAAGTCCTAGTTTGGTCGCCGGAAAAGTTTTGGGCTCATCGGTAGTGTACCGGGAGTACTGGTAGTGTACCGGGAGGCCTCCGGGAGAGGTATTTCGACCTTAGAGGGTCCATGGGCTGTGGGAGAATAATAACCAGACCTTAGTGGGCTGGAGGAACAGCCACAAAGTCCCATGGCGCCAGGAGGGAAAATACCAAAAGGAAAAAGGTGGAAAAAAGCAAAAAGGGGCTATATAAGGAAGGAGTCCTAATCCTACTTGGAGTAGAAGGAGGAGGACTCCTCCCTCCTAGCCGGCCGAACCAGCTAGCCTTGGAGGCCAAGGCTGCCTCTCCTCCTCCTCTCCTCCTATATATACTAGAGGGTTTCAAGGGTTTTGCACTAGTTCTTTCTTCCACGTGCAACCCTAACCTCCAGTGCATAGTTTCTCCTCTAGATCGCATTTCTGAAGTGCTTAGGCGAAGCCCTATAGGAATAACTCCACCACCATCTCCGGAGCGTCGTCACACTGCCGGAGAACTCTTCCTACTCTCCACTTCCTCTTGCTGGATCAAGACGGTGGAGATCGTCATCAAGTTGCACGTGTGCTGAACGCGGAGGTGCCGTCCGTTCGGTACTAGATCGGAAGGATCGTGATCAAGGCCACGGGACGTTCGTGATCGGATCACGGGACGGATCGTGACGAGATGGCGGTACGGTTCGTGATTGGTTCGTGGGACAGTTCGTGATTAGATCGTGGGACGCTCGGCGATTTGAATCGCGAAGAAGTTCGACTACACCAACCACGTTTCTTAACGCTTCCCGCTTAGCGATCTACAAGGGTACGTAGATCCACTTTCCCTCTCGTAGATGCTCATCACCATGGATAGGTTTGCGTGTGCATAGAAATTTTTTTGTTTCCCATGTGACGTTTCCCAACAGTGGTATCAGAGCTAGGTTGATGGTTCGATGAGATCTCGAGTAGAACACAAAAGGTTTGTGGGCGTTGATGCTTAGATTGCTTCCTCCCTTGGTCGTGTTTTGGTTCAGCGGTATTGTGGGATGAAGCGGCCCGGACCAACCTTACTCGTATGCTTACAAGAGACCGGTTCCCTCAACTTCACTTGTTGCAAAAGATGGCTAGCGGGTGTCAGTTTCTCCTACTTTAGTTGGATCGGATTCGACAAAGGCAGTCCTTGAAAAGGTTGAAAAGCAACTTATGTATCACCGTTGTGGTTTAGGCATAGGTGAGAATCATTCTTGCTAGATACCCGTAGCAGCCACGTAAAACATGCAACAACAATTAGAGGACGTCTAACTTGTTTTTGCAGGGTATTTTGTGATGTGATATGGCCAATTACATGATGAGATATATGTGATGTATGAGATGATCATGTGATGTTTAGAATTTCACGACTTGCATGTCGATGAGTACGGCAACCGGCAGGAGCCATAGGGTTGTCTTTAATTATTGTATGACCTGCGTGTCAATCATTAAGCGCTATGTAATGCTTTACTTTATCACTAAACGGTAGCAATAGAAGTAGAAGTAGCTGGCGCCACAACCCCTATGGCAGCACATTGATGGAGATCATGGTGTCGTGCTGGTGACGATGGAGATCATGCCGGTGTTGTGAAGATGGAGATCTTAAGCACAAGTTCATGGCCATATCATGTCACTTATGAATTGCATGTGATGTTAATCCTTTTATGCACCTTGTTTTGCTTAGTACGAGGGTAGTATTATAAGGTGATCCCTCACTTAAATTTCAAGATAAATTGTGTTCTCCCCGAGTGTGCACCATTGCGAAAGTTCGTCGTGTCGAGACACCATGTGATGATCGGGTGTGATAGACTCTACGTTCACATACAACGTGTGCAAGCCAGATTTGCACGTGCAGAACACTCGGGTTAAACTTGACGAGCCTAGCATGTACAGACATGGCCTCGGAACACAAGAGACCGAAAGGTCGAACATGAGTCATATAGTAGATATGATCAACATAATGATGTTCACCATTGAAGCCACCTTAACTCACATGATGATCGGACTTGAGTTGGTGAATTTGGATCATGTGACACTCAGATGACCTAAGGGATGTCAATTTGAGTGGGAGCTTTAGTAATTTGATTAACTAAACTCATTATCTTGAACAATAGTCTAAGTAACCTTTGCATATTTATGTTGTAGATCAATGGCTCGCGCAGTAGCACCCCTGAATTTTAATGCGTTCCTAGAGAAAGCTAAGTTGAAAGATGATGGAAGTAACTTTGTTGATTGGGCCCGTAATCTAAGGATTATCCTCACGGCTTCCCAGAAACAATATGTCCTTGATGCACCGCTTGGTGACCAACCAGAAGACATGACCTCCGAAGACATTAAGAATGCTTGGGAGGCTCGTGCTGGAGCCTACTCAATAGTTCAGTGTGCAATATTGTATGTCTTAGAACCGGGACTTCAAAGACGTTTTGAACGTCATGGAGCATATGAGATGTTCCAGGAGTTGAAGTTTATTTTTCAGAAGAATGCCCGGATCGAGAGGTATGAGACCTCCGATAAGTTCTATGCTTGCAAGATGGAGGAGAACGGGTCTATCAGTGAGCATATACTCATAATGTCTGGGTATTCAAACCGTCTAGCTGAGTTGGGAATTACCCTTCCGCAAGAGGCGATCATTGACAGAGTTCTTCAATCACTGCCACCTAGTTACAAGAGCTTTGTGATGAACTATAACATGCACGGGATGAACAAGTCATCATCCGAGCTGTTTGCGATGTTGAAAGTCGCTGAGTCTGAAATCCAGAAAGAACATCAAGTGTTGATGGTCAATAAGACCACTAGTTTCAAGAAAAATGGCAAGGGAAAAGGCAAGAAGGGTAAAACCAAGAAGGATGGCAAAGCAGTTGTTACTCCTACAAAGAAGCCTAAGCATGGACCTAAGCCAGAAACTGAGTGCTTTCATTGCAAAGGAACTGGTCACTGGAAGCAGAACTGCCCCAAGTACCTGGCTGACAAGAAGGCGGCCAAAGACAAACAAGGTATATATGATATACATGTTATTGATGTGTACCTTACTAGTTCTCATAGTAGTGCCTGGGTATTTGATACCGGTTCGGTTGCTCACATTTGCAACTCAAAACAGGAACTACGGAATAAACGAAGACTGGCAAAGGACGAAGTGACAATGCGCGTGGGAAATGGTTCCAAGGTTGATGTGATCGCCGTCAGCACGCTCTCTCTTCGATTACCATCAGGATTAGTGATGAACCTGAATAATTGTTATTTAGTGCATGCGTTAAGCATGAACATTATATCTGGATCTTGTTTATTGCGAGACGGTTACTCATTTAAATCAGAGAATAAAGGTTGTTCTATTTATATGAGTGATATCTTTTATGGTCATGCACCCAATGTTAGGGGTTTATTCATATTGAATCTTGATAGTGATGACACACATGTTCATAACATTGGTGCCAAAAGATGTAGAGTTCATAATGATAGTACCACTTTCTTGTGGCACTGCCGTTTAGGTCATATTGGTGTAAACCGCATGAGGAAGCTCCATACTGATGGACTTTTGGAGTCACTTGATTTTGAATCACTTGACACATGTGAACCATGCCTCATGGGCAAGATGACTAAAACGCTGTTCTCTGGAACAATGGAACGGGCAAGTGACTTATTGGAAATCATACATACTGATGTGTGCGGTCCAATGAATGTTGCAGCGCGTGGTGGATATCGTTACTTTCTCACCTTCACTGATGACTTGAGTAGATATGGATATATTTACTTGATGAAACACAAGTCTGAAACGTTTGAAAAGTTCAAGCAATTTCAGAGTGAAGTTGAGAATCATCGTAACAAGAAGATTAAGTTCCTACAATCTGATCGAGGAGGTGAATATCTGAGTTATGAGTTTGGCAGTCACTTAAGACGGTGTGGAATTGTTTCACAGTTGACACCGCCCGGAACACCACAGCGTAATGGTGTGTCTGAATGTCGTAATCAAACCTTATTAGATATGGTGCGTTCTATGATGTCTCTTACCGATTTGCCCCTATCGTTTTGGGGTTATGCATTAGAGACAACTGCATTCACTTTAAATAGGGCACCATCAAAATCCGTTGAGACGACGCCATATGAACTATGGTTTGGCAAGAAGACAAATTTGTCGTTTCTTAAAGTTTGGGGATGTGATGCTTATGTCAAAAAGCTTCAGCCTGAAAAGCTGGAACCCAAAGCGGAGAAATGCCTCTTCATAGGATACCCGAAAGAGACAGTCGGGTATACCTTCTATCTCAGATCCAAAGGCAAAGTGTTTGTCACTAAGAACAGAACATTTCTTGAGAAAGAGTTTCTCTTGAAAGAATTGAGTCGGAGGAAAATAGAACTTGATGAGGTTATTGAACCTTTACTTCAACTAGAGAATAGCGTAGCGCAGAAAGATGTTTTTGTGGAGCCTACGACGGTTGAGGAGGAAGTTAGTGATGATGATCATGAGACTTCAGATCAAGCTACTATTGAACCTCGTAGGTCGAAAAGGACGCGTACTACTCCCGAGTGGTACGGCAACCCTGTCTTGGAGGTCATGTTGTTAGACAAGAATGAACCTACGAGCTATGGAGGAGCAGTGATGGGCCCGGATTCCGAGAAATGGTTAGAGGCCATGAAATCCGAGATGGGATCCATGTATGAAAACAAAGTATGGACTTTGGAAGTACTACCTGAAGGGCGAAAAGCCATTCAGAACAAATGGATCTTTAAGAAGAAGACGGACGCGGACGGTAATGTCACCGTCTATAAAGCTCGACTTGTGGCAAAGGGTTTTTCACAAGTTCAAGGAGTTGACTACGATGAGACTTTCTCACGCGTAGCGATGCTTAAGTCTGTCAGAATCATGTTGGCAATAGCTGCTTATTTCGACTATGAAATTTGGCAGATGGATGTCAAAACGGCGTTCCGCAACGGTTTCCTTGAGGAAGAGTTGTATATGATGCAACCCGAAGGTTTTGTCGATCCAGAGAATGCTGACAAAGTTGGCAAACTCCAGCGATCCATTTATGGACTGGTGCAAGCATCTCGGAGCTGGAATAAGCGCTTTGATGAGGTGATCAAAGCGTTTGAGTTTATACAAGTTTATGGAGAATCTTGTATTTACAAGAAAGTGAGTGGGATCTCTATAGCGTTGCTAGTGTTATATGTGGATGACATATTGCTGATTGGAAACAATATAGAAATGCTGGAAAGCGTGAAGAAATATTTGAATAAGAGTTTTTCAATGAAGGACCTAGGAGAAGCTGCTTTCATATTAGGCATTAAGATCTATAGATATAGATCGAGACGCTTAATAGCACTTTCACAGAGCACATACCTTGATAAAGTTTTGAAGAAGTTCAAAATGGAGCAGTCCAAGAAAGGGTTCTTGCCTGTGTTACAAGGTGTGAAGTTGAGTAAGACTCAATGCCCAGTGACTGCAGAAGATAAAGAAAAGATGAGTGTCATCCCCTATGCTTCAGCCATAGGCTCTATCATGTATGCAATGTTGTGCACAAGACCCGATGTCAGCCTTGCCATAAGTATGGCCGGAAGGTTTCAAAGTGATCCTGGAGTGGAGCACTGGCAAGCGATCAAGAATATCCTCAAGTACCTGTAAAGGACAAAGGATATGTTTCTCGTTTATGGAGGTGATGAAGAGCTCATCGTAAAGGGTTACGTTGATGCAAGCTTTGACATTGATCCGGACGACTCTAAGTCGCAAACCGGATACGTATTTATTATTAATGGGGAGCGGTAAGCTGGTGCAGTTCCAAGCAAAGCGTGGTGACTGATTCTACGTGCGAAGCGGAGTACATCGCAGCCTCGGAGGCAGCGAAGGAAGGTGTCTGGATGAAGCAGTTCATGACAGATCTTGGAGTAGTGCCTAGTGCACTGAATCCAATAAACTTGTTCTGTCACAACACTGGTGCCATTGCTCTAGCCAAGGAACCAAGGTTTCACAAGAGGACCAGACACATAAAGCGACGCTTCAACTCCATCCGGTTCTACATCGAGGAGAAGGACATAAATATTTGCAAAGTGCACACGGATCTGAATGTTGCAGACCCATTGACTAAACCTCTTCCAAGGGCTAAACATGATCAACACCAGAACTGTATGGGTGTAAGATTCATTACCATGTAAATCACATAGTGATGTGAACTAGATTATGGACTCTAGCGCAAGTGGGAGACTGTTGGAAATATGCCCTAGAGGCAATAAATAAAGTGTTTATTATTATATTTCCTTGTTCATGATAATCGTTTATTATCCATGCTATAATTGTATTGATTGGAAACTCATTGCATGTGTGGGTAAATAGACAAAACTGTGTCCCTAGTATGCCTCTAGTGAACTAGCTCGTTGATCAAAGATAGTCAGGGTTTCCTAACCATTGACATGTGATGTCATTTGATAACGGGATCACATCATTAGGAGAATGATGTGATGGACAACACCCAAACTACAAACGTAGCGTATGATCGTGTCAGTTTATTGCTACTGTTTTCTGCATGTCAATGTATATGTTCCTATGACCATGAGATCATGCAACTCACGGATATCGGAGGAGTGCCTTGTGTGTATCAAACGTCGCAACGTAACTGGGTGACTATAAAGGTGCTCTACAGGTATCTCCGATGGTGTCTGTTGAGTTGGCATGGATCGAGACTGGGATTTCTTACTCCGTGTGACGGAGAGGTATCTCGGGGCCCACTCGGTAATACAACATCACAATGAGCCTTGCAAGCAATTTGACTAATTGTTAGTTGCGGGATCTTGTATTAGGGAACGAGTAAAGAGACTTGCCAGTAACGAAGTTGAACTAGGTATGGAGATACCGACGATCGAATCTCGGGCAAGTAACATACCGAAGAACAAAGGGAACATCATACGGGATTAACTGAATCCTTGACATAGAGGTTCGACCGATAAAGATCTTCGTAGAATATGTAGGAACCAATGTGGACATGTAGGTTCCGCCATTGGTTATTGACCGTAGAGGTGTCTCGGTCATGTCTACATAGTTCTCGAACCCGCAGGGTCTGCACACTTAAGGTTCGGTGACGTTTCGGTAGTGTAGAGCTCTGTATGGTGGTGACCGAAGGTTGTTCGGAGTCCCGTATGAGATCCCGGACGTCATGAGGAGCTCCATAATGGTCCGGAGGTGAAGATTCATATATAGGAAGTCCCAGTTTGGTCGTCGGAAAAGTTTCGGGCTCATCGGTAGTGTACCGGGGGACCATCGGGAGAGGTATTTTGACCCAAGAGGCTACATGGGTTGTGAGAGGACTAATACCAACCCTTAGTGGGCTGGCCAAAGTCTCACACAAGGCCCATGCGGCTGGGGAAGAAATTCGAAAGGAGAAAAGGTGGAAAAGGCAAAAAGATGGAAATAAGGAAGAAGTCCTAATCCTACTAGGAGTGGAGGAGGAGGATTCCTCCTCTCCCAATTCGGCCGAAGCCTAGAGGGGCTGGCCCTTGCGCCATGCCTCCTCCTCCTCTCCTCCTATATATACTAAAGAGTTTTAGGGTTTTGGCACAAGATTTTCAGCCACGTGCAACCCTACCCTCTAGTCCGTAGTTTCTCTTGTAGATCGGTTTCAACTGTGCTTAGGCGAAGCCCTGCTGAGATTAGTCCACCACCATCGCCGCAGCGCCGTCACGCTGCCGAAGAACTCGTCTACCTCTCTGCTCCCACTTGCTGGATCAAGAAGGCGGAGATTGTCATCGAGCTGTACGTGTGCTGAACGTGGAGGTGCCGTCCGTTCGGTGCTAGATCGGAAGGACCGTGATCAAGATCGCGGGACGGATCGTGATGAGTTCGCGGGACGGATCGTGATTTGGTCACGGGACAGATCGTGATGAGATCGCGGGACGCTCGACGATTTGGATCGCGAAGACATTCGACTACACCAACCACGTTTCTTAACGCTTCCCGCTTAGCGATCTACAAGGGTATGTAGATCCACTCTCCCTCTCGTAGATGCTCATCCCAACTCCCACCATGTTAATCGACGGATCCCACAGAGAGGAGCTCACCGAAGATCGAACCAGCTAGTGGAATGGGCAACACGCATCAAGTGACCGTCTTCAGATCTGGCCATGGGGAAGACAATGATCCCCACGCCGCGACCACCTCCTTCGTGCCCTTGCTGCCCACGCAGCCAAGGGCCACAGCCAGCCGCCCTGACGGGTGCCTCCCGTTGTGGGAAGGCCGCCGTCCTCACCGTCGAGGCCACCGCCTCGAAGCCCTATCCTTCGTCACTAGTAGGAGTGAATCGGGTAGATCCTCGCCGCCCCCTTCACCAACGGTTGCGAGCCGGCGGCCTCCTCCGGAGGCGACAAGGAGATGAGGAGGAGGGGAACTACTGTGATGGCTAGGGTTGGGAGCCGCCCGTGTTGCTCCTGCAAGAGCGACGTGGGGGCGTGGCGAGTGCTCATGGACATGCCAGACGTGTCCGCTGCGTTTCAGGAGTCAAATTAACCTAGTAGGTGCTATGAGTGGTCGTGGACTGAAGATGCTCTAAATCGCATACCGGGCGGCGTGCGCTCCTGCATTTTTGCTCCCGCCAAGAATAAGAGAAAAGGCAAACAAGAAAATGCATACGAACTACGATGCCCCGGCCGCGTGAAAATGAGAAACCGATCGATTGCTGCAGGCACGCATGGTCACGGAGCAATCAGTAGGCATTCGTCGGCCTGATCATCGGTGTCAGGTATCACATCTGCGACTAATCAGTACGCTCGTATTATTACCGGGGCGCGGTAAAGAGCGTAGAGGGACGTGAAAAGGAGGAAACAAAGGGCTCGAGCTCGATCGAAGCGCGACCGAGACTGCCGGCCCGGCGCGCATCTCGACACCCGGCGTCGCCCCTCACGTCCCGTCCATGTCCTCTCCGTGAGTCAAACGCAGCCTCCGTCTCTCGGCTCCGGTAAACCGCCGGCTTCGCTCGCCCGCCGTGCAGTCTTGCTATCCGCGCCCCGCCACCTCGTAGTCGGTGGCCCTGCCCTCTCCTGCCCCCCTCATAAACTATGGCCAAGATCAGCCACTGCCACTGATTACGTTGCCTGATTACCGTTGCGTCTGGCCCCGCTGACTCGTGGCACCGTGGATAAGTGGGGCCTAGTGCTAAATGGCTCTGGTTAGGATGATGCACTCCTACTAGTACATAATACCGGTGGTCATGGCCTCATGGGATTGTTTAAGGATGACCGATGGACCCTCTCCCTCTCACGTGGCTCGGATTAGTATACCGCTTGTCCGCTTCTCCTCCCGTGGAACGCAAGCAGCGAGACTCGGGCGGGCAGGACAGGGATTGCAGCCTTCCCACGCACGCAAATGCTTCCAAATATTTTCACAAGCAATTTGCCAAAAAGAATGACAGATTTTATTAGCATCATCAAAGGCAACACGGTGGCATACAGTACAGCCATGCCATCATAGTACACCCGTGCTCCGAGGCCGGCTTCACGCGCACATGCACAGCTTATTAATCCGTTGTCGGGGGGCACCATCAGACACGAAGTGACACTAATCTAATAACCAACACACAATTCGCTTTGTTTAGGACATACACTACGCTTTGTTTAGGACATACACTTCGCTTGGCCGGTGTCGCCGTGCCCCATACGTGCGGTGCGGGGCCTCGTTAGTCAAACCCGTGCGCTTAAAACAACCGGTTTACAGCGCCAAAGCAGCTGCCATTTCGCCGCGCTCCAGAAGCCAGTCCCCTCCCCACATTAACACCCGCCCTCAATAGTCACCCCCGAACCGCAAATCCCCACAGCATTAGTCAACAGTGCCACTAATCAAATCTCCGGTACCGCCAGCAGGACAGCCCTCCACACAAGGTGGAAGCAAGGCCCCTCCTCCGGCCATTGTTGACCCTATAAGGGTGAGAGAAACAGACGGCCAGAGTCACCGTCACCTCAACCTCACTCTCACTGCTGCTCTGCTGCTGCTGCACCAAACCGCTGTGGCGCTTCTGCGCTCGCTGCTAGGTTAGCCAGAGGCCAAAGGTTACAGCTACTCGATGGTCCTGCGGGGTTTGAATGCCTGATCACTGTGTCGCTCGCTGCGGCCTCCTTTTGCACCTTCCCTTGTGTCGCACTCGCCACCTTTAAGCGCTAGCTGCCGCCGCCGCTGCGCTCACGCTCACCACGTACCGCCTGCTGCTTGTTATAGCGTCCTCGGATACGAGATTGCAGCAGCATATCCAAGCACGGCGCTGGAGCCTGGAGCTTGAGGATATATAGATGGCGGTGGTGGTGGCGGGGGGCGGCGGTGGAAGTGGCAGGGCGCGAGCGGAGCAGCAACCGAGGCCGCCGCATTGGCGAGAGCAGCTGGGGCAGCGGAGCCCCGACATGGCGGCGGTGCCCAGGCCGCCCCGCCCGAGGCCGGGGCCGGCGAGGGTCGCCGTTGTGTACTACCTGTCCAGGAACGGGCAGCTCGAGCACCCCCACTTCATGGAGGTCGCCCTCTCGTCCCCCGACGGCCTCTACCTCCGAGGTACGCCGGCCGCGCATCGTCTTCTCATGGCGCGTGCACTTTTTCTTGTTTCACCTGCTCATTGTTGTTGTCCTGTGTAGATGTGATCGATCGGCTCGACGCGCTGCGAGGCAAGGGGATGGCGCGCATCTACTCCTGGGCGTCCAAGAGGTTAGTTCATCTTCGTCGGTGATGTGCAAGAAGGGCATGGCGGCTCTGGCGCTCCGGCATGCATTCTTTGCTGATTTGCGGTGTTGTTGCAATGCGCAGGAGCTACCGGAACGGGTTCGTGTGGCACGACCTGGCGGACGACGACTACGTGCACCCTGTGGGCGGGCGGGAGTACGTGCTCAAGGGCACCGAGCGGCTGCACCCGCCGGCGATCCAGCTCCCGCTGCTCGACGCGGCCGCGGCGTCCTCCTGCTCCTCCGGCTCGCAGGACACCACCACGTCCTCCTCGTCAGGCTGGGAGCACGGACAGAGGAAGGGCGTCGCCGGGGCCGCGGAGCACAGCGAGTACAGGGTGTACAAGGCCGAGGACCGCGCCGCGGCGGCCGCGGACGCGGCGACACAGACCGAGGACGGGCACCGTGGGCGGAGCCGCGGTCACCAGAGGCGCGCCCAGGAGGAGCTGAGCCGCGAGGAGACGTCGCCGCCGACGGCGTCCACGAGCCCCGAGACGCTCGAGGCGCTGATCAAGGCGGACGGCCGCGTCCTGGCGACCGTCCCCGGCGGCGGGAGCAGGGCCAGGGCGTCGTCCGTGCTGATGCAGCTCATCTCGTGCGGGTCCGTGTCGGTGAAAGGCGGGCTGGCCACGCCGGTGATGCCGCGCGGGGTGCACTACCGCCCACGCCCGCCGCGCCCACCGGCGCACGCGGCCGTCGCGGCAGCCGAGACGCCCGTCTACCGGCAGAAGGTGGTCGAGGACAAGGAGTACTTCAGCGGGAGCCTGGTAGAGACGCAGCGCTCCGCCGCCGACGCATGCCAGGACCTCACCGTCCTCCGGCGGTCGTCTTCCTACAACGCCGACAGGTATAACACCACACTCTTCGCGGACTATCAATGCCGATAAGAAAGCACCTACCAAATTAAACCAGTATCACCACCACTATTTAGTTATCTTCAGTTAGTTACTACCAGCAGTTTGTCATTCCAAGCTTTTCGTCCGCCGCTAATGGCGGCCGGCACGTACGGGCCGATGAACCGGCAGCGGCCAGTCGGCCAGTCGGGCACTGTTTCATTGATTCGTCCCGCCGTAGCGGCAGTTGTTTAAAGGCGCTGCGAAAATTCCACTGTGGGTGGTGGTAGTACTTGATCGGTGGTTACATTCATAAATAGGAATAGGTCTCACGGAGCTATCGCGCGCAAGCAGAACGGATGCACCGATCCAGAATGTCAGGGACGCGCCTTGAATTCCCGGGTGGCACGGGCCCGTCCTCGAGCCAGCCAGCACCAAATCTTGGAAGTGTTCTTGGCGTGCCACACGACACGAGCGATTCCTGAGTTTAATTACGTTTTGGATTTATTTACGATGGGCTCAGAGACATGAGCCCGTGACTCCGGTGCTCGGAGGAGGTACCAAGTCCGTCCATACAGTAAAAATCTGAGGGCCTGAGGATGACGTGATGCCATCAATACATTGTTTACTGTACCAGTGTACTAATACTATAGTATGGTTTGAGCAGTGGTAGGTTAGTACTTAGTAGAATGTGAGCTTGTGATGGACGCTGTTCGAGTAAGCGCCTCTGTCAGGCATTGAACTCGTCCGGCTCAAGCGGGCGTGGTGGCCGTTGAGCCAACCACACAGGCGGCACTTGCGCACGACGAGACCGATCGATCGATCGATCTTTGTGTCGAGTACTCCGCCGCGTATTGTGGTGTACCACGAGAACCGTGATGATGGGAGGGGACGAGGGACGGCGACGCGGAATGATAACTGCTTACGACTTACCGTGCTATTGCTCTGGATATCTGATGGTGGATGGTATCATGGCAGGGCGGCGAAGGCGGAGGAGGCGGTGGACCTGCATGACCGGTGCATCCCGCGGAAGCCCAAGAGCAAGAAGGACGGGTACCAGGCGATCTCCTGCGCCGCGGCGCACGCCTGCAGCAAGAGGATCGGGGCCTGAGGACGAGTTTGGTTGACCGTGGATCATCGTTGGTTGGTTCAGCATCATCTGCAACTGCAAGGCTGCAAGCCTTGATATATACCCTCTGTTGTTATCTTCTGCGTGGCCTTGGCCGGCCTTGTTCGTCTCGAGTTGAGAGCGAGTATGATTCAGTCGGCTGCATGGTTCTGTTCAGCTGACTATATATTTGGGTGTAATATGAAACCGTGTTTGTGATGAACAGTACATACCGTAAGTTTTCTTCTCAGCTCGAGTTCGTATGAGCTCCGAATGAACAGTAAAGCTAGAAGAAGAAGAAATAAAATGAAAACTGATTTTTGCAGGCAAACTTTAAAAAATGTTTTCAATGCGTGCAAAAATTCATCATGCAACGACATTTGTGGGAGTAGTGCCAAAATAAATAAAGAGATCACTCCAAAGATGCCTTTCAAACTAGTAATGTTTTCTGGAGCATTGTCTTTTTTGTCACAACTTCCAAGATTTGAATTCATTATGAAACTCTGTAGGCGTTGAGTAGATTTCCCGTTTGTATTTTACAACGTTTTATCTCTTAAATCATGTGTTCAAATTATGAAATCTTTTCATTCCTACATTTTCATGTCGACATTTTCGAAACTAGATCAAATGTTAATAGTTTTTGACCATCTGTTTTTTTAAACTAAAATTCGAAAGAAAAGATAAAACAAAAAAAATGGCACCACCACCACCAAAAAAAGAAAACCAGAACCACATATGTGCTATTCTCTTTTTGGGAGAAGCACAACTGTGATTTTACTTTTTCAAAAAGCACAACTGCGAAATGTGCTTTTCACTTTCAGGAAGCACAATTGTTTACACGATGTGCTTCACGCGAGGCAAAAATAACACAAAAACGAAAAAAACGAAAAAAATTAAAATAATAAAAACACAAAACACTTTCAAAAAATTTAAAAATACGTGCTCCTGCGGGGTGCACCATCGCATGACACGTGGCAGTGCTAGGTCTCCCGCACTGTCTGCTGGGTTAAGCTCGTGGACTTTTTTCAAAAATTCTTGAACATTTTTCAAAAATCATGAAGTTTTTCAATTCATGAACATTTGTTAAGCTCGTGGACTTTTTGTAGACTTATCTTTTTAGTCAACGCGCGAAATAGAACGATTAGGGACTAGTTGGCACCGAAGGTGCGAAATAGGACCCCTCTTGAACTACTCTTTGTCATCAGCCCGACGGGCCATGGTCCACTATCAGCCTTATAAAACATGATTCACGCAAAAAGAGAAAATAGATGGAGTAGCTATTTTGACTTAAATGTTTCTTTTCGGAGGAAAAAGTAAAACGTAGGGCCAACTGAACACAGTAATGATTACACGTTGCAACTAATGGGTCATACATATTGTTGCTAGAAGCCATTTATATCGGTTAAGCACACAACTAGAGCATTTCTGCAGGGCGTGTTTGGTTCGTTGGGTCGCACCTGGCTCGAATCTGGCATGCAAAATCTAGGTTGTTTGGTTTCCTGTGTGGCGTCCTCAGCCTGGGCCGATCGATGCAAACAGAGGCCTCTTAGCCAGGCTGAGAGAAACGCAGGATTCGGGCGTTTCCCGCGTGCAGGCCCAACTGGTGCAAATTGGCTGCACCCGCAATGCAGGCGTGGGCAACGATTCTCTCACGGTCGTGGGGGTCAGAGCCTCCCCTCACCTCTCGCCCCTCATTTCTTTCTAGTTCCCCAGTCGAGCTCTCACCTCGCCGCTCGTCGCCGTCCCCAAATCCGCGATGGAGTTGGTCGAATCCCCGTAAATCTCCTCCCCGACGCTAGCCCCACCGCTCACCGTAAAACTCCGCGGGCAACCCTGCCTTGAGAACGGCCGTTGCTCTGCCAGATCCAGACCCATCGACCGGAGCGGGGTAGGTGGTAGCGGGAGTCCCGCCGCCAACGCCTCCTTCCCGACGCCCCTTGCTCAGCCAGATCTACCACCCCATCGAGCGGAGCGGTGTGGATGGGAGCCAGAGGCCCAGGTCGGGAGGTTCCAACTTGTCCGTCCGCTGCCCTTTCCAAAAAGCATCAGCAGCCGCCGCCCAATGTCAACCATGTTCGTTCAATTTTTTCTTGCAAGGTCTTGTCATTAGTTCATGGATAGCGCATGTGTTTCGTCTTTGTTACATATTTGTTCCAGATCTTGTATTTGTTTGGTATTCCTAATCTTCCAATCCGTACCTTGTTTTTCTGTGAATATTGACGAACAAGAAGATGTTCAGTTACTCATCAGGATAGTCTGAGAATTTAGTGTCGACTGGCGCTAATCTTTTCGTCGGCTGTTTGTTAGCATCTGCAATCGGTGTACTAATTGCTAGCTGGTCGTCTTATTTGGTTGTGAACTGCCCTTTATATGTCATCTACCAGTCATTGTGTCTACTTTGCAATTTGACACCGAAACAGCAGGTCTAATTCATGGAATTAAGCTCTAATGCGCTTGTTTTTTGGTTCAAATTTCTTTTACTTGTTTGAGGAATTTCTAATAAATAAAACTAGAACTTGATTATTATTATTTTTGTACAGGATTTCTAGTGCAACCTACCAAACAACATCTGTGGTAGTGGTATACAACACCTCTCGTGCAGCGATATCCTACGGTCCACCAAACATACATCTCAATTCAACTTTGCATCAGCTCAGCCAGGCCAGGCTTAGTCAGGATCCTTCATGCGATGCAAGCTACCCAAGCAACCAAACACGCCCAATATGTATGACCCATTAGTTGCAACATGTAATCATTACTGTTCGTATATAATTTTTCTCTCCAGCCAGCCTTCTCAAAGACTCACCAAGTATACCTTTCAACGATTACCCCCACCTCCTCAAGTTACGACAAGTGGCGCTGCATGCGTGCCACTTTTTTCGTAGATCCGTATTTTCAAAACGTTTTATCTCCTAAACAGTGCGTCCAAATCTCGGACCGTTTTCACCGTTGACTTTCTCGTGTCGAGATTTTCAAAACTAGATTCCATCTTGATAGGTTTTGACGAGATTTTTTATAAAAAAAACGAACGAAAAAATCATGCCTCGCGAGATAAAAAACAAAAAACGTGTTTTTTCTCTTTCCGAGAGGCAAGGGGCGTGCCTCTCGCGAAGGCAAAACTGTACCTCTCGCGGAAGCAAAACCGTGCCTCTCGCGGAAAAAGAGAAAGCAGAAAACACATTTTTTCCTTTCCGAGAGGCACGACCGTGCCTCTCGCAAAGGCAAAACCATGCCTCTCGCGGATGTTAGAAATATGCCCTAGAGGCAATAATAAATTGGTTATTATCATATTTCCTAGTTCATGATAATCGTTTATTATCCATGCTATAATTGTATCGATCGAAAACTCAGATACATGTATGAATACATAGACAACATCATGTCACTAGTATGCCTCTAATAGACTAACTCGTTGATCAAAGATGGCTATAGTTTCCTAGTCATGGACAGGAGATGTCATTTGATAACGGGATCACATCATTAGGAGAATGATGTGATGGACAAGACCCAAACTACAAACGTAGCATATGATCGTGTCAGTTTATTGCTACTGTTTTTTGCATGTCAAGTATCTGTTCCTATGACCATGAGATCATGCAACTCACTGACACCGGAGGAGTGCCTTGTGTGTATCAAAAGTCGCAACGTAACTGAGTGACTATAAAGGTGCTCTACAGGTATCTCCGAGGGTGTCTGTTGGGTTGACATGGATCAAGACTGAGATTTGTTACTCCGTGTGACGGAGAGGTATCTCAGGGCCCACTCGGTAATACAACATCACAACAAGCCTTACAAGCAATGTGACTAAGTGTTAGGCACGAGATCTTGTATTACGAAACGAGTAAATAGACTTGCCGGTAACGAGATTGAACTAGGTATAGAGATACCGACGATCGAATATCGGGCAAGTAATATACCGAAGAACAAAGGGAAAATCATAAGAGATTATCTGAATCCTTGACATAGAGGTTCGACCGATAAAGATATTTGTAGAACATGTAGGAACCAATATGGGCATCCAGGTCTCGCTATTGGTTATTGGCCGTAGAGGTGTCTCGGTCATGTCTACATGGTTCTCGAACCCGCAGGGTCTGCACACTTAAGGTTCGGTGACGTTTTGGTATAGATGAGTTGTGTGTGTTGGTGACCGAAGGTTGTTCGGAGTCCCGGATGAGATCCCGGATGTGACGAGGAGCTCCGGAATGGTCTGGAGGTGAAGATTCATACATAGGAAGTTCCGTGTCGGGTTTCGGAAAAGTTTCGGGATTTACCAGTTTTGTGACGGGAGTGTCGGAAGTGTTCCAGGGGTCCACCGGGAGGGTCTACCTGCCTCGGAGGGCCCCATGGGCTGTGAGAGGGGGCGCACCAGCCCCTGGTGGGCTGGCCGCCCCTTCCACTTGAGGCCCATGCGGCTGGAAGGGCTAGGGTTGGCCCAAAGGGGGCGCCACACTTGCCTTGGGGGGCAAGTTTCCCTCCTTGGCCGCCTCCCCACCCTAGGGGAAACCCTAGGGCGCCCCCTCCTCCTCTCCCTCCTATATATATGTGAGGGGAGGGAGGGCTGCAACACCACAAGTCACGGCGCAGTCCTTCCTCCTGTTGGAGAACGATGCATGGGAAACAAAAAATTTCCTACGCACACGCAAGATCTATCCATGGTGATGAGCATCTACGAGAGGGAGAGTGGATCTACATACCCTTATAGATCGCTAAGCGGGAAGCGTTAAGAAACGCGGTTAGTGTAGTTGAACATCTTCGCGATCCAAATCGCCGAGCGTCCGCGATCACATCACGATCCGTCCCGCGATGCAATCACGATCCATCCCACAAACTCATCACGATCCGTCCCGCGATTCTCATCACGATCTGTCCCGCGACCTCATCACGATCCGTCCCGTGAACTCATCACGATCCGTCCCGCGATCTCATCACGAACCGTCTCGCGATCTTGATCACGGTCCTTCCGATCTAGCGCCGAACGGACGGCACCTCCGCATTCAGCACACGTGCAGCTTGATGACGATCTCCACCGTCTTGATCCAGCAAGAGGAAGTGGAGAGTAAGAAGAGTTCATCGGCAGCGTGACGGCGCTCCGGCGATGGTGGTGGAGCAATTCCGGCAGGGCTTTGCCTAAGCACCGCGAAAATCCGATCTAGAGAAGCACCGGTGGAACGGGTAGCACGTGGCCATAAAAACTAGTGCAAAACACCCAATACCACCAGTATATATAAGAGGGAGGAAGGAGGAGGGCTGGCGCCAAGGCTTCCCTTGCGCAAGGAGGATTGGAGGAATCCTCCTCCAATCCTAGTAGGATTAGGATTCCTCCTTTCCTACTTGGATTTTATTTCCACCTTGGCTTTTTCTCTCTTTCTCAAGTCCAGCCGCATGGGCCTCTTAGAGGACTTCCACCAGCCCACTAAGGGCTGGTTTCCATCCTCCCACAACCCATGTAGCCTCTTGGGTCGAAATACCTCTCCCGATGGTCCCCCGGTACACTACCGGCACTCCCGGTACACTACCGATGAGCCCAAAACTTTTCCGGCGACCAAAATAGGACTTCCTATATATGAATCTTTACCTCCGGACCATTTTGAAGCTCCTCGTGACGTCCGGGGTCTCATCCGGGACTCCGAACAACCTTAGGTCACCACCATACATAACTCTATACTACCGAAACGTCACCAAACCTTAAGTGTGCAGACCCTGCGGGTTCGAGAACTATGTAGACATGACCGAGACACCTCTACGGTCAATAACCAATAGCGGGCCCTGGATGACCATATTGATTCCTACATATTCTACGAAGATCTTTATCGGTCGAACCTCTATGTCAAGGATTCAGCCAATCCCGTATAACGTTCCCTTTGTTCTTCGGTATGTTACTTGCCCGAGATTCGATCGTTGGTATCTCCATACCCAGTTCAACCTCGTTACCGGAAAGTCTCTTTACTCGTTCTGTAATACAAGATCCCGTGACTAACACTTAGTCACATTGCTTGCAAGGCTTATTGTGATGTTGTATTACCGAGTGGGCCCTAAGATACCTCTCCGTCACACGGAGTAACAAATCCCAGTCTTGATCCATGCCAACTCAACAGACACCCTCGGAGATACCTGTAGAGCACCTTTATAGTCACCCAGTTACATTGCGACGTTTGATACACACTAGGCACTCCTCCGATGTCCGTGAGTTGCATGATCTCATGGTCATAGGAACATATACTTGACATGCAGAAAACAGTAGCAATAAACTGACACGATCATATGCTACGTTTGTAGTTTGGGTCTTATCCATCACACCATTCTCCTAATGATGTGATCCCGTTTATCAAATGACATCTCGTGTTCCATGGCTAGGAAACCTTAACCATCTGTGATCAACGAGCTAGTCCATTAGAGACACACTAGGGACATGGTTTTGTCTATGTATCCACACATGCATATAAGTCTCCAATCAATACAATTATAGCATGGATAATAAACGATTATCATGAACGATTATCCAGATTGCTACTACGAGTCATCCGGATTGGTGTTAAAGCTTGCATCGACGTAACTCTTTACAACGAACTCTTTATCACCTCCATAATCGAGAAACATCTCCTTAGTCTTTTAGTTACTAAGGATAATCTTGACCGTTGTCCAGTGATCCACTCCTGGATCACTCTTGTACCCCATGACGGACTCATGGCAAGGCACACACAGGTGCGGTACACAGCATGACATACTATACAGAGCCTGTGGCTAAGGCATAGGGGATGACATTCGTCCTTTCTCTTTCTTCTGCCATGGTCGAGCTTTGAGTCTCACTCAACTTCACACCTTACAAAGCAGGCGAGAACACTTCTCTCTGACTTAATCCATTTTGAACTCTTTCAAAATCTTGTCAAGGTATGCACTTATTGAAAGTCTCATCAAGCATCTTGATCTATCTATATAGATCTTGATGCTCAACAATTAGGTAGCTTTATTCAGGTCTTCCTTTCAAAAACTCCTTTCAAACAACTGTTTATGCTTTCCAGAAATTCTACATCATTTCCGATCAACAATATGTCATCCACATATACTTATAAGAAATTCTATAGTGCTCCCACTCACTTTATTGTAAATACAAGTTTTCGTAAACTTTGTATAGACTCAAAGACTTTGATCACCTCATCAAAGTGCACATTCCAACTCCGAGATGCTTGCTTCAGTTCATAGAAGAATCACTGAAACTTGCACACCTTTTAGCATCCTTAGGACTGACAAAACCTTCTGGTTGTATCACATAGAACCTTTCCTCAAGTAAACCGTTAAGGAAACGATGTTTTGATATCCATCTGCCAGATTTCATAATTGAAAAATGCAACAACTGCTAACATAATTCCAACAGACTTTAGCATCGCTACGAGTGAGAAAGTCTCACCGCAGTCAACTCCTTGAACTTGTTGTAAACTTGTTTGCAACAAGTCGAGCTTTACAAATGGTGACATTTACCATGAGTGTCTGTCTTAATTTTAAACATCCATTTGTACTCAACGACCTGCCGTCCAACGAGCAAGTCTACCAAAGTCTATACTTGGTTTTCATACATGGATCCTTTCTCAGATTTCATGTCCTCTAACCATTTGTCGGAATCCGGGCCCATCATCGCTTCTCCACAGCTCGTAGGTTCATCGTTGTCCAACAACATGACCTCCAAGACAGGGTTGTCGTACCGCTCAGGAGCAGTACACATCCTTGTCGACCTACGAGGCTCGATAGTAACTTGATCCGAAGCTTCATGATCATCATCATTAACTTCCTCTTCAACTAACGTAGGCTTCACAGAAACAAATTCCTGCGATGCGCTACTTTCTGGTTGAACAAAGGTTCAACAACCTCATCAAGTTCTATCTCCCTCCCACTCAATTCTTTTGAGAGAAACTCTTTCTCGAGAAAGGACCCAGTTTTAGCAACAAACACTTTATGCTTGGATCTGAGATGGAAGGTTTACCCAACTGTCTTTAGGGTATTCTATGAAGATGCATTTTGTCCGCTTTGGGTTCAAGCTCATTAGGTGAAAACCTTTTTCACATAAGTGTTGCAGCCCCAAACATTAAGAAATGACAGCTTAGGTTTCTATCAAACCATAATTCACACGGTGTCATCTCAACGGATTTAGATGGTGGCCTATCTAAAGTGAATGTAGTTGTCTCTAATGCATAACCCCAAAATTATAGTAACAAAATGATAAGAGACATCATAGCATGCACCATATCCAATAGAGCATGACTATGAAGTTCGGGCACACCATCACACTATGGTGTTCCAGGTGGCGTAAGTTGTGAAACAATTTTCACATTGTCTAAAGTCGTATACCAAACTCGCAACTCAGATATTCATCTCGACGATCATATCGTAGACATTTTTTATCTTCTTGTCACGATTATCTTTAAACTTCACTCTGAATTTGCTTGAACCTTTGAAACGATTCAGACTTTTTGTTTCATTAAGCAAATATACACTATATCTAGTCAAATCATCAGTGAAGGTAAGAGAATAACAATATCCACCGCACACTATAAGACTCACTGGATTGCATACATCATCATGTATCATTTCCAATAAGTCACTTGCCCGCTCCATCAGACCAGAAAACGGGGTCCTTAGTCATCTTGACCAAGAGGCATGGTTCGCATGTCTCAACCGATTCGAAATCGAATGAGTCCAAAGATCCATCAGCATGGAGTTTCTTCATGCGTTTTATACCAATATGACATTTAGCGGCAGTGCCACAAGTATGTGGTACTATGATTATTAACTTTGTATCTTTTGGCATCAATTTTATGAACATGTGTATTACTACGATCAAGATTCAACAAACCATTCTCACTGGGTGCTTGACCATTGAAGGTATTATTCATGTAAACAGAATAACCATTATTCTCTAACTTAAATGAATAACCGTGTTGTAATAAACACGATCTAATCACGTTCATTGCTCAACGCAAAACACCAAATAACATTTATTTAGGTTCGTCACTAATCCCGAAGGTAGAGAGAGCGTGCGATGTTGATAAAATTAACCTTGGAAACATTTCCAACACACATCGTCACCTCACCCTTAGCTAGTTCTCCATTTATTCCGTAGCTTTTATTTCGGGTTACTAACATTTAGCAACCGAACCGGTATCCAATACCCAGGTGCTACTAGGAGTACTAGCAACGTACACATCAATAACACGTATATCAAATACACTTCTGTGGATGTTGCCAGCCTTCTTATCTACCAAGTATCTAGGGTTGTTCCGCTTCAGCGACCGCTCTCCTCATAATCAAAGCACTTAGTCTCGGGTTTGGGTTCAACTTTGGGTTGCTTCACTGGAGCAGCAACTGACTTGCTATCCATGAAGTTTCCCTCCTTGCCCTTGCCCTTCTCGAAACTAGTGGTTTTACTAACCATCAACACTTGATGCTCCTTCTTGATTTCTACCTTCGCGGTGTCAAACATCACGAATAGCTCAGGGATCATTATTTCTATCCCTGGCGTTTATAGTTCATCACCAAGTTCTAGTAGCTTAGTGACAGTGACTTGGAGAACTATATCAATCAATATCTTATCTGGAAGATCAACTCCCACTTGATTCAAGCGATTGTAGAACCCAGACAATCTGAGCACATGCTCAACGATTGAGCTATTCTCTTTCATATTACAGGCAAAGAATCTTGTTGGAGATCTCATATCTCGCAACACGGGCACGAGCCCGAGATCCTAATTTCAGCTCTTAGAACATCTCATATGTTCCGTGACGTTCAAAACGTTTCGGAGCCTCAATTCTAAGCCGTAATGCATGACGCATTAAACTATCAAGTAGTCATCAAAACGTGCCTGTCAGATGTTCACAACATCTACAGACGACGCTAGAGGGGTTGGCGCACCGAGCGGTGCATTAAGGACATAAGCCTTCTGTGCAGCAACGAGGACAATCCTCAGATCACGGAGCCAGTCCGCAATATTGCTACCATCATCTTTCAACTCTATTTCTCTAGGAACATATAAAAATTCAAGGGAGCTATAGCGCGAGCAAGTAATCTACAACATAATTTGCAAAGACACTACTGACTATGTTCATGATAATGAGTTCAATTAAGAACTCCCACTCAAATTGACATCCCTCCGGTAATTCGAGTGATACATGATCCAAATTCACCAACTCAAGTCCGATCTTCACGTGAGTTGAGGTGGTTACAATGGTGAACATCATCATGTTAATCATATCTACTATATGATTCATGTTCGACCTTTCAGTCTCTTGTGTTCTAAGGCCATGTCTGTACATGCTAGGCTCGTCAAGTTTAACCCAAGTGTTCCGCATGTGCAACACTGGCTTGCACCCGTTGTATGTGAACGTAGAGTCTATCACACCCGATCATCACGTGGTGTCTCAACACGACGAACTTTCGCAACGGTGCACACTCGGGGAGAACACAATTCATCTTGAAGTTTAAGTGAGGGATCACCTTATAATGCTACCGTCGTCCTAAGCAATACAAGGTGCATAAAAGGATTAACATCACATGCAAATCATAAGTGACATGATATGGCCATGAACTTGTGCTTTTGATCTCCATCTTGAAAGCACCGGCATGATCTCCATCGTCACCGGCAAGACACCATGATCTCCATCATCTTGATCCCATCAACGTGTCGCCATCAGGGTTGTCGCGCCCAACATGCTTCTACATGCAAGTCGTGATAATCTATACATCACATGATCATCTCATACATCACATATATCACATCATGTAATTGGACATATCACATCACAACATACCCTGCAAAAACAAGTTAGACGTCCTCTAATTGTTGTTGCATGTTTTACGTGGATGCTATGGGTATCTAGCAAGAACAATTCTCATCTATGCAAAAACCACAACGGTGATACACTAGTTGCTTTTCAACCTTCTCAAGGACCGCCTTTCTCAAGGACCGCCGCCACGCCATCGTGCTGCCGGTGAACCCATCTACCTCTCTGCTCTCTCTTGCTGGATCAAGAAGGCGGAGATCTTCATCGAGCTGCACGTGTGCTGAACGCGGAGGTTGTTGGAAATATGCCCTAGAGGCAATAAATAAAGTGTTTATTATTGTATTTCCTTGTTCACGATAATCGTTTATTATCCATGCTATAATTGTATTAATTGGAAACATGGATACCTGTGTGGATACATAGACAAACACAATGTCCCTAGTATACCTCTAGTGAACTAGCTCGTTGATCGAAAGATGGTTAAGGTTTCCTAGTCATGGACATGAGATGTCATTTGATAATGGGATCACATCATTAGGAGAATGATGTGATGGACAAGACCCAAACTACAAACGTAGCTTATGATCGTGTCAGTTTATTGCTACTGTTTTCTGCATGTCAAGTATATGTTCCTATGACCATGAGATCATGCAACTCACAGATATCGGAGGAGTACCTTGTGTGTATCAAACGTCGCAGCGTAACTGGGTGACTATAAAGGTGCTCTATAGGTGTCTCTGAGGGTGTCTGTTGAGTTGGCATGGATCAAAACTGGGATTTGTTACTCCGTGTGAGGGAGAGGTATCTCAGGGCCCACTCGGTAATACAACATCACAATAAGCCTTGCAAGCAATGTGACTAAGTGTTAGTTACGGGATCTTGTATTACGGAACGAGTAAAGAGACTTGCCAGTAACAAGGTTGAACTAGGTATGAAGATACCGACGATCGAATCTCGGGCAAGTAACATACCGAAGAACAAAGGGAACATCATACGGGATTAACTGAATCCTTGTCATAGAGGTTCGACCGATAAAGATCTTCGTAGAATATGTAGGAACCAATGTGGACATCCAGGTCCCGCCATTGGTTATTGACCGCAGAGGTGTCTCGGTCATGTCTACATAGTTCTCGAACCCGCAGGGTCTGCACACTTAAGGTTTGGTGACATTTTGGTAGTATAGAGTTATGTATGGTGGTGACCGAAGCTTGTTCGGAGTCCTGGATGAGATCCTGGATGTCACGAGGAGCTCCGGAATGGTTCGGAGGTAAAGATTCATATATAGGAAGTCCCGTTTTGGTCGCCGGAAAAGTTTCGGGCTCATCGGTAGTGTACCGGGAGTGCCGGTAGTGTACCGCGAGGCCTCCGGGAGGGGTATTTCGACCCAAGAGGCTTCATGGGATGTGGGAGAGTGAATATCAGCCGTTAGTGGGATGGTGGAAACTCCCACACAAGGCCCATGTGGCTGGAGGAAAAAAACAATAGGAAAAGGTGGAAAAAAAAGGCAAAAAGGAGCAATCCTAGTCCTACTAGGATTGGAGGAGGAGAGTCCTCCTCCACCTCCCACTTCGGCCGAAGCCTCCAAGGCTTGGAGGCCAAGGCTGTCTCTCCTCCTCCTTCCCTCCTATATATACTGGTGGATTTCTAGGGCTTTGGACTAGTTTTTCAGTGACGTGCTACCCGTTCCTCCAGTGCATAGTTTCTCCTCTAGATCGGTTTTCTGCAGTGCTTAGGCGAAGACCTGCCGGAATTGCTCCACCACCATCGCCAGAGTGCCGTCAGGCTGCCGGGGAACTCTTCTTCCTCTCCACTCCTTCTTGCTGGATCAAGACGGTGGAGATCGTCATCAAGCTGTACGTGTGCTGAACGCGGAGGTGCCGTCTGTTCGGTGCTAGATCGGAAGGATCGTGATCAAGTTCATGGGACGGATCATGATCGGATCGCGGGAAGGATCATGATTGGATCGCGGGACGGATCATGATAGGATCACGGGATGCACGGCGATTTGGATCGCGAAGACGTTCGACTACACCAACCGCGTTTCTTAACGCTTCCCGCTTAGCGATCTACAAGGGTATGTAGATCCACTCTCCCTCTCGTAGATGCTCATCACCATGGATAGATCTTCGTGTGTGTAGGAATTTTTTTGTTTCCCATGCAACGTTCCCCAACAGTGGCATCATGAGCTAGGTCTATGTGTAGATGAGATCTCGAGTAGAACACAAAGGGTTTGTGGGCGTTGATGCTTAGATTGCTTCCTCCCTTGGTCGGATTATGGTTCAGCGGTATTGTGAGATGAAGCGGCCCGGACCAACATTACTCGTACGCTTACGAGAGACCGGTTCCCTCGATGCAAATTGTTGCCTAGATGGCTTGCGGGTGATAGTTTCTCTCACTTTAGTTGGACCGGATTCGACAAAGGCGGTCCTTGAGAAGGTTGAAAAGAAAATTATGTATCACCGTTGTGGTTTATGCGTAGGTGAGAATCGTTCTTGCTAGAAACCCGTATCAGCCACATAAAACATGCAACAACAATTAGAGGACGTCTAACTTGTTTTTGCAGGGTATGTTGTGATGTGATATGGCCAATTACATGATGTGATATATGTGATGTATGAGATGATCATGTGATGTATAGAATTTCACGACTTGCATGTTGATGAGTACGGCAACCGGCAGGAGCCATAGGGTTGTCTTTAATTATTGTATGACCTACGTGTCAATCATTAAGCGCTATGTAATGCTTTAGTTTATCGCTAAACGGTAGCAATAGTAGTAGAAGCATGCAGGGCATGACAACCTCGATGACGACACGTTGATGGAAATCAAGATGATGGAGATCATGGTGTCGTGCCGGTGACAATGAAGATCATGCCGGTGCATTTAAGATGGAGATCTAAAGCACAAGTTCATGGCCATATCATGTCACTTATGAATTGCATGTGATGTTAATTCTTTTATGCACCTTGTTTTGCTTAGTATGACGATAGCATTATAAGGTGATCCCTCACTTAAATTTCAAGATAAAATTGTGTTCTCCCCGAGTGTGCACCGTTGCAAAAGTTCGTCGTGTTGAGACACCACGTGATGATCGGGTGTGATAGACTCTACGTTCACAGACAACGGGTGCAAGCCAGTGATGCACGCGTAGAACAGTCGGGTTAAACTTGACGAGCCTAGCATGTAAAAACATGGCCTCGGAACACAAGAGACCGAAAGGTCGAACATGAGTCATATAGTAGATATGATCAACATAATGATGTTCACCATTGAAGCCACCTCAACTCACGTGATGATCGGACTTGAGTTGGTGGATTTGGATCATGTGACACTCAGATGACCTAAGGGATGACAATTTGAGTGGGAGCTTTAGTAATTTGATTAACTAAACTCATTATCTTGAACAATAGTCTAAGTGAACTTCGCATATTTATGTTGTAGATCAATGGCTCACGCAGTAGCACCCCTGAATTTTAATGCGTTCCTAGAGAAAGCTAAACTGAAAGATGATGGAAGTAACTTTGTTGACTGGGCCCGTAATCTGAGGATTATCCTCACGGCTTCCGAGAAATCATATGTCCTTGATGCATCGCTTGGTGACCAACGAGAAGACATGACCTCCGAAGATGTTAAGAACGCTTGGGAGGCACATACTGGAGACTACTCAATAGTTCAGTGTGCAATATTGTATGGCTTAGAACCGGGACTTCAAAGACGTTTTGAACGTCATGGAGCATATGAGATGTTCCAGGAGTTGAAGTTAATCTTTCAGAAGAACGCCTGGATCGAGAGGTATGAAACCTCCGATAAGTTCTATGCTTGCAAGATGGAGGAGAATGGGTCTATCAGTGAACATATACTCAGAATGTCTGGGTATTCAACTCGTCTAGCGGAGTTGGGAATTGCCCTTCCGCCAGAGGCGATCATTGAGAGAGTTCTTCAATCACTGCCACCTAGTTACAAGAGCTTTGTGATGAACTATAACATGCACGGGATGAACAAGTCTGTCACCGAGCTGTTTGCGATGCTAAAAGTCGCTGAGTCTGAAATCTAGAAAGAACATCAACTGTTGATGGTCAATAAAACCACTAGTTTCAAGAAAAATGGCAAAGTCAAGGGCAAGGGCAAGAAGGGTAAAACCAAGAAGGATGGCAAAGCAGTTGCTACTCCTGCAAAGAAGCCCAAGCATGGACCCAAGCCAGAAACTGAGTGCTTTCATTGCAAGGGAACTGGTCATTGGAAGCGGAACTGCCCCAAGTACCTGGCTGACAAGAAGGCGGCCAATGACAAACAAGGTATATATGATATACATGTTATTGATGTGTACCTTACTAGCTCTCGTAGTAGTGCCTGGGTATTCGATACCGGTTCGGTTGCTCACATTTGCAACTCAAAACAGGAACGACGGAATAAACGAAGGCTGGCAAAGGACGAAATGACGATGCGTGTGGGAAATGGTTCCAAGGTTGATGTGATCGCCGTCGGCACGCTCTCTCTTCGATTACCATCGGGATTAGTGATGAACCTAAATAATTGTTATTTAGTGCCTGCATTAAGCATGAACATTATATCTGGATCTTGTTTATTCCGAGACGGTTACTCATTTAAATCAGAGAATAAAGGTTGTTCTATTTCTATGAGTAATATATTTTATGGTCATCCACCCAATGTTAGGGGTTTATTCATATTGAATCTTGATAGTGATGACACACACGTTCATAACATTGATGCCAAAAGATGTAGAGTTGATAATGATAGTACCACTTTCTTGTGGCACTGCCGTTTAGGTCATATTGGTGTAAAACGCATGAGGAAGCTCCATGCTGATGGACTTTTGGAGTCACTTGATTTTGAATCACTTGACACATGTGAACCATGCCTCATGGGCAAGATGACTAAAACGCCGTTCTCTGGAACAATGGAATGGGCGAGTGACTTATTGGAAATCATACATACTGATGTGTGCGGTCCGATGAAAGTTATAGCGCGTGGTGGATATCGTTATTTTCTCACCTTCACTGATGACTTAAGTAGATATGGGTATATCTACTTAATGAAACACAAGTCTGAAACGTTTGAAAAGTTCAAGCAATTTCAGAGTGAAATTGAGAATCATCGTAACAAGAAGATTAAGTTCCTACAATCTGATCGAGGAGGTGAATATCTGAGTTATGAGTTTGGCAGTCACTTAAGACAGTGTGGAATTGTTTCACAGTTGACACCGCCCGGAACACCACAGCGTAATGGTGTGTCTGAACGTCGTAATTGAACCTTATTAGATATGGTGCGTTCTATGATGTCTCTTGCTGATTTGCCACTATCGTTTTGGGGTTATGCATTAGAGACAACTGCATTCACTTTAAATAGGGCACCATGAAAATCCGTTGAGACGACGCCATATGAACTATGGTTTGGCAAGAAGACAAATTTGTCGTTTCTTAAAGTTTGGGGATGTGATGCTTATGTCAAAAAGCTTCAGCCTGAAAAGCTGGAACCCAAAGCGGAGAAATGCCTCTTCATAGGATACCCGAAAGAGACAGTCGGGTATACCTTCTATCTCAGATCCAAAGGCAAAGTGTTTGTCACTAAGAACAGAACATTTCTTGAGAAAGAGTTTCTCTTGAAAGAATTGAGTCGGAGGAAAATAGAACTTGATGAGGTTCTTGAACCTTTACTTCAACTAGAGAATAGCGTAGCGCAGAAAGATGTTTTTGTGGAGCCTACGACGGTTGAAGAGGAAGTTAGTGATGATGATCATGAGACTTCGGATCAAGCTGCTATTGAACCTCATAGGTCAACAAGGGCGCGTACTGCTCCTGAGTGGTATGGCAACCCTGTCTTGGAGGTCATGTTATTAGACAACGATGAACCTACGAGCTATGGAGAAGCGATGATGGGCCCGGATTCCGAGAAATGGTTAGGGGCCATGAACTCCGAGATGGGATCCATGTATGGAAACAAAGTATGAACTTTGGAAGTATTACCTGAAGGGAGAAAGGCCAATCAAAACAAATGGATCTTTAAGAAGAAGACGGAAGCAGACGGTAATGTCACCGTCTATAAAGCTCGACTTGTGGCAAAGGTTTTTTCACAAGTTCAAGGAGTTGACTACGATGAGACCTTCTCACCCGTAGCGATGCTTAAGTCCGCCAGAATCATGTTAGCAATAGCTGCTTATTTCGACTATGAAATTTGGTAGATGGATGTCAAAACAGCGTTCCTTAACGGTTTCCTTGAGGAAGAGTTGTATATGATGCAACCCGAAGGTTTTGTCGATCCAGAGAATGCTGACAAAGTTTGCAAACTCCAGCGATCTATTTATGGACTGGTGCAAGCATCTCGGAGTTGGAATAAGCGCTTTAATGAGGTGATCAAAGCGTTTGAGTTTATACAAGTTTACAGAGAAGCTTGTATTTACAAGAAAGTGAGTGGGAGCTCAATAGCGTTTCTAGTATTATATGTGGATGACATATTGCTGGTTGGAAACAATATAGAAATACTGGAAAGCGTGAAGGAATATTTGAACAAGAGTTTTTCAATGAAGGACCTAGGAGAAGTTGCTTTCATATTAGGCATTAAGATCTATAGAGATAGATCGAGACGCTTAATAGCACTTTCACAGAGCACATACCTTGATAAAGTTTTGAAGAAGTTCAAAATGGAACAGTCTAAGAAGGGGTTCTTGCCTGTGTTGCAAGATGTGAAGTTGAGTAAAACTCAATGCCCAGTAACTGCAGAAGATAGAGAAAAGATGAGTGTCATCCCCTATGCTTCAGCCATAGGCTCTATCATGTATGCAATGCTGTGCACAAGGCCCAATGTCAGCCTTGACATAAGTATGGCCGGAAGGTTTCAAAGTGATCCTGGAATGGAGCACTGGCAAGTGGTCAAGAATATCCTTAAGTACCTGAAAAGGACTAAGGAAATGTTTCTTGTTTATGGAGGTGATGAAGAGCTCGTCGTAAAGGGTTACGTCGATGCAAGCTTTGACACTGATCTGGATGACTCTAAGTTGCAAACCGGATACGTATTTATTCTTAACGGGGGAGCGGTAAGCTGGTGCAGTTCCAAGCAAAGCGTGGTAGATGATTCTACGTGCGAAGCGGAATACATCGCAGCCTCGGAGGCGGCGAAGGAAGGTGTCTAGATGAAGCAGTTCATGACAGATCTTGGAGTAGTGCCTAGTGCACTGAATCCAATGAACCCGTTCTGTGACAACACTGGTGCCATTGCTCTGGCCAAGGAACCAAGGTTTCACAAGAGGACCAGACACATAAATCGACGCTTCAACTCCATCCGCGATTACATCATGGAGAAAGACATAAATATTTGCAAAGTGCACACGGATATGAATGTTGTAGACCCGTTGACTAAACCTCTTCCAAGGGCTAAACATGATCAACACCAGAACTGCATGGGTGTTCGATTCATTACAATGTAAATCACATAGTGATGTGAACTAGATTATTGACTCTAGTGCAAGTGGGAGACTATTAGAAATATGCCCTAGAGGCAATAAATAAAGTGTTTATTATTGTATTTCCTTGTTCATGATAATCGTTTATTATCCATGCTATAATTGTATTAATTGGAAACATGGATACATGTGTGGATATATAGACAAACACAATGTCCCTAGTATACCTCTAGTGAACTAGCTCGTTGATCGAAAGATGGTTAAGGTTTCCTAGCCATGGACATGAGATGTCATTTGATAATGGGATCACATCATTAGGAGAATGATGTGATGGACAAGACCCAAACTACAAACGTAGCTTATGATCGTGTCAGTTTATTGCTACTGTTTTCTGCATGTCAAGTATATGTTCCTATGACCATGAGATCATGCAACTCACAGATATCGGAGGAGTACCTTGTGTGTATCAAACATCGCAACGTAACTGGGTGACTATAAAGGTGCTCTACAGGTGTCTCTGAGGGTGTCTATTGAGTTGGCATGGATCAAGACTGAGATTTTTTACTCCGTGTGACGGAGAGATATCTCAGGGCCCACTCGGTAATACAACATCACAATAAGCCTTGCAAGCAATGTGACTAAGTGTTAGTTATGGGATCTTGTATTACGGAACGAGTAAAGAGACTTGCCAGTAACGAGGTTGAACTAGGTATGGAGATACCGACGATCGAATCCCGGGCAAGTAACATGTCGAAGAACAAAGGAAACATCATACGGGATTAAGTGAATCCTTGACATAGAGGTTCGACCGATAAAGATCTTCGTAGAATATGTACGAACCAATGTGGACATCCAGGTCCCGCCATTGGTTATTGACCGTAGAGGTGTCTCGGTCATGTCTACATAGTTCTCGAATCCGCAGGGTCTGCACACTTAAGGTTTGGTGACATTTCGGTAGTATAGCGTTATGTATGGTGGTGACCGAAGTTTTTTCGGAGTCCCGGATGAGATCCCGGACGTCACGAGGAGATCTGGAATAGTCCGTAGGTAAAGATTTATATATAGGAAGTCCCGTTTTGGTCGCCGAAAAAGTTTCGGGCTCATCGGTAGTGTACCGAGAGTGCCGGTAGTGTACCGGGAGGCCTCCGGGAGGGGTATTTCGACCCAAGAGGCTTCATGGGATGTGGGAGAGTGAATATCAACCCTTAGTGGGCTGGTGGAAACTCCCACACAAGGCCCATGTGTCTGGAGGAAAAAACCCAATAGGAAAAGGTGGGAAAAAAAGGCAAAAAGGAGCAATCCTAGTCCTATTAGGAAGGAGGAGAGTCCTCCTCCACCTCCCACTTCGTTCGAAGCCTCCAAGGCTTGGAGGCCAAGGCTGCCTCTCCTCCTCCTTCCCTCCTATATATACTGGTGGATTTCTAGGGTTTTGCACTAGTTTTTCATCCACGTGCTACCCGTTCCTCCAGTGCATAGTTTCTCCTCTAGATCGATTTTCTAAAGTGCTTAGGCGAAGCCCTGACGGAATTGCTCCGCCACCATCGCCGGAGCGCCGTCAGGATGCCGGAGAACTCTTCTTACTCTCTACTCCTTCTTGCTGGATCAAGACGGTGGAGATCGTCATCAAGCTGTACGTGTGCTGAACGCGGAGGTGTCGTCCGTTCGGTGCTAGATCGGAAGGATCGTGATCAAGTTCGTGGGACGGATTGTGATCGGATCGCAGGACGGATCGTGATTGGATCGCGAGACGGATCATGATAGGATTGCGGGACGCACGGCGATTTGGATCGCGAAGACGTTCGACTACACCAACCGCGTTTCTTAACGTTTCCCGCTTAGCAATCTACAAGGGTATGTAGATCCACTGTCCCTCTCATAGATGCTCATCACCATGGATAGATCTTCATGTGCGTAGGAAATTTTTTGTTTCCCATGCAACGTTTCCCAACAGAGGTGCCATCCGTTGGGCACTAGATCGGAAGGACCATGATGGGATCGTGGGACATCTCATGATGAGATCGCGGGACGAATCATGATTGGATTGTGAAGATGTTCGACTACATCAACCGCGTTTCTTAACGCTTGCGCTTAGGGATCTACAAGGATATGTAGATCCACTCTCCCTCTCGTAGATGCTCATCACCATGGATAGATCTTGCGTGTGCGTAGGAATTTTTTTGTTTCCCATGCAACGTTCCCCTACAATGGTATCAAAGCTAGGTCTATGAATAGGTGGGATCTTGAGTAGAACACAAAGAGTTTGTGGGTGTTGATATTCACATTGCTTTCTTCGTTAGTCTTTTCTTGGTTTAGCGGTATTGTGGGATGAAGCGGCTCGGACCGACTTTACTTGTACGCTTACGAGGGACCGTGTTCCATCGACTCACATGTGACTTCGTCGCATAAAGATGGCTGGTAGGTGTCTGTCTCTCCCACTTTAGTTGGATCGGATTTGATTAAGGCGGTCCTTGTAGAAGGTTGAAAAGCATTCTTCATATCACCGTTGTGGTTTTGCGTAGGTAAGAATCGTACTTCCAAGATACCCATAGCAGCCACGTAAAACATGAAACAACAATTAGAGGACATCTAACTTGTTTTTGCAGGGTATGTTGTGATATGATATGGCCAATTACATGATGTGATATATGTGATGTATGAGATGATCATGTTTTTGTATAGAATATCACGACTTGCATGTCGATGAGGACGACAACCGACAGGAGCCATAGGGTTGTGTTTGATTATTGTATGACCTGCGTGTCAATCTTTAAGCGCTATGTAATGCTTTACTTTATCGTTAAGTGGTAGCAATAGTAGTATGAGCATGGTGGGCGCGACAACCCCGATGATGACACAGTGATGGAGATCATGATGATGGAGATCATGGTGTTATGCCGGTGATGATGGAGATCATGCCGGTGCTTTGGATATGGAGATCAAAAGCACAAGTTCGTGGCCATATCATGTCACTTACGATTTGCATGTGATGTTAATATTTTTATGCACCTTGTTTTGCTTAGGACGATGGTAGCATTATAAGGTGATCCCTCTCTTAATCTCAAGATAAATTGTGTTCTCCCCGAGTGTGCACCGTTGCGAATGTTCGTCGTGTCGAGACACCACGTGATGATCGGGTGTGATAGACTCTACGTTCACATACAACGGGTGCAAGCCAGTGTTGCACATGCAGAACATTTGGGTTAAACTTGACGAGCCTAGCATGTACAGACATGGCCTTGGAACACAAGAGACCGAAAGGTCGAACATGAGTCATATAGTAGATATGATCAACATGATGATGTTCACCATTGAAACCACCTCAACTCACGTGACGATCGGACTTGAGTTGGTGAGTTTGGATCATGTATCACTCGAATGACCGGAGGGATGTCAATTTGAGTGGGAGTTCTTAAGTAATATGATTAATTGAACTCATTATCATGAACATAGTCAGTAGTGTCTTTGCAAATTATGTTGTAGATCACTAGCTCACGCTGTAGCTCCCTTGAATTTTTATATGTTCCTAGAGAAATAGTGTTGAAAGATGATGGTGGCAATATTGCGTACTGGGTCCGTGATCTGAGGATTGTCCTCATTGCTGCATAGAAGGCTTATGTCCTTAATGCACCGCTCGGTGCGCCACCCCCTCTAGCATCGTATGTAGATGTTGTGAACATCTAACAAGCATGTTCCGATGACTACTTGATAGTTTAGTGCGTCATGCTTTACGGCTTAGAATTGAGGCTCCAAAAATGTTTTGAACGTCATGGAACATATGAGATGTTCTTAGAGCTATAATTGGGATCTGAGGCTCGTACCCGTGTTGTGAGATATGAGATCTCCAACAAGATTCTTTGCCTGCAAGATGAAGGAGAATAGCTCAATCATTGAGCATGTGCTCAGATTGTTTGGGTGCTACAATCCCTTGAAAGTAAGTGGGAGCACTATAGAATTTCTGAGAAGAAAGTGATTGATATAGTTTCCTAGTCACTGTCACTAAGCTACTAGAGCTTCATGATGAACTATAAAATGTCAGGGATGGAAATAATGATGCCTGAGCTGTTTGCGATATTTGACGCCACGAAAGTAGAAATCAAGAAGGAGCTTCAAGTGTTGATGGTTTGTAAAACCACTAGTTTCGAGAAGGGCAAGGGCAAGGAGGGAAACTTCAAAGATGGCAAGTCAGTTGCTGCTCTAGTGAAACAATCCAAAGTTGAACCCAAACCCGATACTAAGTGCTTCTATTATGAGGAGAGCGGTCGCTGAAGCGGAACAATCCTAGATACTTGGTAGATAAGAAGGCTGGCAACATCGACAGAAGTATATTTGATATACGTGTTATTGATGTGTACCTTGCTAGTACTCCTAGTAGCACCTGGGTATTGGATACCAGTTCGGTTGCTAAATGTTAGTAACTCGAAGTAAAAGCTACGAAATAAACAGAGACTAGCTAAGTGTGAGGTGACGATGTGTGTTGGAAATGTTTTCAACATCAACATCGCACGCTCTCTCTACCTTCGGGATTAGTGACAAACCTAAATAAATGTTATTTGATGTTTACGTTAAGCATGAGCATGATTGGATCGTATTTATTGCAACACGGTTATTCATTTAAGTTACAGAATAATGGTTATTTTGTTTACATGAATAATACCTTCAATGGTCATGTATCTAGTGAGAATGGTTTGTTGAATCTTGATCGTAGTAATACACATGTTCATAACATTGATGCCAAAAGATACAAAGTTAATAATGATAGTACCACATACTTGTGGCACTGCCGTTAAATGTCATATTGGTATAAATCACATTAAGAAACTCCATGCTGATGGATCTTTGGACTCATTCGGTTTTGAATCGGTTGAGACATGTAGACCATGCCTCTTGGGCAAAATGGCTACAGACCCCATTTTGAGTATGATGAAGCGGGCTAGTAACTTATTGGAAATGATACATGTTGATGTATGCGATCCAATGAGTGTTGTAGCGTGTAGTGGATATCGTTATTTTCTTACCTTCACTGATGATTTGAGTAGATAGAGTGTATATTGACTTAATGAAACACAAGTTTGAATCGTTTGAAAAGTTCAAGTAGATTCGGAGTGAAGTTTGAGATCATCGTGATGAGAAGATAAAATTATAGTATATACATTGGCACCGCTTAGCGAAGCTCTGCCGGATCAGCTCCACCACCACCGTCGCCATGCCGTCGTGCTGCTGGCGAATCCATCTACCTCTCTGCTTCATCTTGCTGGATCAAGAAGGTGGAGATCTTCATCGAGCTGCACGTGTGCTGAACGCGGACGTGTCGTCCGTTCGGCTCTAGATCGGAAGGACCACGATGGGATCGCGGGACGGCTCGTGATGAGATCGCGGGACGGATCGTGAAGACGTTCGACTGCATCAACCGCGTTTTTTAACGCTTCCGCTTAGCGATCTACAAGGGTATGTAGATCCACTCTCCCTCGCGTAGATGCTCATCATCATGGATAGATCTTGCGTGTGCATAGGAAATTTTTTGTTTCCCATGCAACGTTCCCGTACAGCGGTAGCAAAACCGTGCCTCTCGCGAAAAAAACGAGAGCAGAAAACATGTTTTTCACCCTTTCCGAGAGGCACGACCATGCCTCTCGCGAAGGCAAAACCGTGTCTCTCGCGGAAGCAAAACCATGCGTATCGCGGAAAAAAGAGAGAATAAAACATGTTTTTTTCCTTTCCGAGAGTCACGGCCGTGCCTCTCGCCAAGGCAAAACCGTGTCTCTCGTGGAAGCAAAACCGTGCCTCTCGCAAAAGAGAAAGAAAGAGAGAAAACGCGTTTTCCCTTTCCGAGAGGCACGTCCGTGCCTCTCGCTATAGCAAAACCGTGCCTCTGGCGGAAACAAAACCGTGCCTCTCACAAAAAAGCGTGTTTTTTCGCGCAAAAAAAGTTTTTTTAAAACTTTTTTCGTCCAAAAGGTACGACAGACCGGTAGAAAATCGAAACTCCAAAAAATACCGGAAAAAACCATTTCAAAAAGACGAAAACACATGTGAAAAAAATCCGAAGGGAACGCTTAGAGCGCGCCAAGTGATGACGCGTGAAAATGATCGCTGAAAGGCTTGTGAGGAAGTACTCGCTAACTAATTGCTCCCACATGTTGAACATATAGACTGAGCTACTATCTCCAAGTGGCCTCACCCAAAGGCCGGCAATTCCGAATGTCGACATGTTACAATGATCACCGGATACACTTCCACCAGCGGCCCATTAACTAGATAAGTATACAAAAGAAACAAAAGTCTAGAAAAACAAACAATCAACAAAGCCAAAATATCTAAAAGCAACCTTTAACATAACCCTAGAGACTAATGGAATAGCAGATAAATTAGTTAAGCAATGTCTTGGCTCAAGACTTGGTTATACTATCGCAATTTGTTAGGAAAGTGTCGTTTTGAGCTCGAGCTCAAATGCACCCGGATGAACAGTAAAATCGAATTTTTTAAAAAACATTTTGAAAATTCATTTTTTTGTGATGGACTTTGACAAAAGTTATAAGTGCTTGCAAATTTTTATCATGAGATCACGTTCGAGTAAGGCGTAACAAAAAAACAAAAACGATACTTTGAAAATGCTACTTTCGAAAGCATTTTGAAACACTGATTTTGTTTTTTTGTCACGCCTTACTCGAATGTGATCTAATGATAAAAATTTGCAAGCACTTGGAAATTTTGTCAAAGTTCATCACAAAAATAATTGGAATTTTTTGAAATGTTTTTGTTTTTTTTCGATTTTACTGTTCATCCGGATGCATTTGAGCTCGAGCTCAAATACTCCACTTCCAATTTGTTAGACCTATACGTGTACATGATTGGATGTGTTTTGAGTAATAATGGTTGTTTTTATTGACGAGTTAAACATAACTTAAATGGTTTGACTATTTTCATAGAACCAACCCACACAGATATAAGTTCTAGTTTTGCATGGGTGCTCGTATATTTTCTAGATTTATCT
The DNA here is from genome assembly GCA_022496015.1 of Hordeum marinum. NCBI lineage: Eukaryota > Viridiplantae > Streptophyta > Magnoliopsida > Poales > Poaceae > Hordeum > Hordeum marinum. The sequence continues at coordinate 423,931,565 of CM039674.1, read as the reverse complement.
CAAACTTTTGACTATATTCTTTCACTGGTATGGCATGTATGTCGACTATGAAATGTGTGTGGTGACTTCATTATTCTTGAAATCTATCTCTAGTCTCTCACAGATGCTTATAGTGATAGAATGTGCATGTGTGTTGTAAAAAAACTATAGTTGCCGTCGTTTTCTCACGACAGATGTCATGGGGTGGCTTATCGAAGGTGTTGAGGCCAAAGGACGCCGATGGGCTTCGGGTGCGAGATTGGGCACAAGAGGTGATGACACACCATGTACCCAGGTTCGGGGCCCTCCGAGGGAGGTAACACCCCTAGTCCTGCTTGGTTTGTTTGGATGGATGGGTATGTTCACAAGGATGCTCCTGGAGCTGTGTCTAGAGGAGGAAGGAGCAGCCGGCTCGTCTTCCTCCGCTATGATCAGAGTTTCGTGGATGTGAGCGTGAGTGTATATATTTTTTTGTCCGTCCCAGTTGCATGGGGGGCTCAGGGGTTTTTATAGGCGAACTCCCCGGCTCTTACAATATGCTATAAGTACCAAAGTGGAGGGACCCGGTCGGCAGCCTCTTCGGCCGGCCAGAGGGTCCCGCTGCTTGCGTTTTCTCATCGTGGGAGGGGCCCGCCGGCCGGGCGGTCCCATCTCCCGTTGGGGCCTGCCAACCGGCTCTGCGATTGGTCCTCGCCCACCTGCCTCGGCACGGGTCGTCTAGCGCCAGCCGGCCGAAGTCTCTGGTATGGCCGGCGACACTGTAGCCACGCCGGGACAGGTAATCGAGTGGCGAGGGCATGCCGACACTGTTCCCCCGCCCGGTCACGCTCACCGGGGTCAGCGACCGGGACGGTCGAACTATAGCCATGCACAGCGTGGTGTAAGCGGCCACTGTAGCCAGAGGGCCGCCCGTCATGTCGGTTGCATCGCGTCGTCGTACCCGCGGACAGAGGGACGGGACGGGGCACGTTCGTCCCAAAGTCAACGGAGGAGCCGGCCCGTGGGCGGACGGCTACTCAACCGGCCGGCCAAGGGCCCAACCGGCTGCTTGACCAGCCGGCAGGGGCGCCACGCAGTGCTGGCTTGCATTGGGCGCCCTCCGGCCGGCCACGTCCAGCCGACCGCATAGTTTTTCTTCGAAGCGAAGGGGGAGAGGACCCCGTTCCTTAGCCTACCTGGGGGTATAAACCCCGTCCGTAGCCCCCGAAGCCGACGGGGGCCCGCGTCCGGCATACGGTGGGGGCCGGTGGCTTCCCCTTAGCTCCACCCGCCTCCGGCTCGAAGGCGAAGGGGCAGCCGGGTCAGTCGTCGATCCCGACGCCTCGGGTTCCGGCGCGCCGCCCTGGGACCCGCGCCGACACGCGACTCGCCACGCGGAACGTAATGATGCGATGGGTCCTACGCACGCGGGGAGATGGGACGTCGCCTGGGCCTAGCCCGCTAGGACCCAGGCGTAGCCCAATAGGCCTCGGGGCCAGGGCCGGATCCTTTGCGCCCTGAAGCGGCAGTTACGGCCAGGGCCACCCACTCGCGCGGGGTTTCCGCGGGGAGTGGGCACAAATGATCCCACGTCCCCGGTCATGGCCTCCCCTATAAAAGGGGAGGAAGGGCAGGACGCGGAGGTACCTACGCCCTCCTTGCCTCCTCGCTGCCCTCCTTCTCCGTTGCTCTTTCTTCTCCACACACCGCCGCGCCCGAACCCACGCTCGCGCCCGCACATCTCAACGCCGTCGCGATGGCCGACGGATGCAGCGGTAGCTGGGGCGGCTCCTTTGTCACCGAGGCCAACATCGCCGAGCTGCGCAAGGCACGAATGCTGCCATTGGCGGAGCGGGTGGCCGCTCGCGCACCGGGCAGCGAGGTAGCGCCGGCGCCGCAGCCAGGGGAACGCGTCGTGTTCCTGTGGCACTTCTCTCGAGGCTTCGGCCTTCCGGTGAGCCTCTTTTCCATCTTCTTCTTGACACGTTCGACCTCCAACCTCACCACCTTGGTCCGAACTCGATCTTGTACCTCTCCGCCTTCGTGGCACTGTGCGAGGGGTACCTTGGCATTCTCCCCTTCCTCGAGCTTTTCAATGCCCTCTTTTATCTTAAGCCTCTAAAGAGCGACGCATGTGGTGGCACGGTGGTGTGCTGCCACGACGTCGCTCGCTTTCCCCCTCTTTATTTGGTCGACTCCGTCAAGGGGTGGCACCGGACGTTCTTCTACGTGAAGAACGTCGACCCGAGAACGGATTTCATCCGGCTGCCGCCCTTCGAGAACCGGCAGTCCTCCCAGCAGAACTGGCTGGGGTCTGCCCCGCGCGGCATGGCCTTGGGCGAGCTGGCCTGGCTCACGCAGCTGAAGAGTGCCGAGGGACTGGTTGCCGCCGACCTGGTGACGGCCTTCATCTCGCGCCGGGTGTCGCCTCTCCAGATGAGTCCACACCGGATATGCGACATGTCCGGCCGGCACGACCCCTGCTGGTAGTCCACCGTCGAGCTGACACCAGCTCAGGTGGCAAAGCGGGTGAACGCCCTCACGACGGTCAAGCTAAAGTCCGCCTCGTGGTCCTTCGGCATGGAGCCGTATGACCCCATCAACCGACCTCCCCTGGTGAGTCTTTTTGTCAAGGCGGTTTTTTCTCTTGTATGTTGTTCCCCAGCCGGCAGCCGGCTGGAGAACTTATGTTGACGTGTTGACCGCAGCTGCTGGTACGACAAAACACGCCGGACGGCCCGCACCCGCAAATCTTCAAAGCAGAATGCAAGGACTCTGACCAAAGACTTCCAGACGGGAGGTCCCGCGGAGGAAGGAGTGGACTCCTCGGGCGGGGCCGACGAGCTGGCGGATCCATGAGGCGGCGCTCCTAGTGGAGCCGGAGGGTCCGACGCAGCCGAGGAACCCAACTGAGCTGGTGAGTTCCTTCTTGCCCCCTCCATCCGGGACTGGACAGACGACGACGACGACGACGATGATGATGACGATTTGATGATCCTAGACAGGCCTCCTCCCACGGTGCGCCGGGATCGGAGGAGCGAGGAGTGGTCGGCTCGAGGCCCAGCAGCCGAACCGGCCGGGCGGGGGGAGAGGCCGGCCCAGGACGGGCCGGTGGCTCCGCCGCCTGGCCCGAAGCGGACCAAGGCGGCCGTGCGGAAGCCACCGCCTCGTGCCAAGCTGGCTCTGCCCCTTGTCGTTGCGTAAGTTCTTTCATCCTCGCGCTAGTTTTCTTTGTTGTTGTTGCCTCGCGAGCCGGTCGATGACCAGCCCTTGGGCGTTGCAGCGACACGATCAAGCTCCATGAGGAGGAGGCGGCGGGGGAGCAGACGGACACCGCCGGCCGGCTGGCCCGCGAACACGCGGCTACCCAGCGGGAGGAGAAAAGGAGTCTCGCGGAGCTACGAGCCTCTCGGTCCGGGACGCGAGGAGGGGCCGCGCACTCCGGGACCTCGAGCGGCCGGCAGCGAAGGGGGTCGACCGAGCCTCCGCAGGCCTCGGACTCCATAGCGGAGTCCACTCGCATGTCGAGGCCCCCGTCATGCGAGCCACGAGGGGCGGCTACGGACCCGCCCGCGCAGGAGGCGGTCCATGCGAGGGAGGCGACGCCGGCTTGAGGTGCCGGAGGTGACTCCGCCTATAGCCGAACCGGTCCAAGTCGAGGTGCCGGAGGTGCCGACGGCCCCGGAGGCGACACTGGAGGTGCCGCCGGAGGCGGCAGCCACAGAGGTGGAGGTGCCCTCCGGCGCGACCGATGCGCCGGAGCGACCAGGAGAAGAGGCGGCGACGGCGCCGGGCCGGGGGGGCGGAAGGAGGCGACTCCCGGCCCCTTACCGTCATCAACCCGCCCCCGGCGGCCGGAGCCGCGGTGAGTCCAGGTGGCAGCGGCGGCCGGGCCCAAAGGGTCCTGCAGTCGATGCAGGAGGTCTCCCGGGATTGGGACGCGCTGGCGAGCGTGCCGGCCTTGCCGGCTCCCCCGGTAGGCGGCCCGGTCCCCTCCCTCATTGATCTGTGGAGCATCCTGGACCGGTGCCGGTAGGAGCTAGCCCGGTTTGCGGAGGCGGCGGACGCCACCCTTCAGCACGCAGAGGTAAGCAGACAACTTTCCTTGAGTTTTAAGTGGGGGTGCGCAAGCGCACCCACTGGGTGTAGCCTCCGAGATGCGGGCCAGCTGACCGGCTGACGGGCTGCCGGGCCAGATCTCCTTTGAGCACTTCTTGATCTCTTGCTTCTTTTTCTTGTGATAGGAGGAAACCTCCTAGCGGCAGAAGCTCTTTGCGGGGGCGGTCGCCATCCACGACCGCGGTAAATACGGCTTCTACTGCCTAGAGGAGGAGCTGGCGCGCGTGCGAGGTGGATTGCGTTTTGTAGGAGAGGCACATAGCCCCCGGGAGTCGGCTAACGTTGGATGTGTCTTGCAGGCGAAGTTAGCCACCCTTCAGGGGGAGAAGGTCGGGCTCGTCGCTGAATGGGACCGGCTGACGCGGGACATCCAAGCGGCCGCGCAGGAGACGAACCGGCTGGCCGCGCTGCTGGTCGATGGGGAGGCGGTCCGGGACCGGCTCAAGGCCGAGGCAGCAAAGGAGGTGGCGGCCCGGGAGGCGGCCGTCAAGGAGGCGGCTGACACCACCCTCAGGACCGCCGCCCTTCAAGGCGAGGTGACCCGCCTCGAGAAGACGCTCGAGGAGGTCAAGGGCTCCCTCACCGCCTCAAAGGCGGCCCGGAAGTCGGAGCGCGAGGCGGCGTACCACTTCGCCGTCGGGGTGGACGACGTGATCAAAGGTATGTGCCAACCTCTCTCCTTCCTCAGCCGGTTGCACTTTTCTCTGCCGTTTATCGCGTCTTCATCTTGCTTTTTCTGTTCTTCTCTTCTTCTTTCTTCCAGCGCGTTTCCCGGAGACTCATCGTCGCGCCGCGCGCGTTGTTGAGGAGCACCGGGAACACCTTTGGGGGTACGGTCGCTCCATCGAGGAGCACGCCGCATGGGACATGGACGAGATTGGGATCGCCGTAGAGATGTGGATGACCCATCTTGAGCGTAGCATGGAGCGGCTCAAGACCACCAGCAAGGTGGTCATCGCCACGCTGTGGCCGGGCCATGGAGGAGCTCCGATGCACCGCGTGGCACAGTGGCTTGAGCACGTCATCCCCCGCCTCGAGGCCTGAAAGGCATCGGCTGCCCAAGGCGGGGCGCAGATGGTGCTCCGGTTCGTTACTTCTTGGTACCGGGCGGTAGACCTGGGCCGGCTGGCGACCATACGTGACGTGCCGGCCGCGGAGAGGGAGGCCCGCGAGCCAGCCCTCGTCCAATGGGCCAACGAGCTCGCGTTGTACGTTGACGCGGATGAGTTCCTGCCGCCCCTTGGCGAGGACGGCGAGCCGCTGTCGGAGGACTCCTTTGGCATCCCTCAGGGCCCGGACGATGTCGAAGTCGCCGACGAGAGCACCGACTCGAGCGGCGAGACGGCTAAGAACGAGGATCCCGCCTCGAAGGACAAGGGTGCCGACCCGAAGGCCGCGACCACCTCCGGGGCGAGGACCAAGCCGCCCCACGATGCGCCGGCTGAGGGCATGCCGGCTGGTGACGCGCCATCGGCCTGAGCCCCCGGGCATCCTGTTTATCTTTGTTCCTGCATGTAAGACTTGATTCCACCTACTGGGGGTGTTTTGAGTAATGAACTGAATGCTGTCCGTGGGCCATTTTATCCTTACTGTTTATGTCGTGAGTATCCGTGTTTCGCCTTATGACTCGTGCCGCCCTATCCTTATCCCTTTTTCGCCTGCCTTGATTCTTTCCATTTCTATTCCTTTTCCCCTTTGGCTTTGGCCCCGCCAACCCGACAGCCGGGAGCCGGTCTGTAGCTGGGTCAGGGCGTCCGCCTCGAGGGAGCCGTTTCGGAACTTAGGAAGCGTGGGCTTTTTTCCGGGATTAGTAGAGCGATAGAGACGCGACGAGTGTCTGGCTAGGCCCAGAAGAGGTTCCCCCATTTTGACCTTTCATGTGAGCCAGAACTTGCCGCCCCGAGGCCCTGTTGACCGGACTGCCGGGAGCCGGTCTGTAGCTGGTAAGGGTGGGGAAGTTTGTCCGGCCCACATTACTTAGCCATTTTTCGGCGAGGTATTTCTAGGTCCAGTCGGCTAGCCCCCGGGCCCGGAGCCAGACCGGGGAGCCGGTGAGTGAGGACCACTTTGAGAGAAACATAACGAGGCGCGCCCCAAGAGCCGGCTTGGGGCGCCCATTGCATTCATAAGCCCAAAAGGACGGGGGTACATACATACATTGATTCTCTTCAGCAGTAAAACGGCGCAGGAGGGCCGCGTTCCATGGGCGCTCTATCTCTTCACCGAAAGCGTCTCTTCTGCGCTTCTGCGGCTTCTGGGCGTCTATCAGGTAGTACGCATTGTTGTGTAGCGCCTTGCTAATGATGAACGGGCCTTCCCATGGGGAGGACAACTTGTGCTGCCCAACGGTTCGCTGGATCCGCCTGAGGACCAGATCCCCTTTGCGGAACGAGAGCGGCCGGATCTACTTGCTGTGGTAGTGCCGGAGCTTCTGCTGGTAGATCGCCGTCCGGCTCAAGGCCAGTTCACGAGCTTCCTCGAGTAGATCGACGCCGTCTTCTCTTGCGTCCTTGGCGTCCTTTTCCGTGTATTGGGCGCCCCGAGGCGAATCGAACTCGACGTCGGTGGGGATGATCGCCTTGGACCCGTACACAAGGAAAAATGGAGTATAGCCGGTTGACCGGTTCGGCGTGGTCCTGAGACTCCAAAGGATGGCCGACAGCTCGTCGATCCAGCAGCCGGGCGACCTCACCAGCGGCGTCATGAGACGGGGCTTGATCCTGGATAGGATGAGGCTGTTTTCCCTCTCGACCTGGCCGTTTGACTGTGGATGAGCGACGGAGGCCAGGTCGAGCCGGATCCCTTGCTTGGAGCAGAAACGTGCAAGCGCGCCCTTGGCGAAGTTGGTGCCATTGTCAGCGATGATGCTATGGGGAATGCCGTAGCGTACCGTGATGTCGTCGATGAATCGGACGGCCGTAGGGCCGTCCAGCTTCTTAATTGGTCGTGCCTCGATCCACTTGGTGAACTTGTCAATGGCCACCAGCAAGTGCGTCATGCCACCTCGAGCGGTCTTGAATGGACCCACCATGTCCAGCCCCCAGACGGTGAAAGGCCACGAGAGGGGGATGGTTTGGTGGGCCGTCGCCGGCAGGTGGCTTTGCGTGCTGAAGCATTGGCAGACCTCGCACTCGTTGACCAACTTCTTGGCCACCTCTAGAGCCGTGGGCCAGTAGAAGCTGTGGCGGAAAGCCTTGGCCACCAGAGTCCGAGAGGCGGCATGATGCCCGCACTTTCCCTGGTGAATGTCGAGGAGGATATCCAGGCCCTTTTCCGACTCGACGCATCGTTGAAACACGCCTGTGGTGCTACGGTGGACGAGCTCGTTGTTGATGATGCTGTAAGCCGAGGCCCGGCGCTGGATTTTCCTAGCCAGAGCCTCGTCCGGAGGCAGCTCGCCTCGTAAAAGAAACACCAAGATGGGTTGGGACCATGAAGGGGCCGCGGCGACGGCCGGCCTGGGAGCCCCAGGGGCTGGTTGATCAGCCCCCGGGGCCGGGCCGCCAGCCCTCGGGACCGGCTCGGGAGCCCCCGAGGCTGGTTGGTAGACGATCATCATGACGGCCGTGCCATCAAGGCTGGCCGCCTTGGGCGCCGCCGGCTCCACCGGGGCCGGCTGGACGACCGACGATTCGAGAGCCAGTGCCAAAGTTGCAGGGGAGGCGGCTAGAGCCGTTGATGGGCCGGCGGCGCCTGCCGGCACGAAGATTGACTCCGATTCTAGGGACGGTTTGATCGACGACTTGAGCAGTCGTTCGAGGGAGACGCCGACTGGGATGGCCTGCCGGGTGGAGCCGATCTTTGCCAGCGCATCCTCCACCTCGTTGTCCGCTCGGGGGACGTGATGAAACTCACAGCCCTCGAAGGAGCCGGTGAGCTGTTGTACGAGGAAGCGGTAGCTGGCCATGTTGGCGTCCCTGGCGTCCCATTTGCCAGAGACCTGCTGCACCACGAGGTCAGAGTTGCCGAAGCAGAGGATGCGCCTGATGCCGATCTCCTTGGCGAGCTGGAGGCCATGGACGATGGACTTGTATTCCGCCACGTTCTTGGAAGCGGCGAAGTGGATTTGGAGGGCGTACTTGAGCTGATCACCTTTCGGGGAGGAGAGGACTATGCCGGCACCCAGGCCGGTCCTTATTTTTGAGCCGTCGAAGTGCATGTGCCAATGCGTGGAGTTTGGGAGAGGCGGAACGAACTCCGTCTCCGCCTAGTCGAGGAGGAAATCCGCCAAAGCCTGTGACTTGATGGCGGTTCTTGGCTCGTACCGGATCTCATGATCGGCAAGGGCGATCACCCACTTGGCAATCCGGCCGGTGGAGTCCCGGCTGCTCATGATCTCGCCAAGCGGGGCCGTGCTCACCACGGTAATGGTATGCTCTTGGAAGTATTGCTTGACCTTCTTGGCGGCGAAATATATGCCGTAACACATCTTTTGGTAGTGGGGTAGTTCTTCTTGGACGCGGAGAGGACCTCGCTGAGGTAGTAGACGGGCCGTTGGACCGGCAGGGACTTGCCCTCTTTCGGCCGCTCGACCACCAGGACGACGCTGATGACATGAGTGGTTGCAGCGATGTAGGTGAGCATCGGTTCCTTCTCAGCCAGCGTGGCCAGGATGGGTGCGCGGGTGAGAGCCTTCTTGAGGCCGCAGAACGCCTCGTCCGCCTTGTCAGGCCAGTCGAAGATGCCCGACCTCTTGGTTTGACCCGACTCGATTAGAGCCGTCTTGCGAAGGAGCCCGTAGAGGGGCAGAGCCTTCTCTCCCAGCCGGCTGATGAACTGGCTGAGCGAGGCAAGGCAGCCGGTGAACTTCTGGACGTCGCGGAGCCGGATCGGCTTCGGCATGCGTTCGATCGCGCGGATCTTCTTGGGGTTAGCTTCAATGCCACGGGCGGACATGAAGAAACCCAAGAGTTGACCGACGGGAACACCGAAGACACACTTCTCCGGGTTGAGCTTGATCTTGTATTCGCGCAAGTTCGCGAAAGTCTCCCGGAGGTTGTCGAGGAGGCTGAAGTGCTTCTTGGTTTTGACGACGATGTCGTCGATGTAGACGTGAATGTTCCTGCCTATCTGAGGCAGGAGGCACTTCTGCATGCACCGTTGGAAGGTGGTGCCTGCATTCTTCAGGCCAAAGGACATGGTGATGTAGCAGTAGGCCCCAAAGGGCGTGATGAAGGAGGTCTTGAGCCCGTCTTCTGGGTCCAGCTTGATCTGGTGGTAGCCGGAGTAGGTGTCCAGGAAGGACAGCAAGTCGCAGCCAGCTATGGAGTAGATAACTTGATCGATCCGCGGTAGGGCGAATGGGTCCTTGGGACACGCCTTGTTCAGGCTAGTGTAATCGATGCACATGCGCCAGGTCTTGTTCTTCTTCAGCACCAGGACTAGATTGGCCAGCGAGTCCAGATGGAACACTTCCATGATAAACCCAGTCGCGAGCATCCGGGCGATCTCTTCTCCGATAGTGCACCGCTTCTCCTCGGAGAAGCGGCGCAGGGGTTGCTTGACCGCCTTGACGTCCGGCCGGACATGTAGTTTGTGCTCGGTGAACTTCCTCGGAACACCCGACATGTCTTTGGGAGACCATGCGAAGATGTCCCGATTCTCACGGAGGAAGTCAACAAGCTCGCCTTCCTATTTGCTGTTGAGGCGGGAGCCGATCGTGATGCATTGAGCCGGGTTGGCCGGGTCGAGCAGGATTTTCTTGGTGTCTTTAGACGACTGGAAGGAGGCCCCGCCGGTGGATTGCGAGGGAGGGGCCGGCACGACCGGCTGGCTGGTCGCAAGGGCCACGAGCCGGTCGAGCTGCCGCTTCTCAGCAATTTCCAGGGCCTCGGCCAGCCGGCTGCCATCTCGAGCGCACTCGAGTGACATCTTGTAGTCGCCCTTGATGGTGATGATTCCCTTGGGGCCCGGCATCTTGAGCTTGAGGTAGGCGTAATGTGGAACCTCCATGAAGCTGACAAGGGCCGGCCGGCCCAACAACGCGTGGTAGGGGCTCGCGAGGTCCATGACCTCGAACATCACTCGCTCGCGGTGTAAGTGGCCGAGTCCGCCGAAGAGGACGTCAAGGGTGATCTTGCCGACAGGGGAGCAGGATTTCCCAGGCATGATGTCGTGGAAAACCGTCCGGCTCGCCTGCAGGTCTTCTACCTTCAGCGTCATCTTGTCCATCGTGTCGAGGTAAAGAATGTCGATGCTGCTGTCACCATCTATCAGCACCCGCGAGAAGCGGCAGGCTCGCTCCTTGGAGGCGATGGTGGGATCAAGGACCAAGGCGTAGCTGCCGGGATTCGGCATCACCGCAGGGTGATCGGCCTGGCTCCAAGTGACCGACTTCTCTGACCAGTGCATGAACTGGGGAGTTGCCGGCATGGTGGCGTTCACCTCACGGCGGAGCCGGCGCTCCGCGTGCTTGCCCGCCTCTTCACTGGCGAAGACGACGTAGTAACCGTCCTGGTTGGGGAACTGGTCGATTAGACGACCGTCGTTTGGTGCCGTTGTCGGTGCCGGGGCGACTGTTGGGAGACGTAGTAGTAAATCAAAAATTTCCTACGCGTTCACCAAGATCCATCTATGGAGAAACCAGCAACGAGCAAGGGAGAGATTGGATCTTCATACCTTTGAAGATCGCTAAGCGGAAGCGTTACAAGAACGCGGTTGATGGAGTCGTACTCGCAGCGATTCAGATCGCGGTAGATCCGATCAAGTGCCGAACGGACGGCACCTCCGCGTTCAACACACGTGCAGCCCGGTGACGTCTCCAACACCTTGATCCAGCAAGGAGGAAGGAGAGGTTGGGGAAGGGCTCCAACAGCAGCACGACGGCGTGGTGGTGGTGGAGTAGCAAGGTATTCCGACAGGGCTTCGCCTAAGCGCTGCGGAGGAGGAAGAAGAGAGGTAGGGCTTCGCCTTGAGAGAGAGAGATCAAATCCTGTCTCAAAACATCCAAAACCTCAAGTATATATAGGAGGAGGGACGTGGAGGGCTGGCTTGGCCTCTACTCCAAAGAGGAGATGGCCGGCCGAATTAAAGGGAGAGTCCACCTCCCACAAGGGAGGTGGATCTCCTCCTTTTAAATCCTTTTTGCCTTATCTCCTTATCTCCAGCCACATGGGCCTTTAGCAAAAGTCTTGCCCAGCCCAATAAGGGCTGGCACACTTTATCTAACAGCCCATGTGGTCCTTTGGTAGTCACACCCCTCCCGGGGGTCCTCCGGCACCCTCCCGGCACTCCCGGTACACTACCGATGAGCCCGAAAACTTTCCGGTGACCAAAACTGGACTTCCTATATATCAATCTTTACCTCCGGACCATTCCGGAGCTCCTCGTGACGTCCGGGATCTCATCCGGGACTCCGAACAACCTTCGGTAATCACGTATACCTTTTCCCTATAACCCTAGCGTCATCGAACCTTAAGTGTGTAGACCCTACGGGTTCGGGAGACACGTAGACATGACCGAGACACCTCTCCGGCCAATAACCAACAGCGGGATCTGGATACCCATGTTGGCTCCCACGTACTCCACGATGATCTCATCGGATGAACCACGATGTCAGGAATTCAATCAATCCCGTATACAATTCCCTTTGTCTATCGGTATGGTACTTGCCCGAGATTCGATCGTCGGTATCCCCATACCTTGTTCAATCTCGTTACCGGCAAGTCTCTTTACTCGTTCCGTAATACATCATCCCGTGACTAACTCCTTAGTCACATTGAGCTCATAATGATGATGTCTTACCGAGTGGGCCCAGAGATACCTCTCCGTCACACGGAGTGACAAATCCCAGTCTCGATTCGTGTCAACCCAACAGACACTTTCGGAGATACCCGTAGCGTACCTTTATAGCCACCCAGTTACGTTGTGACGTTTGGCACACCCAAAGCATTCCTACGGTATCCGGGAGTTACACAATCTCATGGTCTAAGGAAATGATACTTGACATTGAAAAGCTTTAGCAAACGAACTACACGATCTTTGTGCTATGCTTAGGATTGGGTCTTGTCCATCACATCATTCTCCTAATGATGTGATCCCGTTATCAACGACATCCAATGTCCATGGCCATGAAACCGTGACCATCTATTGATCAACGAGCTAGTCAACTAGAGGCTCACTAGGGACATGTTGTGGTCTATGTATTCACACATGTATTATGGTTTCCGGTTAACACAATTATAGCATGAACAATAGACAATTATCATGAACAAGGAAATACAATAATAACCATTTTATTATTGCCTCTAGGGCATATTTCCAACAGCGACAGCTTGGGTTGGGGCCGGGGCGTTGGCTGGCGGCACAGGAGGAGCCGGAAGGTCGTCCCCCCGGGGCAATCACTGTGAGAAGATGCACTACCGAAGTGTGTGCGTAGAGGGTTTGGCCCCTGAATGGCTCTTGCATGGGAGATCGAGCATTTGCTCGAAGGTGAGCTTTGGCTGCCAGGCAACCTTGCCGGTGTGCTGGCGCTGGCCGGAAGGCTGGGCAGCCGGCTCTTGATCCTCGACGATGTTGACCTACCGACTCCCGTAGCGGGGATCCGGCTGGTCGTTCTTGCGCTTGTTGTTCTGCGGCTGCCGGTTGTCGACAGCCGGTCGGGTCACGGCTGGCGTTGTCATCGCCTTGGCTGGTGGGGTCGTCTTGACCCGGATGGCCGAGTCGGCCATGGCGTACTTGTCTGCCTTGGTCATGATCTCGACTAGCATGGCCCTCTCGGAGCACAAGAGTTTGTGCTTGAGGGGGGTGCCGTCCCGGCAGCCCTCGATGAAATATTGCACGGCTTGTACCTCATGCACCCCTTCGTAGGAGTTGCGGAGCTCGGTCCACCGAGTGAGGTAGTCCCGGAGGGATTTGTCTGGCCCCTGGACGCACATGGCGAGTTCACGGGGACGGCCAGGCCGCTTGTAGGTGCCGGTGATGTTGCGGACGAAGGCCTCCTCAAAGTTCGTCCAGGTGTTGATGCTGTCGGCCGCCAGGCTGTTGAGCCAGGTGCGGGCCGAGCCGATCAGCATGAGGGAGACGTAGCGAACGGCAACGCGCTTATTCCCCCTGGCGATACCCACCGCGATGGTGTAGTCGATCAGCCAGTCCTCGGGCTTGGCGGCCCCGTTGTATTTCGGGGTGTCCCTAGGGAGCATGTAGCAGGATGGGAACGGCTCGGTGCGAATCCGGGGGCCGAAGCAGGCCGGACCAATGGAACACTCCTCCTCGAGGAGAGCAGATTGCGCAAGTCTGTCGATGTGGTTGTGGGCATTGTCCTTGGTGCGGGGGACGCGCGGTCCGAGCCAGGCCGAGAGTTCGGGACGGATGGTAGGTGGCGTCGACTGCCGCGACTCCCGTCGTGGAGGCGGTGTGTGCACCCGGTTGCCGGATGCCGGTGCTTCGTGGTGGCGACCGTTGCGAGGCGGCTTGTTGGTGCGCCGGCTGCTGAGAGCCGGTTGCTCACACCCCGACGTCTGAGAGGGCCGGGGTTGTTTGCTTCGACCCGGCGGCCGGAGACGCGAGGGGAGCAGGAGTACTAGGCCGCCTGACGGCCGGCAGTTCCTGTGCCCCCGCGTTCGGGCCGGGGGCCTTCGGTGGCAGCGCCGCCGGGCGCGAGAAGATGCTGCTGCGCATCAGCAGCATCGATGAGCTCCTTGATGTGGCGCTCGTGGGCGGCGCGCTCTTCGCCCTCCAAGGCGACCAACTCCTCGTAGGCCACCTTGAGGGCCCGCAAGTTGGCTGCAGGTTTGTCGTAGACGGGCATTTTGCCGTCGAGAATCTCGGCGACCACGCGGTCGCGGTCACGCATGGCCCCACGTCGGCTGGGCTCGGCGCCAGCCGGGGTGAGACCATACGCGGAAGCATACTCCCGCTGCACCTCCTCCATGCGGCACCGCGTGACCGCGAGGGCGGTGGCATCCTCAAACAGGATGCGGCTAGTCGCCTCGAGGTCGGCCGCGGCGGTGTCGGGGTTCGCCGTCGGGGCGATCGGAGTGCTTAAACCCCGGAGGGCCGTACCGAGCGGGTCGGACGTGCCGACGCGGGCAGCAGCAGTGGTAGCCGCGGCCTGCGCCCATCCGGACGCGGTGGAGAAGGTGATGGCCATCACCCTCACATGATCATGGGACCCACTGGGCCGAGCCACAGCGAGTACGCCCACTGCTGTAGGCGGGCCGGCGCAAACAAGCACCCCCGCGGGATAATCGTCAGTGGTCGGAGCCTCGGCGAGGCTGAGCCTACCGAAGCGCTCAGTGAGCGCGTCGATGTCGGCCGTTAGGCCGACGGAGTTGCCCGCAGGGTGTGCTGAGGCAAGCCCCACGAGCTCCCCACGGTTTCGCCGGGACGAGTGGCGACGGCGGGGAATGGCGAGGGGTCCCGCCCGGAGCATGAATCCGACCGACGCCGCGTATGGCCCCATGGTGGGCGCCAACTGTTGTCGTTTTCTCACGACATATGCCATGGGGTGGCTTATCGAAGGTGTTGGGGCCAAAGGACGCCGATGGGCTCCGGGTGCGAGATTGGGCACAAGAGGTGATGACACACGATGTACCCAGGTTCGGGGCTCTCCGAGGGAGGTAACACCCCTAGTCCTGCTTGGTTTCTTTGGATGGATGGGTATGTTCATAGAGATGCTCCTGGAGCTTTGTCTAGAGGAGGAAGAAGGAGCAGCTGGCTCGTCTTCCTCCGCTATGATCAGAGTTTCGTGGATGTGAGCGTGAGTGTATATGTTTTTTTGTCCGTCCCCGTTGCATGGGGGGCTCGGGTTTTTTAATAAGCCAACCCCCGACTCTTACAATATGCTATAAGTACCAAAGTGGAGGGACCTGGCTGGCAGCCTCTCCGGCCGGCCAGAGGGTCCCGCTGCTTGCGTTGTCTCGTCGTGGGCGGGGCTCGCCGGCCGGGCGGTCCCATCTCCCGTTGGGGCCTGCCAACCAGCTCTGCGATTGGTCCTCGCTCACCTGCCCCGGCACGGGTCGCTAAGGGGAGCGTCGTCTAGCGCCAGCCGGCCAAAGTCTCTGGTACGGCCGGTGGCACTGTAGCCACGCCGGGACAAGTAATCGAGTGGCGAGGGCATGCCGCCACTGTTCTCCCGCCCGGTCGCGCTCACCGGGGTCAGCGCCCGGGACGGTCGAACTGTAGCCATGCGCAGCGTGGCGTAAGCGGCCACTGTAGCCACAGGGCCGCCCGTCGTGCCGGTCGCGTCGCGTCGTCGTACCCGCCGACAGAGGGACGGGACGGGGCACGTCCGTCCCAAAGTCAACGGAGGAGCCGGGCCGTGGGCGGTCAGCTACTCAACCGGCCGGCCGAGGGCCCAACCGGCTGCTTGACCAGCCGTCCGGGGCGCCAGCCAATGCTGGCTTGCGTTGGGCCCCCTCCGGCCTGCCACGTCCAGCCGGCCGCATAGTTTTTTTTCAAAGCGAAGGGGAAGAGGACCCCGTTGCTTTAGCCTACCTGGGGTATAAACCCCGTCAGTAGTGTTCTCTCTCGCTCTTGAAACATAAAATAAAATTTTACCGTAATCATTTTGAGCTAAACAAAAGAGGGCGATCACTCCACCTGATGTTTCATTACAATTTTTTTTGAAAAAACACTACATATATTAATTAATTAAAAGGTTATTACGATTGCTCATTAGAAAATTCGTCACACTGGACGGAACACTATTAAAAAGAATGCCATCAGTTTTACTAATGAAGCTGTATTTCGCAATTTCGTGAGTCATTCCATTAACTAGCCGATTAATTTTCTCAACTTTAAAATTCTTGATCAACCTGAATATACTCAAGGCTTCTCTCTTCAGATCGACGAGAGGAGACGTATCAAGCTTCTCATTTACTAGAAAAGAACAAACAAAAGCATAATCAGTCTCTAGAATAATGTACTGGTGAAGGGTAATACCAATATAAAGGCCTGCGAGGCATGCACACAGCTCAGCTTCATTCACAGTAGTACACTGACCAAGAAAGTCCCAGGAAGAAATAATAACTTCTCCAAATGAGTTTCTAGCAACCACGTCCACACTTGTGACATTAATACTCTTCAGATAAGTGGCATCGACATTGATCTTGATATAATCATCTGAAAAAGGTTTCCACAACACACAATCTTGAAAAGTTGGAGAAACTGGAATAGCACCTCCCACTTTTCCTTTAACTTTGTTACTAGGAACAACCCTGATAGAGTCGTGACAGGACGTAAAAAAAGACCAATAATTATCCACAAAACTTGTAGAAGCCACAATGGATTCCTTTCTTTTGTCAAAAATTAAATTATTTTTCACGTGCCAGGCCTGCCAAATGAGAAAAAAATTGTTGTCGTTGTTGCAAGCTTAAATTATCCAGCAAAATCAAAAACCAATCTGGCCTCGAAAAATTGAACAACTCTTCGTCAGGAATATTCCACAACTCTCTCATAGCCAATCGCAGAGCTCGAGCTTTTGAACAAGTAACGAGAACATAAAAAGTACATCTTCTATTTCACAAACAGAGCACATACCTGAAGTAATCTAATGGTGTTTAACTCTATTAATCTGGACCGCCAAGCTATCGGATGCGACACGCCATGCAAAAAACCTTATCTTTTCGGGAATATTAGCTTTCCAAATTCGATTCGATTCCAAAGTCTTCTTTCTTCGTTTGGTTCGCCACTATGTTGACCCGCTTTATCCTGACCGTCCTTCAACTTAAACGCAAAATTGTATGCACTTTTAACGGAAAATATACCTTTTTTTTCATAGTACCGAGCAATAAAATCTCCTATCTTCAGAAGCGTGAATACGAATTTTAAGAATCTCTTCCACATCATAGTGATAGAAAAGATACTTAAACAGATTTTCATCCCAAGCCTTTCTCCCACTCAAGAACAAATCGAAGACCCACCTTAACCTAGCATTATGCCTTTTAGCTGAAACTTTAAGGCCAACGCTACTGTGCAACCAATTATCCTTCAAATGTTAATGCTAGAATCATCACCGACTCGCCAAATGACTTCCTTCTTAAGCAATTTCAGCCCATGCATAATACCTTGCCAAATTACTGAAGCAGACCGTGAAAACATTGTATCAAGAATATGTCCCTGAGAAAGGTGCAGCACACTCACACGAGAGGCACGCCAGAGTTTGAGGAGGAGAGGTCAATACGCCAGGGGAGGGCGTAAAACTTTCTCTGGCTTGTTTCCGCGATGGAAAATACTAGCACCTCCTAGCCCACAGACATGAAAAGTGAGAATTTTGACTCAACAAGTTAACGCTATCGAACCATATATGTACAAGTATATAGTTTAAAGAACACCGTGCATATATGCCATGATCGTGTTCCAATTTTACTCAGTCATAATCTAGTTAATAATTCAGTTAGACACCCTTCGTGTCATCGAAATGAATAGTAAGACTAATAAATAACACGGAATCTAAAATAGAACAAAAACAACAATCGGAATCGGAAGAGACTGCTGCTCTACAGGCTACAGCTAACGACATGTCAAGGATTACGTTCCAAATTTTCTCAACCATCTTTTCCCGGAAAATCACTCGATCATCATGTAGCTAGTTAACAATCTAACTGAACCCCGTCCATGTCTTAATAATTAAACAAATAAATCAAGCCATCCATGTAGTATAACACGGAATCATCATGTATGTATTGTATTGTATGCACATCCTATCTATACAAGTATATGTTCTTATGTTCTCTGTGAAGGCTATACAAGCAGATCCAGCAGCTGATGCTCCGAGCAGCGATCGGCCGAGGACTCTTGCCCGTCGCCGCCGCAATCGTCCATCGGCGGGTAGTTCAGGTCGGGCATGACCTCCTGCTGCTGCGTCGCGCCGGAGCTGGCGTCGCCGTGCACGGCGGCCGACGACGTCGAGGGCACCGCCTCACCCCTGTGCCGGCGCATGTGGCCGCCCAGCGCCTGGCCCATGGAGAACTCGAGCCCGCAGACGGCGCACTCGTGCACCCGCGCCCTGTCCCTCTCGGCGGCGCCCGAGACGTCGGCGGCCTCGTGCAGCAGCATCCGCGCCTGCAGCCGCGTGTGGCTGGTGCGGTGCCCGCCCAGCGCCTGGAACGACGTGAACCGCTTGCTGCACGTCTTGCACTCGAACACGCCCTCCGCCGCCAGCGCCCTCCTGCCCGCCGCCGTCGTCGTCGTCGCCACCGGCTTGGTGCCCGCCGCCGCCGTGGACGACGCGGCGGGCGAGGACAGCGAGAGCAGCGCGTCGGCGTGCACCCGCAGGCTCTCCATCTCCTTGCTCTCGTGCGCCTCCTCTCTGGTAAGTGTCATCACGGTCGAGATCGATCTTTGTATCTACCCAGCGGCGAGCTGAAATTCCAGTCACGCGCACGCACGAGCGCATATATACGTACGACCGGTAGGAGTTGCGGGTGGCCGATCTTGGGGAGATGGAGAGTTGTTCACGTCAAAGGCGGACGTGCGTCAGTGCCAACGGAGCCACTCGTACTCAAGCCAGGCTTGGCCACGAAGAAACGTGCACGCACGCGGTCGCGCCCGCTCGATCCGCTAGCCCGTTCAAGCGTGCATGGGCGTGGCGCGCCGGCGCACATGGTTAGGCAAACGAAAAGTTTGCTTGCTTTCCCGCCGTTCCAGAAGCTGATCGGGATCACGGGAGAGCGATGGCGATGGTTAGCTAATCGGCACCGCATTATCGCTCTCTCGTCGACCTCGCATCGCCGTCGCGTCCATCGACCACGTGCCGACGCGCGCGGCTACACGTACGCGCGCACGTAAAAGCGATCGGCCGAGGCTTCTCGCTTGCTGCGTACGTGACTGTATCGCATCGTATCGTACCGTATCGTCCGCGGCCGTGGTTTTGTGGGACGGATGATGGACGCCTAGCTCGACGGGTGCTTTTCACGAGTGAATTAGGGAGAGTTTCGTGTGACGCCACGCCGCGGTTCTCCACGTTTTTCGTCCAAGAAGAAAGAAGTAGATCGTTCTTGGACGAGCTACGAAGTTAGCCCCGTCGATTAGTTCGTTACTTGTTCTCGTTGATCCACTTGCCCATCGGCTCCGGTGCACACGTACGTTGTATATATCTTGACTAGTATATTCCGTGCGCGCGTGGACGTGCATATCTAGATGCTCCCGCACGCCAGATGACGGCGCCAGCTGGATTGGGATTTGGACAAGCGATCGAGCCAAGTGTGTAGCGAACATCTTTAGATGCGCGGCCGGTGTGCGGCCCACGTCGACCGGCGGCGGCGGCCGGCGGACGTAAGGTGTGGTGCGCGGAAAGGTGCGGGGAGCCGTTCCGTCACCCGCTTCCGCTCGGTGGTGTGAAGATCCCGCGGGAGGCTCTTGACTTTTGTGCCGTATCGTTGCCATTTCTTGGGCGGAAAGCGGAGAGTGCCGGTTCGCGAAGCGAATTCTTTGGAGTGTTTCCGGGGAAACGCGTGGAAGGCGGGCGGGAAGAGTGCAGCCAGCCACCCATGGTTCTGGTCTGGTCAGAGGCGGGTGGTATGGATGCCACTGCCCTGCCCACTGGTACAAGTCAGGTGAGAGCTTTGCTTTATCCGGTAAGCAGATGATGGGGACGTCGGGTCAGGTTACGCTAAGCTGGTGCGAGTGACTGGCAAGGCAACGAGTTCAATTGAGCTTGCACGGTATTGTTAGAGCATCAACAACCGGCACGCTGAGGCGCGACCTCAGGCATCATCGGACGAGCCTTTGAAAGTTTTGCCGGACAACCACAATTCTCATATTGAAACTCTAAAATTCATACAAATCTATGCACGTCGATTATATAGCATGAATTTATCACAAATCCAACAAAGCAAGATGAACCTTAATTTATAACATTGTAACATGCGTGTGGGGTGCACACATCTGAGGGTTCACCCGGCCCCGCGCCGCTCTCACACAAGGCGACTCGGGTGGCGACGAGATTTGCCCAACCACGCACCCCCCTCCCATCCCCTTTCCCTTGCGGGCGCCGGTGGTCACCTCCGACAAAGTCTGACCCGGTGACGGCGACAGCAGGGATTCACCCTTCCAGCCATTTTGTGGCGGCTACCTGTCGGCCTACAGCAGCAGTTGCGCTGGGTTGATGACCCTTGTCCGGCCAGAGTAGACTCCTCCCTGCCGCGATGGAGGCCGACCGGCTAGGCAATGGTGGCTAGCCATGGCGTATCTTTGGATCATGTGATGTTTCGTGGCGGATCTCGAGATCCTATGCTAATTGTAGTGGACCCGGTGGCTAGAGCGCTCAGGCAGGCGACGGAGTGGGGTGATGCAGCTAAAACACGATCCTAAAACACGATCCAGAGTCGTCGCTCCGGCTTACAAACCATATCAAACGCACACACCGACCCCCGAGGCCGCGTACAAAACGAGCCGACGACTCCGTCCCCCAAGCAACCTAAGTTGACACCTTGCAAATCCTGAGCTGCCGCTCTGCCTTCCACGGCGACCCCGAGGTCGCACACCTGTCTAGTCGACCACGAAATGGAAGGACCACACATGTTGCTGTTGTATGTTCGAAGACCGGACCTCCAAGACGACGCCCCCAAGAGGAAGCGACGAGAACGATGCCGACACCCGCTCTAACCAAAGCCGGAACTTTAGTTTTCACCCGGAGAACTCGAGATCCAAGCAACGAGGGAATGTGAAGGGGCTTCACAACTCCTATATTTATCCTTAGGCTATATATAAGGGATGTCGATCAACCTGAACATATATGATTAGTTTAGAGGGCTGTCGTGATTTTGTGATCGATTATTGATTGGTCCATCCGGCAGAATGTATAGAGGGTGCTTGAGGAACCGGCTATAGATGCTCTTGCTCGGTAGCAACTGTAGTTGATAGCTGATAGCAGAGTGGTTGGATTTGCTTATGTACCTGCTTCTGCTCTGCCGTCGTTGCGACGAAAGCGCTCGCTGAGTTGCAGGTACAGTCGCATTCAGAGGAGCAGGTGAACTGCGGGAGGGTGTATGGTAAACAGGTGAATTACCATGTGCCGAACTTTTTTTTTTTGGTTGTCGTGTGTGGGAAATGACATGAATTTTTCATGCTGTGTGCGCGCAGAGGTGAACCGAACACTTGGCGTGTGTGTGGCCCAAGAAGGTTTCGGTTTCAGGATGACTCCGACACGAGTTCACACGTGTTTGAGAGCTCGGAGATGGATTAGATTCTGGATGGTGGAGCAGTCACGGAGGATGCAAAACCCACAATTTTCACTAGGTTTAGTTTATCGGTCTGCTTGCCAAGAATCGGCCACGTGTATTGGTTCGAGTGTACACACTACTGCCTTCGCCCGTTTGAGCTTTCAGATAGCATTGAATAAATTCCTTTGTTCGGCATGAGCGCGCGCGATTTAGTGATGACAGCTGTTTGCTCCATGTGAAAGTTGACCAGGATTTGGGAGTCCTCAGGAGCGAGATCACTAGTTAGGTTTTGTATAATGCAAGATGTTTAGAAATGTGTTTAAAAAAATAGATTTTTAAGCATCCGTATTTATTTGTATAGGATAGACGTTTAGTTAAACATCTCTATAGAAATAGGCATCGTGCTTAAGAAAAAATTGGTTTTACTTTTTAATCACCTTCTTAAGCACCTAACATTGTACAATGTCTGCATGCCACTTGTCGCAACCTGAAAGTTTTCTCTTTTTTCGTACATTCATATATTCAAAATATTTTATCTTCTAAACCGTGCATCCAAATCTCGAACTGTTTTCATCGTTGGGTTTCTGGCGTCGAGATCTTCAAAACTAGATCACATGTTGATAGGTTTTGACAAACTTTTTTTTCACGAAAAAAACCGGACAAAAAAACCGTGCCTCGCGCGATAGAAAAAAAACAGAAAACAATTTTTTTTCTTTCCGAGAGGCATGGTCGTGCCTCTCGCGAAGGAAAAACCATGTCTCTCGCGAAATAACCGTGCCTCTTGCGGAAAAAAAACGAGAGCAAAAACCGCGTTTTTTCCTTTTCGAGAGGCACGGTCGTGCCTCTCGCGATGGCAAAACCGTGTCTCTCGCGGAAGCAAAACCTTGCCTCTCACAAAAAAATAGAGCAGAAAACATGTTTTTTCTCTTTCCAAGAAGTAGACTGTGCCACGTGCCTCTCGCGGAAGCAAAATCGTGACTCTCGCAAAAAAACCGCGTATTTTCCCCTTTTGAGAGGCATGTTCATGTCTCTTGTAATAGCAAAACCATGCCTTTTGCGAAAATAAAATCGTGCCTCTCGCAAAAAGAAACACGTTTTTTCACGCAAAAAAAGCGTCCAAAAGCTAAGGACGACCGGTGAGAAACCGGAACACCCCACCCCCCCAAAAAAAAACCACTCCAAAAAGCCGAAAACACATGCAAAAATTTAAATAAATAAAATCAAAAAAAAACACTCAAAGCGCGATACATAACGACGGCTGAAAAAGCGCCAAATGGCGACACGTGAGAATGATCGTTGAAAGAATTTTTAGAAAGTACTCGCTAATTAGTTGCTCCGTCCATAAAAGACGTTTTTCTTTTACTCTTAGAGCCCTCGGGAGATATAGATTCTGGGCGCCCCTAAGGGAGCACAGGGGCAAGCATCGCGTCGGGAAACTCAGTGGCCGACCAGTCGTGCGGGAGGCCGCAGCCTTTTCTTTTCATTTTTTCTGTTATTTTTTTCTTCATTTTTGTACTTTTTTATACTTTAAAATCATATATATATCATATATATATATAACATATTAAAAATCTTGAGTAAGTATTAAAAATTAAATAAATATTTAAAATTGTTGAACAAGTATTTCAAATTTATGAATAAGTATTAAAAATACTGAACACGTATTTGACAAAAATGTAGAATAAGTACTAAAAATTATTGAATGAGTATTCGAAAAATGTTGAACGAGTATTCAAAATGTTAAACAAGCATTTCAAAATATTGAACGGGTAGTAAAGAATGTTGAACAGGTAGTCGGAAAATGTTGAACAAATACTTGAAAATGTTGAATAAGTACTTAAATGTTGACCAAGTATTTGAAAAATGTTGAGTAAGCTTTCGGGTGTACAGAAAATGTTGATCACTTAAGGTTTTTTTTTGTCACGTACAAAATTGTAGAGTGAAAACGAAAACAAACATTAAAAAAACAAAAGAAAAACAAAAAATGGAGAAGAAAAAAAACAAAAAAAAACGAAGGACGAAGAAACAAAATGCAAGAAAGAATGAAAAAATGGAGAAGAGAAAATAAAGGAAATAAAAGGAGAAACAAAAGAATAAAACAGCTTGAAAAAGCCTCAAGTAGGCATGCACAAATACTTTAACACGGAATCGACATTAGCATAGCGGCTGTGAGTGATGACGACAGTGAGGAGACTTGGGTTCTCCCATTTCTTTTCTTTCTTTCTATGACTGCGCGCACATGTAACGGTCCGGTCCGACACTGTAGCTCTCAACGCTATCGAACCCTGTTGCGTCTCTTAAGGCGAAAAATAGTCGCTACGGTAGATTCTTTCTGGAGGGTTTTGAAGAAAGAGTAAGTTGGGCCGACTTTGTTCACATGCTTATAGCCCAATGGGGCCGGTCCAACAAAAACCCAATGACGCTTTTCTCATCAGGTCATCAAATGCACCTCTTTTTTTAGGGATCAAATGCGCCTCTTGCATTGTAGCCCAATACAATTATTGAGTTTTTTTTTGATAAATATAACTTTCCCTCCGATTTCTATTAAAAGAAACCATATTATCTTTATAACTACTAGTAACAAAGCAGGCAAAAGAGAAATAATAAATGATGCCCAGTCCAAATAGAACAGGTTGGGCTAGCCCCATCTGTCTATCAGGACCACAAGGAAGGGCTATATCAGCATATATACACCAACAACCAAAGAACGCAACCAACTCCAAGGTTTCATCATCCTGGGAAGTCCATGTAACGGATCTCGAGGAAGGTGTTAAGAACCAAGCAACAAAACAAGTTTCTAAAAGCTAGGATAAGAAAAAGTGGTCATCAGGAGATTTACAGAGCTTCAACCTGGGGCAGGCCCTCCATCTTCTCCCTGCAATAATTCGACAAGTTGTCCTTCGTCCAACTACAACTCTGAAGATTTTGTCACGATCATCTCAAACTTTTTATGACCTACTGACAAGGATATGTACCTAGGGTAGGTCCTAGGCCTGACCTAGACCCCCCTACCTAAGGACATGACTTTGAAGGACTTGAAGATCACGGACAAGATTCCGACTGGATTCCCGGTGGCGCTCAAGTCACTCGACATGCAATCCATTCGGAGACTTCTTCCTTCACTCGACGGTCTACTGTCACTCGGAAGACCTCGTTTCTACTCGACGCCAGAAGACCAGAAGCCACCTCCAGGAGGCCAACGGTCAGGCGTTGGGTTTTACGTCATTAGTAGCTTTTATTATCTATGTTACCAGTAACGGCGGTCTTTAAACCCACGATCAGACCCTTAGATGCTGAGCAATTATGAGGGGCAGCGCACTCTGTATAAGCCACCCCTCCCCTCTGGCACAAGGGTCCGCAACCACTATAATCTCAACATTCCACACGACAAAGCTCCCGAGCACTGAGAAGTAGGGCTGTTACCTCCACGAGAGGGGCCTGAACTCATACATCCATGTGTACACCCTCGCCGTAGCTAGGACTCTGCCCTCTCCTTTCGTATCCCTACTTTCTACCGTCAGGCTCGTTCCCACGACAATTGGCGCCCACCATGGGGCAGGCGTCTAAGCGACTTTCGACGAGGTTGCATTTTTCATCCTTCGACATGTCTTCCGGCGGTGTTTTTGCTCTGGGCCATGAGATCCGTTTCGGAGCGCTCACGTTCATCGTCGACGATTCGACATGGCTTCAGGAAGCGCCTCTCGATGTCGAGGCGCTCCCAGTCCGCAGGGCCTCGCACTTCCGAGCAAGTTCCTGTGGCGTGTTGCTACATCAGCCGTCGATTCCTTATGCATCGTCTCCCCTCGCTGTCCGCGGTCGCAAGCGGTCCGACTGCTCACGACTCCAGCGCTGGGTCAAGCATGCAGTGGCGCGTCAAATTTCTTCTCCGCAGATCGCAACACTCGAGCCTGCCGAGTCTCTTCACGGCGTGTTCGAGTCGGATTCCGATCCGTCCGACATCCCTTTCGAGTGCGAGAGCTTCGATCCAGAAGCGGAGGTTCTTATGGCGGGATCTCATCAAAGCCCGCCGCCGGGCTTTGGCCACGACAAGCATGATGCTGGTGGCGCGTCGAGTGATCATCCCCGTCGCGATGGTGAAATTCTTCATACTCCCATCATTGGTACGACCGCCGAGGCTCAGGCCTTGGAGGCCACGCGTATTTAGTTGGAAGAGCTCCAGCGGGAACTCGACGAGCGCGCTCGCCAGCGCCCACCAGTTGCCGGTCGACGGCAGCGACAGCTGTTCCCGACTGGATCCCGCAATGACGTTGAGGTATACCATACCACTGTGTTAAATGTAGCACCTGATGCTAGGATAGCAAACTCCATTCAGCCGTCACGGTCAGAAGATGGAAGAGGGTTGATGCAGATCAGAGCACTGTTAGATGCAGCACAGTGTCAGAATTCTGTAGTTTCCCAGTCCCGCAATAGGATACACAACAACTCACCCAGAGCGGAAACCGTTCAGTCGGCACATAGACCTGGATCGCCCTTGCATCGTAGGGGTGGAGGCTTTCGCGAAGATCAGGTCAGAGATCAGTTTAACTGCGAAGACCACCGTCAAGTGCCCGTTCCTCTGCAGGGCGGTCCGCGCGTGCCTCGGCACCTGGACGAAAGGCGCTCGTTCGGTGATGAGCGGAATGTGGAGTTTAATGCCCGTGATCTCCTCACCCAGAAGCGGATCGACAGGGGCAGAGCCCACAGAGAAGGTCAAGATAGAGACTTTCCGAGTGGTAGCTCGACCGTGATTTCTAGTCCTGAGTGTTTCAGCAGAGCCATCCGTTTTGTAGAGATTCCCCCCAACTTCAGGTTGGCGGCTGGGATCGGAAAATTTTCTGGCGAGTCCAAGCCAGAGACTTGGTTAGATGATTACCGAGTGGCTATACAGATTGGTGGCGGCAATGGCAATGTCGCAATGAAGCACCTGTCTTTGATGCTAGATGGTTCAGCTCGTGCTTGGCTGAATCGCTTGGCTCCTTCCAGTATATATATTGCTGGGAGGATCTTGCCCGAGTGTTTATCCGAACCTTTGAGGGCACTTGCAAGCATCCTGTAGGTCTGGTCGACTTACAACATTGTGTCCAGAAGCCCAATGAGACTTTGAGAGATTATATTCAGCGGTGGTTCACTCTGCATCATATAGTGGAGAATGTGTCGGAACACCAGGCTATGTGTGCTTTCAAGGCCGGTGTGAGATACAAAGAGCTCTATTTGAAGTTCGGTCGAATGGGTGATATTTCACTCAGCAAGATGATGGAAATCGCCACTCGGTATGCTAATGGCGAGGAAGAAGACCGCCTCCATAGCGGTAAAGGAAAGGCAGTCGTCAGTCATAATGGCGGCAACTCCAATCGGAAACAAAAGCGAAAAGCTGAGGGTCCGGTTCAAGCAGAAGTAGCCGCGCTGGCGACCCAAGGAAAGAATAAGGGGAAGGCTGAATCACAGTATGCCCCCAAGAAAGGAAAAAAATCAGTCAGGGACTGATATTATGGATCAGCCGTGTGTAACTCACATGAGAAAAGATGAAGAGGGCAATGTGATTCTGCCCAAGCACACCACTCGGCAGTGTCGAACGCTCATTCAGCAGTTCAAGGAGACTCCTCTGAGTGACAAAACTCCTGAAAAATAGGAAGATGAAGATAAAGAAACATTCCCAGATGTCATGGCTACACTTGTGATTTTTGCTGATGTCACGAGGAAGAGTCGACTGAAGGTCATCAACACAGAAGTCAACATGGCTGTACCTGCTACCCCCACCTACCTCAAGTGGTCCCAGTATGCTATCACATTCGACCAGACAGACCATCCTGCTCATGTGTCCACTCCTGGTCGACATGCTCTGGTAGTTGATCCAGTGGTGGGGGGCACTCAACTCAGAAAGGTCCTCATGGACGGTGGCAGCGGTCTGAATATCCTCTATGCGGATACCCTGAAAGGGATGGGCATTCCGATGTCCCGACTGAGTGAAAGCAACATGCAATTTTACGGAGTCATCCCAGGGAAGAAGGCCAAGTCACTCTGCCAAATTGTATTGGACGTGATATTCGGGAACGACAAAAAATTTCGAAAGGAAAAGTTGACGTTTGAAGTCATGGATTTCCAGAGTGCATATCACGCCATTTTGGGTCGACCCGCATATGCTCGTTTCATGGCCTGACCACGTTACGTGTACCTCAAGTTGAAGATGCCAGGCCCTAAGGGTGTGATCACGATCACTGGCAATCAACGGCGAGCTGAAGAATGCCTCCAGCAAGGTTCCAAGCTCGCCGATCATCAGATGGCCATGGTCGAGCTGGAGGAGTACAAGAAGAGCGCTAACCCTGCTGATTTGCTCCGTGCAAAGAAGCCCGCTTCTGAGTCGGCGTTTCAGTTGGCAGGGGAAGTAAAAAAGGTGCACATCCACCCGACGGACCCAACTGCTGCCCCGACTAATATATCATCAACACTCGACAGCAAATAGGAAGCCAAGCTCATCCAGTTCCTCCTTGAGAACTGTGATATCTTCGCATGGAAGCCTGCTGACATGTCGGGGGTTCCCAGGGGACTGGCCGAGCACCGTTTGAGAGTTGATCCGAAGGCTAAGCCCATCAGGGAGCATTTGCGTCGATCGGCGGCGGAGAAGCGCAAAGCAATCGATGAAGAAGTGGCCCGTCTCTTGCAAGCCAAGTTCATTTGGGAGATTTACCACTCCGAGTGGCTCTCGAATGTCGTGATGGCACCCAAAAAAGATAAGTCGTTGCGCATGTGCATTGACTTCAAACATCTCAATCAGGTCTGCCCGAAGGATCATTTTCCGCTCCCCCGCATAGATCAGATTGTTGACTCGACTGCGGGATGCGAGCGCTTATCGTTTCTAGATGCTTACTCTGGTACCATCAGATCCGTTTGTATGGCCCAGATGAAATAAAGACAACCTTCATCACCCCATTCGGGTGTTTTTGCTACATCACTATGCCATTCAGCCTGAAAAATGTCGATGCTACTTTTATGCGCATGATTCAGAAGTGTTTACTCCACCAGATCCCTCGGAATGTCGAGGCGTACATGGATGATATAGTGGTCAAGTCCCGCAAAGGTTCTGACCTGCTGGCTGACTTGGCCGAAACATTTGCCAATTTGAGGAGATACGACATAAAGCTGAATCCAGCCAAGTGTACTTTTGGCGTCTGTCGTGGATTTGTCACGGCAGATGTCCGGGTGAACGGACTTAGGTTCGGGGCAGAAACGCAACTATGTGTCGTCTTGAAGGGGTTGGTCAAAATCGAGAGACGCGAAGTTTACCTAGGTTCAGCCCCTTTGATGGAGGTAAAAGCCTATGTCCTGCTTGTCTGGTATTGATGATGAAGGAGATCTCTCGGTTACAAGGATGTTGATTGCTACCTCTAACCTCAAGAGCCTCTAATCTGTCTATCTCTAATGACTTATCTCTGTCTAAACATGTCGACTTGTGAATCTTGTCTTTCTAGGGGTGCTCTACCCCTCCTTATATAAGTGGAGAGGGTAGGTTTAGAAATAGAGTCCTACTAGGATTAGGATTAGGACTAGTCTCTTTAGAATCCTATTTCGGGTCTTGTTTCTCTTGTAAGGAAATCCTCTCTCCTTTGGGCCTTTTCTTGTGAGCCGCTTGGCACCGGCTCACACGCTGGGTCTTGGGCCTGGTCGTCCTACGACCTGCCTGCCGGATCACCAATAAAACGTCATGTCTTTACCGGGTCTCCTATGAGTCGCCAGGCCGGGTCATACCGCGGGGTATATCCCCGACATTAGTCCCCAGGTTAGCTTGAATTTATTCATGCTAAGCTCTTGAAATAAGAGTACTAAATATGTTAAGTGTCCGGCTTGCTCCTTTGACCGGCTTAAAAAATGTCTCCTCAGAAATCCGAGTCTTTTTTGTATATGAATGAGTTGTCTTAAAAATCGTCTTGCTTGTCAGTGTCCTTTGAAAAATATTGGAAACAGAATACCCATATGCCATTGAGTCGGCTTCCAATACTTTGGCTTAATGAAAATCTCGTAAATTAGAAATCCTCATGACGTAGATCCGAACTTCCATTGTTGTGAAGCAGGGTGGCTTATATAAACTCTGGCGGGTTATGTTCCTTTGATAATGCCGGGTCATGAATGTTGGTGATGCCGGGTCTAACAACTGAACTCCATAATTAACATCTTGAAAATTCTCCTCAAACTTTTTGATATGTCCATATTACCTGTAGCCCCCAAGCTCCGAGATTATCCATGATAACTTGGTGCTTTGCAATAATATATTGGACTATCTAGCCCCCAAGTACCAGGTTGTCTTGCCTGCGGCAACCTAGGACTTATAACTGTATTACACCTTTATAAAATTTCAGCGGCCGTAGCCCCCAAGGGCCGGCTCATCAGTATGTGATGGGCCGGGTCTTCAATTTTGAACCATATAATCTGTTTGAACAGCTAAATACTGTATCCCCCAAGTGCCAGTCGCATGCCTACAGCGACTTGGGAATTTGAAAATTTTGACCTGAGCGGTGTAGCCCCCAAGTGCCGGGTCAGTAAGAATTACTAGGCTGGGACTTAGAAAAATATAGAAAGGCCGGCTCATCTCCTTGAGATAATAGGGTCTTGCTGACAATCTAATGATTTGAAAACCGGCTTGCATTAGCCCCCAAGTGCCGTGGTGCATGCTTGCAACGACATGAGACTTGCATACTTGATATAAATTGGACTTGAATAGTGTAGCCCCCAAGGGCCAGGTCATCTGCCTACGGCGACTTGGGACTATGTAAGAATAATATGACTCACCATAATTTGTTGAATGAATCCTTGACCGTGGTTGTAATATAACCCGAATGAATATCCTGGAATAATTCCTTTGTCTTTGATATGAAATCCTTGCTTGTGGTTGTGGTGCAACCCGACAAATATATATTGGAGAAATCCATGAGTGTTGTAGATTACTACAAAGAACAATTGAAGAAATCCGAGAACCGGTCAATCAGATGACACGACATTATACCTGATAGGGCGGCTATTGAAAATTAATGAATTCTCCGGGCTGGCTTGAAAACCCTAATCATTTAGTACTAGTTATGATAAACCATGAAGATCCAGCCAAGTTGGCTATTAAAGATCCATTTGTTCTTTGTAGAAGTTTTTCATCATACTTAACGCCGGCTCATCTTAAGAGATAAGACATGCAAAAATGAACAAGACAAAATATATTCTGCATTGTTCTAAGGGCGGCTTAAAAAGCACAACCTGGAGATGTTATATCTTTCCTGATTTATTTTTTGAATTTTTTTGAACAACTCATGTGCCGGTTCTACTGGGTTGACCCGTCACTTAAACTCCTTAGCAGTATAGGGTCTATGTGGAGATTGGCCGTTAAGTTTTTGAACCGGCTCAGGGTCTCTAAGCAATATTAACTGAAAGGATGTGACGTCCTAGAAGAGACACGGTAGGGCATGAGTAACCTGATAGCCCAAAAACTGCCTCTCACGTGACATAAATCCATCGTTTTAACCTTAAATAGTACATGGTCCTCAAGGATTAACTGTCTAAGAGTACGAACGGGCCACATAGTGGAGAGTCGACAGTAGATTGGAGAGTTTATCCTTGCTTTCCGTAAGCTGGCCCTCACGTGACAAGAGCTTCCGTTTTAACCTTAACCAGTACAGGGTCTCTATGGAGATTGATCGTCAATTTCTTTGAAGTGGCTCAGGGTCTCTAGGCGAGATTAACTGGTAAGAGTTCGGCGGGTCACCTAGCAGAGTGGCATCAGCTTACAGGCAGGTTTAACCCTGTTTGGCGTAAGAGCCGATCAAGAGGGTGTGTAAGCTACACCCGATGGGTGGGAAGCCCCCAAGTGACCTTTGTTGATGGAATAAACTGTTTGGCTTAAGAGCTGACCGATAGGGTTTGATAAGCTACACCCGGTGGGTGGGAAGCCCCCTGGACGATCATGTTGACAGAGTCAACTATTTGGCTTGAGAGCCGACCGATAGGGTTTGATAAGCTACACCAAGTGGTGGGAGGCCCCCTGGACGATCATGTTGACGGAGTCAACTATTTGTCTTGAGAGCCGACCGATAGGGTTTGATAAGCTACACCCGGTGGGTGGGTAGCCCCCTGGACGATCATGTTGACGGAGTCAACTATATGGCTTGAGAGCCGACCAATAGGGTTTGATAAGCTACACCCGATGGGTGGGAAGCCCCCTGGACGATCATGTTGACGAAGTCAACTTTGTGCACCATCTTGTAAGTCGCCATCTCGTAAGCCACCATCTTGCATGAAGAAACGCCAGAAGCCTCCAAGTGCCTTTTATGATGATCCAATGAATCCAGGCACCCGTGTTTGAACGGTATATCTCGGTGGTTCATCCTCTTGGGCAACTTTTAATCTTCCACCAAAAATGTAGTAGCCCCCAGGATCGGGTTAACTTTTCCATGACCCGAGGTTCTTGTTGAAAACGACCAAATGTGTCTCGCCATGTCTGTAGCCCCCGAGTCTTAAGTTGACTTGAAGAGGCGGCTTGAGAATCTCCACTTGAAAGTTTGAGGCTGGCCGTGGCGGGTTATAGATGATCCCGTATGATTTGTTTCAACAATACGGTCGATGGTTCGTCCCGGCTGGTTGTTGAAGTGAACCAAATTGTAATGGCGGCGACTTGTGCGCCTGTCCATTGGGCGGCTCATATCGCCGAGCACTGCACCGATATGTTGGTGTAGATCAAACTGTGGGTGGCGTCTTGCACACGTCCGTTGGGCGGTTTGTACTGGCGTATGCAGCCACTAGCGTGTTGATGTAGATATAGAAATCAGCCGCAACATTGTAAGTCGGTGCTGTTGTGAAAGACGCCATGACGTTGTAAGCTAGCACAGATGGTGAGAGATGGCCACGGTGTTGTAAGCCGGCGCGGATGGCGAGATACGGCCATGACATTGTAAGCCGATGCTGATGGCGAGAGACGACCATGGCGTTCTAAGCCGGTGCGAATGGTGAGATACAGACACGACGTTGTAAGCCGGTGCTGATGACGAGAGAGGACCACGACAATGTAAGCCGGCGCGGATGGCAAGTCGGCCGTGGTGTTGTTGGTGAAGACCATATCGCGAATGTAGTGGCCTGCCACGTCCATTGGGCGGCTCATACTAGCGGGTGAGCGCGCGCTGTACCGGCAAGTTGATGTAGATCAAACTATGGGGGCGGCGACTCACGCATGTCCATCAAGCAACGTGACACTCCGATGTGTGCTCCAACTCCGCGGTATAATGCCAATTGTCCTGCATTACAAATATTGCAAGAAAAGTAATTGTTCTCGAATTTTTTTAATATGTACTGATAACATAGATGGAATAGATAGCAGCTGGATTTTTCGTCGGATGAATACACACTGGTGACACCTGTTTTTTTAGGCACTCCCCACTTCTTTCTAACCAATCGGCTCCCACTCCCCCCTCATCCCCGCGTGGGCAGAACTGCCATTGCTGCCCACGGCAGAGGGCTTGCGCGAAGGCCTGGGTGGAGCCGGGTGGAACGGGGCAAGACGGGACGGTTCACCGAGATGAGCGGGGCGAGACGGGACGACTCGCCGGAGCGGCAGCGCGGGGCGGCTCGCCGGAGCGGCAACGCGGGGTGGCGGGCTGGCAGGAGCTGTGGTGCGGGGCGGCTCACCGGGACGAGCGGGGCGAGACGAGATGGCTCGCCGGAGTGGCAGCGCGGGGCGGCGGGCCGACAGGAGCTGCGACGCCTGGCTGGCAAGTCCAGCGACGCGGCGACGACGAAGCTATCACCGAGGCGGAGCAGCAAGCCCGCTTAGATTTCCACAGTTAGACATTTTTGGTTGACTGTGTGTTAGTAGGGGATGGATAAACCGGTTGAGGCACGGCGGCTCAGAGTTCCACTCGAGGAAGCGACCTCGGCCAAGCCGGGCGCGGTGCAGAGCAGGCTGGCGTGCCGCGACACGAGCAGGGCGAAGTGGAGCTATCCGGGTCACACGGTGAAGTAAGGGCGGAGCTTCCTGCGGTAGGTGGAGGTGCTGGAATTTTACGGTGGTGTCTCCAGTGGACGTCAGCAGCATTTGGCAAGCAGTGGCAGCGGTGGCAACACTCCAGCAAGTGGCGGCAGCGACGGCGGCCTCAGCTAAACTCCGGCCAGTGGCCACGGTGTCGGAGTGCTCCAATTGATCCTTTTGCCTCGCTTGCTCTGTCAGTTCGACTCGGACTTGGTATCTTCTGATTTGACACGGAGTAGACGCATCTATTTTTGTTTTGATTTGACTCTTGTTTTGTTGGCCCGACGCGACAGTGATTGGAAAAAGTAAACACCAAAACGGTGCCTAAACCTGATTTTCTCCTTGTGTAATGATGTTGAAAACATTGTACCAATCGGACACGGCTCCACGCAGATTTTTCCGATCTCGGCGACGCGCGGCAACAACAGGCAAACCGATCTTGTGTTTGATCTCGACGAGTTGCGTTGCATAGGTGGCATGGTGTCGCAACCCTAATTCTCTTGTCGTGATCTTGTTTGAACCGTTCTGGCTGCTCGTCATGGCGACATGTAGATCCTTTCGCGCTGCCCTTTCTTTTTGGCGTATCGTGAGCATCTTGATCATTGAAAGAAATCCCTTCAAAAACACAACACCAGCGTGCGCCCGTGTCAGGCCCCACGGTGGGCGCCAATTGTCATGGATTTGTCACGGCAGATGCCGGGTGAACGGACTTAGGTTCGGGGCAGAAACGCAACTATGTGGTGGCTTGAATGGGTTGGTCAGAATCGAGTGATGCGGACTTTACCTAGGTTCGCCCCTTCCGATGGAGGTAAAAGCCTACGTCTTGCTTGTCTGGTATTAATGATGAAGGAGATCTCTTGGTTACAAGGATGCTGATCGCTACCTCTAATCTCGAGAGCCTCTAATCTGTCTATCTCTAATAACTTGTCTCTGTCTAAACTTGTCGACTTGTGAAACTTGTCTTTCTAGGGGTGCTCTACCCCTCCTTATATAAGTGGAGAGGGTAGGTTTACAAGTAGAGTCCTACTAGGAGTAGGATTAGGACTAGTCTCTTTAGAATCCTATTCCGGGTCTTGTTTCTCTTGTAAGGAAATCCTCTCTCCTTTGGGCCTTCTCTTGTGAGCCGCTTGGCGCCGGCTCACACGCCAGGTCTTGGGCCTGGTCGTCCTACGACCCACCTGTTGTATCACCAATAAAATGTCATGTCTTTACCGGGTCTCCTATGAGTCGCCAGGCCGGGTCATACCACGGGGTATATCCCCGACAACATCCCTCGCAGCAAGTTGCTCAGTTTTCTTGTTTCCAAATGAGGGATCGATGTCAACCCTGAGAAAATCAGCGCCATAACCCGGATGAAGACCCTCGTGCGAGTGCACGATGTTCAAAAACTCACAGGTTGCCTGGCAGCATTGAGTCGATTCAATTCTCGTCTTGGTGAGAAGGCATTACCTCTGTACCAATTGATGAAGAAGTCCGATACATTCGAGTGGACTCCAGAAGTCGAGGCAGCGTTTATTGAACTCAAAGACCTGCTCTCCACCAAGCCGGTGCTGGCCGCTCCATGCAGCAAAGAGCCATTGCTCCTGTACATCGCGACCACTAATTAGGTCGTCAGTACGGTGCTAACTGTCGAGCGAGAGGAGGAGGGTAAAGCTTACGAAGTCCAACAGCCAGTTTATTATGTCTCCAAAGTTCTGCCCCCCTCGAAGCAAATATATCCACACTACCAGAAGCTGGTTTATGGTATTTACCTATCAACGAAGAAGGTGGCGCATTATTTTCAAGACCACTCGATTTCAGTCATCAATATTGCTCCATTGTCCGAGATTTTCAATAATCGAGACGCATCTAGTCGAGTGGCTAAGTGGGCAATCGAACTCGGACATTTTGACTTCAAGTTTGAAGCCAAAAAAGCAATCAAGTCCTAGGCATTGGCAGATTTCATGGCTGAGTGGATTGAATAGCAACAGCCAATCCAAGTTCACTCGGCACATTAGACCATGTTCTTTGACGCCTCTAAAATGTTGACTAGGTCCGGTGCTGGTGTTGTCTTGATATCTCCCAGGGGCAACAAGCTCAGCTATGTCTTGCAAATTCACTTCGATTCCTCCAACAATGAGGCAGAATATGAAGCACTTTTGTATGGGTTGCGGATGGCTATCTCTGTGACAGCCCAAGTGCTGCCCCTACCTTTTAGGGCATGTAACCTATGTGAACCTTGTGTCATGAGTTGTATATTATGAGTTTGCTCTTTGACCATGTCATTGTCTCATGCATTCATGCATCATGCATCATGCATCATAGCATTTCATCATCATGTCTTGCATATTATTTTGTGGTGTGCCCCTTGTGATCTTGTTGGGAGGTGGAGTGACTCTTGTGTGGTCTTGTGGATGTGTGTGCTTGAGTGGGCATCAATTCCTTCCCCTCTCTCTTATTTCAAAACAACCCAAAAACCTAAAACCTTTTTATTCCTATTATTATTAACCAACAGAATTAACTTGCAGATAAAAATTGTTAAAAATGTTCATGAGGTAGCCATTATCATTTTAAGCTTATGTGTGTTGTTCTTTTGATGTTTTGAGCTTTATGATATTGGGGTTTTAAAAAAAATACCAAGGGGCTGTTGTTTATAAGGATTACAATTACTTGCTCTAAAAATCTTCTTCTCATTTTTATAAAAAGGAGGATTTTCTTCTCATTCCAAACGTATTTTTGTTTTACAAATATTCCTTTTCATTTTCTCTGGGAGTTTGTGTCTTGTCTCATTTTATTTAAAAAGGAAAAGCTGTTGGCTATTAGTTTCTGAGAGAGAGAGAAGTGGGCCGCCTTCCTCCTCCTCGCGGCCCAGGAAGTCTCCCCGTGCGGCCTAGCCTGCACGCGAGACGGCTACCTGCCCCCGTCGCGCTCTCCGTCAGTCGCCAGAGAGAGAGCAAGCTTGCCATGTCCTTCCGCCGTCCGTCGCCATCTACTCCAGGGTTTTTAAACCCCCTCGATGTGCGTGCCCCCTCCGCCTAGGGTTCCTCTTCCTCCTTCCAGTCGCCACCGCTCCCTTCTCCCTCTTCATTCCTCTCCTCCTTCCTCTTCTTTCTCTGTCTGGTAAGCTTCAAAGAGTAGTTCAGAGAGAGTCAGTGAGGTCGCCGGTCATCTTCGCCGTCGTCCTCCCGTCTCTAGTGGATCTCCTCCATGTCCGAGATGCCATGGTGGCCGAGGATCGTCCTCGTGTTCCGTTCCCACCGTTAGAGCGTCGTGGGAAGCTCCAAGGTGTCGGCTTCTTCCTCCTTGTCGCTACGCTCCCGAAGGTCACCACCGGTCTTCTTCCTCTTCGTCGCCGCCACGTCTTCGACTCTCCCTCCTCTTCGTCGCATTCCAGAACATTGTCGTCTCCCCCTCGATGAGTCGCCGTGATTCCCCCTCCATTGCCGTGCTTAGCTCGTCGTCGCCATGTTGTTTCTGTCGCTGCCGTTCCGCTCAAAGGCAACGCCTTGAGGGCGTCGCCTCCATCCTCCTCGTTGCATGACGAGCAGGGGATTGGAAACTCCGTAGGTTCCGCGCTCCCTGCCGGTAGTTCATGTAGCCGGAGATGCCCACAGTTGTCGGAATTCCATCGCCGCTGTCCGTTGTCACATGTGTTGGGTGTTTTTTGTTTTGTTAGTGACCATCCCGATCTGTTAGTACTAGAGGAGTTAGTGCCCTACTATGTTCAGATGTCGAAGCAGTAGCGCAGTGGTGTCATGGGTTCGAGTCCCCGCTCCCCCTGTTGTTTTTCTTTTTTTCCGATTGGTTGGGTGTGCTGTTGGGTGTGCGGATCCGGTGTGATGGCTGGATCCCGTGCGGGTGTTGTGTGTATGTGAGGATCTGTGTGTGGCTGTGCAGTGTGTGTGTGTGCTTGTGTGTGTATGTGTGTGTGTATGTATGTGTGTGTGTGTGTGGATCTGGTGTGGTGCCAGATCCATGTGTGTGAGTGTGTGTGGCAGTGTTGTGTGTGTGTGTTGAGTGTGTGTGTGTGTGTGTGACAAGTGGGTCCAGGCCCCACTTGTCATACACTATATTTTTTTGCTTGTTTATTGTTTTAATTGTTATAATTAGATCTTTTTCAATTATAGTAATAGTTCCAATTCTAAATATGATCATTTATGCTCATGCGCATTTTAGGCAAGTTTTCACTTATAGGAGTGGGTGATGTTTTGCTATCTTAAGTTTTGCCATGATGCTCCATGTGAACATATGAGTATGATATATGAATTTGGGGTAGAAAAATCTCAGTAATCCATTGGTGCAATTAGTTTGGTCTTTTGAGCAAGTTCGACAAAATGTCATTTTGTCTCAAAGTGCCATTTTGTCATTTTTGTTATATTTAATCCATGCATGTTATGATATTTGTGCCAACATGAATATGGTAGTCTTTGATGAGTAGAATGCCATGGTATTTATTTTTGTCATGTTAAACTTGCATATAAGTGGGAACCATGCTCTAAAGTAGCTACTAAAATGTTGCTGTTTTCAAACATGCTAAATATTTCTAAGTCTGAGAATCTGTTTATATTTTTATGCCACGAAGAGTGGATGCTATCTTGTGATATGATGTGTTTTAGCTCAAGCTCAGTGCTAGTGATTTGATGTAGAGGTTGCCCTCTACCATTCTGTTAAGTTTCATGCCATGAGGTGGTCTCTATCACCATTTGTTTCTGCTGTCAACTTGCTATCAGCTTAACTCAGATTCCAGAAAACTGTTATTTTCACCAAGTCCCAGAAATCTGTTTCATCGTGCCAACTTGTGGGCTTCATGCTTATTGATGTGTGCCTGCATTCCAGATTGTGTAGTTGGATAAATTGATAAGCATGTTATGTAGTTTCTGGCAACGCCTTTTTTTGGTTAGAGACTTCTTGTAGCTCAAGTTGTTCGCTGTGAAAGTTGCTATGTTGCTGTTTTGTGGCAGATTGTTGTTTTAGTGTTTTGTGACTTGTGAGAGTTATACTCCATGGAATTGCTTGATCTTTGGCTCTATTGTGGTTGGTTTTTCAATGCCTAACCAGTGGCTAACTTGGAATGCCAAGGAATAGCCCATGATATTCTTGTCTTGTGTTTTGCCTTCGTATCTTGCCGTGAGCGTAGCGTGAGAACCGTAACTCCGTTTCCCACGTTCTACATATGCATGTGTATCGTTTTTGCATGATGCATCCATATTTGCCATGATCATGCATGTTTAAATAACTTAACATAAGGTTCTGTCCAGATTCATAAATAACTAATCTATTGCATGTGAAACATGACTAGTTAGGATTGCCATGCTAAATTCTTCACATAAACCATGCATCATTCTTGATTGTGCATTGCACATTGGTTGCTTGTTTATTCTTGTTGTTTCTTTTGGGTAGACGTGAACGTTGAACCTGAGTATGAAGATCCATGAGAATACCACTACGAGGATCCCGCTACTTGTCCCTCTGAAGAACCAACATGCAAGATGATTAGACCCGGATCCTGATACTATTTTTGCTTGCTAGTTGTCTCGCTCTTATCGTTACTTTTGCGCCACCTAACACTTGATTGTCAAGCCTCCTACATTGCCATGATAGCCTCTAACCCCTCCAAAACCTAGCAACCGTTGTTTGTCTAAGTTACCGCTGCTCAGCCCCTCTTATAGCGTTCTAGTTGCAGGTGCAGGTTGTTTCCATGTGATAACATGGATGGCTGGCATATCACAATATTATCTGTTAATTAATTTAATGCACATATATATCTTGGTATTGGTGGAAGGCTTGGCCTTTTGCTAGGTGTTTTGTTCCGCTGTTACCATCATAGTTTCTTGTTACCGGTGTTATGTTTCCACACTTTGCGCTCCTAACATGCTCGGGCTTGTTATGGGGACCCCCTTGTTTATTCGGTTAAGATTAAAACTTGTCTGGCAAGGCCCAACATTGGTACTACATTTGCTTAACAACCTAATAAAAATGCATAGGGACTAGCTACCCCATGGATAATTAATCAACAACCCGGGCGAGTGCTCCTCATGAGTGTTGGTCCAAAACGGGCTGCCTGCGGGGTCGCCTCGAGGCAACTTGAGGATTGGTTTTTCCCTGTAGCTAGACCCATCTGGTAGTGCCCTGAGACAGAGATACGCGCGGCTCCTATTGGGATCTGGCCTGCCGGGCGGTCTTGCTGGACTTGTTTTACCTTTATCAAGTGTCTTGCGTGAGGGGCTCTGACTTCCTTTGGGCTATCTCGAGGTGTTGGAATTCCTTTGGAGTTGCCTAGGATGATCACGAGATCCATGGTCGAGGCTATTCCCGCGGAGTGTGGTTAATTTATGATGGACTAGTTGGAGCACCCCTACAAGGTTAAAACTTTCGGAAAGCCGTGCCCGTGGTTATGTGGCAACTTGGATATTTGTTTAACACCCGGTTATAGTTAACTTGAAGTAAACTCTAATAAAATGCACCAACTTTGTGAGTAACCATGATCGTCTCTGCTCCTGAACATGAACCGAGATAGAACACGGTGGGGTTATGATTGACGTAAGTAGGTGTTCAGGATCTCATAGAGGTCATTCTAGTTTCGATCGTTTATCGTAGACCACATATTTACTTTCATGTTTCTAAGGTTAGCTACCATAATGCTTAGTGCCGCTACAAACTAAAAACATACCCCTTCCCAACCTATGAGCTTGAATAGTCTCAGTACCCGGGCGCGAGATTGCTGAGTCCTCGTGGCTCATAGATTACTACAACAATCCAGGTGCATGTATAGATGAGATCGTGCCAGATAATATGACGCAGCTCTAGTGGGAGTATGACGAGGAGCGTGGCAGGATATACGTGACTTATCCAGACGAGTAGAGGACCGTGGTCGTGATCTTTAGGGCTAGCAAGCCAGTGTCATTGCATCTTCTTTTTATCGTTTGTTTTCGTCCGTAGCCGGACCCTGTCTTGGATTGATGCTTGAACTCTTGATGTGGAATTGTAATTTAGTATGTGGCGAGTGTAAGACAACTCATATACTCATCTCTTCCTAAATGTATGATGTAATGATACTGTACTTGCGAATGACGAGATGAGCCTCTATCCCTGTCGAGGCGCCCGTGCCTTAATATGGATAGGCGCACATCTTGGGCATGACAAGTTGGTATCAGAGCCATACGACCATAGGATCCCTTTGCTTGATCAAACTTGGCCGAGTCGAGTCTAGTAAAACTATTTTGAGTCTATTTCTATGGAGAGTAGGATTCTTTTTACTCCTCTTCTATGCTCTGGTGAGGTATCCGACTTAGGAATTTTGATTCTACTCCTCTTCTCGCTCAAATTTTTTTAGGATCACGTGGGTATTTTGGAGTCTATATGATACTGATGTGACAGAGTTCTATCTTGGTGCCTCCTGTCTGACTTGATTTCTTCCGAGGAGTCGAGCTCCAGGGAATTTTGGCACATCGTTATAATTCAACTTCCTTAGTATCTCAGGACGGAGAGTGCTCAGAATTACTTCAATATTTGTCGTGGTGAGATAAGGTCGGAGTCACCCAGTACTGGGGAGGCGTCTGGGGTACCACCATGGTTTAGTATCGTTGTGCTTTGAAGGATTCGAGTTAGATGAATTTGCGAAAGCCTCTGGTTATGTGTTGAAGGATGGATACAGTTGGGGTGTAGGTTTGCTAGTTGTGTGGGATATTTCCTCCTTCTATCCCCCTCACCGGATTGCATAACCATAAATTTTTGGAAGTTCTTAGGTGGGAACTCTTGTAGTTATCTAGGATCATCTTCTTCAGATGTATGAGGGCATATACATTTGTTCCGAGCAACATTAGCTCAATACTTTTGCGTTCTTGCAAGTGGCTTCTAATATCTGATGATGTTGTCGCAAACCATTCTTACTAATTTTTCAGTAGGAAGGCTGTGATGTTATTTGTTCAATTTCTTTCAAGCATTTGATTCAGCCATTGAATTCATCTTATCAATGAGGTGTTGATGTTCTTGTCCATCTTCAGGATGTCTCCACCAACTCGCGGGAATCCGGGTCGTGGTGAGGAGCAGGCTGATGTTCCACCACCTCCACCGCCTCCTCCTCCAGAAGCTTGGCAAGCTGTGATGGCCGCAACCAATGCGAACACTCAGATGTTTCTCGGGCTGTTGCAAGACAGAGATCAGGGTCAGCAAGGCTTTCAAGGGAATTTTCAGAATCAACCTCAGTTTGCAACGCTCAATCAGTTCCTTGCCAACCAGCCCAAGTCTTTCACCTGTTGTGAGCAGCCTTTTGATGCTGATGATTGGCTCCGTGACATGAGTAAGCATTTTGAGTGCAGCAATGTCAGACCAGAGGACTTTGTCAGATTTGCATCGTTCCAGCTCAAGGGTCAGGCAACTGATTGGTGGCAGCAGTACAAGGATTCCAGGGGCGATCGTGTTGTTACTTGGGACGATTTCTGTCGTGACTTCAGGGCCCATTACATTCCGACAAGCTTTTCCGAGGAGATGCGTGAGAAGTTCAGGCACCTGAAGCAGGGGAGCAAGTCTGTCTATCAGTACAACATCAAGTTCTAGAATCTAGCCCGCTATGCTAAGCAAGATGTTCTAGATGACAAGGCGATGATCTATCAGTTCAAAGGTGGTCTCAAGGATGAGCTTCTGCCAGGTCTAGTCCTTCAAGAGCCTCGTGAGTTTGATCAGTTCTACAACATGGCTTTGAAGGTTGAGGCAACTCAGCTCAAGTTAGAGAACTCAAGGAAGCGTTCAAGGGATTCATATTCTTCTTCTTCTAGCTCTCAGATGGTTCCTAAGCAGCAGAAATATTGGGTGCCTAATCCTCCTCCGTTTCGTCCTCCTCAGCAGTAGAAGCAGTTCGGTGGCCATGGTTCTTCCCACCCACCCAACCCAGGATATCAGCAGAGACCCCAGGCGCTGAAGTCATCTTTTATTCCTCCTCCAGGCAACTTTCGTCCGCTATCTGAGGTTACTTGTCAAAAGTGTGGTCAGAAGGGTCACTACTCAAACAAGTGCAACCAGCAGCGTATTCCGCCTCCTCCCCCAGTTAGGCCTCCAGGCAATGCAATGGTGAAGCATAATCTCA
Organism: Hordeum marinum; assembly: GCA_022496015.1. Taxonomy (NCBI): domain Eukaryota; kingdom Viridiplantae; phylum Streptophyta; class Magnoliopsida; order Poales; family Poaceae; genus Hordeum; species Hordeum marinum. Next base: position 423,889,327 of record CM039674.1, on the reverse strand, counting down.
AGTCAGCAAGGGTGAACATGGTGAATGCAGCTGAAGCAGAGCAGTCTCATAATGTGATTATGGGTAATCTCTCAGTTAATTCTATTCCTGCAAAAGTTTTGTTTGATACTGGTGCTTTGCATTCTTTTATGTCATATCCATTCGCATCCAAGCATCATTTTCATCATGAAGAGTTATCTACGGCATTGCAAGTTGTGTCTCCGGGCAAGCGTATGAGTTCTCGTTGGGTAGTTCCGGATGTTTCTATCAAGATGGGCAATTATTCTTTTCTGGCTTCTCCAATTGTTCTCGGAAATTCCGACATTGATCTCATTTTGGGCATGGACTTCCTGGCTATGAATAAGGCGTATGTTGATTATCAAGCAAAAGAAGTCAAGCTGACTCATCCTTCAGAAGATGTGATTATTTTCGCGGCTTGCGATGACACAATCCGTCTCTTTGCTCTTAATGAGAAGGTTGAAATCTCGGCGATTTCTCAAATTCCGGTGGTTTGTGAGTATGAAGATGTCTTTCCAGAAGAATTCCCAGGAATGCCTCCACACCGGCCAGTCGAGTTCGTGATTAACCTCGAGCCCGGAACTGAACCGGTTGCAAGCACTCGTATAAACTTGGCCCCGAAGAGCTGAAAGAGTTGAAGAAGCATCTAGATGAACAAGAACGTCTGGGTCTAATCAGACCAAGTTCTTCTCCATGGGGTTGTGGTGTTTTTTTTTTCAAGAAAAAGGATGGCACGGACCGGCTTTGTGTCGATTACCGTCCATTGAACAAGAAGACAATCAGAAACAAGTACCCACTTCCCAACATCAATGAGTTTTTTGAACAACTGAAAGGTGCCAAGGTTTTCTCGAAGCTTGATCTTCGCATGGGCTATCATCAGATTCGCATTCGCAAAGAAGATATTCCAAAGACCGCTTTCAGGACGAGTTTTGGCTCTTATGAGTACACCATCATGTCGTTTGGTCTTGCAAATGCTCCTCCAACCTTCTCAAGAATGATGAACTTCATATTCTCTCCTTTCAAGAATGAGTTCGTCTTGGTCTATTTGGATGATATCCTTGTGTTCTCGGAGATAGAAGAAGAGCATGCAGTGCATCTCCGCCTTGTGCTTGACAAGTTAAGGGAACATCGATTCTATGCCAAGTTTTCCAAGTGTGAGTTTTGGCTCAATGAAGTGATGTACCTTGGGCATGTGATCTCTGCCGAGGGCATTAAAGTGCACCCTGAGAAAGTTGAGGCAATCTTGAAGTGGGAGCCTCCTTAGAATGTGAAGCAGCTTCGAAGCTTCCTCGGGCTTGCTAGTTATTGCAGAAGATTCATGGAGAACTTCTCTCAAATTGCTAAGCCTCTGTCTAATCTCCTCCAGAAGCATGTCAAGTATGTGTGGTCTCCTGAATGTGATGTGGCGTTCAGTACGCTCAAGCAGAGACTAACTTCAGCTCCAGTTCTTGTTCCTCCTGAGCAATCAAAGCCTTTCCAAGTTTTCTGTGATGCTTCTCTCCAAGGTCTTGGTGGTGTTCTCATGCAAGATAAGAAGATTGTTGCTTATACCTCGTGTCAGTTGAAGCCTGTCGAGAAGAACTACCCCACTCATGATCTTGAGTTGGAGGCAGTTGTGCATGCTCTGATGACTTGGAGGCATTTGTTGTTGGGTAGACTAGTTGAGGTGTACACCGATCACAAGAGCTTGAAGTACATTTTCACTCAACCCAATCTTAATCTTCGGCAGTCTCGTTGGGTGGAAATGCTTGAGGACTTCAATCCAAGCATTGAGTATACTCCTGGAAAAGCAAATGTCATTGCAGACGCGCTCAGCCGTAAGGCGTATTGCAACAGTCTCATTCTGAAGCCTCTTCAACCCGAGCTTTATGAAGCCTTCCGCAAGCTCAACCTTCAAATGATTTCGCAAGGATTTCTTGCCAATCTTCAAGTCTCTCCTACTCTGGAGGGTCAGGTACACCAAGCTCAACTTCTTGACGCTATGGTGAAGAAAGTGAAGAGAGGTGTGGCCAAGGGCAGTCTGAAGTATAAGTGCTTTCGCGTTGATGACAAAGACACCTTGTTCTTTGAGGACCGTCTGGTGGTTCCAAAAGGTGATCTCAGGAAGGTTATCATGGACGAAGCACGCAATTCTCTTCTATCCATTCATCTAGGCAATTCCAAGATGTATCAGGATCTCAAGCAAACCTTCTGGTGGACTCGCATGAAACGTGAAATTGCTTAGTTCGTGAACGAGTGTGATGTTTGTCGCAGAGTGAAGGCGGAACATCAACGTCTAGCAGGTCTTCTTCAGCCTTTGCCTATCCCAGAGTGGAAATCTGATCATAGGGAGATGGATTTCGTCACTGGGTTTCCCAAGTCCAAGAGAGGCAACGATGCCATCTTTGTGGTTATCGACAAGCTGACCAACGTTGCTCATTTCCTTCCAGTCAAAGAATCTATCTCGACAGCTCAGCTAGCAGAGTTGTATATGTCAAGGATAGTTTCTTTGCATGGTATTCCTCAGCTCATCTCGTCTGACCATGGAAGCCTCTTTACTTCCAAGTTTTGGGAGTCCTTCCAGACTGCTATGGGTACCAAGATCCGTTTCAGCACTACATTCCATCCGCAGACAAGTGGTCAAGTTGAGAGAGTCAATCAGATCCTTGAAGATATGCTTAGAGCCTGTGTGATTTCGTTCGGCATGAAATGGGAGGACTGCCTTCCATATGCTGAATTCTCATACAACAATAGCTTTCAGGCTAGCTCAGGCAAGGCCCCTTTCGAGATTCTCTACGGCAGGAAGTGTCGTACCCCGCTTAATTGATCTGAAATCAGTGAGCTTCAGATTTTGGGCAATGACATGATCACTGAAGCAGAAGAGATGTGCCGTGTCATTCGTGAGAACCTCAAAGCAGCTCAATCCCGACAGAAGAGTTATTATGATAACAAACATTGGGATGTTTCTTTTCAAGTTGATGATCTAGTCTATCTCAGAGTCTCTCCCATGAAGGGCACTCAGTGGTTTGGAATTAAAGGGAAGCTAGCTCCTCGTTTTGTTGGTCCTTTCAGAGTTGTTGGCAAGAGAGGTGAACTTGCATATCAACTAGAGCTTCCTCCAAACTTCGCAAATGTGCATGATGTCTTCCATGTCTCTCATCTCCGGATATGCTTCATGACTCCCGAGCATACCATTGACCTCCAAGACATTGATATCCGAGAAGACCTCTCTCATCGTGAGCATCCAATGGCTATTCTCGAAGAAACTAAGCATAAGACTCTCAACAAATCTATCAAGTTCCTCAAGGTGAAGTGGTCTCATCATTCTGACAAAGAAGCTACTTGGGAACGGGAGGATCTTCTCCGTTCCGAATTTCCAGAGTTCTTTCGTTCCTAGATCTCGGGTCAAGATCCTCTTGTAGTGTGGGAGAGTTATGACAACCCAAGTGCTGCCCCTACCTTTTAGGGCATGTAACCTATGAACCTTGTGTCATGAGTTGTATATTATGAGTTTGCTCTTTGGCCATGTTATTGTCTCATGCATTCACGCATCATGCATCATGCATCATAGCATTTCATCATCATGTCTTGCATATTATTTTGTGGTGTGCCCCTTGTGATCTTGTTGGGAGGTGGAGTGGCTCTTGTGTGGTCTTGTGGATGTGTGTGCTTGAGTGGGCATCAACTCCTTCCCCTCTATTTTATTTCAGAACAATACAAAAACCTAAAACCCTTTTATTCCTATTATCATTAACCAACAGAATTAACTTGCAGATAAAAATTGTTAAAAATGTTCATGAGGTAGCCATTATCATTTTAAGCTTATGTGTGTTGTTCTTTTGATGTTTTGATCTTTATGATATTGGGGTTTTAAAAAAATACCAGGGTGAATATTGTTTATAAGGATTACAATTACTTGCTCTAAAAATCTTCTTCTCATTTTTATAAAAGGAGGATTTTCTTCTCATTCCAAACGTATTTTTGTTTTACAAATATTCCTTTTCATTTTCTCTGGGAGTCTGTGTCTTGTCTCATTTTATTTAAAAAAGAAAAGTTGCTGGCTATTAGTTTCTCAAAGAGAGAGAGAGAGAGAGAGAGAGAGAGAGAGAGAAGTGGGCCGCCTTCCTCCTCCTCGCGGCCCAGGAAGTCTCCCCGCGTGGCCTAGGCCACACGCGGAACGGCTACTTGCTCCCGTTGTGCTCTCCGTCAGTCGTCAGAGAGAGAGAGAGTGAGCTCGTCGTGTCCTTCCGCCGTTCGTCGCCATCTGCTCCGAGGTTTTTAAACCCCCTCGACGTATGTGCCCCTCCGCCTAGGGTTCCTCTTCCTCCCTCCAGCCGATACCGCTCCCTTCTCCCTCTCCATTCCTCTCCTCCTTCCTCTTCTTTATCTGTCAGGTAAGCTTCAGAGAGTAGTTCAGAGAGAGTAAGTGAGGTCATCGGTCGTCTTCGCCGTCGTCCTCGCATCTCCGGTGGACTCCTCCGCGTACGAGATTTTGTGGTGGCCGCGGATCGTCCCCGCGTTCTGTTCCCACCATTAGAGCACCGTGGGAAGCTCCAAGGCATCGGCTTCTTCCTCCTCATTGTCGCGCTCCCGAAGGTCGCCGCTAGCCTTCTTCCTCTTTGTCGCCGCCGCGTCTTCGACTGTCCCTCCTCTTCGTCACGTTATGGATCGTCGTCGTCTCCCCCTCAGTAAGACACCGCGATCCCCCCTCCGTTGTCGTGCTTAGCTCGCCGTCGCCGTGCTATTTCTGCCGCCGCCGGTCTGCACACTTGACATTCGGTGACGTTTCGGTAGTATTGAGATATATGTGTTGGTGATCGAAGGTTGTTTGGAATCCTGGATGAGATCCCGGATGTTACAAGGAGCTCCGAAATGGTCCGGAGTTAAATATTGATATATAGGAAGTCCCATTTTGGTCTCCGGAAAAGTTTTGAGTATTACCGGTAGTGTATCGGGGGTGTCAAAATGGTTCCGATGGACCACCAAGAGGGGCCACCCCATGCCGGGAGGCCACATGGGCCTTAGGGGTGGTGCACCAGCGCTTAGTGGGCTGGTCAATCTATCCCCTAAGAGCTAATGCAGCTAGAGGTGTGGGAAACGGAAAAAACCCAAGTGGGGGAAGGAAATCCAAGTAGGATTGGAATCCTACTTGGAGTAGGATTGGAGGTTGACTCCTCCACCTCCTGTTCGCCCGACTCCTAGGGGAAACCCTAGGGGTGCCGGCCCCTCCCCTCCCTCCTATATATATTGGAGGGGAGAGAGGGCAGCTACACCCAACCCTAAGCCACGGTGCAGCCCTCTCTCCACACCAGATCGTCTCCCCTAGTTTTCGGCGGTGCTTAGGCAAAGCACTACCAGAATAGTTCCACCACAACCACCGCCGCGCCGTAACACTGTCGGATTTCTCATCTACCTCTCTGCTCCCTCTTGCTAGATCAAGAAGGTGAAGATCGTCATCGAGTTGTACGTGTGCTGAACGCGAAGGTGCCGTCCGTTCGACGCTAGATCGGGACTGATCGTGATTGGATCGTGGGACGGCTAGCGATTTGGATCGCGAAGACATTTGACTACATCAACCGTGTTTCTTAACGCTTCCCGCCTTAGCGATCTACAAGGGTATTTATATCCACTCTCCCTCTCGTAGATGCTCATCTCCATGGATAGATCTAGCATGTGCGTAGAAATTTTTTGTTTCCCACACAATGTTCCCTAACAGTTATATGGGTATTTAACCACTTTTTTAATCAAATATTGGCAAATAGACTTTATAGTATATAGACCATTTTTATTCAAAGACCAGCTAACCAAGTCTTTCTTCTGTCAACAGCACACGAGCACAGACTTCTTTAATATGATTCCAAAGTTCCAATGAATAACCATAAATGGTTCTTCTAAACTAAACACATTCTAATCACCCCCTTGGAATCTCATTCTGTTTTGTTTTATTGAAAATACATACTCCATTCGTCCCAAAATAGGTGTCTCAACTTTATACTAACTTTAGTACAAAGTTGTACTAAAGTCAAGACACTTATTTCGGGATGAAGAGAGTATTTTTAAAGCCTGGGAAATTAACCTTAAGAGGTTTGTTCCCTATCCATCAGTCATCTTAAAATCTCACATTCTGTCCATTCCAAACCACAAATATACACAATGAAACGAAATGATCTTTATGTTTAATAAGCTCATACCAGAATTGAGAATCACCATGTTTATGAGTTATCCCAGCCATACGTAGCGCCCAAATTTGGCCCTAGCCTCAACAAAGACTTATCAATCTTCGCTAAAAATAGATGCGCATATTAGTCGCGCCAGCATATGCCTTCATAATATACACACGATGTCATATACCGGTGAACAAAGGTGGAACATCACGACAAGTACAACTACACAAGACATATGAGTTTTGGGCATCGACGCGTATTCAATTTTTTTGGCAATTTGAGGTTGCCTAGTTATTAGTTCGTTCTAGGCAATTTTGCTCACATTTTTGTTTTCAGCCAGGGGCAAATGTGTTTTACTATTGAGATAATTTGATCTAAGTAGTCTAGAATGTTGGTTTAGTTGACTTTGATTTTTGTTGTTGGTGTAATTACTTTAGTTTTTCCATGCACTCGTTATCTAGATAGTTACGATTTTGTATGGAACATACGCGTGTGATACATACTTGCCATGCTCTCCTTGATGAGGTTAATACAGATTTGCCATGGCATGATGGTGATTTTATGGCATGCCCTCATTTTATTAGCCAGTGAAATGTGTATGATGGTGATTTTTTGGCCATGCCCACATTTCATATAGCGAATGACATTTGCCATGGACCTTCTATGATTGATACAAAATTTACCATGCTCTCAAGTTATGTTTAATGCAAATTTGCCATGTCATGATGTGTGTGATGGTGATTTTTTGCCATGCTCTTCATTATCTGCTTGATAAATTTTTTCCATGTACCTTGTTGTGTGTGAATATGTGATAGATATTTACCTTGCCCTCTCCTTATCTGGTAAATGCAGATTTGCCAAAGTATTTGATGTGTGTGACAAAGATTTTGCCATGCTCTTTTTTGATTTTTCTTATTTCAGAGTTGTCGTGATCCTGAAGTGTGTGTTGTAGAGTTTCCAATATATGATGGGGGGTGTTCTAAGAGAGTTGTTTTTATGTTGGAGACTTGCGATAACCTTTTGCATTATTTACCATGATCACATGCACTTTACAGTTCAAGATGGTTGGGACCTCACCCATGAGAGGCATCATGCGCAAATCACTGACGCATATCAGATCTGGCAAATGAAAAACAAGTGAACATGAGCGTGCTATATTATTGACAAAGAATGAACATGTTGTGATGCCCGATGTCGGAGGGGGTGGCGCGGGAAGAGGAACCCACGACTTCCTCATAGTCACATGCCGCAATCGCTCTAGAACGCGCTATCATGGAGAAGCACGAGGAGGAAGTGGAGGTGAGGGAAGGAAAGGCCTTCATCGAAGCTGACATGCGAGTGAAGGCCGCTGAAGAAAGTGCAAAGGAGGTATATGAGCAATACGTTGTTGCACTAAAGGAGAGCTTGAAAAACACCGGTTCAATGAATTATCCTCGTAGTGGCGGAGTTTGATTACGTATTTAGGAGGGGGCAAAGAGGTCGAGAATATAGGCGAGGGCTAATTTACAACATCATGGCATATATTTTTGAAATTTATGTTATGTATGCACTGATATGTGAAGTTTCCTATGAGCTAGTGGTGAGGGTATTGACCCCCCATTGGCCCCAACTAAGATCAACCAATATATCGTTAGACTTTAGAAGTTCAACAAGATGTTAGCATTTGAAATATCAATTGATGCCACTATGGTTTCACTGGTTGATCCCACCATGTCATGATGAACAAGGTAATTCACCATGCACATTCTTTTGTATAAAAACAAAGGTATGCACACTAACACAACAACAAAGTGAATTATTTGCTTGCATTGAACCACCCTTACTTATCCTTTGTCAGCTGTAGTATACACTGAAATGTGAAATTGGATTTCTCCACTCAATCCATGCCCAACTTTAATTGGACGACCCCACCATGTCCAGGAAAATCCGCCATTCCTAGTCTCATATCATCCGAATTTGAGAGTTGAGTGAACTACACCAACATATTGAAGTTTCCTACGAGCTGAATCTATGTTACATGTGCACCGAGGGCATCTCCAATGCTGACTTAAAAATTTGTTTCCGCATTCGTGTGTGGAGAGGAGGGGACCACTCCATGGACACGGATGCGGGAGTCGACCATCCAACAGTACCCGCATACATCCGCCATCCAACGCTACCCGCATACATCTAGACCCCAATTTTTTTTGTTAAGTGCACACGTTCAAATAACCGCACATATAGTGCATATGTTAAAATGCAAGGGTAGTTCTAATTTAAAAAAATCAAATATTTCACTCTAACATTGTTGCCGCCCTTAAGCGTCCACAAATGCTCAATTAGATCTTCCTTCAATTGCTCATGAGTTGCTTGATGCAGAATTTCTTAATGCATTTGAAGAAATGTGGCTGGAGTATGGCCGAGAAGTTCAACAAGATCACCCATGTGCTCAAATTCAAGAGTTGTAGCAGCATCCTCACCATCATCCTCTATGATCATGTTGTGTATGATCACACAATAGGTCGTCATTTTCCACAAGTTCTCCAGATCATATTGCTTAGCAGGTCCATGAACAACTGCAAAATGTACCTAGAGACCTCCAAATTCCCTATCAACATCCTTTCTAGTTGATTCTTGTATTTGTTTAAAGTGATACTTTTTCTTGCGAATGGTGTTAGAGATGGTGTTGACAAAGGTAGCCCTTGGAGATAGATATTGTCAACCAGATAGTAGCCCATGTTATACTCATGCCCACCCATGTACTCCTTGTAGAACGACCAAACATAGTTCTCGTATATGTACTCCAAATCCGAATTCATTGCTTTAAAGAACAAGGGACAAAAAAATTAGCTTGGGCAATTCACCAAACTGTTGTCAAGCATGGTGACTATCGTAGGAGCGGATGGTTCCCCACACGATGGTCGGAGGAGAGGTGTGGAATGGTAGCGGAGGAGAAGTGATGACCCACAAGTATAAGGGGTGAACCGTAGTCCTTTCTATAAGTAAGAGTGTTGAATCCAATGAGGAGAAGAAGGACTAAATGAACCATTTTCAGCAAGGTATTCTATACAAGTGTTGTAAATTAGTTGTGACAGATAGGTTGATAGCAAGATAATTTGTAGCAAGTAATAAGTAAGAAAGTAACAAGGTGCATAAAGGTAGCCCAATCCTTGTATTGCAAAGGACAATCCGGAAGTACTCCTTATAGTGATTAAAGCGTTCTCGAGGACACATGGGAATATTGTCTAATTACTTCACCATGATTCATTGACTCACGTCAATTGCTTTGATAAGTTGTTATATGGGTGGACCGATGCTAAGGTGTTGTTCTTACCGAAAAAACAACCTACTTATGATTACCCCTTTCGCAAGCATCGATAACTACAAGAGAAGAATTACGATAAAAATCTAACCATAGCATGAGGATCCAAAACAGCCCCTCATGGAATAGCTCATAAACTAGGGTTTAGGCTTCTGTCACTCCCGCAATTCATCATCTACTAAAAAAATCCCATAATGACTTCCCCTAGGCCCAAGAATGGTAATATGTCATGTAGTCGACATCCACATGACACCACTAGATGAAGAACAACACAACACATCATCAAAACATTGAACGAAAACCAACTTCACATGATTACTTATAACAATATTTCTCCCATGTCCTCAAGAACAAACGAACCACTCACAAATCATATTCATATTCAGATTAGAGGGGATACATATATGATTAACAACTGAACATACAATCTTCCACCAAATAAGCCAACTAGCATCAACTACAATATGTAATCAAGACTACTAGTAACCCACATGTATCAATCTGAGGTTTGAGACAATATTGAATATAAGATATGAACTAGGGTTTGTAGATGAGATGGTGTTGTTGATGGAGACGAGTCCTCCCATGATGAGAGGAACGTTGGTGACGATGATGGCTTTGATTTCCCCCTCCCGGAGGGAAGTTTCCCCCAAGGAATCGCTCCACCGGAGAGCAAAAGTGTTCCTACCCAGGTTCCGCCTTGAGAAGGTGGCGCCTCATCCCGAATGTTTTCTCCTATTATTATTTTCTATGGAAAATGGCTCATATATCTAAAGATGGCCGTCGATGGACCTCTGTGGGCCCTGCAAGGCACTAGGGTGCGCCCTAGGGCATAAGACGCACTCGTTGCCTTGTAGGCCCACTATGGCTTCTCTCTCGTACTTCTTTCTTCTAGTTTTTAAAATATATTCCAAAGTAATTCTCTGTAAATTTTCAGGTCATGTGGAGCTCCGAAGAATAATCCTCTATGTTGTAGATTTTTCAGGCTTAGAATTCCAGCTGCCAACAATATACCCTCTTGGTATATCTTGCATTTTAAGAGAGAAAATGCATTATAATTGTATCATAAAGTGGAATAAAGATCTAAAACATTATAAATAAAATTAGGAAAACATGAAGCAAAATGGACGTATCAAGTCTGCTGTCGTTGTTTTTCTCACGATAGATGCCATGGGTAGGCTTATCGAGAGAGGTTGGGGGCTGAAGGACGCCGACGGGCTCCGAGAACGGGATTAGGCACAAGCGGTGTGAGACACACGATATATCCAGGTTCGGGGCCCTCCGTGGGAGGTAATAACCCTAGTCCTGCTAGTCTGGTTGATGAACCAAGGGAAGCTACAATGGTGCTCCTTGAGCTGTGTGAGTAGAGGAGGGAGAAGGCGCTAGCCTGCCTCTACTGCCTCTCTACGTGGGAACGTGGTTGTGAGTGAGGATCTGATCGCCCCGTGCATAGGGGGATCCGAGGGGTTTTATAGTGCAACTCCCCGTATTACAATACGAATAGAAGGCACCAGGAGGGCCCTGGCTGGCAACCTCTCTAGCTATCCATGGGGCCCCCGGTTGAGGGGTCTTGTCACTGCTAGGTTCCGTCGGTTGCGTGGTCCCGTCGGGAGCCCAGGGGACCTGCACGGTGGGTTCCCATGCCGGTCGCGTCACGACATGGGTTGTCCTTCGGGGCGTCGTCTTGTGGCAGCCGACCACGGTCAGTAGTACGACCAGTCGCTCTATAGGCACGCTGGAGCAGGTAATGGAGTGGTCGAGGGCGTGCTGGCACTATTCCGGCGCCCGGTCGCAATCGGCCAGAGTCAGAGGCATTGTTGCCTCCACTGTGGCCACACAAGCGGTGACCCCCAATGGGATGGGGGCCACTGTTGCCGTGCTAACTTTGACCATGGCATCCGATGCGTCGCCGGCTAAGGGGCCTAGGGGCCCCACCTCTGGCCAACCGGCTAGTCGTAGCTGGTGTCGCGTAGCCGGCCGGGCGGAGTCGGACCTCAGAAGGAGGTGGCTCGCCCAGTTGTTGTTTTGGAAAGTTGGAGTAGAAGGCCAGCTGAGGCTAGCCTGGGGTTATCCCCCCGTCAGTAGTCCCCAAAGCAAGGGAGGCCTACCTACGAACCACGGTGGACCTTGCCGACTTGAGTGTTGTGCTCTCGTGCCGCGAAATGACTTAGGACCCAAAAGGCGCGGTCGCGCAGTGGCCAGCTTCGCAGCCGACCGACGCGTCGCGTGCCGCCTCGGGCGCTCTGTTGGGCGGAGGAGTCGTGCCACGTGGAAGACGTAATAGGCCGCGATCTGATAGGCCGCACGAAGGACAAGACCGGGCCTTGGGGCAGGGGCCCCCTCGGCCGCGACCTCTTCCTGTGCGCTTGGATCTCCTTAGGCTCGGGCCGCTGGTTGGCATCCCCAAGCGCAATAACATCGTTCCTGCGTGTGGCAGGGATAGTGGGGGTCATGCGCGACGGATCCGCTCCCCACTACCAACCGTGCTGTGTTTAAATGAAGGGGGAGAGGAACAGAACGGTACATTCGCTCCCCTTGCCTTAAACGCATTGCCTCTGTCGCTCCCCTCCTCCCCGCTTCGAGAGAGAGAGAAGGGCACGAGCCCACGCGCTCGTTGCGCCGCCACTTGCTGGCATTGAAGGCACGCACCGCGACCGAGCACACGCGCCTGCCGCCGCGACCGCAAGCCTCCTTGGGATCCATGGCGAGCAAATGCGCATGGGACGACAGCAACGTCGATGAGCACTTGATTGAGGATCTCCGCCACCGCCGCAAGCTGTCGTCGGAGGAGCACTTGGAGGTGTGCGTCACCGAGCCAAAGAACTCCCCAGCCCCGCAGGAGGGCGAGGTGGTTGTATTTGCCGAGCATTTCCTATGCGGGCTCGGGCTGCCGGCGAGCATGTTCTTCCGGCGATTCCTCACGCGGTTCGGCCTGCAGCCGCACCACCTCGCTGCCAACACCGCCTTGTAGTTGGCGGCGTTCGTCACCCTTTGCGAGGTGTTCTTGGGGGTGGAGCCATGCCTCAACCTCTGGTGCCGGTTGTTCTTCCTCAAGCGACAAAGAGTGAAGGATCCGACGACCGGCAAGAAAGTCATGACTACCTACGGAGCCGCCATGATCCACATCCACAATGGAGCCGGCTTATCGAAACTCCCTTTGTAGGATTCGGTGAAGAATTGGCAGAAAGTATTCTTCTACGTGAGGAACATGAAGCCGGAGGAGGACTACATCAACCTCCCTGACTTCATTAACCAGCCCCCGGTGGCCATGCAGAACTGGAGGACGGCCCCGCCCCAGGCGCCCGAGATGGCATACCGGCTCTATGAGCACCTGGTGCTCATGACCCAAACGGAGGGGATAAATGCCTCAGATCTCCTGGCCGCGATGGTGGCGTGCTGGGTGCAGCCGTTGCAGAGCCGGCCGCACCTCATCTGCCAGATGGGAGGGCAGCACGACCCATGCTGACTCTCCACCAAGGAGCTAAAGCCGATACAGGTGGCGAGGAGGGTGAACGCCATCTCAACCGCCAAGCTGAGCGAGGAGGGATGGCAATGGGGGAAAGCCCATACAGCCAGAGCCATCCAGCACCGCGGGTATGTGTCAAGCCGTCTCCTCGCCCCCTTCCTCTCTGGAGGCGGCGCCACCCCTTGGCCTGGCGGCAAAAGGTTCTCCTATGTGCAGGTTTTCCCGCAGCTACAGAACTATGGGGAGCCGGCTCCTGACGTCGCGACATTGGACTTCGAAGAGGTCGAGGATGTCGATGACGTGGAGCCGGCAGACTCGGAGCCGACCAACGCACCTGAAGCTGGCGGAGAGGAGACAGAGACAGAGGCGCAGAGTCGACGGGTGAGTTCCCTCCCCAGTCGCATTTGTAGTATTGGAACCATGACGATGCTAAATTGGAGGAGACACGTGATGTAGATTGTTCAGAGGACCCTAAGGCCTCAGAGGGCAACATCATGGCGCCAAGGAAGCACCATCGCCGCACCAACCGCTTGCCAAGCCGGGGCAACACGATCGTAGGCGACAAGGGGAAGCAACTGGCTGGCATTGGGCCGCCACCCAAACGGGCAGCCGCCGAGTATCCGGGCGACAGCCACAGAGGCAGCGGGAAGAAGCGGCAGGTCGCCCCAATGGGCCCTGCGAGGAGAGCGGTCCTCGTCGTCATCGGGTAAGCCTAGCTTCCTTCCGCCATGCTTGTTTGATTTTCCCTAGCCCCCCTTTTTCTTATCTTTCGTGATCAAGGAGGGGCGTGCCCTGGGGAGGACCCCGACCGGCGAGATTGCAGGGACGAAGCCACCGGGCACCACCGAGGAGAGGGATCACCAAGCATGACAGGACCTTGAGGCATTCGAGAAGGAGCGACGCGATGAGGAGCGCTGTCCGTGGAGGAGGCGGTGAAGAATATGCAGCCATCGGGAGGAGCCGGCGGGGAGGCAGCTGGCAAGTCATTGGAGCCATTCCCTCTCGGCCGGGAGAGGAGGTCCAAGGACCATCACGATCCCACGCGGCAGGCAGAGGCGGACGCAAAGGCCCCGGAAGATGCGCGAACGGCAGTAGGTGCAGGTGTAGCCAGCGCGGGCGGAGGAGAGGAAGCGAGCCGCGATGCAGCCTCGTTAGGGGCAGAGGACGTGCCGCCTAGCACGAAGGAGCCTCCGGAGGTCGATGTTTCGGATCGAGAGGATCCGGCTCCAGAGGTGCCTGCTCCGGACGTGCTAGCACCGGAGGCGAACCGGGGAGGTGCAGCCGGAGGTGGAGAACCGGCTTGGGCGATCGTGACATCCGGAGGGACGGCCGGCGTGAGCTCGTCCTTCGGGGCCCCCGGCGCGATGGTGACTTCGGGCAAAGGGGCGACCGGCCCCACAGACGGGGGTTGGCCGCAGCAAAACTAGGCTACGGCCGGTGGCCCGGCCATGCGCGACACACCGAGCGCCCTTGGGGCTGCGGTGACCACCGTCATCGAGGCGTTTGCCGCCTGCCGCGCCCAAACGATGCAGGATGCTCGGGCCGCCAACGACTGATTGGTGCACCTGGAGGAGTCTGTTGCGGCAAGGAGTCCTTTTCTTCTTGCGTTGTTTTTTCCAGTGAGGGCGCGCGAGAGCGCCCACTGGGTGTAGCCCCCGAGACTCGAGTCGGCTGGGGCGCAGTGGGTAGAGTCTAAATGATGCTTTTCTTCTTTGTTGCTTGCAGGCAGCGCACGACCGTCGGGTGGCCGCGTACAACACCTTGCTGGGCTTGTATCGAGAAGCCGAGGGCCGGCTAGCCACCCTGTCCTCAAGCCTGCAAGGTAAGATCCTTGTGACTTTTCAGTGGGGGTATAGCCCCCGGGATTTGGGCCGGATGCCACGGAGGCGGGCCGAATCCCTCTCTTTTCTTGCTTTCTAACAGAGGCTTCTTTGTCCTGGGAAGCTGCCCACGCCGAGACGGTCAACCTCCGTCGCCAAGTGGTGCAGCTCAGCAAACAGTGGAGGCTTCTGACCACGGAGTGCGAACAGCTCTGCCAGGAGGCGGGCCGGGCATAGGCAGAGAAGGAGGAGCGGGAGGCGGCCCACCATCAAGAGCTGGAGGAGCGCGAGGCGGATCTTCGTCAGGAGGCGGAGGAGCGGGATAGGGTTCTTTGCCAGGAGGTGGAGGCTAATGACGCCTTGCTGGCGAAGGCGGCTGAGGAGGCGCAGATGGCCCGAGATGAGCATGAGTGCTAGCTCGAGGAGTGGTCGGCCAGGGAGGCGGCGCTGCAGTATCAAGGGCACGAGGTGGACCGACTCCTGGTTGGTAAGTCTTTGCCGTCACATTTCTTCCGTGCGTTGCTTCTGGGTTCTTGGTTTTCTTTGTTGCTCATCTCGCGTCTCCGTTTCTCTTAGGGCTTTTCCCTCGTATGTAGGAGGCCACGGAGGCGGCCGTGGAGTCTCACAATGAGGACCAACGGGCGCAGGGGGTCGCTGTTGGGCAGCTTTCCACTGGACCTTGGACGAGGTGGGGATCGCCACCAAGGTGCGGCTGACCGAGGTGGTTCGAGCCCTGAAGTGGCTCCAGGCTACCGATGAAGCACATGTTCGCACCTTCTGGCCAGCCGCGATGGACCCGACCTCCATGAGTTGGCTGTTGAGGTGGCTGGAGTTTAGGACCGCGCGGGTGAACGCCTGGAGGGCTTCTGCCACGGGTGCTGGCGCGGGCATGGCACTTCGTATCGCGAGGTCGTGGTACCCTGAGCTAGATCTGGGACTGCTAACGGCCCTGTGTGATGGCACCGACATGGAAACTAAGGCGGTTGCCGACGCGCTAGCTGTGAGGGCGAGCGACCTCACCTCCTTTGCCACGTGGGATGAGTACGTCCTGGAGTGCCGGGCAGACGACGAGGTGGTCCCAGAGGACCTATACACTCTCTCCCTTGATGACCACGAGGGTAGTGCCGCCGAGACGGGCGACAAAGATGCCGGCTCCAGCACCAACGATTATGCCGACTCCGAGCCGGCTCGAGACTTCGAGACGGGAGCCGATGCGGACCGTGCCACGGCCAAGGATGGGCCCTCTTCATCGGCCTCCATGGGGGATGCCGGAGGAGAAGACAGTGCTGCCGCCATCTAGGGCTCTTTTATCTTTCTGCATTTTGTTAATCTTCAATTCCACCCACTGGGGGTGTAGATGTAATGAACTTGTGTACGTGAGACGTTTAAGTTTTATGGAGCTTTCGGTTGCCAAAATATTGTTTATGTGTGCCGGCTCGGCCTTATCCTTTTTACCCTTTTGGTTCTGTCTGCCCAAAGCCTTGTCCCCTTTGGAATCTACCCCGCCAGCCGGACAGCCGGAAGCCAGTCTGTAGCTCGGACGGGGCGTTCGCCTCGAGGGAGTCAGTCGTGAGTTTGGAAATCATGAGAGTGTGTTGGGTAAGGTGAGCGACAGAGGCTACAAAACAAAGTGTTTCGGCTAGCCCTAGCCGGCGATCCCCTTGTGATCGATTTTTCGTGTGCGCTAAGTTTTGCCGGCCCGAGGACCCATTAGCCGGATAGTCAGGAGCCGATATGTAGCTGGGAGGGGTGGGAGGCTCATTTTAGTTCACCTTACTTGATCGGCTTCGAAAAAAGATGCCAGGGCTAGCCGGCGAGCCCCCGGGACCAGGATGCGGTCTCGGGAGCCGGCGAGTGAGATGAACAAAGTTTTTGGAAGCAAACGAAAGGGGTGTGTCCCAAGAGCTGGCTTGGGGCACCAGTTGCATTCAGAAGCCCAAAAGGGGAAGGTATATACATACACTAGTCCTTAGCAGTAAAACAGATGGAGGAGCGCCGCGTTCCATGGGCGCTCCGTCTCCTCGCTGGAGGCGTCTCTCTTGCGCTACTGCACCTTCTGGGTATCTATCAGATAGTACGCGTTGTTGTGCAGCGCCTTGCTGACGATGAACAGGCCCTCCCATGGGGAGGACAGCTTGTGTTGGGCGGTTGTTTGCTGGATCCGCCTAAGCACCAGGTCCCCCTCCCGAAAGAAGAGGGGCCGGATCCACTTGTTGTGGTAGTGCCGGAGCTTCTACCGATTGATATCCGTTCGACACAATGCCAGCTCGCGGGCCTCCTCGAGGAGATCCACGCCGCCTTCTCTTGCCTCCTTTGCATCCGTCTCCGTGTATAGGGAGACACGAGGTGACTCGAACTCGATGTCCATGGGGATGATCGCCTCGGATCCGTACACAAGAAAGAAGGGTGTGAAGCCGGTTAATCAGTTGGGCGTGGTTCGGAGGCTCCATAAGACAACCAGCTCTTTGATCCAGCAGTCGGCTGACCGGAAGAGGGGTGCTACGATCCGGGGTTTGATGCATAGTTTGAAATAGCAAAGATATCGTCTGCTATTGCGTCCGCAATAGCACTAGCCCAATAGCAACCACTATCACTCAAATTAAATGTCATTAGTTTTTATTCATGTTCTAGTGATATAAAGAATAATCTGGTGTATTTATAAATGCGCTACATGGACATAGCGCCCGCAATATCGCCCGCTATCCGCATTCCGCTACACGGAACCCAATCCGATACCGGCCCGCAATCCACTATTTAAAACCATGGTTTGATGTCGGCCAGGATGAGGCCATTTGCCCTCTTGGCCTGGCCGTTCGACTGTGGGTGGGCGACGGAGGCGAGGTCGAGCTGGATGCCTTGCTTGGCGTAGAAACATGCTAGCGCGCCCTTGGCGAAGTTGGTGCCGTTGTTGGTGATGATGTTGTGCGGCACGACGTAGCAGACCGTGATGTCCTTGATGAACCGGACGACCGTGGGACCGTCCAACTTCTTGATGGGCCGGGCCTCGATCCACTTGGTGAACTTGTCGACGGCTACCCACAGATGCGTCATGCCGCCTCGAGTGGTCTTGAATGGCCCCACAATGTCGAGCCCCCAGATGGCAAAGGGCCACGACAGCGGGATGATCTTGAGCGCCGCAGCCGGCAGGTGGCTTCGCGTGTAGAAGCGCTGTCTCCCTTCACACTTGTCGACGAGCTAAGCCTCCTCCTTAAGGGCAGTCGGCCAGTAAAATCTGTGGAGGAATGCCTTGGCCACCAGGGTCCTCGAGGCAGCATGGTGCCCACACTCGCCCTGGTGGATATCTCGAAGGATCTCTTGACCTCTTTTGGGCTTGACACATCGTTGATACATGTCGGTTGTGTTGCGGTGAACCAGCTCATGGTTGATGATGCTATAGGCAGGGGCACAATGTTGGATCTGTCGGGCCTCATCTTTGTCGGGGGGGGGGGGAGCTCACCGCGCAAGAGGAATGCCAGAATGGGCTGGGCCCATGAAGGTGCTGAGACGGGAGCCGGCTCGGGCTCGAGTGGGGCATCAGAGACGACTGGAGGTCCCGTGCCAGGCTGATCAGTCCTCGAGGCCGGCTCGCTAGCCCCCGCGGCCGACTGAACATACCTCGGGCCCGGCTCGCTAGCCCCCGGGACTAAAGCGGCGGGAGGGGCGTCGATTGCCATCATGACAACCGCAGACTCGGAGCTGGCGACCGTGAGGGCGAGGGGAGTCAGAGCCGGTATGGTCGTTGCGACCTCCGAAGCTGGCGATGCCGGCTGGGCAGCCGGAGTTGATGGTGCCGGCAGAGCGGGCGGATCCCCCGGGCCCGCGGAGGGGCCAACGGGATCCGTGGGCATGAAGATGGACTCCGACTCGGCGGAGGGCTTAATTGATGGCTTGCATAGCTACTCGAGGGAGATGCCAGCCGGGATGGCCTGGCGAGTGGAGCCAATTTTGGCCAAGGCGTCCGTCGCCTCGTTATCTTCCTGGGGGATGTGGTGGAATTCGTAGCCCTCGAAGGAGCCGGTGAGTTGTTGCACGAGGAAGCGGTAGCTAGCCATGTTGGTGTCCCTGGCGTCCCACTCGCCACAGACCTGTTGCACCACGAGGTGAGAGTCGCCGAAGCATAGGATGAGCCGGATGCCGATCTCCTTGGCGAGCCCGAGGCTGTGGAGGAGGGCCTTGTACCCAGCCACGTTGTTGGAGGCGGCAAAGTGGATCTGAAGCGCATACTTCGTTACTTGAGTTGGTCTCCTTTGGGGGACGACAAGACAATGTAGGCTCCCAGGCCAGCTCGCATCTTCGAGCCATCTTAGTGCATGTGCCGGTGCGTGGAGTCGGGTGGAGGCGTCACGAACCGGGTTTCGGGCCAGTCGACGAGGAAGTCGGCCATCGCCTATGACTTGGTGGTGGTGCGTGACTTGTACCGTATCTCATAGTCGGTGAGGGTGATTGCCCACTTGGCGATCCGGCCGGTGGCATCTTGACCACTCATGATTTTGCCCAGCGGCACCATGCTCACCACTGTGATGACATGGTCCTGGAAGTATTGCTTGATCTTCAGGGCGGCGAAGTATATGTCGTAGCACATCTTCTGGTAATGGGGGTAGTTCTGCTTGGAGGCGGAGAGGACCTCGCTGAGGTAGTAGACGGGGCACTAGATCGGCAGTGCCTTGCCTTCCTCCGGCTGCTCCACCACCAGGACGACGTTGATGACGCGCATGGTCTCCCGCAATGTAGGCGAGCAAGGGCTCCTTCTCAGCCGACACGTCTAGGATAGGCGCGCTGGTGAGTGCCCATTTGAGGCCATGGAAAGCCTCATCCACCTCATCGGGCCACTCGAACATGGCCTACCTCTTCGTAGAGTTACGGTCCGGCTCGACCAGAGCTGTCTCCCGCAGGAGCCCATAGAGGGGCAGGGCCTTCTTCCCTAGCCGGATGATGAACCGGTTGAGCGAGGCGAGGCAGCTGGTGAACTTCTGGACGTCGTGGAGCCGGGTCGGCTTGGGGATGCGCTCGATCGCCCTGATCTTCTTTGGGTTAGCTTCGTTGCCACAAGCGGACACGAAGAAACCAAGGAGTTGGTCGGCTGGGACGCCAAAGATGCACTTCTCCGGGTTAAGCTTGATCTTGTATTCACACAGGCTGGCAAATGTCTCCCAAAGATCATCGAGGAGGCTGAAGTTCTTCATGGTCTTGACGATGATGTCGTCAATGTACACGTGGATGTTCCTACCTATTTGAGGCAGGAGGCACTTCTGCTTGCAGCGCTGGAAGGTAGCGCATGCGTTCTTCGGGCCGAAGGACATAGTGATGTAGCAGTAGGCCTTGAAGAGGGTGATGAAGGAGGTCTTCAGCCAGTCGGCCGGATCCAGCTTGATCTGGTGGTAGCCTGAGTAGGCATCCAGGAAGGACAACAAGTCGCAGCCGGTCGTGGATTCGATGACGTGATCAATCCGCGGCAGGGCAAACGGGTCCTTGGGACATGCCTTGTTCAGGCTCCTGTAGTCGATACCAAGTCTTGTTTTTCTTCAGCACCAGGATTGGGTTGGTCAGCCAGTTCGGGTGGAACACTTCCATGATGAAGCCGGCTGTGAGTAGCTGGGCGCTCTCTTCTCCTATAGTATTCCGCTTCTCCTCGCAGAAACAATGCAAGGGTTGCTTGACCGGCTTCGCATCCGTCCGTACATGAAGCTTGTGCTCGGCGAACTTCCTCGGCACACCCGGCATGTCTTTTGGAGACCATGAAAAGATGTCCGATTCTGATGGAGGAAGTCGACAAGCTCGCCTTCCTATTTCCTGTTGAGGAGGGCGCCGATGGTGACGCACTGCTTAAGGTTGACCGGGTCGAGTGGCACCCGTC
This sequence comes from Hordeum marinum, assembly GCA_022496015.1. NCBI lineage: Eukaryota > Viridiplantae > Streptophyta > Magnoliopsida > Poales > Poaceae > Hordeum > Hordeum marinum. The sequence continues at coordinate 423,868,746 of CM039674.1, read as the reverse complement.
TGGTGTGCTTAGAAATCCAGTCGAGCTGCCACTTCTCCTCCGCTATCTCCAGGGCTTTGGCCAACTGACTGCCACCGCGCGCGCACTAGATCGACATCTTGTAGTTGAAAGCGATGGTGATGATGCCCTTGGGACCCGACTTCTTGAGCTTGAGGTAGGCATAATGGGGGATAGCCATGAACTTGATGAGAGCCGGCTGGCCCAACAACACGTGGTAGGGACTATCGAGGTCCACCACCTCGAACCATATTGGTTCATGGAGGAAGTGGCCTTGGCCACCGAATAGAACATCGAGCTTGATCTTGCCGATGCGGGTGCAGGATTTTCCCGGCACGATGCCGTGGAAAACTGTCTGGTTTGCTTGCAGGTCTTCCTCCTTGAGCCCCAGCTTGAGCATCGTGTCGCGGTAAAGGATGTTGATACTGCTGCCTCCCGTCGATCAACACCCACGAGAAGCGGCCGGTGCATCTCTTCGAGACCATGGTGGGATCGAGGATGAGGGCATAGCTGCCGAGGGTTGGCATCATAGCTGGGTGGTCAGCCCGGCTCCAGGTAACTGGCTTCTCGGACCAATGCATGAACTAGGGAGTTGAGGGCATGGTGGCGTCCACCTTGCGCTGGAGCCGGTGTTGGGTGTGCTTGTCTGTCTCCTCACTAGTGAAGATGATGTAGGAACCATCCTAGTTGGGGAACTGGTCGAGCAGGCGGCCGTCGCGTGAGACCGGAGCCGGAGCAGGGACCGGAGCGGGAGCCGGAGCCGGCGCCGGTGCGCGGAGAGGTGGCGCGGGAGGAGCCGGAAGGCCTCCCCCCTGGGCCAACCACTGTGAGAAGCTGCATTGCCGGAGCATGTGCGTTGACGGCTTGGCCCCAGAATGATGCTTGCAGGGGAGGTCGAGCATCTGCTCGAAGGTGACCTTGGGCTGCCAGGCGGCCTTGCCGGTGCGTTGACGCTGGACGGAGGTCTGGGAAGCTAGCTGCTCTTCCTCGATGGTGGCGACCTGCTGGCTCCTGTAGCGGGAGTCCGACTGGTCGGTCTTGCGCCGGTTGTCGGCAGTCGGTCGTGACGCAGCCGACGGCGGAGCCGCCTTGCTAGGTGTGCTGACCTTGACCCAGATTGCAGAGTCGGCCGTGGTGTACTTATCCGCCTTGGCCATGAGGTCTGCCAGCGTCGCTGGCTCGGAGCACAGGAGCTTGTGCTTGAGGTAGGTGCATCGTGGCAACCGTCGATGAAGCACTGGATGGCCTGCACCTTGTGCACTCCTCTGAAGGAGTTGTGGAGCTCGGTCCATCGGGTGAGGTAGTCACGGAGGGCCTCGTCCGGGCCCTGAACGCACATGGCTAGTTCACAGGGGCGGCCGGGCCGCTTGTAGGTGCCGGTGAAGTTGCGGACGAGCGCCTCTTGAAAGTGCGTCCAGGTGTTGAAGCTGCCCACCACCAGGTTGTTTAGCTCGGTGCGGACCGAGCCGATCATCATGAGGGGCATAGCGTCCGGCTACGCGCTTGTTCCCCTGGATATGTTGACCGCAGTGGTGTAATCGATCAGCCAGTCCTCCGGCTTGGTGGCCCCGTTGTACTTCGGGGTGTCGCGGGGGAGCGTGAAACCGGTCGGGAATGGCTCGTTGTGGATCCGGGGGGCGAACACGCCGGGCCAATCAAGCCCTCCTATTCGAGAAGGGCCGACTCCGCCAGCCGGTCGAGGCGGAGACGCGTGTCGTTCTCACTGTGGGGGACCCGCGGTCCGAGCCGGCCCACGAGATCGTCGCGAACGGTCGGCGGGACACACAGCGCCGGGTCCCGTCGTGGAGGCAGGGTGTGCCCGTGGCTGTGCTGACTACCGCCAGTCGGTGCCTCGTTGTGGTGGCTACCGCCAGCCGGGATGTCATTGCGCTGGCTATCCACAGTCGGCTACTCATTTCTATGTAGTTGGGAATGCCAAGCCTTGCTTCCCTAGACCCATCGACCGGAGGCGTGAGGGGAGCTGGAGTGCTGAGTCGGCTGACAACCAACAACCCCAGTGCCCTCGCCCTTGGGACGGGGAGCCTTAGAGACGACTCCATCACGGGCGAGCCCGGCTTACTATGCGTTGGCAATGTCGATGAGGTCCTTGATGTGCTGCTCGCGCGAGGCGCGCTCCTCGCCCTCCAAGGTAGCCAGGTCCTCGTAGGCTACCTTGGTAGCTCGCAGGTTGGCCATAGGAGTGTCGTAGATGGGAAGATTGCTGCCGAGGATCTCGGTGACCATGCGGCCACGATCACCCACAGCACCCCGCCGGCTGGGCTCGGTGCCATCCGGGGTGAGACCGTAAGCAGAGATGTACTCCCACTACGCGGCTTCCATCCGGCGCCGCTCGGTTGCGAGGGCGCTGGCGTCCTCGAATAGCAGACGACGAGACGCCTCCATCTCAGCTGTGACGATAGCCGGGTTCGCCGTCGGTGAGATGGGGGTGGTCAGACCCTAAAGGGTAGCACCGAGCGGGTCGTAGGTTCTGGCGCGGGCGATCGCCGCGTCGGCCTCGGCCCGCGCTCGGGCCAAAGAGGAGGAGGAGGAGGAGGAGGCGGTGGTCATCACCCCCGTGCGGACGCGGGAGCCGTCGACCTCGCCCGAGGTGAGTGCACCCACGGATGAGGGCAGGTCGATGCAGTCGAGTACCCGGCTAGGGTACGCATCAACCGCTGGCTCGTCGGCGAGGCTCAGCCTGCCCATGCGCTCGCTGAGCGCGGCGATGTCGAGCATAGGGTCGTTGCCAAGGCACTCATCGGAGAGGCCAACAGCATCGCCCGCAGGGCCCGCGGGAGCAATCACCACGAGCATGCAGTTTTGCCCGGACGCGAGGCGTCCGGGGGAGGTGGTGAAGGGTCCCGCCCGGAGTGTGACTCCGGCCGGCGCCATGGATGTCCCCACAATGGGTGCCAACTGTCGTCGTTTTCTCACGACAGATGCCATGGGTAGGCTTATCGAGAGAGCTTGGGGTCGAAGGACGCCGACAGGCTCCGAGAATGGGATTAGGCACAAGCGGTGCAAGACACATGATGTACCCAGGTTCGGGGCCCTCTGTGGGAGGTAATACCCCTAGTCCTACTATTCTAGTTGATGAACCAAGGGAAGATACAATGGTGCTCCTTGAGCTGTGTGAGTAGAGGAGGGAGAAGGAGCTAGCCTGCCTCTATTGGCTCTCTACGTGGGAACGTGGTTGTGAGTGATGATCTGGTCGCCCCATGCATGGGGGGCTCCGGAGGTTTTTATAGGCCAACCCCCCGGATTACAATACGAATAGAAGGCACTAGGAGGGCCCCAGCTGGCAGCCTCTCTAGCGGCCATGGGGGCCCTCGGCTGAGGGGTCTTGTCACTGCTAGGGTTCGTCGGCTGCGGGGTCCCGTCGGGAGCTGGAGGGGCCCACACGATGGGTCCTCGTGCCGGTCGCGTCGCGGCACGGGCCGTCCTTCGGGGCGCCGTCTTGTGGCAGATGGCTGCTGTCAGCGGTACAACCGGCCATGCTGTAGCCACGCCGGAGCAGGTAATGGACTGGTTAAGGGCATGTCGGCACTGTTCCGGCGCCCGGTCGCAGTCGGCCAGAGTCAGAGGCACTGTTGGCTCCACTATGGCCATGCGAGCGCTACCCCTCGATGGGCTGGGGGCACTGTTGTCGCACGTACTTTGACCGTGGCATCCGACATGTCGCCGGCTAGGGGGGCTGGGGGCTCTGCCTCTGGCCAGCCGGCTACTTGTAGCGGGTGGCGCATAGCCAGCCGCAGGGGGCTGGACCTCAGAAGGAGGCAGCTCACCTTGTTGTTGTTTTGGGAAGTTGGAGTAGAAGGCCAGCTAAGGCTACCCTGGGGTTATTCCCCCGTCATCCGCTAAGCTTAGACCTTGCTTGTCATCAAGCGGAAGCAGAATTCAATGAACCTGACCACAAGTTTTGAGAGAGAGAGAGAGAGGTGTTGATAAAATAAAATATGGAGATGGAGGCATCATGCTTATGATCATTATTGTAAAAAAATATTTATCATAAAACTTCTCATGAACAGGTAATAATTTATTCACAACCTAAAGTGTAAGCAATAAACTTCCTTGAAAGTTAAGAAACTAGGCTCTCAGTCATCAAAGCAATTGCAATTCATTGTAATTCTAGGAAGGGTCTATCTAAGAGCTTTTGGTTTAGAAAAATTCACATACTCAACTATCATATAGTCTTCCATGATTGTTGGTACTCAAAGCATATTTTCATACCAAACTGTATCAATCAGAGACAAAGGAAGACGAAGGTTTAATGTTTTACCTCCCAACTTATTCATCTCAGGGATAATGTCAACAATAATGACTCATGATTACGTATATTTATCTCGATATATATGTCTAGATATTTACCTACCACATGATGCTTGACAAGTGGAGAATACATAAGATTGGAATATGAGTAAATATTTTTTACTCTTGCATAAAAGTAAAGCTTGAAAAGTAAAAGATACACCCGTCGCAAAGGAAAGCATAGGTTGTCATGCACTTTTAATTTTTGGATATGCAAAATCTGAATGTAAAGGAACACCACCTTATATTGCACCTTATGATGGCAACATTTATTGAGCAGTTTGTTGCTTTTATTGCATTACCATCATAAACTTGTACAAAGCTTATTTTCCCTTACAATAAAAGATCATACATATTTAGGAGAAATTTTATTTCTTTGCACTGATGATAACTTACTTGAGGGATCTTATTCAATTCATTGGTACATATTGTGGACTCTCATGACAAGAAAATGGGTTTAAGGGTAATTGGATGCACAAGTAGTATCTCTACTTAGTACAGAAAACTTCGGCTAGGAAAGATTATAAGAAAGCATCACATGTTAGAGGATCCATGACAGTATAACTTGCAAATATAAGCAAACATAAGCCATTATGTTGTATTCCTTGTCCAACATCAACTATTTTATCAAGTTTGAAAATAATTAATGGGGGTTCACAATCATAGAAGATGTCCAAAATAGTATATCTATATGTGAAGTTCCTCACCCCTTATTATTCTTTCAAGAGTTGCCCCAACGACCAATGTTATGTTTGTCACCTTACAACAAACTTTATCAATTACTCTCCTTATATGTGAAGTCATAACTCTCCATGGGATTAGCATTGGAACTTTCATTTTGTTTTTCTATGACTGAAGCAAGGGAATAAAAAAGTAGTCATACTACTCTTTATTATAACTCTCTCACACACGATTACTTAGAGAGAAAGATCATGAAACAATCACTCAAAAACTAATTCAAACTAATATTTTTTATAAATTATGAAATAACTGAAGATCGAAGTAAGATAGATAGTGATAGTAAAAGTGATGGTGACACGATACCGGATCACCTCCCCCAAGCTTAGAACAAGCTAGGGGTGGTGCCCATACCCGTGTACTCAACTTTACTTCCTCTATGATGGTGGTGGGATGTTCTTGTTATGATTCCTTTGAGAATGCGATTTTCTCCTTGAGTTTATTAACCTCTTGTTTAAGGTCCTTGATTTGTCCATGTAGCTTGCTCGTTACTATGAGTCCTCCATAAACCAATGGATGAAGCTTGGTTCAAGCTGTTGAAATGACATGTGCATTTACATGTAAAAAACGGGTAAATTCAACCTTAGAGGTCTTCATCATATCCGGTAAACTTGACTTCTTGAACGTCACATGATGTCCCCGGGTTGAGGTAGAGGGATGTCTTCTTCCTCTTCGCTTGAGTACTCCATATTCTTCAAATCAACATCTTCTTCCTCATCCGTTAACCACTCGAAAGGATAAACATCACCATAAAACCTAGGGTTTGTAGTGAGATGAGAAACATAGTGATATGTCCCAAACTTATCTACTTTTCCAATGAATTTTGTTGTTTTGGACTCTAATTTGCACAATCCGATTGAAACTAACCCGGATTGACGTTGTTTTCAGCAGAACTACCATTTTGTGTAGAAATAAAAGTTCTCATAATTGGACGAAACTTTGCGGAGATTTTTTGAATAAATAAAAAATAGTGGAAAAAAGATCAATAGGAGAGGGGCCACCTACTTCCCACAAGGCAACATGGCGCGACCACCCTCCTCACAATGCCCTAATGCCTTGTGGGGGCCCACAAGCGGCCGTATGACCTAATTCCAAGCCTATAAATACCGTTTCCTAAAGAAAAATGGGAGAGGAGATTTCATCGTGTTTTACAATACGGAGTCGCCGACGCCTTCCGTTCTTCATGAGTAGGGCTGATCTGAAGTCCGTTTGGGGCTCCAAAGAGTGGGATTCGTCGTCATCGTCATCATCAACCCTTCTCCATCGACAACTCCTCGATGCTCACCATTGGGAGTGAGCAATTCCTTTGTAGGCTTGCTGGGTGGTGATGGAGTTGGATGATATTTATCATGTAATCGAGTCAATTTGTTAGGGCTTGATCCCTAGTATCCACTATGTTCTGAGATTGACGTTACTATGACTTTGCTATGCTTAATGCTTGTCACTAGGTCCCGTGTGCCATGATTTTAGAGCTGAACCTATCATGTTTCCATGAACATAAGGGTGTTTTGGATCCTATCTTGCACATTCTATGCACCTATTATGTGTTATGATCCTTAGCCCCCAAGGTGACAATAATTGGGACCATCTCCGGTGATGACCATTGTATGAGGAGTTCATGTATACACCATGTGTTAATGCTTTGTTCCGGTTCTCTTTTAAAAGGAGGTCTTAATATCCCTTAGATTTCATATGGACCTCGCTTCCATGATAAGGTAGGACAAAAGATGTCATGCAAGTTCTTATTATAAGCATGTATGAGTATTTATGGAATACATGCCTATATTATATTGATGAATTGGAGCTAGTTCCGTGCTGCTCTAGGTTGTGACTGTTATATGATGAATGTCATCCAAACATCCAAATATCCATAACTGATCCAATGCCTACGCTTTGCTCATATTTTCTTTGCCAAGTTACTACTGTTGTTTCTACTGTTACAATCACTACAAAACTGTAATTGTCACTGCTACTGTTACTATTTCTACTGTTGATGTTAACATCAAACTATCATATTATTGCGCTACTAAAGACTTTGATGCAGATATTTAGTTTTCCAGGTATGATTTAATTGAAAACTCTACTGCTAAGGCTCATAAATATTCTTTGGCTCCCCTTCTGTCGCATCACTAAATTTGGGTGAAATACTACCCTCGAAGACTGTCGTGACCCCCTATACTTGTGGGTTATCACATAGCTATCCCCATTTGAATATTGCGACGATATGGTGATCGAGATCCTGACAAAAAATAGCTTGAAACAAGAATAGATGATAAACTTGTGATACGGAGGTCAAATCATTGAAACATACATATAATGATTTTTTACCATGCAGGACAAGTGTATGCTACTTGTACACTATGTTGGGATTTTTTTATAAATATTTGACTCGAAGACTGCAGGGCTTACACCCCACATCATTTTATTAATCAAGGAACAAAACCAATACAAAAAAGTATATTTACATGTTCCTCGAGAATAGGGAACAATGAAAAGAAAAATAAAAAAAGAAGAAAAAGACGAAAGGAAGCTCTGACCTCCTCTATCGAGTAAAAAACTTAATCCATCTGAGGAGAGCATCCTTGTATCTCTATTTTATTCTGTGAGTGAGAAGGGTGATGTCATGAACGAAACCACTTCTCCACTATCCAAAAGATGGCCAAATGTGCCTAAAAGCTTAGTTATTTCTAACGTTCCAGATATTCCACCATGCTAGAAAGACCACCTGAGCGAAAAAAGCTTTGTTGAATTATTTTCTGCCCCCTTGCAATTTCCACCATATCAGTACTAATTGGCCATTCAATCTGCAAATAATTCCAAACTCTTATGCTGAAGGTACATTCAAAGAACATGTGATTCCTATCTTCATGAGTTGCAATAGGACACAAAACCCAATGTGGACCATCATTAATTCTCAAGTGTGTGTGTTGAATCACGTCCTTAGTGTTAATTCTATCCATAATTACCAGCCAAGCAAAAATTTTGATGGACATGGTGCAACACCTCTTCCAAACTAGTTGAGGATAGGATTTTCTATAATTGGCTGATGGAAAAGTTGTAAAACTTCTTGGCTGTGTACTCAACAGACTTGCCATGGCTCCATAACCATTGATCCTTGCAAGATCTGTCCCATTGCACGGAGTTCAACATAGTAGATAACTGATTCAGTTCTTGGAAGGCAACCTCTGAGAGAGGGAGAGTGAACAGATCCAAGATATTATCTCTATCCAAGAATTCTTTCACTGATACTCCTTTGTCAGCTGTATATGAATATAATCTTGGGAACCTTGATAGTAAAGGAGTACAATCTTTCTCAATTTCCCAGTGATTTGTCCCAAAAAGTACAGTATCCCCAACAAAGACCTTAACCATAGTTACACATATGAATTTATCCATTAGTTTATAGAAATCTCTCCACCAGAAAGAGACACAAAGAGTGGTGTCACGAAGGACTCTATTGAAATAATATGTATCCCAAATCAATAACCCATGGCAGCTTTGTTGTAAAATTTATTGAGATGTTTCATAAGCAATGCCTCATTGTAGTACAAAATTCAAGATTCCCAGACCACCCTTGTTCTTGGGTCTGCAAACAAGGGGCCAAGCTGCCAAAGAGTGCCCTTTTTCCTGCCCATATTTTCTCCAAAGACATTGTCTTTGTATTCTTTCTAGTTTCTTAAGAATTCCAGGAGGGATGGATAGACTACACAAGAAATAAATGGGCAGAGAGGAGAGGAAAAAGTTAATTAATTACACCCTACCTCCTTGAGGCAAAAACCAAGAGCTAGTTGTGAGTCTCCTCTCCATGCAGTCCACCATAGGCATTAGATTGACAAGTTTAGGCCTGGTTGTTCCAATAGAAAAGCCCAGATATGTAAATGGCATGACCCCCACCTGACACCCAAAACCCGCAGCTAGAGAGCAAGCTTCTGTCTCAGATAGATTTGTTAGGTTAGTTGGGATTTATGAAAATTAATCTCTAGCCCATTAGCCTTGGAGAATGAGCACAAGGTATTTTTAAAAACAAATAATTGGGTTCTATCAGCAGGTAAGAAAAGCAAAGTATCATCAGCATATTGAATAATTGGATAATCTGGGTCATAACTTGGAATAGGCAAGCAAATAGTGTCTAGAATAAGCATATTATTGACCATAGATTGTAAAATATCAGCAGCGACAACAAAAAGAAGGTGTGATATAGGATCACCCTTCTTAACTCCACACTTGGCCTTGAAATGTCTGGCAGGTACCCCCATTGAGCAAGATGGAAGAAGTGCGAGATGATAATAATTCCGTAATCCAGGAAATCAGTATAACAGAGAAACTGTTTGCTTTCATAATTTGAATAATTGTTTCATGCCAAATAGAGTCGAAGGCCTTTTGAAAGTTCTATTTAAGTAGCAGAATGGGCCTCTTCGACTGATTACATTGATGGATGTACTCAAAGTCCCAAGCCAAGCAGTCCTCAATGGTTCTAGATTCAATGAAACCATATTGGTTCTTATGAATACATCTCATGATCCCAGTATGAAATCTAGTGGCATCCATTTTAGTGAGGAGCTTCAGACCCACAATAGTTAAAGAGTTGGGCCTAAAATCACCCACACATTTAGGTGGATGTTTTTTGGGAATCAAGGTGATGTAAGCATCATTCAAATTCTTAAGCCTGGTTATTCCAACATGGAATTCCTCAACGAAAGTAAGAAACTCTTTGGAAATAATTGGCTAGTATTTCTTCAGGAAGAGACCATTAAAACCATCAGGACCATGAGCTTTATCAATAGGCATCTCCTTAATAAAAGTCTCCACTTCCTTGAGTTCAAAAGGCCTGCATAAAACCTCTAGGCCCTCCACCTATGGTATAAAATTAACCAGGTCCACATTAAAAGAGATTTCCTTAACTCTTCCCATTATGTGTTTAAAGTTTGTAGGAATTCTCCAGCCATAGTATCATGATCAGAAGTACTATATCCATCAAGAAGCACCAAACTAGCAATGGAGTTTTTTCTGTGACTCTCAATTGCCATAGCTTGGAAGAACTTCAAATTTCCCTCCCCTACTTTGATGTACCTTAAAGTGCATATCTTCTTCCAATAAAGATATTGTAATTGGAAGAGATGTTCATGATACAGCCTGACCACTTTCCTTAAATTGAACTCGGGTCCGGACAATGGCCTTTGATCCTCCAGATTATCTAGCCACAAAATCACCAGATTGCACCTGCTAATTACTTTTGTGATATGATAGAGACACTTTCGCCATTTCTTGAGTACAAACCTTAGCGTTTTTAACTTGTCCACAATGATTGCAGAAATATGCAGCTTGCTAGATGGTTTAGAGCAAGCATCCTGGAAAAAATCCATGAAACCTCGTTGTTCCACCCAGTAATTCTCAAAATAGAATATATTTGCATTTCGAATAGAAGTGCTAATGGAAACAAGGCAAGGAATATGATTATAAGAAGTTTCTTCCATAGGTGTCACCTGAGATGGGTATATATAAATCCAACTAGCAGAAGTAAAAACACAATCAAGTTGTTCGAAGAGGAAAATCTGGCATGTTAGACCATGTAAATCTCCCGTCCTTAAGAGGGATCTCCAGCAGTCCAAAATGCCCAATAATCTCATTAAAAATAGGCATATGATTAATATCCCCACTGACAAGTTTCTATTATCCATTGATCGAATGCAATTGAAATTCCCATTGACATCCATCGCTTTTCAGGTTGGATGTCCAAATCAAACAGACAACTGACAAACTCATCCCTCCTTTCTCCTTGACATGGACCATAAACATTGACAAGAAACCACTGTTCACTGTTATGCATAGATTTGAAATTCATAATTATGCAAAAAGATTTCACTTGAACTAGAGTGCCATGAAAAATGTCAGAATGCCAAGCAACTAGTAGTCCCCCAGATGCACCTCTAGAGGGAGATTCAATAAATTGATCCAAATTATGAGGGAGGGGGGGGGGTCAAATGGCCTTTATCATAGGACGATCATAGGTAGATAGTTTAGTCTCCTACAAACAAACAACAACACACTGACTGTCTATCACTTTTTCTCTAACTGCACGCTGTCATGCCTCGTAGTTCAGACCTGTGACATTCCAATAGAGGATCTTCCATTTTTGATTGAACTTCACACTCATGATTAACCATAGCTAGTATAAAGTAGCATATGACATGTAATGCCATACAACCACAACATCCAACAATTAGCACAAAATAAACAACATAGTTTAAACGGACGACATAGAGTTTTCAAAGACAACAAGCTAATTTAACAGGCCTGCCACACGAACTCAAAGTAAAAAAGATCACACATCATGCAGCGCTGTTTGAAGAAACATCCTCCTTGGGATCAACCATAAGCTTCTCCACCGTGATGAGCTCTGGAGCAATCTCCAATTCAACACTCGTAGCCTACAAAATAGGGATTGGTGTGTATGGTGGCACTATCTGATCCCTCTCATTTTGTTTTGCAGTAGAGTCCTCCAGAATACTTGCATGGTTTGAATCCCCCATGGGCCGGTGACGTGGCTTGAGACTGCGTCGGTATTTCCCCAAAGAGGAAGGGATGATGCAGCATTGCAACGGTAAGTATTTCCCTCACTTATGAAACCAAGGTATCAATCTGTGGAGGAAGATCACGCACCCACGTAAACAACACCTGCACACAAACAACAAATACTTGCAACCCGACGCAAAAGAGAGGTTGTCACGCTCTCTACGGTAATAAGATAGATTAGGTACTGATAGGTAGGACAGATAGATCTCTCAAGAACACAAAATAAAAAGAGTAAATATGCAACAATATATTTTTGGGTTTTTGGTTATGTAGATCTGAAAACAAAGATTGCAAAAACATAGATCTGAAAACAAAGGTTGCAAAAACGTAGATCAAAAAGAAGTATAATGGAAAACAAGACCCCGGGCCATAGGGTTCATTAGTGGCTTCTCTCATGAGTATAGCGCACGATGGGTGAATAAATTACTATTGAGCAATTGATAGAAAATCGAATAGTCATGACGATATCCAAGGCAGTGAGCATTATATAGGCATCACGTCCAAGATAAGTAGACTAACTCCTGCCTGCACCTACCACTATTACTCCACACATCGACCACTATCCAACATGCATCTAGTGTATTAAGTTCATGGAAAACAGAGTAATGCAATAAGAACGATGACATGATGTAGACAAGATCTATTCATGTAAGAATAGATCCCATCTTGTTATCCTTAATAGCAATGGTAGATGCGTGCCTTGTTGCCCCTTCTGTCACTGGGAAAGAACACCGCAAGATCGAACCCACCACAAAGCACCACTTTCGATGGCAAGAAAAATCGATCTAGTTGCCCTAAATAAACGAAAGATTCAAAGAAGAAATATGAGGATATAATAAATCATGCATATAATAGATCAAAGAAGACTCAAATAATATTCATGGATATAAACTCATCATGAACTCAAAATTCATCCGATCCCAACAAATACACCGCAAAAGTTTACATCAAATAGATCTACAAGAGACCATTGTATTGAGAATCATAAGAGAGAGAGAGAGAGAGAGAGAGAGGAGAAGCCATCTAGCTACTGCCTACGGACCCGTAGGTCTTGTTGGAAATATGCCCTAGAGGCAATAATAAAATGGTTATTATTGTATTTCCTTGTTCATGATAATTGTCTATTGTTCATGCTATAATTGTGTTAACCGGAAACCATAATACATGTGTGAATACATAGACCACAACATGTCCCTAGTGAGCCTCTAGTTGACTAGCTCGTTGATCAATAGATGGTCACGGTTTCATGGCCATGGACATTGGATGTCGTTGATAACGGGATCACATCATTAGGAGAATGATGTGATGGACAAGACCCAATCCTAAGCATAGCACAAGATCATGTAGTTCGTTTGCTAAAGCTTTTCAATGTCAAGTATCGTTTCCTTAGACCATGAGATTGTGCAACTCCCGGATACCGTAGGAATGCTTTGGGTGTGCCAAACGTCACAACGTAACTGGGTGGCTATAAAGGTGCACTACGGGTATCTCCGAAAGTATCTGTTGGGTTGGCACGAATCGAGACTGGGATTTGTCACTCCGTGTGACGGAGAGGTATCTCTGGGCCCACTCGGTAAGACATCATCATAATGAGCTCAATGTGACTAAGGAGTTAGCCACGGGATGATGTATTACGGAACGAGTAAAGAGACTTGCCAGTAACGAGATTGAACAAGGTATAGGGATACCGACGATCGAATCTCGGGCAAGTACCATACCGATAGACAAAGGGAATTGTATACGGGATTGATTGAATCCCCGACATCGTGGTTCATCCGATGAGATCATCGTGGAGTACGTGGGAGCCAACATGGGTATCCAGATCCCGCTGTTGGTTATTGGCCGGAGAGGTGTCTCGGTCATGTCTACGTGTCTCCCGAACCCGTAGGGTCTACACACTTAAGGTTCGATGACGCTAGGGTTATAGGGAAAAGGTATACGTGATTACCGAAGGTTGTTCGGAGTCCCGGATGAGATCCCGGACGTCACGAGGAGCTCCGGAATGGTCCGGAGGTAAAGATTGATATATAGGAAGTCCAGTTTTGGTCACCGGAAAGTTTTCGGGCTCATCGGTAGTGTACCGGGAGTGCCGGGAGGGTGCCGGAGGACCCCCGGGAGGGGTGTGACGACCAAAGGACCACATGGGCTGTTAGATAAAGTGTGCCAGACCTTATTGGGCTGGGCAAGACTTTTGCTAAAGGCCCATGTGGCTGGAGATAAGGAGATAAGGCAAAAAGGATTTAAAAGGAGGAGATCCACCTCCCTTGTGGGAGGTGGACTCTCCCTTTAATTCGGCCGGCCATCTCCTCTTTGGAGTAGAGGCCAAGCCAGCCCTCCACGTCCCTCCTCCTATATATACTTGAGGTTTTGGATGTTTTGAGACAGGATTTGATCTCTCTCTCTCACGGCAAAGCCCTACCTCTCTTCTTCCTCCTCCGCAGCGCTTAGGCGAAGCCCTGTCGGATTACCTTGCTACTCCACCACCACCACGCCGTCGTGCTGCTGTTGGAGCCCTTCCCCAACCTCTCCTTCCTCCTTGCTGGATCAAGGTGTTGGAGATGTCACCGGGCTGCACGTGTGTTGAACGCGGAGGTGCCGTCCGTTCGGCACTTGATCGGATCTACCGCGATCTGAATCGCTGCGAGTACAACTCCATCAACCGCGTTCTTGTAACGCTTCCGCTTAGCGATCTTCAAAGGTATGAAGATGCAATATCTCCCCTCTCGTTGCTGGTTTCTCCATATATAGATCTTGGTGAACGTAGGAAAATTTTGATTTACTACTACGTCTCCCAACAGTGGCATCATGAGCTAGGTCTATGCGTAGAATCCATGCACGAGTAGAACACAAAGCAGTTGTGGGCGTCGATTTTGTTAATATGCTTGCCGTTACTAGTCTTATCTTGATTCGACGGTATTGTGGGATGAAGCGGCCCGGACCAACCTTACACGTACGCTTACGTGAGACCGGTTCCACCGCCTGACATGCACTAGTTGCATAAGGTGGCTAGCGGGTGTCTGTCTCTCCCACCTTAGTCGGATTGGATTCGATGAAAAGGGTCCTTATGAAGGGTAAATAGCAATTGGCATATCACGTTGTGGTTTTGACGTAGGTAAGAAACGTTCTTGCTAGAAACCTATAGCAACCACGTAAAAACTTGCAACTACAAATTAGAGGACGTCTAACTTGTTTTTGCAGCATATGCCGTGTGATGTGATATGGCCAAAAGGATGTGATGTGATGCATTGTGATGTATGAGATTGATCATGTTCTTGTAATAGGGTTCACGACTTGCATGTCGATGACTATGACAACCGGCAGGAGCCATAGGAGTTGTCTTATATCATTGTATGACCTGCGTGTCAATCATAAACGCCATGTAATTACTTTACTTTATTGCTAAATGTTAGCTGTAGTAGTAGAAGTAATATTTGGCGAGACAACTTCATGAAGACACAATGATGGAGATCATGATGATGGAGATCATGGTGTCGTGCCGGTGACAGTGATGATCATGGTGCCCCAAAGATGGAGATCAAAGGAGCAAGATGATATTGGCCATATCATGTCACTATATTGATTGCATGTGATGTTTATCATGTTTACATCTTATTTGCATAGAACGACGGTAGTAAATAAGATGATCTCTCAATAAAATTTCAAGAAAGGTGTTCACCCTAACTGTGCACCGTTGCTAAGGATCGTCGTTCCGAAGCACCACGTGATGATCGGGTGTGATAGGTTCTAACGTTCGCATACAACGGGTGTAAGCCAGATTTACACATGCGAAACACTTAGGTTGACTTGACGAGCCTAGCATGTACAGACATGGCCTCGGAACACGGAAGACCGAAAGGTCGAACATGAGTCGTATAGAAGATACGATCAACATAGAGATGTTCACCATGGATGACTAGTCCGTCTCACGTGATGATCGGACACGGGCTAGTTGACATGGATCATGTATCACTTGGAAGACTAGAGAGATGTCTATCTAAGTGGGAGTTCATTAATAATTTGATTAAATGAACTTAATTATCATGAACTTAGTCTAAAAATGTCCTTGCAAATTATGTCGTAGATAGCTCGCGCTGTAGCTCCCCAGTTTTATTGATACAATCCTAGAGAAAAGTAAGTTGAAAGTTGATGGTAGCAATAATGCGGACTGGGTCCGTGATCTGAGGATTGTCCTCATTGCTGCACAGAAAGCTTATGTTTTTGATGTACCGCTAACTGCATCACTCCCTCAAGCGTTGTCTGTAGATGTTGTGAACATATGACAGGCACTTTTTGATGACTACGTGATAGTTCAGTGCGTCATGCATTACGGCTTAGAATTGAGGCTTCAAAATGTTTTGAACGTCACAGAACATATGAGATGTTCTAGGAGCTGAGATTGTGATCTCAAGCTCGTGCCTATGTTGAGAGGTATGAGACCTCCAACAAGATTCTTTGCCTGCAAGATAAAGGAGAATAGCTTAATCGGTGAGCGTGTTCTCAGATTGTCTGGGTGCTACAATCACTTGAATCAAGTGGGAGTTAATCTTCCAGAGGAGATAGTGATTAATGCAGTTCTCCAAGTCACTGCCACCAAGCTACTAGAGCTTCGTGATGAACTATAACATGCCAGGGATGGATAAGATGATCCCTGAGTTGTTCGTGATGTTTGACACCACGAAGGTAGAAATCAATAAGGAGCATCAAGTGTTGATGGTTAAGTGAAAACCACTAGTTTCAAAAGGGGCAAGGGCAAGAAGGGAAAAACTTCAGGAATGGCAAGCCAGTTGTTGCTCTAGTGAAGAAACCCAAGGTTGAGCCCGAACCCGAGACTAAGTGCTTCTGTTATGAGGGGAATGTTCGCTGAAGCGGAAAAACCCTAGATGATTGGTAGATAAGAAGGCTGGTAATGTCAATGGAAGTATATTTGATATACGTGTTAGTGATGTGTACCTTGCTGGTACTCCTAGTAGCACCTGGGTATTAGATACCGGTTCGGTTGCTAAGTGTTAGCAACTCGAAATAAAAGCTACGGAGTAAATGGAGACTAGCTAGGTGAAAGGTGACGATGTGTGTTGGAAGTATTTCCAAGATTGATGTGATCACCATCGCACGCTCTCTCTACCTTCAGGATTTGTGATAAACCTAAATAAATGTTATTTGGTGTTTGCGTTGAGCATAAACGTGATTAGATCATGATTAGTGCGATACGGTTATTCATATAAGTTAGAGAATAATGGTTATTCTGTTTACATGGATAATGCCTTCAATGGTCATGCACCCACTCGAAATGGTTTATCGAATCATGATCGTAGTAGTACACATATTCATAACATTGGTACCAAAAGATACAAAGTTAATAATGATAGTACCACATGCTTGTGGCACTGCCACGTAATGTCATATTGGTATAAATCGCATGAAGAAACTCCATGATGATGGATGTTTTTTGACTCACTCGATTTCGAATCGGTTGAGACATGCGAGCCATGCCTCTTGGGCAAGATGACTGAGACCCCGTCATCCAATATGATGGAGCGGGCAAGTGGCTTATTGGAATTAATACATGTTGATGTATGTGGTCCAATGAGTGTTGAAACACACAGTGGATATCGTTGTTTTTCTTTACCTTCACTGATGATTTGAGTAAATATGGGGATATTTACTTAATGAAACACGAATCTGAAATGTTTGAAAGGTTCAAGGAGTTTCAGAGTGAAGTTAAAGATCATCGTGACAAGAAGATAAATGTCTATGATATGATCATGGAGGTGAATATCTAAGTTACGAGTTTGGTATGCAATTTTAGACAATGTGGAAATTGTTTCACAGCTCACGCCTCTGGAACACCATAGTGTGATGGTGTGTTCGAACGTCGTAGTCGTGCTCTATTGGATATAGTGAGTACTATGATGTCTCTTATCGTTTTACCACTATCGTTATGGGGTTATGCATTAAAGACAAATCCATTCACTTTAACAGGGCACCATCTAAGTCTGTTGAGATGACACCGTGAGAATTATGGTTTGATAGAAGCCTAAGCTGTCATTTCTTAATGTTTGGGGCTGCGACGCTTATGTGAAAATGGGTTTTTCACCTAGCGAGCTCGAACCCAAAGCAGACAAATGCATCTTCATAGAATACCCTAATGAGACATTGGGTATACCTTCTATCTCAGATCCAAGCGCAAAAGGTATTTGTAGCTAAGAACGGGTCCTTTCTTGAGAAAGAGTTTCTCTCGAAAGAATTGAGTGGGAGGAAGATAGAACTTGATAAGGTTGTTGAACCTTTGTTTCATCCAGAGAATAGCGCAACACAGAAAGATGTTTCTGTAGAGCCTACTCAGTTGAAAAGGAAGTTAATGATGATGATCATGAAGCTTCGGATCAAGTCACTATCGAACCTCGTAGGTCGACAAGGACGCGTACTGCTCCTGAGTAGTACGACAACCCTGTCTTGGGAATCATGTTGTTGGACAGCGATGAACCTACGAACTATGGAGAAGCGATGGTGGGCCCGGATTCCAACAAATGGCTAGGAGCCATGAAATCCGAGAAAGGATCCATGTATGAAAACCAAGTATGGACTTTGGTAGACTTGCCTGTTGAATGGCAGGTCATTGAGTACAAATGGACCTTTGAGATAAACATAGACGCTAATGGTGAAATGTCACCGTTTATAAAGCTCGACTTGTCGCAAAGAAGTTTCCGCCAAGTTCAAGGAGTTGACTGCAATGAGATTGTCTCATCTGTAGCGATGCTAAAAGTCTATTTAAATTTTGTTAGCAGTTGCTGCATTTTTCGATTATGAAATCTGGCAGATGGATGACAAAACAAGGTTTCCGTAATGGTTTCTGTGAGGAAGAGTTGTATGTGATACAACCAGAAGGTTTTGTCTATCCTAAGGATGCTAATAATATGCAAACTCCAGCGATCCTTCTATGGACTGGAGCAAGCATCTCGGAGTTGGAATATATGCTTTGATGAGGTGATCAAAGTGTTTAAGTTTATACAATGTTTATGAGAAACTTGTATTTGCAAGAAAGTGAGTGGGAGCACTATAGAATTTCTTGTAAGAATATGTAGTTGACATATTATTAATCGGAAATGATGTAGAATTTCTGGAAGAGCATGAAGGGTTGTTTGAAAAGCATTTTTTCAAAGGAAGACCCAGATAAAGCTACTATTTTATTGAGCATCAAGATCTATAGGGATAGATCAATTCGCTTGATAAGTTTTTTTCGACGAAGACATACCTTGACAAGTTTTTGAAGGAGTTCAAAATAGATGGGTCAAAGAAGGAGTTCTTGACTGTATTGTAAGGTGTGAAATTGAGTAAGACTCAATACCCGACCACGGCAGAAGATAAAGAAAAGATGAGTGTCATCTCCTATGCTTTAGCCATAGGCTCTATATAGTATGCCATGCTGTGTACCGCACCTGTGTGTGCCTTGCCATGAGTCTGTCAAGGGGTACAAGAGTAATCCAAGAGTGGATCACTGGACAATGGTCAAAGTTATCCTTAGTAACTTGAGAACTAAGGAAATATTTCTCGATTATGGAGGTGATAAAGAGTTCATCGTAAAGGGTTACGATGATGCAAGCTTTAACTCCAATCCGGATGACTCTTAGTAGAAATCTGGCTACGTATAGTGGAGCAGCCATTTGGAATAGCTCCAAGTGGAGCGTGGGTGTAGTATCTACAAATATGACATGGAAAGTTTGCAAGGTACACACGGATCTGAATGTCGCAGACCCGTTGACTAAAAACCTCTTTCACAAGCAGAACATGAACAAACCCCAGAACTTATTGGGTGTTAATCACATGATGATATGATCACATGGTGATGTAAGTGTTAATCACATGGTGATGTGAACTAGATTATTGACTCTAGTGCAAGTGGGAGACTGTTGGAAATATGCCCTAGAGGCAATAATAAAATGGTTATTATTGTATTTCCTTGTTCATGATAATTTTCTATTGTTCATGCTATAATTGTGTTAACCGGAAACCATAATACATGTGTGAATACATAGACCACAACATGTCCCTAGTGAGCCTCTAGTTGACTAGCTCGTTGATCAATAGATGGTCACGGTTTCATGGCCATGGACATTGGATGTCGTTGATAACGGGATCACATCATTAGGAGAATGATGTGATGGACAAGACCCAATTCTAAGCATAGCACAAGATCGTGTAGTTCGTTTGCTAAAGCTTTTCAATGTCAAGTATCGTTTCCTTAGACCATGAGATTGTGCAACTCCCGGATACCGTAGGAATGCTTTGGGTGTGCCAAACGTCACAACGTAACTGGGTGGCTATAAAGGTGCACTACGGGTATCTCCGAAAGTATCTGTTGGGTTGGCACGAATCGAGACTGGGATTTGTCACTCCGTGTGACGGAGAGGTATCTCTGGGCCCACTCGGTAAGACATCATCATAATGAGCTCAATGTGACTAAGGAGTTAGCCACGGGATGATGTATTACGGAACGAGTAAAGAGACTTGCCAGTAACGAGATTGAACAAGGTATAGGGATACCGACGATCGAATCTCGGGCAAGTACCATACCGATAGACAAAGGGAATTGTATACGGGATTGATTGAATCCCCGACATCGTGGTTCATCCGATGAGATCATCGTGGAGTACGTGGGAGCCAACATGGGTATCCAGATCCCGCTGTTGGTTATTGGCCGGAGAGGTGTCTCGGTCATGTCTACGTGTCTCCCGAACCCGTAGGGTCTACACACTTAAGGTTCGATGACGCTAGGGTTATAGGGAAAAGGTATACGTGATTACCGAAGGTTGTTCGGAGTCCCGGATGAGATCCCGGACGTCACGAGGAGCTCCGGAATGGTCCGGAGGTAAAGATTGATATATAGGAAGTCCAGTTTTGGTCACCGGAAAGTTTTCGGGCTCATCGGTAGTGTACCGGGAGTGCCGGGAGGGTGCCGGAGGACCCCCGGGAGGGGTGTGACGACCAAAGGACCACATGGGCTGTTAGATAAAGTGTGCCAGCCCTTATTGGGCTGGGAAAGACTTTTGCTAAAGGCCCATGTGGCTGGAGATAAGGAGATAAGGCAAAAAGGATTTAAAAGGAGGAGATCCACCTCCCTTGTGGGAGGTGGACTCTCCCTTTAATTCGGCCGGCCATCTCCTCTTTGGAGTAGAGGCCAAGCCAGCCCTCCACGTCCCTCCTCCTATATATACTTGAGGTTTTGGATGTTTTGAGACAGGATTTGATCTCTCTCTCTCACGGCAAAGCCCTACCTCTCTTCTTCCTCCTCCGCAGTGCTTAGGCGAAGCCCTGTCGGATTACCTTGCTACTCCACCACCACCACGCCGTCGTGCTGCTGTTGGAGCCCTTCCCCAACCTCTCCTTCCTCCTTGCTGGATCAAGGTGTTGGAGACGTCACCGGGCTGCACGTGTGTTGAACGCGGAGGTGCCGTCCGTTCGGCACTTGATCGGATCTACCGCGATCTGAATCGCTGCGAGTACGACTCCATCAACCGCGTTCTTGTAACGCTTCCGCTTAGCGATCTTCAAAGGTATGAAGATGCAATATCTCCCCTCTCGTTGCTGGTTTCTCCATATATAGATCTTGGTGAACGTAGGAAAATTTTGATTTACTACTACGTCTCCCAACAGGTCTATGGTGTACTACTCACGCATCATCGGAGAGGTGCCTATGATGAAGATGAACACCTCTGTGATGGTGTCTAGATTGGATCTCGAGGTTCTGGAACTTGCGGCGGCTGGAATTGTGTTTCTGCGACTCCTTGAGGGTTTTTGGAATATTTGGGAATTTGTAGGCATCATAGGCAGTGGAGAGGGGTCCCGAGGAGGGCACAACCCACCAGGGCACGGGCAGGCCCCCCTGGCACGGCCTGGTGGGTTGTGGTCTCCTCGGCCCACTTCCCTGGTACTTCTTTGGTCCATTGGGTGTCTTCAGGTGTAGAAAAATCTGCAAAAAGTTTCATCGCGATTGGACTCCGTTTGATATTGATTTTCTACAAAGTAAAAAAACAAGCAAAAATAGCAACTGGCACTTTGGCACCATGTCAATAGGTTAGTCCCAAAACATGATATAAACTAGTAATAAAATGATGGTAAAACACCCAAGAATGATAACATAACAACATGAAACAAGCCAAAAATATAGATACATTAGAGACGTATCAACATCCCCAAGCTTAATTCCTACTCGTCCTCGAGTAGGTGAATGATAAAAATAGAATTTTTGATGTGGAATGCTGCCTAACATGTTCATCACAATCTTTTCTTTTACATAGCATGGGCATTTGGACTTATAATGATTCGAAGCAATAGTCCAGTTTTAACATAATGGCTTCAATACTCAAGCATGTCAACAAACAACCATGTCTTTCAAAATATCAACACTAAAGAAAGTTATCCCTAGCCCATCATGCTCAATCATTGATCGATTCATGGAAGACACTCAAATATTAGATATGCCCAATGCTCAAGTACGATCATAGTGCTTATAAGAGAAGACGTAGACTCAAAGCAAAAAATAAAAATTGCATAAAGTAAATAGATAGGCCCTTCATAGATGGAAGTAGGGATTTGTAGAGGTGCCAGAGCTCAACTGTTTAAATGCAGAGAAAAAAATATTTTCGGTGGCATGCTTTTCCTATCAACGAAAACGACAAAGTAGCTCACAATAGTTTCCATGCTAGATATATCATAGGCGGTTCCCAAACAAAAAATAAAGTTTATTCCTTTTTCCACCAAACTTTCACTTTCCATGGCGGGCCGTATCCACAGTTGCCTTCCATACCAACACTTTCCAAGGAATTTATTATTTGACAACACAAAGTAATTTTATTTTCTTTTTCATTCCGGGAATGGGCATCCCTATTACCACCGCACTCTCGTGCAATGACAAGTGAATAAACACTCATCTTGAGAATAACACATCTAGCATGAAAAATATTGGATACCCCCCCGTTTCATGAGCCGTACGGGCACACAAAAGAGAAAATTTATTTTGAAAATTTAGAGATGGAACATACAAATTTGCTTGGAACAACATGGAAATACCACATATAGGTAGGTATGGTGGACTCATAAGGCACAACTTGGTTTCAGGATTTTGGATGCACTAGTATTTCTACTTAGTACAAGTGAAGACAAGCAAATAGATTGGGAAGCGACCAAACCAAGAAACAAAAATTCACATAAGTGAGCATTGAACATAACTAACACCAAATAATGCACCACAAGTAGGATGTAACTGCATTGCATAACTATTGACTTTCGTTCATGCATAGGGAATCACAAACCTTAACATCAACATTCCTACTAAGCATAATTACTCATCAACATGACTCACATATTGCTATCATCATGTTTCAAAATTATTAAAAATAATCAAGTTTAATTTTTCCAATGATCATCATGAAAGTTTTTATTATATCCTCCTTGGATATCTATCACTTTGGGACTAGTTTCATATATTGCTATTGCTTTTTGGCAAGCTCAAACAAATTTAATTGAAGCACATCAGCATAAAGATTTCATCTCTCAAAAAGGTATAAGTGAAGCATGAGAGGATTTCTTCAAAATTTACTAACTCTCAAATTAATATAAGTGAATCATGAGAGTATTTCTACAAAAGTTTCCTAGCACACCGTTCTCAAAAAGATATAAGTGAAGTTGTCATCATTTTCTCACGACAGATGCCATGGGTAGGATTATCGAAGGTGGTTGGGGCCGAAGGACGCTGACGGGTTCCGGGTGCGGGATTAGGCATAAGCGATGGTGGCACACGATGTACCCAGGTTCAGGGCCCTCCGTGGGAGGTAACACCCCTAGTCCTGCTTGGTCTAGTTCATGGATGGGTGTGTTTACAAGGTTGCTCCAAGAGCTGAGTCTAGAGGAGGAAGAGGGAGCAGCCGGCTCGCCTTCCTATGCTACGAAGTGTGAGTGTGAGGGAAGTGTCCCGTATGTGTGTCTATGTGAGACTCGTCGTCCCCGTTGCATGGGGGTTCGGGGGGGTTTATAGGCCAACCCCGGCTTACAATACTCCTAAGGTACAGAATGGGGGGGAGGCTGGCCAGGTGGCCCCGCCACTTGAGCTGTCTCGTCGCCCATACGGTCCACCGGCTGTGCGGTCCCGTCACCCGCTGGGGCCTGCCAGCCGGCTCCGTGATTGGCCCACGTCCACCTGCTACGACACGGGTCGCCCGGGGGGCGTCATCTAGCGCCAGTTGGCCGAAGTCTTCGGTACGGTCGGCTGCACTGTAGCCATGCCGGAGCAGGTAATCGAGTGGGCGGGGGCGTGCTCGCACTACTGCCCCGCCCGGTCACGGTCACCAAGGTCAGCGGCCCGAACGGTCGAACTATAGCCACGCATGCCCGTGCGTCAGCGGCCCTATAGATACATTGGCGCCCATCGTGGGTGTCCCGTCGTGTCGCTGTACCCGCGTGCAGAGGGACGAGACAGATGCTTGTCCACCCAGGGGTCAACGGAGGAAGCCGCTCGAAGGCAGCCGGTCGCGTCTAGCCAGCTAGGTGCCGGCATCTCGACGAGCCGTCCCCGAGCCAGCCGGCAACGCACCTGTCGGCTGTGCGCCAGCCAGCCGGGAATCAGCCGGCCACATTTTTCCTTAAAACAGGGGAGAGAACCCTGTTGCTCTGGCCTACCCAGGGTAATGACCCCGTCAGTAGTCCCCGAAGCCGACGGGGCGCCAAGTCCAGCTGTAGAGGGGAACTAGTGGCTTCCCCCTAGCAGTACCCGCCTCCCGTGTGAAGCCAAAAGGCCAGCCGGGTCGGCAGCCGAGCCTGATGCCTCGGGTCCCGACACGATGCCCCGGGACCCGGGCCGGCCCGCCGCACGCCACACGACGAGTAATGATGTCGTGGGTCCCGTGCACACAGGCAGATGGGATGTCGCCCAGGGCCTAGCCCGCTAGGCCTCGGGTGTAGCCGAGTAGGCCTCGAGGCACAGGTAGGGATCTTCTGCGCACCGAAGTGGCGGTTACGGCCCACAATGGCCACGCACGCGCGGAGATTCCGGGGGAGTCGGCGCAGTTAATCCCTACGTCCCCCGGTCGTGGCCTCCTTCTTTAAAAGGGGAGGGAGAACAGAGGGCGAAAGCAGCCATGCCCCATCTGCCCCCTCGTTTCCCAGTCTCTCATCTTCTCTATTACCTCACGCGCCGCAGCTCTCCTCACACGCGACCATGCTCGCACGCAGCCCCGCCGTCGCGATGGCCGAAGGGCGCCAAGGAAGCTAGGCCGGATCCATGGTCACAGAGGCCACCATTGCGGAGCTCCACCACATGTGCATGCCGCCGCCAGTGGAGCGTGTGATCGCCCGCGCACCGGGCGACGAGCTATTGCCCAAGCCACAGGAAGGAGAATTCGTCCTCTTCGCTTGCCATTTTTCCCATGGCTTCGGGCTCCCGGTGAGCCATTTCTTCCATCTGATGATGGATACCTTCGATCTCCAACCGCATCACCTCGGCCCCAATGCCATCCTCTACATCGCGGGCTTCGTGACGTTGTGCGAGGGGTACTTGGGGATGCTCCCCTCCATCAACTTCTTCAAGGCGATATTCTTCCTCAAGGCGCTGAAGAGCACAGCCTGTGGGGGCGCGGCAGTGTGCTGCAGCGGCTCACGCTTCCCGCATTTCAGCCTTATTGACTCCGTCAAGGGATGGCATCGAAACTTCTTCTACGTGAAGAACGCCAACCCATGGCGGGATAACATTCGGCTGCCAGCGTACGTCAACGCACATTCCTCCGGGGTGAACTGAATGGGAGCCGCCCCGTGGAGATGAGGAGTGGGGAGGGGATGCTCTCCTCGGATCTGGTGGTGGCCTTCATCACACGCTGGGTGCTGCCTCTCCAGATGAGGCCGCACCGGATCTGGGACATGTCCGGCCACCGAGACCCCTGCTCGCTGACGACCGTCGACCTGACGCCGGCTCTGGTAGCGAGGCGGGTGAACTCCATCACTACATTCAAGCTGGCGTCAGCGACATGGACCTTCGGCAAGGAGCCGTACAACCTCCTCAACCGAGCTCCCCTGGTATGTTCCGTTGAGGCGGCCCTTTTTGTTTGAATCCCCCCAGCTGGTATCCGACCTTACTTCTCTGTGTTGACCGCAGTTGTTCGTGCGACAGAACACGCCAGACAGCCCGCACCCCCAGATCTTCGAGGCGAAGCGCGAAGACTCCGACTCTAAGGACTATGACAAGGAGGCCCACCCGAAGAGGGGGTCGACTCCTCAGGGGAGGTCGAGGAGGCAGCCGACTCGAGAGCCAGAGGGTCCGGCATAGCCAGAGAGCCCAGCGGAGCCGGTGAGTATCCTATCGGTCCCACAATCAGGGACTTGACCGATGATGATGATGATGATGATGTGATGATCTTGAATCCGCCTCCCCCTCAGTTCAGCAGGGCTGGCACAGGCGGAGCGAGGAGCGACCGGCTCATGCCCCGACGGTCGGAGCCACCAGCTGGGGGAAGAGGCCGGCTCAAGAGGAGTCGGCAGCCCTCCCGTTTGCCCGTAAGCGGGTGAAAGTGGCCGCGCAGGAGCCAGCGGCACGCGCCAGGCGGGTTCTGCTTGTCTTCACTGGGTAAGTGTCCTTCTTTCTTGGGTGGGTTTCCTTCCTAGCCGCGGGTCGGCAGGTGCTTGACCCTTGTCCGCTTTAGGGACCCCATCGAACTCCATGACGTGGAATCGACGGTCGACCCGACGGAGGCCGCCGGGCGGTGGCGTGTGAGCATGCGAGGTCGAGGAGAAGAGGAGGCTCACAGAGCTGCGAGTATCGAAGTCCGGAGCTCAAGGCGAGGCCTCACGCTCCGGGACCTCAAGCGGCAGGAGGAGGAGGAGGTCCGCGGATCCCGCGCAGGCGTCTGACTCGGCGGCAGAATCGACCCGCCTATTGAGGCCCCCGTCGAGCGAGACGTGAGGGGCAACCATGGAGCCAGCCGCACCCACGCCTGCGGAGGCTGTGGCCCGGTAGGGGGCGGCGGCTACGGAGTTGGCCCTCGAGGAGACGCGGCCCGAGTCGACGTGCCGGAGGTTCCGCTGGCCTCGGAGGTGGTGCCGGAGGCGGCGCCGGAGGCGCCAGCCATGGAGACGGAGGCACCGTCCGTCATGGTCATCGCGTCGGGCCGGTAGGAGGAGGAGGCAGCGCCAGCACCGAGCGAGGGGCAACTAGGGATCGATTCCCATGCCCTCACCATCATCAATCCTTCCCCGGCGGCCGGCACCGTGGCGAACGTCGAGGCAGGCGGTGACCATGGCCGGACACGGAGGTCCATGCAGGACGTGATCCGGGACTGGGAGGCACTAGCGCGCGTCCCGACCCTTCCGGCTCCCCCGGCAGGCGGCCCGGTACCCGCGTTCGGGGAGTTGGGGAGCGTCTTAGATCGGTGTAGCCAGGAGTTGGCCCGGTTAGCGGAGGCGGCCGACACCAACCTGTGGCACGCGGAGGTAAGCGTCGTTATCCTTGTTGAAATTTTCAATGGGGGCGCGCAAGCTCACCAACTGTGTGTAGCCCCCGAGATGCGGACCGGCTGACCGGCTGCGAGGCAGCCGGGCCGGATCTCCTTATGCGTCTTCTGATTTTGACTTCCTGTGGCAGGAGCGGAACGCCCGACGGCAGGAGCTGTTTGATGAGGGGGTCTCCATCCACAACCGCAACAAGCAAGGCTTCTACCGGCTAGAGGAGGAGCTAGCATGGGTGCAAGGTACGTCAGTGGGGGGGGGCATAGCCCCCGGGAGCCGGGCCGGCTGCCTAGCATCCGGAACGGGCCTGGAATGTCCGGTTGATGCCTGTTTTGCTTCGCAAGGGAGCTGACCACCCTCCGGGCAGAGAAGACCGGGGTGGTCTCCGATCGAGACCAGTTGGCACACAGCATCCAGGCGGTCACCCAGGAGAGGGACCGGCTGGGTGCCTTGCTGGCGGATGGGCGGGCGGCCCAAGACCGCCTGAAGGCCGACGTGGCGCGGGAGGTGACGGCCAAGGAGAAGGCCGTCACAGAACCGGCTGATGCCGTCCAATGCACCGCCGCCCTCCAAAAGAAGGTGACCCGTGTCGAGAGGATGCTCGAGGAGCGCAGGGTGGCCCTTGCCGAGGTGGAGGTGGCGCTGGCATAGGAGAGGGACTCGTCGCTCCACTTCTCCATCGAGCTGGATGACTCCATCGAGCGTAAGTACCCATTTTTTTATTTTCGGCCGGCTGCTTTCTTCTTGCCAGTTCTTGTCCTTGATTTGCTCTCTTGTCCTTCTTCCCTTCTTCTTCAGGGCGCTTCCCAGAGACCCAACACCGCGCTGAGCGTGCCGTCGTTGAGCACCAGGAGTATCTTCGGGCACACGGGCGCACCATCGAGGGGGATGCCGCTTGGGATATGGCGGAGCTTGGGCTCGCATAGAAAACAGGCTGATCCACCTCGAGCGGAGCATGGAGCGGCTGAAGACGGTCGGCAAGGAGGTCATCGCTGCCTTGTGGCCGGGTCGTGGAGCTCCGGAGAGCCGTGTGGCTTTATGACTGGAGAATGTCGTGGCCTGGCTCGAGGTCTGGAAGGTGTCGGCGGCACGAGCCGGGGCGCATATGGCGCTCCGGTTCATCACCTCGTGGTACCACAACGCTGACTTGGACCGGCTGGCCACTATGCGGGACAAGCCGGCCGAGGAACGGGCAGCTCGCAAGCCCGTCCTCATCCACCAGGCCAACGAGCTCGCGTCATACGTCGACCCGGACGACCTCCTACCGGCCCTTGGTGAGGACGGCGAGCCGGTAGCCAAGGACTCCTTCGGCAACCCCCAAGGTCCGGAGGATGAGGAGGTCGCCGATAAGAGCACCGACTCCAGCACCGAGATGGCTGGGGCCACGAAGGCTGCCCCAAAGGCCAAGGAAGCCAACCCGAAGGACGTGACTACCTTCGGGCCGAGAGTCGAGCCGTCTGGCGATGCGTCGGCTGGTGACGCGCTGGTGGCCTGAGCCCCCGGGCATCTTTGCTTTTTTCCTTGTTTTTTCTGCATGTTAAACTCAAGTCCACCCACTAGGGGTGTATTGTAATGAATCATAACGGCCGTGGGCCTTTGCTACTTTTTTAAGTTATGACGTTTCTGTTTGCAGCCAAGCTAGTTTTTATGCGTGCGGGCGTGCCCTTCCCTCTGTTTGCCCCTTAGGTTCCGTTAGCTCGGGACCCTTTTCCCCTTCGTTTCGACCATGCCAGCCCGATAGCCGGGAGCCGGTCTATAGCTGAGACGGGGCGTCCACCTGGAGGGAGCCGGTTCTGAGTTTAGGAACCATGAGGACTTTTTCGGTAAGGCAAGTGACAGAGGCAAGAACATGAACCGGGGCCAGGAGCCGGATCCAGGGGCGGGTGAATTGAATTGACAAGCTTTGAAGTGGAAAGGTGTTGGAAATATGCCCTAGAGGCAATAATAAAATGGTTATTATTGTATTTCCTTTTTCATGATAATTTTCTATTGTTCATGCTATAATTGTGTTAGCCGGAAACCGTAATACATGTGTGAATATATAGACCACAACATGTCCCTAGTGATCCGCTAGTTAGCTAGTTCGTTGATCAATAGATGGTCATGGTTTCATGACCATGGATATTGGATGTCATTGATAACGAGATCACATCATTAGGAGAATGATGTGATGGACAAGACCCAATCCTAAGCATAGCACAAGATCGTGTAGTTTGTCTGCTATAGCTTTTCCAATGTCAAGTATCGTTTACTTAGACCATGAGATTGTGCAACTCCCGGATACCGTTGGAATACTTTGGGTGTACCAAACGTCACAACGTAACTGGGTGGCTATAAAGGTACACTACGGGTATCTCCGAAAGTGTCTGTTGGGTTGGCATGAATCGAGACTGGGATTTGTCACTCCGTGTGACAGAGAGGTATCTCTGGGCCCACTCAGTAAGACATCATCATAATGAGCTCAATGTGACTAAGGAGTTAGCCATGGGATGATGTGTTATGGAACGAGTACAGAGACTTGCCGGTAACGATATTGAACAAGGTATAGGGAATTGTATCATACCGGTAGACAAAGGGAATTGTATACGGGATTGATTGAATCCCCGACATCGTGGTTCATCCGATGAGATCATCATGGAGCACGTGGGAGCCAACATGGGTATCCAGATCCCGCTGTTGGTTATTGACCGAAGAGGTGTCTCGGTCATGTCTACGTGTCTCCCGAACCCGTAGGGTCTACACACCTAAGGTTCGATGATGCTAGGGTTATAGGGAAATAGTGTACGTGGTTACCAAAGGTAGTTCGGAGTCCCGAATGAGATCCCGGACGTCACGAGGAGTTCCGGTATGGTCCGGAGGTAAATAATGATATATAGGAACTGAGGATTTGGCCACCGGAAGTGTTTTGGGAATCACCGGTAACGTACCGGGACCATCGGAAGGGTTCCGGGGGTCCACCAAGTGGGGCCACCAGCCCAGAGGGATGCGTGGGCCGAGAGTGGAAAGGACCAGCCCCAAAGTGGGCTGGTGCGCCCTCCACCCTGGCCCAAGGCACAGGAAAGGTGGTAGGGAGGGGACACCCTAGGCCCAGATGGGCATAAGACCAACCTAGGGCTGCGCCCTCCCCTCTCCCTCTCTGGCCGCCGGCCAAATGGCCAATCTAGGGCCGACCCCAGCCCCTAGGGTGGGAACCCTAGGGCTGCACTCTCCCTCCTCCTCCTCCTATATATAGTGGAGGGTTTGGGGGCTGCCAGACACACGAGTTCTCTCTCTCGGCGCAGCCCTACCCTTCCTCTTCCTCGTTCTCCGTAGTGCTTGGCGAAGCCTTGCCGGAGACCACGCAGCTCCATCGTCACCACGCCGTCGTGCTGCTGGAGCTCTCCCTCAACCTCTCCTTCCTCCTTGATGGATCAAGGCATAGGAGACGTCACCGGGATGCACGCGTGTTGAACACAGAGGCACCGTTGTTTGGCGCGTAGATCGGATTCCACCGCGATCTGAATCGCTGCGAGTACGACTCCACCAACTGCGTTATTGTAACGCTTCCACTTAGCGATCTTCAAAGGTATGAAGATGCACTCTCCCCACTCGTTGCTGGTTTCTCCATAGATGGATCTTGGTGAACACTTAGGAATTTTTTTGATTTACTACTATGTCTCCCAACAGTGGAATCATGAGCTAGGTCTATGCGTAGAATCTATGCATGAGTAGAACACAAAGTTGTTGTGGGCGTTGATCTTGTTAATTTTCTTACCACTACTAGTCTTATCTTGATTCAGTGGTATTGTGGGATGAAGCGGCCCGGACAAACTTTACACGTACGCTTACGTGAGACCGGTTCCACCGCCTGACATGCACTTGTTGCATAAGGTGGCTAGCAGGTGTCTGTCTTTCCCACCTTAGTCAGATTGGATTCGATGAAAAGGGTCCTTATGAAGGGTAAATAGCAATTGGTATATCACGTTGTGGTTTTGGCGTAGGTAAGAAACGTTCTTGCTAGAAACCTCTAGCGGCCACGTAAAAACTTGCAACTACAAATTAGAGGACGTCTAACTTGTTTTTGCAGCATAAGCCTTGTGATGTGATATGACCAAAAGGATGTGATGTGATGCATTGTGATGTATGAGATTGATCATGTTCTTGTAATAGGATTCACGACTTGCATGTCGATGAGTATGACAACTGGTAGGAGCCATAGGAGTTGTCTTGTTTTGTTGTATGACCTGCGTGTCAATCACAAATGCCATGTAATTACTTTACTTTATTGCTAAACGTTAGCCATAGTAGTAGAAGTAATAGTTGGCGAGACAACTTCATGAAGACACAATGATGGAGATCATGGTGTGACAGTGATGATCATGGTGCCCCGAAGATGGAGATCAAAGGAGCAAGATGATATTGGCCATATCATGTCACTATATTGATTGCATGTGATATTTATCATGTTTACATCTTATTTTCTTAGAACGACGGTAGTAAATAAGATGATCTCTCAATAAAATTTCAAGAAATGTCTTCACCCTAAGTGTGCACTATTGCTAAGGATCATTATTTCGAAGCACCACGTGATGATCGGGTGTGATAGGTTCTAACGTTCGCATACAACGGGTGTAAACCAGATTTACACACGCGAAACACTTAGGTTGACTTGACGAGCCTAGCATGTATATACATGGCCTCGGGACACGGAAGACCAAAAGTTCGAACATGAGTCGTATAGAAGATGCGATCAACATGGAGATGTTCACCATGGATGACTAGTCCGTCTCACGTGATGATCGGACATGAGCTAGTTGACATGGATCATGTGTCACTTGGATGACTAGAGAGATGTCTATCTAAGTGGGAGTTCGTTAAATAATTTGATTATGTGAACTTAATTATCATGAACTTGGTCTAAAATTGTCTTTACAATCTATATTGTAGATCCAATGGCCAACGCTAATGTCACCCTCAACTTCAACGCGTTCCTAGAGAAAACCAAGCTGAAATATGATGGAAGCAACTATGTGGACTGGGTCCATAGCTTGAGGATCATCCTCATAGCTTCCAAGAGATTGTATGTCCTTGATGCACCACTAGGTGACCCACCCATTTTCCCAGCGGACCAAGACATTACGAATGCTTGGCAGTGATGCTGTGATGAATACTCCCTGGTTCAGTGGGGCATGCTTTACAGTTAAGAACGGGGGATCCAAAAGCATATTGAGCAACACGGAGCATATGAGATGTTCCAAGAGCTTAAACTGGTTTTCCAAGCTCATGCCCGGGTCGAGAGATATGACGTCTTCGACAAGTTCTTTAGCTGTAAGATGGAGGAGAATAGTTCTGTCAGTGAGCACATACTCAAAATGTCTGGGTTGCACAAGCGCTTGACTCAGTTGGGAGTTAATCTCCCGGATGACTCGGTCATTGACAGAATCCTCCAATCGCTTCCACCTAGACAACATGCAGGGTATGGAGAAGTCCATTCCTGAGTTGTACTCAATGCTGAAATCAGCGGAGGTCGAGATCAAAAAGGAGCATCAAGTGTTGATGGTGAATAAGACCACTAGTTTCAAGAAAGGCAAGGGTAAGAGGAACTTCAAGAAGGATGGCAAAGCTGTTGCCGCGCCCGGTAAGCAAGTTGCCGGGAAGAAGAACAAGAATGAACCCAAGCCTGAGACTGAGTGTTTTTATTGCAGGGTACCAGTCACTGGAAGCGGAACTGCCCCAAGTACTTAGCGGATAAGAAGACCGGCAACGTTAAAAGTATATGTGATATACTTGTTATTGATGTGTACCTAACCACCGCTTGTAGTAGCTCATGGGTATTTCATACCGGTGCAGTTGCTCACATTTGTAACTCCAAGTAGGAGCTGCGGAATAAGCGGAGCCTGGCAAAGGACGAGGTGGCGATGCGCGTCGGGAATGGTTCCAAGGTCGATGTGATCGCCGTCGGCATGCTACCTCTACATCTACCTTTGGGATTAGTTTTAAACCTCAATAATTGTTATTTAGTACCAGCTTTGAGCATGAACATTATATGTGGATCTCGTTTGATTCGAGATGGATACTCATTTAAATCTAAGAATAATGGTTGTTCTATTTATATGAGAGAAATGTTTTATGGTCATGCCCTGCTGGTCAATGGTTTATTTTTGATGAATCTCGAATGTGATGTTACACATGTTCATAGTGTGAGTACCAAAAAGTGTAACGTTGATAATGATAGTCCCACTTACATGTGGCACTGCCGCCTTGGCAATATTGGTGTCAAACGCATGAAGAAGCTCCATGCTGATGGTCTTTTGGAGTCTCTTGATTTCGAATCATTTGACACGTGCGAACCATGCCTCATGGGCAAGATGACGAAGACTCTGTTCTACTGAACAATGGAGCGAGCAACTGACTTGTTGGAGATAATACATACCGATGTATGCGGTCCAATGAGCGTCAGGATCGCGGTGGCTACCATTATGTTCTCACCCTCACTGATGACTTGAGAAGATATGAGTATGTCTACTTGATGAAACACAAGTCTGAAACCTTTGAAAGGTTCAAGGAATTTCAGAGTGATGTAGAGAATCAACGTGACAGGAAAATAAAGTGCCTACGATCTGATCGTGGCAGAGAATATTTGAGTCACGAGTTTGGCACACACCTAGGGAAATGTGGAATTGTTTCACAACTCACACCACCTGGCACACCTTAGCGAAATGGTGTGTCTGAACGTCGTAATCGCACTCTATTGGATATGGTGCGATCTATGATGTCTCTTACTGACTTACCGCTATCATTTTGGGGATATGCATTAGAGACTGTCGCATTCACTTTAAATAGGGCACCGTCAAAATCCATTGAGACGACACCGTATGAATTATGGTTTGGAAAGAAACCTAAGCTGTCGTTTCTAAAAGTTTGGGGATGTGATGCTTATGTGAAGAAACTTCAACCTGAGAAGCTCGAACCCAAAGCGGAAAAGCGCGTCTTCATAGCATATCCGAAAGAGACTATTGGGTATACCTTCTACCTCAGATCCGAAGGCAAAGTCTTTGTTGCCAAGAATGGATCCTTTCTTGAGAAAGAGTTTCTCTCGAAAGAAGTAAGTGGGAGGAAAATAGAACTTGATGAGGTAATTGTACCTCCACTCGAACCGGAGAGTAGCGCACCACACGAAGTTGTTTCTGTAGAGTCTGCACCGGCTAGAGAGGAAGTTAATGATGATGATCATGAAACTTCAGATCAAGTTACTATTGAACGTCGAAGGTCCACTAGGACACGTTCCGCACCAGAGTGGTACGGCAACCCTGTCCTGGAGATCATGTTATTGGACAACGGTGAACCTTCGAACTATGAAGAAGCGATGGCGGTCCCGGATTCCAACAAATGGCTTGAAGCCATGAAATCCGAGATAGGATCCATGTATGAGAACAAAGTATGGACTTTGGTGGACTTGCCTGATGATAAGCAAGCCATTGAAAATAAATGGATCTTTAAGAAGAAGACTGACGTGGATGGTAATGTGACCATCTATATGGCTAGGCTTGTCGCTAAAGGTTATTGACAAGTTCAAGGAGTTGACTACGATGAGACTTTCTCACCTGTAGCGATGCTGTAGTCTGTCTGAATCATGTCAGCAATTGCCACTTTTTATGATTACGAGATCTGGCAAATGGACGTCAAAACGGCATTCTTTAACGGCTTCCTGAAGGAAGAACTATATATGATGCAGCCAGAAGGTTTTGTCGATCCTAAAGATGCTAACAAAGTATGCAAGCTCCAGCGCTCCATCTATGGGTTGGTGCAAGCATCTCGGAGTTGGAACATTCGCTTTAATGAGGTGATTAAAGCATTTGGGTTTATACAGGTTTATGGAGAACCCTGTATTTACAAGAAAGTGAGTGGGAGCTCTGTAGCATTTCTCATATTATATGTGGATGACATATTGTTGATGGGAAATGATATAGAACTTTTGTAAAGTGTAAAGGCCTACTTGAATAAATATTTTTCAATGAAGGACCTTGGAGAAACTTCTTACATATTAGGCATCAAGATCTCTAGAGATAGATCGAGACGCCTCATAGGTCTTTCACAAAGCACATACCTTGACAAGATATTAAAGAAGTTCAATATGGATCATTTCAAGAAGGGGTTCTTACCTGTGTTACAGGGTGTGAGATTGAGTACGACTCAATGCCCGATCACGACAAAGGATAGAGAAGAGATGAGTGTCATCCCCTATGCTTCAATCATAGGCTCTATTATGTATGCCATGTTGTGTACCAGACCCGATGTGAACCTTGCCATAAGTTTGGTAGGGAGGTACCAAAGTGATCCCGGGCGTCTTTGCTTTTTTCTTGTTTTTTCTGCATGTTAAACTCAAGTCCACCCATTGGGGTGTATTGTAATGAATCGTAATGGCCGTGGGCCTTTGCTACTTTTTTAAGTTATGAAGTTTTTGTTTGCTACCAAGCTAGTTTTTGTGCGTGCCGTCTTGCCCTTCCCTCTGTTTGCCCCTTAGGTTCTGTTAGCTCGGGTCCCTTTCCCCCCTTGGATTCGACCACGCGAGCCCGACAGCTGGGAGCCGGTCTATAGCTGAGACCGGGCATCCGCCTCGAGGGAGCCGGTTCTGAGTTTAGGAACCATGAGGACTTTTTCGGTAAGGCAAGTGATAGAGACAGGAACATGAACCAGCTAGACTTAGGCGGCGAACCATAAGTGATCGGTGTTTTGCGTGAACCAAGCTTTGCCCCTGGACCCCGTGAGCCGGACAGCTGGGAGCCGGTCTGTAGCTGGGAGGACTTGCTTAGCTCACACTACTTGATCTACCTTGAGGGAGGACGTTAAGAGTAGCCGGCAAGCCCCCAGGGCCAGTGGCCGGTGAATTGAATTGACAAGCTTTGAAGTGGAAAGGGGCATGTCCCAAGAGTTGTCTTGGGGCACCCATTGCATTCATAAGCCCAAAAGGGGAAGGATACATACATACCATGGTTTTTTCAGCATAAAACAGACGGAGGAGCGCCATGTTCCATGGGCGCTCGGTCTCCTTGCCGGAGGCGTCTCTCTTGCGCTTTTGCGGCTTCTTGGCGTCTATTATGTAGTACGCGTTGTTGTGCAGTGCCTTGCTGATGATGAACAGGCCCTCCCATGGGGAGGACAGCTTGTGCTGGCCGGTTGTCCGCTGGATCCGCCTGAGCACCAGGTCCCCTTTGCGGAAGGAGAGCGGTCGGATCCGTTTGCTATGGTAGTATCGGAGCTTTTGCTGATAGATGGTCGTCCATCTCAAGCCCGGTTCATGGGCTTCTTTGAGTAGGTCGATGTCATCCTCTCTTGCCTCCTTTGCGTCCTTCTCCGTGTAGAGGGTGACCCGAGGCGAGTCAAAGTTGATGTTGGTGGGGATGATGGCCTCAGTCCTGTACACAAGGAACAAAGGCGTGTAGCTAGTTGATCGGGTTGGAGTGGTCTTGAGGCTCCAAAGGACAGCCGGCAGCTCATTGACCCAACAGCTGACTGACCTCACCAGTGGCGTTCTGAGCCAGGACTTGATGCTAGACAAGATTAAGCCGTTCGCCCTCTCAACCTGGTCGTTTGACTGTGGATGAGCGACGGAGGCTAGGTCGAGTCAGATGCTCTGCTCGAAGCAGAAATGCGCAAGCACACCCTTGGAGAAGTTCGTGCCGTTGTTGGTAATGATGCTGTGGGGGATGCCGTAACGAACCGTGATGTCGGTGATGAACCGAACGGCCGTGTGAACGTCCGGCTTCTTGATTGGCCGGGCCTCGATCCACTTGGTGAATTTGTCGACGGCCACCACTAGATGTGTCATGCCTCCTCGTGCGGTCTTGAAGGGACCCACCATGTCCAGCTCCTAGACGACAAAGGGCCACGAGAGGGGGATGGTGTGGAGGGCAGAGGCCGGTAGGTGGCTCTACGTGTTGAAACGCCGGTAGCCCTCACATTCGTTGACCAACTTCTTGGTCGCCTCCAAGGCGGTCGGCGAGTAGAAACCGTGGCGGAAGGCCTTGGCCACCAGGGTCTTGGAGGCGGCATGGTGCCTGCACTCGCCCTGGTAGATGTCAAGGAGGATCTCCTGACCCTTTTCTAGCTCGACGCACCATTGGAAGACGCCGGTCGTGCTGCGGTGGATGAGCTCGCGATTGATGATGCTATAGGCCGCAGCCCATTGCTGGATTTGTCTTGCCGTGGCCTCGTCCGGGGCGAGCTCCCCACGAAGAAGAAACGCCAGGATGGGCTGGGCCCACGAGGGAGCCGAGACGGGGGCCGGCTCGGGAGCCCTCAGGCCTGGGTGATTAGTCCCCGGGACCGGCTCGCCAGCCCCTGGATTGGGTACGGCAGGAGGGGCATCGATCATCATCATCATAGCCGGCTGGGCCGGCTCAGCCGGCGCCGGCAGGGCAGCCGGGCTAGGAGGAGCCGGTCGTGAAGACATCGAGGGGGCAGCCGGAGACACCGATGGGCCGACAGCGTCGGCCGGTACGAAAAAGGACTCCGACTCTAGGGAAGGCTTGATCGATGGTTTGAGCAGCCGCTCGAGGAAGATGCCGGCGGGGATGGCCTGCCGGGTGGAGCTAATCTTTGCCAGCGTGTCGTGCCTTGTTGTCCGCCCGTGAAACGTGGTGGAACTTGCAGCCCTCGAAGGAGCCGGTGAGTTGCTGTACGTGGAAGGGGTAGCTGGCCAGGTTGGCGTCCCTGGCGTCCCATTCGCCAAAGACCTGCTACACCATGAGGTTGGAGTCGTCGAAGCATAGGATGCGCCTGATGCCGATCTCCTTGGCGAGCCGAGTCCATGGACATTGGCCTCATATTCGGCCACGTTGTTGGAGGCGGCAAAGTGGATCTGGAGGGTGTACTTGAGCTGGTCACCTTTTGGGGATGAGAAGACTATGCTGGCACCCAGGCTGGTCCTCACTTTTGAGCCATCGAAATGCATGCGCCAATGCATGGAGTCTCGGGGAGGCAGCACGAACTCGGTCTCCGCCGAGTTGACGAGGAAGTCGGCCAACGCCTGAGACTTGATGGTGGTACGCAGCTCGTACCGGATCTCGTGGTCGGCAAGGGCGATGACCCACTTGGTGATCCGGCCGGTGGAGTACCGTCCGCTCATGATCTCGCCTAGCGGGGCCATGCTCACCACGGTGACGATGTGTTCCTAGAAGTACTGCTTGACCTTCTTGGCGGTGAAGTATATCCCATAGCACATCTTCTGATAGTGGGGGTAGTTTTGCTTGGAGGTAGAGAGGACCTCGCTGAGGTAGTAAACAGGGCATTGGACCGGCAGGGATTTGCCCTCCTCCGGCGGCTTGACCACCAAGACGACGCTGATGACGCGAGTGGTCGCCGTGATTAAGGCGAGCAAGGGCTCCTTGTCAGCCGACGCAACTAGGATGGGCACACGGGTGAGAGCCGTCTTGAGTCCGCGAAAGGCCTCGTCCGCCTTATCGGACGAATCGAACTTGCCTGG
Organism: Hordeum marinum; assembly: GCA_022496015.1. Lineage (NCBI taxonomy): Eukaryota > Viridiplantae > Streptophyta > Magnoliopsida > Poales > Poaceae > Hordeum > Hordeum marinum. The sequence continues at coordinate 423,830,180 of CM039674.1, read as the reverse complement.
CTTCTCGATGTGACTCGGCTCGACCAGAGCCGTCTTGCGAAGGAGCCCGTAGAGGGGCATGGACTTCTCCCCCGGCCGGCTGATGAACCGGCTGAGCGAGACGAGGCAGCTGGTGAACTTCTGGACGTCAAGGAGCCGGGCGGTTTTGGCATGCGCTCGATCGTGCTGATCTTTTCTGGGTTAGCTTCGATGCCGCGAGTGGACACGAAGAAACCCAGAAGCTGGCCGACTGGGATGCCGAAAATGCACTTCTCCGGGTTGAGCTTGATCTTGTACTCGCACAGGTTCATGAAGGTCTCTCAGAGATCGTCGAGGAGACTGAAGTGCTTCTTGGTTTTGACGACGATGTCGTCGATGTAGACATGGATGTTCCTGCCTATTTGAGGCGGGAGGTACTTCTGTATGCACCGCTGGAAGGTGGCGCATGCGTTCTTCAGGCCGAAGGACATGGTGATGTAGCAGTAGGCCCTGAAAGGCATGATGAAGGAGGTCTTGAGCCGGTCCTTCGGATCCATCTTGATCTGGTGGTAGCCAGAGTAGGTGTCCAGGAAGGACAGGAAATCGCAGCCGGCCGTGGAGTCGATAACTTGATCGACCTGTGGTAGGGCGAATGGGTCCTTGGCGCATGCCTTGTTTAGGTTGGTGTAGTTGACGCACATACGCCAGGACTTGTTCTTCTTCAGCACCAGGACTGGGTTGGCCAGCCGGTCCGGGTGGAAACTTCCATGATGAAGCCGGTTGCGAGCAGCCGGGTGATCTCTTCTCCTATAGTACGCAGCTTCTCCTTGGAGAAACGGCACAGGGGTTGCTTGACCGGCTTAACGTCAGGCCGGACATGCAGTTTGTGCTCGGCGAACTTCCTCGGAACACCCGACATGTCCTTGGGGGACCATGCAAATATGTCCTAATTCTCACGAAGGAAGTCGACGAGCTCGCCTTCCTATTTGTTGTCGAGGCGGGAGCCGATGGTGATGCACTGAGCGGGGTTGGCCAGGTCGAGCAGGATCTGCTTGGTGTCCTTGGACGGCTGGAAGGAGGCCTTGCCTACGGACTACGAGGGAGGATCCGTCATGGCCGGCTGGCTGGCAGCAAGGGCCACAAGCCGGTCGAGCTGCCGCTTTTCCTCGGCTATCTCCAGGGCCTCGGCCAGCCGGCTGCCGTCTCGAGAGCACTCGAGCGACATCTTGTAGTCACCCGTGATGGTGATGATTCCCTTGGGGCCCGACATCTTGAGCTTGACGTAGGTGTAATGGGGGACATCCATGAACTTGACAAGAGCTGGCCGGCCCAACAGCACGTGGTAGGGACTCGCGAGGTCCACTACCTCGAACAGAACCGGCTCACGGCAGAATTGGCCGGGGCCGCCGAAGAGGACATCAAGCACAATCTTGCCTATAGGGGAGCAGGCTTTCCTGGCACGATGCCGTGGAAAACCGTCTGGCTCGCCTGAAGGTCTTCTATTTTCAACCCCAGCTTGCGCATCGTGTCAAGGTAGAGGATGTTGATGCTGCTGCCACCATCAATCAGCACCCGTGAGAAGCGGCATGTGCACTTCTCAGTGGCGATGGTGGGGTCGAGGACCAGAGCGTAGCTGCCGGGACTCGGCATCACGGTTGGGTGATCTACCCGGCTCTAGGTGACCGACTTCTCTGACCAGTGCATGAACTGGAGAGTTGTCGGCATGGTGGCTTTCACCTCATGATGGAGCCGGCGTTGAGCATGTTTGCTCGCCTCTTCACTAGTGAAGACGACATAGCAACCGTCCTAGTTGGGGAACTGGTCATGTAGGCGACCGTCATTTTGGGTCGGAGCCGGAGCCCGTGCCGGGGCGGCAGCTGGGGCCGGGGCCGGCGCACGGGCAGGCGGCACGGGAGGAGCCGGAAGGTCGTCCCTCTGGGCCAATCACTGTGAGAAGCTGCATTGCCGGAGCGTGTGTGTGGAGGGCTTGGCCTCAGACTGGTTCTTGCAGGGGAGGTCGAACATCTGCTCGAACGTGAGCTAGGGCTGCCAGGCAGCCTTGCCAATGCGCTCACGCTGGCTGGAAGACTGGGCAACCGGCTCCTGCTCCTCGATGGTGGCGACCTACCGGCTTCCGTAGCGGGAGTCCGGCTGGTCATTCTTGCGCTTGTTGTTCTATGGCTGCCGGTTGTCAGCACTCGGTCGGGACGCCGCCGGCGTTGGCGTTGCCTTGGCGGGTGGGGTCGTCTTGACCTGAATGGAGGAGTCGGTCGTGGCGTACTTGTCCATCTTGGTCATGAGCTCGGTGAGCGTAGCCGGCTCAGAGCACATGAGCTTGTGCTTGAGGGGGATGCCGTCACGACAGCCTTCGATGAAGTACTGTATGGTTTGCACCTCATGCACCCCTCACAGGAGTTGCGGAGCTCGGTCCACTAGGTGAGGTAGTCATGGAGGGACTGGTCTGGCCCCTGAACGCACATGGCTTGTTCACGGGGACAACCAGGCCGCTTGATGGTGCCAGTGAAGTTGCGAACGAATGCCTCTTCGAAGTCCGTCCAGGTGTTGATGCTGCCGGCTGCCAGGTTGTTGAGCCAGGTGCGAGCCGTGCCAATGAGCATGAGGGGAGCGTAATGGATGGCTATGCACTTGTTCCCCCTTGTGATGCCGACTACGGTGGTGTAGTCAATCAGCCAGTCTTCGGGTTTGGCGACCCCGTTGTACTTTGGGGTGTCTCGGGGGAGCATGAAGCCGGTTGGGAACGGCTTGTTGCGGATCCGAGGGCCAAAACATGCCAGGCCAATTGATCGCTCCACCTCGAGGAGGGCCGACTGCGCGAGCTGGTCGATGCGGAGGTGGGCGTCATTCTCGCTGCGAGGGACGCATGGTCTGAGTCGGGCCGAGAGCTCGGGCGGATGACTGGCGGAACTGACTGTTCCGGCTCGTGTCGCGGGGGTGGCGTGTGCCCACGGCTGCGTCGGCTGCTAGCAGCCGGCGCCTCATGGTGGTAGCCACTGTGAGGTGGGTCGTTGGTGCGTCGGCTGTTTACAGCCGGCTGCTCATGCCCCAGTAGGTGATAGCGCTGGGGGTTGCTTGCCTTGACCCAACGGCCGGAGGCACGAGGGGAGAAGGAATGCTAAGCTAGCTGACGGCTAGCAATTCCCGTGCCCTCGCGCTCAAGCCGGGGGCCTTCAGAGGCGGCGTCGCCTACCACGAGCAGATGCTGCTGCGCATCGGTGGTGTCAATCAGGTCCTTGATGTGACGCTCGTGGGCAACACGTTCTTCACCCTCCAAGGTATCCAAATCCTCATAGGCTACCTTGGCAGCCCGCAGGTTGGCCGCGGGGGTGTCATAGACGGGCATGTTGCCGCCCAAGATTTCGGCGACCACGCGACTGTGATCGTGCACAACCCCGCGTCGGCTGGGCTCGCTGCCAGCCAGGGTGAGATCGTAGGTGAAGGCGTACTGCCGCTGACCGGCCTCCATGCGGTGTCGTGTGGCCATGAGGGCAATGGCATCCTCGAACAGGAGGCGACAAGCCAGCTCCAGCTCGACCGTAGCGGCGTCAGGGTTTGCCGTCGGGGCAATGGGAGTGCTTAGGCCCCGGAGGGCCGCACCGAGCGAGTCGGAGGTGCCGATGCGGGCTGCGGTGGTGTCGGCCTCAGCCCGCGCATGACTAGAGGAGGTGGAGGAGATGATGGCCATTTCTCCCACGCGAACATGAGAGCCGCTGGACTGGGACGCAGCAAGTGCGCCCATAGCCGTGGGCGGATCGGTGCACATGAGCACCTGGCTAGGGTACTCGTTGGCGGCCGGCGCTTCGGCGAGGCTTAGCCTGTCGATGCGCTCGGTAAGCGCGTCGATGTCGAGCGTGAGGTCGATGATGATGCCCGCAGGGCCTGACGGAGCAAGCCCCATGAGCCCGTGGTTTCGCCTGGATGTGCGGCGATGGCAGGGAATGGCGAGGGGTCCCGCCTGGAGCATGAATCCGGCCACCACCGCGTACAGCCCCACGATGGGCGCCAACTGCCGTCGTTTGCTCGTGACAGATGCCATGGGTAGGCTTATCTAAGGTGGTTGGGGCCGGAGGATGCCGACGAGCTCCGGGTGCGGGATTAGGCACAAGCGGTGGTGGCACACGATGTACCCAGATTCAGGGTCCTCCATGGGAGGTAACACCCTTAGTCCTGGTTGGTCTAGTTGATGGATGGGTGTGTTTACAAGGTTGCTCCTGGAGCTGAGTCTAGAGGAGGAAGAGGGAGCAGCCGGCTCGCCTTTCTATGCTATGAAGTGTGAGTGTGAGGGAAGTGTCCCGTAGGTGTGTGTGCGTGAGACTCGTCATCCCCGTTGCATGGGGGGGTTCAGGGTGTTTTATAGGCCAACCCCTGGCTTACAATACTCCTAAGGTACAGAATGGGGGGCCCGACTGGCAGCCACCCTAGCTGGCCAAGGGGCCCGGCCACTTGAGTTGTCTCGTCGCCCGTAGGGTTCACCGGTTGCACCGTGCCGTCGCCCGCTGGGACCCGCCAGCCGGCTCCATGATTGGTCCATGCCCACCTGCTACGGCCCGGGTCGCCCGGGTGGCGTTGTCTAGCGCCAGCCAACCGAAGTATACGGTGCCGTCGGCTGCACTATAGCCATGCCGAAGTAGGTACTCGAGTGGGCGGGGGCGTGCCGGCACTATTGCCCCGCTCGGTCGCGGTCGCCAAGGTCAGGGGCCCGAACGGCCAAACTGTAGCCACGTGCGCCCGTGCGTCAGCGGCCACTGTGGCTTGGCGCCCGTCGTGGGCGTCCCATCGTGGGCGTCCTGTCATGTCATTGTACTCGCGTGCAGAAGCATGGGACGGATGCTTGTCCACCCAGGGGTCAACGGAGGAAGCGTCTCGAAGGCAGCCGGTCGCGTCCAGGCGGCTGGGGGCCGGGCCGGCATCTCGACCAGCCGTCCCCGAGCCAGCCAGCAACGCACCTGTCGGCTGTGCGCCAGCCGGCCGGGAAGCAGCCGACCACATTTTCCCTTGAAACGAGGGAGAGAACCCCGTTGCTTTGGCCTACCCAGGGGTAATGACCCCCTCAGAAGCACTAGAGCAACTTCTATAGCTCAAAAAGTTTAAGTGAAGTACATAGAGCAATTCTAACAAATGATAGCATGATTTTGGCTTTCTCAAATAGGTGTGTACAACAACGATACCAAGGGAAAAACTAACAAACAAATTAAGCGAAGATACAAGATGCTACAAGAAAAACACACGATATGTGACGAATAAAAATATAGCTCCAAGTAAAATACCGATTGTCGTTAGAAGAAAGAGGGGATGCCACTCGAGGGCATCCCCAAGCTTAGTTGCCTATTTCTCTTTGGATATATCTTGGGGGTTAAGTAGTATCCCCAGGCTTAGGCTTTTTCTACTCCTTATTCCTTCATCCATCGTGATCTCACGCAAAACTTGAAAACTTGAATCACACAAAACTCAACAAAATTTTCGTGAGATCCGTTAGTATAAGAAAGCAAATCACTACTTTAGATACAGTTGCAAACCCATTCGTATTTTGTTGTTGCATTATACCTACTATATTTTAGCTTCACCATGGCTTATACCCCCCGATACAAACCGTAGATTCATCAAAACAAGCACACAGTGCAACGAAAACAGAATATGTCTTAAATAGAAGAATCCGTAGTAATTTGTACTCTACCCATACTTATGGAACTCTAAAAATTCTGAAGCATTAGTACAACGTAAATAATTTGTATGGAAATAATGTGTTAAAATTTCAGCTCAATATCACATTCCAAAAAAATATATAAATTCATATACCTGACGCAAAGTTTCTGTTTGAGATACATCATTACTTCTACTCATCCCATGAATCATCCTAAATGCTTTACTTGGCACAAACACTAAATAAACCATAAAAACACAATCATAACAGAGGCATAATTGTGTCAACACACAAAAACAGAAAGGAAAAGGCAAAAAATTATTTATTCATTGGGTTGCTTCCCAACAAGCTATCATTTAACGCCCTAGCTAGGCATAACACCCAGATTCAAGTATTGTCATCCTTAGTTTTTGCCACTTTTATGAGGAAATTTTCAAATTCAGGAGGTTCTTTACACTTGCCCAAAATTTTAGGAGAAGAAACCATCTTGAGATCTAAAATATCCAAACGCTCATTGCAAAGAGTAATCAAAATGTTCATACGTTTCAAGTTTCCCCCAATATGTTTAAGAGGCTCATGATATTTTTGCAACTCAACCAAATGTTTATGCAAATCACTGAATTTGGCTAGAATTTGCACCCCTTCTTGTGTGAGAGAGGGAACCTTTTTGGGTGGAGGAACTCCCAATATTCCCTCTAAAATTTCATAATCAACGTTGGGATCAAGTTCAGTAAATTTCCTTTATCGGCAAAATCCAAAACTTGTCTATGATGCAAAGTTAATCCTACGTAAAAATTTCGAAGCAAAACCTTTGCATCTCCCTTTAGATTGAAAATATGATATGACTCCATCAATCTATACCAAGCATCTTTTAGATTTTCCCTTTGATTTTTTTTGAAGAATAGAACTTCAAAATCTGGTGACAAGGGAATAGTGATGCTAGTCATATTGAAGAGATGTGCGAACAAGAGATCTAACGAGAAAAAGGCAAAAGAAAAAAAGAGGGTGAATAAAACAGAAAATTTGTGAAGTGGGCAGAGTAAAACAAGAGGCAAATGACAAATAATGTAATTGCAAGGAGATGAGATTTGTGATTAGGAACCTGGTAGATGAGATTGCTTCCTCCTCGGCAACGGTGCTAGAAATTCCTTTGACGTGGTTTGAGACTGCGTTGGTATTTCCCTAAAGAGGAAGGGATGATGCAGCACAATGACGGTAAGTATTTCCCTCACTTATGAAACCAAGGTATGAATCCATAGAGGAAGATAACACACCCACGTAAACAACACTTGCACACAAAAACCAAATACTTGCAACCCGACGCGAAAGAGAGGTTGTCACGCTCTCTACGGTAATAAGATAGATTAGGTAATGATAATTCGGAGAGATAGATCTCTCAAGAATACAAAATAAAAAGAGTAAATATGCAACAATATATTTTTGGTTTTGTAGATCTGAAAATAAAGATTGCAAAAACGTAGATCGAAAAGCAATATGATGGAAAATTAGACCCGGGGGTCGTAGGGTTCACTAGTGGCTTCTCTCATGAGTATAGTGCATGGTCGTTTAACAAATTATTGTTGGGAAATTGATAGAAAATCAAATAGTCATGACGATATCCAAGGCAATGATCATTATATAGGCATCACGTCCAAGATAAGTAGACCGACTCCTGCCTGCAACTACCACTATTACTCCACACATCGACTGCTATCCAGCATGCATTTAGTGTATTAAGTTCATGGAAAGATGGAGTACTGCAATAAGAACGATGACATGATGTAGACAAGATCTATTCATGTAGGGATAGACACCGTCTTGTTATCCTTAACAGGCAACAATACATGTGTGCCTTGCTGCCCCTTCTGTTACTGAGAAAGAACACCGCAAGATCGAACCCATCAGAAAGCACCTCTTCCCATGGAGACTCAAATAATATTCATGGATAGAAACAGATCATGAACTCAAAATTCATCGGATCCCAACAAACACACAACAAAAGTTTACATCAAATAGATCTACAAGAGACCATTGTATTGAGAATCATAAGAGAGAGATAGGAAGCCATCTAGCTATTGCCTACGGACCCGTAGGTCTATGGTGGACTACTCATGCATCATCGTAGAGGCACCTATGATGAAGATGAACCCCTCTGTGATGGTGTCTAGATTGGATCTCGAGGTTCTGGAATTTGCGGTGGCTGGAATTGTGTTTCGTTGACTCCTTTAGTGTTTTTTGAATATTTGGGAATTTATAGGCATCATTGTTGGTGGAGAGGGGTCCCGAGGAGGGCACAACCCACCAGGGCGCGGGCAACCCCCCCTAGCTTGACTTGGTGGGTTGTGGTTTCCTCGGCCCACTTTCCCGACACTTCTTTGGTCCATTGGGTGTCTTCTGGTCCATAAAAAATCTCCAAAAAGTTTCATCGCGACTGGACTCCGTTTGATACTGATTTTCTATGAAGTAAAAAACAAGCAAAAACAACAACTGGCACTTTGGCACCATGCCAATAGGTTAGTCCCAAAAAATGATATAAATTGGTAATAAAATGATGGTAAAACACCCAAGAATGATTATATAACAGCATGGAACAAGCAAAAATTATAAATACATTGGAGACGTATCAACCGGCAGCGAGGCCTCTTCTTCTTGGGCTCGTTTGGTAGTTGTTCAAACACTTGTTGAAGTCGTTCTGTCAGACAGAGCTTCTGGTGCATCGCCTAACTGTAGTTTCCACTACAAGAGTCTGCGTCTACTGCTTGGATCGCCCCTTGATCTTTTGTTTAGAGTTTCCAGCCGAGAACAACACATATAGTGCAACAATGACAGCAGCAGTCTTGCGAATAAGGGCACGAGCCACAGGCCTCTTGCTTGGTGCAACAGACTATTTGCCAGAAGAAGAAGCATGCCGAGGAACCAGCGTCGAGATCTGCTTGTGGAAATCAAAAGTAATGGCCCAATTCCTCTTTGGATAGATGATTAATCCCATGGGTTTGAAGCGAGTGGTTTTGGGATTTGATGTATTTCAAGTTTTCCAATCAGGATGTCGAAGGTTCTATTCCAAATAATCCCATGAGGTAGATGAGGGCCAGCCAAAATGATTATCATATCAATGAAGATATGCGCCTACTGAATTAAATGTTCGAGATAAGAACAATCAATAACCGGTTTACATGCTCATCCTGTTGCTCTGGCTGAGGTAAATCATCTTGCTGCCCTTGTTGATTAACTGAATCTGATCCCTCTAGCTGATCAATCACAATAAAAACTTGGTCTTGCTCTTGTTGGGCAGGGGCATGCCATTACACCTCTTGCTCCTCCCCCACACTGCATTGCCCCACCTTTGCTCGGCATTGTTCTGCGCTTGAGGCTCTCGAGCAAGATCGAGCACATCATTCCACCCCAACTGGGGATACGAAGGAAACACAAAAGGCAAATTATCTAGAACAATATGCCCGGGAAATGGATGGGGATTACCATCGAGCGGCATTGGATATTATTCATTCGGCATCTAATTTGTAAAATCCACCCACGAACATAGCAGGCAGCAGTCCGAGACACTAGTGCACCTCCTCATTCAGCATAATCCCCAAAAACCACATCTCTAGGAACAAGTGGGATATTAGGAAAAATGGCTTGTACTAAAGTTTTGACCAGGTAAGGATCCTTGCTGTCCCATCGTATAAATTTTCCAAAAGTGCTAACTCCCTCAGAGATGTATTCAGTAGTGCGGTAATCCAAAGGAATTCCAATGAACATTATCCAACTAGTACGAAAACCATGAAGGGGTTTTCCTCGAAGAGGAGAGGAGGTGCAGCATAGTAGACATAAGTATTTCCCTCAATGAAAACCAAGATTATCGAACCAATATGAGGACCATGCAAATTCCCGTCTTCAGCACCTACACACAAAACAGCACACACTTGCACCCAACGCGGGAAGAGATTTGTCAAGCCCCTTGAACTCGTTACTTGCAAGCGATAAGTAGTGATAGATAGATAAAATAAATATAATATAAAATAACAGTAAATAAATGGCAGCAATATTTTTGGTCTTTCTGTAATAATAATTTTTGTGAAGACCCGGGGGCCATAGTTTTCGCTAGAGGCTTCTCTCTCGAAGAAAGCATACGGTGGGTAAATCAAAATACTGTTGGGAAATTTATAGAAAAATGCATATTTATGCAATATATATTCACTACAATGATCATGTATATAGGCATCATGTCGATAAACAAGTAGACCGACTACTGCCTGCATCTACTACTAGTACTCCATCCATCGACTGTTATCTAGCATGCATGTAGAGTATTAATTACAAAACAGAGTAATGCTTGGAGCACGATGACATGATATAGACAAAGTAAATCCACTCAATATGAATAAGCCCCATCGTTCCCCCTTAATGGAAATAATACAATATGTGTCATGTCCCCTGCTATCACGAGGATTGAGCACCATAAGATTAAACCCATCACAACGCACCACTCCAACTGAAGATAAACGAATCTAGTTGGCCAAACCAAACCGATAGATTGGAGATCAATACAAAGCTATAACAATAATGCACATAATAATTCAGTAAATACTCAATATATTTTCATGAATAATCCGAACATAAACCCCCAATTCATCGGATCCCAACAAACATACCGAAAATAAGGATTACATAGGATACATCACCATGGGAATCGCGATGAACTTAGTATTGAAGATCGTAGAGATAGATCCATCTCGGTACTTGCTATGGACCCATAGGTCTATGGTAAACTAGTCACACCTCATCATGAAGGCAACAAGGTCGATGTAGGGGCTTCCATGATCGATCCCCCTCTGGTAGGATACCAGAACATGGCTCGAGATGGCCTCCCATTGGAACAGAGACTTGCGATGGAAGAAGAAGTTTTTTGGCTGGCTCTTGGGTGTTTTCCAGATTTTAGAGAGTATATAGAGTTGGAATTAGGTTAGGAGGCGGTCCCAAGCCACCAGGGCGCGCCCTGTTGGCTTGGCGCCACCTCGTGTAGCTTGCAAACCATCTTCGAATCTTCCAAGTCTTATTTTCATCCAGAAAAAATCATCAAAAAAATTCGGGGCATTTGGACTTCGTTTGGTACAGTATTCTTGAAACGCCAAGAACAAGCAAAAAAATAACAACCTGCACTGGGCACCAGGTTAATAGGTTAGTTCACAAAATGATAAAATAACATATAAAGTATCCAAGAATGATAATATAGCAACATGGAACAATCAAAAATTATAGATACGTTGGAGACATATCAGCATCCCCAAGCTTAATTCATGGTCGTCCTCTAGTAGGTAAATGATAAAAACATAATTTTTGATGTGACAAGCTACGCAACATGTAATCGCTTTTATGTATTATCTTTGAGAAACGATGAATTGATAAACATCAATATGGTAATATCCATAAACATAATCAACACTATCATTAACTTTCAAAATATATGATCCTTAAATAAAATTACTCTGCACTCATTTTATCATATTAGCATGGCATGACTCTGTCTCACCACATAAGTACAAATCATGAGCACCACGGTGTCAAGTAACGCAATTGGATCGTACTTCTAACGTGGTTCGGAATTTTGAACCTCACTTAGTACATGAGCGTGAACCATGGACATATCATATAGGTGGAATAGAATATGGTGGTACATATCAAAAGGAGTCAAAGTGGAAAGAAAGTCTCCCATCAACTAGGCATATAAACGGGCTATGGAGATGCCCATCAATGGATATCAATGCGAGGAGTAGGCATTGACATTTAATGGATGCACTAGAGCTATAAGTGTATGAAAGCTCAACGGAAGCTAGGTGGGTGTGCATCCAACTTGCTTGCTCATGAAGACCTTGGGCATTTGAGGAAGCCCGTCATCGGAATAGACAAGCCAAGTTCTGTAATGAAAAATTCCCACTAGCATATGAAAGTGATAACTCAGGAGACTCTCTATATGAAGAACATGGTGCCACTTTAAGGCACACGTGTGGTAAAGGATAGTAGCAAAGTCCATTCTCTCTTTTTCTCTCATTTTCTATTTTTTTATCTTTTTTCTATTTTTTCTTGGTGGGCTCATTTGGCCTCCCCGTTCTTTCATTTTTCCTCTAGAGCTCATCCCAACTTGTGGGGGAATCATTACTCCATCATCCTTTCCTCACCGGGAAAATGCTCTAATAATGATGATCACCACACTTTTATTTACTTACAACTCATATATAACAACTCAAAAGAAATGACTATATATGAATGCCTCTGGTAGTGTACCAAACGTGCAATGATCTAGTATAACATGTAAACAATGATGAACGGTGGTTATGCCACAAATACTATCTCAGCTACATGATTGTGCAAAGCAATATAATGATGAACACACAAGTCATGTGATGTAACGGTCGAAGTTGCATGGAAATATATCTCGGAATGGAAATGGAAATGCCATAATAGGTAGGTATGGTGGCTGTTTTTAGGAACATATAAGGAGGCTTATGTGTGATAGAGCATATCATACCATGGGGTTTGGATGCACCAGCGGATGCACCAGCGAAAGCTGCATCGATCCTCGAGGTGCGAACGGGCAGTGCACGGTACCGAAGAGGCTAGAAATATGCAGAAAGGTGAGTGTGAGTACATCCATGGATTCACATTCGTCATAAAGAACTCATATACTTATTACAAAGCCTTATTAGCTCTCTTGAAGCAAATTACCATCGCATACCCCTAGGGAGGAGGTTGGGAGGAGTTAACCATCACGCGCCTCCGACCCAAACAACCCTAGGATTTCAACGAGGAATAGGAATGCTCACACATCATCACCATGCCATAACCAATATTTAGATGAGAAATAGGTAACACACTTTAACTACTGATATTTCTAACCAACAATCATGTACCCTTTGCCTTTCATATTACTACATCAATATCATTAACTCACAATCTCTCTTATATGGCGAGCTAGAAGGTTTTTATTATACACACATTGAATAGCTATCCTTTTTGGACTGGTCTTATAACCCATGCAAATTACCATTACTATTTATTACACTCTGAATCAAGTTTAAGTGAAGCACGAGAGTTCAATTATTTCTATAAAATCTATACGCCACTATGCTCTAAAAGATATAAGTGAAGCACTAGAGAAACTGCTAAGGTCAAAAGATATAAGTGAAGCACATAGCATATTCTAAAAAATCATGATGAATATGTGTCTTTTTCAAATAGGTGTGTCCAAAAAACAATGATTGTGGCAAACTAAAAATAAAGCAAACTATAATACACGATGCTTCAAGCAAAACACATATCATGTGATTGATACGTATCCAACGTATCGATAATTTATGAAGTATTCATGCCATATTTGCCAATGTTTACAATACTTTTATATGGTTTTGATGCACTTTATATGATTTATATAGAGCTAACCCAGACTGACACTGTTTTCTGCAGAATTACCATGTTTTTTTTGTGGACAATGAAAGTTCTCGGCCGAAACTTTTCTATGATTTTTTCCGAAGAAAACAAGAAATACTAGAGCGAAGAACCATCGGAGGGGAGCCACCTATGGGCCACAAGCCAACAGGGCATGCCCACACCCCCTTAGCGCACCATGATGGCTTGTGGGGCCCATGTGGCTCCGTTTAGCGTGATTCGAATGCCAAAAAATCCAATATATACAGAAACCCTCATAAATAAACAGAGAACTTTTGCTCCGCCGCACAACTATCCGTATTGAAGAAAAAGCCATCTGGATAAGTTTCCAGTACCCTATCAGATAGGGGAAATCATCACGAGTAGCCATCTTCATCATCTTGATGAAGGCCATGACGAGGAGGGAGTAGTTCACCCTCAGGGCTGAGGGTATGTACCAGTAGGTATGTGTTTGATCTCTCTCTCTCTCTCATGTTCTTGAGATGTCACGATCTTGATGTATCACGGGCTTCGTTAATATAGTTGGATCACATGGTGTCTTCCCTTGCCATCTTGCTGTGATGAATTGAATCTTTCCCTTTGAGATTTTGTTATGTCAAATTTGAGAACACTTGATGTATTTCTTGCATGTCGATAGTTGTGGTGATCATGGGTATTCTATTGATTCACTTGATATATGTTATGGCATCAACTTGCGGATTCCGGTGACCTTGGGGGTCTATGCATATGGGTTGATTGCATGTTTTCATACTACATTCTCTGATAGAAATCTTGGGGTACTCTTTGAAGTTCTTTGTGTTGGATTGAATATGATGAATCTGAAATTGTTTGATGCATGTCAAATAATTAACCCACGAATACTTGTGGTGACATTGGAGTATCTAGGTGACATTACGGTTGATTTATATGTATCATAGGTGTTATTTTAGTATGAACTCTAGGGATGTTTGTGACACCTATAGGAATATCCCAATAGATTGATCAGAAAGGGTAACATTGAGATGGTTCTACTACCTACAACAATTTCATCTCATGTTCTCCGCTAGATATGAACTTTGGACTGATTCTTTGTTTCACGTTGAGCGATAATCATATGATTCTATTATGTTAGCATTGTTGAGAGATTGCACTAGTGAAAGTATGAACCCTAGGCCTTATTTCAAGCATTTATACAATGTTTTTCTCATTGTTTATTACTTGTTACCTTGCTGTTTTTATATTTTCAGATTACAAAACCCTATATCTACCATCCATATTGCACTTGTATCACCATCTCTTCACCGAACTTGTGCACATATACAATTTACTATTGTATTGGGTGTGTTGGGGACACAAGAGATTTCTTGTATTTGATTGTAGGGTTGTTTAAGAGAGACCATATTCATCCTACACCTCCCAAGGATTGATAAACCTTAGGTCATCCACTTGAGGTAAAGTTGCTACTATCCTACAAAACTCCGCACTTGGAGGCCCAACGAAATCTACAAGAACAAAGTTGTGTAGTAGACATTAGTGATGAATACAAATATAACTCCAAGTGACATACTGCTGGAATGGAGACGAAAGAGGGGATGCCTTCCAGGGCATCCCCAAGATTAGAAGCTTGAGTCTTCATAGAATTTTACCTTCAGATGCCTTGGGAACCCCCAAGCTTAGGCTCTTGCCTCTCCTTATTCCTTTGTCCATCGTGATCGCACCCAAAACTTGAAACTTCATCACACAAAACTCAACAGAAAACTCGTGAGCTCCATTAGTATGACAGGAAAATAAAAAATGTTATGTAATGTTATAAATTAATTAACATTTTATTATTGCATAAGGTATTTTATTCTAAATTCTCCATGTCTTATACCCCCTGATACAATCCATAACATCATTCAAACAAGCAAACTATGCAAGCAAAAAACAGAATCTCTCTAAAATAGAATAGTCTGTAATGATATGTAGAAACACCATACTTTTGTAACTCCAACAGTTATAAAAAATTAGGAAAATCTGGGGAATTTCTATACCAATATTGTGTAAGAAATTTAGATAAAAAAGACGTTCCTGTAAAATCAGAGAAATTCTTCACTGGTCGCTAAAGTTTCTATTTTTTCCATCGTATCAATTCTACTATCTTCCAAATCAATCCCAAAAGCTTTAATTTGCACGAACACTAATTAAAACATAAAAACACAACAATTATAGTAGAAATAATCATGTGATACACCAAGACAAAAAGTAAAAAAATATTAGAGATAACTATTGGGTTTCCTCCCAACAAGTGCTATCATTTTATGCTCCTATCTAGGCATAAAGCATAATATCAAGTGTTGTCATCTTTGACACCCAGATCCTCAATTATGCAACCATGCTTCCTATGAGGTTTAGCTCATAAGTTTTTCATGACCAGACTCCTAGGGATAAAAAGGGAAGACTTGATAATAGGTTCCTTTATGACATCTATAAAATTTGGGTGCACACTAATCATTTTAAGATCCTATTTTTTTTCTTTCTAGGTGTACCACTAGGAGGCTTAGGAACACACATAAATTTGGGGTTCTTTTTTGTAGGAATTTTATCCATAGTTTTAGTAGGAATGAAAGTGGAGCCCATTTTATTGAGGGTTTCTTCCAACTTATCGTTTCGAGAAGGACTTTGTCCTAGCTCTTCACTAATATTTTGCTCGCTTTCTTTTACCATCTTTAGAATAATTTCTACTTTGGAACCAACTTGAGTTACTTGATTATGGACCTTCTTGTCTATATTTTCAATGTGCTCAATAGTAGAAATATTATTTTCTATAGCATCTAGCCTACTGTAACATCCCGGGACCGACGCTCCACAAGATTCCCCTTTTATTTCCATTCTCGTCTGTGTTTCGTTTGAGTGTTGGATTCATCACCGCATCATTCGCATCATCTGCATGGCATTGCCACTCGTTTTCGAAAACTTGCATCCGTTTGTAGTTGTCAGTTCTCTCCGTTCTTGTTGTTGCCTATTTCGAGATCAACCACACACGCACGCGCCCACGGCATCGTTTAAAAAACTGTTTTTAAAGTGCGCAAAAAATATTCTCAGATCAGGTCGAAAGTTCGCATGCGGTCTTGTTTTATTGTAGGTAGGCCGCTTGCCAAATTTCGTCGCATTCTGAGATCGTTTGATACCCTATCGGTCAACCGTAGCAGTGCGGCCATCGGTTATTCGTCGGACGTTTTTCGATGTTTTCAAACCTCGTGTGATGGGCCGCAAACCTCCCTCTCATCTCGGACCAAAGCCCACTACACAGCCACTAGCCCAACTTAGCCCCCCTCCGTTCATGGTCATTGGATCGCAATTGGATGGATGAGATCCAACCCATCCTAGTCCATACCCTATATAACCCCATGGAGAGAGCCCCTCACTCTCTAGGGTTTCCCCCATGTAAATTGTAGCCACCCCCTATAAAACCCCTCCTTCTAGCCCCTCATCCCTCCAATCCCGAAATCCACTCCCCCCCCCTCCATTTTCAGCCCTCAGGTCCGCAATTAGTGGTCGAATTCGTCCAAATCCCCACCTATCGGACATATCCGGCCGACCGCAGAGCCCCCGCAGCCGCCCGAGCATCCTCACGCTCGAACCAGCCGCGCGTGCAGCCGATCGAGGAGAGGAGCCCCTCGATCCCGAGCCATCGGAGGACCTCACTGTCTCCGGCCATTGCCGCCCCTCGCCGGAGTAGCTCCGTCGGACCTCCTCCCTCCCTTCCTTCTCTCTTCCCTCTCCTTATTCCTCCTCTCTCCATCTTCCCTTACTCCCGTCGGTCTCTCTCTCCTACAGGCCGAAGCCTTCATGGCACCAGGAGCTTCCAGCTGCCGTTTGTCATCGCCTCTGACCGGATTTGCCAGACCCTACCACCAATCTCATTCCTTGCGCCTGCCTTTTCGCCGGAGCCAAGCCGTCGTCGCCCCTACATCTCCCGTCGGCATTGGCCTCGACCCTCTCTGGATCGAACGAGGGCAGCCGCCTGCGTTGACCAGGGGAGCTAGCTCGCCCGTGCGTGGACCCAGCACTAGCAAGGACAAGGGCGTGTCGGCGCCTTTGCTAGGCCAAGTCAGCGCCAGGGCCAGCTCCTCCCACGACGGCCCAACATCGCCTCGCCCGGCCCAGCACCGCCTCGCCCCGCACGTGGGCCGCGCCGCTCCGTCGGCCCAATGGCCACGATGGTGAGCGCAGCCTACCTCCCGCCCTGTGCAACTATTAGCTATCTGTCGCCCATTACCGCTGTTGGGCTATTCCAGATTCGGCCCATAGTCGTTTTTTTTCTTTCATGCGAATTTTCTAATTAACCATAAGATTAGAGAAAAACCCATGTTTTTAAATTGCTAATATCTAATTAACCGTGCATCATATGTAAAAAACTTTATATATGAAACTTGACTAGAATTTCGTGTAGATTCACAATAATCAACTTTCACACATGATAAAAATACTTAAACTTGATGTCTGCATTAATTTGTGTCAATGTCATGTTAAAACGGTTTATTGCATAACTAAATAATTGTAGCTCCGTTTAAAATGTTCCACATATGTAACTTGACTAGAAAAATGTGCAGAATCACATGGTGACTTTTATTTTGCTGTTTAACAACTCTAAAATTGTGTTAAGACAGATCTGGACTAAATTCATAATAAGCATATGGGGTTGTTTTGGAAATGATACATATTGCTTCCGGCCTCATTTAAAATGCCTAGATGTTGTAGGTGTTTGTGCTTCACCGTTTGCCATGTTAAACAATATTTAATGTTGATGAGTACCTAAACGGGAGTGACCTAAATAATTTGAACGTGGAATTTTGTCAATATGCAACTTGTTGCATATTGAGCTTCACTTTAATGTGTAGTAGTTGTTTGATGTAAATTGCCATGCCTTGCGTAATTAAACCAGACATGCATCATATTTGATTGCGCATCATGTCATGCATATGTTGTGGTGTTACCGTGTGTTGATTGTTCTTTCCGATTTGTTCCTTCTCGATAGAGTTCCGAAAGCGTTCGGGGTGTGAGGATTCGTTCGACTACGTTGGCTCGTATTCTTCAAGGACTCGTTCTTCTTCCATGCGGGATCTCAGGCAAGATGTCACATTTCCCTGGATACCACTACTATCATTGCTATGCTAGTTGTCCCGCTTTTATCGTTATGTCTCACTACCTACCACTTGTTTGTCTAGCCTCCCAACATTGCCATGAAAGCCTCCAACCTCTCCACATCCCAGCAAAACATTGTTTGGCTATCTTACCTGTTGCTCAGCCTTTCTTATAGCATTTCTAGTTGTAGGTGTAATTGCTTCCATGTGACAACATGGACATTCTTTTGTTATCACAATATTATTGTTATTTAATTTAATAAACTTATACACTTGGTAAAGGGTGGAAGGCTTGGACTTTTGCTCGGTGTTTTGTTCCACTCTTACCACCCTAGTTACTTGTGAACCAGTGTTATGTTCCATAATTGAGCACTCCTAACATGCTCGGGGTGGTTATGGGGACCCCCTTGATTTTCGTTTTACGGTAAAGCTTGTCTAGCAAGGCCCAACATTCGTACTATTTGCTTAATAACAACTAAAATTTGCATAGGGCATGATCACGTCGTGGATTAATCAACAACCCAGGCCAGTGCTCCACATGAGTGTTGGTCCAAAACAGAGCCACTTGCGAGGCCATCTCGGGGCAACTCGAGGGATTTCTATCAGGTCGCCGTACGTGGTGTTCATCCGGTCGTGTCCAGAGAACGAGATACGAGGCTCTTATCGGGTTCGTCGACACGTCGGGCGGTCTTGCTAGACTTGTTTGACCTTTCTCGAATGTCTTGCGTGAGGAACTCTGATCTTCTTCGAGCTATCTCGAGGTGTAGGAAATTCCTTTGGAATTGCCTAGGATGATCATGAGATCCGTGGTCAAGGTTATTCCCACTGCGTGTGGTTAATTTGTGATGGATGAGTTGGAGCACCCCTACAGGGTTAAATCTTTCGGAAAGCCGTGCCCGCGGTTATGTGGTAAACTTGGATAATTTGTTTAACACCCGGTCATAACAAACTTGAAGTAAACTCAAATAAAATACACCAATTGTGTGCGTAACCGTGATTGTCTCTTCTCCTGAGTCCTTATTCGATAGAGGACATGGTGGGGTTACGTTTGACGTAAGTAGGTGTTCAGGATCAGTTAGTGATCATTACTAGTTCACGTCCGTTATGTGTAGGCCACCATACTTTAATTTCTGCCTTCGTAAGTTAGCCACTCAAATAAATGCTTAGCCGCTTGCTGCAGCCTCACCACTTAACCATACCTCTCCTATTAAGCTTTAATAGTCTTGATACCCTAGGAAATGAGATTGCTGAGTCCCTATGGCTCATAGATTACTAGAACAACAGTTGCAGGTACAGGTAACATGATGATTGAACGTGAGCGCGATGTTTGTTTTTGATTTCGAGTTCTACTTCTTCTTCGTCGTCTAGGATGGGTTCCAGACGGCAGCCTGGGATTGAAAGGATGGATGTCTTTTTGTAGTTTGTTTTCATCTGTAGTCGGCCCCTGCTCTTCTGTATGATGTTTGAACATGTTGTTGTATTGATGTGACTTTGATGTAGCTTGTGGTGAGTGTAAGCCAATTCCATATACTCATCTCTTCTATACATGTACTTGTAATGATATCCATTCTTGCAACACGACGAGATGCACTTCTATCCCTGTTGAGGCCCTCGTGCCAAAATAAGGATAGGAACGCATCTTGGGCGTGACAAGTTGATATGAGAGCCTTTACCGACCTAGGAGCTCACTTGATTGATCGAACTTGGCCGAGTCAAGTCTAGAGAAAAACTATTTTGAGTCTAGTTATATCGGAGAGTAGGTTTATTTTTACTCCTCTTCTATACTCTGGTGAGGTATTCAACTTAGGAGTTTTGTTTCTACTCCTCTTCTCGCTCAAAAAAAATTAGGATCACGCGGGTATTTTGGAGTCTATATGATACCGATGTGACGGAGTTCTGTCTTGGTGCCTCCTATCTGACTTGATTTCTTCCGGGGAGTTGAGCTCCAGGGAATTCTTGGCACATCGTTATCGTTCAGCTTCCTTAGTATCTCAGGATGGAGGGTGTTCAGAATTACTTCAATACTTGTCGTGGTGAGATAAGGTCGGAGTCACCCAGTACTGGGGAGGCGTCTGGGGTACCACCATGGTTAGTATCGTTTGTTGGGGAACGTCTCATGGGAAACAAACATTTTCCTACGTTCACGCAAGACCTATCCATGGTGATGAGCATCTACGAGAGGGAGAGTGGATCTACATACCCTTGTAGATCGCTAAGCGAGAAGCGTTAAGAAACACGGTTGGTGTAGTCGAATGACTTCGCAATCCAAATCGCTGAGCGTCTCGCGATCCAATCACGATCCGTCCCGATCAAGCACCGAACGGATGGCACCTCCGCGTTCAGCACACGTACAGCTTGACGACGATCTCCTCCTTCTTGATCCAGCAAGAGGGAGCGGAGAGGTAGAAGAGTTCTCCGGCAGCGTGACGACGGTCCGGTGATGGTGGTGGAGCTATTCCGGTAGGGCTTCGCCTAAGCACTGCAGAAATCCAATCTAGAGGAGAAACTATGCACTGGAGGAACGGGTAGCATGTGGCTGAAAATCAAGTGCAAAAACCCTAAAACCTCCAGTATATATAGGAGGGAGAGAGGAGGAGGCTTGGCCCTCAAGGGACCAGCCCTTGGTTTGGCCGAATCAAGGAGGAGAGGAGGACTCCTCCTCCAATCCTTGGACCAGCCCTTGGTTTGGCTTGTATTCACTCTCCCACAGCCCATGTAGCCTCTTGGGTCGAAATACCCCTCCCGATGATCTCCCAGGACACTATCGGCACTCCCGGTACACTACCGATGAGCCCGGAACTTTTCCGGTGACCAAATTAGGACTTCCTATATATCAATATTTACCCCCGGACCATTTTGGAGCTCCTCGTGACATCCGGGATATCATCCGGGACTCTGAACAACCTTCGGTCACCACCATACATAACTCTATACTACCGAAACGTCACCAAACTTTAAGTGTGCAGACCCTGCGGGTTCGAGAACTATGTAGACATGACCGAGACACCTCTACGGTCAATAACCAATAGCGGGACCCGGATGTCCATATTGGATCCTACATATTCTACGAAGATCTTTATCGGTCGAACCTCTATGTCAAGGATTTAGTTAATCCCGTACGATGTTCCCTTTGTTCTTCAGTATGTTACTTGCCCGAGATTCGATCGTCGGTATCTCCATACCTAGTTCAACCTCGTTACCAGCAAGTCTCTTTACTTGTTCCATAATACAAGATCCCGTGACTAACACTTAGTCACATTGCTTGAAAGGCTTATTGTGATGTTGTATTACCGAGTGGGCCCTGAGATACCTCTCCGTCACACGGAGTAACAAATCCCAGTCTTGATCCACGCCAACTCAACAGACACCTTCAGAGATACCTGTAGAGCACCTTTATAGTCACCCAGTTACGTTGCGACGTTTGATACACACAAGGCACTCTTCCGGTGTCCGTGAGTTACATGATCTCATGGTCATAGGAACATATACTTGACATGCAGAAAATAGTAGCAATAAAATTACACGATCATATGCTACGTTTGTAGTTTGGGTCTTGTCCATCACATCATTCTCCTAATGATGTGATCCCATTATCAAATGACATCACATGTCAATGGCTAGGAAGCCTTGGCCATCTTTGATCAACGAGCTAGTTCAGAGGCATACTAGGGACAAAATGTTGTCTATTTACCCACACATGTAATGTGTTTCCAATCAATACAATTATAGCATGGATAATAAACGATTATCATGAACAAGGAAATATAATAATAAACACTTTATTTATTGCCTCTAGGGCATACTTCCAACAGTCTCCCACTTGCACTAGAGTCAATAATCTAGTTCACATCATTATGTGATTTACATTGTAATGTATCGAACACCCATGCAGTTCTGGTGTTGATCATGTTTAGCCCTTGGAAGAGGTTTAGTCAATGGGTCTACAACATTCAGATCCGTGTGCACTTTGCAAATATTTATGTCCTTGTCCTCGATGTAATCGTGGATGGAGTTGAAGCGTCGCATTATGTGTCTAGTCCTCTTGTGAAACCTTGGTTCCTTGGCCAGAGCAATAGCATCAGTGTTGTCACAGAATAAATTCATTGGATTTAGTGCACTGGGCACCACTCCAAGATCTGTCATGAACTGCTTCATCCAGACGCCTTCCTTCGCCACCCCCGAGGCTGCGATGTACTCCGCTTCGCACATAGAATCGGCTACCACGCTTTGCTTGGAACTGCACCAGCTTACCGCTCCCTCGTCGAGAATAAATATGTATCGGATATTTCTTAGAGTCATCCGGATCAGTGTCAAAGCTTGCATCGACGTAACCCTTTACGACAAGCTCTTCATCACCTCCATAAACGAGAAACATGTCCTTAGTCCTTTTCAGGTACTTAAGGATATTCTTGACCGCTGCCCAGTGTTCCATTCCAGGATCGCTTTGAAACCTTCCGACCATACTTATGGCAAGGCTGACATCCGGTCTTGTGCACAGCATTGCATACATGATAGATCCTATGGCTGAAGCATAGGGGATGACACTCATCTTTTCTCTATCTTCTGCAGTCACTGGGCATTGAGTCTTACTCAACTTCACACTTAGTAACACAGGTAAGAACCCCTTCTTGGACTGATCCATTTTGAACTTCTTCAAAACTTTATCAAGGTATGCGCTCTGTGAAAGTGCTATTAAGCGTCTCGATCTATCTCTATAGATCTTAATGCCTAATATGAAAGCAGCTTCTCCTAGGTCCTTCATTGAAAAACTCTTGTTCAAATATTCCTTCACGCTTTCCAGCATTTCTATATTGTTTCCAATCAACAATATGTCATCCACATATAATATTAGAAATGGTATAGAGCTCCCACTCACTTTCTTGTAGATACAAGCTTCTCCATAAACTTGTATAAACTCAAACGCTTTGATCACCTCATCAAAGTGCTTATTCCAACTCCGAGATGCTTGCACCATCCCATAATGGATCGCTGGAGTTTGCAAACTTTGTCAGCATTCTCTGGATTGACAAAACCTTCTGGTTGCATCATATACAACTCTTCCTCAAGGAAACCGTTGAGGAACGCTGTTTTGACATCCATCTGCCAAATTTCATAGTCAAAATAAGCAGCTATTGCCAACATGATTCTGACAGACTTCAGCATCGCTACGGGTGAGAAGGTCTCATCATAGTCAACTCCTTGAACTTGTGAAAAACCCTTTGCCACAAATCGAGCTTTATAGACAGTGACATTACCGTCTGCGTTTGTCTTCTTCTTAAAGATCCAGTTGTTCTGAATGTCCTTTCGCCCTTCAGGTAATACTTCCAAAGTACATACTTTTTTTTCATACATGGATCCCATCTCGGATTTCATGGCCTCTAACCATTTCTCAGAATCCGGGCCCATCACCGCTCCTTCATAGCTCGTAGGTTCATTGTTGTCCAACAACATGACCTCCAAGACAGGGTTGCCGTACCACTCAGGACTAGTATGCGCCCTTGTCGACCTACGAGGTTCAATAGCATCTTGGTCCGAAGCTTCATGATCATCATCATTAACTTCCTCTTCAACCGTCGTAGGTTCCACAAAAACATCTTTTTGTGCTGCGCTACTTTTTGGTTGAAGTAAAGGTTCAATAACCTCATCAAGCTCTATTTTCCTCCCACTCAATTCTTTCGAGAGAAACTCTTTCTCAAGAAATGTTCCGTTCTTAGCAACAAACACTTTGCCTTCGGATCTGAGATAGAAGGTATACCCGACTGTCTCTTTCGGGTAACCTATGAAGACGCATTTCTCCGCTTTGGGTTCCAGCTTTTCAGGCTGAAGCTTTTTGACATAAGCATCACATCCCCAAACTTTAAGAAACGACAACTTTGGCCTTTTGCCAAACCATAGTTCATATGGCGTCGTCTCAGCGGATTTTGATGGTGCCCTATTTAAAGTGAATGTAGTTGTCTCTAATGCATAACCCCAAAACGATAGTGGCAAATCAGCAAGAGACATCATAGAACGCACCATACCTAATAAGGTTCTATTATGACATTCGTACACACCATTACGCTGTGGTGTTCCGGGCGATGTCAACTGTAAAACAATTCCACACTGTCTTAAGTGACTACCAAACTCATAACTCAGATATTCACCTCGTCGATCAGATCGCAGGAATTTAATCTTCTTGTTACGATGATTCTCAACTTCACTATGAAATTGCTTGAACTTTTCAAACGTTTCAGACTTGTGTTTCATTAATTAAATATACCCATATCTACTTAAGTCATCAGTGAAGGTGAGAAAATAACGATATCCACCGCGTGATGTAACATTCATTGGACCGCACACATCAGTATGTATCATTTCCAATAAGTCACTTGCCCGTTCCATTGTTCCAGAGAATGGTGTTTTAGTCATCTTGCCCATGAGGCATGGTTCACATGTGTCAAGTGATTCAAAATCAAGTGACTCCAAAAGTCCATCAGCATGGAGCTTCCTCATGCGTTTTACACCAATATGACCTAAACGGCAGTGCCACAAGAAAGTGGTACTATCATTATGAACTCTACATCTTTTGGCATCAATGTTATGAACATGTGTGTCATCACTATCAAGATTCAATATGAATAAACCCCTCACATTGGGTGCATGACCATAAAAGATATTACTCATATAAATAGAACAACCTTTATTCTCTGATTTAAATGAGTAACCATCTCGCAATAAACAAGATCCAGATATAATGTTCATGCTTAACGCAGGCACTAAATAACAATTATTTAGGTTCATCACTAATCCCGATGGTAATCGAAGAGAGAGCGTGCCAACGGCGATCACATCAACCTTGGAACCATTTCCCACGCGCATCGTCACTTCATCCTTTGCCAGCCTTCGTCTATTCCGTAGTTCCTGTTTTGAGTTGCAAATGTGAGCAACCGAACCGGTATCAAATACCCAGGCACTACAATGAGAGGTAGTAAGGTACACATCAATAACATGTATATCATATATACATTGTTTGTCGTTGGCCACCTTCTTGTCAGCCAGGTACTTAGGGCAGTTCCGCTTCCAGTGACCAGTTCCCTTGCAATGAAAACACTCAGTTTCTGGATTTGGTCCATGCTTGGGCTTCTTTACAGGAGTAACAACTGATTTGCCATCCTTCTTGGTTTTACCCTTCTTGCCCTTGCCCTTGCCATTGTTCTTCAAACTAGTGGTTTTATTGACCATCAACAGTTGATGTTCTTTCTGGATTTCAGACTTAGCGACTTTTAGCATCGCAAACAGCTCGGCGACTGACTTGTTCATCCCATGCATGTTATAGTTCATCACAAAGCTCTTGTAACTAGGTGGCAGTGATTGAAGAACTCTGTCAGTGATCGCCTCTGGCGGAAGGGCAATTCCCAACTCCGCTAGACGAGTCAAATACCCAGACATTCTGAGTATATGTTCACTGATAGACCCGTTCTCCTCCATCTTGCAAGCATAGAACTTATCGGAGGTCTCATACCTCTCAATTCGGGCATTCTTCTGAAATATAAACTTCAACTCCTGGAATATCTCATATGCTCCATGACGTTCAAAACGTCTTTGAAGTCCCAGTTCTAAGCCATACAATATTGCACACTGAACTATTGAGTAATCTCCAGAACGTGCCTCTCAAGCGTTCATAACGTCTTCAGAAGACATGTCTTCTGGTTGGTCACCAAGCGGTGCATCAAGGACATATGATTTGTGGGAAGCAGTGAGGATAATCCTCAGATTACGGGCCCAGTCAACAAAGTTACTTCCATCATCTTTCAACTTAGCTTTCTCTAGGAACACATTAAAATTCAAGGGTGCTACTACGTGAGCCATTGATCTACAACATAAATATGCAAAGGTTACTTAGACTATTGTTCAAGATAATGAGTTTAGTTAATCAAATTACTAAAGCTCCCACTCAAATTGACATCCCTCAGGTCATCTGAGTGTCACATGATCCAAATTCACCAACTCAAGTCTGATCATCACGTGAGTTGAGGTGGTTTCAATGGTGAACATCATCATGTTGATCATATCTACTATATGATGGTCGACCTTTTGGTCTCTTGTGTTCCGAGGCCATGTATGTAAATGCTAGGCTCTTCAAGTTTAACACGAGTGTTCTGCATGTGCAACACTGGCTTGCACTCGTTGTATGTGAACGTAGAGTTTATCACACCCGATCATCACGTGGTGTCTCGACACGAGGAACTTTCGCAACGGTGCACACTCGGGGAGAACATGATTCATCTTGAAATTTAAGTGAGGGATCGCCTTATAATGCTACCATCGTCCTAATCAAAACAAGGTGCATAAAAGGATTAACATCACATGCAAATCATAAGTGACATGATATGGCCATGAACTTGTGCTTTTGATCTCCATCTTGAAAGCACCGGCATGATCTCCATCGTCACCGGCATGACACCATGATCTCCGTCAACGTGCCACCATCGGGGTTGTCGCCCCCGTCATGCTTGTACTACTATTGCTACCGTTTAGCGATAAAGTAAAGCATTACATAGCGCTTAATGATTGACACATAGGTCATACAATAATTAAAGACAACCCTATGGCTCCTGCCGGTTGGCGTACTCATCGACATGCAAGTCGTGATATTCTATACAACACATGATCATCTCATACATCACATATATCATATCATGTAATTGGCCATATCACATCACAACATACCCTGCAAAAACAAGTTAAACGTCCTCTAATTGTTGTTGCATGTTTTACGTGGCTGCTACGGGTATCTAGCAACAACAATACTCACCTACGCATAAACCACAACAATTATACATTAGTTGCTTTGGACCGCCTTTGTCGAATCTGATCCAACTAAAGTAGGAGAAACTGCCACCCGTCAGTCATCTTTTGCAACAAGTTGCAGTTGAGGGAACCGGTCTCTCGTAAGCATACGAGTAATGTTGGTCCGGGCCGCTTCATCCCACAATACTGCTGAACCAAAACATGACCAAGGGAGGAAGCAATCTAAGAATCAACGCCCACAAACTCTTTGTGTTCTACTCGAGATCTCATCTACACATAGAGCTAGATCATGATGCCACTGTTGGGGAACGTCCCATGGGAAACAAAAAATTTCCTACGTTCACGCAAGACCTATCC
Organism: Hordeum marinum; assembly: GCA_022496015.1. NCBI lineage: Eukaryota > Viridiplantae > Streptophyta > Magnoliopsida > Poales > Poaceae > Hordeum > Hordeum marinum. The sequence continues at coordinate 423,802,868 of CM039674.1, read as the reverse complement.
ATGGTGATGAGCATCTACGAGAGGGAGAGTGGATCTACATACCCTTGTAGATCGCTAAGTGGGAATCATTACGAAACGCGGTTGGTGTAGTCGAACGTCTTCGCGATCCAATCATGATCTGTCTCGATCAAGCACCGAACGGACGGCACCTCCGTGTTCAGCACACGTACAACTTGATGACGATCTCCGCCTTCTTGATCCAGCAAGAGGGAGCAGAGAGGTAGAAGAGTTCTCCGGCAGCATGACGGTGCTCCGGCGATGGTGGTGGAGCTATTCCGGCAGGGCTTCGCCTAAGCACTGCAGAAATCCGATTTAGAGGAGAAACTATGCACTGGAGGAACGGGTAGCACATGGCTGAAAATCAAGTGCAAAACACCTAAAACCTCCATTATATATAGGAGGGAGAGAGGAGGAGGATAGTCTCTCAAGGGACCAGCCCTTGGTTCGGCCGAATCAAGGAGGAGAGGAGGACTCCTCCTCCAATCCTTGTAGGACTAGGATTCCTCCCTATTTTGCCTTTTTCCACCTTATCTCTTTGGGTTTTCTCTCCTAGCCGCATGGGACTTGTGTGGGACATCCACCAGACCAAAAAGGACTGGTATTCACTCTTGAACAGCCCATGTAGCCTCTTGGGTCGAAATACCCCTCCCGATGGTCTCCTAGTACACTACCGGCACTCCCGGTACACTACCGATGAGCCCGAAACTTTTCCGGTGACCAAAAAAGGACTTCCTATATATCAATCTTTACCTCCGGACCATTCCATAGCTTCTCGTGATGTCCAGGATCTCATCCGGGACTCCGAAAAATCTTCGGTCACCACCATACATAACTCTATACTACCGAAATATCACCAAACCTTAAGTGTGCAGACCCTGCGGGTTCGAGAACTATGTAGACATGACCGAGACACCTCTACGGTCAATAACCAATAGTGGGACTTGGATGTCCATATTGGTTCCTACATATTCTACGAAGGTCTTTATCGGTCGAACCTCTATGTCAAGGATTCAGTTAATCCCGTATGATGTTTCCTTTGTTCTTCGGTATGTTACTTGCCCGAGATTTAATCGTCGGTATCTCCATACCTAGTTCAACCTCGTTACCGGCAAGTCTCTTTACTCGTTCTGTAATACAAGATCCCGTGACTAACACTTAGTCACATTGCTTGCAAGGCTTATTGTGATGTTGTATTACTGAGTGGGCCCTCAGATACCTCTCCATCACACGGAGTAACAAATCCCAGTCTTGATCCATGCCAACTCAACAGACACCTTTGGAGATACCTGTAGGGCACCTTTATAGTCACCTAGTTACGTTGCGACATTTGATACACACAAGGCACTCTGTCGGTGTCCGTGAGTTACATGATCTCATGGTCATAGGAACATATACTTGACATGCAGAAAACAGTAGCAATAAACTTACATGATCATATGCTACGTTTGTAGTTTGGGTCTTGTCCATCACATCATTCTCCTAATGATGTGATCCCATTATCAAATGACATCACATTTCAATGGCTGGGAAACCTTGACCATCTTTGATCAACGAGCTAGTTCACTAGAGGCATAGTAGGGACAAAGTGTTGTCTATTTACCCACACATGTAATGTGTTTCCAATCAATACAATTATAGCATGGATAATAAACAATTATCATGAACAAGGAAATATAATAATGAACACTTTATTTATTGCCTCTAGGGCATATTTCCAACATCGTTGTGCTTTCGAGGATCCGAGTTCGATGGACTTGCGAAGCCTCTGGTTATGTGTTGAAGGATGGATACAGTTGGGGTGTAGGTTTGTTAGTTGTGTGAGATATTTCCTCCTTGTATCCCCAACACCGGATTGCATAACCAAGAAAGTTTTCGGAAGTTCTTAGGTGGGAATACAAGTAGTTGGTTATCTTTTAACAGATCATGATGTGAGGTTAGGGCTCGACATCTAGTGGATTCGTTTGTTCATGGTCTTTCTTATAGAGGACAGTCTCGATTTATGCTTTGTCAAGCCTTGTAGTTCGCTACGCCTAGGGAGCATATTCGAGCATCATTTCAATATGACAATCCAATGTACGATCGAGCCCGTGCGAACCTTACCAGGAAAATATCGAGCGGAATCTCTGTTATGCATTTCTTCTGGCTTGTTTCATAAGCCTCATCCTTTGTTTTGTTTTGTATATGGTAATTCGAGTTGCTTCAATGTCAAGTGCTGATTTCATATCTTTCCGAAGTAGTGCTCTCATATTTCTGTAGGAATGCTAATTCTTTTCATCAATCAAGTTATCATATCAATTCTTTTCCTACCGGTGTGCTTCTCTTCAAGATAATTCTATCCTCTTCAATATTTGCAAGGTCAATCCTCATGTTTCTTTCCGGAGTTCGTCTCATCTGTCTCAAGTTGTCTTTGTTTTTTCCCACCCTCCCGCCCTTTTTCTTCTATGATTAAAATCTCATCTAGGTGCCTTTGTCTTCATTGATGCTTCCATTGTCTTTTCTTCTGTATTGTATCCGGTGATTCCTTGTGGAGATTCTCAGGAGTTTCAATTTCAAGATCTATCCTCATATCCCTTGTTCTCGTTGTTATTCTTCTTTAGTGGATTCAATTCTAGTTCTTGGTGTTCATCATATCATTTTCATTCTCTAATTTCTCTCCCATGTTGGAATTCTTATCTATGCCTCTCTTGTTTATGCGCCTCTGCTTTTCTACCCGGAGTTTTGAAGATATCTAAGAAGATTCATGTTTCCATTCAAAAATCTTTTCGGTTATTTTAGGGTTCTCACCTCATCAAGTTTTCTTTTGTACTGATGCAATCTCTCTTTCTAAGCAATTGTTTCAACGATGGTTTCTTTTGAGTCGGCCCATAACCCACAGGTGTTTTCCCCAGAATCTTACATGGCTCTTCTAATCTTTCTGGAGATGCTCTCAAGTTCTTTTAAATATGACATAAGAATGATTTCATCAGTCATATGCCTTCTCAAAGATCGCTTCTAAATCATTTTCATTGTTGGCTCAACCTTTCCTTATTCATTATTCCAGAGTACCTCAGTAATTCTTGGTGTTGTTTCTCGTCATCATTCTTAGCATTGAAGACCGAAGGAGAGTTTCTCTTAAATCGCTGTTCGTTCTTCCAAAGATTCATGGTTTCAGGTTGTTGCTATCATCTCAAATTGTTTTGATCATGAGTTATTCCTCCCATATCTATCCGGTGCATTTCATAATTGTTTTCATTTCTCAATCCTCCGAAGGCCATTGTTTCAGAAGATTTCTTTGTTCTCAGTTTTTAGCTTTCATTCTCAAATTCTTCTCAATTGTTGTTCCTTCGTTTGTATCTCAATTATTCCAGTGCCTTGTGAAGTTTTCCATTAGGTGGATCTTGATCTCTTCATTCTCATGTGTCCTCTTTAGTTTCTAATTCTTTCTGGTGTATCGTTCAAGACCTCTTCAAGTTTGTGCTCTATTTATCTTTCCTATCTTTTCCAAAAGGATAAGTGGTATGCAAAATCCGTCGTTTGTCATCAATTTAAATTGATGAAGGATAGGCATATCATAATTCTTATTCTTGTTTCATCAAGGTGGTTTCAGTCCTTCTTCCGGAGTGTTCATGGCATCGAATTCTTGGTTATAGTTGTTCATCTTTTCTTCTGGAGTTCCTAGTTTTTCTCAAATATCTTGTCCCGAAGCATCATCTAAATCATTGGAAGGCCTCAATCTTGTTCTTTTTGCATCCTTCAATTCTTTCTATCATCCTTTCGTTTCAGAGTTCTTCCGGAGGTTCTTCACGGTGGTTCATCAAGATTTCTTTCATTTTCAAGTGTTCTTCAAGATTCTTGTTGGAGGTGCTTAAGTGTTCTTTATCTTGGATTTCTAAGTTCAATTCCTTCTCCATTGTCTTTTGAGGTGGTGTTATTAAATTCTTGATTATGAGGAGTCTCGAAGGAAATATTGTCAAGAATAAGATAAGTCAACCCATCATTCCTTTCTTGGAGCTCTCTTGGGTTGGATATCACCTAAAGCATTTCCTAAGGATTGTTGCTATCATGGTGTTATAAATGATTCAAGTGTCTCCTCCACCTCTTGGTGAAAGAAGCTTTGCATATCTTGCTGCTCTCAACCAATCAATTGTTTCTGTTGTGGTAGATTGTCACCTCATAATTTTGAGATGTTTTCCATAAGTCCACAACAAGCTTGTTCTTTTCGTTGTTGGTGTTCCAACAACTCCATTCAATCTCTTCTTCCTAAATATGCTTTCAAATCCATTTGTAGTAGGATTTTTCATTGTCTTCTCCGTTCTTTTCTTCCAATGATCTAGTTTCTATTATTTTCTTCCGGAGGCGTTGTGATGTTGCTCTCTTCAATCCATCATCTTGTTTATCAAGATCATTTCTTGCTTATTCTTTACCAGAGTGCTGTGAAATCTTTTCATGATCCTTCTGTCTTATGAAGTTTTGATTCTAATCCAACTGAAGTTTGGTGTCTCTCTTTCAATTTCTCTCAATCATATCAAATTTTTCCTCTCTATCCTATCGAAGTGCTGCCGAAATTTCTTGTAAATTCTTGCTTGTTCCTCATGTCATTCTTCTTCTCGTTCCAAACTTCAATGATCATTGGTTTCACACGTTTGTCAAAGAAGCAACTAAGTTTTACCTTTTGCTGTTTCTCTTCCCCTTCTCGTTCTAGATCTCGGGACAAGATCCTCGTGTAGTGGAGGAGAGTCGTAATAGCCCGGGACCGACGCTCCAGAAGATTCCCCTTTTATTTACATTATCGTCTGTGTTTCGTTTGGGTGTTGCATTCATCATCGCATCATTCGCATCATCTGCATGGCATCGCCACTCGTTTTCGAAAACTTGCATCCGTTCGTTATTGTCGGTTCTCTCCGTTCTTGCCGTTGCCTGTTTCGAGACCAACCACACACGCACGCGCCCACGACATCGTTTAAAAACCGTTTTTAAAGCACGTGAAAAATATTCTCGGATCGGGTCGAAAATTGGCGTGCGGTCTTGTTTTATTGTAGGTAGGCCACCTACCAAATTTCATCGCATTCTCAGTTCGTTTGATAGCCCATCGGTCAACCGTAGCAATGCAGTCATCGGTTATTCGTCGGACGTTTTTTGGTGTTTTAAAACCTCGTGTCGCAGGCCACAAACCTCCCTCTCATCTCGGACCAAAGCCTACTACATAGCCACTAGCCCAACTTAGCCCCCCTCCGTTCGTGGTCATCGAATCGCGATCGGACGGATGAGATCCAACCCATCCTAGTCCATACCCTATATAACCCCATGAAGAGAGCCCCCTCACTCTCTAGGGTTACCCCATGTAAATTGCAGCCACCCCCCTAGAAAACCCCTCCTTCTATCCCCTCATCCCTCCAATCCCGAAATCCACTCCTCCACCTCCATTTTCAGCCCTCAGATCCGCAATTAGTGGTCCAATTCATCTGAATCCCCACCTATCGAACATGTCTGGCCGACCGCAGAGCCCCTACAGCCGCCCGAGCATCCCCGTGCCCGAACCTACCGTGCGTGCAGCCGATCGAGGGGAGGAGCCCCTCGATCCCGAGCCACCGGAGGACCTCGCCGTCTCCGGCCACCGCCACCCCTAGCCAGAGTAGCTCCGCCGGACCTCCTCCCTCTCTTCCTTCTCTCTTCCCTCTCCTTCTTCCTCCTCTCTCCATCTTCCCTTACTCCCGTCGGTCTCTCTCTCTCCTACAGGCCGAAGCCTCCATGGCGCCAGGAGCTCGCAGCCACCGTTTGTCATTGCCTCCGACGGATCTGCCGGACCCTGCCGCCCGTCTCATTCCTTGCGCCTGCCTTTTCATTGGAGCCAAGTCGTTGTTGCCCCTGCATCTCTCGTCGGTGTTGGCCTCGACCCTCTCTGGATCGAACGAGGGTAGCCGCCCGCATTGACCAAGGGAGCCAACTCGCTCGTGCGTGTCCCCAGTGCTAACAAGGACGAGGGCGTGCCGCCGCCTTCGCTAGGCCAAGTCAGCGCCAGGGCCAGCTCCTCCTGAGACGGCCCAACATTGCCTCGCCCGGCCCAGCACCGCCTCGCCCCGCGCGTGGGCCGCGCCGCTCCGCCGGCCCAATGGCCACGATGGTGAGCGCAGCCTATCACCCGCCCTGTGCAACTATTAGCTATGTGTCGCCCATTGCTGCTGTTGGGCTACTCCATATTCGGCCCATAGTCGTTTTTTTTTCTTTCATGCGAATTTTCTAATTAACCGGTAAATTAATATTACAGAAAAAAAAACCCTGTTTTTAAATTGTTGATATCTAATTAACTGTGCATCATATGTAAAAAACTTTATATATGAAACTTGACTAGAATTTCGTGTGGATTCACAATAACCAACTTTCACACATGATCAAAAATACTTAAACTTGCTGTTTGCATTAATTTGCGTCAATGTCATGTTAAAAACGGTTTATTGCATAACTAAATAACCGTAGCTCCGTTTAAAATGTTCTACATATGTAACTTGACTGGAAAAATGTGTAAAATCACATGGTGACTTTTATTTTTCTGTTTAACAACTCTAAAATTGTGTTAGGACAGATCTGGCCTAAGTTCATAATAAGCATATGTGGTTGTTCCGGAAATGATATATATTGCTTCCGTCTTTGTTTGAAATGCCTAGATGTTGTAGTTGTTTGTGCTTAACCATTTGCCATGTTAAACAACATTAAATGTTGATGAGTACCTAAACGGGAGTGAACTAAATAATTTGAATGTGGAGTTTCGTCAATATGCAACTTGCTGCATATTGAGCTTCACATTAATGTGTAGTAGTTGTTTGATGTGAATTTTCATGCCTTGCATAATTAAACCGGACATGCGTCATATTTGATTACGCATCATGTCATGCATATGTTGTGGTGTTACCGTGTGTTGATTGTTGTTTCCGGTTTGTTCCTTCTCGATAGAGTTCCGAAAGCGTTCGGAGTGTGAGGATTCGTTTGACTACGTTGGCTCCTCTTCTTCATGGACTCGTTCTTCTCCCATCTGGGATCTCAGGCAATATGACACATTTCCCTGGATACCATTACTATCATTGCTATGCTAGTTGTCCCGCTTTTATCATTATGTCTCGCTACCTACCACTTTTTTGTCAAGCCTACCAACATTGCCATGAAAGCCTCTAACCTCTCCACATCCCAGCAAAACATTGTTTGGCTATGTTACCGCTTGCTCAGCCTTTCTTATAGCGTTTCGAGCTGCAGATGCAATTGCTTCCATGTGACAACATGGACATTGTTTTGTTATCACAATATTATTGCTATTTAATTTAATGCACTTATACAATTGGCAAAGGGTGGAAGGCTTGGCCTTTTGCTCTGTGTTTTGTTCCACTCTTGCCTCCCTAGTTACTTGTGAACCGGTGTTATGTTCCATAAATGAGCGCTCCTAACATGCTCGGGGTTGTTATGGGGAACCCCTTGATTTTCGTTTTAGGATAAAGCTTGTCTAGCAAGGCCCAACATTGGTACTATTTGCTTAATAACAACTAAAATTTGCATAGGGCACGATCACCCCGTGGATTAATCAACAACCCGAGCTAGTGTTCCTCATGAGTGTTGGTCCAAAACAGAGCCACTTGCGGGGCCACCTCAGGGCAACTTGAGGGATTTCTATCAGGTCGCCGTACGTAGTGTTCATCTGGTCGTGTCCTGAGGACGAGATACGCGGCTCTTATCGGGTTCGTCAACATGTCGGGCGGTCTTGCTGGACTTGTTTTACCTTTCTCGAATGTCTTGCGTGAGGAACTCTGATCTTCTTCGGGCTATCTCAAGGTGTCGGAATTCCTTTGGAATTGCCTAGGATGATCACGAGATCCATGGTCGAGGTTATTCCCGCTGCGTGTGGTTAATTTGTGATGGATGAGTCGGAGCATCCCTGCAGGGTTAAATCTTTCGGAAAGCGATGTCCGCGGTTATGTGGCAAACTTGGATACTTTGTTTAACACCCGGTCATAGCAAACTTGAAGTAAACTCAAATAAAATACACCAACTGTGTGTGTAACCATGACTGTCTCTTCTCATGAGTCCTTATCCGAGAGAGGACACGGTGGGGTTATGTTTGACGTGAGTAGGTGTTCAGGATCAGTTAGTGATCATTACTAGTTGACGTCCGTTATGCGTAGGCCACCATACTTTAATTTCCGCCTTCGTAAGTTAGCCACTCAAATAAATGCTTAGCCGCTTGCTGCAGCCTCACCACTTAACCATACCTCTCCTATTAAGCTTTAATAGTCTTTATACCCTTAGAAATGAGATTGTTGAGTCTGTGTGGCTCACAGATTACTACAACAATAGTTGCAGGTACAGGTAACGCGATGATTGAACGTGAGCGTGATGTTTGTTTTTGATTTGGAGTTCTGCTTCTTCGTCGTCGATCTAGGATGGGTTCCAGGCGACAGCTTGGGATAGCAAGGATGGATGTCTTTTTGTCGTTTGTTTTCGTCCGTAGTCGGACCCTGCTCTTCTGTATGATGTTTGAACATGTTGTTGTATTGATGTGACTCTGATGTAGCTTGTGGCGAGTGTAAGCCAATTCCATATACTCATCTCTTAATACATGTACTTGTAATGATGTCCATTGTTGCAACATGACGAGATGCGCTTCTATCCCTGTCGAGGCCCTCATGCCGAAATAAGGATAGGATCGCATCTTGGGCATGACACCTACGCATAACATCTTCCAATGTCAAAACGGTTCCATTAACAATAGTAGGAGGTGATCCTACAATATTTTCAATAGCATTAAGAGCATCCAGAGTGTGACTCGCTAAGAAATTACCACTGGAAATGGTGCTAAGATCAAATCTACACCAAGTGGTCACACCCACATAAAAGTTACGAATCAAAACATGGGTAGATAGCCTATGAGTTGACCTATTTTGAGCATTGCAAATCCTATACCACGCATCTTTTAAATTTTCCCCTCCCCTTTCGTTGAAATTAAGCACTTCATTCTCGAGGGTATATCTAAAAATAGAGGAACTAGTCATAATGACAAACAAACAAGTTAACTAGCAAGCAAACGAGTAAACTAGATAACTAAGCAAACAAGCAAATGGAAATATTTTTGTATTTTTGATTTTTATATAAAGTGAAATATAACAGCAAAATAAAAATAAAAAATATAACAACAAATAAAATGTATAAAAAGTGAATGATAATTTGTGCGAAGGTACTTTATAAGAATTTGGAGATACCCCCCGACAACGGCACCAACAATTTTCCCTGCTACTTGTAAACTACGCTGGTATTCTCCTCGAAGAGGAGAGGAGATGAAACACAATAGATATAAGTATTTCCCTTATTTAGAACCAAGGTTATCGAACCAATAAGAGGACCACGCAAATTCTCGTCTCCGGCACCTACACACAAAAGAGCACGCACTTGCACCCAACGCGGGCAAGAGGGTTGTGAATCCCCTTGAACTCGTTACTTGCAAACGATAAGTAGTGATAGATAGATACAATAAATATAAAATAAAATAACAGTAAATAAATGGCAGCAATATTTTTGGTGTTTTTGTAATAATATATTTTGTGAAGACACGGGGCCATAGTTTTGGTTAGAGGCTTCTCTCTCTAAGAAAGCATAGGGTGGGTAAACAAAGTACTATTGGGCAATTGATTGAAAAGTGCATAGTTATGCAGTAGTTATTCACGATAATGATCATGTATATAGGCATCATGTCCATAAACTAGTAGACTGACTCCTGCCTGCATGTACCACTATTACTCCACCCATAGACCGCTATCCAGCCTGCATCTAGAGTATTAAGTAAAAACAAAGTAATGCTTGGAGCAAGATAACATGATGTAGAAGAAATAAATCAAATCAGTATGAATAAACTCCATTGTTTTCCCCTTAATGGCAGTAATACAATACATGTCATGTCCCCTTCTGTGACGAGGATTGAGCACCGCAAGATTAAACCCATCACAACGCACCAGTCTCACTGAAGATAAACCAATCTAGTTGGCCAAACCAAACCAATAGATCAGAGAGAAATACGAAGCTATAACAATCATGCATATAAGAATTCAATAAGAAATCAATATACTCCCATGAATAATATGAACATAAACCCACACTTCATCAGATCCCAACAAACACACCACAAATAAGGATTATATCGGATAGATCACCGCGGGGATCGTGGTGAACTTTGTATTGAAGATCATATATATAGAGAGAGCCATCTAGTACTAGCTATGGACCCGTAGGTTTGTGGTAAACTACTCACACATCATCATGGAGGTAGCAAGGTCAATGTAGAGGCCCGTGATCGATCCCCCCTCTGACAGAGCACTGAAACAGGGCTCCAGATAGCCTCCCATCGGAACAGAGAGTTGCGCCAGCAGAAAAGGTATTTTGGTTGGCTTTCAGGTGTTTTCCCGATTTTAGAGAATATATAGAGTTAGAATTAGACGAAGAGGCTGCGGGAGGTGGTCCCAAGCCATCAGGACACGACCATCCCCCTGGGCGCGCCCTGTTGGATTGGCGCCACCCCGTGTGGCCTCCGGTATATCTCTGAAGCTTTCAAGTCTTATTTTTGTCTAGAAAAAATCATGGAAAAGTTTTTGAGCATTTGGACTTCGTTTGGTAAAGTATTCCTGGAAGGCCAAAAACAAGCAGAAAATAGCAACTGGCACTAGGCACTAGGTTAATGGGTTAATTCACAAAAATGATATAAAATAGCATATAAATGCATATAAAGTACCCAAGAATGATAATATAGTATCATGTAACAATAAAAAAATATAGATAAATTGAAGACGTATTAATATAGGAGAGGAATACGGGACCGGGAAGGTGCACGAGGGGCCCACAAGGCACCAGGGTGCGCCCGGGGGTAGCACGCCCCCTTTCTTGTGGCTTCCTCGTGGACCTTATCTTTGGTTTCTTATTTTCCTAATTTTTAATATGATTTTGTTAATTATGATTTTCCTTATCTTTGGCTCCCTCGTGGAACTTATCTTTGGTTTCTTATCTTTGGTTTCTTGTGGCTTCCTTGTGGACCTTATCTTTGGTTTCTTGTGGCCGAACATTTGGACTGTTGCAACAGATACGAACGATTTGGATGCCGTTCGTTCTAGATCGTACGACCACCGCGCCGTAAATCGAGAGCTCACTAATATTACAATTTGTTTGCTGCCTCCTAGTGAAAGATAACATTTTGATGGTCTCCCCGCTCATGCCGCAACTGCTCCATGGCGCCGTCATCCATCTCCCGCTCTCCGCGTGCCCCATCTCCAGTCATGTTGTGTGCGCCACCGCGCTCGTCGCGCCGCCACGTGCAGTGGCGAGGACAACCCCGCATTGTCGCTGCTCGATGCACCTATCTTCGACGATGAAGACACCGACAACACCAACATGCACTGTCCTCGGCTTCTCCGGCGAGTCTTGCCACCATAGGCGAGCAGCACCAACAACATCACCGCTCGAACCTCCCTGATGCATATGCTCCTCCCTTCTCCTTTTTTCTAAATCCCCCTCTCTCTCAGGTATGTGGCCGTCGCTCGATCTACATCGCCATCTCCGACCTCCCATACCTCGTCCATGTACGGATGCGGCCATTTCCCAACGCTCTACACCCTCGAGCCACCGGATTCGCGCCCACCAGTCTCCCCAAGTCCTGCGGCGCCGTCGCCGTGACCATGAAGCTGGCGGAGGCCTACGGCTTCTGCTGGGGCATCAAGTGCACCGTGCAGATCCCCTATGAGGCGCGCAAGATGTTTCCCAAGAAGCGCATCTGGATCACCAACGAGATCATCCACAGCCCCAAGGTTAACAAGGTCTACTACTCTCCCGACCGATTTCGTGTTGTTTGACATGGTCATGCGCCGCTCCTAGATACATGTTCTTGTTCATGGATGACTTTTGGGAGAATCAGATCTTATTGTGTATGAGGGGATTAATCACCCGCTATCTAATTAGTCAGACACATGTTAGTGACAAAAGTGTTCATACTGAACAATCGACACTAGGTTCATTTCCTTTGTGCTGTAGCTACTCAGTAACTTAGACAGACATGGCATAGAGTGAACACTTGTAGGCATAGAGTGAACACTTGTATGAACAGATCAAGAGAAAGGAAAAATAACTTCATGCCTACAAGTGTTCACTCTATGCCATGTCTGTCTAATGGTTGTGGATTTTACAAATTTAAATGCATGTTTCTTCATCTTATTGTTCATGCCAAAATTGGATGACATGGGTGTCGAAGATACTCCTATTAACTCTTTTTCTTTTCAAATGCGTGTATAGCCGGGGAAAAGTGAAGGTGGAGATGATAACTTGTACACACCATTGACCTGATAATCCACGTATTAAGAACATGGTACTTCTACCTGAATAGCATGGCCCGCGGGTCTCACCTCGACGAAAACACATGCTTGTGGGCCACGAAAAATGGGCCATGAACCTGGTGAGGGGGCAGGGTGGGGTTATTGAAACAACCTCAATAATTCATATGTAAATAACATGGTAGTATATCCACAATGGATCTTATAAGTTACTTAACCGAAGCGTGATAATTTTTTGACCAGGGAAAAAAATTGTTGACCCCTCCCCCGGTAACAAATATGTACCAACATGGTCATATACGCAGCAGAGATGATAACTTACTTAGCCCAGATGTGATAACTATTTTTGAACCGGGGAAATTTGTTGGAAAATACCCTCGATACATGTGCTAAAATAAAGGAGAATGGTACGTGAAATGAGCCCAAAAGAAAGAACAAATGCATGCATAGTGAAGGAGTCATTCATTCAGATCTATCTCCGTATACCAAACAATCGGTAGTTAGCATAGTTCGAGGGAGGGGTTGTTGAAAGCATACCCCTGATAAATTATGTGTGAAGAGCATGGTAATTCACGCATCACACAACTGATCATAACTTACGCACAAACACTATGATAAATTTGACGGGGTGAGGGTTGTTGTAATACATCTCGAATAATTTATGTATAAATAGCATGGTAATTTACGCACCACAGACCTAATAACTTATGTGCAACGCATCGATAACTTTTGACTCAGGAAAATAAAGTTGAAGAAACATGCCCTCGGTATTTTTGTGTGAATTCGATGGTAATTTACACATTACATACTTGATAACTTACATACACACACGATGATAACTTTGACCCGGTAGCTCATGTGTAAATAACACGGTAATACATGCACAAATGAGTTGATAACTTACCTTAATCCAAGTGTAATAACATTTTACCAGGAGCGGGGAGAGACTTGTGTGACAAACACCCTTCAATTACTCATGTGTGAATATCATGGTAATATACACACAAAAGTCGTTGGAAAATACAAACAAGGGATGTAGTCTCATAGATCTCGTTGAGATAGATCTTTTATGTGAAAATAATTTTTTGATCAAAGCGGCAGTTTGACCTATAAAATTTTTAAAGCTTCAAAATATGGAAAATCTAGGATGATATCACCGTTTGTGTCATCTAGTACACGCATGCATGTGGACGTCGAAAGCAAGGTTTAAAGATCATTTTTCATGCCCAATAATTTCTATGAAAATAGCTTGATAACTTATGTGTCGCGGACTTGGTAATTTACGTAGTACATGTTGGTAACTTTTGAACTAAAAAAAGTTGTCGAAACATATAGACACGGATCTAGTTTCGAAGGTCTCGTCACGACGAATCTTCTATGTAAAGACAATTTTTCAATCCGATGAACCGTTTGAGCTATAAACCATTTCAAATTTTAAATTTTAAAAAGAATCTGTTGATATGATCAGTTTTTTTCTGCACACATCTAATTAGGAGCTTCTAATTCATAGTGGACATACACGGAGGAAATCGCAAACAACACACGACTAAAGGATAATATTGCATGCAAGTAAATAGAACATTCAGCTCTGATGCTAAGATACATAATGTTTGGTAGTTAGCAAGTTCTTTTTTATATATTTCAAAACTGACAAAAAGTACATTTATGGAATTTTTGGAGTCGGTTTACTTACCGTATCACATGCCTATTACTTTTTGAAGATTCTGGGGTGTTCCGGACAGTCATTTAGGTAGTTTTCCGGTGTAATTATTTGAATAACGTCTGCTTCTATGTTAATGGGGGTACCTCCAATATAATGTTTAAGACTTTGTCCATTAACCACCTTCGGTTGGTTTCCTTCGAAGTTATTGATCTTGATAGCTCTAGAACAATAAAACTCCTCGGCGCTACAGGGACACTCCCATTTGGAGAGGTGTTTGCGTGCAAAATATCTAAAACGAGACATGTACAAAAGAACCTTGTCACCAATATTAAATTCTTTTTCGGAATTCTTTTGTCGTGCCATATTTTAACTTTCTCTTTAAACAACTTGGCATTTTCATAAGTTTGAGTCCTCTACTCATCCACAGAACTAATATCAAATAACCACTTTTCACATGCAAGTTTAAAATCATAATTAAGTTATTTAATATCCTAATAAGCTTTATGTTCCAACTCAAGAGGTAAATTACAAGCTTTTCCATAAACCATTTTATATGGGACATACCCATATATTTTTATAAGCATTTCTATATACCCACAATGCATCATCAAGTTTCGGTGACCAATCCTTTCTTGATCTATTAACAGTCTTTTGCAAGATTAATTTTATTCCTCTATTGCTCAATTACACCTACCCACTAGACCGAGGCTGATAATGTGATGCTATTCTATGGTTTATACATATTTAGCTAGAAATTTTCTAAAAGCGCTATGAATAAAATCTAAACCACCATTAGTCATTAAATTTCTGAGGACTCCAAGGCTCAAAAATATAATATCTTTAAGCATTTTAATAGAAGTATTATGATCATGACTAGTAGTTGGAATAGCTTCCACTAAGTAACATAATCAACAACAACTAGAATATGAGTATAAAGGAAGCAAAAGGTCCCATATAATCAAAACCTCAAATATAAAATGGTTCAATAACAAGTGGACAATTCATGGGCATTTCTTGATGCCTCCTAATATTACCTACTCTTTGACATTCATCACAAGACAAAATAAACTTACATGCATCTTTCAAGAGAGTAGGCCAATGAAAACCAGATTGTAATACCTTGTGTGCAGTCCTCTCTCCAGCATGGTGTCCTCCGTTTCCAAACACTTTTGCTCTTGTTTTGGACCCTAATTTGCATGATTTAAATGAAACTAACCCGGACTGATGTCGTTTTCAGCAAAACTGTCATGGTGTTATTTTTGTGTAGATATAAAGGTTCTTAGAATTGGAAGAAACTTTTTGTGGATTTTCTATGGAAAATATGAAGAATTATGGAGCAAAGACCCACCAGAGGGGGCCACCTGTTGGTGCCAAGCCAATAGGGCACCCCCACCCCCTGGGCTCGCTCTGGTAACTTGGGGCAACCTTGTGGCTCCCTCGACCCTAATTCCAGTCCTATAAATTCACAATTATGGAGAAAAAATAAGAGAGAAGTTTCATCGCATTTCACGGGACGGAGCCGCCTCCACCTCCTGTTCTTCCTCGAGATGGCAGATCTAGAGTCTGTTTGGGGCTCTGGGGAGGGGGATTCGTCGCCATCATCATCACCAACCTTTCTTCATAAACACCACCATGATGCTCACCACCGTAAGTGAGTAATTCCTTTGTAGACTTGCCGGACGGTAATGGGATTGGATGAGATTGATCATGTAATCGAGTCTAGTATCCATTATGTTCTGACATTTATTTTGCTATGTCCTTTCCATGCTTAATGCTTGTCACTAGGGCCGGAGTGCCATGATTTTGTTGGAAATATGCCCTAGAGGCAATAATAAATTAGTTATTATCATATTTCCTTGTTCATGATAATCGTTTATTATCCATGCTATAATTGTATTGATCGGAGACTTAAATGCATGTGTGGATACATAGACAAAACCATGTCCCTAGTATGCCTCTAATGGACTAGCTCGTTGATCAAAGGATGGTTAAGGTTTCCTAGCCATGGACATGAGATGTCATTTGATAACGGGATCACATCATTAGGAGAATGATGTGATGGATAAGACCCAAACTACAAACATAGCATATGATCGTGTCAGTTTATTGCTACTGTTTTCTGCATGTCAAGTATATGTTCCTATGACCATGAGATCATGCAACTCACGGATATCGGAGGAGTGCCTTGTGTGTATCAAACGTCGCAACGTAACTGGGTGACTATAAAGGTGCTCTACAGGTATCTCCGATGGTGTCTGTTGAGTTGGCATGGATCGAGACTGGGATTTGTTACTCCGTGTAACGGAGAGGTATCTCGGGGCCCACTCGGTAATGCAACATCACAATAAGCCTTGCAAGCAATGTGACTAATTGTTAGTTGCGGGATCTTGTATTACGGAACGAGTAAAGAGACTTGCCGGTAACGAGGTTGAACTAGGTATGGAGATACCGACGATCGAATCTCGGGCAAGTAACATACCGAAGAACAAAGGGAACGATATACGGGATTAACTGAATCCTTGACATAGAGGTTCGACCGATAAAGATCTTCGTAGAATATGTAGGAACCAATGTGGACGTCCAGGTCCCGCCATTGGTTATTGACCGTAGAGGTGTCTCGGTCATGTCTACATAGTTCTCGAACCCGCAGGGTCTGCACACTTAAGGTTCGGTGACGTTTCGGTAGTGTAGAGTTATGTATGGTGGTGACCGAAGGTTGTTCGGAGTCCCGGATGAGATCTCGGACGTCACGAGGAGCTCCGGAATGGTCCGGAGGTAAAGTTTCATATATAGGAAGTCCCAGTTTGGTTTCCGGAAAAGTTTCGGGCTCATCGGTAGTGTACCGGGAGTATCGGTATTGTACCGGGAGTGTCGGTAGTGTACCAGAGGACCTCCGGGAGGGGTATTTCGACCCCAAGAGGTCCATGGGCTGTGGGAGAATAATAACCAGCCCTTAGTGGGCTGGGAAAACAGCCACAAAGGCCCATGGCGCAGGAGAGAAAGTCCTAAAGCAAAAAGTGGAAAATCAGCCAATAGGAGGCAATCCTACTCCAACTAGGATTGGAGGTGAAGTAGGATTGCTCCCACCTCCTATTTCGGCAGACCCAAAGGCCTTGGCTGCCTCTCCTCTCCTCTCCTCCTATATATACTAGTGGATTGGGTGGTTTTTGGACAGAATTTCCGGCCACGTGCTACCCGTTTCACCGGTGCACAGTTTCTCCTCTAGATCAGTTTTCCGCAGCGCTTAGGCGAAGCCCTGCCGGAATCACTCCACCACCATCACCGGAGAACCGTCACGCTGCCGGTGAACTCTCTCTCCTCTCCACCTCCTCTCGCTGGATCGAGATGGTGGAGATCGTCATCAAGCTGCACGTGTGCTGAACGCGGAGGTGCCGTCCGTTCGGCGCTAGATCGGAAGGACCGTGATCGAGATCGCGAGACAGTTCGTGATGAAATCGCGGAACAGATCGTGATGATTTCGCGGGACAGATCGGGATCAAGATCGTGAGACGGATTGTGATGAGATCGCGGGACGGATCGTGATGAGTTCACGGGACGGATCGGGATTGGATCGCGGGACGGATCGTGATGAGATCGCGGGACGCTCGGCGATTTGGATCGCGAAGATGTTCGACTACACCAACCGCGTTTCTTAACGCTTCCCGCTTAGCGATCTACAAGGGTATGTAGATCCACTCTCCCTCTCGTAGATGCTCATCACCATGGATAGGTTTGCGTGTGCGTAGGAAAATTTTTGTTTCCCATGCGACGTTCCCCAACAGTGGCATCATGAGCTAGGTTGATGGTTCAATGAGATCTCGAGTAGAACACAAAAGGTTTGTGGGCGTTGATGCTTAGATTGCTTCCTCCCTTGGTCGGATTTTGGTTCAGCGGGATTGTGAGATGAAGCGGCCCGGACCAACATTACTCGTACGCTTACGAGAGACCGGTTCCCTCGACGCAACTTGTTGCTTAGATGGCTTGCGGGTCACAGTTTCTCTCACTTTGGTTGGATCGGATCTGACAAAGGCGGTCCTTGAGAAGGTTGAAAAGCAATATATGTATCACCGTTGTGGTTTATGCGTAGGTGAGAATCGTTCTTGCTAGATACCCGTAGCAGCCACGTAAAACTTGCAACAACAATTAGAGGACGTCTAACTTCTTTTTGCAGGGTATGTTGTGATATGATATGGCCAATTACATGATGTGATATATGTGATGTATGAGATGATCATGTGATGTATAGATTATCACGACTTGCATGTCGATGAGTAAGGCAACCGGCAGGAGCCATAGGGTTGTCTTTAATTATTGTATGACCTGCGTGTCAATCATTAAGCGCTATGTAATGCTTTACTTTATCGCTACGGTAGCAATAGTAGTAGAAGCATGCAGGGCGTGACAACCCCGATGGCGACACGTTGATGGAGATCATGGTGTCATGCCGGTGACGATGGAGATCATGCCGGTGCTTTCTAGATGGAGATGAAAAGCACAAGTTCATGGCCATATCATGTCCTTATGATTTGCATGTGATGTTAATCCTTTTTATGCACCTTGTTTTGCTTAGGACGACGGTAGCATTATAAGGTGATCCCTCACTTAATTTCAAGATAAATTGTGTTCTCCCCGAGTGTGCACCGTTGCGAAAGTTCGTCGTGTTGAGACACCACGTGATGATCGGGTGTGATAGACTCTACGTTCACATACAACGGGTGCAAGCCAGATTTGCACGCGCAGAACACTCGGGTTAAACTTGACGAGCCTAGCATGTACAGACATGGCCTCGGAACACAAGAGACCGAAAGGTCGAACATGAGTCATATAGTAATATGATCAACATAATGATGTTCACCATTGCAGCCACCTCAACTCACGTGATGATCGGACTTGAGTTGGTGAATTTGGATCATGTATCACTCGAATGATCGGAGGGATGTCAATTTGAGTGGGAGTTCTTAATTAATATGATTAATTGAACTCATTATCATGAACATAGTCAAAGTGTCTTTGCAAATTATGTTGTAGATTACTAGCTCGCGCTGTAGCTCCCTTGTATTTTTATATGTTCCTAGAGAAATAGAATTGAAAGATGTTGGTAGCAAAATTGCGGACTGGGTCCGTGATCTGAGGATTGTCCTCATTGCTGCAAAAAAGGCTTATGTCCTTAATGCACCGCTCGGTGCGCCACCCCCTCTAGCGTCGTCTATGGATGTTGTGAACATCTAACAGGCACATTTCGATGACTACTTGATAGTTTAGTGCGTCATGCATTACGGCTTAGAATTGAGGCTCCAAAACGTTTTGAACATCACGGAACATATGAGATGTTCTAGGAGCAGAGATTGTGATCTCAGGCTTGTGCCTTTGTTGCGAGATATGAGATCTCCAACAAGATTCTTTGCTTGTAAGATGAAGGAGAATAGCTCAATCGTTGAGCATGTACTCAGATTGTCTGGGTACTACAATCACTTGAATCAAGTGAGAGTTGATCTTCCAGATAAGATAGTGATTGATATAGTTCTCCAAGTCACTGTCACTAAAGCTACTAGAACTTAGTGATGAACTATAATACACCAGGGATAGAAGTATTGATCCCTGAGCTGTTCGCGATGTTTGACACCGCGAAGGTAGAAATCAAGAAGGAGCGTGAAGTGTTGATGGTTAATCAAACCACTAGTTTCGAAAAGGGCAAGAGCAAGGAGGGAAACTTCATGGATAGCAAGTCAGTTGCTGCTCCAGTGAAGCAACCCAAAGTTGAACTCAAACCCGAGACTAAGTGCTTCTATTATGAGGTGAGAGGTCGCTGAAGCGGAACAACCCTAGATACTTGGTAGATAAGAAGGCTGGCAACATCAACAGAAGTATATTTGATATACGAGTTATTGATGTGTACCTTGCTAGTACTCCTAGTAGCACCTGGGTATTGGATACCGGTTCGGTTGCTAAATGTTAGTAACTCGAAATAAAAGCTACGGAATAAAGGGAGAACTAGCTAAGGGTGAGGTGACGATGTGTGTTGGAAATGTTTCCAAGGTTGATGTGATCAACATCGCACGCTCTCTCTACCTTCAGGATTAGTGACGAACCTAAATAAATGTTATTTGGTGTTTTGCGTTGAGCGTGAACATGATTAGATCATGTTTGTTGCAATACGGTTATTCATTTAAGTCAGAGAATAATAGTTATTCTGGTTACATGAATAATACCTTCAATGGTCATGCACCCAGTGAGAATGGTTAGTTGAAATCTTGATCGTAGTAGTGCACATGTTCATAACATTGATGTCAAAAGATACAAAGTTAATAATGATAGTACCACATACTTGTGGCACTGCCGCTAAATGTCATATTGGTATAAAGCGCATGTAGAAACTCCATGCTGATGGATATTTGGACTCATCGATTTCGAATCGGTTGAGACATGCGAACCATGCCTCTTGGGCAAGATGACTAAAGGACCCCGTTGGATGGAGCGGGCAAGTGATTCATTGGAAATGATACATGTTGATGTATGCAATCTAGTGAGTCTTGTAGCGTGCAGTGGATATCGTTATTTTCTTACCTTCACTGATGATTTGAGTAGATATAGTGTATATTTACTTAATGAAACACAAGTCTGAATCGTTTGAAAGGTTCAAGCAAATTCAGTGTGGAGTTTAAAGATCATCAAGAAGATAAAAATGACCGCGATATGATCGTGGAGGTGAATATCTGAGTTACGAGTTTGGCATACAACTTAAGACAACGTGAAATTTGTTTCACAACTAACGCCACCTGGAACACCATGGTGTGATGGTGTGTCCGAACATCATAGTCATGCTCTATTGATATAGTGCATACTGTGATGTCTCTTATCGTTTTACTACTATAATTTTTGGGGTTATGCATTAGAGACAACTACATTCACTTTAAATAGGGCATCATCTAAATCCGTTGAGATGACACCGTGTGAATTATGGTTTGATAGAAACCTAAGCTGTCATTTCTTAATGTTTGGGGCTGCGATGCTTGTGTGGAAAATGTTTTCACATAATAAGCTAGAACCCAAAGCGGACAAATGTATCTTCATAGAATACCCTCAGAACAGATGGGTATGCCTTCTATCTCAGATCCGAGTGCAAAGTGTTTGTTGCTAGAACTGGGTCCTTTCTCGAGAAAAAGTTTCTCTCGAAAGAATTGAGTGGGAGGAAGATAGAACTTGATGAGGTTGTTAAACCTTTGTTCAACCAGAGAGTAGCGCAGCGCAGAAAGATGTTACTGTGAAGCCTACGTTAGTTGAAGAGGAAGTTAATGATGATGGTCATGAAGCTTCAGGATCAAGTTACTATCAAACTTCGTAGGTCGACAAGGATGTGTACTGCTCCTAAGTGGTACGACAACTCTGTCTTGGAGGTCATGTTGTTGGACAACGATGAACCTACGAGCTATGGAGAAGCAATGATGGGCCCGGATTCCGACAAATGGTTGGAGGCCATGAAATCCGAGATAGGATCCATGTATTAAAACCAAGTGTAGACTTTGGTAGACTTGCTCGTTGGACGGCAGGTCGTTGAGTACAAATGGATCTTTAAAATGAAGACAGACATTGATGGTGAATGTCACTATTTGTAAAGCTCGACTTGTTGCAAAGATGTTTGTGACAAGTTCAAGGAGTTGACTACGATGAGACTTTCTCACTCGTAGCGATGCTAAAAGTCTATTGGAATTATGTTAGCAGTTGCTGTGTTTACAATTATGAAATCTGGCAGATGGATGTCAAAACATCGTTTCCTTAATGGTTTACTTGAGGAAAGGTTGTATGTGATACAACCAGAAGGTTTTGTCAGGCCTAAGGATGCTAAAAGGTGTGCAAGCTTTGGTGATCCTTCCATGGACTGAAGCAAGCATCTTGGAGTTGGAATATACGCTTTGATGAGGTGATCAAAGTTTTGATGTTTATACAAAGTTTATGAGAAACTTGTATTTTCAATAAAGTGAGTGGGAGCACTATAGAATTTCTGATAAGTATATGTGGATGACATATTGTTGTTCAGAAATAATGTAGAGTTTCTGGAAAGCATAAAACGGTTATTTGGAAAGTGATTTTCAAAGGAAGACCTGGATAAAGCTACCTAATTGTTGAGCAATCAAAATCTATAGAGATAGATCAAGATGCTTGATGAGACTTTCAATGAGTGCATACCTTCACAAGATTTTGAAAGAGTTCAAAATGGATCAGCCAGAGAAATAGTTCTCGTCTGATTTGTAAGGTGTGAACTTGAGTGAGACTCAAAGCTCGACAACGGCAGAAGAAAGAGAAAGGACGAACGTCGTCCCCTATGCCTTAGCCATAGGCTCTATATTATGCCATGCTGTGTACCGCACCTATGTGTGCCTTGCCATGAGTCTGTCAAGTGGTACAAGAGTGGTCCAGGAGTGGATCACTGGACAGCGGTCGGAATTCTCCTTAGTAACCAGAGGACTAAGGAAATGTTTCTTGATTATGGAGGTGATAAAGAGTTCGTCGTAAAGAGTTACGTCGATGCAAGCTTTAACACCTATCCGGATGACTAGTAGTAGCAATCTGGATACGTATAGTGGAGCAGCCATTTGGAAATAGTACCAAGTGGAGTGTGGTAGCAGTGTTTACGGTTTGACATAGAGATATGCACAGTACACACGGATCTGAATATCGCAGACCCGTTGACTATAAGACCTCTCTCACATGCAAAGCATGATCGAGCCCCAAAACTCATTGGGTGTTAGATTCATAACAATGCGAATCACATGGTGATGTGAACTAGATTATTGACTCTAGTGCAAGTGGGAGACTGTTGGAAATAAGCCCTAGAGGCAATAATAAATTATTTATTATCATATTTCCTTGTTCATGATAATCGTTTATTATCCATGCTATAATTGTATTGATCGGAGACTTAAATGCATGTGTGGATACATAGACAAAACCATGTCCCTAGTATGCCTCTAATAGACTAGCTCGTTGATCAAAGGATGGTTAAGGTTTCCTAGCCATGGACATGAGATGTCATTTGATAACGGGATCACATCATTAGGAGAATGATGTGATGGATAAGACCCAAACTACAAACATAGCATATGATCGTGTCAGTTTATTGCTACTGTTTTCTGCATGTCAAGTATATGTTCCTATGACCATGAGATCATGCAACTCACGGATATCGGAGGAGTGCCTTGTGTGTATCAAACGTCGCAACGTAACTGGGTGACTATAAAGGTGCTCTACAGGTATCTCTGATGGTGTCTGTTGAGTTGGCATGGATCGAGACTGGGATTTGTTACTCCGTGTAACGGAGAGGTATCTCGGGGCCCACTCGGTAATGCAACATCACAATAAGCCTTGCAAGCAATGTGACTAATTGTTAGTTGCGGGATCTTGTATTACGGAACGAGTAAAGAGACTTGCCGGTAACGAGGTTGAACTAGGTATGGAGATACCGACGATCGAATCTCGGGCAAGTAACATACCGAAGAACAAAGGGAACGATATACGGGATTAACTGAATCCTTGACATAGAGGTTCGACCGATAAAGATCTTCGTAGAATATGTAGGAACCAATGTGGACGTCCAGGTCCCGCCATTGGTTATTGACCGTAGAGGTGTCTCGGTCATGTCTACATAGTTCTCGAACCCGCAGGGTCTGCACACTTAAGGTTCGGTGACGTTTCGGTAGTGTAGAGTTATGTATGGTGGTGACCGAAGGTTGTTCGGAGTCCCGGATGAGATCTTGTATGTCACGAGGAGCTCCGGAATGGTCCGGAGGTAAAGATTCATATATAGGAAGTCCCAGTTTGGTTTCCGGAAAAGTTTCGGGCTCATCGGTAGTGTACCGGGAGTATCGGTATTGTACCGGGAGTGTCGGTAGTGTACCGGAGGACCTCCGGGAGGGGTATTTCGACCCCAAGAGGTCCATGGGCTGTGGGAGAATAATAACCAGCCCTTAGTGGGCTGGGAAAACAGACACAAAGGCCCATGGCGCAGGAGAGGAAGTCCTAAAGCAAAAAGTGGAAAATCAGCCAATAGGAGGCAATCCTACTCCAACTAGGATTGGAGGTGAAGTAGGATTGCTCCCACCTCCTATTTCGGCAGACCCAAAGGCCTTGGCTGCCTCTCCTCTCCTCTCCTCCTATATATACTAGTGGATTGGGTGGTTTTTGGACAGAATTTCCGGCCACGTGCTACCCGTTTCACCGGTGCACAGTTTCTCCTCTAGATCGGTTTTCCGCAGCGCTTAGGCGAAGCCCTGCCGGAATCACTCCACCACCATCACCGGAGCACCGTCACGCTGCCGGTGAACTCTCTCTCCTCTCCACCTCCTCTCGCTGGATCGAGACGGTGGAGATCGTCATCAAGCTGCACGTGTGCTGAACGCGGAGGTGCCGTCCGTTCGGCGCTAGATCGGAAGGACCGTGATCGAGATCGCGAGACAGTTCGTGATGAGATCGCGGAACGGATCGTGATGAGTTCGCGGGACAGATCGGGATCAAGATCGTGAGACGGATCGTGATGAGATCGCGGGACGGATCGTGATGAGTTCACGGGACGGATCGGGATTGGATCGCGGGACGGATCGTGATGAGATCGCGGGACGCTCGGCGATTTGGATCGCGAAGATGTTCGACTACACCAACCGCGTTTCTTAACGCTTCCCGCTTAGCGATCTACAAGGGTATGTAGATCCACTCTCCCTCTCGTAGATGCTCATCACCATGGATAGGTTTGCGTGTGCGTAGGAAATTTTTTGTTTCCCATGCGACGTTCCCCAACAGATTTCATATCTGAACCTATTATGTTTTTCATGAATATGAGAGTGTTTTGGATCCTATCTTGCAATTTGTATACACCTATATGTTGGGAATATGCCCTAGAGGCAATAATAAATTAGTTATTATCATATTTCCTTGTTCATGATAACTGTTTATTATCCATGCTATAATTGTATTAATTGGAAACACATTACATGTGTGGACAAGTAGACAACACTTTGTCCCTAGTATGCCTCTAGTAGACTAGCTCGTTGATCAAATATGGTCAAGGTTTCCTAGCCATTGACATGAGATGTCATTTGATAACGGGATCACATCATTAGGAGAATGATGTGATGGACAAGACCCAAACTTAAAACGTAGCATATGATCGTGTTACTTTATTGCTACTGTTTTCTGCATGTCAAGTATATGTTCTTATGACCATGAGATCATGCAACTCACTGACATCGGAGGAGTACCTTGTGTGTATCAAACGTCGCAACATAACTGGGTGACTATAAAGGTGCTCTACAGGTATCTCCGAGGGTGTCTGTTGAGTTGGCATGGATCAAGACTGGGATTTGTTACTCCGTGTGACGGAGAGGTATCTCAGGGCCCACTCGGTAATACAACATCACAACAAGCCTTGCAAGCAATGTGACTAAGTGTTAGTCACAGGATCTTGTCTTACGAAACGAGTAAAGAGACTTGCAGGTAATGAGGTTGAACTAGGTATGGAGAAACCGACGATCGAATCTCGGGCAAGTAACATACCGAAGAATAAAGGGAACATCATACGGGATTAACTGAATCCTTGACATAAAGGTTTGACCGATAAAGATCTTCATAGAATATGTAGGAACCAATATGGGCATCCAGGTCCCGCTATTGGTTATTGGCCATAGAGGTGTCTCGGTCATGTCTACATAGTTCTCGAACCCGCAGGGTCTGCACACTTAAGGTTTGGTGACGTTTCGGTAGTATAGAGTTATGCATGGTGGTGACCGAAGGTTTTTCAGAGTCCTGGATGAGATCCCAGACGTCACGAGGAGCTCCGGAATGGTCTGTAGGTAAATATTGATATATACGAAGTCCTATTTTGGTTGCCGGAAAAGTTTCGGGCTCATCGGTAGTGTACCGGGAGACCATCACGAGGGGTATTTCGACCCAAGAGGCTACATGGGCTGTGGGAGGATGAATACCAATTCTTAGTGGGCTGTTGGAAGTCCCACACAAGGCCCATGCATCTGGGAAGAAAAGCCCAAAAGGAAAAAGGTGGAAAAAGGCAAAAAGGGCTAAATTAGGAAGGAGTCCTAATCCTACTAGGAGTGGAGGAGGAGGACTCCTCCATCCTGGTTCGGCTGACCCAAGGGCTGCCTCCTTGGGAGGCAAGCCTCCTCCTCCTCTCCTCCTATATATACTAGAGGGTTTTAGGGTTTTGGCACAAGATTTTCAGCCACGTGCTACCCGTTTCTCTAGTGCATAGTTTCTCCTCTAGATCGGATTTCTGCAGTGCTTAGGCGAAGCCCTGTCGGAATAGCTCCACCACCATTGCTGGAGAGCCGTCGCGCTGCCGGAGAACTCTTCTACCTATCCGCTCCCTCTTGCTGGATCAAGAAGGCGGAGATCGGCATCGAGCTGTACGTGTGCTGAACGCGGAGGTGTCGTTCGTTCGGCGCTAGATCGGAAGGATCGTGATCAAGATAGCGAGACGGATCGTGATGAGTTCGCGGGACGGATCGTGATTGGATCGCCGGATGGATCGTGATGAGATCGCGGGACGCTCAGCGACTTGGATCGCGAAGATGTTCGACTACACCAACCGCGTTTCTTAACGCTTCCCGCTTAGCGATCTACAAGGGTACGTAGATCCACTCTCCCTCTTGTAGATGCTCATCACCATGGATAGATCTGCATGTGCGTAGGAAAATTTTTGTTTCCCATGCGATGTTCCCCAACAGTGGCATCAGGAGCTAGGTCTATGTGTAGATGACATCTTGAGTAGAACACAAAGAGTTTGTGGGCGTTGATGCTTAGATTGCTTCCACCCTTGGTCGTGTTTTGGTTCAGTGGTATTGTGGGATGAAGTGGCCCGGACCAACCTTACTCATACGCTTACGAGAGACCGGTTCCATCGACTGACGTGTAACCTCGTTGCACAAAGATGGCTGGCGGGTGTCTGTTTCTCCTACTTTAGTTGGATCGGATTCGACAAAAGCGGTCCTTGAGAAGGTTGAAAAGCAACTGGTGTATCACCGTTGTGGTTTTTGCGTAGATGAGAATTGTTCTTGGTAAATACCCGTAGCAGCCACGTAAAACATGCAACAACAATTAGAGGACGTCTAACTTGTTTTTGCAGGGTATGTTGTGATGTGATATGGCCAATTACATGATGTGATATATGTGATGTATGAGATGATCATGTGATGTATAGATTATCACGACTTTCATGTCACTGAGTATGGCAACCAGCAGGAGCCATAGGGTTGTCTTTAATTATTGTATGACCTGCGTGTCAATCATTAAGCGCTATGTAATGATTTACTTTATCGCTAAACGGTAGCAATAGTAGTAGAAGCATGTTGGGCGCGACAACCCCGATGGCGACACGTTGATGGAGATCATGGTGTCGTGCCGGTGACGATGGAGATCATGCCGGTGCTTTCAAGATGGAGATCAAAAGCACAAGTTCATGGCTATATCATTCCAAGGTTGATGTGATCAACATCGCACGCTCTCTCTACCTTCGGGATTGGTGACGAACCTAAATAAATGTTATTTGGTGTTTTGCGTTGAGCATGAACGTGATTAGATCATGTTTATTGCAACACGGTTATTCATTTAAGTTAAAGAGTAATGGTTATTCTGTTTACATGAATAATACCTTTAATGGCCATGCACCTAGTGAGAATAGTTTGTTGAAACTTGATCGTAGTAATACACATGTTCATAACATTGATGCCAAAGATATACAAAGTTAATAATAATAGTACCACATACTTGTGGCACCGCCGCTAAATGTCATCTTGGTATTAAACGAATGAAGAAACTCCATGCTAATGGATCTTTTGACTCATTCGATCTCGAATCGGTTGAGACATGCGAACCATGCCTCTTGGTCAAGATGACTAAGGACCCCGTTTTCTGTTTTGATGAAGTGGGCAAGTGATTTATTGGAAATGATACATGTTGATGTATGCAATCCAATGAGTCTTGTAGCGTGCGGTGGATATCATTATTTTCTTACCTTCACTGATGATTTGAGTAGATATAGTGTATATTTACTTAATGAAACACAAGTCTGAATCGTTTGAAAGGTTCAAGCAAATTCAGAGTGAAGTTTAAGATCATCGTGACAAGAAGATAAAAATGTTTCCGATATGATCGTGGAGGTGAATATCTGAGTTACGAGTTTGGCATACAACTTTAGACAATGTGAAAATGTTAGTAACTCGAAGTAAAAGCTACGGAATAAACAAAGACTAGCTAAGGGTGAGGTGACGATGTGTGTTGGAAATGTTTCCAAGGTTGATGTGATCAACATCGCACGCTCTCTCTACCTTCGGGATTAGTGACGAACCTAAATAAATGTTATTTGGTGTTTGCGTTAAGCATGAACATGATTAGATCATGTTTATTGCAACATGGTTATTCATTTAATTTAGAGAATAATGGTTATTACATGAATAATACCTTCAATGGTCATGCACCTAGTGAGAATGGTTTGTTGAATCTTGATCATAGTAATACACATGTTCATAACATTGATGCCAAAAGATACAAAGTTAATAATGATAGTACCACATACTTGTGGCATTGCCGTTGAATGTCATGTTGGTATAAAACGCATGAAGAAACTCCATGCTGATGGATCTTTGGAATCATTCGATTTTCAATCGGTTGAGACATGCGAACCATGCCTCTTGGGCAAGATGACTAAGGACCCCATTTTCCGGTTTGATGGAGTGGGCAAGTGATTTATTGGAAATGATACATGTTGATGTATGCAATCCAATGAGTCTTATAGCGTGCGGTGGATATCGTTATTTTCTTACCTTCACTGATGATTTGAGTAGATATAGTGTATATTTGCTTAATGAAACACAAGTCTGAATCGTTTGAAAGGTTTAAGCAAATTCAGAGTGAAGTTTAAGATCATCGTGACAAGAAGATAAAAATGTCTACGAGATGATCGTCAAGATGAATATCTGAGTTGCGAGTTTGGCATACAACTTTAGACAATGTGAAAATTGTTTCACAACTCACGCCACCTGGAACACCATAGTGTGATGGTGTGCCCGAACGTCATAGTCATGCTCTGTTGGATATGGTGCATGCTATGATGTCTCTTATCGTTTTGTTACTATAATTTTGGGGTTATGCATTAGAGACAACTACATTCACTTTAAATAGGGCACCATCTAAATCCGTTGAGATGACACCGTGTGAATTATGGTTTGATAGAAACCTAAGCTGTCATTTCTTAATGTTTGGGGCTGCGACGCTTGTGTGGAAAATGTTTTCACCTAATGAACTCGAACCCAGAGCGGACAAATACATCTTCATAGAATACCCGAAGAACAGTTGGGTGAACCTTCTATCTCAGATCCAAGCATAAAATGTTTGTCGCTAAAAACTAGGTCCTTTCTCGAGAAAAAGTTTCTCTTGAAAGAATTGAGTGGGAGGAGGATAGAACTTGATGAGGTTATTAAACCTCTGTTTCAACCAGAGAGTAGCACAACGTAGGAAGTTGTTTTTGTGAAGCCTACGTTAATTGAAGAGGAAGTTAATGATGATGACCATGAAGCTTCGGATCAAGTTATTATCGAACCTCGTAGGTCGACAAGGACGTGTACTGCTCCTGAGTGGTGTGGCAACCCTATCTTAGAGGTCAAGTTGTTGGACAACGATGAACCTACGAACTATGGAGAAGCGATGATGGGCCTGGATTCCGACAAATGGTTAGAGGCCATGAAATCCGAGAAACGATCCATGTATGAAAACCAATTATAGACTTTGGTTGACTTGCCCGTTGGACGGCAGGTCGTTGAGTACAAATGGATGTTTAAAATGAAGACACGCGCTCATGGTAAATGTCCCCATTTGTAAAGCTCGACTTGTTGCGAAGAAGTTTACGACAAGTTCAAGGAGTTGACTGCGGTGAGACTTTCTCACTCGTAGTGATGCTAAAAGTCTGTTGGAATTATGTTAGCAGTTGCTGCATTTTTCAATTACGAAATCTGGCAGATGGATGTCAAAACATCGTTTCCTTAACGGTTTACTTGAGGAAAGGTTGTATGTGATACAACCAGAAGGTTTTGTCGGTCCTAAGGATGCTAAAAGGTGTGAGAGCTCCAGCAATCCATCTAAGGGCTGGAGCAAGCATCTCGGAGTTGGAATATACACTTTGATGAGGTGATCAAAGTTTTTGAGTCTATACAAAGTTTATGAGAAACTTGTATTTACAATAAAGTGAGTGGGAGCACTATAGAGTTTATAGTAAGCATATGTGGTTAACATACTGTTGATCGGAAATGATGTAGAATTTCTGGAAAGCATAAACGGTTGTTTGAAAAGAGTTTTTCAAAGGAAGACCTAGATAAAGCTACCTAATTGTTGAGCATCAAGATCTATTGAGATAGATCAAGATGCTTGATGAGACTTTCAATGAGTACATACCTTGACAAGATTTTGAAAGAGTTCAAAATAGATCAGTTAGAGAAAGAGTTCTCGCCTGATTTGTAAGGTGTGAAGTTGAGTAAGACTCAAAGCTCGACAACAGCAGAAGAAAGAGAAAGGACGAATGGCGTCCCCTATGCTTTAGCCATAGGCTCTATATTATGCCATGCTGTGTACCACACCTCTGTGTGCCTTGCCATGAGTCTGTCAAGGGGTACAAGAGTGATCCAGGAGTGGATCACTGGACAACGGTCAAGATTATCCTTAGTAACTAAAAGACTAAGGAGATGTTTCTCGATTATGGAGGTGATAAAGAGTTCGTCATAAAGAGTTACGTTGATGCAAGCTTTAAACACCAATCTGGATAACTCGTAGTAGCAATCTGGATACGTATAGTGGAGCATCCATTCGGAATAGTACCAAGTGGAGTGTGGTAGCAGTGTTTACAGTTTGACATAGGGATTTGCAAAGCACACACAGATTTGAATGTGGCAGACCTGTTGACTATAAGACCTCTCTCACATGCAAAGCATGATCGAGCCCCAGAACTCATTGGGTGTTAGATTCAAAACAATGCGAATCACATGGTGATGTGAACTAGATTATTAACTCTAGTGCAAGTGAGAGACTGTTGGAAATATGCTCTAGAGGCAATAATAAATCAGTTATTATCATATTTCCTTGTTCATGATAATTGTTTATTATCCATGCTATAATTGTATTAATTGGAAACACATTACATGTGTGGATAAGTAGACAACACTTTGTCCCTAGTATGCCTCCAGTAGACTAGCTCGTTGATCAAAGATGGTCAAGGTTTCCTAGCCATTGACATGAGATGTCATTTGATAACAGGATCACATCATTAGGAAAATGATGTGATGGACAAGACCCAAACTACAAACGTAGCATATAATCGTGTTAGTTTATTGCTACTGTTTTCTGCATGTCAAGTATATGTTCCTATGACCATGAGATCATGCAACTCACTGACATCGGAGGAGTACCTTGTGTGTATCAAACATCGCAACATAACTGGGCGACTATAAAGGTGCTCTACAGGTATCTCCGAGGGTGTCTGTTGAGTTGGCATGGATGAAGACTGGGATTTGTTACTCCGTGTGACGGAGAGGTATCTCAGGGCCCACTCGGTAATACAACATCACAACAAGCCTTGCAAGCAATGTGACTAAGTGTTAGTCACAGGATGTTGTATTACGGAACGAGTAAAGAGACTTGCCGGTAACGAGGTTGAACTAGGTATGGAGATACCGACGATCGAATCTCAGGCAAGTAACATACCTAAGAACAAAGGGAACATCATACGGGATTAACTGAATCCTTGACATAGAGGTTTGACCGATAAAGATCTTCATAGAATATGTAGGAACCAATATGGGCATCCAGGTCCCGCTATTGGTTATTGACCGTAGAGGTGTCTTGGTCATGTCTACATAGTTCTCGAACCCGCAGGGTCTGCACACTTAAGGTTCGGTGACGTTTCAGCAGTGTAGAGTTATGTATGGTGGTGACCGAAGTTTGTTCGGAGTCCCAGATGAGATCCTGGACGTCACGAGGAGCTCCGAAATGTTCCGGAGGTAAAGATTCATATATAGGAAGTCCCAGTTTGCTTTCCGGAAAAGTTTCGGGCTCATCGGTAGTGTACCGGGAGTGCCGGTAGTGTACCGGGAGTGTCGGTAGTGTACCGGGAGGCCTTCGGGAGGGGTATTTTGACCCCAAGAGGTCCATGGTCTGTGGGAGAATAATAACCAGCCCTTAGTGGGCTGGGAAAACAGCCACAAAGTCCCATGGCGCAGGAGAGAAAGTCCTAAAGCAAAAAGTGGAAAATCAGCCAATAGGAGGCAATCCTACTCCAACTAGGATTGGAGGTGAAGTAGGATTGCTTCCCACCTCCTATTTCGGCCGACCCAAAGGCCTTGGATGCCTCTCCTCTCCTCTCATCCTATATATACTAGTGGATTGGGTGGTTTTTGGATAGAATTTCCGGCCACGTGCTACCCGTTCCACCGGTGCATAGTTTCTCCTCTAGATCGGTTTTCTGCAGTGCTTAGGCGAAGCCGTGCAGGAATTGCTCCACCACCATCACTGGAGCACCATCACGCTGCCGGTGAACTCTCTCTCCTCTCCACCTCCTATCGCTGGATCGAGACGATGGAGATCGTCATCAAGATGCACGTGTGCTGAACGCGGAGGTGCCGTCCGTTCGGCGCTAGATCGGAAGGACCGTGATCGAGATCGCGAGACGGTTCGTGATGTGATCACAGAACGGATCGTGATGAGTTTGCGGGACAGATCGTGATCAAGATCGTGAGACGGATCGTGATGAGTTCGTGGGACGGATCATGATGTGTTCGCGGGACGGTTCGTGATTGGATCGCGGGACGCTCGGCGATTTGGATCGCGAAGAAGTTCGACTACACCAACCGTGTTTCTTAACGCTTCTCGCTTAGCGATCTACAAGGGTACGTAGATCCACTCTCCCTCTCGTAGATGCTCATCACCATGGATAGGTTTGCGTGTGCGTAGGAAAAATTTTGTTTCCCATGCGACGTTCCCCAACAGTGGCATCATGAGCTAGGTTGATGGTTCGATGAGATCTCGAGTAGAACACAAAAGGTTTGTGGGCGTTGATGCTTAGATTGCTTCCTCCCTTGGTCGGATTTTGGTTCAGCGGGATTGTGAGATGAAGTGGCCCGGACCAACATTACTCGTACGCTTACGAGAGACCGGTTGCCTCGACGCAACTTGTTGCTTAGATGGCTTGCGGGTGACAGTTTCTCTCACTTTAGTTGGATCGGATCCGACAAAGGCAGTCCTTGAGATGGTTGAAAAGCAATCTATGTATCACCGTTGTGGTTTATGCGTAGGTGAGAATCATTCTTGCTAGATACCCATAGCAGCCACGTAAAACATGCAACAACAATTAGAGGACGTCTAACTTGTTTTTGCAGGGTATGTTGTGATGTGATATGGCCAATTACATGATGAGATATATGTGATGTATGAGATGATCATGTGATGTATAGATTATCACGACTTTCATGTCACTGAGTATGGCAACCAGCAGGAGCCATAGGGTTGTCTTTAATTATTGTATGACCTGCGTGTCAATCATTAAGCGCTATGTAATGATTTACTTTATCGCAAGCGGTAGCAATAGAAGTAGAAGCAGGGCTAGCGCCACAACCCCAATGGCTACACATTGATGGAGATCATGGTGTTGTGCCGGTGACGATGGAGATCATGCTGGTGTTTCGAAGATGGAGATCTTAAACACAAGTTCATGGCCATATCATGTCACTTATGAATTGCATGAGATGTTAATCCTTTTATGCACCTTGTTTTGCTTAGTACGGCTGTAGCATTATAAGGTGATCCCTCACTTGAATTTCAAGATGAACTGTGTTCTCCCCGAGTGTGCACCGTTGCGAAAGTTCGTCGTGTTGAGACACCACGTGATGATCGGGTGTGATAGACTCTACGTTCACATACAACGGGTGCAAGCCAGATTTGCACGCGCAGAACACTCGGGTTAAACTTGACGAGCCTAGCATGTACAGACATGGCCTCGGAACACAAGAGACCGAAAGGTCGAGCATGAGTCATATAGTGGATATGATCAACATAATGATGTTCACCATTGAAGCCACCTTAACTCACATGATGATCGGACATGAGTTGGTGAATTTGGATCATGTATCACTCGAATGACCCGAGGGATGTCAATTTGAGTGCAAGTTCTTAAGTAATATGATTAATTGAACTCATTATCATGAACATAGTCAATAGTGTCTTTGCAAATTATGTTGTAGATTACTAGCTCGCGCTGTAGCTCCCTTAAATTTGTATATGTTCCTAGGGAAATAGAGTTGAAAGATGTTGGTAGCAATATTGTGGACTGGGTCTGTGATCTGAGGATTGTCCTCATTGCTGCACAGAAGGCTTATGTCCTTAATGTACCGCTCGGTGCGCCACCCCCTCTAGCGTCGTCTATAGATGTTGTGAACATCTGACAGGCACGTTTCGATGACTACTTGATAGTTTAGTGTGTCATGCATTACGGCTTAAAATTGAGGCTCCGAAATGTTTTGAACGTCACGGAACATATGAGATGTTCTAGGAGCAGAGATTGTGATCTCAGGCTCGTGCCTGTGTTGCGAGATATGAGATCTCCAACAAGATTCTTTGCCTGTAAGATGAAGGAGAATAGCTCAATCGTTGAGCATGTACTCAGATTGTCTGGGTACTACAATCGCTTGAATCCAGATAAGATAGTGATTGATATAGTTCTCCAAGTCATTGTCACTAAAGCTACTAGAACTTAGTGATGAACTATAATACACCAGGGATAGAAGTATTGATCCCTGAGTTGTTCGCGATGTTTGACACCGCGAAGGTAGAAATCAAGAAGGAGCGTCAAGTGTTGATGGTTAATCAAACCACTAGTTTTGAAAAGGGCAAGAGCAAGGAGGGAAACTTCATGGATAGCAAGTCAGTTGCTGCTCCAGTGAAGCAACCCAAAGTTGAACTCAAACCCGAGACTAAGTGCTTCTATTATGAGGTGAGAGGTCGCTGAAGCGGAACAACCCTAGATACTTGGTAGATAAGAAGGCTGGCAACATGGACAGAAGTATATATGATATACGATTTATTGATGTGTACCTTGCTAGTATTCCTAGTAGCACCTGGGTATCGGATACCGGTTCGGTTGCTAAATGTTAGTAACTCGAAATAAAAGCTACGGAATAAACGGAGAACTAGCTAAGGGTGAGTTGACGATGTGTGTTGGAAATGTTTCCAAGGTTGATGTGATCAACATCGCACGCTCTCTCTACCTTCAAGATTAGTGACGAACCTAAATAAATGTTATTTGGTGTTTTGCGTTGAGCATGAACATGATTAGATCATGTTTGTTGCAATACGGTTATTCATTTAAGTTAGAGAATAATGGTTATTCTATTTACATGAATAATACCTTCAATGGTCATGCACCCAGTGAGAATGGTTTGTTGAAATCTTGATCGTAGTAATACACATGTTCATAACATTGATGTCAAAAGATACAAAGTTAAATAATGATAGTACCACATACTTGTGGCACTGCCGCAAAATGTCATATTGGTATAAAGCACATGAAGAAACTCCATGGTGATGGATATTTGGACTCATTCGATTTCGAATCGGTTGAGACATGCGAACCATGCCTCTTGGGCAAGATGACTAAAGGACCCCGTTGGATGGAGCGGGCAAGTGATTCATTGGAAATGATACATGTTGATGTATGCAATCTAGTGAGTCTTGTAGCGTGCAGTGGATATCATTATTTTCTTACCTTCACTGATGATTTGAGTAGATATAGTGTATATTTACTTTATGAAACACAAGTCTGAATCGTTTGAAAGGTTCAAGCAAATTCAGAGTGAAGTTTAAAGATCATCGTGACAAGAAGATAAAAATGACTGCGATATGATCGTGGAGGTGAATAT
Source organism: Hordeum marinum (assembly GCA_022496015.1). Lineage (NCBI taxonomy): Eukaryota > Viridiplantae > Streptophyta > Magnoliopsida > Poales > Poaceae > Hordeum > Hordeum marinum. The sequence continues at coordinate 423,766,926 of CM039674.1, read as the reverse complement.
CTGAGTCACGAGTTTGGCATACAACTTAAGACAATGTGAAAGTTGTTTCACAACTAAACGCCACTTGGAACACCATAGTGTGATGGTGTGTTCGAACATCATAGTTATGCTCTATTGGACATGGTGCGTGCTATGATGTCTCTTATCGTTTTACTACTATAATTTTGGGGTTATGCATTAGAGACAACTACATTCACTTTAAATAGGGCACCATCTAAATACGTTGAGATGACACCATGTGAATTATGGTTTGATAGAAACCTAAGCTGTCATTTCTTAATACTTGGGGCTGCGACACTTGTGTGGAAAATGTTTTCACCTAATGAGGTCGAACCCAAGGCGAACAAATGCATCTTCATAGAATACCCTAAGATCAGTTGGGTGAACCTTCAGATCCAAGTGCAAAGTGTTTGTTACTAAAACGGATTCTTTCTCGAGGAAAAGTTTCTCTCGAAAGAATTGAGTGGGAGGAAGATAGAACTTGATGAGGTTGTTAAACCTTTGTTCAACCAAAGAGTAGCGCAGCGCAGGATGTTGTTTCTGTGAAGCCTACATTAGTTGAAGAGGAAGTTAATGATGATGATCATGAAGCTTCAGGATCAAGTTACTATCGAACTTCGTAGGTTGACAAGGATGTGTACTGCTCCTAAGCGGTACGACAACCCTGTCTTGGAGGTCATGTTGTTGGACAATAATGAACCTACGAGCTATGGAGAAGCGATGATGGGCCCGGATTCCGACAAATGGTTGGAGGCCATGAAATCCGAGATCGGATCCATGTATGAAAACCAAGTGTAGACTTTGCTAGACTTGCTCATTGGACGGCAGGTCGTTGAGTACAAATGGATCTTTAAAATGAAGACAGACACTGATGGTGAATGTCACTATTTGTAAAGCTCGACTTGTTGCAAAGATGTTTGTGACAAGTTCAAGGAGTTGACTACGATGAGACTTTCTCACTCGTAGTGGTGCTAAAGTCTATTGGAATTATGTTAGCAGTTGTTGTGTTTTCAATTATGAAATCTGGCAGATGGATGTCAAAACATCATTTCCTTAACGGTTTACTTGAGGAAAGGTTGTATGTGATACAACCAGAAGGTTTTGTCAGGCCTAAGGATGCTAAAAGGTGTGCAAGCTTCGGTGATCCTTCCATGGACTGAAGCAAGCATCTCGGAGTTGGAATATACGCTTTGATGAGGTGATCAAAGTTTTGATGTTTATACAAAGTTTACGAGAAACATGTATTTGCAATAAAGTGAGTGGGAGCACTATAGAATTTCTGATAAGTATATGTGGATGACATATTGTTGATCAGAAATAATGTAGAGTTTCTGGAAAGCATAAAACGGTCATTTGGAAAGTTATTTTCAAAGGAAGACCTGGATGAAGCTACCTAATTGTTGAGCATCAAAATCTATGGAGATGGATCAAGATGCTCGATGAGACTTTCAATGAGTGCATACCTTGACAAGATTTTGAAAGAGTTCAAAATGGATCAGTCAGAGAAAGAGTTCTCGCCTGATTTGTAAGGTGTGATAGTTGAGTGAGACTCAAAGCTCGACAATGGCAGAAGAAAGAGAAAGGACGAACGTCGTCCCCTATGCCTTAGCCATAGGCTCTATATTATGCCATGTTGTGTACCGCACCTGTGTGTGCCTTGCCATGAGTTCGTCAGGGGGTACAAGAGTGAACCAGGAGTGGATCACTGGACAGCGGTCAAGATTATCCCCAGTAACTAAGAGACTGAGGAGATGTTTCTCGATTATGGAGGTGATAAAGAGTTCGTCGTAAGGAGTTACGTCGATACAAGCTTTAACACTAATCCGGATGACTCGTAGTAGCAATCTGGATACATATAGTGGAGCAGCCATTTGGAATAGTATCGAGCGGAGTGTGGTAGCAGTGTTTACAGTTTGACATAGGTATTTGCAAAGTGCACACGGATCTGAATGTTACAGACCCGTTGACTATAAGACCTCTCTCACATGCAAAGCATGATCGAGCCCCAGAACTCGTTGGGTGTTAGATTCATAACAATGCGAATCACATGGTGATGTGAACTAGATTATTGACTCTAGTGCAAGTGGGAGACTGTTGGAAATATGCCCTAGAGGCAATAATAAATTAGTTATTATCATATTTCCTTGTTCATGATAATCGTTTATTATCCAGGCTATAATTGTATTGATCGGAGACTTAGATGCATGTGTGGATACATAGACAAAACCATGTCCCTAGTATGCCTCTAATAGACTAGCTCGTTGATCAAAAGATGGTTAAGGTTTCCTAGCCATGGACATGAGATGTCATTTGATAACGGGGTCACATCATTAGGAGAATGATGTGATGGACAAGACCCAAACTACAAACGTAGCATATGATCGTGTCAGTTTATTGCTACTGTTTTCCGCATGTCAAGTATGTGTTCCTATGACCATGAGATCATGCAACTCACAGATATCGGAGGAGTGCCTTGTGTGTATCAAATGCCGCAACGTAACTGGCTGACTATAAAGGTGCTCTACAGGTATCTCCGATGGTGTCTGTTGAGTTGGCATGGATCGAGACTGGGATTTGTTACTCCGTGTGACGGAGAGGTATCTCGGGTCCCACTCGGTAATGCAACATCACAATAAGCCTTGCAAGCAATGTGACTAATTTTTAGTTGCGGGATCTTGTATTACGGAACGAGTAAAGAGACTTGCCGGTAACGAGGTTGAACTAGGTATGGAGATACCAACGATCGAATCTCGGGCAAGTAACATACCGAAGAACAAAGGGAACGTTATATGGGATTAACTGAATCCTTGACATAGAGGTTCGACCGATAAAGATCTTCGTAGAATATGTAGGAACCAATGTGGATGTCCAGGTCCCGCCATTGGTTATTGACCGTAGAGGTGTCTCGGTCATGTCTACATAGTTCTCGAACCCGCAGGGTCTGCACACTTAAGGTTCGGTGACGTTTCGGTAGTGTAGAGTTATGTATGGTGGTGACTGAAGTTTGTTCGGAGTCCCAGATGAGATCCTGGACATCACGAGGAGCTCCGAAATGGTCCGGAGGTAAAGATTCATATATAGGAAGTCCCAGTTTGGTTTCCGGAAAAGTTTCGGGCTCATCGGTAGTGTACCGGGAGTGCCGGTAGTGTACCGGGAGGCCTCCGGGAGGGGTATTTCGACCCCAAGAGGTCCATGGGCTGTGGGAGAATAATAACCAGCCCTTAGTGGGCTGGGAAAACAGCCACAAAGGCCCATGGCACAGGATAGAAAGTCCTAAAGCAAAAAGTGGAAAATCAGCCAATAGGAGGCAATCCTACTCCAACTAGGATTGGAGGTGAAGTAGGATTGCTTCCCACCTCCTATTTCGGCCGACCCAAAGGACTTGGCTGCCTATCCTCTCCTCTCCTCCTATATATACTAGTGGATTGGGTGGTTTTTGGATAGAATTTCCGGCCACGTGCTACCCGTTCCACCGGTGCATAGTTTCTCCTCTAGATCGGTTTTCTGCAGCGCTTAGGCGAAGCCCTGCAGGAATTGCTCCACCACCATCACCGGAGCGCCGTCACGCTGCCGGTGAACTCTCTCTCCTCTCCACCTCCTCTCGCTGGATCGAGACGGTGGAGATCGTCATCAAGCTGCACGTGTGCTGAACGCGGAGGTGCCGTCCGTTCGGCGCTAGATCGGAAGGACCGTGATCGAGATCGCGAGACGGTCGTGATGTGATCAAGGAACGGATCGTGATGAGTTCGCGGGACAGATCGTGATCAAGATCGTGAGACGGATCATGATGAGTTCGCGGGACGGATCATGATGTGTTCGCGGGACGGTTCGTGATTGGATCGCGGGACGCTCGGCGATTTGGATCGCGAAGAAGTTCGACTACACCAACCGCGTTTCTTAACGCTTCCCGCTTAGCGATCTACAAGGGTACGTAGATCCACTCTCCCTCTCGTAGATGCTCATCACCATGGATAGGTTTGCGTGTGCGTAGGAAATTTTTTGTTTCCCATGCGACGTTCCCCAACATCATTGGGTATATCGACACAGGAGACTTCTGAGACGCTGTCTCACAATGCTGCTCCAGGTGATGAAGATTTCTCTTTTTCTGCTTAGTGTGTGGTCAAGCAATCTCGTCGACCTCATAATACTCTGGCTCCCACCCTGGAGATCGAGTCCTCTATTCGTCGTTACATGAGAGGTTGTGCAAAGAGGGATGGTTTTAAACCAGTCTTTCGGGAGCTTCAGGTGGAGCCAAAAAATAAGAAGTCCGGGTGCAAACTCTTTTCAGCGTCTGTTACTACAGAGCCTGCTTCCCCGTTACATGATACTTCCAACTCTAACAAGGTGTTACCTCCCATGCCTATTAAAGTACTTCAGAATCTTGGGGTGGAGATTGGGATCAGCACTGACAAGTTGACTGTGGACATGCTTATGGCCGATCCATCTGAAGGGAAATCCAGCTCTTCGGATGTCTAGTCTCCATTTTATGAAGAGGGTCACGCGCGCACATAAGTTGGCCTTTTATGTTACTTTTGGAACTTTTTTTGCCTGTTTGAACTTTGGTGCTACCTGGGTTGTATCGCTACCTATTATTTTGGTGAATTGTTGTGGTTGGTGTGTTACTATGTAGCATACCTTTCTTTCTTCTTAATGACATGTGTTTATGAATAGTCATACTGCTAGAAATTGGAATGTTCTCTGTTGGAATGTTAGAGGCACAAATTCTGCTACTAGGCAGAGGGCAGTGAAGCAAAAAAATGGAGGAAAGACAGTGTATGGTGGCTTGTTTGCAGGAAACTATATGTGCTAGTTTTGAGGGTAGGGAAATTCAAATCCTTTTGCCCCGAGTCTTTTGTTAATTTTGTTGTTGCCCCCTCTGTAGGTGCTTATGGGGGTATTTTGGTGGTTTGGAATTCTACAATTTTGCATGGTACCTTGGTGGACATTCAACAGTTTGGACTGGTAGTTAACTTTACTTCCAAGCACAACTCCGACAATTGGACACTTGTGAGTGTGTATGGCCCTTTCCAAGGGGAGCAGAGGGATAATTGTGTGTAGTGGCTATATAATCTCCCAATCCCTTTTGATGTAAACTCGTTACTTCTCGATGGCTTTAATTTTATCAGGTCTAGTGATTGTAGGAATCAGCCTGGTGGTGATCTTAATGATACGTTCATATTTAATGAAGTGATTGGGAATAAAGGGTTGGTTAAGATTCCAATCAAGGGAAGATCATATACCTGGTCTAATATGCAGGAATCATCATTGCTAGAGCAGCTAGATTGGTTGTTTACATCTGTAAATTGGACCTCATGTTATCCAATCACGGAGGTTTTGCCCCTTACAAGGACCACCTCCGATCATGTGCCATATGTGGTCATGATTAAGACTACCATCCCTAATCCCATATTTTTAGATTTGAAAATTATTGGACCAAAGTGGAGGGATTTTTTGATTATGTAAGTAACTCTTGGAAAGAGCCATCTTATAAAACTCATGCCTTTGTAGTGATTGTTGATAAGCTTAAAATTTTGAGATAGGAATTAAAAAAATGGCAGCTAGGTATTTATAAGATGAAACTTGTCTTGGAAAAGTGCAATCAAGTTATTCTTTGGTTGGACAATCTAGAGGAGGTTAGGCCAATTTTCAGGCAAGAGTTTAATTTCAAAAAGATTAGTAAGCTCCATATTGAACATATGTTTCACTTACAATACCTTTATTGGAAAAATAGATGCATAGATAGATTTATCAAAGTGGGAGAGGAAAACACCAAGTTTTTCCATGCGATGGAAATTGAGAGATATAGAAAAAAAAATCCTTTGCTAGCTTGCAGCTGCCTGATGGAACAGTTTTGTATGATCATAGCCAAATGGAAGGAGTTCTCTGGTATTCTTTAAAGGGTAGGATGGGGACTTCTAGGGGAATTAACATGGGTTTTAATTTACAGGCTCTATTTCCCCCAGTTCCTAGGTTGCAAAATTTAACCAGACCATTTACCACTTATGAGATGGATCAGGTTGTTAAGTGCATGCCAATTGATAAAGCACCTGGACCAGATGGTTTTAATGGGCTCTTCCTGAAGAAATGTTGGCATATTGTTTGCAAGGAATTTTACTCTCTAGCTGAGGAGTTCTTTGAAGGGAGAGCAACTCTCGAGAACACTAATGCTTCCTACATTACCCTGGTGCCAAACAAGTTATCACCTAACCTTGGGGGGATTAAGACCTATCCCTTTGACTTGGTTATTAAATTCCTCACTAAAATGGCACTAGATAGATTTTAGGAAATAACTATGAGTTGTGTACACAAGAATCGGTATGGATTTATTAAGTCCAGAACCATTCATGATTGTATTGGTTGGACCCTGGAGTATTTACACCAGTGCCATCAATCTAAGAGGACTATACTCATATTGAAACTAGACTTGGAGAAGGCTTTTCACTCTATTGAGCATGAGGCTATACTAGTAGAGATCTTAAAGTACAAGGGTTTTAACAGTAGTTGGAGGTTGTGAGTTAAGCAGTTCCTTTCCACTGGCACGTAATCTATTCTCCTCAATGGAGTTCCTGGCAAACAATTCAGGTGCAAAAAGGGGTTTAGGCAAGGGGAGCCTATATACCCTATCTTGTTTGTGCTACATGTTAACTTGCTACAAACAGTGGTTCACGATATGCACCTCAAGGGAGAGCTACAGTTGCCTATTCCTTGTCATGATAAGGATTATCCCATAATTCAATATGCTCATGAAACTTTAATTATTGTTCCTGCTGAAGAGGGGCAACCGTTGGCCCTTAAGAGATTGTTGCTGGGGTTTTCTAAGTCCATTGGTTTGGATATCAACTAGCACAAGTCCTCAGTGGTGCCATTCAATGTCTCACAATCAGAAACAGAGAGACTTGCTAATATTTTTGGATGTAAAGTTCGGAAAATGCCTTTCACTTACTTGGGTCTTCCAGTTGGTACTACTAAACCTAGGATGGAAGACCTCATTCCTTTGGTGAATTTTATGGCGAGGAGGATGTCTGCAGGCTCCTCTCTTGTTGCTCAGAGGGGAAGGCTTCAGTACTTACACTATGCTCTATCCTCCTTGTCAATTTTCTTTCTCTATAGTCTCTCCACCCCCAGGTATTTTGAAGCAACTTGAGAGGATTCATAGGAAGTGTTTATGTAGGCAAAATAAGCAGGAGCATGCTCCCTCCCTGGCTGCTTGGGATCTAATTTGCAGGCCTAAGAGAAAGGGATTTTTGGGCATCTTAAATTTGGGAGTACAAAATGTTGCTCTTTTGATGAAGCATGAAAAAAAATGTTAACAGGGCTGATCTGCCTTGGGTTACCCTGATTTTGGATACTTACTATTATGAAAGAGTTCCCCAGGCAACTGATCCATGTGGATCCTTTTGGTGGAAAAGAATCTTGAAGCTCCTGGATACTCTTAGGGCTATTAGTTGGGTGCTGGCAAATCAGGGTACACGGTTGTCTTCTGGCAGGACAAACATAAAATTGGTAGTTTTGTGGTTCCTTTGCAGGACATATTTCCAAAGTTGTTCTCATATGTTAAAGATACTTGGGCTACTTCCAAGGAGGGATTCTAGTGTACGAATTTGTTCACATGGTTTAATCTTCCTATGTCGGACCAAGCATTTGACGAGTTGCAAGCAGTTAGATCTCTGTTACAGGACATGGATATGAAAGATGATTGATACATCTCCATCGTATCCACTTTTCCAAACTCTTTTGCCCTTGTTTTGGACTCTAATTTGCATGATTTGAATGGAACTAACCCGAACTGGCGCTGTTTTCAGCAGAATTGCCTTGGTGTTATTTTTGTGCAGAAATAAAAATTCTCGGATTGACCTGAAAAATTACGGAGATTATTTTTGGAATTAATAAAAAAATACCGGATAAAGAATCAACCGGAGGGGGGGCACCCACAGGTCACAATCCCACAGGGCGCAGCCACCCCCTAGACGTGCCTAGCAGGCTTGTGGGCCCCCTATAGCTCCGCTGACCTCAATTCCAACTCTATATATTCCTATTCGTGGAGAAACAAATCAGATAGAACAGTTCATCGCGTTTCACGATACAGAGCTGCCATCGCCACCTCCTGTTCTTCCTCGGGAGGCCAGATCCGGAGTCTGTTTTGGGCTCCGGAGAGGGGAAATCAACGCCATCGTCATCACCAACCATCCTTCATCACCAACTCCATGATGCTCTCCACCGTTCGTGAGTAATTCCATCGTAGGCTTGCTGGACGGTGATGGGTTAGATGAGATTTATCATGTAATCGAGTTAGTTTTGTTAGGGTTTGATCCCTAGTATCCACTATGTTCTGAGATTGATGTTGCTATGACTTTGCTATGCTTAATGCTTGTCACTAGGGCCCGAGTGCCATGATTTCATATCTGAACCTATTATGTTTTCATGAATATATATGTGTTCTTGATTCTATCTTGCAAGTTGTAGACACCTATTAAGAGTTATGATCCGCATCCCCCATGGTGACAATAACTGGGATTTTTTCCGATGATTACCGTAGTTGAGGAGTTCATGTATTCACTAAGTGCTAATTCTTTGGTCCGGTTCTCTATTAAAAGGAGGCCTTAATATCCCTTAGTTTCCAGTAGGACCCCGATGCCATGGGAGGGTAGGACAAAAGATGCCATGCAAGTTCTTTTCCATAAGCATGTATGACTATATATGGAATACATGCCTACATTACATTGATGAATTGGAGTTGGTTCTGTGTCACCCTAGGTTATAACTGTTGCATGATGAATGACATCCAACATAATTATCCATCATCGATCCATTGCCTATGAGATTTTCACATATTGATCTTTGCTAAGTTACTTTTCCGTTGCTACTGTTACAATCACTTACAAAACTGCTAGTGTCACTTTCACCATCATTATCGTTACTTCCATACTACTTTGCTAGTGAATATTTTGCTGCAGATATTAAGTCTTTCAGGTGTGGTTGAATTGACAACTCATCTCCAAATACTCGAGAATATTCTTTGGCTCCCCTTGTGTCGAATCACTAAATTTGGGTTGAATACTCTACCCTCAAAAACTGTTGCAATCCCCTATACTTGTGGGTTATCAGTGATTAGATGGATGCTTGGTTCTAGCAGGGATCAGTCAAACAATACACCCCAAAGTTGTTCTACTTGCATGCCCACTCATCAATGACCGTAAACCCATTACTTAACTGGATTTGGGCTAGCTGGTGTACTCTAAAAATCAAGGTTTTTGCGTGAATGCTATTGATGGACAATCTCAACAGAAAGGACAAGGTAGAAAGGAGACATTGGCGAATAGAGGATGGGGTTAATTGTGTCCTCTGCCATGCTCAGGAGAAGGAGGACAAATACCACTTATTTTTCTCTTGTAACTTCAGTGTGAGAGTCTGGAACTATTTGCAAATTGAATGGGGCCCACGTGATAATATGTCTGATATTGCTATTCACGCCAAAAGGAACTTGTTGGAAGACGTAGTAGTAAATCAAAATTTTCCTACGTTCACCAAGATCTATCTATGGAGAAACCAGCAACGAGAGGGGAGAGATTGCATCTTCATACCTTTGAAGATCGCTAAGCGGAAGCGTTACAAGAACGCGGTTGATGGAGTCGTACTCGCAGCGATTCAGATCGCGGTAGATCCGATGAAGTGCCGAACGGACGGCACCTCCGCGTTCAACACACGTGCAGCCCGGTGACGTCTCCAACACCTTGATCCAGCAAGGAGGAAGGAGAGGTTGGGGAAGGGATCCAACAGCAGCACGACGGCGTGGTGGTGGTGGAGTAGCAAGGTATTCCGACAGGGCTTCGCCTAAGCGCTGCGGAGGAGGAAGAAGAGAGGTAGGGCTTCGCCGTGAGAGAGAGAGAGATCAAATCCTCTCTCAAAACATCCAAAACCTCAAGTATATATAGGAGGAGGGACGTGGAGGGCTGGCTTGGCCTCTACTCCAAAGAGGAGATGGCCGGCCGAATTAAAGGGAGAGTCCACCTCCCACAAGGGAGGTGGATCTCCTCCTTTTAAATCCTTTTTGCCTTATCTCCTTATCTCCAGCCACATGGGCCTTTAGCAAAAGTATTTCCCAGCCCAATAAGGGCTGACACACTTTATCTAACAGCCCATGAAGTCCTCTGGTCGTCACACCCCTCCCGGGGGTCCTCCGGCACCCTCCCGGCACTCCCGGTACACTACCGATGAGCCCGAAAACTTTCCGGTGACCAAAACTGGACTTCCTATATATCAATCTTTACCTCCGGACCATTCCGGAGCTCCTCGTGACGTCCGGGATCTCATCCGGGACTCCGAACAACCTTCGGTAATCACGTATACCTTTTCCCTATAACCCTAGCGTCATCGAACCTTAAGTGTGTAGACCCTACGGGTTCGGGAGACACGTAGACATGACCGAGACACTTCTCCGGCCAATAACCAACAGCGGGATCTGGATACCCATGTTGGCTCCCACGTACTCCATGATGATCTCATCGGATGAACCACGATGTCGGGGATTCAATCAATCCCGTATACAATTCCCTTTGTCTATTGGTATGGTACTTGCCCGAGATTCGATCGTCGGTATCCCCATACCTTGTTCAATCTCGTTACTGGCAAGTCTCTTTACTCGTTCCGTAATACATCATCCCGTGGCTAACTCCTTAGTCACATTGAGCTCATTATGATGATGTCTTACCGAGTGGGCCCAGAGATACCTCTCCGTCACACGGAGTGACAAATCCCAGTCTCGATTCGTGCCAACCCAACAGATACTTTCGGAGATACCCGTAGCGTACCTTTATAGCCACCCAGTTATGTTGTGACGTTTGGCACACCCAAAGTATTCCTACGGTATCCGGGAGTTACACAATCTCATGGTCTAAGGAAATGACACTTGACATTGAAAAGCTTTAGCAAACGAACTACACGATCTTTGTGCTGTGCTTAGGATTGGGTCTTGTCCATCACATCATTATCCTAATGATGTGATCCCGTTATCAACGACATCCAATGTCCATGGCCATGAAACCGTGACCATCTATTGATCAACGAGCTAGTCAACTAGAGGCTCACTAGGGACATGTTGTGGTCTATGTATTCACACATGTATTATGGTTTCCGGTTAACACAATTATAGCATGAACAATAGACAATTATCATGAACAAGGAAATACAATAATAACCATTTTATTATTGCCTCTAGGGCATATTTCCAACAGTCTCCCACTTGCACTAGAGTCAATAATCTAGTTCACATCACCATGTGATTAACACTTACATCACCATGTGATCATATCATCATGTGATTAACACCCAATAAGTTCTGGGGTTTGTTCATGTTCTGCTCGTGAAAGAGGTTTTTAGTCAGCGGGTCTGCGACATTCAGATCCGTGTGTACCTTTGCAAACTTTCCATTTCATATTTGTAGATACTGCTCCCACGCTCCACTTGGAGCTATTCCAAATGGCTGCTCCACTATACGTAGCTGGATTTCTACTAAGAGTCATCCGGATTGGTTTTAAAGCTTGCATCATCGTAACACTTTACGATGAACTCTTTATCACCTCCATAATCGAGAAATATTTCCTTAGTTCTCAAGTTACTAAGGCTAACTTTGACCGCTGTCTAGTGATCCACTCTTGGATTACTCTTGTACCCCTTGACAGACTCATGGCAAGGCACACACAGGTGCGGCACACAGCATGGCATACTATATAGAGCCTATGGCTAAAGCATAGGAGATGACACTCATCTCTTCTTTATCTTCTGCCGTGGTCGGGTATTGAGTCTTACTCAATTTCACACCTTACAATACAGTCAAGAACTCCTTCTTTGACCCATCTATTTTGAACTCCTTCAAAAACTTGTCAAGGTATGTCTTCGTCGAAAAAACTTATCAAGCGAATAGATCTATCCCTATAGATCTTGATGCTTAATAAAATAGTAGCTTTATCTGGGTCTTCCTTTGAAAAAAAAACTTTTCAAACAACCCTTCATGCTCTTCCAGAAATTCTACATCATTTCCGATCAATAATATGTCAACTACATATTCTTATAAGAAATTCCATAGTGCTCCCACTCACTTTCTTGCAAATACAAGTTTCTCATAAACATTGTATAAACTTAAACACTTTGATCACCTCATCAAAGCATATATTCCAACTCCGAGATGCTTGCTCCAGTCCATAGAAGGATCGCTGGAGTTTGCATATTATTAGCATCCTTAGGATTGACAAAACCTTCTGGTTGTATCACATACAACTCTTCCTCACACAAACCATTACGGAAACCTTGTTTTGTCATCCATCTGCCAGATTTCATAATCGAAAAATGCAGCAACTGCTAACAAAATTTTAATAGACTTTTAGCATCGCTACAGATGAGACAATCTCATCGCAGTCAACTCCTTGAACTTGGCGGAAACTTCTTTGCGACAAGTCGAGCTTTATAAACGGTGACATTTCACCATTAGCGTCTATGTTTATTTCAAAGGTCCATTTGTACTCAATGACCCGCCATTCAACAGGCAAGTCTACCAAAGTCCATACTTGGTTTTCATACATGGATCCTTTCTCGGATTTCATGGCTCCTAGCCATTTGTTGGAATCCGGGCCCACCATCGCTTCTCCATAGTTCGTAGGTTCATCGTTGTCCAACAACATGATTTCCAAGACAGGGTTGTCGTACTACTCAGGAGCAGTACGCGTCCTTGTCGACCTACGAGGTTCGATAGTGACTTGATCCGAAGCTTCATGATCATCATCATTAACTTCCTTTTCAACTGAGTAGGCTCTACAGAAACATCTTTCTGTGTTGCGCTATTCTCTGGTTGAAACAAAGGTTCAACAACCTTATCAAGTTCTATCTTCCTCCCACTCAATTCTTTCGAGAGAAACTCTTTCTCAAGAAAGGACCCGTTCTTAGCTACAAATACATTTTGCGCTTGGATCTGAGATAGAAGGTATACCCAATGTCTCATTAGGGTATTCTATGAAGATGCATTTGTCTACTTTGGGTTCGAGCTCGCTAGGTGAAAAACCCATTTTCACATAAGCGTCGCAGCCCCAAACATTAAGAAATGACAGCTTAGGCTTCTATCAAACCATAATTCTCACGGTGTCATCTCAACAGACTTAGATGGTGCCCTGTTAAAGTGAATGGATTTGTCTTTAATGCATAACCCCATAACGATAGTGGTAAAACGATAAGAGACATCATAGTACTCACTATATCCAATAGAGCACGACTACGACGTTCGAACACACCATCACACTATGGTGTTCCAGGAGGCGTGAGCTGTGAAACAATTTCCACATTGTCTAAAATTGCATACCAAACTCGTAACTTAGATATTCACCTCCATGATCGTATCATAGACATTTATCTTCTTGTCACGATGATCTTTAACTTCACTCTGAAACTCCTTGAACCTTTCAAACATTTCAGATTCGTGTTTCATTAAGTAAATATCCCCATATTTACTCAAATCATCAGTGAAGGTAAAGAAAAACAACGATATCCACTGTGTGTTTTAACACTCATTGGACCACATACATCAACATGTATTAATTCCAATAAGCCACTTGCCCGCTCCATCATATTGGATGACGGGGTCTCAGTCATCTTGCCCAAGAGGCATGGCTCGCATGTCTCAACCGATTCGAAATCGAGTGAGTCAAAAAATCCATCATCATGGAGTTTCTTCATGCGATTTATACCAATATGACATTTAGCGGCAGTGCCACAAGTATGTGGTACTATCATTATTAACTTTATATCTTTTGGTACCAATGTTATGAATATGTGTACTACTACGATCATGATTCAATAAACCATTCCGAGTGGGTGCATGACCATTGAAGGCATTATCCATGTAAACAGAATAACCATTATTCTCTAACTTATATGAATAACCGTATCGCACTAATCATGATCTAATCACGTTCATGCTCAACGCAAACACCAAATAACATTTATTTAGGTTTATCACAAATCCTGAAGGTAGAGAGAGCGTGCGATGGTGATCACATCAATCTTGGAAATACTTCCAACACACATCGTCACCTTTCACCTAGCTAGTCTCCATTTACTCCGTAGCTTTTATTTCGAGTTGCTAACACTTAGCAACCGAACCGGTATCCAATACCCAGGTGCTACTACGAGTACCAGCAAGGTACACATCACTAACACGTATATCAAATATACTTCCATTGACATTACCAGCCTTCTTATCTACCAATCATCTAGGGTTTTTCCGCTTCAGCGAACATTCTCCTCATAACAGAAGCACTTAGTCTCGGGTTCGGGCTCAACCTTGGGTTTCTTCACTAGAGCAACAACTGGCTTGCCATTCCTGAAGTTTTTCCCTTCTTGCCCTTACCCCTTTTGAAACTAGTGGTTTTCACTTAACCATCAACACTTGATGCTCCTTATTGATATCTACCTTCGTGGTGTCAAACATCACGAACAACTCAGGGATCATCTTATCCATCCCTGGCATGTTATAGTTCATCACGAAGCTCTAGTAGCTTGGTGGCAGTGACTTGGAGAACTGCATTAATCACTATCTCATCTGGAAGATTAACTCCCACTTGATTCAAGTGATTGTAGCACCCAGACAATCTGAGCACACGCTCAGCGATTGAGCTATTCTCCTTTATCTTGCAGACAAAGAATCTTGTTGGAGGTCTCATACCTCTCAACATAGGCACGAGCCTGAGATCACAATCTCAGCTCCTAGAACATCTCATATGTTCCGTGACGTTCAAAACGTTTTGGAGCCTCAATTCTAAGCCGTAATGCATGACGCATTGAACTATCACGTAGTCACCAAAAAGTGTCTGTCATATGTTCACAACATCTACAGACAACGCTTGAGGGAGTGATGCAGTTAGCGGTACATAAAAAAACATAAGCTTTCTGTGCAGCAATGAGGACAATCCTCAGATCACGGACCCAGTCCGCATTATTGCTACCATCAACTTTCAACTTACTTTTCTCTAGGATTGTATCAATAAAACTGTGGAGCTACAGCGCGAGCTATCTACGACATAATTTGCAAGGACATTTTAGACTAAGTTCATGATAATTAAGTTCATTTAATCAAATTATTAATGAACTCCCGCTTAGATAGACATCTCTCTAGTCTTCCAAGTGATACATGATCCATGTCAACTAGCCCGTGTCCGATCATCACGTGAGACGGACTAGTCATCCATGGTGAACATCTCTATGTTGATCGTATCTTCTATACGACTCATGTTCGACCTTTCGGTCTTCCGTGTTCCGAGGCCATGTCTGTACATGCTAGGCTCGTCAAGTCAACCTAAGTGTTTCGCATGTGTAAATCTGGCTTACACCCGTTGTATGCGAACGTTAGAACCTATCACACCCGATCATCACGTGGTGCTTCGGAACGACGATCCTTAGCAACGGTGCACAGTTAGGGTGAACACCTTTCTTAAAATTTTATTCAGAGATCATCTTATTTACTACCGTCGTTCTATGCAAATAAGATGTAAACATGATAAACATCACATGCAATCAATATAGTGACATGATATGGCCAATATCATCTTGCTCCTTTGATCTCCATCTTCGGGGCACCATGATCATCACTGTCACCGGCACGACACCATGATCTCCATCATCATGATCTCCATCATTGTGTCTTCATGAAGTTGTCTCGCCAACTATTACTTCTACTACTACAGCTAACGTTTAGCAATAAAGTAAAGTAATTACATGGCGTTTATGATTGACACGCAGGTCATACAATAATATAAGACAACTCCTATGGCTCCTGCCGGTTGTCATAGTCATCGACATGCAAGTCGTGAACCCTATTACAAGAACATGATCAATCTCATACATCACAATGCATCACATCACATCCTTTTGGCCATATCACATCACAAGGCACATGCTGCAAAAACAAGTTAGACGTCCTCTAATTTGTAGTTGCAAGTTTTTACGTGGCTGCTATAGGTTACTAGCAAGAACGTTTCTTACCTACGTCAACACCACAACGTGATTTGCCAATTGCTATTTACCCTTCATAAGGACCCTTTTCATCGAATCCGATCCGACTAAGGTAGGAGAGACAGACACCCGCTAGCCACCTTATGCATCTAGTGCATGTCAGGCGGTGGAACCGGTCTCACGTAAGCGTACGTGTAAAGTTGGTCCGGGCCGCTTCATCCCACAATACCGCCGAATCAAGATAAGACTAGTAGCGGCAAGCAAATTAACAAACTCGACGCCCACAACTGCTTTGTGTTCTACTCGTGCATAGATTCTACGCATAGACCTAGCTCATGATGCCACTGTTGGGAGACGTAGTAGTAAATCAAAATTTTCCTACGTTCACCAAGATCTATCTATGGAGAAACCAGCAACGAGAGGGGAGAGATTGCATCTTCATACCTTTGAAGATCGCTAAGCGGAAGCGTTACAAGAACGCGGTTGATGGAGTCGTACTCGCAGCGATTCAGATCGCGGTAGATCCGATGAAGTGCCGAACGGACGGCACCTCCGCGTTCAACACACGTGCAGCCCGGTGACGTCTCCAACACCTTGATCCAGCAAGGAGGAAGGAGAGGTTGGGGAAGGGCTCCAACAGCAGCACGACGGCGTGGTGGTGGTGGAGTAGCAAGGTATTCCGACAGGGCTTCGCCTAAGCGCTGCGGAGGAGGAAGAAGAGAGGTAGGGCTTCGCCGTGAGAGAGAGAGATCAAATCCTCTCTCAAAACATCCAAAACCTCAAGTATATATAGGAGGAGGGACGTGGAGGGCTGGCTTGGCCTCTACTCCAAAGAGGAGATGGCCGGCCGAATTAAAGGGAGAGTCCACCTCCCACAAGGGAGGTGGATCTCCTCCTTTTAAATCCTTTTTGCCTTATCTCCTTATCTCCAGCCACATGGGCCTTTAGCAAAAGTATTTCCCAGCCCAATAAGGGCTGACACACTTTATCTAACAGCCCATGAAGTCCTCTGGTCGTCACACCCCTCCCGGGGGTCCTCCGGCACCCTCCCGGCACTCCCGGTACACTACCGATGAGCCCGAAAACTTTCCGGTGACCAAAACTGGACTTCCTATATATCAATCTTTACCTCCGGACCATTCCGTAGCTCCTCGTGACGTCCGGGATCTCATCCGGGACTCCGAACAACCTTCGGTAATCACGTATACCTTTTCCCTATAACCCTAGCGTCATCGAACCTTAAGTGTGTAGACCCTACGGGTTCGGGAGACACGTAGACATGACCGAGACACTTCTCCGGCCAATAACCAACAGCGGGATCTGGATACCCATGTTGGCTCCCACGTACTCCACGATGATCTCATCGGATGAACCACGATGTCGGGGATTCAATCAATCCCGTATACAATTCCCTTTGTCTATTGGTATGGTACTTGCCCGAGATTCGATCGTCGGTATCCCCATACCTTGTTCAATCTCGTTACTGGCAAGTCTCTTTACTCGTTCCGTAATACATCATCCCGTGGCTAACTCCTTAGTCACATTGAGCTCATTATGATGATGTCTTACCGAGTGGGCCCAGAGATACCTCTCCGTCACACGGAGTGACAAATCCCAGTCTCGATTCGTGCCAACCCAACAGATACTTTCGGAGATACCCGTAGCGTACCTTTATAGCCACCCAGTTACGTTGTGACGTTTGGCACACCCAAAGTATTCCTATGGTATCCGGGAGTTACACAATCTCATGGTCTAAGGAAATGACACTTGACATTGAAAAGCTTTAGCAAACGAACTACACGATCTTTGTGCTATGCTTAGGATTGGGTCTTGTCCATCACATCATTCTCCTAATGATGTGATCCCGTTATCAACGACATCCAATGTCCATGGCCATGAAACCGTGACCATCTATTGATCAACGAGCTAGTCAACTAGAGGCTCACTAGGGACATGTTGTGGTCTATGTATTCACACATGTATTATGGTTTCCGGTTAACACAATTATAGCATGAACAATAGACAATTATCATGAACAAGGAAATACAATAATAACCATTTTATTATTGCCTCTAGGGCATATTTCCAACAGAACTTTGGCAAACCATTCTTTTCAGAGGTGGTCTTCACTTCTTGTTGCATATCTAGTTGATTAGGAATTCCAAGGTTTCCAGACATGTTCCACCAAGGTTTAGTGTCTGGAAGGGAGCTTTTGTCAATGGCATTTCTTTGTCGGCTCATAGAACTAAGCCTAGGCTCAAGGAAGACCTTATTAGACGGATTTTTTTGCCACCTCGAGCTTTTTCTATTTAAGGTAGAGTAGTCTTTTCCTTTTCTTTTTAGGTTACACTTTGTAACCCTGTAATTTCTTTGAACCCTTGTATTCTTTGAATAAATGTCAAAGGATTTGGGGTGTTTTCCCTATAGTATTTAATAAAAAAGATTGCTCAAACAGTCGTCACAAGAAGTTCATACTAAGAAATCATCCATGAATACCTCAACATTTTTTTCATAGGAATCACACGATATAGAAGTCATAAATCTTTAAAAAGTAGCGGGTGCGTTACATAAACCAAAAGTCATACATCTATGAGCGTAAGTTCCAAAAAGACAAGTAAAAGTAGTTTCATGTTGATCTTCAAGTGCAACAGGTATTTGAGTAAAGTCAGAATAATCATCGAAGAAACAAAAGTGTGTATGCTTAGATAATCTTTCTAACATTTGATCAATAAAAGTCAAAGGATAATGATCTTTTCTAGTAGCTTCATTAATTCTTGAAATCAGTTACCGTCCTATAACTAGTTATGTCTCTTTGTGGGATAGATTCATTTTTATCATTAGGAACAACAGTAATGCCTCCTTTCTTGGGACACAATGAACATGACTTATCCATCTACTATTAGCAATTGGATAAATTATACTTGTTTTCATAAGCTTTAGTATTTTTGTTCTTACCACATTCTTCGTCTTAGGATTCAAGCGATGTTGATGATCGATAATAGGTTTAGCGCCATGCTCCATATGAATTTTATGTTCGCACATAGTAGGACTAATGCCTTTAAGATCACCAAGAGTATATCTAATTGCAGTTCAGTGCTTCCACAAAGTTTTCAATAATCTCTTTTCTTCGTGCGCCGAAAGGTTAGCATTGATAATAACATGATATATTTTCTTTTCATCTAACTAAGCATATTTCAAGGTATCTAGGAGTTTCTTTAGTTCGAACTCAAGATCACCCTTAGGTGGAGGAGGATCTCCCAAAAATTCAACATGCAAATTATGCTTAA
The DNA here is from genome assembly GCA_022496015.1 of Hordeum marinum. Lineage (NCBI taxonomy): Eukaryota > Viridiplantae > Streptophyta > Magnoliopsida > Poales > Poaceae > Hordeum > Hordeum marinum. The sequence continues at coordinate 423,747,646 of CM039674.1, read as the reverse complement.
GGATACGTTCTTGCCTAAGGAATATTTCATCTATTTCATTTCTTTCACTCATGTGAATATCATTTTCAGGATCTAAAAAATATTGCTCTAAAGGATCAGTAGGATGCACAACAACAGAAGCAAGATCAATAATATCATCTTTATTGGGTAAATATTTATCATGAGGTTTTCTAGTTAGCTTATAGAAATTAAATTCATGGAATACATCACCAAATTTAATCTTTACTTTTTCTTTAACACAATCAGATTCAGCATTAACAGTATTCAAGAAGTGTCTACCAAATATAATTGGAAAAAATATCTTATTGTGATCCAAGCACTAGAAAATCGGTAGGATATTTAATCTTACAACACATGACTTTCAACATCTCTAGCAATCCCAAGGGGTGAAATGGTATCCCTATTAGCAAGATTAATAATAACATCAATCTCTTCTATCTCAGCGGGTGAAATATCATGCATGACTTCTTGATAGAGAGAGAGACAAGGGAATAGTACCTATACTAGCACCCATATCACATAAACCATAACAATGATCTCCAATCTTAACATAAAAAATAGGCATGGCAACAACTTTCTTATTCTTATCTAACACATCTCGTTCATTTCTAACCGGTTTAGCAATTCTAGTAGCTTCATCAAAGAAATATATAACATGCCCATCAATATTATCAACCAAGAGATCTTTAACCATTAGAATAGAAGGTTCTACTTTAATTTGTTCATAGCGTTTAGGTGCTTTAGTATTACTCTTATGAACCACAATTGTATACTTAGCATGTTTTTGTCCTAACATGGAAATGAGGCCTCTCAATATAAGTAGTAGGCACATCAGGATTAGCGGTGTAACCGAGTACTTTAGTATTAGCAATCATACGTTCTTCACAAACATCTTTAATAGGTGGGTGAAATTTAAACAACTTCTCTTTAGGAAGACCAGCATGAGCAGCAAAAGATTCACATAATGTAGCTACTATCTCAGAATCAATTTCATATTTTGCACTAAGCTTATCAAAAATATTTTTTCTATAAAAGACTTAACACAATCATATTCAAGTTTTATACCTCACTCATTACCTTTGTCGACCTCCCATCCTTGAGAGTTGCATTTAATTATTTCAATAAGATCCAACTTCAATTAAATACTTCATTTTGGTAGAGAGCCAACAGAAGAAGAATAAAGCATTGTTTTACCATTATGAGAAAGGCGAGCATAAAAGTTTTGAAAAAGCATATCTCTTGGGAGCTCATGATTCGGGCATTTGAGCATCATCTCCTTAAGCCTCCCCAAGCTTGGGCGATACTTTATCTTTATGTGGCAATTTATATATATATATATATATATGTGTGTGTGTGTGTGTGTGTGTGTGTGTGTGTGTGTGTGTAGGGAAAATGCATCCTACCACCTAGGGATAGTTACCCCACATGTCTCATATACTACCATATAGTGCTATATATACTACTTTATTATTGTAAGTATGTTCATATAATATATATAAGATGCTTCAAAGTGACTTACATGAAAAATGGCAAGTTGACCCATGATTTTTATTATATTTGTGAAATACATATATATTTGTACGTAAAAATGAGCATACTTAAAATATGATACATACTACCAAAAAAATTGCATATGTACTACCTAAACATTCTTATATACTACATACTACACGTACATAGTCTCTGGTTTAACATATACTACATACAACAAACAAAACACAAGTGATGGTAACTACCACGGGGTGGTAGCAAACATCTGTTGCGCGCGCACCCCACCCCCCCCCCCACACACACACACACACATATATATATATATATATATATATATATATATATATATATATATATCCGATCATGATGAACCAAGTGCACGGGATAAAATTTCCGATGGAATTCCAGTTTTGTTCGGTTCCAGTCCCATGAATCAGTATCATCCAATAGCATGTACCATGGTAATGTTCTTCCCTTCAAATATAAAGGAATAATTTCTTCGTAACTTCATCCCTTGATAAACCTGCAAGCTTAAACAATCCACATAATTCATCAATATAGATTAAGTGTGCATCAGGATTTATTATTCCATATCTTGTGTAGGGATTAGCATAAAATTTGTCCATAATATCAAAAGAAATTTCATAAAAAAATCAGTAGGTTGAGGGACGACTCTTACCACATCCGCACGAGGTGAATATACATCAAACAAGCCTCTCAAAGCATTGTTTTCCAAAGTAATAAGTGGAGATAAAATTCAACACATAATATGAATGGTCCCATACCAAATTCCATTTACCAAGAGCGCTTCATTCCTTGGCAACAACGATAGAAAAGAGTCTAGACGACCCACAAGTATAGGGGATTAATTGTAGTCCTTTTGTTAAGTAAGAGTGTCAAACCCAACGAGGAGTGGCAGGAATCAATAAGCAGTTTTCAGCAAGGTATTCTCTACAAGTGTTGTAAAGTATTTTGAGAGATAGTTTGATAGCAAGATAATTTGTAGCAAGTAACAAAAGTAACAAGGCACAACAAGGTGGACCAATCCATTTATTGCAAAGTACAAGCTGGAAGTACTTCTTATAGTGATTAAAGCGTTCTCGAGGAATCATGGGAATATTCTCTGGTTACTTTCACCACAATTCATTGACTCACGTTAATTGTTTTGATAAGTTGTGATCTGGGTGGACCGGTGCTAAGGTGTTATTCTTACTTGAACGAAAAACCTACTTATGATTACTCCCTCTCGCAAGCATCCACAACTACCAGTGAAGAATTAAGATAAATCTAATTGTAGCATGAAACATAAGGATCCAAAATAGCCCCTCATAGAGTACCTCATAAACTAGGGTTTGGGCTTTTGTCACCCCTGCAACTCATCATATACTAACAAATCCCATAATGCCTTCCCCTAGGACCAATCATGTTTATGTGTCCTGTAGTCGACGTTCACATGACACCACCACAGGAAGAACAGCACAACACATCATAAAAACATTGAATGGAAAACCAACTTCACATGCTTACTTATAACAAGACTTTTCCCATGTCCTCGAGAACAAATGAACTACTCACAAATCATATCATCTTCATGATCAGAGGAGATAAAATATATGATTAACAAACTGAACATATAACCTTCCACCAAATAAACCAACTAGCATCAACTACAATATGTAATCAACACTACTAGTAATCCACAAATACCAATCTGATGTTTGAGACAAAGATTGGATCCAAGAGATGAAGTAGGGTTTTTGTATCATATGGTGCTAATGAATATGTTGATGGAGATGAGTCCTCCCACGATGAGAGGAACATTGGTGATGTCGATGGCTTCGATTTCCCCTCCAGGAGGAAAGTTCCTCCGATGGAATCGCTCCGCCGGAGAGCAAAAGTGCTCCTGCCAGGTTCCGCCTCGATATGGCAGCACTTCGTCCCCAAGTCTTCTCTCATTTTTAGGGCAAATGGCTTCATATAGCGAAAGATGGGCATCGGTGGACCCTCGTGGCCCCACAAGCCACTAGGGCGTACCCTGGAGGTAGGGCGTGGCCCTGCCTTGTGGGCCCACCGAGGCTCCTCTCTGGTACTGCTTTTTCCCAGTATTTTTAATATATTCCGAAATAATTCTCCGTAAATTTTAAGGTCATTTGGAGCTCCGTAGAATAGCTATCTCTGTAGTAGCTTTTTTAGGCTCGGAATTTCAGTTGCCGACAATCTCCCTCTTTTGGTGTATATTGCATTTTAAGAGAGAAAATGCATTAAAATTACATCATAAAGGGGAATGAAGTTCTAAAGCATTATAAATAATAGTAGGAAAACATGATGGAAAATGGATGTATCTAGAAGCGGCATGGAGCCCGGGTGTACTGTTGGAGGTTACGGACTCATCGAGTTCCGGCAGGGGTGTGGCATGGCGGTCGGGGTGGTGGAGCGATGACAAAGGCAAGAGAGAAAAACTGAAGTATATCCGGACTGCTAGGCCGAACGATACAGACCCTCATCGGATGGGTAAACACATGCGGACCCCGTAGTCTAGACGGTTGCGGGCAGTTTGAGAGTTCTCTTTGGAGATGCCCTAATATAATGAAGTTTCCTGTGATTTGGGGAAGGGGTAATTATCTTCGAGGTGGGGACCACCTCGAAGATAATTACCCCTTCCCCAGCTCACAGGAAACTTCACTATATCATTGCATATGTAACATAAATTCTTTTCTAGAGACTTAGAAATTATCAAATCCAGAAAAGTCATTAAGCTTGGCAAGAAGATTTCTACTATTCTTTGTTACCGTAAATTGTTCCTGTTCCTAGACAAAAATAATAATAGCAGTGATTGTAACAATAACATAAATAGGCCAGAGAGAAAGGCTTCACCTGCAGCGGCAACAGCTTGTTTGGCAACGACAATAGTGGTAGTGATATTGGAGACAGTGCCACCAAACTTTACGCAAGCTGAAAATCGCCAAATTTCAATGGACACATGGAACTTCTTGGCATGCAAATCCTGGCCTCCTCCTCTTCAGTGGTTGTATGGTTCTTTTGAAGGAAACAAGGGTGGGGTAGATGGGCCTCTCGTACAACACACATACACACAAAAATGACCTAAAATATAGTATGTGTGGCACGAGGATGGACAGAAGCAACTTTTCCTTACACCTTCCCACCTATCACTCTCATGGGTAGTCAAGGACCCTTAGTCTACAACAATGGCACCCACCAGAGAACATCAGCCAACTATTTCGAAAAAAAATTCGCAAATGGCTGCTGGCTGAGGAGTTGATAAGTTCGAGGTTATGGATGTTTAATAAACAGGCCCGAGTCAGGTAACATATGAATGTTCTGGGTCATATATTAGTAAGCATGCCGATACTATGTGACCATATAGCGCTACATGCAGCATAACGTGCCAAACATGAGCGCATGAACCACGGGCCGCACCTGGGTCCACATTGACGAATTCACGGGATGCATCATGCTCAAATCACCGGCTCGCCGGGGGTGGCATGGTTGGCCTCAGGGGATTTCAACCAAATCTACCGCGCAAGGGACAAAATAGACGGAACGTGAGCACGAGTAGGATCAACCGCTTTCGTGCGGCGCTGCAATCCTGTGAGGTCAAGGAAATTCACCTTCAAAATAGGCATTTCACCTGGAGCAACGAACGTTCAAACCCAACCCTATGCAAGCTCAACTCCTTCTTCTGCAATGCAAAATGGGATGCTGCTTTCAGTACTCACGTCCTCCACGCGCTCTCATCATCCCTTTCGGATCACTGCCCGCTTCTTCTGGCAGATGACAAAGGGCCTAGAAGACCCCGCTCCTTCAAATTCGAGAACATATGGACTTCCCTGCCTGGGTTTCATGAGGTAGTCCAAAAGGCCTGGAGCAAACACGTGCCCCATTCGGAGCCCTACCACGCACTCCATCACAAGCTCAAAAAAAACGCCCTTCGCCTCTCGGAATGGAGTAGAAAAATGTTTTCGAAGGCTAGCATCCAACTGCACGCGGCCCTTTTGGTCATCCTTCATTTAGACATTGCTCAAGAGGCGCGACTACTCTCCCTCGCTGAGGCAGACCTACGGGCTAGGCTTAAGTGGAGAGTCATTAGCCTGGCAGTACTCCAGAGATCAAGAAAGCGCCAGTGTGCGCGGTTGGCCAACCTAAAAGAAGGGGATGCAAACACAAAATTCTTTCACCGCCAAGTCAACGCCAGAAGAATAAAAAATCATATCCACAGGATCAAACATGCTCAGGGATGGGTAACTGAGCATGGGCAGAAGGAGAAGATCATCCACGACTACTTCTCCGAGGTTATGGGGCGGGCAGGCACGAACACGAACAACGTCGACTTCAACTGGGATGAGCTCGATATCCAGCATCACAATCTGCATGCCCTTGGTGCTGGGATAACGGGGGATGAGGTTTGGGCGGCTATCAAAGAAATGCCGAGTGACAAGGCCCGTGGCCCGGATGGCTTCATCGGCGTTTTCTTTAAGAAATGCTGGGATATCACCAAACCGGACATCATGAGGGTTATTCATCGTTTCAACACCCTCCGCACGGCCAACCTGCAATGGTTGAACTCCGCCAACGTGGTCTTACTGCCCAAAAAGGACGGCGCCGAGGGGATCTCTGACTATAGACCAATAAGCCTCGTCCACGCTGTTGTCAAAATCATTGCCAAGATTTTGTCCATCCGCCTAGCGCCGTTCATGGACACACTGGTTTCCAATGCACAGAGTGCATTCATAAAGAAGAGGAGCATCCATGATAATTGTAGGGGAATGTTGCATGGGAAACAAAAATTTCCTACGCACACGCAGATCTATCCATGGTGATGAGCATCTACGAGAGGGAGAGTGGATCTACGTACCCTTGTAGATAGCTAAGCGGGAAGCGTTAAGAAACGCGGTTGGTGTAGTCAAACGTCTTCGCGATCCAAATCGCCGAGCATCCCGCAATCTCATCACGATCCGTCCCGCGATCCAATCAAGATCCGTCCCGCGAACTCATCACGATCCGTCCCGCGAACTCATCATGATCCGTCTCGCGATCCTGATCACGGTCCTTCCGATCTAGCGTCGAACGGACGGCACCTCCGCATTCAGTACACGTACAGCTCGATGAAGATCTCTGCCTTCTTGATCCAACAAGAGGGAACGGAGAGGTAGAAGAGTTCTCTGGCAGCGTGACGGTGCTCTGGAGATGGTGGTGGAGCTATTCCGACAGGGCTACGCCTAAGCACTGCAGAAATCCGATCTAGAGGAGAAACTATGCACTAGAGGAACGGGTAGCACGTGGCTGAAAATTCTGTGCCAAAACCCTAAAATCCTCTAGTATATATATAGGAGGAGAGGAGGAGGAAGCTTGGCTGCCAAAGAGTCAGCCCTTGGGTCGGCCGAACCTAGTGGGATTGGAGGATTCCTCCTCCAATCCTAGTAGGACTAGGACTCCTCCTTATTTTTGCCTTTTTTGCCTTTTTCCACCTTTTTCTCTTTGGGCTTTTCTTCCCAGCCAAATGTGACTTGTGTGGGACTTCCACCAGCCCACAAAGGGCTGGTATTTACTCTCCCACAGCACATGTAGCCTCTTGGGTCGAAATACCCCTCCCGATGGTCTCCCGGTACACTACCGGCACTCCCGGTACACTACCGATGAGCCCGAAACTTTTCTGGCAACCAAAATAGGACTTCCTATATATGAATCTTTACCTACGGACCATTCCTGAGCTCCTCGTGACGTCCGGGATCTCATCTGGGACTCCAAACAACCTTCGGTCACCACCATACATAACTCTATACTATCGAAACGCCACCGAACCTTAAGTGTGCAGACCCTGCGGGTTCGAGAACTATGTAGACATGACCGAGACACCTCTACGGTCAATAACCAATAGAGGTACCTAGATGCCCATATTGGTTCCTATATATTCTACGAAGATCTTTATCGGTCGAACCTCTATGTCAAGGATTCAGTTAATCCAGTATGATGTTCCCTTTGTTCTTCGGTATGTTACTTGCCCGAGATTCGATCGTCGGTATCTCCATACCTAGTTCAACCTCGTTACCGGAAAGTCTCTTTACTCGTTCCGTAATACAAGATCCCGTGACCAACACTTAGTCACATTGCTTGCAAGGCTTGTTGTGATGTTGTATTACCGAGTGGGCCCTGAGATACCTCTCCGTCACACGGAGTAACAAATTCCAGTCTTGATCCATGCCAACTCAACAGACACCCTCGGAGATACCTGTAGAATACCTTTATAGTCACCCAATTACGTTGCGACGTTTGATACACACAAGGCACTCCTCCGGTGTCAGTGAGTTGCATGATCTCATGGTCATAGGAACATATACTTGACATGCAGAAAACAGTAGCAATAAACTGACACGATCATATGCTACGTTTGTAGTTTGGGTCTTGTCCATCACACCATTCTCCTAATGATGTGATCCCGTTGTCAAATGACATCTCATGTCCATGGCTAGGAAACCTTAACCATCTTTGATCAACGAGCTAGTCTATTAAAGGCATACCAAGGATATGGTTTTGTCTATGTATCCACACATGCATCTAAGTCTCCGATCAATACAATTATAGCATGGATAATAAACGATTATCATGAACAAGGAAATATGATAATAACTAATTTATTATTGCCTCTAGGGCATATTTCCAACAATAATTTCATGTACGTTCGCAGCTTTGCCCGCCGCCTTCACAAGAGCAAGACTCCCGCCTTGTTATTCAAGCTTGACATCAAAAAGGCTTTCGACTCTGTCAGATGGGAATATATGCTACAGCTAATGCAACGCATGGGGTTCCCGGAAAAATTCAGAAATTGGATTGCAGCGCTGCTATCATCTTCATCCTCGTGCTTTCTACTCAATGGTCTGCCAGGCCCCCTAATCAGGCATGGACATGGTTTTCGCCAAGGGGATCCCATCTCGCCACTGCTATTCGTCCTCGCCATTGACCCCTTGCACAAGATCCTCGATCTGGCCACACGCAAGGGCATTATTCATAAGATTCGAGGACGAGGCGCAATGGTTCGAACCTCTCTCTACGCTGATGATGTAGCAGTTTTTATGGCGCCTATCAAAAGAGACATTGGTAACCTTGCCATCATTCTAAAGGGTTTTGGTGACGTCACGGGGCTTTGCACCAACTTCCTTAAAAGCTCGGTTGTACCCATCTCGATGCAAACTGTGGGTGGGCCTAGGCAACCCATGCACTGAGGAGGACCATGACTTCTTCTATGCCTCCACCACGATCATCATGGGCAACGGAGTCAAAACTCCATTTTGGGACTCACCTTGGTTGCTTGGCTGCAAACCCAAGGACATCGCACCTCTCATTTTCGAGGCCTCGAGGCAAAAGGGTTGGAAGGTGAGAGAGGCTATCAAGGAGAATGCATGGATGCTCAAGATCAGACGAGACACCATCATCACTGGCCAACATGTGCGCCAATTCTTTGCACTCTGGATGCTCATCAATGACTTCCACCTCGACGAGCTCTCTGAGGATGACATTATCTGGAAGCATTCTTCGAATGGTTCATACTGGGCGTCGAGCGCATACAAGGCACAATTTCTTGGGATGACACTTTCCCCCATGGATTCCATGGTTTGGAAGATGTGGGCACCGCCGAAGGTCAAATTCTTCTATTGGCTTGCCTTACAAGACCGGATCTGGACGGCTAACAGACTCGAGCGGCGTGGATGGGCTAACTGCGGCCTATGCCCCCTCTGCAAGCATGTGCAAGAGTCGGCCCTCCACCTTTTCGTCAAATGCCGCTTCACTACTAGGCTTTGGGAGATGGTCACCCACAAGTATGGCCTAACGCACATGGACACTGCTAGCTGGCACTTGGAAGAAGGCCTGTTTGCGTGGCGGGACAAACGCACCAATTCAAGCACCCCGGAGCGACGAGCCATGGCCTCTCTTACCATGCTTATATCTTGGACAATTTTGAACGAGAGGAATGCAAGGGTGTTCCAACACAAAGTTACGCCGCCACCAATCCTGCTAAAAGTTATCGACGACGAGGCCAACCTTTGGGTCACCGCGGGGGCAAAGCAATTAGGAAAAATTGTAACGCGCGAGTAATTTTCATGCCGTTTGTCGGCCTTTTGTAATACTACAAAATTCTATTCTCCCCTACTTTAATTGATGAGGCAAATCTTTTGCCTCCGTTTCGAAAAAAAATCACCGGCTCAGATCAGATCACACAAAGTAGCAAACAAGCGAGCATGAGCTAGCCATATCATCGGTATTAATAAAGGAGGAACAGGCAGTAGCGCAAGTTCCTGAAGATTTTTACGTTACAATCCTAAATCGCGGCTTGAAAAACGTGAATCTTTTTCGCATTACAAATCAGCGAGACGCGTTTCATCACATACATCGGGGTAGCGTCTCTAGTCTCTGCATCGGTCGATACACGTGGTCAAAAAAAGTACCGTAATAAAAACCGGCCAAACAATTACAATGTTTCCATAGATAGAATCACGGATCGACACAAGACAATTCTCCAAAAATCCAAGAGCTTGACCAGACCCCAGAGCTCCCATCTTGCCAAGATCCTAGTCTCACTTGCATGATGCAAAAATTGCATGCCATCTTGTGACCAGAAAACATACTGCTAGTTTGCCTTGTTGCATGCTACTATGTGGCCGCTACACACACACACACAAAAAAAAACATAGCGGCGGCAGCGAACTCTGTTTCTTTGGGTTGGGGGGTACTGTGAACAACTGGGTGGGTCTTTTTAAGTCATCGGGGGGTGGCTGCTGCTGCCCTGCCCTGCCTCGCCTGCTTTTCTTGATCTCTCCTCCGGAAATCAGCTATCCTCCTCGACTCCTCCTCGTCGTCATGGCACCACTGAGGGGGGCCAAGCGCCGGAAGCGCCACCCCGAGAAGGCCCTGCCGGCGGGGATGATGGCGCCCTTGCCCCCGCCCGACGCCGCCGATTGGTGGGACTCCTTCTCCCGCAGGCTTGCAGCAGGTATACACACGTCCATGCTCCATCTCCCTCTCCTTCCCGTCTCCCTGTTCGGACCACTGTCGCTGCCCGTCCTTGCCCGTGCCCGTCCCTCGTCCCGCGGCTCGCCGTGGCCTCGCGGCCCTCGGTAATGCGCGGCACCCTCCCGCCTCGCCTACGAGATTGCTCGCGTGCAGATTTCGGCGGTGGTGCTGGATCAGGGAGGGCCGGCCGCCGCTGAATTTGCACTCCTTTCTGCGCGGGCGCGTATCGATGGCGTTGCTTAATCTGCGGCCTTAATCCGGGCGGTTAGTGCAGTGAATCTGCTTTGTTCGGTGCGCTTTGCTGGGGAGGTGGTCCGCTGTTGAGGCTCCTCCTGTACGGCCGGCGCGCGGAGGCACGGGCAATCTCCGGCGGGCGGGGTGTTCTAGATTGCACTCCGAGGGCATGAACAATAGCAGCTTGGGAGTGCGGCGGCTCCGGCTGGTCTCGATCGAGTCGGGGATTGTTGGGGGAGAGCGGTTAGTTTTGACATTTGTGGTTTTCTTGGTTCTTCGTCTCCATTTCAGATCTGCCGAGCATGTGTGCAATGGTGTTTGGGGGCTTCATAAGTCTGCGGCAGGTGTACGTATCAGCTGTGCCCATTGTGTCGACCTAATCTACAATCGGTTGCTCGATTGTTCAAGCCTCGATGCCGCAAGAACTAACCCTTCCTTTTCTTTTCTGGAGAATATGGAGTAACTTGTTTGCATTCAAGGAAAAACTAAATTTACTCAAGAATTCAGTCACAAATTGCTCCATATGTGGTAGAGGAAAAACCAGCATATCTGTAATCTGTTCACAGATAGTTTCCCACAATTGCGTGCTCTTTTTTTATTTGGGGCCGAATGCAAAGGATTTTTCATTCTGTGCTGTTGGTGGTCATTGTATTTTTGCTACCATTTGGGTGGAAATAGACTGACTACTATTTACAAGACGGTTATTGTGGCTCATGCACATGGACTGAGTGATGCGGTACTACCTTAATTACCTTGATTTTCGAGAGTAACTTGATACTTGGGAAAGTATGTGAGTCCACATCACTTACTTAAAAATGGTAATGATATCTACAAGATTGCGACAGTAGTCTGTAACTCGTAGATTCTTTCTCAAAGAAGTTAATTGTGTATATTCAATTTAATAGTCGACTAATCAAGGAACTCCTTCCGTGTTGAATCATACATGATGGCGCATGAGTATGAAGTGCAGGGATCATCGGACATAGTTGCCCAACACAAGTTCGCCTGAACGAATATATACTCATGTAGCATGATGTCATGTTCTCTTATGGCTGAGAGATGTTTCGTAAGTCCTTAGCCAGTGGATTTTAGAATCCCTCAAGTTCTAGGAAATATTTAGTCTGGAATTTGCACAACTTTTTAAAATAAATTCTGAAGGCATGCGCTAATTTTATTTATATATTAACTTTGATCGATGATTTCCTTGTGTACTTTAAATTATGTTCTGCAGTCACTCGTACATTTTTTTATTAGCTTAACCATTTCCTATACTAGTTTCCCAGTACATTCATAATTTTATTTAATTTGCATCGGATATGCTGATACAGTAGACTTGTCTATTAGTTTGTGAAATTTCTCAACTTCCCAGTATTGCTGATTTATTTAGACACGTGCTGACCATGCTCTTAAGATATTCATTACCTGTCCTTTCTAAGGTTTAACTCACTGTAAAGCTTAGGTATCTTCTTTGTTACCAGAGAGTATGTAAACATGATAGAGATAAGATTTCTACTAAAAAACATGGGGAGAATGATTTGAATCTTTTGTATTGTAAAGTATATACATTTTCTGTTCATGTTTGCCACACGGTTTTCTGGTACGATAAATTGTGATATCGGATTGTGACACTGTAATCTGTTATTTGCACAGGACACTACTCCAAAGACTGCCAAAACTTTGAGTCAGTCTTCAAGATGTCTAGGAAGACATTCGACTACATTTGCACTCTTATTACCGGGGACTTCTCAAGAAAGACGCAGGGTTTCAGAAATTTCAAGTTTGGAGACAAGACAATTCTTGCGTTGGAGGACCAAGTAGCTGTTGCTCTGTTGAGACTGACGACTGGTGAGTCACTTCTGAGCATAGGGAATCGCTTCGGAATGAACCACTCAGCCATCTCAAACATCACTTGGAAGTTCATCGAGTCCTTGGAGGATCACGCAATCAGTCATCTGAAGTGGCCTGACCCTGAGGAGATGGCGACCATCAAAGCAAAGTTCGAACAGCTCCAGGGCCTCCCCAACTGCTGCGGTGCCATAGACTCAACACACATCCTCATGTGCTCTTCGGCTCAGCCTAACAGCAATGTCTGGCTTGACTGTGAGAACAGGAACAGCATGGTCCTGCAGGCCGTTGTTGACCCCGACATGCGGTTCAGAGACGTTGTCAGTGGCTGGCCTGGGAGCATGGATGACTCCTGCATCCTGCGCACCTCAGGCTTCTACAGACTGTGCGAGAAAGGGGGGAGGCTGGACGGCCAAATGGAGCTTCCTGGGGAGCCAGCAGGTTCAGTGGTCAGAGAGTACATCATCGGGGACACAGGATACCCTCTTCTTCCCTGGCTGATGACTCCATACCAAGAGCGTGATCTGTCTCCAGCAAAAGCAGCATTCAACAAGCAGCACGCCGCGGCGAGAATGGTGGTGCAGGGTGCCATGGCCAGGCTGAAGGAAAGGTGGCAGGTCCTCAAGGGGGAGCTGTGGAGGCCCGACAAGAACCGACTGCCAAGGATCATCTACGCCTGCTGCCTGCTCACCAACATCATGATCGACCTCGACGACGCACACAGAGAACGGGCACCGGCGTCGCACGACCATGATGACGGTTACTATCAGCAGTTCAGCAATATGTCTGACGACGGTGCGGTCGCGCAGAGGGACGTGCTCTGCCAGTATGTCAGCAGGGTCGGCAGCAGCAAATTGCCGGAGTGATTCTCGCCCTCTTCGCCTTCTTCTCTGCTTTACATGAAACAAATGATAGCTACAGATCATAGAATCGTGATGTGGATTTTTGATACCCTGGAGGCGCTTTGCTGCGATCGTTATTGGCATTAATTAAATTAAATTAAATAGGCCACAGAAGTTGTAACCTGAATTTTGGTTACTTCGAACAGTCTGCTTTGCTCGTTATTGGCATGATATTCGCAGGCAAGGATATTGTTGCAATTCTACCTTGTCTCATGAAATTAGCAACAGAAGATTTTGATTCCTTATATAGTCTGTGATGCTGTTTGGGATGATTCATAGAGGAAAACTTAAATGACCATGGAAGAAAGTTGCAGGTCACAAAAATTTGGTAGCATTATGTGATGTTGCTGGATTGTTATGCACCAACTACAGCACACATGACATCACAGGTTTCTTACAAACCTTTAAGGAATCTGGTAACCAGGACTAGGCACTTAGGCCACACATACATCTGATCTCTGCGACAAAATGTCGACGAGCACCACAGCAATAGACGAACGAACTCACAAGCAAAGATTCGAGTCATTTTCTCGTTCTTTCTTTCTTGCAAACTAGGTGCACTGTGCTACAGGAGGAGACACAGGAGTTCAATGCTGGGTGCATCGCCAAACCCGGAAGATGCCTACGCACACTACTTCAGAAGAGACCTCGCGAAGTGCTCCCTTGCTGTCGCTAGGGCTTGGCTTATAGTCTGCAAGTAGAGGAGAGAATGGGTCATCTGGAACTACAGAGGTTTCAGCTGAAATCATTATCACAACCGTGTTATACCTGCTCGGTGAACGATCCAGCTCCTTCCAATCCATGGCCTGACACCTTCTCGGCTATCACATTTCCATCTGTTTCCAGAACAATCCTGCAAGGGCATTTGTAAACAATCAACTATATGCAAGTCCGCAAGCCAGAAAGTCCGTAACTCTGTACTATCATGGCGCAAGCCAATGCTAACTTGACGTCATTTTGCTCATGTCCTCAACAGCTTAAGACATACATGATGGTCCGATTTATAAAAATCTAAACGATTGATGTGTGGTGACAGAAATCGGGCACAATTGTTTCTTGAAAACAGTGAACAGTAAATGATCCATAACGCTCAAATTAATTACCACAATTTCTAATTAAAAATACCAGTAAAAAAGCACCAGAAACACCAGCCCTCCTTAGTCTATTTCTTATCTTTGCTATCAACTCTACATAGGTGATCCTAATTAAGAAAGTAAAAGTGCTAGTTGAATTCGATGCTGAAGATACAAAAAAACAGAAAATGGTTATGGCACACACCATTCCACAGAAAAGAAGGAGCCGAAATTTATTTATTTTTAAAGAAAACCAACAGCATAGCATAATAGCATGGGGAAGCATGGGAATTACCCTCCATCAACAACTTCGTCAAGGCACAAAAAGATGAGATCCAGATTTTCAAGTGCGGTCCTTTTGTCTACATTGTTTCTGGAAGGAGAGAAAATACTCACGTTGATCAGTAAATCCAGAGAAAACAATCTGGCAACATGGAGGGGAGGTAAACCACAATAAAGGGGATTTGCTGAACCTGAGAAGAATGCCAACAGCATCAGAAAACCCCTGAAGAACTGACGCTAAAATGAGCTCATTCTCCTCATCCCCTCCAGTTACAAAAAAATGGAGATCTTGGATGAACTTGTACACAATAATGTAGCCATCAAACATTACCACATCAGCTGCAAAATAACAAACAAAAAAAACTAATGGATGTAAATAGCTGGACGACTATAGAACTACAAACACTACCATGATAGGATGTAGTAAATTACTTTGTTTTCTTATCACAACATAAGAGCAATTGAAATTACCAAGAACTAATGTTTACCCAAGAAAAGGCAATACATATAAAATGGTGTTGAGCTGAGCATAACTTAGAAACAATACAATGGTGCATACAGCCTTTTATCAGAATTTTGAATTGTTTGATGAATTTTACAAATAGTTGCAGAATTCATGAGACATGATGCAAAGAGTAACTTGTTGTTAAATGCTATAGTAGAGCCTAATACTCTGCAGTAAAACCTGGGGGGAAGTCAAACATGACAATTAAGCCTGGCAAGACAAGATTACAAGAAAGAAACAAAAATACATGCACAGGTATTCGTTCATAAGACTTGATCCATTGCAACAGTGGCCGATGGCATTGGACACGAGTGTGAGATCCAGCAGCTTGCATGACGACCGATGATGCAGGGTAGTGCTGTATTAGATATTCAGGAGTAGTTCTGTTGTTTACATTGTAATGGCTGGAGTGTTTTCTTCCCGGTTCTGTTTGTAACAAACTCCTTTCTACTTAAGGAAACAACACGCAATACTCGTGTGTGCTCTTGAAATAAAATATCCAGACGACAAAATGACAACCGGTTAACATCCTTGTGCAAAACAGCAAGGCAACAAGGGGCTGGAAGTGATGAGCCAAAAAAAAAAAAAGAGGCATGATGCTCCAACAAGAAGATACACCTGATGAATGTACTGCAGGGACATCACAAACTGTAGCCAACAACAGTGCAAAACAGCCAAGGCCCATTTGGTTAGCAGACAGTGAGGTGCTAATCAGTGTTCCCAGGAAGATGGCTGTTGCTCTACACACTATCTATGGTCCATGGGGAGAACGTAAACTTGCATTTTACATTTACCCTCGCAGCGCACCACAGATGCAGTGAAAAAAGAACACTTTCCTCGTCTTTCAAGAAGGCAACTCACCCTCTGCTCTGGCGCTGGTTTTCTGGGTCTTCACGAAGAGCGACTTCTCGAAGGCCACCTTGGAGGACGCGGAGGGCCAGTCGTCGGCGTAGTACTTGACGGCCACGCGCTTCCCCTCCGCGTCCAGCACGAGGATGTTCTTGACCGAAGGGCAGGACGCCTGCACGGGCAGAGACCAAAACCAACAACCTCTGAGAAATAATCACTCCTTCTAGACGTAATTCGGGGAGTAACACCTCGCAGTACGCCAATTCCGCCGAGATGGATATGAAAATTGCACCACAAATACTTGATTTTGCCATCCGGTTCTGGGGCATAAACCCTAAGTGAACCGGGCAAACAGAGACGCCCGCGGTCAGATTTTGCTGGGGGAGGGGGCGGGTGAGGGGGGTACCATGTCGAAGGGGGAGGACGGATACGCGGGCGCGGGGAGCGCGGCGGGCGACGGCGTGCCGGAGGGATTGGCGGGTTGCTGCTGTGCGAGCGCAGGCGGAGGGAGGGCGACCAAGACGAAGATCAATAATGACAACGAGGACAGAGTGGGGTGTTTTGTTTTTCCTTCCATTTTCGTGTGAGAAAAGCGTTGGTTTATGCGGACCCGGCCCAAATTACGAGCGAGGCTACTTATTGGGCTACCCTGGGCAACTGGTCAGTTTCATTGGGCTACCCTGCCTGTTTTTTTGTGAAAGAGAAAACCGTACATACCTTTTTTTTAGAGAAGAAAACCGTACATACCTAAACCTTCGAAGGTTTGTCTAAAAAAGAAACCCTAAACGTTTGAAGGTCATATTTGGGACATTTCCTACAGAACGCCTTTTGGCGCCGGTTAAAGGCAACTAGACAGACCGGCGCACACCCCCTGCATCATGGGCTCGCTCTATCTTTTTCTCAAACTTCAAAAATGTTGCGGGTGTGAGATTCGAACTCGAAACTTCTCTGTTTTCGAGGAAGTATCGTGTGCAACGGAGGAATTAGTGCACATGGTGCGCCAACGACTTAAGGGCCATTGGATGAATTACAAAGGGGCAAGATTCAGCCCCAAGTTGGTCTGATGGCAGATTTGCAAAAGGGCACCTAAAACTTTTGTATGCTGGTCCTCGGGGTCCTTATTTTTGCCAACCGAAGCAAATTGGGATAAAATCCATTGCTCTACAAGTTTTTATGGGTACATTTTTCGTTTCGTCTTTTGTTAATGATTCAAATGAGTTGATACAGGAAGACGAGTTCAGTTCACAAATTATATCAAATCTCGCCTTGTCCACTATTAATTACATCCATGCTATGTGTGTGCAAGGGTATATTCCAGTAGCATTTCAGATACATCGTTGTAACTAAACTTGCTCCTGTTATATACATCATACATCCGTGCTATTACTGTGCTATGTATATAACGGTTGATCAACTTTTTCTCAAATCCATGACCTCTTTTCAAAATCAGGCAAACTTTTTTCAAATTCGTAAAAAAAATTCAAATTTTGATGATTTTTTTCTAAAATTGACGATTCTTTAAATCATTTTTTCCCCATTTTGGTGAACTTTTTATAAAACTTAGATGAACTTCCTTTTCATATTCAATGAATTATTTTCAAGTTTCCAATTTTTTCCCGTGTTGTATACATCCGTGCTATGTATATGACATCTGATGAACTTTTTCCCAAATCCGGTGAACTTTTTTTGCTGTGAACATTTTTCAAAAGTTGACGATTTTTTTTCAAATTTTTATTATCTTTTTTCTGAAACCAATGAACCAAATTTTGTGAACTTTTTTTTCAAAATCGATGAACTTTTTCAAGTTTCCGATCCTGTTTTCAAAATTATGAACCTCCTTCAGATATTTGATTAACTTTTTTTCAAATTTGTGACCTTTTTGCAAATTCTTGAATATTTTTTGATTTCGTGAACATTTTTTTTCAAAACCCGTGAATTTGTTTCAAGTCCATAACATTTTTTAAAGTCATGATCAACGGTCAACCGGTCAAAGGTCAACAGTTATTGGTCGACTTTGTTTTTTTCGTGAGTATTAGCAGTCAACTGTCTATACCGGGGTAAAAGTAGCGAATGAAGCTGACCGAACGAGCGAGAACACGAAGGGGTGGCGTGTGAGCGATCGCTTTGTGTTTGGCCAGACATACTTGCAGGCCGTGGGCGCCAGTTCCTCCAAGTGAAGCTTAAGGGGTCACTTAGGAGCCACTCATTTGGCGCGTAGGTCGCCAAATTATGAGCGCATCTAATAAAAATATAACTCTTGCAGGAGCCTTGCAAGGGTCATTTTTGTGACCGAGAATTTGTCAAGTGATGTCTCCAGTCAGAGCTATGCGTTTTGTGCAAAGCAATCCCTCTGGATTTAATGCTTGTTTGTACATGTTTTCTGATTTCATATGTGTTTTTTTGTTTACGCCTGTTTTTTGTAGGTTTAGGAGGAATAATCACAAGAAAAAACAGAATCTTTTTGTGGTTACACGAGAAGCACATATTTGCTTTCTGGTGGATGCATAGATTTGCTTTCGCGAGAAGCATAGTTGTGCTTCTTGGAGAGGAAGAAAATCACGGATTATTTTTTTGCGTGGTTTTTGTTTTCATGGGAAGCACGTATTTGCTTCATAGGAGGCAACGATTTGATTTCTGCATTTTTTTCATGATTTCTTTTTTGCTTTCCAAAGAAACACATATTTTCTTCTTGTGATGGCTGATTTACTTCTTATGCTTATTATAAAGGGTAAAAATTGTGCCTTTTGTTTTGCTTCCATGAGAAGCACATATTTGCTTTCATGGAGATACAGATTTGCTTCCCGGAAAAGCACGGTCGTGCTTCTCAAAAAGGAAAAACTTTGTGACTCTTTTGCATATTTTTTTTTTTCCTTCCATGAGAAGCACACATTTGCTTTTCATGAAGACACATATTTGTTTTCGCGAGAAGCATAGTTATGCCTCTTTGAAAAGGAAAAACATAGTGCATGTTTTGAGCTTTTTTGCTTCCACGAGAAGCATAAATTTGCATCCTGCGGAGGCACTGATACTCGAACAGGAAGAAAAATGTGCTTCTAACTCCATTTTTCTCTCTTGATTTTTTCACTAAAAAAATGTTTGACGAAATCTATTATAACATGGGATCTAGTTACAACATGTCACTTGTCAGCCCATGAGAATTCGAAAGTGACCTCTGTAAGGGATACACATTAACCAATCATTTCACCAAATAACAACCTAGCACGTACCCTCGCCCCATCCTCGTTACATCCGCTTGATCCGGCCCCTAGATATTTTCTGGTTTTGGGAAGGTCTTTTTCGTGTGTAATTTTTGTTTTTCTGTCTTTTTCATTTGCTTTCTTACGTAAGAATTTCTATTTTTATTTTTGCATTTTAATGTTCGTATTTTTATCTTTATTTAAATTTTTAATTTTGTTAACATCTTTGAAATTCTTGAATTCTTTACATTTTTTGGAACCATTACAGTTTTTTGATTCATGAACATTTTTTTATCGAAATCGTGAAATTTTTGAACATTTATTTAAACAGTGAATTTTTTCTACATTTTTGAAAATCATAAAAAATAAACAGGAACCTATGAAAAAATGGGGATTTTTTTTATTAATTCATGAACATTTTTTGTTTTGAGGAATATATACAGAAATGCATGAATATTTTGGAATTATGAACATTTTTGAATTGATGAACCTTTTTCTTTCCTGACATTTTTTTCAAAATTATTATTTGTATTGAATATGGGATCATTTTTTTATCACGATTTTGTTTGAATCCGCATATTTTTGTGATTTTCCAAAAAAATCAAAAATCATGAACATTTTTTAAATCCACAAACGTTTTATGATTTCACTAACTAAATAAAACACAAATATTTTAAATCCCGAATTATTTTAAAGAAGAAAATTGGAAACGAAAAGATGAAATTAAAAAAACAAGGGGCTAGCCGCCTTGCATGTTCGCCGCCTCAAAAGGGCACGCGGGGGAGTGTGGCTGTGCGTTAGCTGGTTTCCCAGCATGTAGTGAGCCGAATAAGGGCATGACCAACGGGCTGCCTCAAACCTAATGCCTCATGGTCCATGTAGGTTCGGATGCCGCGATGAAGATAAAGTATATGCCTTGCAGAGCAAACGGGATCCTGTAGAAGAGCCAACCGCTCCATGGAAAAAGGAAGAGAGAGAGAAAGAAAAAAGGAAAGAATGAGAGACATACGTCCTGGGAGAAAGGAGGCGGGAGATGGGTCTACATAGTGTTGTCTCCTTTGGGTAAAATAAAATAATAATGATAGCCCTACAATTTTAGATCCGACGTGAAACATGGGACATCACCATTGTAGTGCTACCGTTGCTCATGCCCTAAGAGCTCCCTGAACGTTTCTACAGAAATCTAAAAGACACATACTTTTTTGTGGGCTGAACTATATATGTGTACGTAAATTATGAAAAAAGTTGACCTAAAAATAAACAAACTTATTTTTATTTGCATGATGAAGTTATATCATATTTTTAAACAAAGTCTTAACCGTACATACTACACATCCGCACCCCAAAAAAAATGTATGTATGAATATATTTTAAAAAATTAAGTGCAGTTTTATCCTATTATAAACTAATTAGGCACAGATTAAAGTGTATCTAAATTTCTATTTTTACCAATTTTATTAAAAAAACAGTAGCAAAAGTATTAAAATAAAAATATATTTCACAATGGATCTAATGGTATTAATTTTCGAGACATCGAAGAGGGGAACTTTATTAGTTGAGAGGCATCGATTTACTTTCGGGGACGTTGACACTTTTCCTACAAACTTGTTGAAAGACGACAAAAGGGTTCAACCTTTGAAAATTTTAATACACCAAATGGAAAAGTAGAAAAAGAGGACGGATGGGGTTATTTTCAAACCACCAGCGAGTCCAAACATAGTCTTAGGCTCGGTCAAAACCAAAAATAGTCCAAGGCAAGAAAAGCCAAGTCAATAACGTTTCTAAATATTAGTTTTTTTAGAGATTATAATATAAAATACATACATACATAAATACATATATATATGCATTTTAAAGTGTAGATTCGTTAAATTTGTTTTATATGTAGTCTGCATTGAAATCTCTAAAAAGATTTATATTTATGAACAGTGAGAAGATAAAAAAGACATACGACCAACCTTGCAAAAAAAAGAAGAGAGACACATACAACCACACGCAATGCTCATGCCGTCACACAACCATGAACGCGCGCACACGTACATGTTATACTTTGTCGATCAACATGAAACTTGTTAGAGATACGACACGCAATCGATACGATGAAGAACGAAATCAAGCAAAGGGATACAAGATTTTAACATGGAAAACCCCGAAGGGGGAAAAACCATGGGCGTCAGCCAGCCAAACTTCACTATGATCGGAAGAGGTTACAAACGCCGGGGATTTACAACTGATCGACTTATCCCGTACGGCGGCTTACAAAAGGTATATACAACACAGGTGTCCTAGGTCAACCCTGATCCGTACCGCGGGGGGCTTCGCCACCTGCACCCCCAGGCGTCCCTGACGGGGCGGCCCATATGGGTCAACTTCAGACTTCGCTACGTTCTGCTTCGACCCAAGCCTACCGACGACGGGCCTCGCTCCGCTCGCTCATTAAAAATTGGCCTTCCTCTTTATATTAAAATTTGAAGCATAACATAACTGATCATTTTCCCGCCAAACTTCCTTCAGCAACAACCAGGGAAGGCCTGAAAAGCCAAACTCGACTACTCATGAAAGCAGCCGCTATTGAGCTCCGAAGTGGACTGTGGGACTAACTGCAAGTCCTCCTCGTGTGCTGACCTTCTTATATTACTGGTGGGTTAGCCTAGTCGGTAGTACCGTACTAGCACTACTAATCAGTACACGGCAGTACTCAATCAGTCGCTTAAACAGCAATGAGATAGGATCTTCTGATGTTGATATATCTTGTGGATCTTGCTTGTTTACACCCAGACAGGAGACGCAAACCAGAAGCTTTCTCTCTTGAGTGGTAACACATTCAAATCTTCCGGGTTCTGAAACATAGAAATGGACCTGGAGTTACATTAGCCTACCGACAAATACAGTCATGAAACTTGGGTAAGCTTGGACTTGTGCACGTCTTAATCGAAGATATATATAAATATATATATATATAAATATTTTATTTAGATTAATATGTGATTAGGTGAAAATGGTAGACAGATGCTTTTTATCTTGAATAATATTCACTAGGTAGGTCACTATACACAATAGTATTTACTATTTAGTATACTATTTGGAATAGTACTTTACTATTCGCGGCAATATTTAATTCTTTTACTATAATTTGTACGTTCTCACCTGATTATATATTTAATGCAGGATCTATTATGGGTTGGCGAGGTCAACAATACGTCCAAACGGTGTACGCGGTGATGTAAAAATCCTACTCAGTACTCACCATATTTTTCATTATGTTGTATCAGATGTAGCTAGTTACGTTCACTTAGTAGTTTTAATTGCAAATTTACGGGATAAATTCCTATCGTCTTCACAGGCAGTTCCACCCAAAGGGAACACTTCTCTACGGCCACAAGGTTCTCATTCAAACGCCATTCTGGGCTACACAGAGAACTACACACGCAGAGGTTTCTCCTATAGGATCCCTAGCATAAGAACTCGTCCCATAAATTCATAAATAAAAATACCAAGTGAAACCAAGAAACTACATCATTTCAACAACATAATTTACATATGGATTTCCCTTTCGGGAGGCCCCGAAGGGATTACACAAGCTAAAGGAAATTAACTTCTAACTACCTTTTTGAGCCTTACAATGCTTTGGATATTGTGGCTCTTATGAGAGGACTACTACTACTACTACTACCACTACCACTACCACTACCACTACCACTACCACTACCACTACCACTACCACTACCACTACCACTACCACTACCACTACCACTACCACTACCACTACCACTACCACTACCACTACCACTACCACTACCACTACCACTACCACTACCACTACCACTACCACTACCACTACCACTACCACTACCACTACCACTACCACTACCACTACCACTACCACTACCACTACCACTACCACTACCACTACCACTACCACTACCACTACCACTACCACTACCACTACCACTACCACTACCACTACCACTACACTACCACTACCACTACCACTACCACTACCACTACCACTACCACTACCACTACCACTACCACTACCACTACCACTACCACTACCACTACCACTACCACTACCACTACCACTACCACTACCACTACCACTACCACTACCACTACCACTACCACTACCACTACCACTACCACTACTACTATTGAGCAATGAGCTTGCTAGCTAAGTTGCAACTCTTTGCTCTATCGGTGGCTGATTCTCCTTCATCTGGTGTTGTGTCCTCCTCACAGCAAATGTCTCCTTTTATAGGCAAGAGGGGAGCTCTCTGGATGTCTTTCGGGAGAATGCACCTCTTTATTATATTTGTAGTAGGGATGCATGCGTGTCCCTCTAGGCTATGGATAAGAGAGATAGTGCCCCGACAAACTTCAATCTTCAGGAATCTATCAAATCTTTGCTTTGTTCACGTGGGCAATGTCTCTTCATGAATAATTTGCTGGCTCTTATTTTCTTCTTCACTTGCCAGCGACGCACTTCTTCATGCCTTCAGATAGGTAGCTCCTCCTTAGTAATTTTTGTGTCAGTGTATGCGTACATACATGCCAGGCTTCTTCTTAGGAATCCTTGTGTCAGTGTATGCGTACATACATGCCAAGGCTGCTTAAATATTCAACATTGCTTATTCATTTAATTTAAATTGCTTAAATATTCGACATTGTTTTTTTTTACAGGGAGTCCTCCCTGCCCATATACCTTTGTTTCATAATGTAGTATTTGTATATACTCCCTTCATCTAGAAATACTTATCGGGGGAATGGATGTATCTAGCTGTATTTTAGTTCTAGATACATTCATTTCTATTCATTTTTGCGACAAGTAATTTTGAACGGAGGAAGTACATCTTTAAAAGTCAAACTTTGACAATTTTATAGACAAAATACTAATAGTAATGATTTTATTAGTACTCCAATACCACCCAACACTAGTGCTGAAGCTTTGATATAATTATGAAAGAACAATTTGCTGAAAGTCCTAATGAAGGCGGTGGTTCACATCTTAATACCTTTGTTGAATTATGTGATATGCAAAAGAAAAAAAGTGTGGATAATGATGTGCTTAAACTGAAATTATTTCCTTTCTCACTAAGAGACAAAGCTAAAAATTGGTTTTCATACTTGCCTTGCTATAGTATTGGAACATGGGATAAGTGTAAGGATGCTTTTATTGCCAAGTATTTTCCTCCTGCTAAGATAATATCTCTCCGAAACCAAATTTTGAATTTTAAAATACATGAGCAAGAACATGTTTCACACGCATGGGAGAGAAATGAATTTGATGATTAGAAATTGTCCCACTCATGGCTTAAGTTTATGGATGATAATACAAGAAGGTAAATTCTGTTGAAGAAATCACTACTTTGAGTGATAAGTTGGATTCTCTTATGAATATGGTTGCAAATAAGAATGCTATGATTGATCCCAATGATGTGCCATTATCTACTCTGAATGATAAAAATAACAATGCCATTGATGTGAACTTTGTCTCTAGAAATAATTTCAATAACAATGCTTATAGAGGCAATTTCAATCTTTGACTATATCCCGATAATTTCTCTAATAATTATGGCAATTATTATGATAATTAATAAGGTAATTCTTCCAACAATAATAATAGGAGCCATCTGATCTTCATAACACCATTAAAGAATTTATTAGTTCTCAAAGGATTTTCAATACTATGGTAGAAGTAAAATTACATAAAGTTGACGATATGGCTAGAAACATGGATAATATTGCTCATGATGTGGAAACTCTTAAAATAAAAAAATTCCACTTAACCATGATATGAATGAGTCTACAAAATCCATCCAAATATCTATTAATGAAAGTAAGGAGATGACCGCTAGGTTGAGAGCTAAGCGAGAATTCCTAGAAAAAGCGATTCCTCCCGATTTTTATCGTAATCATGATGAAGATGTTAAAATGATTGGTGTTATCCTATTTAATATTTGAAGGGACTATATATGAGTCAAATTTAGCTAGAAGGTGTCCGGTTTGTTTGGAGGGTGATGATCTTATTGATAAAAAATAAAAAGGTGGATTTGGAGAGGTCAAAACTTTAAATAGTGATGCACCCACTACTTTGGATTACAAGGACTTTAAATATGAAAGTTTCTCTTTAGTTGAATGTATTTACTTGTTGCAATCCATGATTAGATCACCTAATGCCTATGAACAAAATAAAGCTTTTACTAAACATATTATAGAAGCTATGATAAAAACTCACGAGAAGAAACTTCAGTTAGATGTTATAATACCTAGAAAGTTGCATGATGAATGGAAACCTTCTATTTAAATTGAGATTAAAGATTATGAATGCAATGCTTTGTGTGATCTTGGTGCTAGCGTTTCTACAATACCAAAATCTTTATGTGATGTGCTAGGACTCACCGATATAAATGAATGTTCCCTTAACATGCATTTGGTGAATTCCACTATTAAGAAACCATTGGGTAGAATAAATGATGTCCTTATTATTGCTAATAGAAATTATGCATCTGTGGATTTCATTGTGCTTGATATTGAATGCAATCTGTCTTTTCCTATTATACTTGGTAGGTATTTCTTACGAACTATAGGTGCTATTATTGACATGAAAGAAGGTAATGTAAGATTCCAATTCCCATTAAATAAATTGATGGAACACTTCCCTATAAAATATAATTAAACCACCTTATGAATCTATTATGAGGGCCACCTATATAATCATTTGAAGGATCACAACACTTGATACTATGCATTATGCCTAGCTAAGGGCATAAAACAACAGCGCTTGTTGGGAGGCAACCCAATAGTTATATTTATTTTTTGTTTTACTTTCTGTTTTGGTATGTTGAAATGATTATTTATACTCTAATGATTGTGTTTTATGTTTAAATTAGTATTTGTTCCAAGTAAAACCTTTGGGATGATTTGGAAGATAGTAGAATTGATGCTGTGTTAAAACATATACTTTTACGTCTAGTGCAGAATTTCTCTTTTTGATCTGAATTTTTTATAAAGTATTGGTATACAAATTTCCTAGGGTTTTCTATTTTTTCAGAATTTTCGGAGTTGTAGAAGTGTGGTTTTAGTATAGATCATTACAGACTATTCTGTTTTAGACAGATTCTATTTTTTGCTTACATAGTTTGCTTGTTGGGGGGGGGGGGGGTATAAGCCATGGAGAAGTTAGAATGCAGTACCTATTATGAAATAATTAATTATGAATCGATTTAAAACAGTACCTAAAGTATTCGATATGTCTATTATACATACGGATCTCACGAGGTTTTATTGAAGTTTTCAAGTTTTGGGTGAGACAACGATGGATGAAGGAATAAGGAGCAACAAGACCCTAAGATTGTGGATATCCAACGCTCACAAATTTAATATTCAAGGAATACCCAAGCGTCTAAGCTTGGGGATGCCTCAGAAGGAATTCCCTCTTTCGTCTCCAATCTATCGGTATGTTACCGGGAGCTGTATTTTTATTCATCACAGGCTATGTGTTTTGCTTGGAGCGTCATGTGTTATATTTTACTTTTCATTTAGTCTCTCGCAATCATTGTTTGTTGGACACACATATTTGAGGGAGGCACGCAGTCATCATAATTTGTTATAATATTCTATGTGCTTCACTTACATCTTTTGAGCTAGGCAGTTGCTTTGGTGCTTCACTTATATCTTTCTAGACCACGACGACGTTCAGTTGTTATAGAAATAATTGAACTCTCATGCTTCACTTAAATCTTTTTTGAGAGTGTATAAGAAATAGGAACGGTAATGGGCACATGTTATAAGACTAGTCCAGAAAGCATAGGTATTCAAGGGGGATATAATTAAAAAAATCATGTAGCCCACTCAAGAAGAAACATGAGTTGATTATATTGATGTAGTAATATGAAAGGACATGAGTAGATGATCTTTGATTAGTAGGAATATTGCTATTTAAAGCTTGTTATTTGTTATTCATCTAAGTATTAACTATGGCATGGTGATGATGTGTGACAGTGTGAGCATTTTTATGTCTAAAATGAAATCCTATCATGTTGTTCATATAGAGAGTCTCCTGAGTTCTCATTTACCACACTTGTGCCTCAAAGTGGCACCATGTTCTTCATATAGAGAGTCTACCGAGTTGTCATTTTCATATGTATTTGGATTTTTCATTATAGAACTTGGCCTGTATATTCTGATGATGGACTTCCTCAAATGCTCGAGGTCTTCATGAGGAAGCAAGTTGGATGCACGCCCACTTAGCTTTCATTGAGCTTTCATAGAATTATAGCTCTAGTGCATCCGTTGCATGGCAATCCCTACTCCTCGCATTGACATCAACTGATGGGCATCACAATAGCCCATTGATCCGCCTAGTTGATGTGAGACTTTACTTCCACTTTGGCTCCTTTTGATATCTACCACCGTACTCTATTCCACCCCTATGCTATGTACGACGTGAAGTTGAAAATGCTGATGCATGTTAGAAGTACGATCCAATGGCTTGGTTTGACACCGGGGTGCTCATGATTTATAGTTATGCGGTGAAGACATAGTCATGCCAAGCTTGATATGATAAAATAAGTAGGGAGTAACATTCTTTAAGGATCATATATATTGAAAAGTAATGATTATGCTATTTATGTTTCTGGATATTATTATGTTAATATCAATGAGTTCATCGTTTCTCAATGATCATACCTAAAATAGATTACATGTTGGGTAGCATGTCGCATCAATTTTTTTGTTTTTATCATTTACCTACATGAGGACCAATACTTGTGAACTGTATTGGGTTTTTCGTGAAGTGGAACGGGTGATGGAGCATATTATATATAAGTATTTTCCCCAGTGAGAACCAAGGTTATCGAACCAATAGGAATAGCATGCAACCCCCTTCTACTTCTCGAGCATGCGTTGGTTTCCCATGAAGAGGAACAGTTTGATGAAACAAAGTAGATAAGTATTTTCCTCAGTTTTTGAGAACCAAGGTATCAATCCAATAGGAGATACAAGCGAGCCACCAAAAGATATACCTGCACGAGGAATCAAACTCTTGCACCCAACGCTATAAAGGGGTTGTCAATCCCTTCACGGTTATTTGCAAGGATGAGATCTAGTAGAGATAGATATAATAGGATGCTTCAATGGAAAGTAAACTTAAAAGTAAAAATAGTGGAACAAGTATTTTTGGTGTTTTTGGTTTTAGATCTGAAAATATAATGTGGAAAATAGACCCAGGGCCCATAGGTTTCACCAGATAGCTTCTCTCATGATGGCAAGTATTACGGTGGGTGAACAAATTACTGTTGAGCAATTGATAGAAAAGCGAATAATTATGTAGATATCCAAGGCAATGATTATGCATATAGGCATCATGTCCGTGCCAAGTAGACCGAAACGATTCTGCATCTACTACTATTACTCCACACATCGACCGACTCCTACCTGCATCTAGAGTATTAAGTTCA
Organism: Hordeum marinum; assembly: GCA_022496015.1. Lineage (NCBI taxonomy): Eukaryota > Viridiplantae > Streptophyta > Magnoliopsida > Poales > Poaceae > Hordeum > Hordeum marinum. The sequence continues at coordinate 423,718,786 of CM039674.1, read as the reverse complement.
TGAAGAATAGAGTAACACATTAGGTAAGATGACATTATGTAGAGGGATAAACTCAAGAAATATGATGAAAACCCCATATTTTTACCCTTGATGGAAACAATACAATACGTGCCTCGCTACCCCTACTTTGTCACTAGGTGAGGACACCGCAAGATTGAACCCAAAACTAAGCACTTCTCCTATTGCAAGAATTACCAATCTAGTTGGCCAAACCAAACCAATAACTCGAAGAGACTAGCAAAGATATGAAATCATGCATATAAGAATTCAGGAAAGACTCAAATAATATTCATGGATAATCTGAACATAAACCCACAATTCATCGGATCTCGATAAACACACCGCAAAAGAGTATTACATCGGATAGATCTCCATGACGATCATGAAGAACATGGTATTGAGAAGCAAAGAGAGAGAAGAAGCCATCTAGCTACTATCTATGGACCCATAGGTCTGTGGTGATCTACTCACGCTGTCATGCATCATCGGAGGGGCAATGGAGTTGATGTAGATGCCCTCCGTGATCGAGTCACCCTCTCACAGATTACCGGAAAAGGCTCCAATATTGGATCTCTCGGGAATGGAGGCTTCTGGCGGTGGAAAAGTGTTTTTGTTTCTCCTTTGAATAATGATGGAATATTTGGGTATATAGGCCGAAGATTAGGGTTAGGAGAGTTGCCAGGGGCCCACAAGCCCGCCCGGCGCGGGGTACCCCCTAGCCGCGGCAAGCGGGCTTGTGGCCCCATGGCAGCTCCTTTGCCTTGGTTCTCAAGTCTCGTGGCTTCCTTTTATTCCAGAAAAAAATCATTCCGGAGGTTTTATTCCCTTTTGACTCCGTTTAATATTCCTTATATGCGAAACTCAAAAACAAGGAAAACACAGAAACTTGCACCAGGCTCTAGATTAATAGGTTAGTCCCAAAAATAATATAAAATAGCATATTAATGCATATAAAACATCCAAAAGAGATAATATAATAGCATGGAATAATAAAAAATTATAGATACATTGGTGACGTATCAGCATCCCCAAGCTTAATTCCTGCTCGTCCTTGAGTAGGTAAATGATAAAAATAGAATTTTTGATGTGGAATGCTACCCAACATATTTATCCATGTAATATTCTTTATTGTGGCATGAATATTCAGACCCGTAAGATTCAAAACAATAGTCTAATATTGACATAAAAACAGTAATACTTCAAGCACACCAACAAGGTAATTGTGTCCTTTCGAAATAACATGGCCTTAGAAAGTCATCCCTACAAAATCATATGGTCTAGCTATGCTCCATCTTCCCCACACAAAGTATCTAACTCATGCACAACCCCGATTAACAAGTCAAGCAATTGTTTCACACTTTTGGTGTTCTCAAACCTTTTCAACTGTCACGCAATACATGAGCGTGAGCCATGGATATAGCATTATAGGTGGAATAGAATATGAAGGAGGTGCAAAGGAAAAATGAGAAGATAGTCTCACATCAACTAGGCGTATCAACGGGCTATGGAGATGCACATCAATAGATACCAATGTGAGTGAGTAGTTATTGCCATGCAACAACTGCACTTAGAGCTATAAGTGTATGAAAGCTCAAAAAGAAAACTAAGTGGTCGTGCATAATGAATATCCACTGGTTATATGAAAGTGATAAAATAGGAGACTCTCTATCATGAAGATCATGGTGCTACTTTGAAGCACAAGTGTTTAAAAAGATAGTAACAGTTGTCCCTTCTCTCTTTATCTCATTTTTTTATTTTTTTGGTGGGCTTCTTTGGCCTCTTTTATTTTTTTGGTTTGGGCTTCGCTAGCCTCTTTTATTTTTTTGTAAAGTCCGAATACTCGTCCCAACTTGTGAGGGAGTCATAACCTCCATCATCCTTATGTCTCATGGGGCAATGCTCTATTAATGAAAAATCATCACACTTTTATTTACTTATAACTTAAAGAAAAAGAAATTACAACTCGATTCCTATGACAAGATATAACTCTATATGCAATATGAAGTGATGATGCAAGTCATAGAAACATTATATGGTGGAAGTTGCATGGCAATATCTCTCGGAATGGCTATGAAAATGCCATAATAGGTAGGTATGGTGGCTGTTTTGAGGAATATATGGTGGCTGTTTTGAGGAAGGAGGGTTTGATGTACCGGCGAAAGTTGCGCGGTACTAGAGAGGCTAGCAAAGGTGGAAGGGTGAGAGTGCGTATAATCCATGGACTCACATTAGTCATAAAGAACTCACATACTTATTGCAAAAGTCTATTAGTTATCAAACAAAGCATTATACGCATGCTCCTAGGGGAGAGGTTGGTAAGAGTTAACCATCGCGCGCTCCTGACCCTCACACAAAGGTCGACAATCATTAGACACGTCATGCTCCGACTTCGTTACATAACGGTTCAGCATACATGCATGCTACGGGAATCACAAGCTTTAACACACGTATCTCTTCAATTCACAACTACTCACTAGCATGAATCTCATATTACCATCCCTATTATCTCAAAACTATATGCAAGGAATCCAACTTCTCATAGTTGTTAATGCACTTAATATGAAAGTTCTTATTATATCCCTCTTGGATGCCATTATATTAGGACTAAATTCATAACCTAAACAAATTACCATGCTGTTTTAAGAAACTCTTAAAATAATATAAGTGAGGACTGAGAGTTCAATAATTTCTATAAAATATAACACCACCATGCTCTATAAATATATAAGTGAAGCACTAGAGCAACATTGCCTAGCTCAAAAGATATAAGTGAAGCACATAGAGTATTCTAAAAAATTTACGATTCAGCGTGTCTCTCTCAAAACATGTGTGCAGAAAGGATGATTGTGGAAAACTAACAAGCAAAGACTCATATCATACAAGATGCTCCAAGCAAAACACATATCATGTGGTGAATAAAAATATAGCCTCCAGTAAATTTACCGATGGATTGAAGACGAAAGAGGGGATGCCTTCCGGGGCATCCCCAAGCTTAGGCTTTTTGGTATCCTTGAATATGACTTGGGGTGCCTTGGGCATCCTCAAGCCTAGGCTCTTGCCACTCTTTATTCCATAGTCCATCAAATCTTCACCCAAAACTTGAAAACTTCACAACACAAAACTCAACAGAAAACTGATGAGATCCGTTAGTATAAGAAAAATAAATCACCACTTTAGGTACTATTGTGAACTCATTATTTATTTATATTTGTGTAATAGCTATTGTATTATAACTTTTCCGTGACTCATACCCCCCGATACGACCCATAGATACATCAAAATAAGCAAACAACACAAAGAAAACAGAATCTGTCAAAAGTAGAACGGTCTATAGCAATCTGTAAACTTAGAATACTTATGGAACTGTAAAAATTCTAAAAATCAGGAACACCACGGAAAGTTTTATATCAATCCTGTGTAAAAAATTAAGATCAATTTGACGGTCTCAAAAAGTCAGAAAAATCCTGTATTGTGCGCAAAAGTTTCTGTTTTCCAGCAAGATCAAATCAACAACTACCATAGATCACCCCAAAGGTTTTACTTGGCTCAAACACTAATTTAAACACAATAACACAATTAATACAGAAGTAATAATGTGCCAAACACACCAAACAGAAGCAAAAAGCTGAAAGCAAAATAAAATTGGGTTGCCTCCCAACTAGCGCTATTGTTTAACGCCCCTAGCTAGGCAAAACACAATAGATTTAGGTATTGTCATATTTGGTATTGGCAACTTTTGTGAGGACTTTCTCAAATCTAGGAGGTTCTTTCCTCTTTCCCCCACTTGTAGGGGGAGGATAAATCTTGGTGTCCAAAATGTCCAAACGCTTCTTGCAAAGGGTGATCAAAGTATTCAAGCGATTAAGGTTCCCGTTAATATGTTTGAGGGGTTCATGATGTTGTTGTAACTCGACCATGTGCTTATGTAAGTCACCCAATTTGTCGAGAACTTGAACTCCCTCTTGAAATAAAGTAAACCCCCTTTTTGGCAAAGGAACACCCAAAATCCATTCTAAAACTTCATAGGTTGCATTCGTTTCAAGCTCAATAAAATATCCTTTTGAGGCAAAATCTAAAAGCTCCCTATGATGCAAATCTAAACCAATGTAAAAATTTTTGAGCAAAACTTTTGCATCCCCTTTTAGATTGGAAACATGATAAGATTACATTAGCCTATGCCAAGCATCCTTCAAATTTTCCCCTTGTTTTTTTTGAAGTAAAGAACTTCAAAGTCTGGTGACAAGGGGGATGTGGTGATGTTCGACATAATTCAGGTAATCAAAAAGGCAAGCGAAAGAATGGTGAATAGAAAGGCATATCTTTTCGGTGTTTTCTGAAAATCATTTTATAAGTGGGGGAGAGGAAAACGAGAGGCAAATGGCAAATAATGTAAATGCAAGAGTGAGTTTGTGATGGGTACTTCGTATCCTTGACTTGCTGTGTATCTCCCCGGCAACGGCGCCAGAAATCCTGCTTGCTACTTCTCGAGCACGCGTTGGTTTACCGTGAAGAGGAACTGTTTGATGCAGCAAAGTAGATAAATATTTCCCTGAGTTTTTGAGAACCAAGGTATCAATCCAGTAGGAGATACAAGCGAGCCACCAATAGATATACCTGCACAAGGAATCAAACTCTTGCACCCAACGCTATAAATGGGTTGTCAATCCCGTCATGGTTATTTGCAAGGATGAGATCTAGTAGAGATAGATATAATAGGATGCTTGAACGGAAAGTACAACTAAAAGTAAAAATAGTGCACCAACTATTTTTGGTGTTTTTGGTTTTAGATCTGAAAATATAATATGGAAAATAGACCCGGGGGCCATAGGTTTCACTAGATAGCTTCTCTCATGATGGCAAGTATTTCGGTGGGTGAACTAATTACTGTCGAGCAATTGATAGAAAAGTGAATAATTATGAAGATATCCAGGGCAATGATTATGTATATAGGCATCACGTCCGTGTCAAGTAGACCGAAACGATTCTGCATCTACTACTATTACTCCACACATCGACCGACTCGAGTCTGCATCTAGAGTATTAAGTTCATGAAGAACAGAGCAACACATTAGGTAAGATGACATGATGTAGGGGATAAAATCAAGCAATATGATGAAAAATCCATCTTTTTACACTTGATGGCAACAATACAATACGTGCCTCGCTACCCCTACTTTGTCACTGGGTGAGGACACCGCAAGATTGAACCCAAAACTAAGCACTTCTCCTATTGCAAGAATTACCAATCTAGTTGGCCAAACCAAACCAATAACTCAAAGAGACTTGCAAAGATATGAAATCATGCATATAAGAATTCAGGAAAGACTCAAATAATATTCATGGATAATCTGAACATAAACCCACAATTCATCGGATCTCGACAAACACACCGCAAAAGAGTATTACATCGGATAGATCTCCATGAAGATCATGAATAACATGGTATTGAGAAGCAAAGAGAGAGAAGAAGCCATCTAGATACTAGCTATGGACCTGTAGGTCTGTGGTGAACTACTGACGCATCATTGGAGGGGCAATGGAGTTGATGTAGATGCCCTCCGTGATCGAACCCCCCTCCGACAGATTACCGAAAAAGGCTCCAAGTTGGGATCTGTCGGGAATGGAGGCTTCTGGCGCGGAAAAGTGTTTTCTTGGCTCCTTTCGATAATGATGGAATATCTGGGTATTTATAGGCCGAAGATTAGGGTTAGGGGAGTTGCCAGGGGCCTACAAGCCTGCCCGGCGCGGGGTACCCCCTGGCTGCGGCAAGCGGGCTTGTGGCCCCGTGGTAGCTCCTCTGCCTTGGTTCTCAAGTCTCGTGGCTTCCATTTATTCTAGAAAAAATCATTCCGGAGGTTTTATTCCATTTGGACTCCATTTAATATTCCTTATCTGCGAAACTCAAAAACAAGGAAAAACAGAAACTAGCACTAGGCTCTAAATTAATAGGTTAGTCCCCAAAATAATATAAAATAGCATATTAATGCATATAAAACATCCAAAATAGATAATATAATATCATGGAACAATCAAAAATTATAGATACGTTGGAGACGTATCACCCCGCCTTCAGCGGCTACACACAAAGAAGCAAACACTTCCACCCAACGGGGGCAAGAGGGTTGTCAATCCCCTTGGACTCGTTATTTGTAAGAAAATGAAGTGTGTAGATGATAGTTTAATAACTAAATTGCAAAATAAAATAAGAGCAAATAAATGGCAACAAGGTAATGAAATCTTTGGTAAATATATAAGTGAATACACGCCGGGGCCGTTGCGTTCTCTAGTGGCATCTCTCATGTATTAGTCATACAGTGGGTAAACGAATTACTGTTGGGCAATTGATAGAAAAGCACATAGTTATGCAATATTTGTTCATGACAATGATAATGTATATATAAGCATCATGTCCATAAGAAAATAGTCCGACTCCTTCCTGCACCTATTACTATTACTCCATGTCGAGAGCGCTTGTATGCTTGCCTCTCTAAGTATTACTTTCATGACAAACAGAGTAATGCTTGGAGAACAATGACATGACGTAGACAAAAAAACTCAATCAATATGAATTAACCCTATCGTTTTATGCTTATTGGCAACAATATGTCCCCTTCTATCACTAGGATATAGAGCACCGCCAGATTGAACCCACTAAAATGCACCCCTCTCACTGAAGAAATGTCAATCTAGTTGGCCAAACTATTTCAATAGATTGGAAAGATTTACGAAGATATAATAATCATGCAAATAAGAATCATAATAGTTTTCAGAGAAGACTCAAATTTTCTCATGAATAATCTAAACATAAACCCACAATTCATTGGATCCCAACAAACGCACCACACAAAGTGATTGCATTGAATAGATCACTCCGAAGATGCGGTTAACTTTGTATTGAAGATCTAGAGAGAGAGAGAGAGAGACCTAGGTACTAACTATGGACCCGTAGGTCTGTAGGGAACTACTCGCACATCACCATGGGAGCATCAAGGTTGATGTAGAGGCCCTCCTTCATCGCCCCCCCTACGGTAGAGCTCCGGAGTAGGGCCATATGGGCACACAGCGGAACAGAGACTTGTGGCAGAGGAAAAAGTTTTTTGGGATGCTCTCTAGGGTTTTTGGGATTAATCAGAATTTATAGGCCAGAGAGGGGCATCAGGGGACGCCCAAGGGGACCACCACATAACAGGGCGCGACCACCCCCTGGGTGCACCCTGTTGGGTGCTTGCTCCCTCTTGCGGCCTCTGGCTCCTCCTGAAGCTTCGAGGTCTTCTTTTGATCCAGAAAAGCAACATAAAGAAGTTTTGAGGCAATGGGACTTTTGGTACTGTAAACCTCAAAAGTCAAAAACATACAGAAAAAAGCAACTAGCGTTGGGCATTGGGTTAATAGGTTAGTGCTCAAAAATATTATGAATTGGTAAGTAATCGCCCAAAAAGCATCCTAGAATGGTAATATTATGGCATCAAACAATAAAAAATAATAGATACGTTGGAGACGTATCAAGGACGAGCAGGAATTTAGCTTGGGGATGTTGATACGTCTCCAACATATCTATAATTTTTTATTGTTCCATGCTATTATATTATCGATCTAGGTTACTTTCTATGCAATTATATGCTAGTTTATATCATTTTTGGAACTAACCTACTAACCCAGTGCCAAGTGCTAGTTGCTGTTTTTGCCTGGTTTTGGTCGAGGAAATTAGTACCAAATGATGTCCAAATGCTACAAAACTTTTTGATGATATGTTTCTAGACAAAAGCGACCCTGGAAGCTTTGGGATGAGTCAGGAAGCGAGACGATGAGACGACAAGGCAACAGGGCGCGCCTAGGGGGGTAGGTGTGTCCTGATGCCTTGTGGGCCCCTCGTGGCTCAGTTTGACCTAATTCCACCTCCATAAATTCTTGAAAATTGGGAAACCAATAGAGAGCCACCCGAAACACTTTTTCCGTTGCCGCAAGCCTCTATTCTGACGAGAAGCCATATGAAGGCCTTTTCCGATACTCTGCCCGGAGGGGGGTCGATCACGGAGGCCATCTACATCAACGTTGCTGCCTCCATGATGATGCATGAGTAGTCCACTACAGACATATGGGTCCATAGATATTACCTAGATGGCTTCTTATCTCTGTTTGGTCTTCAATACCATGTTCACTGTGACTCTCGCGGTGATCTATCCGATGTAATCTTATTTTGCGGCGTGTTTGTTGGGATCCGATGAATTGTGGGTTTATGATCATATTATTCATTAAAAGTAATTGAGTATTTTCTAAATTATATTATGCATGATTGTTATAGCTTCATATTTCTCTTAGATCTATCGGTTTGGTTTGGCCAACTAGATTGATTTATCTTTAGCGGGAGTGGTGCATTGTAATGGGTTCAATCTTGTAATGACCTATATCCCAGTGAGAGAAGGGGACAAGACATGTATTTGTATTGTTGACATTAAGGATAAAATGACGGGTTATGAACATATTGCTTGTCTTATTTTGTCTACATCATTTCACCTTGCTCCAAGCATTACTCTGTTTGTTATGAACTTAATACCACAGATGCATGCATGAGTCGGTCGATTAGTGGAGTAATAGTAGTAGATGCAGAATTGTTTCGGTCTACTTATTATGGACGTGATGCCTATGTACATGATCATTACCGTGAATAACATGTCATAACTATGTGCAGTTCTGTCAATTGCCCAACAGTAAATTGTCTACCCACCGTATGCTATATTCAAGACGGAAGCCTCTAGCAAAAACTATGGCCCTGGGTCTACTTAAATATAAATACAAAAACCCTTAAAATAATTTTTGCAATTTATTTACTTTTATTTTATTTTTCCTTTACATTATCTATCTCTATACAGATTTAGTCCTTGCAAGTAACAAGTTCAAGGGGTTTGACAACCCCCTTGCCCATGGTGGGTGCAAGTGTTTGGTTTTGTGTGTTTAGGTGATGTTGAAGTGGGTTTGCTTGGTTCTCCTATTGGTTTGATAACCTTAGTTCTCACTGAGGGACATACTTATCTCTACTGTGTTGCATCTCCTCTCCTCTTCGGGAAAAATCCCAACGCAGCTCACAAGTAGCATGCCTGCTGCGGTGCCTGGTCCTCCTCCTCATCGGAGCAGATGACGATCGCCTCTTTGCTGGAGGGGTCGGTTGCCATGGATGCGGAAGCGCCCGGAGAGCGTTGGCAGCAGCGCCAAGAACCACCGTACAAGGAGCTTTCATCGACTCCGCTTGTTAGCGCGGAGCACCATGACTTTGGCATTGCCACCGCTGGGCTCTGAGAGTGGTAGGGGCTCGGGCACTGAGATGGATGAGGGGAGGGGCGGTGCCCGGAGAGGAGGAGTGCACCTCTATGTGTCGCTGCCACACAACTTTAATAGCTGTGGCTAGGCCAGGTAGTGAGCCCACTTTAATGCGGCACAACGATCGGAGTTGGTTCCTTGGGGTGCGGTGTCCGCATTGAAGCGTCGATGCCCAAGAGGTCACGTCCGTCAATGCCGCCCTCCCATCTGGTCAAATCATGGCAATGTCGGTCATTGCATGCTCTGGATTGGCATGAATGTGGTGCGGTGATGTCTACAACACAACTTTATTCCTGTAGACTCTGTTGGGCCTCCAAGCGTAGAGTTTTGTAGGACAATAGTAAATTGTCATCAAGTGGATGACCTAAGCTTTATCAATTTGTGGGAGGTGTAGGATGAAGATGCTCTCTCTCAAACAAACTTGTAATCAAATACAAAAAATCTTATGTGTCTCCAACACCCCCAATACAATGGTAAACTATACAGGTGACCGAAGAGATAGTAATACAAGTGTAGTACGGATAATAGATATAGGTTTTTGTAATCAGTAATAATAAAAACAGCAAGGTAGCAAGTGATAAAAGTGAGCACAAACAGTATTGCAATGCTTGAAAACAAGGCCTAGGGTTCATACTTTCACTAGTTGCTTCTGATAGGTGGTGCTATCGTGCATACACGTTGATGGAGACTTCAACCCACGAAGGGTAGCGGCCGCGAGAGTCCACGAAGAGCTCCACCCATAAGGGGTCCACGGAGAAGCAACCTTGTCTATGTCATCACGGCCTTCGTCCACGAAGGACTACCCTTACTTGGGGTAGATCTTCACAAAGTAGGCAATCTCCTTGCCCTCAAAAACTTCTCGGTTCAACTCCACAACACAAAGTACGAGGCTCCCAAGTGACACCTAACCAATCTAGGAGGTAACACCCCCAAAAGGTAATATATGTGGTAGTATGATGAACTCCTTGCTCTTGTGCTTCAAAATATAGTCTCCTCAACACTCAATCACTCTCTCACATATTTTAAATGGGTAGAAGATATTGATTGGATGGAAAGCAACTTGGGGAGGCTATAAATCAAGATCCATACGGTTGGAGCGGATGATCTTGATCTCAAAACATGAGTAGGTGTCTCTCTCTCAGAAAAATGGATGGGGCAAGTGTTTGTATGTTCTGAGTGCTTCCTGTTCAAGTGAGAGGTGGTGGAGAGGTATATATAGGCATCTCCAAAAATCCAACTGTTATAACATTATTGCCCAACTCGATGAAACCGAAGTAAAAACTCAGTTGCACTGACTAGTGCAAAATGTGGCAACATTGTCCTTTTCGGTGAGATCGATATATGAATCTCGGTGGCACCGATATGGGTGACCTAGGCAATTACCAGGACTCGGTCTCATCGATTCTTAAAACTTGGAAATTCCGATTTTTAGAAAAAGGACAACAGAAGGTTGGTCACTGGTTTCGGTTGCACCGAATGGGAAACTTGGTGTCACCAAGATGCTAGGGTTTGACATAGGTTCTATCTAAGGCAAAACTTGGTGGCACCGAATGGGAATTGTTGGTCTCATCGATTTTGGACTTTAGGCTTTGGATAGAGAATATTTGTGGGAGAATGGGTGAGTATTTTTGGTGGCTAATCTCTAAGCACTTGAGCAACCAGATCATCATAATTCCTCATCCCCTTTTAATAGTATTGGCTTTCCTATGGACTCAAAAGTGATTTCTCACAGAATATAAAATTAGTCTTGTAGCTTGAAGCATGATCAATCCTATTCCATTTCTTATTCTTCTTCTTGGGAATTCTCCTCACAATCCTTAGCCAATCCTCTTTGTGGACGAAACCTGAAATAAACTAGGTAGAGCTATTAGTCCAAGAGGCAATGTATGTTGTCATGAATTATCAAAACAACCAAGGGAGTATGTGTGCTTTCACTAGTGAAATCTCTCAACATCATAAACATAATGGAATCATATAATAATCCCTCAAGGTGTAGTAAAGAATCACTCTAAAGTTCCTATCGGAGAAAGTATGATGAAAAAGTGTATCAACCTTTATGCCTATATTACCCAAAGTCACCACGAGAATTCGCAAGTTGATTGTGATGTATATCAAGTTATCTCTAAATATTTCCCCGGTGTCACTACGGGTATCCACAAGCAAGACATACATCAAGTGATATCAAATCGAAAGTATTCAATTCAACATATGAAACTTCAAAGATCAAGACTCAATTCATTAGAACAAAGACGGAGAGGGAAGAACACCATATGATCCAACTATATTAACAAAGTCCATGATACATATATATTGTATCCTATCAAGATCACGAGAGAGAGAGATTAAATACATAGCTATTCGTACATACCCTCAGCCCCGAGGGTGAACTACTCCATCCTCGTCATGGAGGCTAGGCAGATGATTAGTATGGTTTCCGGTGATAGCTTTTGTCAGATATCGGGTTCCGCAAAACCCAAAGAGGTTCGAACACAGGGACGTGTGTGAAGATCCCAAACTGCCTCACCCCGCCTAGCTCATTACTCGATGATTTCTATGACAAACTCGCATGATGATGAGGAAGAAGATGCACACGATGATTTACCCAGGTTTGGGCCATTGCGAGGCATAAAACCCTACTCATGCTTTGGTGGATTGCCTCACGAGGAGGTTTGTGGATGAACTAGTGCAATGCTGAGTTGCCTCGTGAGGGCGCTCTAGTGGTGTTGCCTCTCTTCTGTTGTCTCTCTGTTTTGTTGTCCCTCTATTTCGTTCCCCTCTCTACGGTGCAGCCTAGCCTCTATTTATAGTGCCATGGGTCCTCTTCCCTTATTGCTATGGCGGGAAGGGATCCCACAATGATCAAATTTTAAGGGCGTCAGGAGTACATCTTTATCCTGACGAAAGGTGCTCTTCTCCTGCAAAGTAGTTGTTGATGATGTAGAGGTGGGCTCGGCAATGACATCCTTCCTACTGGGCTTGTGGTCATGGTCTTGTTGCACCGAAATGGAAGCCTTTGGGGGGTGCTTTGGGAACCCGTGTACGTCCTTGCTCCCTTTGCACCAAAGGGGAAACTGTACTGCCTGGCGCGCTAGTGCCTGCCTGTCCCACCTTACGTCACCCTTGGCCACCCGAGGCCAATCACTGCATAGAGATCTTCGCCGCTCTGAAGGGGACCTGGGGAGGCCCATTCCTTGTAGGTCTGAAAGCACATTTGCTCCCTTGGTGGTTTTGGTAATTAATAACAAAATATATGTCACTGAACTAATGTTTCCACTAAGTATGTTTCAGGAAAAGTTCAATGATGGGTTGGCATAAGGATTGTGGAATACCCTAAGATACAAGGAAATAGATTGGCAAAGCTTCAAGCAAAGGACTCTACATTTTACTTTGTGAGTAATCACTTTGAGTCCATAGGAAAGCCAATACTATTAAAAGGGGGTAAGGTTTTATTGGTGAACAAAATGCTCATACGTGCAAAGTGATAGTCACCACATTCACCCAAAAGCTCTTCCAAAAAATCTGTCCAAAGCCAAATATTCAAAATCGGTGCAACCAACATTTTCCACTCGGTGCCACTGATTCCAAACCCTAGACAGACTCAGCCAAACCCTAGCTCTTCGGTGGAACCAATTCTGCATCGGTGCCACCGAGTTTAGGTTGCCAACATTCTGTTACGCAAATTCACAATATCGGACCCTCCAAGATTGTAGGATTGGCGTCACCGAGATTGGGCAATCTAACCGTTGGTCACCTTATCGATGCAACCGAGTTTCCCATGTCGGTCTCACCAAGATTCAAAAGTTGCCACCTTTCGGTCACTTTGGTACCATCGAGATTAACACACCGGTGTCACCAAGTTGGTCATTTTGTGTGTAACGGTTGGATTTTTGGAGAGGCCTATATATACCCCTCCACCACCACTCACTCGCAAGAGAAGCACTTAGAACAGTTCCCCACTCATACCTTCTGATTTTCTGAGAGAGAGCCACTTACTCATGTGTTGAGATCATGCCATTCCATTACTACCATATGAATCTTGATCCCTAGCCTCCCCAAGTTGCTTTCCACCCAATCAATCTCTTCTACCAAGTCAAATCTGTGAGAGAGTGATTGTGTGTTGAGGTGTCTATCATCTTGAAGCACAAGAGCAAGGAGTTCATTGACACAATCGAGCGTTTTACCTTTTGGAGGGTGGTGCCTCCTAGATTGGTTAGGTGTCGCTTGGGAGCCTCCTACTTCATCTTGTGGAGTGAACCAAGAAGTTTGTAAGGGCAAGGAGATCGCCTACTTCGTGAAGATCTACCCCGATTAGTCTAGTCCTTCGTGGACGTAGGCCGTCATGGTATAGTCAAGGTTACTTCTTCATGGAACCCTCCGTGGGTAGAGCCCTCCGTGGACTCTCGCGACCATTACCCTCCGTGGGTTGAAGACTCCATGAATGTGGACGTACGATAGCACCACCTATCGAAACCACGGGAAAAATCACCGTGTCACCAATTGCGTTTGATCTTCCTACCCTTCCTTTACTTACATGCTTGTCTTTACTTTCCGCCGCTATATTCGTAGAGATGCATGTGTAGGGTGTAATTGACATACTATGAATGCTAAAACCTGCCAAGAATTAAAATTGGGGAAAGTAGATTTTTATTTGGTCAAGTAGTCTAATCACCCCCCTCTAGCACTACTTTCGATCGTACAGGTGGTATCAGAGCTTTGGTCTCCATTGCATTGGTTTCACAACCTAGGAGAGTATGGCGTCTAGTGAGGAAAATTATCACCGTAGAGGTTCGTACTTTGATGGCCCAAATTTTTGCTAGTTGGAAGCACAAAATGAAAATGCATTTTCTTGGTCATAACCCCGCCATTTGGGTTGTTGTTCGTGTTGGTATGAAAGGTGAATTCTTTGCGGAAGGAAGGGAACCCAATCGCAAAGCGACTGCGGATGAATTGAAGATGTTGCAACTCAATGCTCAAGCATCTGACATTCTCTTCAATTGCCTATGCCCCAAAGAATTCAACAAAATCAGCCGTCTTGAGAATGCAAAAGAGATTTGGGATACTTTGATTGATCTGCACGAAGGTACAAAATTTGTGAGAATCCAAGTTGGATGTTCTTCAAAGTCAACTTGACAAGTTCAAGATGAAGGATGGTGAAGGAGTCGCTGAGATGTACTCTAGGCTAGCTCTCATCACCAATGAGATTGCCGACTTAGGAAGCGAAGAAATGACCGACAAATTCATCATCAAGAAGATACTTTGATCTTTGGATGATAGATATGACACTGTTTGCACATTGATCCAAATGATGCACAACTACAAAGATCTCAAGCCAACGAAAGTGATTGGTACGATTGTTGCTCATGAGATGATACTCAAAGACAAGGAAGTGCTTCACCACAAGTCTAGTGATGCTTACAATGCCACAAATGATGCTCCTGCTACCTCAAGCGACAACCTTGTCACAAATTAAGAGATAAGCCTCATGGTCAAGAAATTCAACAAGTTCTACAAGAATAGAAGCAAAGATCGAAGCTCCAACTCAATATATGAAGACAAGCATTCATCAAGTTGTGACCGAAACTGCTACAATTGTGGGAAGCCTGGACACTACTCAAATGAGTGCATAGCTCCTTACAAGAGGAAAGAAGAGTCGCCAAGAAGACGAAGCTCAAGAGACGAGTCACCTCGAAGCAAGAGAAGGACTAGAGATGATCGTTATGAACGAAGACCCTCAAGGAGAAGTAGGAACTCGGAGAAGAAGGACAAGTACACCAAGAGCAACTCAAGACGAAGATATCAAGCTCATGTTGTGAATGGGTTTTTGGCTCCGAATCCGACAACCACTCCGAGAGAAGCTACCACTCCAACTCCGACTATAGTCAAGATGAAGGTGTTGCCGGACTTGCACTAGTGACAACCGACTCCTACGACATATTTGATTCACCAAATGAAGGGAGTGGACGTTGTTTCATGGCTAAAGGCCCCAAGGTATCACACCCCGAGTATCTTGATTCCAATAGTGATGAAGATGACTTGTTAATTGGAGATGACTTGCTATTTGACAAATCTAGTAGTGATAGTCAAAATGAACTTGCTAGTACTCACTCTAACGTAGATAAGTCGTGCAATGATGATAAGTTGGAAATATAATGACTAACTCAAGAACTGAAAACTCTTAAGTTAGCTCACGAGTCTACTCTAGAAGATCATAGAGATCTTGTAAGGACACATGAGAAGCTACGCTTCGATAGCAATAGCATGAGTTCCTTAAAGCTATCAATGACGATCTTCGAAAGAAGACTTCCTCTTACCTAGCCAAGCGACTTCTCTTATCTACATTCATGCCACAAGTTAAGTCTAAGCAAGCTAGTAACAAAGGAAAGAAAGGTTCTTCAACTAGTAGCAATAAAAATGATAAATCCAATGATATTGCTTCTAGTAGTTCTCTTGATCCCACTAACTCTTCTCTTAGCCAAGTTACACTTGAGCAAGAAAATGAACTCTTGAAAGGCATTATAGAGAAAGGTATCTACAAGAGTCTTGAAGGATGCAAACAATTTGAGGATATTGTATGCAAGCACGGAGGATACCGGAAGAATTGAGGTATTGGCTACTTCAACGCTAATGGAGTTGAATGGGAAGAAGGTCAATACCCCAATCCCAAGTTTGTTCCTCAAAAGGAGAAGTATGAAAATACTCCCCCCAAGGGAACAAAATCTCAAGATGACCTTCCACCACAAGACCCCAAGCTCAAGGACAAGAACAAGCTTCAAGAGGACATTAACTCATATGAAGATGAATCACAAGCTTTGGTGAAGTGGGTTCCCAAGGCTACTATAAGCTCAACTTCCATAAGTGCTACTTCAACACAAGGATCCCCAGCAACTTGATGTGGGTCCCCAAAAAGAAGAACTAGAGAAGTTCTTGAGGGGTGACTCCACCAATGAAATTCAGTCATATTGATTATTGTCAAGAACTAGTTGCAATCAACATCAACATCATGCAATAGTTCAAGGAGTCACACATTCCCTAGAAGGAAAGCAAGGGACAAGGTATTGAACAAATCAATGGACATCATCACATATGCTTTGCACTCCATGTCCATAGATATCCTTGTATTTGTCTCTTGTGTGTTGGTACTAACCCATGTAGGTGATAAGAGTAATGAAATAACGAGGATGCTCCCAACTCTTGGTGATCTTCATCAACTTTGAGCATCAACCACTACTTCACCTACATGAAGTCTTCATCGACAAAACCCAAGTTTAGTTTATACCTCCTATGGGGGGATGTCACATCAAGGGGGAGCTTTACTCTAAGACTTGAGTTAAAGCATCTCATAGTATGTGACAACATTAAATGCTTTATGTAAAAGTGGTAACCCCACTTGTGCTTAAACGATGAGTATGACCTATGATCAAGTATTCTTACTTGGATCCTAAGTATATATACTCATATATAGATGACTCCTTCATCGCCAAAGTGCTTGTTAGATGCTATTGTGTTTGTGCATGTTTCCCATGATTTCATTTGACACCTTATTGTGTGAGCATGTTGGTCTGCATTTATTTACTCATTCGAGGATATCGAATTGTTGCTATTTGGCTTTTGATTTACCTTTTCCAATTGGATATAAAAGAATTCCTAGGACCTCTCCTTTATCTATGTATGCTTTCTCACCTCATATTCTATTCATGCTGCATCACAAAATTTGAATAAGTACTTTTCGATCTCTCTGTGTGAGGAGCACTCAGAGTTCCGTATCATCAAGGACTGACCATTAAAACCTCCCAAGTGCATCTCAATGGAACAAACTCCAAATTCTTGGTCTCACCAAATGCCTAGGGTTGATCTGGTTTTTCTATCTCGTTAATACCGATTTCATATTCTCGGTTACACCAAGTTTCCCTGTTAGCTGACAGTTGTGAAACTCGGTGACACCGAAAATATCAACTCGGTGTCACCAACAGCGATGGGTATATAATCGGTGGACCCTGACGTTTTGAAATCTATTCTTCAAACATCACACCTCCACAACCCTAGTTGCGCCCCAAAGCCCCCTGGTCATCGCCTTGCTTCCCTGAGCGGCTCCGCCGCTGGGAATCGCCACCGTTGATGTTTGCTTCTCCAACGTCGCCGCCGTGGTGGATCCATCGCCGCGTTAGGGTATGGATTCGGCCCCCTCTCGAGCTCCACTGTCCGATTCACGCACATTAGGGTTCATTCCTAGTCTTGCCATAGTTTGAGAGCTTTCCATCCAATAGAAAAATCCATACGATAGCGAACAATGAATATTTAGGGTTTTGCCCTCCACCTCATGTATCTCGGTAGAACCGATGTGGAAAAATCGGTGTCACCGATTTACATTTCTGCCACACTAAGAACACCTCAGTGGAACTGAGTACATATTTTTGGTCTGACTGAAAATGGTGCCAAGTTCCTGGAAAGAAGGATGTTTGTCTGGGTGTGACCGAAAAGTTTGCCTCGACTGTACTGAAATACATTTGAAAGAATGCAAAACTTTGGAAATTCTTAGTTCAAACTTTCAAAAATTTCTGTATTTTGTGATGACTTATCCTACTCCACTCCTCTATATTCTATTCACAGGGTCAGACATGTCAGGCTCAGAACATAGTCAGAATTTGCAGGAGCAGAATGTCGAGATGAGTTCACGCACTAGTCCTGAGTCCAGTTCTTCCATAGATCCAGGCACTCCCAGTTCTCATGGGTTGCCTAATGCTGCCACAAGGACAAGGAAGAGACTCAACTCAGAAGAAGAATGTTCTGATTTTGTCCCAGAGGAAGTTCTTGCTAAGAAGCAAGAGAAGGCTGCAAGGAAGTCTGCCACTGAGGCCACCTCATCTAGGAGGGTGCTACTTCTCGAGCATGCGTTTGTTTCCCATGAAGAGGAACGGTTTGATGCAGCAAAGTAGATAAGTATTCCCCTTAGTTTTTGAGAACCAAGGTACCAATCCAGTAGGAGATACAAGCGAGCCACCAATAGATGTACCTGCACAAAGAATTAAACTCTTGCACCCAACGCTATAAAGGGGTTGTCAATCCCTTCACGGTTATTTTCAAGGATGAGATCTAGTAGAGATAGATATAATAGGATGCTTGAACGTAAAGTAAAACTAAAAGCAAAGATAGTGCAGCAAATATTTTTGGTATTTTTGGTTTTAGATCTGAAATATGGAAAATAGACCCAGGGGCCATAGGTTTCACTAGATGGCTTCTCTCATGATGGCAAGTATTACGGTGGGTGAACAAATTACTATCGAGCAATTGATACAAAAGAGAATAATTACGAAGATATACAAGGCAATGATTATGCATATAGGCATCACGTGCGTGACAAGTAGATCATAACGAATCTGCATCTACTACTATTACTCCACACATCAACCGACTCTTGCCTGCATCTATGAGTATTAAGTTCATGAAGAACAGAGTAACGCATTAGGTAAGATGGCATGATGTAGAGGGATAAACTCAAGCAATATGATGAAAACCCCATCTTTTTACCCTTGATGGCAACAATACAATACGTGCCTCACTACCCCTACTTTGACATTGGGTGAGGACACCGCAAGATTGAACCCAAAACTAAGCACTTCTCCTATTGCAAGAATTACCAATCTAGTTGGCCAAACCAAACCAATAACTCGAAGAGACTTGCAAAGATATGAAATCATGCCTATAAGAATTCAGGAAAGACTCAAATAATATTCATGGATAATCTGAACATAAACCCACAATTCATCGGATCTCGACAAACACACCGCAAAAGAGTATTACATCGGATAGATCTCCATGAAGATCATGAAGAACATGGTATTGAGAAGCAAAGAGAGAGAAGAGGCCATCTAGCTACTAGCTATGGACCCGTAGGTCTGTGGTGAACTACTGACGCATCATCGGAGGTGCAATGGAGTTGATGTAGATGCCCTCCATGATCGAATTCCCCTCCGACAGATTACCAAAAAAGGCTCCAAGCTTGGATCTCTCAGGAACGGAGGCTTCTAGCGGCCGAAAAGTGTTTTCATGGCTCATTCTGATAATGATGGAATATTTGGGAATTTATAGGCTAAAGATTAGA
Source organism: Hordeum marinum (assembly GCA_022496015.1). Classification (NCBI taxonomy): domain Eukaryota; kingdom Viridiplantae; phylum Streptophyta; class Magnoliopsida; order Poales; family Poaceae; genus Hordeum; species Hordeum marinum. Next base: position 423,699,372 of record CM039674.1, on the reverse strand, counting down.
GTTAGGGGAGTTGCCAGGGGCTCACAAGCCTGCCCGGCGCGGGGTACCCCCTATCCACGACAAGCGAGCTTGTGGCCCCGTGGTAGCTCCTTAAGTCTCGTGGCTTCCTTTTATTCCAGAAAAAATCATTCCAGAGGTTTTATTCTGTTTGGACTCTGTTTAATATTCGTTATCTGCGAAACTCAAAAACAAGGAAAAATAGAAATTGGCAGTAGGCTCTAGATTAATAGGTTGCTCCCAAAAATAATATAAAATAGCATATTAATGGATATAAAACATCCAAAACTGATAATATAATAGCATGGAACAATCAAAAATTATAGATACGTTGGAGACCTATCAGCATCCCCAAGCTTAATTCCTACTCGGCCTCGAGTAGGTAAATGATAAAAATAGAATTTTTGATGTCGAATGCTACCCAACATATTTATCCATGTAATATTCTTAATTGTGGCATGAATATTCAGATTCGTAAGATTCAAAACAATAGTCTAATATTGACATAAAAATAGTAATACTTCGAGCACACCAACAAGGTAGTCGTGTCCTCTCGAAATAAGATGGCCTTAGAAAGTTATCCCTACAAAATCATATGGTCTGGCTATGCTCCATCTTCCGCACACAAAGTATCTAAATCATGCATAACCCAGATGAACAAGTCAAGCAATTGTTTCACACTTTTGGTGTTCTCAAACCTTTTCAACTCTCACGCAATACATGAGCGTGAGCCATGGATATAGCATTATAGGTGGAATAGAATATGGAGGAGGTGCAAGGGAAAAAAGGAGAAGATCACATCAACTAGGCGTATCAATGGGTTATGGAGATGCCCGTCAATATATATCAATGTGTGTGAGTAGGGATTGCCATGCAACAAATGCACTTAGAGCTATAAGTGCATGAAAGCTCAAAAGGAAAACTAAGTGGTCGTGCATAATGAGTATCCACTAGTTCTATGAAAGTGATAAAATAGGAGACTCTCTATCATGAAGATCATGGTGCTACTTTGAAGCACAAGTGTGGCAAAGATACTAGCAATTGTCCCTTCTCTCTTTCTCTCATTTTTTTATTTTTTATTTTTGGTGGGCTTCTTTGGCCTCTTTTCTTTTGTTTGGGCTTCGTTGGCCTCTTTTATTTTTTGTAAAGTCCGGATACTCGTCCCAACTTGTGAGGGAGTCATAGCCTCCATCATCCTTTTCTCTCATGGGACAATGCTCTATTAATGAAAAATCATCACACTGTTGTTTACTTATAACTCAAATAAAAATAAATTACAACTTGATTCCTATGACAAGATATAACTCTATATGCAATATGAAGTAATGATGCAAGGCATAGAAAAAATACATGGTGGAAGTTGCATGGCAATATATCTCGGAATGGCTATGGAAATGCCATAATAGGTAGGTATGGTGGCTTTTTTAAGGAATATATGGTGGCTGTTTTGAGGAAGGAGGGTTTGATGTACCGGCGAAAGTTGTGCGGTACTAGAGAGGCTAGCAAAGATGGAAGGGTGAGAGTGCGTATAATCCATGGACTCACATTAGTCATAAAGAACTCACATACTTATTGCAAAGTCTATTAGTTATCAAACAAAGCATTAGACGCATGCTCCTAGGGGAGAGGTTGGTAGGAGTTAACCATCGCGTGCTCCCGACCCTCACACAAAGGTCGACAATCATTAGACAAATCATGCTTCGACTTCGTTACATAACGGTTTGCCATACGTGCATGCTACGGGAATAACAAGATCTAACACACGTATCTCTTCAATTCAGAACTACTCACAAGCATGAGTGTGATATTACCATCCCTATTATCTCAAACTATATGCAAGGAATCCAACTTCTCATAGTTGTTAATGCACTTAATATGAAAGTTTTTATTATATCCCTCTTGGATGCCATTATCTTAGAAATAAATTCATAACCTAAACAAATTACCATGTGTTTTAAGAAACTCTCAAAATAATATAAGTGAGGAATGAGAGTTCAATAATTTCTATAAAATATAACACCACCATGCTCTATAAAGATATAAGTGAAGCACTAGAGCAACATTCCCTGGCTCAAAAGATATTAGTGAAGCACATAGAGTATTCTAACAAATTAATGATTCAGCATGTCTCTCTCAAAAGATGTGTGCAGCAAGGATGGTTGTGGCAAACTAAAAAGCAAACACTCATATCATACAAGACGCTCCAAGCAAAACACATATCATGTGGTGAATAAAAATATAGCCTCAAGTAAATTTACCGATGGATTGAAGACGAAAGAGGGGATGCCTTCCGGGGCATCCCCAAGATTAGGCTTTTTGGTATCCTTGAATATTACTTGGGGTGACTTGGTCATACCCAAACTTAGGCTCTTGCCACTCTTTATTCCATAGTCCATCAAATCTTCACCCAAAACTTGAAAACTTTACAACACAAAACTCAATAGAAAACTCATGAGGTCCGTTAGTATAAGAAAAATAAATCACCACTTTGGGTACTTTTGTTAACTCATTATTTATTTATATTTGTGTAATACCTACTGTATTCTAACTTTTCCATGACTCATACCCCCCGATACGACCCATAGATACATCAAAATAAGAAAACAACACAAAGAAAAAAGAATCTGTCAAAAACAGAACAGTCTGTAGCAATCTGTAAACTTCGAATACTTATGGAACTCTAAAATTCTGAAACATTAGTAAAACCAGGTAAATTTGTATATCAATCTTGTGTAAAAATTTCAGATCAATTCAATGCTCTAAAAGATTTAGAAAATGCCTAGACCGAGCGCAAAAGTTTCTGCTTTTTAGCAGGATCAAATCAACAACTACCATAGATCACCCCAAACGTTTTACTTGGATCCAACACTAATCAAAACACAAAAAAACAAAATTATTACAGAATTAATAATATTCAAAACACACCAAAACATAAGCAAAAAGCAAAAAGCAAAATAAAATTGGGTTGCCTCCCAACAAGTGCTTTTGTTTAAAGCATTTTAGCTAGGCATAACGATTTCAATGATGCTCACAGAAAAAGTAGTAATTGAAGCATGCAAGAGAGCATAATGAATCTAATTACAAGCACATTTAAGTCTAACCCACTTCCTATGGAAGGCAAAACAAGCATAACTTCAAAACTTTGAACACATAGAGAGGAAACTTGATATTATTGCAATTCCTACAAGCATATGTTCCTCCCTCATAATAAATTTCAGTAGAATCATGAAAGAATTCAACAATATAACTTTCATATAAAATTTCCTCTTCATGATCCACATGCATGCAAAGTTGATACTCTTCCAAAATAGTGGGATTATCATTAACTAAAGTCACGACCTCTCCAAACCCACTTTTATCAAAAATTTCATAAGATTGAACACTCTCCAAAATAGTGCGATCAATAATGCCTAAAGTTGAAACTCTTCCAAACCAACAATATAACTCATCATGAGTATTAAATAAATTATCAAGATCATAAGCAGCATTATCACCCCAATCATGATCATTGCAATAAGTAGTGGTCATGGCAAACTCATCAAATATAGCATCCTCAAGATTGTAGTTTTTCATATCATTAACATAATTGACATTAATAAAATTTATAAAAATATCATTGCAATCATGCTTTTCATTCAAGGAAAAATCATGAATCACTTCATCACAATTTTCAGATTCACGAATATCAAGCAAAACTTTATAGAGATAATCAAGTACACTCAACTAACTAGCAATTGGTTCATCATAATTTGGTCTTTTAGAAAGATTAGCAAGTGGATGAGGATCCATAACAATAGAATTTTAGCAAGCAAAGATGCAATCAAATAGGAAGCACATGGCAACACTAGCAAACAAAAGAGATCCGGCGAGAAAAAGGCAAACAACAAAGAGGGCGAATAAAACGGAAAATTGATGAAGTGGGGGAGAGGAAAACGAGAGGAAAAAGGCAAATAATTTAAATGCAAGAGGTGAGTTTAGTGATGGGTACTTGGTAGGCTTGACTTGCTATATATCTCCCCGGCAACGGCGCTAGAAATCCTTCTTGCTACTTCTCGAGCATGCGTTGGTTTCCCGTGAAGAGGAATGGTTTGATGCAGCAAAGTAGATAAGTATTTCCCTCAGATTTTGAGAACTAAGGTATCAATCTAGTAGGAGATACAAGCGAGCCACCAATAGATGTACCTGCACAAAGAATGAAACTCTTGCACCCAATGCTATAAAGGGGTTGTCAATCCCTTCACGGTTATTTGCAAGGATGAGATCTAGTAGAGATAGATATAATAGGATGCTTGAACAGAAAGTCAAACTAAAAGTAAAAATAGTGCAGCAAATATTTTTGGTATTTTTGGTTTTAGATATGAAAGTATAATATGGAAAATAGACCCGGGGGTCATAGGTTTCACTGGATGGCTTCTCTCATGATGGCAAGTATTACGATGGGTGAACACATTACTGTTGAGCAATTGATAGAAAAGCTAATAATTATGAAGATATTCAAGGCAATGATTATGCATATAGGCATCACGTCCGTGACAAGTAGACCGAAACGATTCTGCATCTACTACTATTACTCCACACATCGACCGACTCCTGTCAGCATCTAGAGTATTAAGTTCATGAAGAACAGAGTAATGCATTAGGTAAGATGACATGATGTAGAGGGATAAACTCAAGCAATATGATGAAAACCCCATATTTTTAGCCTTGATGGCAACAATCCAATACGTGCTCGCTACCGCTACTTTGTCACTGGGTGAGGACACCGCAAGATTGAACCCAAAACTAAGCACTTCTCCTATTGCAAGAATTACCAATCTAGTTGGCCAAACCAAACAAATAACTCAAAGAGACTTGCAAAGATATGAAATCATGCATATAAGAATTCAGTAAAGACTCAAATAATATTCATGGATAATCTCAACATAAATCCACAATTCATCGGATCTCGACAAACACACCGCAAAAGAGTATTACATTGGATAGATCTCCATGAAGATCATGAAGAACATGGTATTGAGAAGCAAAGAGAGAGAAGAAGCCATATAGCTACTAGCTATGGACCCATAGGTCTATGGTGAACTACTGACGCATCATCGGAGGGGCAATGGAGTTGATGTAGATGTCCTCTGTGATCGAATCCCCCTCCGGCAGATTACCGAAAAAGGCTCCTAGATTGGATCCTTCGGGAACGGAGGATTCTAGCGGCGGAAAAGTGTTTTCGTGGCTCGTTCTGATAATGATGGAATATTTGAGAATTTATAGGCCGAGGATTAGGGTTAGGGGAGTTGCTAGGGGCCCACAAGCCTGCCCGGCGCGGGGTACCCCCTAGCCATGGCAAGCGAGCTTGTGGCCCCGTGGTAGCTCCTCTGCCTTGGTTCTCAAGTCTCGTGGCTTCCTTTTATTCCAGAAAAATCATTCCAGAGATTTTATTCCGTTTGGACTCCGTTTAATATTCCTTATCTGCGAAACTCAAAAACAAGGAAAAACAGAAACTGGCACTAGGCTCTAGATTAATAGGTTAGTCCCAATAATAATATAAAATAGCATATTAATGCATATAAAACATCCAAAACAGAGAATATAATAGCATGGAACAATCAAAAATTATAGATACGTTGGAGACGTAATAGAGGGTGGTCAGCAAAATTTATGCACCTGCAGAGAGCTTCAAAGCACATGAGAGTGCTAGGGCAAATTTGTCTGTTGAGGTTTCAAGGAAAGCCTTGCCTAAGAAGGCAGGAGAAAAGAAGACAACTAGGAAGAGGATCATCCGTGTGATGGGTAGGCCTACCTCTATGTATGAGGATCCAGAGGAGGCTACTGGTGCTACTGCTGAAGAGGAGGAAGTGGAGGAACCTTCTGCTCACGCCCCTCCTAAGAAGGCTAAGAAACTTTTGGCTGAGGCTATGCCTAAGCCTGGTCCCTCCAAGATCACCAAGGCTGCATCCAAACAAGCTATTGCATAGAAGTCCAAGAGGACTACCAGAGATATCCCTGCTTATGAAAAGAACAAGAAGTCCACTTTCATAGAAGCAGATGATGATGAAGATGATATGTTAGTTCTGATGAAGCTCAAACCTCACCTTCCTATACATGACGCCAGCCACCCAGTAGATGAAGATATGAAGAATATGAAGGATTCACGGTTGAGGGCATGGAGATCTATTGATCCATATGCCCATAGGAGGAAGACTGTTGTGGACTACATGTTTTATAAGAAGGAGCAGCAAGACTTCTATGAGACAGTTTTGCTTCAGAAGAGCCCTGGAGTCAGTGACATGAGATATGTTGACTGGATGTACATCAAGGATAATAAGGATTACTTTCCATGTGTCCAAGATAACTTCCACTGCATTGGACATGACAAGTTTTTTGGGAAAGAGTTCACTGCTTGGAATGATGAGATGATCATGCAGTTCTACTCCACTGCTCATTTTCATGGAGATGGCAGGATTGTCTAGATGATTGAAGGAGCAAGATATGAATCTACTGTTGATGAGTGGGATACCATCTTAGGAGTCCCCGAGGTTGAGGATGGTGATTTGGATGTCTACTCAGAATCCAAGGAGAGCCAGAATACTATGAAGGATGCATAATCCTATTCCTCCAGCCAGGCCTTCGTACCATGAACACCATCCTGAGGCATACCTTGATGCCGAAGTCTGGAGATGAGAAGATGATTCATGGATACTCCATTAACATGCTCATCCATCTTGATCATCACACCAGGATTCGAGTGATGGATTTGATAGTAGAGACTATGAAGAGGGTTGTTGTTGATCAGAAGCGCTCATGCTGCTATGCACCTTATACTCAGATGCTTATCAATTCTAAGATTGAGAAGCACATCTTTGATCTGGATAGTCCACACTTGCCACTTCAGCCAAATCTAGAGGACAATGTTGTGATGATGGACCCAGACCATCCCACATTAGCGGCAGCTAAGGCACAAACTAAGGCAGAGGCAGAGGCATCTCGAGCCACTAGTGCTCAGGTTACCAGATCTAGGAACAAGCGGATGGGTCTCTTGATCACCACTGTCATGGATATGAAGAAGGACATCAAGACCATCATGGACACTCAGGAGAGCCTTGCAAACATCACTGAGGATAGAGTGAAAACTCTAAATGACAAGGTTGATGGGTTGACTAAGACAGACAATGATCTTAAGAAGGAGGTTGATGAAGCCCCAATCCGTCGCACCTCTTCAGATTCTGAATCTTCTGATGATGAGGAGGATAGTGCACCTGTCAGGACGACAGTCTAGTTCATGACTAAGGTCAGGACACCTATAGTACCAGATCCATAGATGGGGCATTCATCCTCTGCTCCAGCCACAGTGACATCAACTCCATCAGCTCCAGTGCCTCCCGTGTCTACACCAACCCAATCTAGGACTTCAACGGAAGTCTTCACCGATGCAGTTCTCTCGACTCGGACATCGACTACCGGAGGAGATCAGCCACAGAAGAACAATTAGCTATATCTCTTTGAGATTTTTGGTAACTTGTTGCCAAAGGGGGAGAACTTGTGTATAGATCTTAGGCTTCGAGTGAGAGGGTGTCTGTTTTTATTTGCTGGTTTTACAAAACATTTGGTTCTTTCGATGATAGATACTTTTGTGTGTTTGATCATATGATGTTATGTGTGTTGCTACTATTTCCTATCTTTTGATGATTATGTGATGACCATTCACTTTGCTTGATGTGTTGTGCTATGTTGTTAACTCTTATTACTCTCGCACACCACCAAGTTGTATGTGACATGGAAGAAGTGCCCCATGTACCTAATCGATTGTGCATTTGCATTCAAATGCAAATTTAAAAATAATGCACAAATTTAGGGGGAGCTCTTGCTTATCACATACTTCTCAAAGCGACGATTATATTCATTGATTATATCATATGTCGGATCTTTCCTCTATATGTTGTGATCAATTGCCAAAAAGGTGGAGCTTGAAAGCACATTTGCTCCCTTGGTGGTTTTGGTAATTAATAACAACATATATGTCATTGAACTAATGTTTCCACTAAGTATGTTTCAGGAAAAGTTCAATGATGGGTTGGCATAAGGATTCTGGAATACCCCAAGATGCAAGGAAATAGATTGGAAAAGCTTCAAGCAAAGGACTCTACATTTTACTTTGTGAGAAATCACTTTGAGTCCATAGGAAAGCCAATACTATTGAAAGGGGGGTATGGTTTTGTTGGTGAACAGAATGCTCATACGTGCAAAGTGATAGTCATCACATTCACCCACAAGCTCTTCCACAAAAGTCTGTCCAAAGCCAAATATTCAAAATCGGTGCAACCAACATTTTCCACTCGGTGCCATCGATTCCAAACCCTAGACAGACCCAACAAAACCCTGGCTCTTCGGTGCAACTGATTCTGCATCGGTGCCACCAAGTTTAGGTTGCCAACTTTCTATTATGCAAATTCACAATATCGATCCCTCCGAGATTGTTGGATTGGCATCAGCGAGATTGGGCAATCTGACCGTTGGTCACCTTATCGGTGCAACCGAGTTTCCCATCTCGGTCTTACCGAGATTCTAACGTTGCCACCTTTTGGTCACTTCGGTACCACTGAGATTAACACACCGGTGTCACCGAGTTGGTCATTTTGTGTGTAACGATTGGATTTTTGAAGATGCCTATATACCCCTCCACCACCACTCACTCGCAAGAGAAGCACTCAGAACAGTTCCCCACTCACACCAACTGATTTTCCGAGAGAGAGAGAGCCACCTACTCATGTGTTGAGATCATGCCATTCCATTCCTATCATATGAATCTTGATCTCTAGCCTCCCCAAGTTCCTTTCCACCCAATAAATCTCTTCTACCAAGCCAAATCTATGAGAGAGTGATTGTGTGTTGAGGAGTCTATTATCTTGAAGCACAAGACCAAGGAGTTCATCGACACAATCGAGCTTTTTACCTTTTGGAGGGTGGTGCCTCCTAGATTAGTTAGGTGTCGCTTGGGAGCCTCCTACTTCGTGTTGTGAAATGAACCAAGAAGTTTGTAAGGGCAAGGAGATCGCCTACTTCGTGAAGATCTACCCCGAGTTAGGGTAGTCCTCCGTGGATGTAGGTCGTCATGGTATAGTCAAGGTTGATTCCTCGTGGAACCCTCCGTGGGTAGATACCTCCGAATATGGGCCCCTTCGAATGGTTGGTGTTCAACTGTTGGGCCACCATAGAGCCCAGACTAAAGGTTCTATCAGCAAATAAAGCATGGCGCAAAATAGCAAGGTCAGGGGCACTAAGGCTTCCACTCTCCCAGCGACCAACTAAACATCTTCCCGCAAATAATGAATAATAGCATAGCACAGGAAAAATGTAAACTAGCTGCTCTTGCCCTTGACACGCCTCTCTCTTCTCCTACAGTGACTGCGACAATAAAATCTTCCATGTCTCGAGGACATGGTTCCCTGATGCTGCCCTCATAGGGTATCTTGCAAACTTTGCAAAAATCATAAAGGTTCATTTTCTTAGGCACATCATATAAGTGAAATTGTACTATAGGAGGGTCTTCCCTAGGATGAAAGTCAAAATTTCGCACAAAGGTATTAGTGAGCAAGAGGTACTGGTCACACTTATCGTTGAGGAAGATGGTGATGCCTGCATTCTTGGCCAAATAATAGAAATCTTCATAAATTCTAACCGCCCTCAAGAATGTGTCACACGGCCATTCACATGGTCGAATTTCTGCTACGTGACGAAGAATATATTTGGGTTTCTCCTTCATTTCATTTTCACCTTCCTTAGAACCATAGCTTGAAGAACCTCTTAGTAATCTTCTCAACATCTTTTCTTTCTCTGAAAATTTTCTGAAATTTTTGGTGAGTGAAAATAAAGGTGAACAAAACTCAACAAAACTCATAGCAACTACTCCCTCAAGTGCCTAGAGACTATATCATGCATCAAAACTACTTGGGACCATACAAATTTGACATGCAAGCTCAAGAACAAGGTCACCATAACAGAATTGTTTTGCAATATATAAGTCACTAGAAAAAAAACTAATTGGACCATTGGAGGAGTCACATACTAATGAGCAATCCCCTAAAACAGTTTTGCAAATGGAGCTTTGAACAAGGAGATCAAAAATGGCAGCAAAATGATCTAGAACACGGGTTTGAGCAATGGTGGGATTTTTTCTAGAGGAAGATGAAGTGAATGGGTGCTGGAATAAGTGGACAGGGGCCACGTGGGACCCACAAGCCACAAGGGCGCACCCCAGGGGGATGGACGCGCCCTGCAGGCTTGTGGCCCACTGGTGCAACCCCCTGATGCATTCTTAGTGCCAAAAATTCTTAAATATTCTAGAAAAACTCATCCTAAATTTTCAAGGAATTCAGGGAACTTTTATTTTCAGGTCATTTTTTCTATTGCATGGAAAACTCAGAAAACAGAAAAATAATAGCATTTTTACTTTATCTCATCTAGGTAACAGAAAGTAAAAGTTAGGTATAGGGAGTTTTTCTTTCTAAATTAATCCATCTCATGCTCATCAAAAGGAATCCATCAATAAGGTTGATCAAGTCTTATTAACAAACTTCTTTCGAATAACATGAAACCAAAGAATTTTCGAATAACACTAAGTTACCTCAATGGGGATATGCATTTCCCCAACAATGAGTATATCATATTTCTTCTTGACAGTAGGAAGAGGGAACTCAAAGTCTCCAATAATAATCGTTGGATTTTTTAAATAGAGTTGATACTATGAACTTGAGGTTATTTCTTTGGAAAGTGTATCGTATGTTCATTACCATTAATATGAAAAGTGACATTGCCCTTGTTGCAATCAATAACAGCTCCTGTAGTATTTAAAAAGGGTCTACCAAGGATGATCGACATACCGTCGTCCTTGGGAATATCAAGAATAACAAAGTCCGACAAGATAGTAGCATTTGGAACTTCGATAAGTACATCCTCACAAATACCGATAGGTAGAGCAGTTGATTTTCAGCCATTTGCAAAGAGATTTCAGTAGGTGTCAACTTATTCAAATCAAGTCTACGGTATAAAGAGAAAGGCATAACACTAACACCGGCTCCAAGATCACATAAAGCAGTTTTAACATAATTTTCTTTAACAGAGCATGGTATAGTAGGTACTCCGGGATCTCCTAGTTTCTTAGGTATTCCACCTTTAAAAATATAATTAGCAAGCATGGTGGAAATCTCAGCTTCCGCTATCTTTCTTTTATTTTTCACAATATCTTTCATATACTTAGCATAAGGAGACATTTTCAAAATATCAGTCAAGCGCATACGTAAAAAGACAGGTCAAAGCATTTCAGCAAAGCGCTCAAAGTCCTCATCATCCTTTTTCTTGGATGGTTTAGGAGGAAAGGGCATGGGTTTCTGAACCCATGGTTCTATTTCTCTACCATGTTTCCTAGCAATGAAGTCTCTTTTATCGTATCTTTTATTCTTAGGTTGTGGGTTATCAAGATCATCAGCAGGTTCAATCTCCACATCATTATCATTACTAGGTTGAGCATCAACATGGACATCATTATTAATGTTAACACTAGGCTCATGTTCATCACCAGATTATGTCTCAGCATCAGAAATAGAAATATCATTTGGATTCTTAGACATACCTATAATAGGTTCACTAGCAGTATGCAAAGTACTATCATCATTATTTTTCCTACTCTTATTGGAAGGAATAGGTGCATCAGTATTAACTCTCTGAGAATCATGTCCAATTCTCCTAGGATGGCCCTCAGGATACAAAGGTTCCTGAGTCATTCTACCACCTCTAGTCACAACTTTAACAGAATGATCATCGTCTTTACTATTCATCTCATTAAGCAAATCGTTTTGAGCCTTAAGTACTTGTTCTACTTGAGTGGTTACCGATGAAGCATGTTTACTAATAAGCTTAAGATCATTGACAGTTCTACTCAAATAATCACCCAAGCGATCAAGCATATAAGCATTATATTTCAATTGTCCACTAACATAGGCATTGCAATTTTCTTGCTTCATAATAAAATTATCAAATTCATCCAATTATTGGCTAGCAGACTTATTATAAGGGATATGTCCTTCATCGAATCTACTGAGAGAATTTACCTCGACTACCTGTGTCGAGTTATCAACACCATGTATTTCTTCAATAGGTGGTAGATTCTTAACATCTTCAACTTTAATACCTTTTTCTTTCATAGATTTCTTTGCCTCTTGCATATGTTTAGGACTAAGGAATAGAATACCTCTTTTCTTTGGAGTTGGCTTTGGAGGTGGTTCGGGAATAGTCCAATCATTATCATTGCTCAATAAATTATTCGATAGTAATTCAGCTTGTTCAACAATTTGTTCCCTAAAAACACAACCAACACAACTATCTAGGTGGTCCCTAGAAGCATCAGTTAGTCCATTATAAAAGATGCCAAGTTTTTCATTTTTCTTGAGAGGATGATCAGGCAAAGCACTAAGTAATTGGAGAAGCCTCCCCCAGGCTTGCGGGAGACTCTCTTCTTCAATTTGCACAAAGTTAAATATTTCCTGCAAGGCAGCTTGTTTCTTATGGGCAGGAAAATATTTTTCAGAGAAGTAATAAATCATATCCTGGGGACTACGCACATAACCAGGAGAAAGAGAATTAGACCATATCTTAGCATCACCCTTTAATGAGAAAGGAAACAACTTAAGAATATTGTAATAGCGAATTTTTTCCTCTTGTGTAAATAGGGTGGCTATATCATTCAATTTGGTAAGATGAGCCACAAAAGTTTTAGATTCATAACCATGGAAAGGATCAAATTCAACCAAAGTAATTAACTCAGGATCGATAGAGAATTCATAATCCTTATCAGTAACAAAGATAGGTGAAGTAGCAAACTTAGGATCATATTGCATTCTAGCATTTAGAGATTTTTCCTTCCACTTGCGAAGCAATTTCTTAAGATCATATCTATCCTGACAAGCAAGAAAGTCCCTAGCTACCTCTCCTTCCGTACTATAACCCTCTGGTATATCAGGCAATTCATATCTAGGACACTAGGTCTAGCAGGTGAATCATAGTGTTCAGTTTCAATAATTTCATCAGATTTAGAAATATTATCAGTTTCAGCATTGGCTCTAGCAATTTGTTCATCAAGAAATTCACCCAGTGGCACAATATCATCAAGCAAAGTATTATCATAAGCATCATGCATAGCAGAAGTAGCATCACCAATTACTTGCGACATATTAGAATTACTAGCAGGTGGTGGTGTCGCAAACTTACTCATAATAGAAGGTGAATCAAGTGCAGATCTACATGGCAGTTCCTTACCTCCCCTCGTAGTAGAGGGATAGATCTTGGTTTTTGGATCTTTCGGATTCTTCATAGTGATCAACAGATATATATCCCAAGTAACTCAGAGAATAAAGCTATTCTCCCTGCCAACGACGCCAGAAAGAGGTCTTGATAACCTACAAGTATAGGGGATCGCAACAGTTTTCGAGGGTAGAGTATTCAACCCAAATTTACTGATTCGACACAAGGGGAGCCAAAGAATATTCTCGAGTATTAGCACCTGAGTTCTCAATTCAACCACACCTGAAAGACTTAATATCTGCAACAAAGTATTCAGTAGCAAAGTAATATGGTAGTAACGGTAACGGTGGCAAAGTGATAGTAGCAATTTGTAATCTTTGTAACAGTAGCAACAGAAAAGTAACCGAGTGAAGATCAATACATGAAAAGCTCAGAGGCAATGGATCAGTGATGGATAATTATGCCAGATGGCATTCATCATGCAACAGTTATAAGATAGGGTGACACAGAACTAGCTCCAATTAATCAATGTAATGTAGGCATGTATTCCATATATAGTCATCCGTGCTTATGGAAAAGAACTTGCATGACATCTTTTGTTCTACCCTCCCGTGGTAGTGGGGTCCTATTGGAAACTAAGGGATATTAAGGCCTCCTTTTAATAGAGAACCGGACCAAAGCATTAGCAATTAGTGAATACATGAACTCCTCAAACTATGGTAATCACCGGAAAGAATCCCAGTTATTGTCACCCTGGGGGATGCGGATCATAAGTCGTAATAGGTGTCTACAACTTACAAGATAGGATTAAGAACACACATATATTCAGGAAAACATAATAGGTTCAGATATGAAATCATGGTACTCGGGCCCTAGTGACAAGCATTAAGCATATCAAAGTCATAGCAACATCAATCTCAGAACATAGTGGATACTAGGGATCAAACCCTAACAAAACTAACTCGATTACATGATAAATCTCATCCAATCCATCACCGTCCAGCAAGACTACGATGAGATTACTCAGGAACGGTGGAGAGCATCATGGAATTGGTGATGAAGGATGGTTGGTGATGACGAAGGCGTCGATTTCCCCTCTCCGAAGCCCAAAACGGACTCCAGATCTGGTCTCCCGAGGAAGAATAGGCGATGGCGGCGGCTACGTATCATGAAATGCGATGAACTCTTCTCTCTGATTTTTTTTCTTGACAAATAGGGTTATATGGAGCTGGAGAGGAGGTTGGAGGAGCCACGAGGGTCCCATAAGCCTGCTAGGCGCGGCCAGGGGGTGGCCGCGCCTAGCAGGCTTGTGGACTGTAGGTTGCCCCCTCTGGTTACTTCTTGCGCCAATATTTTTTATTAATTCCAAAATTATTCTCCGTAAATTTTCAGGACGATCTGAGAACTTCTATTTGTGCACAAAAATAACACCAAGGCAATTCTGCTAAAAACAGCATCAGTCCGGGTTAGTTCCATTCAAATCATGCAAATTAGAGTCCAAAACAAGGGCAAAAGAGTTTAGAAAAGTAGATACGTTGGAGACGTATCAGGGCCCTTCCCCGAATGTAGAGCCCAAGGCTCCACCCTTGGAGGTTCCAGCCCCATGCCGCCATGCGGGGGTGAGTTGCTTCTTCTTCTTGCGTCCATCCTCACGAGGCAGGGCATCCTCTTCGTCATCTGAGCGCTTGACTACTGCAGAACGGTAAGACTGCTCAAGGGAGCAGACGACATCCTTCTCATCGCAGGCGATAGTGATGCCGCCGCCACTCCCTGGCATCTTGAGGATGTTGTATCCATGATGAGTCACCGCCATATACTTGGCAAGGGCCGGGTAGCCGAGTATTGCATTGTATGGGAGGTGGATGTGGGCGACGTCAAAGACGATGACCTCGGTGTGGTAGTTCTTGCATCCTCCGAAGGTGACGGGCAGGCATACTTGCCGAATGGGAACTGTGGACCCATCGATGGCTCCCAAGAAGGCCTTGGTTGGCATGAGCTGGTCGTATGGTACTTGGAGCGTCTCGAAGGTCTTAATGGAGAGGACATTGAGCCCCGCTCCATTGTCGATGAGGGTCTTGGTGACGAGGACGTTGCTGATGGTCGGAGTGCATAGCAGGGGGAGCCAGCCGGCTATGGACGAGCACCTGAGTTGATCCCTCGAGTCAAAGGTGATGGTAGTCTGGGACCACTTGAGGGGACGTATGGTATCGGGCTTTGGGAGAACCGCGTTAACCTCCCGCGTGAACTGCTTGAAGACATGGTTTGATGTTGGGCCCTGGGTGCTGCCTAGGATTTAGGCTACCGCCCTAACCTCCAGGAAGCCCCCAGCCCCATCATCCTGCCTGTCCTCTTCCTTCCTTCTAGGTGGAGGTGGTAGTGGTGGTCGTCCGGCCTCACGAGGGCGAACCTCATGAGGCTCGCCACGGCGTGACCCCTCCAGAGGGTTATCACACTAGCGGTCCTCCCGAGCCTGATCGTGCTAGCGTTCCTCCCAAGCCTGATCGCACCAGGGGTCCTCCTGAGGATGGTCTCACCACCCCTAATGCGGCTCCCGGTTGTCCCAACGGCCTCCACCACATCTGAAGCCACGGTCAGTGCGTTCGGGGCGCTGGCCGAAGTGTTCGGCACGGCCAAGCCTAAGTTCCTAGCAGTCGGCGGTGTCGTGGTTGTTGGTGCCATGGAAGATGAAGGACGGTCTCCCCCTTGTGGGATGCTCCTCGCCTCGGCTGCGCTTCGCCCCAAGCTCGGTCGCGAGTACCACTGGGGCCTTACGCTTTGCCTCCTTGGCTTTGGTCTTCTTTTCCTCTAGCTCTGCTGCCGGAGGCTCACGGAGTGACAGGCGTCCCTCCTCAGCCTTGTCACACCTGTTCGCCAGGTTGAACATCTCTAGGGCGGAGCACAGTTCTTCATTCATGGCGAGCTCTTCTTTCATCTTTAGATCCATGACACCGCCGGTGAAAGCGGAGATGATAGCCTCATCCGACACCTTCGGGACCTTGAGGCGTGTGGTCGTGAAGCGCTGTATGAATTTGTGCAGGGTCTCTCCATCCTATTGCTTCACGCGCCGCAGGTCATGGACGGTGAGCGAGCGGTCGCAGGTACCTTGGAAGTTGGCGACGAAGCGCTTGCGCAGGTCATCCCAGGAGGTGATGGACCCCTCCGGGAGGTTAAGGAGCCAGGAGAGCGCCCTGCCCTTGGGCGCCATGGGGAACCAGCACGCCATGACCTTGTCGTCTCCACCGACCGCCCAGTTGCTCAGTGAGTACAGCTGTAAAAACTCGGTGGGATCTGGGGTGCCGTCATAGCGAGGGAGTAGATCGGGTTTGAACTTGCAGGGCCATGTAGTTGGATGGAGTTCCGGCGCGATCGCGAGGCAGCCCACCGGCTCGATGGGTGCTGCTGCATGTGCGGGTAGGGCCCGGTCTTGACGCTCCTGAGGGGCCGCCTCGAGTGGTGCCCAATCGTGACGCACGTCCGGCAGCACGGGGAGCACACACGCGTTGACGCGCGGCTGGGGCACCACCTGGCAGCTTACTTCATCTCTTGTCCTTGCCCGTGGCTCGTGGGGCTGGTCGCGCAGGCGCGCTTTGCGCCTGGGCTCAGGGTCGACTTCGCGTTGCAGAGGAGGTGGCGGCGCATCGGCGGAAGCATCGTCTGCCAGGGAAGGTCGGGGTCGAAGCGAGTAGGAGAGCACTGAAGCATCGCGAGCAGCACTGACAAGCTCTGCTATGCGCCAAAGTCAGTCGTCATAGATGTCGGGGGCGGGGCGATAGTGGAGCAGCTTGTTCGCCATGGCGAGCGCGCCCGCACCACGTGTCGGCCCGGGCGGGACATGGGAGGATGATCTGGTAGCTGGGACAATCGACGAAGTGGCGGTGTGGCCGTCGCGTTGAGAGGTGACCATCTGGGAGAAGTCTTGTTGTTCATGGGCATCCGGGCCTATGGCGGCATTGCCGTAGGCGAGGGGGACTGGCGCGCACTAGCGTGGCCCACGTGTGTCGTCTGGGCTCCTGAGGCGCACTGCTCAGGAGCCCCCCTTGACGCTCAAGCAACTCTACATCGGCAGGTCCCAGTCCCGCAGATTCCTCGACCACCGTAAGGGGCGTCCGGGTCACCAGGATGCGACTACAGGGTGAGGCCTCGACGCTGACCGGATCACCAGGACGACATTAAGGGGCGAGTGGCTATGTGAATGGTAAGGCTCCTGAGGCGCATTACTCAAGAGCCCCCCTTGACACTCGAGCGGCTCCCCAAAAACTTTTGTTTCCTGCCCCAGGAGGCGCGAGCCTCCAGAGTCTCCGAGATGGTGCGTCGGGCAGTGGGTGGAGGCCCCGAGCGAGTATAAAGCGACACACCCCTGCTGACTCGCTCGGGAGCACCACACGAGGATCTGGGCACCAAGGCCTTTGCGAGGTGCAAGCATCATGCCCCCCAGCCCCCACTCATGGAATGCGAGGGGAAGCGAAGCAGGCTAGTGCTTGACCCGAAGAGAGAA
Source organism: Hordeum marinum (assembly GCA_022496015.1). Classification (NCBI taxonomy): domain Eukaryota; kingdom Viridiplantae; phylum Streptophyta; class Magnoliopsida; order Poales; family Poaceae; genus Hordeum; species Hordeum marinum. Next base: position 423,681,596 of record CM039674.1, on the reverse strand, counting down.
AATCCAAGATAGGAAATGACGTTAAGAAGAAATCCCTGACCCTTTTCTTTAAAAAATGGTTGGAGAAAACCCCAAGTTTTGTTCCAGAGAAGTTGGCAAATTCGAACACAAGGAAAGCAAATAACAGCCGCATCCGGCACGTAGGCTAGTATTCATCTTTGTCTTCCCCCAGCGTGGGGCGTAGAGCATCCATGTTGCGTGGGCATAGCCATAGGAGGGAAGTGTTTTCCACCAATGCGGAGCATGGGACTTCCACTTGGGCGTGGGTGGGAACCCCCCCCCCCCGCATCCTCTGGGGGCTCCGGACGTATACAACCCACTCATTATTACGTGAGAGTGTCATGAGTAGAAATTGCGAAGGTGCTGGATGTTCCAGGCATTCTAGATGGGGACCCTGTCCTAAGTCTCCAGGCGCTTAGTGCCAAGCCTGGAGATGTGGGCGACCTTGAATGGGCCCTCCCACATGGGTGAGAGCTTGTGGAAGCCCGCCCTGGAAAGGACCCACCTCAGGACGAGGTCTCCGACTTCGAGGCTCCTAGAGCGTATGTTACAGCAGTGGTAACGCCGCAGCGCCTCCTGGTACCTCGCAGCTGATAGCGAGTGTTGGCTTTCGGGCTCCGCAAAACCCTAAAGGTTTGAACACAGGGGCATGTGTGAAGATCCCTAGTAGCCTCACCCTACTTAGATCGCTACTCAATATCTACTAGGAGAACTCAAACGATGACGAGGAAAAAGATGAACATGGTGGTTTACCGAGGTTCGGGCTGCTGGGAAGCATAATACCCTACTCCTGCTTTGGTGGATTGCCTCTCGGGGAGGTGTGGTGGATGAACTAGTACAATAATATCGAGCCTCACGAGGGGGGCTCTAGTGGTGCTCTTGGCTCTCTACATTGCCTTGTGGTTCCTTGAGTGGTCCGGTTGGCCCTCCCTCCTATGGTGCGGCCTAGCCTCTATATATAGCAGTGGCCCGAGTCCTCTTCCCTTATCACAATGGCGGGAAGGGATCCCACAACAGCCAAATTTGAAGGGGGACAGGAGTACACCCTGCCCTGTCCAAAGGTGGTCTTTGCCTGCAAAGTGGCTATCGATGATGCAGAGGTGGGCTCAACGACGATATCCCCCCCGCAGGGCTCGTGGTCGTGGTGTTGTTGCACTGGAATGGAAACCTTTGGGAGGCTCTTCGTGAACCCGCGTACGTCCTTGCTCCCTTTGCACCAAAGGGGAAACTATACCGCCTGGCACGCTGACGCCCGTCTGTCCTTCCCTGCGTCATCTTTGACTCTTGAGGCCAGGTTCTACATAAAGATCTCCGCTGCTTTGGAGGAGGCCTGAGGAGGTCCATCCTTGCTGGTCTTGGTGTCGTTCTTTCTCGCGACCCCGGGTCCACGCGAGGGCCTTGTCTTGAGAGGAGCCACACCAGGCCATGTCTGGCTGATGAGGTGGGCCATGTCCTGGGCCGCAGGCAGGCAGGTCTGGGTAACCCAGTTCCTAGAACGCCGACAGCGAAACTCAGTGACGGGCCTCCTCCTCGAGCATGAGGTCTGTTCTTTGCACGACATCCTAACGCTCCTCGTCGAATGCTAAGACCCGCGAGGACCGGTGCTTAACCTTGTGCGGGAGGTCGGATTTGGCTTTGTAGACGAGGAAGAACGGGGTCTCGCCGATGGGCTTTGTCATGGTGGTGCAGATGGACCACAACACGGATTGAAGCTCATTGACCCAACCCCTTCTGCAAGCTTCAAGCTTCTTCTTGAAGCTCCTTGCCTTGAGGCCCTGCAGGACCTCTGCGTTGGTGCGCTCCACCTGGTCGTTGCTCGGTGGGTGGGCCACCGAGGCATAGCATATCTATGTTCCAAGGTTAGCGCAATAGGTCGTGAAGAGGTTACTTGTGAACTATGAACCGTTATCGGTGATGATGCGGTTGGGATGCCAAAGCGGCTCACGAGGCCCTTGATGAACTTGATGGCCGATCCGGCAGGGATGGCGCGGATGGGCTCCACCAATGCCCACTTGGTAAACTTGTCGATGGCAACATAAAGGTAAGGGTACCCGCCTGCTGCCCGTGGGAAAGGCCCCATTATGTCCAGCCCCTAGACCATGAAGGTCCAGGAGAGCGGGATGGTTTGGAGGCTCTGCGCGGGCTGGTGAATCTGCTTGGCATGGAACTGGCAGGCCTCACAAGACCGGACCAGCTCAATGGTGTCGTTAAGCGCCATGGGACAGTAGAAGCCGGATTGGAACGTCTTTCCTACAAGGGTGCACAATGAGGAGTGGTGCCTGTAGTCTCCCCCGTGAATGTCGGCCAGCAGCTCGCACCCCTGTCTCTTGGAAATGCACCGTAGCGCGACATCATTCGGACACCTGCGGTACAGGTCACCATCCTGCAGACAGTAAGTTGTGGACTTTCGTGCCACGTGCTACGCATCTTCCTCCTTTTCTAGCAGCATGCCATGAAGTAGGTACGCCCTGAACTCCAGCATCACTCGTCGGCATGAGGCTCCAGCGCTAGCAGCAGTTGGGCTCTTGAAGCCGGGCCACAGTCCGAAGACCCCGAGGCGGTGCTAGGGGATCCCCTCACTCCGTGACGCCACATCCTCGGTTGGTGGCGCTACGGAGGGCTTGAAGAGCCGTTCCTCAAAGATGCCCGACTCCTAGGGCTCGCAGCGCGACGCCCTCTTGGCAATGTCATCGGCTTCCTTGTTCATGCCATGTGGGATGTGCTGCAATTCCAAGCCCTGAAAACGTTTTTCAATCTTACGCACCTCTTCCAAGTATGCCCCATGTGCTTGTCCTTGGGTGTATACTCTTTGTTGGAGAAGTTGAGTCAGAGTTGGGAGTCGCCCTTGATGGTGAGGCTCTAAATCCCCAAGGCTGTCGCGGCCTTGAGGCCGACGATGAGGCCCTCGTACTTTGCGATGTTGTTGGATACCTTCTCACCATGCTGGAAACAGAACTGCACAACATAGCGGAGCTTGTCTCCCGTCGGGGAGGTGAGCACGACTCCGGCCCCTTCTCCCATGTGTGTGAAGGCTCCGTCAAAATGCATGGTCCAACCCTCAGGTGCATCGTCACCAAGGGTGAGGGTCTGGCTCCTGTCCAGCCCTCGGTCGGGAGCGTCTGTCCACTCTACCATGAAGTCTGCTAGGGCCGCCCCCTTGATGACACTGGTCGTGCTGAACTCAATATTGAAGGCCTGTAGCTCGATGTTCCACTCAGCGACTCTCTGTGCTGTGTTGGGGTTGTGGATCACCTTCTCCAAGGGGTATGTGGAGACGACCTTGATGGGATGCCCTTGGAAGTAGTGGCACAGTTTTCTCGAAGCGAAAAGGAGTGCGAGCAGGAGCTTCTGTTGCATGGGGTAGCGTGAGCGTACATCCTGTAGCACTATGCTGACATAGTACACTAGGTGTTTGACGAGGGTGAAGCCCCCTGCGGTGCCCAGCTCTGTGGCGGCCCCATGAGGCTTGAGCGCTTCGGGGCCCGCCGCAGCGGCCGGGGCCTCATGAGGATTGAGTGCCTCAGGGGCCGTCAGAGTGGTCAGGGCCTCATGAGGGTTGAGCGCCTTAGAGGACGTCGGAGCGGCCAGGGCCTCATGAGGGTTGAGTGCCTCAGGGGCCGTTGGAGCGGCTGGGGCCTTAGGAGCATCGTCTTGGGGAGGAGCGGGCTCCTTGGCATCCTGCGAGTCCCCTTGCTCCAAGTCGGGGGGCCAGCCTGCGTCCGTCGATGTGGTGCGCGTGTCGGTACGCTCCTCCATGACCGCCACCAACACAGCACTGGCGGAGTGGGGTGTGGTAGCCAGGTATAGCACTAGGGGCTCCCGAGGACGAGGCGCCACCATCACCGGTGGGCTCGTGAGGTACCGCTTGAGTTCCTCGAAAGCCGCGTCTGCCTCCGGAGTCCATTTGAAGGGCCCCTTCCTTTTCATGATTTTGAAGGACGGCAGGGCCCATTCGCCAAGTTTGGAGATGAAGTGCCCCACCCGTTCGCCGAGTTTGGAGATGAAGCGCCGCACCCGTCATGCAACCTGCCAGTTTCTGCATTTCCTTGAGGGTATGAGGTGTTATCATCTTGTTTATAGCCTTGATCTTCTCCGGGTTTGCCTCGATTCCCCGGTGCGACAACATGAAACCGAGTAGCTTGTCTGACGGGACCCTGAAGACGCACTTCTTGGGGTTGAGCTTTAGGTTCACCTCCCTCAGTCTAGCAAACGTCTCCTCGAGGTCCTCGATCAGGGTCTTGATTTTTCGTGACTTGACCACGATATTGTCGACGTAGGCTTCTGCCTTCCTCCTGAGGTGCAGCCCTAGGGCGATGTGCATCAGCCGCTGGAAGGTTGTCATAGCGTTCCGTAGTCCGAAGGGCATGCATGTGTAGCAAAACACACCACATGAAGTGAGAAAGGCCGTCTTTTCGACATCCTCCACTGCCATTTTGATCTAATGGTAGCCCGAGAAAGCATCCAGGAAGCACAGGAGGTCGCACTCGGCGGTGGACTCCACAATCTGATCGATGCGCGGTAGTGGGAATGGGTCTTGGGGATAGGCTTTGTTGAGGCTCGTCAAGTCGACGCACATATGCTCCTCCCCGCACTTCTTCAGGATGGCCACCGGGTTGGCGAGCCACTCCGGGTAATGCACCTCCTGGATGACTCCGGCCTCCTTTAGCTTGCCGACCTCCTCGGCGATGAACGCATGTTTCTCCTAAGCCCGCCTCCTTGCCTTTTTGTTCACCGGGCATGCATTTGGGCACACCATGAGGTGGTGCTCGATTACGTCCGTCGGGACCCCCACCAGGTCGGAGGTGCTCCACGCAAATGCATACTTGTTTGCCCCGAGGAATGCCACCAACCTCCTGCTGGTCCCGAGGCAGGTCTGGACCGATGGTGAAGGTAGGGCCAGGGTTTCCTTCATCCACATACACCTGCTTCATCTCTGCCCGGTCCTAAGAGAACAACTGCTTCTTCTTCATCGACGCAACGTCGAGGGCACCCCCAGAATCCTCCGTGGCCTGTGTGGCGTCCCTAGTGCTGGGGTGTGCTGCGGCCACCACTTTGTAGGTGATCTTGAGTGTGTGGGAGGCGTCCTTAGCATTCTCAATGACGGTGAGGATGCCGCCGCTCCCTGGCATCTTGACGACATTGTAGCCCGGGTGCGTTGCCGCCATGAACTGGGCAAGGGCGGGGTAGCCAAGTATTGCGTTGTACAAGAGGTGGATGCGGGCGACGTCAAAGTCAATCTGCTCGGTGTGGAAGTTGGAGTGGGTGCCAAAGGTGACTAGGAGGTGCACCCGCCCCACGGGAACGACGGATCCCCCGACCACCCCGGAGAAGGGCCTTGGAGGTGCGAGTTGGTCATGGGGCAACTTCAGCGCGTTGGGTTTTCCATCAACGGGACTGGGTGATGCAGCATGATATAAATAAGATCAATAGAGAATCAAGTTTTATCGAACCAATAGGAGTAACACTCCACCCCGTCTTCAGTGATTGCACACAAAAGAGCAAACACTTTCACCCAACACGGACACGACGGTTGTCAATCCCCTTGGACTCATTATTTGCAAGCTAGGGAGATATGTCGATGAAAGTTGGATAATGTAAATTGAAAAATAAAATAAAAACAAATAAATGGCAGAAAGGTATTGAAAGCTTTGTAAATATATGGATGAATAGACCTCAGGGTCGTAGTGTTCACTAGTGGCATCTCTCATGTAGTAGGCATACAATGGGTAAACAAATTATTCTTGAGCAATTGATAGAAAAGCGATAGTTATGCAATCTTTATTCAAGGCAATGATCATGTGTATATAGGAATCATGCCCATAAGCAAATAGGACGACTACTGTCTGCTCCTATTACTATTACTCCACCCATCGAACGCTATCCAACATGCATCTAGAGTATTAAGTAAAACAGAGTAATGCTTGGAGAACAATGACATGATGTAGACAAAGAGGATTCAATCAATATTAGTTAACCCCATTGTTTTCTCCTTAGTTGCAACAACACAAAGATGTATCTTGTCCACTATTTTGTCACTGGGATATAGAAACCCGTCAGGTTGAACCCACTACAACGCACCCCTCTCACTCGAGAAATATCAATCTAGTTGGCCAAACTATTTCAATAGATCGAAGAGATTTATGAAGCTATAATAATAATGCAAATAAGAACCATAATATAAATCAAATAAGACTCAAATATTTTTCATGAATAATATGAACATAAACCCACAATTCATCGAATCCCAACAAACGCACCGCACGAAGTTATTACATCGAATAGATCACCGCGAAGATGCGGTGAACTTTGTATTGAAGATCAAGAGAGATATATAGCCATCTAGGTAATAACTACGGACCCATAGGTCTGTAGGTAACTACTCACACATCACCATCGGAGCAGCAAGGTTGATGTAGAGTTTGTCTCTGATCGATCCCCCCTTTGGCAGGGCACCGGAACAGGGCTCCAGATGGGCAGGCGGCAGATCAGAGACTTGCAGCGGTGGAAAAACTATTTTGAGAGGCTACCTAGGGTTTTGGGGTTTAGTGGGAATTTATAGGCCGGAGAGGGGCATCGGGGGTGACCCGAGGGAGGCAGCACGCAACAGGGTGTGCCCTGTTGTGTGATCCCTCTCTCCTGCGGCCTCCAGTCTCCTCCCGAAGCTTCCAAGTCTTCTTTTGGTCCAGAAAAAATCATAAAAAAATTTCGTGGCAATTGGACTTTGTTTGGTACTGTAAACCTGAGAAGTCAAAAACACACATAAAACAGCAACTGGCACTAGGCACTTGGTTAATAGGTTAGTGCTAAAAAATAATATGCATTGGTAAATAATCACCCAAAAAGCATCCTATAATGATAATATTGTAGCATGGAACAAACAAAAATTATAGATACATTGGAACGTATCAAGCATCTCCAAGCTTAATTCCTGCTCGTCCTCGAGTAGCTAAATGATAAAAATAGAATTTTTGATGTGACATGCTCCCCAACATGTAATGTATTGCAGGTACGATTACTGAGAAATGATGAATTAACAAACATTAACATATTAATAATTATAAACATAAGGAACATAATCATAAAGTTTCAAAATATATGATCCTTGAAGAATGTCCGCCCCCTATTCATTTTATCATATAAGAATAGCATGGCTCCATCTTCACCACATAAATACAAATGTCAAGAACCACAGTGTCAAGTTAGGCAATTGGATCGTACTTCTTAGCGCGCTTAAGCTTTTTATTACTTATGCAATATATGAGCATGAACCATGGATAGAGCATAAAGGTGGAATAGAATATGGTGGTAGGTTTCAAAGGGGTAAAAGTGGAGAAGAAAGTCTCGAATCAACTAGGCATATCAATGGGCTATGAAGATGCCCATCAATAGATATGAATGCGAGGAGTAGGGATTGCCATGCAAAGGATGCACTAGAGTTATAAGTGTATGAAAGCTCAAATGACGCTAAGTGGGTGTGCATCCAATTTGCTTTCTCATGAAGATCTCATGCATTTGAGGAAGCCTGTCATCCAAATATAAAATCCAAGTCCTACATTGAAAAATTCCCACTACCATATGAAAGTGATAAAAAAATAGACTCTCTATATGAAGAATATGGTGCCACTTTGATGCACAAGTGTGGAAAAAGAGGTAGTATCACTGTCCCTTCTCTCTTTTCTCTCATTTATTTTTTCTTTTTTTCCTTTTTCTTTCTTTTTCTCTTCCTTCCTTTTCTTTTTCTTTCTTTCTTTTATTTTTCTTCGGTAGTCTCATCCCAACTTGTGGGGAATCATCGTCTCCATCATCCTTTCCTCAGTGAGACAGGGCCCTAATAATGATGATCATCACACTTTTATTTACTTACAACTCAACATGAAAACTATAGTAAGACTCTATATGAATGCCTCTGGCAGTGTATGAGGATGTACAATGATCATGCGTAACATGTATAAAAAATGATGAGTGGTGGCTTTGCCAAAAATACTATTTCAGCTTATATGATCATGCAAAGCAATATGACAATCAAAGTACTAGTCATATGATGTAACGGTGGAAGTTGCATGGAAATATTTCTCGCAATGGCTATGGAAATGCCATGATAGGTAGGTATGGTGTCTGTTTTGAGGAAGATATAATAAGATTTATGTGCAACAGATCGTATCGTGTGACGGGGTTTGGATGCACCGGTGAAGGTTGCACCGATCCTTGAGGTGAAAAGGGGAAATTCACGGTATCGAAGAGGCTAGCAAATATGAGGTTGTGAGAGTGTGTACATCCATGGATTCACATTAGTCATAAATAATTGACATCCAAGAATATCATAAATATCAATAAGAAATCATGATGCAAAATGGACATATCAACTGCCCCAAGCTTTGACCTCGCTTTACCTTAAGCGAAAGCCGAACTAAAAAATAATGACCACAGGATTTCAGAGAGAGGAGTCGATAAAAACAAAATACATACATGAGAGCATCATGAATATTAACATAGCAACAAGTTTACCATCATATAGCTTCTCATAAACAAGCAACGATCTATTCACAACTAAGGTAGTATGAATCATAAACTTTATTACCAACCAACAAACGGTGCCATTAGTCATTGAGATAATCATAATTCATCATATTCAAGATAAGATCCTATGTAAGAACTTTTATTCTAGAAAGTTCACATACTCAACTATCATTTAGCCTTCTATGATTGTTGACAGTCATTGCATATATTTGGAGCTAATGTTTCCGTCGAACACATACAAGATGGGGACTTTATTATCTTTGCCACCCAATTCATTTGCCTCAAGGATAATGTCACCAATAATGAGTAATGATTACCTACATTTAATTGGATAAAGTTATCTGGATCTTTCCTCAACACAAGACGCTTGCTGGTTAAAGAGTTAATAAGTAGGAATAAGGGTAAATATTATTGACTCTTGCACGAAAAAAATGCTAAAAGGTAAAAGATAGGCCCTTCATGGAGGGAAGCACAGGTTGTCATGTGCTTTTGTTTCTTTGGATGTGCAAACTCTTAATGCAAAGGAACGTCACTTTGTATTGCCCCTTTGTCATAGAGAACTTTATTATGCGTTGTGTCTCTTTTATTTCTTCGCTATCACAAGATCGCACAAAGCTTATTTCCCTTACAATAAAAGATCATACATATGTAGAAGCATTTTTATTTCTTTCTGCACCGACGACAACTTATTAGAAGGATTTATTCAATCCATAGGTAGGTATGGTGGACTATCATGGAGAGAAACTGGGTTCAAGGGATTATTTGATGCACAAGTAGTATTTCTACTTGGTGCAGAATTTTTTTGGCTAGCAAAAGATCTAAAGCAAGAACCACATGTTAAAGGATCCATCACAATATAACTTCTATGCAAATGCAAACAATCATGATCATTATGTTGTCTTCCATGTCCAACATCAACACTCGATCATTATAAAATATTTGATGGGGGCTCATAATCATAGAAGCTGTATTTATATGTGAATCTCCTCTTCCCTACCATAAACTTGCATAGATTATATCAATTACTAATGCTAAGTTTGTTAGTTCTCAACATATTTTATCACTTATTCCTTTTTCTATGTGAATTCATTACTCCTCATGAGATTAGAACGTGATCTTTTCTATTTCTTTCATTGTCATGCTATGATGATAGGTGCATGAAAGTAAAGCACACAAACTCAACAAATCTTTATTATATAACTATCACACTTGATTAAAAGGACATAGATCTCAAAGCAAAAAATCTACGCAAAGCAAACCCAAAATTTTATTTCTCTAAATCACGAAATAGCTAAGGATCGAACTAAGATAGATGGTAATTGTAAAAAGGTGATGGTGATACGATACGTGGCCACCTCCCCCAATCTTGGAACAAGCTATGGGTGGTGTCCATACCCATGTACTCATTTTGGGTGATGGTGGTGATGATGAAGTAGGCTTGTCCTCTTCTACCAAGATATGGGCTCTCCATCATAAAAAGAAGATCTCGTCTTTGGAATCCCCAAATCAGCAGCGATGCTCATCCTTTTAAACCTGGATTCATACTCATAGTTTTGGTTTTGCATGTCATAGATTTTAGCTTGGAGATGCTCGATCCGCTCTTGAAGCTTGAAGAGATCCTCTCCCACATTCCTTGTGTCCGTCTTGTTTTCCCGGACGAAGTCTATGATCATAGAGTGATAAGCACTGAAATCACGTTCAACCATCTCTTGGCACTTGAAGATCTCCTAATCCACTACTGCAAGCCTGGCCTTCTTGCTTCCCTCCTTCTTGGGGCCTTGAACATCCCAGATGTGGAGCACCCCCTCACGCATCTCAATGACTTGAGGGTGCTTCATCACCTCCGGAAGGTAGGGGCTGATGAACTTCTCGAAGAACTTGTCTTTGGAGGAGCTAGACGTCATGGCGATCGAAATCTGTCAGAAAAACGGCCTAAAACAAGAACAGAGGAGAAACTTTCGATGCATTGGTCAAAACATACGGGGTATATATAATGTTTTTTTCTAGGTCACAATACATGCTTGGGAAGAAAATGGAGTCCCGAAGGCACACGAGGGCCCCACAAGCCATCACGGCGCACCCTGTTGGCTTGTGCCTCCCTAGTGGGTCCCCGTGACTCCTTTTTATTTTTGGAATTTTTCTAAAATACCAAAACCAACATAACATATTTTTTTGGAATTTTTCGAGTCGCTTTACTTACCGTATCATGTACCTACTCCTTTTTAGGTTTCTGGAGTGTTCCGGAAGATATTTCTTATGTGCTCCTCCGATGTTATCACTTGAATAATATTAGTTTCAACATTACTTAGCGTACCTGAGATGTAATGCTTAATTCTTCACCCATTTACCACTCTCGGATTTTTGCCTTCAAAGTTATTAATGTTTATAGCACCAGATTGATATACCTCCTCAACAACATAAGGGCCTTCCCATTTGGAGAGGAGCTTACCTGAAAAAAATTTGAAACGAGAATTTTTCAAAAGTGCCAGGTCTCCTACATTGAATTCCCATTTTTGGATTCTCTTATCATGCCATCTTTTAACTTTTTGTTTAAATAACTTGGCATTTTCATAAGCTTGCGTCCTCCATTCATCTAATGAGCTAATATCAAATAACCTCTTTTCACCCGCAAGTTTAAAGTCATAATTAAGTTCTTTAATTGCCCAATAAGCTTTATGTTCTAATTCAAGAGGTAAATGACAAGCTTTTCCATAGACCATATTATAGGGGGACATTCCCAAGGGATTTTTATAAGCAGTTCTATAAGCCCATAAAGCATCATCTAGATTCTTAGACCAATTCTTTCTAGATCTATTAAAAGTCTTTTGCAAAATCAAATTTATTTGTTGATTGCTCAATTCAACTTGGCCACTAGACTGAGGATGATAAGGTGATGCAATTCTATGGTTAAGATCATATTTAGCTAGATGTTTATGGAAAGCACCATGAATAAAATGTGAACCACCATCGGTCATTAAATATCTAGGGACTCCAAAACTTGGGAAAACAATGTCTTTAAGCATTTTAATAGAAGTGTTATGATCAACACTACTAGTTGGAATAGCTTCTACCCACTTAGTGAAATAATCAACAACAACTAGAATACGAGTATACCCATTAGAGGAAGGAAAAGGTCCCATATAACCAAATCCCCAAACATCAAATGGTTCAATAACAAGTGAATAATTCATAGCCACTTCCTGACGTCTACCAATGTTACCAATTCTTTGACATTAATCACAATAAAGGACATACTTATGAGCATCTTTAAAAATAGTAGGCCAATAATAACAAGATTGTAATACCTTGTGTGCAGTTCTATCACTAGCATGGTGTCCTTCGTAGGCCTCCGAGTGACACTTCTGTAAGATCTGTCGTTGTTCATGCTCATGTACACAACGTCTAATAAAACCATCTACTCATTCTTTATAAATATGTGGGTCATCCCAAAAGTAATGTCGTAAATCATAGAAGAATTTTTTTTCTTTTGTTGATAGGTGAAACTAGGCGGAATATATTTAGCAACAATGTAATTAGCATAATCCGCATACCAAGGAGTACTACGTGAAGTATTTATAACACCAAGTTTCTCATCAAGAAAATTATCATCAATAGGTAGTGGGCCATCAGGAACATGTTCTATCCTAGACAAGTTATCTGCTACATGGTTTTCAGCTCCCTTCCTATCAACGATACGCAAGTCAAATACTTAAAGTAAAAGCACCCACCAAATAATTCTAGGATTAGCATATTTGTTTTCCATAAGGTATTTAATAGCAACATGATCAATATGAATGGTTACATTGGAATCAACAATATAAGGTCTAAACTTATCACATGCAAACACAACTGCTAAAAAATCATTTTAAGTAGTAGCATAATTTTTTTGAGCAATGTCTAGGGTCTTACTAGGATAATGAATAACATACAATTTCTTGTCTACTCTTTTTCCTAGAATGGCACCAACAGCATAATCAGTAGCATCAAACATAATTTCAAATGGTAAGTTCCAATCAGGTGGTTGGACAATAGGTGCAGAAATCAACGCTTTCATAAGTATTTCAAAGGCTTATACACAATCATCCTAAAAAACAAAGGGAATGTATTTTTGAAGACGATTCGTTGGTGGCCTAGAAATCTTTGCGAAATCCTTATTGAAAAGCCTATAGAAACCAGAATGACCAAGGAAACTTCGTATACCTTTGATAACTTTTGGACATGACATTTCCTCTATTGCTTCAACTTTAGCTTTGTCCACCTCAATACCTCGCTGACGGTGTCCTGGACTAGGGGGTACTCACCACGTCGTCTCCCGACTAGTGGGTCGAGCCGAGGACCCCCATGATGATTCACTAATGGGCCACTTCGGGCAGCCCATGATGCATACAAGGGAGATTCCACGAGACTTGGCGCTCAAGACAAGGACTCATCTAAACCCTAGGCCTACGGTGCATATATAAACCAAGGCTAGGCTAGTCGATAAACAATCTCATATTCATTACTATAATATCGTGGTAGATTCCTGTACTATGTACTATCCCCATATCAATACAATCAAATGCAGGACGTAGGGTATTATCTCCTGGTGAGGGCCCAAACCTGGGTAAAATCCTGTGTCCATGTTACCATCGCTCCAAGACGCCTAGCTTAGGACCCCTACTATGAGATACGCCACTTTTGACACCGGCATTGGTGCTTTCATTAAGAGCCTGCTGGGTAGTCGCCGCGGTACGATGGGAATTCAGATTGGCTCCATCGCGATCTAGGTATCAGAACCGAGCTACATCGTCAACGTTGGCATCTTCGTTACCGGCTTGACTGGTCACCTCGGCTATGCTGAGCACTGTGCTCCACGTCGGATCATATAGATCAGACGGGTATCTTCATCAACATCAACTCCCATCTCAAGCAAGATCATGGAAAAATCCTCCATGGTGCTCAGGGGCTCAACGTCAACATTGCCCTTGCGCGATCATGCAGTTTTTGGACAGCGGACCCGTGTTCGTTGCCCCCGCCTCCTCGAGTGTCGTTTTGACGATTGCTTTGCTGGAATTGTGCGGAATTGAGTCTAGAACAACCCTGCAAAATTTCTTCGCATTCCGATGGAGGAATCCCCGACGATCTACAATATACCGGAGCCCTGTCAAATCTTGATGGGAATCTGGATGAGTTTAGGGCGAGGGGTACACTATCTAGCTCACACATCCATTGGAAAATCCGACTGTTCATTGGCTGCGGAATTCCTATACATATCACCCCTCAAAATTTCAGCTCGATCCGATCGTCCAAACTCCAGGAAACATCCGATGAGTACAATGAATTTCAAATCTATTTTTTGCGTGAAAACGAATCCGACCCGAGTTCATCTTTTTCATGAATGGGTTGCCGGACGTCCTTTTTGAAGGAAATTTTCTCATCATCTCGGTCATCTGACCAAGAGTTCAGCATCGCGAGGGCCGAATAATCATCAAGTGAACCTCATCATCCACGGGTTGTACGGGTCGGGCGCTCCATTGCTTCATCAAGCCAGCATCCACCTTATCACAAATTCCGACTTGCGTCGGTGTTGCCGCGTTGTTACTTTTTCAAGCAGACGTCCCCCACGCGGACCTACTTTGACACGTCTGCTGGCATGGGGTTCTAGGGTCACCTTACAGATCTGCTCCGTCACCTCGGCTAGACCGGGGCTTTGGCATCACTTCATCAACCTGTTCCGGGGACTTCGGCATCACCAGCCGAACTGCTTCAACACATCGGCTGGCATGAGACTTCGGCATCACCAGCCAACCTGCTTCAACACATCGGTGGGCATAAGACTTCGACATCACCAGCTAACCTATATGAGACTTTAGTGTCCGCCGATCATATCTTCGCCATGTTAACTGGACCGAGGACTTCATCTCGCAACATCGATCGTGCAGCATCGCCACTTCGTCAAGCCGAACTCTTCATTCAGGCAGTTCGGCACCCAGGCCATGTTCCTTTACTTATTTGCTTCACGTAAATTAACTAAGTAGAATAATTTATTTTAAACATATATATATTATTACCTTTATTTGTTATTACTCTTGGCTTGCACTATATTGTGTGCACAGGTAATCTGCTTCGGCTGTGTCATGAGGTCACCTTGGCGTGCCTACATCTTTGTCGCGCCTCCATCAACCAAATTGTGTCGTCGACATGGTCGACGGACTAGGGGCTTCGCTATTAAGCTGGCACACTACTCCGTCTTCTGGACTCTCCCGGGGGTTTCTCCTCAGCCTTCGGAAGTGTTGTGTTGTCACTTCACCAAGTCGAGCTCTTCTTCGGCCACCTCATGACCGGCTTGGGGGCTGAGACGTTGACCCACTACAAGCTTAGCACACGTCACAAGCACATTAACCAGCTAAGTCACTTTCATGCTCACTTTTTTCAGTTTTGAAATTTTGTTCGGTTCGACCAAGCATCATACTTTTTTGACAAAAAGTTGTTTATGAAAAACTTTCCTTGTCAGAAATTTGTTTTTACAAAGAAATTCAAATACCCCGTTTACTTGGGGGCTTCCTTTATGAAGTCATTCCTCTTGCATATGATTATTAATGTATCGCACCCTTCCTTGTTTGTGTTTACGCCAATATATGCATCATGTTAACTTAAGCGTTTCGCAAATCTATGTTGCCTTGCTCCTGTGATTACCCCTATGTTCCCGATTGTTCGGCTAGGGAGTAAAGGGAGCACCTCTGCGATTGTTACGATCGGGTCATCCGAACTCGTACCTGAGACGGGTGAAGCCGAAAGCTAGCGCTCTTAATGTTTTCAACTATGGTCGGCCACGACGGAAGACAAGCATACATAAATCTATTGCACGCCCCTTAGGGTAGTCATGAGAACCCAAAGAAAGGAACCATTGGTGGAACTATTTTCTTTGAAGATGCTTCTTACGTTAAATAGTAATATAGCATAAGTTACCTAGGCACGCTTTGTTTGTTATAGCCTAATGGCTTGATTGCCTGGTTACTCGAAACACCTCCGATATCCTCGGATGGCGTAGTAGATAACACTTTTCGGCCCTTGGCCGAAGAGGGAGAAGCCAACGGTCGGTTAAGACGTGTTTAAAGTTTGGGCGAACACATATATGATATAAGTACTTCGGTAGACAATCATTATACATACATTTCTTTTACCCAAGTCACTTGGGGGATGTTAAATTTATATGAGCCATTTTATAATGTTGTTTCCTTGTTAGTCGTGGCAAAGTCTTTTTCTCTACTCCTTTATTCGACACGAGTGTTTGGTCAATAGCCGGGTAGCCTAGTTTCTCTCTAAAGCCGTTTCAGTTTACTTCGCCAAACAGGCCTCGGAGAAACACTCCGCCCTCGGGATATGGAGGTTGAAGCCAAAGGCGGGCCCGCTTGAGGTCTGAGAGATCGGATGTATCATGTTAAAGCACGACCAAATCACAAGTTAATTTTAAGACCAATTTTCGGATTGGCACCAAAACACTTGATTTAGTTCGAACGTCAAAGTTTTTACGTAAGTTTTTTTTGGCCTTTCAAGCTTATGGCAGTTTTAAGCTATTTGTATGTTTTTTACGAGGAGGGACATCGTCTTGACTAGGGTGCCCTACGAATACCTCAACTGGGGAAATGTTTGCCGACCCACAGTTTGGCATCTTCCCTGTCGACCTGCACCTCGGCATCTGGATATTGCTTTATATGCATCAGTTTCGAATTGTGTCTTCGGTCAATAGTTGGGTTGCCCGGTTCCTATGATTGCCTCCTACATTCCGCTTTATTCGGTTATGAGTGCAAAGCAAGAACCACTGCGATTGTACTTCTGGTTTAACTGGTCAAGTACCTCAGTGGAGAAAGCCGAAAACTGATTGTCACAATGAGCGTAAACTGGTCAGCGATATGATGACCATATTAAGCAACGGGCCTTTGATAAGATTGGCCGAAGTATTATTGGTTTGACCTCAGCTGATGCCGAACACTATTCACGAACTTTAAACTCCTATGACTACGTGAAAGTTATAAAGCCTGCATATCTGATTGCCTCGTTTCCGCTAACACAACCACCTTCGGGCATCGAGACGTTGGCTAAGGGTTGTATTGTTAGTACGGAAACATCCTGTGTAGCATCTACAAAGGGGTGGAAGCCGACGATGGGCCACTTTCAGGTTATAAATAGTCTCAGTGGAGAATTTGCCTTCCATAATTATCGTAATAAAGCCATAAATATGCATCAATTAAGATTAAGATTTTGGCCAAGCTGGGTTGCCTCACTCCTATGCTTACCCCTGTGTTCCCGATGATTGTTCGGCTAGGCGGTAAAGGGAGCACCTCTGTGGTTGTTACTACCGAGTCATCCGGGTTAGTACCTCACACTTGGTGAGACCAAAATCTAGCCATCTTAAAGGATATAATTGGTCGGCAACGATGGAAGTGAAAATTTCGGTTCATTATGGACCACAAAGTTCGGGAACTTTCCCCCAACTAATTCCTCAATATTTTCCTCCCACATTGATCGGAGATGAGGTTTCATGATCATGGTCAGCATGACAACCCAAAGAAAGGAACCGATAGCGAGACTATTTTCTTTGGAAGATGTTTCTTACATAAAATAGTAAAATAACATATCTCTCCGCGTACCTTTGTTTATAAATCTATATGACCGGATTGCCATGTTTGTCATAAATCTTTGCCCTCATAAAGGCTTAATAAAGTAGGACAAACACTCCCCGCCCACTGGCCGAGGAGGTTGAAGCCGATGGTCGGTCGACAAAGTTTTATACAATGCGGATCCGAGCATTAATTATGTAAAGTACTTGGATACATAGAATCATTACATATAAATTTTGATTAAAGTCAATTTACTCTGGATATTTATCCTTAATTTGGCCACCCGTGCCCGCATTAAGTCTCGGGGGCTACTGGGCTTCGCGCTTATCATTTACAAATATTAAAGAGGCACATCGATACCCTGATCTGGTGTTGCCACCCGACCAGTGGCTCGGGGGCTACTGCATTGCTTATTCAATGCAGAAATTCCAAAATGCTCGGTGTTCGGCTTGACCAAGCTATGGGCAAACGTATCTTCGAACAAAATTTGGTACCATGTGGACCTATCCGGCATCAAGCTAATATATTATGGCAACTTCTCAAGACCCTCTCTCATGGGCCCGCTTGCCGATCACTATTTCGTCTAAAATATTACACCGCTTTTCTATTCCTAAGTATGTCATAGAGCTAGGAGCTAATCCTCAGGCCGATTTTGTGAATCGACCTGAGTCTCAGGGACTACTGGGATCAGCATTTTATGTTTTCCTTCAGGTGCATGCCGGACATTCAACGGACACACACCGTGAGGGCTGCTAGCTATATATCTCAGCAGAGAATAAATTGCACCAATCAAAAATATCCGCAAAAAAAGCCCGAGGCTGAGGTGGTGCACCACCTTGGAAGCAGTCCGGTATAACGATCGGATGCAAGTTGTTGACTCCATAGAGGTCATTTCTAGCATTAAGCTCGGATGAACTCCTTCAACTTTTTCAAGATCAAGGTAATCTATGACACCTCGGACACAGTCCGGCGTTGGAGCCCGGACACATTCCAGCGTTAGAGCTCGGACATAGTCCGGTGTTGAAGCTCAGACGTAGCCCGTCATTTGGCACTCAGATGTTGATCAATGTTGGAGCTCGGCTGCAAAAGACACCTCGGATGCAGTCCGGCATTGGAGCTTGGACGCAAGAGGATACCTTGAATGCCGAATAGTGTTGGAGCTCGGCTGTGAAAAGACGCCTCATAAGTAGTTTGGCGTTGGAGCTCGGACGCAAGAGGACGCCACCGCACAGGAAACGCTTCAAACCCCAGGTGTGGCGTTAAAAATTACAAGGCATTGATAAAGGCCGATAACTTAAAGGGGCTCCTCGGATGCCCAACATGTAAGATCTTCGGATTCAACTCGGCGATCCTCAAGATCGAAGATAGGAAGATTTATTGAACCAGTTTTCAAGACCGACGGCTGAAGATGAAGAACAGTTCAGAAGAACCAAGGAGCACCCCCAACAAGATCGGTTCAGGGGGCTACTGACGGTGTCCTGGACTAGGGGTACTCACCACGTCGTCTCCTGACCAGTGGGTTGGGCCAAGGACCCCCATGATGATTCACTAATGGGCCACTTCGGGCAGCGCATGACGCATACAAGGGAGATTCCACAAGACTTGGCGCACAAGACAAGGACTCCTCTAAACCCTAGGCCTACGGTGCATATATAAACCGAGGCACAAGCTAGTCGATAGATAATCTCATATTCATTACTACAATCTCGTGGTAGATACCTATACTATGTACTATCCCCATATCAATACAATCAAAAGCAGGACGTAGGGTATTATCTCCTTGTGAGAGCCCGAACCTGGGTAAAATCATGTGTCCATGCTACCATCGCTCCAAGACGCCTAGCTTAGGACCCCTACTATGAGATACGCCGGTTTTGACACCAACACTCGTTCGGAAATTTTATGCCCAAGTACTATACGTTCATTCACCATAAAGTGGCACTTCTCCCAATTCAAGACAAGATTAGTTTCTTCACATCTTTGTAAAACTCCATCAAGGTTGCTTAAGCAATCATCAAACGAAGTCCCATAAACAAAAAAATCATCCATGAAAACCTCGACAATATTTCCACAAAAATAAGAGAATATAGCAGTCATACATCTTTGAATGATAGCAGGTGCATTGCATAAACCAAAAGGCATATGCCTATAAGAATAAGTTCCAACAAGGCATGTAAAGTTAGTTTTCTCTTGGTCCTCTTTTGACAGAGGTATTTGAGAGAAACCAGAGTAACCATCAAGAAAACAAAAGTGTGTATGCTTAGATAGTGTTTCTAACATTTGATCAATAAAAGGCAAGGGGTAATGATCTTTCCTAATAGCTTTATATACTTTCGTGAAATCAATTACCATCCTATAACCAGTTATGATTCTTTGTGGAATAAGTTCATTTTTATCAGTAGGGACAACAGTTATACCTCCTTTCTTAGGAACACATGAACAGGACATACCCATCTACTATCAGCAATAGGATAAATTATACCTCCTTCCAGAAACTTTAGTATCTCAGTTCTTACCACTCCCTTCATCTTATGATTTAGACGACATTGATGATCAATGACACGTTTAGCATCTGGTTCCATATTGATCTTGTGCTCACATAGACTGGGGCTTATGCCCTTAAGATCATCAAGAGCATATCCAATTGCAGGCATGTGCTTCTTCAGAGATTTAAGTAATCTCTTTTCTTCATGCTCTAAAAGGTTAGCACTAATAATAACAAGATATATCTTCTTTTCATCAAGATAAGCATATTTCAAAGTATCATTTAGTGCATTTATCTCAAACACGGGATCTCCCTTGGTTGGAGGAGGATCCCCTAAAATATCAATTGGTAAGTTATGTTTAAGAATACGTGTTTGTCTAAGAAATATATCATCTATTTCATTTCTTTCATTCATATGCATATCATTTTCATGGTCTATAAAATATTATTCTAGTGGATCAGTAGGAGGTACAACAATAGAAGCAAGACCAACTATTTCATCCTTATGAGGCAATTCTTTTTCATGTGGTATTCTACCAAACTTAGAGAAATTAAATTCATGAGACACATCACCAAATCTTACTTTAACCTTCATGATACACATCACACAAGCCATGACAAAAATGATCTCCAATTATAACAGAAACAACAGGCATGCCTACAACTGGTTTGTTTTTATCGAGCTCACCCCACTCGTTTCTAACAGGTTTTCCAATTCTAACAACTTCATCACAGAAGTAAATAACCTGACCATCAATATTTTCAACTCGGAGATCTTTAACTATAGCAACATTAGGTTCAACATTTATTTGTTAAGAAGGTTTAGGTGTCCTAACATGACTTTTATTAACCACAGTTGTAGCTTTAGCATGTTCCATAATCCTAACAGGAAAAGGATGTCTCTCAATGTAAGCAGTAGGAACAATTGGATCAACGTGGCTAACAATTATTTCTTCCTTCTTAATTTTAACAGGTTCCCCTAATGGTTTTTCAATGGGTGGATGATATTTAAACCACTTCTCCTTGGGGAGATCAACATGAGTATCAAATGATTCACATAAAGTAGCTACTATCTCAGAGTCAAGACCATAGTTATTGCTAAACTCATGGAAAGCATTAGTCTCCATAAAAGATTTAACACAATCAAAATTAATCTTAATACATGACTCTTTACCTTTGTCGAGTTCCCAATCTTCAGAGTTGCGTTTACTTCTTTCTAGAAGATCCCATTTGAATTCAATAGTCCTCTTCATATAGGAACCAGTACCACAAGAATCGAGTAATACTTGATCATCATGAGAAAGCCGAGCATAAAATTTTTGTATAATAATTTCTCTTGAGAGCTCGTGGTTGGGGAAAGTGTGCATCACATATTTAATACTCCCCCAAGCTTGAGCGATACTTTCTCCTTTACGAGGCCAAAAATTATAAATAAAGTTCCGATCACGATGGACTAGATGCATAGGATAAAACTTCTGATGAAATTCCATCTTCAAGCGATTCCAGTCCCATGATCCAATAGCATATATCACATTAATGCCTTTCCTTACAAAAATAAACGTAAAACCTTCTTCTTAAATTTGTATCTTGACAAACCTGCAAGCTGAAATAATCCACAAACCTCATCGACAAATATCAAACGGTAATCAGGATGAGTCGTACCATCGTAAGGATTAGCTAGCAGTTTTTCTAACATACCCAAAGGAATCTCATAATAAATATTTTTGGTAGGTTCAGTTGGTTGATGAGAAACCTCTTCAACTTCCGTTCGAGTGAAGATGCCCCGAACAAGCCATTCAAAGGGTGATCGTTCATAGTGACAAGCAATAGTAAATTTCAACATGTATTCCTTACCAATTTTCACTTACCAAAGGCGCTTCACTCCACGGCAACGGCTCTAAATAAGAGTCTTGATGACCCACAAGCATAGGCTATCAATCGTAGTCCTTTCGATAAGTAAGAGTGTCGAACCAAACGAGGAGTAGAAGGAAATGATAAGCTATTTTCAGCAAGGTATTCTCCGCAAGTGATGTGCGTAATAGTGATAGATAGTTTTGCAACAAGATAATTCATAACAAGTGACAAGTAGCAATAGTAACAAAGATGAAGCAAGGTAGCCCAATCCTTTTTTAGCAAAGGATGGGCCTGAAAGTACTCTTATATTAAGCAAGCTCTCTCGAGGACACATGGAAATTTCTGTCTAGTCATGTTCATCATGTTGAGTTGATTCGTGTTCGCTACTTTGATAATTTGATATGTGGGTGTACCTGTGCTAAGGTGTTGTTCTTACTTGAACAAGCAACCCACTTATTATTACCCCCTCTCTCAAGCATCCACAACTACTAAAGAAGAATTAAGATAAATCTAACCGTAGCATGAAACATATGGATCCAAATTAGCCCCTTATGAAGCAACACATAAACTGGGGTTTAAGATTTTGTCACTCTAGCAACCCATCATCTACTTGTTAATTGACAATGACTCCCTTTGGGCCCATAATCGCATCAATGAAGAGAAACCCATCATCGCATTACCTGTACCTGAAACTATTGTTGTAGTAATTTGTGAGCCACGGGGACTCAGCAATCTCATTTCCAAGGGTATCAAGACTATTAAAGCTTAATGGGTGAGGTATGGTTAAGTGGTGAGGATGCAACAAGCGACTAAGCATTTATTTGAGTGTCTAACATGCGAATACAGAAAGTAAAGTATGGTGGTCTATGAATAACGGACGTGAACTAGTAATGATCACTAAGTGATCCTGAACACCTACTTACGTCAATCATAACCCCACCGTGTTCTCTCTCGGATAAGGACTCACGAGAAGAGACAGTCATAGTTACGCACACAATTGGTGTATTTTATTAGAGTTTACTTCAAGTTTGCTATGACCGGGTGTTAAACAAAGTTTCCAAGTTTGCCACATAACCGCGGGCATGGCTTTCCAAAAGATTTAACCCTGTAGGGGTGCTCCAACTCGTTTGTCACAAATTAACCACACCCCATGGGAATAACCTCGACCACGGATCTCATGATCATCCTAGGCAATTCCAAAGGAAATTTGACACCTCGAGATAGCCCGAAGAAGATCAGAGTTCCTCACGCAAGACATTCGAGAAAGGTAAAACGAGTCCAGCAAGACCGCCCGACGTGTCGACGAACCCGATAAGAGCCGCATATCTCGTTCTCAGGACACGACCGGATGAACACTATGTACGGCGACCTGATAGAAAACCCTCGAGTTGCCCTGAGGTGTCCCCGCAAGTGGCTTTGTTTTGGACCAACACTCATGAGGAGCACTGGCCCGAGTTGTTGATTAAGATCCTCGGGTTAATTACTCCCTATGTAGGTTTATTAGTTATTAGGCAAATGTAGTACCAATGTTGGGCCTTGCCAGACAAGTTTTATCCCAAAACAAAAATCAAGGGGGTCCCCATAACAACCCCGAGCATGTTCGGAGCGCTCAATTATGGAACATAACACCGGTTCACAAGTAACTAGGGCGGCAAGAGTGGAACAAAAGACGGAGCAAAAGGCCAAGCCTTCCACCCTTTATCAAGTGTATAAGTGCATTAAATTAAATAGCAATAATATTGTGATAACAAAAGAATGTCCATGTTGTCACATGGAAGCAATTGCACTTGCAGCTAGAAATGCAATAAGAAGGGCTGAGAAAGCGGTAACATAGGCACACAATGGTTTGCTGGGAGGTGGAGGTTAGAGGCTTATCATGGCAATGTTGGGAGGCTTGACAAACAAGTGGTAGGTAACGAGACATAACGATAAAAAGTAGGACAACTAGTATAGCAATGGTAGTAGTGGTATCCAGGGAAATGTGTCATCTTGCCTGCGCCACGCTTAGAAGAAGAACGAGTCCATGAAGAAGACCTGCCAACTTAGTCGATAAACCAATGAAGAAGACCGAGTCCATAAACTAACATGATGCATGTCCATTTAATTATGCAAGGCATGGCATGGCAAGAACAACAAACTACAACTACACATTAAGTGAAGTTCAATATGAAACGAGTTGCATATTGACGAAACTCCATGTTCAAATTATTTAGTTCACTCCCATTTAGGTACTCATCAATATTAAATGTTGTTAGACATGGTAGGAGGTGAAGCATGATCAACTATATCATCTAGGCATTTTAAATGAGGCCAGATGCAACGAATAACAAATCCGGAACGACCTCATATGCATATTATGAATTTGGTCCAGATCTGTCCTAACACAATGTTAGAGTTGTTAAACAATAGGATAAATGTCACCATGTGATTCTACACATTTTTCTAGGCAAGTTACATATATAAAACATTTTCAATGGAGCTACGGTTCAAAAGTTATTCAATAATTCATATCGGCATGGCAATTATGCAAATTAATGCAAACGGCAAGGTTAAAAAATTTAAACGCATGTGAGAGTTGAATATTGTGAATCTATACAAAATTCTAGTCACTTATCATATATATATATATATTATTTTCATCCGATGCATGGTTAAAAAGTTATTGATGCATGAAGTTTAGGGGGTTTTCTGCAAATCTGTAAATCACTGGTTAATTAGCATAATTCGCATGATAGAAAAAACATTATTGCGTCGAAATCTGGTGGGCGCAACATAGCAATGTGGGCACTGGGTGAGGGATATGCCGAGGCGCTTACCTAGGGTCCGTGAGCCGGCTCGGGAGCCGCTGGGCCTGGCGGGAGGTGCGGCCCACGCGCGACAGAATCGGTCAACGCGCTGGGCGTGGCCATCGTCTCCCTCCCGTGCTCCCGCAGGAGCAGGAGGCATGGTGGTGGTGGCACGAGAGGCGGCTCGAGGGAGCGATGGCGCAAGGCTGCAGCAGAAATGGGCGGATCCGGTCGGGAGGAACCGGATCCGACGGAGAACGGTGGCGGCGGCGGCTCGGGGGCCGGCGGCAGAGCTGACGACGGGGCTGGCGAGGTCGGAGCCGGACTACGGCGGAGCACGGCGCGGGCATGGTGGAGCAGGGCGCGAGGGGGCGGCGTGAAGGTGCTCTGGCGAGCTTCGGCGAGGGGCCGACCGATGGGAGGCGGCGCGAGGGCACGAAGCTCGGGGGCGAGAGCGTCCCGCGGGCAGCGGCGGATTCGGGCCCGACGGGCCTTAGATGGTCTCGGGCAGGCCCGCGGCGGCTGGGAGGAGGGAGGCTGTGATGGGAGGCTGCAGCTGGGGGGTTGGGTGCGTACAGAAATCGAGGGAGAGGCTAATGTTGCCCAAAATGGAAGGTTAGGGGTCTATTTATAGCAGTTTGGAGCTAGGTTAGGGGGATTTCAGGCCGATTTCGACCGCGCGATCGTGATCGGACAGTTGGATCGGGGAAGCGAGGTTGGTGGGCTGCGTTAAGCCGTGTAGAGGGGGTTTGGAGGGGGTGAGAGAAATAATTGTGGCCCGTGACATGGGTTTTAAAACACGGAAAACGTCCAACGAATAACCGATGACCACACTGCTACGGTTGACCGTTCAGGTATCAAACGACCTCGGAATGCGACGGAATTTGGCAGGCTGTCTACCTACAATAAAACAAGACCGCATGCCAGGTTTCGACCCAATCCAAGAAAGTTTTACGCGCGCCTTAAAAAAAATATTTTTCTCGATGCCGCGGGCACGTGCATGTGTGGTTGGTCTCGAAACGGGCAACGGCAAGAACGGAGAGAACCGGCAACTACGAACGAATGCAAGTTTTCCAAAATGAGTGATGATGCAATGCATATGATGCGAATGATGCGATGATGGATGCAACAAGCAAATGAAACACATGCGAGAATGGAAATAAAAGGGGAATCTTCTGGAGCGTCGGTCCCAGGCTGTTACAACTCTCCTCCACTACACGAGGATCTCGTCCCGAGATCTAGAATGACAAGGGGAAGAGAAGACCAAGAGGTAAAACTTAGTTGCTTCTGTGACAAACGAGTGAAACCAATGAACATTGAAGGTTTCAACGAGATAAGAATGACATGAGGAACAAGCAAGAATTCACAAGAAATTTTGGCAGCACTTCGGTAGGATAGAGGGACAAAATTTAATAAGATGGGTGAACTTGAAAAGAAAACACAACAGTCTAGTCATATGGATAAGCAAGAAGGCACATGATCTTGACAAGGCAAGATGATAGATTGAAGAAAGATACATCACAAGGCCTCCATAACAAGAGAATAGAAACTCGATTGATGGAAGGAAAAGAACAAATAAGAAAATAACAACTTCTACCACCATTGAACTTGAGAAGCATAGGGTGAACGGAGTTGATGGAGAATCGACAACGAAAATATTAGCTTGTTATGGTCTTATGAAAAACATCTCAAAATTATGAGGTGACAACCTGCCACAACAGGAACAATTGATTGCTTGAGATCAACAAAATATGCAAAACTTCTTTCACCAAGAGGAGGACAAAACTTGAATCATTTATGACACCATAATAGCAACGATCCTTAGGAAATGGTTTAGGTGAAATCCAATCCAAGATACTCCGAGAAGACAAGATGGGTTTACTTATCTTATTCTTGACAATTTCCCTTCGAGACTCCTCATGCTCAAGAATTTAATAACACCATCTCAAAAGACAATGGAGAAGGAGTTGAACTTAGAAATCCAAGATAAAGAACACTTGAGCACCTCCAACAAAAATCTTGAAGAACACTTCGATAAGAATTACATCCTTAACAACCCACCATGAAGAAGCATCTTGAAGAACTCCAGAAACAAATGATGATCAAAGAATGAAGGTTTGGAAAATTAAGATGGAAGCCTTGCCATGAAATAGATGAAGCTTCGAAAAGAGATATTTGAGCAACTTGAACTCCGGCGAAGAAAAAAATAACCACTAGAATCGAGAATTAGATATCATGAACAACTCCGGAAGAAGGATTGAGATCGCCTTGACCAACAAGAATAAGAATTGTGTTATGCTTATTCTTCATCAAGTTTTCACACACCACTATTGTCGTTGCAAAGAATTGAAGAGAAGGAGAGATAGATCACAAACTTGAAGAAGTCTTGAACGAGAACACCGGTAAGAATTCACAACGAATGAGGATACTACGATTGAACGAAGATACATGGGAACGAAGAGATCACGATCCACCTAATGGAAAACTTCACAAGGCACTAGAATGATTGAGATACGAACGAAGAGACAACAATTGAGAAGAATTTGAGAACGAAGCTGAAAGCTGAGAACAAAGAAATCTTCTAAAATGATGGCCTTCGAAAGATCAAGAAATGAGAACAACCCTGGAATGCACCAGATAGATAAGGATGGAATTACTCATGATCAAAAACAATTTGAGATGATAGCAACAAGCTGAAACCATGAATCTCTAAGAAATGGATTAAGATTTAAGAGAACTCTCCTTCGGTCTTCAATGCAGAGAATGATGACGAGAAACAACACCACGAATTACTGAGACACTCCAGAATGACGAATAAAGAAGGTTGGGCCAACAATGAAAATAATTCGAAGCGATCATGAAGAAGGAATATGACTGATGAAAATCATTCTTACATCATGTTGAAAAGAACTTGAGGACATCTCCGGAAAAGATTAGAAGAGCCAGGTAAGATCATGGGGAAAAACCTGTGGGTTATGAGCCCACTCAAAGAAGTCACCGTTGAAACAATTGCTTAGGAAGAGAGATTGCACCGGTAGAAATGAAAAATTGAAGAGATGAGAACCTCAAAATAATTTAGAAGTATTGAAAGAAAACATGAATCTTCTGAGATATCTTCAGCACTCTGGATAGAACACAGAGGGATGAATTAATAAGAGAGGCCTGGAAAAGAAATTCCAACATGGAAACCATTGAACGAATGAGAAAGGATATGATGAACACCGAGAGCTTGAATTTAATCCACCGGAGAAGAATAACAACAAGAACTAGGAATATGAGGATAGATCTTGAAATTGGAACTCCTGGGAATCTCCACAAGAAATCACCGGATACAATATGAAGAAATGATAGCGGAAGCATTGATGAAGAATATTTAATCACTGAAGAAAAAGGGCGGGAGGGTGGGGAAAACAAAGAAAACTTGGGACAGATGAAATGAACTCCGGGAAAGAATAAGAGGATTGATCTTGCAAATATTGGAGATGATAGAATTATCTTGAAGAGAAGCACACCGGATAAAAATAATTGATATGACAACTCCGGTTAAGCAAAAGAATTAGCAATCCCACAGATATATGAGAACACTTAAGAAAGATATGAAATCACCACTTGACATCGAAGCAACTCGAATTACCATATTAAAAAAAAGGATGAGACTTATGAAACAAGCCAGAACATATGCATAACAGAGATTTTGCTCGATATTTTCGTGGTAAGGTTGCACGGGCTCGATCTTATAGTAGCCATCATGTGCAAGGCAGTGCACACGACATACGATGTGTCCCCAAGTCATAGCAAGCTACAAGGACTCTTTAAGACACAATGAGACTGTTGTAAGGAAGACCGTGAACAAACGAATCCACTAGATGTCGAACCCCAACCTCACATCATGATCTGTCGGAAGATAACCTAGGTAACTACTTGAATTCCCACCTAAGAACTCCCAAAACTTTCTTGGTTATGCAATCGGGTGTTGGGGATACAAGGAGGAAAATATCTCACACAACTAACAATCCCTACACCCCAACTGTATCCATCCTTCAACACATAACCAGAGGCTTCGGAACTCCATCTATCTCGAACCCTCAAAAACACAACGATACTAAGAATGGCAGTACATCCGAACTCTCTCCACCAGTACTAGGGATGCTGGACTCCTCTCGCCACTACTAGTATTGAAGCAATTTCGAACATCCTCTATCCTGAGATACTAAGGAAACTGAACGATAACGATGTGCCAAGAATCCCTCAGAGCTCTACTCCTTGATTACAGGAGGCACCAAGTATAGAACTCTGTCACATCGGCATCATATAGTTTCCAAAATACCCGTGTGATCCTAATTTGTTTTTTTGAGCAAGAAGAAGAGTAGTAACAAAATTCCTAAGTCGATTATCTCACCAGAGCATAGAAGAGGAGTAAAAAAATCCTACACTCTGATATGACTAGACTCAAAACAGTTTTTCACTAGACTCGACTCGGCCAAGTTCGATCAATCAAGGGGACTCCTAGGTCGGTACAGGCTATGATACCAACTTGTCATGCTCAAGATGTGATCCTATCCTTATTTAGGCACGAAGGCCTCGACAGGGATAGAAGCGCATCTCGTCGCGTTGCAAGAATTGATATCATTACAAGTACATGTACAGAAGAGATGAATATATGGAATTGGATTACACTCGCCACAAGCTACATCAAGATCACATCAATACAACAACATAGTCAAACATCATACAGAAGAGCAGGGTCCGACTACGAACGAAACCAAACAATAAAATGGCACACATCCTTGCTATCCCAGGCTGCCGCCTCGAACCCATCCGAGATCGATGAAGAAGAAGAACTCCAAATCAAACAAAGCATCGTGCTCACGTCATATCATCGCATTACATGTACCTACAACTGTTGTTGTAGTAATCTGTGAGCCACAGGGACTTAGCAATCTCATTTCCAAGGGTATCAAGACTATTAAAGCTTAATGGGTGAGGTATGGTTAAGTGGTGAGGCTGCAACAAGCGACTAAGCATTTATTTGAGTTGCTAACTTACGAATACAGAAAGTAAAGTATGATGGTCTATGAATAACGGACGTGAACTAGTAATGATCACTAAGTGATCCTGAACATCTACTTACGTCAATCATAACCCCACCGTGTTCTCTCTCGGATAAGGACTCGTGAAAAGAGACAGTCACGGTTACGCACACAGTTTGTGTATTTTATTAGAGTTTACTTCAAGTTTGCTATGATCGGATGTTAAACAAAGTTTCCAAGTTTGCCACATAACCGCGGGCACGGCTTTTCAAAAGATTTAACCCTGCAGGGGTGCTCCAACTCGTCCGTCACAAATTAACCACACGCCGCAGGAATAACCTCGACCACGGATCTCGTGATCATCCTAGGCAATTCCAAAGGAAATCCGACACCTCGAGATAGCCCGAAGAAGATCAGAGTTCCTCACAAAAGATATTCGAGAAAGGTAAAACAAGTCCAGCAAGACCGCTGACGTATCGACGAACCCGATAAGAGTCGCGTATGTCGTTCTCAGGACACGACCAGATGAACACTACGTACAGCGACCTGATAGAAATCCCTCGAGTTGCCCCAAGGTGGCCCCGCAAGTGGCTCTGTTTTGGACCAACACTCATGAGGAGCACTGACACGGGTTGTTGATTAAGATCCTCGGGTAAATTACTCCATATGCAGGCTTATTAGTTATTAGGCAAATATAGTACCAATGTTGGGCCTTGCCATACGAGTTTTATCCCAAAACGAAACTCAAGGGGGTCCCCATAAAAACCCCGAGCATGTTAGGAGCGCTCAATTATGGAACATAACACCGGTTCACAAGTAACTAGGGTGGCAAGAGTGGAACAAAACACCGAGCAAAAGGCCAAGCCTTCCACCCTTTACCAAGTGTATAAGTGCATTAAATTAAATAGCAATAATATTGTGATAACAAAAGAATGTCCATGTTGTCACATGGAAGTAATTGCACCTGCAGCTAGAAACGCTATAAGAAGGGCTGAGCAACCGGTAACATAGCCACACAATGGTTTGCTGGGAGGTGGAGGTTAGAATCTTATCATGGCAATGTTGGAAGGCTTGACAAACAAGTAGTAGGTAGCGAGACATAATGGTAAAAAGCGGGACAACTAGCATAGCAATGATAGTAGTTGTATCCAGGAAAATGTGTCAGCTTGCTTGAGCCACACTTGGAAGAAGAACGAGTCCATGAAGAAGACGTACCAACATAGTCGAACGAATCCTCACACTCCGAACGCTTTCGGATTTCTATCGAGGAGAAACAATACAGAACAACAATCAACACATGGTACACCACAACATATGCATGAAATGATGCACAAACCAATATGATGCATCTCCATTTAATTATGCAAGGCATGGCATGGCAAGAATAACAAACAACAACTACACATTAAGTGAAGTTAAATATGCAACGAGTTGCATATTGACGAAACTCCACGTTCGAATTATTTAGTTCATTCCCATTTAGGTACTCATCAATATTAAATGTTGACATGGCAAGAGGTGAAGCATGATTAACTATATCATCTAGGCATTTTAAATGAGGCCGGAAGCAACGAATAACAAATCCGGAACGACTTCATATGCATATTATGAATTTGGTCCAGATCTGTCCTAACACAATTTTAGAGTTGTTAAACAGTAGAATAAATATCACTATGTGATTCTACACATTTTTCTAGGCAAGTTACATACATAAAACATTTTCAACGGAGCTACGGTTCAAAAGTTATTAAATAATTTATATCGGCATGGCAATTATTGAAATGAATGCAAACGGCAAGGTTAAACATTTTAAACACATGTGAGAATTGAATACTGTGAATCTACACGAAATTCTAGTCACTTATTATATATATATATATATATATATATATATATATATATATATATTATTTTCATCCGATGCACGGTTAAAAAGTTATTGATGCATGAACTTTAGGGGTTTTTCTGCAAATCTGTAAATCACTGGTTAATTAGCATAATTCGCAGGATAGGAAAAAAACATTATTGGGCCAAAATCTGGTGGGCGCAACATAGCAACGCGGGCACTGGGCGAGGGATAAGCCGAGGCGCTTACCTAGGGCCCGTGGGCCGGTTCGGGAGCCGCTGGGCCTGGTGGGAGGCGTGGCCCACGCGTAACGGAAGCGGTCAACGAGCTGGGCGTGGCCATCGTCTCCCTCCCGTGCTCCCGCAGGAGCAGGAAGCATGGCGGCAGCGGCATGGGAGGCGGCTCGAGGCGGCGATGGTGCAAGGCGGCGGCGGAAACGGGCGGATCCGGCCGGGAGGAACCGGATCCAAGGGAGAACGATGGCGACGGCGGCTCGGGGGCCGGCGGTGGAGCTGGCGGTGGGGGCGAGCTTGGCGGCGGGGCTGGCGAGATCGGGGTCGGTCTGCGGCGGAGCACGGCGCGGGCACGGTGGAGCAGGGCGCGAGGGGGTGGCGCGGAGGTGCTCCGGCGAACTCCGGCGAGGGGCCGGCCGATGGGAGGCGGCGCGAGGGCAGGGAGCTCGGGGACGAGGGCGTCCCGCGAGCGGCGGCAGATCCGGGCCCGATGGGCCTCAAATGGGCTCGGGCGGGCCCGCGGCAGCTGGGAGGAGGGAGGCTGCGGTGTGGCTGGGGGTTGGGTCGCACCGAAATCGAGGGAGGGTTGCCCAAATGAAAGGTTAGGGGTCTATTTACATCAGTTTGGAGCTAGGTTAGGGGGTTTCAGGTCGATTTCGATCGCGTGATCGTGATCGGACAGTTGGATCGGGGAAGCAAGGTTGGTGGGCTGCGTTGGGCCGTGTAGAGGGTGTTTGGAGGGGATGAGAGAAAGAACTGTGGCCCGTGACATGGGTTTTAAAACACGGAAAACGTCCGACGAATAACCGATGACCGCACTGCTACGGTTGATCATTCGGGTATCAAACGACCTCGAAATGTGATGAAATTTGGCAGGCGGTCTACCTATAATAAACAAGACTGGATGCTAGGTTTCGACCCAATCTGAGAAAGTTTTATGCGCACCTTAAAAACAATATTTTTCTCGATGTCGCGGGCATGTGGATGTGTGGTTGGTCTCGAAACGGGCAACGGCAAGAACGGAGAGAACGGCAACTACGAACGAATGCAAGTTTTCGAAAACGAGTGATGATGCAATGCATATGATGCGAATGATGTGATGATGATTGCAACAACCAAACGAAACACAAACGAGAATGGAAATAAAAGGGAAATCTTCTCGAGCGTCGGTCCCGGTCTGTTACATCAGGAGGCCTACTTGGGCCCCACAAGCCATCAGGGCACGCGATGTTAGCTTGTGGCCAGCAGGTGGCCCCCCTATGGTATATTTTTGGCCAATAATTCTTAAATACTCCATAAAAATTCTCCGTGAAGTTTCAGGTCATTTGGAGTTTGGTGTTTTTCTTCCTTTTTCTTGGTTTCCCGGTCTAGAATTCCAGTTTCCCTACATTTCCCTTTTTGTGGTGTACCTTGCATATTTAGATAGAAAAGGCATAAGAATTGTATGATGATAAGGAATAATGGACAAGTATATCATAAATATCAATAAAAATCATAATGCAAAATGGACCTATCAGTCATCTTATTGGGGAGGTTGGCCACTTGATTCCTGGAGGAGGGTCACCCACCTCCAACATGTAAATGATACCATGATCATGGTTGAGGGGTCTAACCTCGACTTAGTTACTCTCAAGTTCCTTCTATTGTGCTTTGGAGCGATGTCGGGCCTGAAGATCAAATTTGATAAAAGTGAGGTTTTCGTCCTCGGTTACTCGCTAGAGGAACAACACCGGATTGCCGACAACCTAAATTGTAAGCTATCAACGTTCGTGATAACTTATTTGGGGATGACTTTGGTCGAATCGAAGATCTTGGCGTCTGGATTTCACCCCCTAGTTGGTCGGATTGCTTCACGAGCCGAGCCATGGCGAGGCCGGTTCGCCTCCAAAGGGATCAAAACGATTCTCATCAGTGCTAAACTCGCAAGCCTTCCCATGCATATGATGGGCCTATACATCATGTCGGAGAGCGTGCATAGCTCTTTCAATAAGGAACTCGCCAGATTTTCCGGGCAGGCATCTGACGATCGCCAGAAGTACCACATGGTGCAGTGGCCAGATATTTGTCGGCCCAAGGACTATGGTGGGCTGGGGATCACGGCCTCCCGCCCTATGAATACTGCCCTCATGTTGCAGTGGGTCTGGCAGAGTCTGCGAAGCGATGGTGGATTGTGGTTAAAACCCCTTCAGGCTAAATACCTAATGGGTGAACCGCTTCTCGCATGCTCTCGCGTGGGCAGGTCACAATTCTGGTGCGCTATCCAAAATATCAAAGAGCAAATTCGCCTAGGAATCTCCTTTAATATAGGCAATGGGGAAGGGAACAGGTTTTGGCCAGACCCTTGGGTGACGAATAAGCCACTCAGAGTGGGGTTCCCTCTCGTGTCCTCCATATGCACATAACCATCCCTTCTCGTAGATGCAGTGGTGCACCAAGGACAATGGAATATTAGGTTCAGGCGGTCGTTCGGCTAGTTAGAAACGGACAAATGGCAACACCTGCTAGACGCCCTGCCGCAAATACTAACAAACCATCCGGATACGATGGCATGACGTCTATCCCCAGCTGGGGAATTCTCAGTTAGTTCGGCATATCGGGCCCTCTGCCGCTCCCCCATCATCCCTTGGCTCTCGCCTTTATGGAAGGCCCCCCTCCCCTTGAAGATCAAATTTTTTGTGTGGCAGCTGCTACATGATCGCATTCCTTCGGGGACGGAGGTGCTTAAACGGCATGATCCTGGAGATGGCTTGTGCCCCTTATGCGCGGTCTCGGAGACGGCGACACACATACTATTTACGTGAACGGCGGCGAGGGTGATGTGTGAATTTATTCGCGAGGTTCTTGCACCCGACTAGGGTGCACAGGATCTCACGGAGTTCTTACAAACCAGGGCCACCCATCCGGGGCGGTGCAGACACTTATTTTGGATGATATTTGTCGCTATGTCATGGACCCTCTAGACGACCCGTAATAAAATGGTGATTGCGTGGATCTTTCCAAGGTAGATGTTTGATTCCTTCTTTAAATTCATTTCCTTTATGCAGCACTGGCATCCTCTCTCTAGGCAGCGAGATCGGGTGCGTCTTGATGGCATGCTGGATGCGTGACAGGCGACGGCACGACGACTGGCCTCCCGCTAAGGCCAAGGCTATCCCGCCACTAGGTGGCTTTCTTCTTGTTTCTTTTGCTTTCATTGGGCGAGATTGTGCCGTTGCCCAGGCTGCTATTTGTCAGTGAACTTGTATATGAGTTGTATGAACCGTTTGCTTTATTTATAAAGCGGGATGAAAACTTATTTCAAAAGAGATTGGGTGATGAGATCACCCCATGATTGTCAGATTTTCGGCAATGAGGATTCAACCATGCAACCCGAGCCGTGCAAAGAGCATGGTCGTTGTCTTTCAAACTTTTGGTGGGTCGAAGGGGTTGCTTGCCATCATTTTCATTGTATGCACATAATATTCGTTTTATTTCTTTAATTCTGCTCCTAGAAACAATTAAAACGTGTGCATTAGTTGAGCTCACATTATTACTTACGTAGAGTACACGATCATTGGAGTACCTAATAATTTATTAATGTCAAGAAAGACATTAGATGAGACCAAACGAGCCAAGCAAAATGCATGCGTACATACATGCGCCGCACTAATGAGCTTATAATTTTTCCCACGACGAGTCATTTTCATTGGGATTAATGTGTCAAATCGTTTTGCGCCAAGAGCGGACTGCACTGCACCCTACTTAACGACGATATATGATGTGGTGGTGTAAGTTTGTATCGGTGTGAGTTTGTATTGAATTGTTGGGTGATGTTTACTTTATCATATATATATAACGGGTGGAATTCTTTTTCGTCAACGACGATATATGCAAGGCATCGGTTGCCTAACGTCACGAACGATCCCTTGCAGTTGCAGCCCAGCCAAGCTTCGCCTCTCTTTCTCCGCTTCAGTTTTCTCCTTAATTGGCCAGGTTAGTCAACAAGTTGGCTATTATACTAGTACTAGTATAGTTATGGTTAGGTTAATCTTGGCAAGATTTGTTTGAACATGACACCTGACAAGTGGCAAAGCTATGAACGCGGGCTAGCACACAATAACATTTGACTCGGCTGTTGCAGAGTTGCTTGTTCCCAGAAGCTTGTCATTACAGAACTTATCATTCGTTCTCTGGAGAAAAATATGACCAAATGTTGATTATCCAAAGAATTCCAAGAGTCTTCCGGTTCCGGGTTAGCTGAAGCATGAACATCGCCGGTCAAACGCGTCAAATAGCAGCCCAGGAATAACAATTAACGATCGAGCATCTTGCACGATCATGTTCAGCACACACCTATCCGGTGTCCGCAGCTAGCTAAGCAGCCGTTAATTCCGGTCAAGGGATTAATCAATACTGACTTGGACAGTTATTTGAGTTAAAAATATGATGTGGCTAAGTTTCAGTTGATTAAAATTTAACTAATTCTCAGTCAAATGATAGTATATAAAAAGAAAAAAACTGAAAAAAAATCTACGAAACTCTATACAAGATAAAAAATAGTATCGACTAAGAAATAATTAAATCTTAATCGATTGAGACTTAACAGAACTAGAAAAATAACTAACACAACTAGCAAGCTACTCCCAATTGCACGGAGGTTTCGGGCCCCATTTTGAACATGGAGGTCACGCCGCTCGTTCTAGAGGATTTGGACCGAGCTAGTCGTGTCGATCTCATCTCAAGCTATCGTTTTGACCGGTCGAGCTCACGACGTCACACCACCACCGGGCACGTCCACAGGTGTCTGCTGTTTACGATTCTGTGATTGCTTAGCCGGGGCGCGCAGCTGCCGGCCAGCCAGCCGGCCGATCTAGAAGAGTCAGCTCGCCTGAACAGTGAACACACATGTTGACTGGACAATATTGCTATCTAATCACATGACAAGATCGACCGCACATCAGGTGATACTGTAGACTCTAGTAGAAGTAAGTATGACTGGACAATATTGTTATCTAATCACATGACAAGATCGACCGCACATCAGGTGATACTGTAGACTCTAGTAGAAGTAAGTACTCGTAACTAGTCTCTCTCACACGCGCGATCAAACAGTCAGAAAAGTACATGCACACACGTCCACGTCTAGAAGCCAACAAACAAACGCTTGCGAGCCACCAAACCCGGCCCAACCCACACTATATAAGAGCCATCAGCCATAGGGCCCAGAGCCACATATGCATTACACAGTGCTGCCGATTGATTAGCCGAGAGCGATACACAGCACACACCTTAACTTTTTGATCGGGGTAACCTGCCAGCGATCGACTCATCACTGTCATCAGCCATGAGCAAGAGAGGCAGGAATGTGTGGGACATGGAGTTGGGCAGCCTGGACACGGCCCGCCTGCTCATGCTCCTCGCGCAGCAGCACCAGCACCAGCGCGCCGTCACCGGGACGGCGGAGGCGATGGGCATGAGCGGCCGCGTGTTCGAGTGCAAGACGTGCAGTCGGCAGTTCCCCACGTTCCAGGCGCTCGGGGGACACCGCGCCAGCCACAAGCGCCCACGGCTGCACCATCCGCAGCCGCAGCACGCGCTCGGCAGCATCGACGACGACGCGACGCTCTGCCTCGGCCGCCGTGCGTCCCCGGCGCCGCCCCAGCCGCCCAGGCCGAGGGTGCACGAGTGCCCCGTCTGCGGGCTCGAGTTTGCCGTCGGCCAGGCGCTGGGCGGGCACATGCGCCGACACCGCGTCGAGGCCGAAGCCGGGTACAACCCGCCGAGCGCCAAGGCCGCGGCGCCCGAGATGGCGGCCTCGTGCGACGCCCGCGGGATTTGCCTGGACCTGAACATGACGCCGTCCGAGAACTGCGCAAAATGCAGGAGCGTGGCGGGGCTCGGCGCCCCTGCCGGGCACATGCACCGGTACGGCGCCGAGGCCGAGGCCAACGCGCCGAGCGCCGAGAAACGTTGGGACAAGTTGGAAAGAAGGCAAAGATACTTGCCACCGCATCCTTCTTGTGACAAACTGGAAGATGCCGATATCTCTATTTCAATTCGGTGATTGATGGTTTAAGGCGTCCTTCTGCATGTGCGTCTTCTTGACTCTCGAGGATGAATGAGATCACCTAGAAGTTCACTGCCTGGGATGTGATGTAATTCACATTGGTTCATATTGAAATCTCTAAAAGATTTTATATTTAAGAACGAAGGAAGTAGATACCACCACGTTTAGCATAACTGTTAGGGACTGGCTATTAGACGGTCACCTGGAAAAATATTTTGGGTCAATAGACTGATTTAAGCCATCAGATGCCAGTGGAGGGTTAGATCAATTTGTTCAACCTCCAGCCATCCTCATGTTTATCTTCTTCCCCTCGACCGCTCCACGTACCACTGGCCTAACCGCCAGCCGCCGCCCGTGGCCAGCGCCTCTCCCGTGCCCGCCTCGCTGCCCTGTTCTTTCCTCAACTGACTCCCACATCATCATACTGCCGCCGCCCCTGGCTACCCCTCTAACCCCGGCCATAACGCATTTTTTCCGACAAACTTCCCCCTCCCCCCCTCACCACACACACACCCTAAGATACTTCCTCCGTTTCATAATATAAAAATGATTTTAACATAGTATAGTGTAAAAAAATGCTCTTATATTATGGGACGGAGGGGTAGATAATAGGGCAGTTTGTCATCCTAAAATAAATAGTGGGGTAGGGTAGCTTCTCTGACGAGTCGGTGACGCCTTCTTCCTTTCATGCAGCGAACTTCTTTTTCTTCCGAAAATCGACTGGCCCAAATTACAAATTTAGACGACTTACATGTAGCTATTGTGTACATTTTATGCTCTTCGTCATTAACTAATTAATGAAGCTCTAACCTAATATGGCGATGACACGTACGTGTGATGTAATTCTTGGCTCATGTATCCTCATTTCATAATCAATCACAGCTACCTACCGTGTGACTCTGACAGGGACGTATGCCCTCGTTTGATTTGACTCGGTAAGGCCAACTCTAACCGGTTCCTAAAAAATAGAGGAGGGTCCGGTCAAGTATAACCGATTAAAACATACATATCGTGTTGTTTCATCATCACGATTTTCAAATTAAAACACTGATAGTTCATCAAAAATGCATCACTTGCAACACAAAGTTTATTTCAAAATCACCACAACATGACATGTGTATGTTATGGATAGAGCCAATCAATGACATGCACGAACTCAAACAAAGTCCTCGTCGAATAAATCATCACCGCCACCGCCACCATCACCATTCTCCCATCCACCATCACCACCACCATC
This sequence comes from Hordeum marinum, assembly GCA_022496015.1. Taxonomy (NCBI): domain Eukaryota; kingdom Viridiplantae; phylum Streptophyta; class Magnoliopsida; order Poales; family Poaceae; genus Hordeum; species Hordeum marinum. The sequence continues at coordinate 423,642,962 of CM039674.1, read as the reverse complement.
CTCTCGGATGCCGCCACCATCACCATCACCACCACCATCCTCTAGGATGCCGCCACCATCACCATCACCACCACCACCCTCTCGGCTGCCGCCACCATCACCGCCACCAGCATCATCCTCTCTGTCGTCACCGCCGCCATTTCGAAGAGAGCTTTTCGTTTGAGTCAAGATATACCCAGGAGTGAGCTCCCAATACTTTTCTGCGCTTCCATCCTTTGTGGTTGGATTCATGAACATAATAGCATGATCTTTGGCTTTCTTGGCATCACGAATCATCTCCACAAGTGCAAGTCTACGCTCCCCCGCCTTCAACTTTCTCTCCTCTCTCGTCAACTTGGCCTTCATTTCTCATCCTCCGACATCTTGAGCTCATTCTACCTCGCCATCTTCTCTTCTTTGGGTTCGACCGTCAACAACTTCTTGGCCTCAATCATGGCCACAAGTTCTTCTTTGTATGTGGCACTTAAATATTTCTTTTCTTTTCTTTCTTTTGCAATTTCGTTCCATTCCGTTCTATTGTTGGCCTCTTCATCAACCTTGTCGTCCAAAATGGATATGCTCAACCTTGATCTCTTTGAAGGCGTTTCCGAAACTCTTTGGATCCCTTGTTCTTGCATAGCTCTTTGTAGCAATGATGCAACGTGAAAGGCTCGTGGCCAACCTTGATGCCTATTCTTGAATAGCTCTTGGATGTAGGGGACATAATCCGCCACTTACACACCGCTTGGTGGTGCATGATTCACTTGATTGATGCAACTAGACCATAGGTTACATTGGTTGTGAATGGTGCTCCAACGATGCCCAAGAGAACGTTGTGTATAGCTGGATTGCACCCCCATGGAGTTGTTGTGGTAGTCCGTAATTCTCTACCAAAACATAGTTTTTGTTGGATCCTCATTGGTTACCTCCTATGCTTCCATCTCTTGGATCACCTCCTCTACTTCGGGCGCCTCCAAATGATCCCAAATTTAGTCATAATTGAGATCATCTATCCCATTGCCGTCGAGGACTCCAAAGACTCCACACTATGAACCGAATAAACTCCATCACCATCGGCCACCAATAATCACCGCCTAAAATCCATTGGCCGAAATGTGAAATGTGGTTTTATTTTCCTTGTTGGCATTTCATCAAGCACTTGGCGGCCGCGATCCTTCTTACCGACTCTGTCCATCGCACGCGCCGGATAAGCGGCCATATAGGTCACCGAAAACGCTCCATGAGATGTCAAATGCTGACGGGTACCGGAGTGGCTTCTTCTTCTTCGTGGTCTCCTCGATGAGGGCAGTCGCCGCCGTTGGTTTTCTAGCTCTCTTGGCTCCAGCGAGAGAGCGGCGGGCCATCACCATAGAGGCACGCAGTCGCCACCCCGGCATACTTTGCCGCGGTTGGAGTCGAAACTTGAGGTTAGATTTTTCATACCCAACATTTTCTTTGGCGTGGGCTAAAGTCTATTACGCAATTTTAACCTTGTAGACTCAGTTGTGCCTCCAAGCGTAGATTTTTTTAGGACAGTAGCAAATTTCAAGTGGATGACCTAAGATTTATCAATTTGTGCAAGGTATAGGATAAAGATGGTCTCTCCCAAACAACGTTGCAATCAAATACAAGAAATATCTTGTGTCCCCAACGCACCCAATACAATGGTAAATTGTATATGTGCACTAGTTTGGCAAAGAGATGGTGATACAAGTGCAGTCTGGATAGTAGATATATGTTTTTATAACCTAAAATAATAAAAACAGCAAGGTAGCAAGTGATAAAGTGAGCACAAATAGTATTGCGATGCTTGAAAACAAGGCATGTGGTTCATACTTTTAGTAGTGCAGTCTCTTTGAAAGTGCGTTATATCAACTAGAGGGGGGCAAATAGGTATTACTTGTTGAGGAATTTGCTAAGTGACAAACTACTTGAAACGAAATAATTACTCAAGTGCACGGGAAACATAGCAATATCATAGTCATGATGATGAAATAGAACATGCAAAGATTACAGGTAGCGTGATACAGGATAAGCAGGTGAAGAACAAGGTGACTGAAGAATTTGAGATGAGGAAATTAAGAAAGTCTTCAACCAAAGTCTTCAAACAGTAACGATCAATTTCATTAATAAGTATTCAAGTAAATGAGGGAGTTGAGGAATTAGAACTAGGAGCTTGATGAAGACAATGGTTTGATGACCCAGTTCCAACTGTTGTGATAGCCATACTTCTGGTTTGGAGCGGCTTGGTATTTAAACCAAAGGACACACAGTCCCAGGACACACAATCCTTACCGTATAATCGTTGAGCTAATGTCACATGGACCTTGCCCAACACTCGTGGTAAGTATTCACGGCAGACTTCCAAAACCCTCACAAACTCAGTCACCAGGCGATCCACAATTTCCTCTTGGATGCTCTACACCATGATGCCAAACCGTTTGGAAGATACACAATATTCAAAGGTAACAAGTGTCGGTTCCACACAGGAACAATCTCTTCAGTGATGCTCAATCACTTTGGGTTTTGGTGGTTTGGTTTTTTTTTCTCACTGATGATTTTCTCTCAAAATCCTCAAGGAATGGGTTGCTCTCAAATGACAAGTGCCAAGTTGTCTCTCGGAGTAGCCAACCAACTAGTGGTTGTGAGGCGGCTATTTATAGCCAGGGTGCAACCTGACATGATAAGACATAAATGCCCCCTCAATCATATGATCATTATGTGGATAAAATATCTGGACAGCCGGCGCAAAGCGCAGCAACGGTCGGAATTTGAACTGTCAAATTCCTTAGGGCTTATCATATTCCTCAAGGTAGGCAATTCGCACTGCCGAAATCCTAACTCCTCAATGAGACCAATTTCCTCAGAGACCAGAAAAACATCATCTCTGTCACTCAAGAACTTGACTAAACTACAAGAGATTTCTAAAGGCTTCACTCGAAGGATTGGGTATGTTGAGGCTTTTGAGTCGAGCGTCACTTGGAAATTCTTTCCTTATTTTCCCTCGACCCCCTTTAACAATACGGTGTTTCCTGTGACTCAAAGAAAGGAAATGGAACTACGAAAACAAAAGTCTTCACGCTTCATAGTCCTCGTATCAATATCTTCAAGGTCACACCGAATTCTTCAGCATCAAAGTCTTCAGGGAAATATCAAAGTCTTCAGCTGAAGACATTCATTTTTAAGGGTTGATATTCTTCAAATGTATCAAACTCCTCATCGACTTATATAACTTGTGTACACTCACAAACACATTAGTCCCTTAACCTATAAGTCTTCAACACACCAAAATCACTAAGGGACACTAGATGCACTAACACTCTCAATAGTACTAACATAACTGAATCACATAAAAATCACTCAAAGTGCGATAAAGAATCACTTCAAAGTTTCTATTTTTATCAAAGAAAGCGTGATGAAATCGCGTAGGTAGTAAACCATATCAAAGTTGTGTTTTCACTCAATCTATTGAAGCACCCAAAAGTGTCAGGAATAATTTTAGATATCATACTTCGACAACACCATATGATACACATCAGTTAACTCTAATGTCACCTAGATATCTAAATGTCACCACAAGTATCCACGAGTCAGACATGCATCAAGTGATATCAAATCCAAAGTATTCAATCCAATAACAAAGAACCCTCGAAGAGCAAGATTCAATTCACCACAAAAGAGATAGAGGGAAAGGATATCATATGATCCAACTATATTAACAAAGCTCATGGTGGTACCAAGATCACGAGAGAGAGAGAGAGATCAAACACATAGCTACTGATGCATACTCTCAACCCTGAGGGTGAATAACTCCCTTCTCATGACCTCGTCATGGAGGCAGTGGGAATGATGAGGATGGCCTCCGGTGATGGCTTTCCTCCTCCGGCAGGGTGCCGAACAGGGCTCCGAATGAAATCACTTCTGAACAGAGGCTTGTGGTGGCGGGAAAACTCATCTAGGTTAACTTTCGGAAGTTTCTCAGATGGCCCTTCCAGCCCCGCAGAGCGCATCATGAGAGCTTGTGGCATCCTCGTGGGTCTTTTGATCCTTCCTCGAAGCTTCAGGGGTCTCTTATGTTCCAAAAAAATCATCGCACTTTTTTATCATGTTTGGATTTCGTTTGGTATGGTTTTTTTTGCAAAACAAACAAATAAGCAAAAAACACGAACTGACATTTGGCACTAAGTTAATAGGTTAGTTCATAAAAATTATATAAAGTGCATCAAAACCATGTAGAACTCATGTAAATATAGTATGGATACTTCATAAATTATAGATACGTTAGAGACGTATCATGAGCGGTGACACGGGGGTGGGTTTTGGCGGTAACAAGCCGGTGACGGTGGCCAGCGGGGTGGCGGAAGGGTCTGGGTTATCCACTCCGGCAGGAGGGCTGGTCATTGGTGGTTGTGGCGGCGCGTGGTGTGGGCTGAGGTGGGAATAGAGGAGGCGCGAGGGCGGGAGAAAAAGGGTTCCACTTTTACTTGGCCAGGCAAGCTGTGAAAATATTCAGGCAGGTTGGATGGGGTTTTTGACGCAAGGTAAAAGTTATCCTGCTCTATTTTGTTTAGGGGATCGACTAGATGCGACATAGAGAAATAAAACCGGATTTATCTTATATTAAAGGACGGATAGTTTCTCCACTTTTTTTCGTCATCAGGCTTTTTTTTTGGGTTTCATACGTCAAAATCGTCCTTCCCCCACCCATCCAATTTACTGTTTGGTCCAGCCGCGTAACTAAAAATAAATTGCCTAATTCATGACTCGAACCTAGGCCACAGCCTTAACAAAGGCTATGCACAACCAGCTGACCTATCAAGTATTGTTGAACAAAAAAAAGGTACACCCTTTATAGCAAGTTGGACTCGTGCTCATGTTTTTTCGGTCCATCACCATTCTCTCGATCGATCCCACCAGCCGATGCGCACCCGTCGCTCGCGTGGGCCTGAGCCCGCTGCTCTATAGCCTAAATAAATTCATGGAAAGTAGATGAGAAAAAATGCGCTGCAGATGGGGAATCAAACCGCGCACCCGTGGGTGTTTACAAAAGCTACGATCCATCCAGCTACAATAGTTACATGTAAAATAAAAGATTCATTCCTATATTAAATAGTCCCACCTTGCCTCCTTGTATGTTGTCCCACCAATTTATATATGTTTTGTGATCTCAAATTAATAAGCTGCCGTAACAATCCTAGCGGAAGCCCCTAGAAAGGAAAGAACTAAAAGAAGGAAGTATGTCCTTCCCTTACGAATGAAATAAAATAAAAGAAGAAAATTCGGCCTTGCCTAATAAAGGAAAGAAATCCTGCCTTGCCTCGGTAAGGAAAAGAAAATTAAAAAGGAATAAATTCAGACTTGCCTTAATAAGGAAAATAATTAAAAGAAGGAGGAAAGTTCACCTTGCCTTCGGAAGGAAAGAAGTTTGCCCTTGCCTCTGTTCTTAGTATCATTTAAAAAGTCTTCTGCCTTTTGAAAGTACTATGTATTTTTTTAAACCGTTCATGCATCTTAAATATTTGTGTGGTATTAAGGAAAAAATACATGTATTAAAAATAATGTTTATAGATTTTTAAAAATATTTAAATTTTCTAACAAATCCTGTAATTGAAAAGTGTTCATGTGCTTAAAAATATATTCGCAATTTAAAAAATATTCATGCATTTCAAAAGTTCCATGTGATTTTAAAAGTGTTTAAGTTTTAGAAATAATATTGATGCATTTTAAAAACAAACATGCAATTTTAAAGTGAGTCGACCTGAGAGGGATGGTGTATGGACTAGGAGTAGGCAGTAGTTCAGTTGTAGGTGTGTGCGGTGGTCGAGATCATCACCTTGGGATTGACTATGCTTGGAGACATTGTGATCAGGTGGACACTGTAACCATGGTCGGTGAAGGTGAGGAGGAGGATAAACCACAACACCGATGAGACGCTATGTTTGTATATATAACTACGCTATGTTCAAATAGATAACGTGGACGTGTGAAGGTTTCTTGATTCATGTTTATTGTGCTTGAAGTATGTGATTTTTTCTTTCGTTACAACGCACGGACATATTTGCTAGTTATTTCTTATGGACGGATAGGATGTCGGTTACAGTTGACCTAAGTATATTGTATATTGAGTAGCAAAACCGGCACATGCACATACATGTGTGACCAATCTCGACCTCTACGTACTTAGGAGGGTAAACGCAAAGAACTAGTAGAAGAGTTCCACAACATCAGCAGGTAACCTCGGCAACCTTGCTAGCTAGCTAGTTGAGCCATTGACCCTTCCTCAGACTTGTGTGCCGATGGCGCGTTCGTTTCATCGATCTGCGTCCTCATTTCTTCTTGACTTAGCTAGCTAGCATGTGCGATTTAAGATCGTGTTCTAATGGACCAGTCGCCGTTAGCAACATGTGTTCGTACGTACCAACCTCCTTTCCGGCTTCTGCTTCCAGGAATTAATAACATGCTAAGAGGAAATAGATTGATAGAAAAGGAAACATGACTCGCTGAAATGATGCAGGCGTAGCGCAGAAATTTACAACCACGTTTGCCTTCCAGGGGCCCAAATTTTTTAGACAAGAAATTGACTGCTATGACTGTGCATCGCCGGATGTGGTGTCTTTACCGTATACATTCTTATTGTGGTTCAGACTGTTACATCAGGACGAAGCTAAAACTTTGTTTACTTTATTTATAATAAATTACCTGTATGCATCGCTTGATGCAGAGATCGTCCCTCCTTCTAAAAAAACAATTACTGTCCATCGCCAGTGATGCAGAGTCAAGGGAGTTATCCTTTTTTTTCCAAACTGAAAATTATGGGATCGCATGCATCATGCTAAAATTGCTCATGGTAAGTGGAGGGTAACTACTAACTTGACATGTAGATAAAGAATACTCAGACACCTGAGCCACTAAAATCTCCAAAAGTCGCACGATTAAACAAGCCAGGTTGACCTTTTGCACTTCAGCCAGAATCGTGCGGTACTAGTATGCATGTGGCCATGGGACTAATGCATACCATGATCAAGCTAGCGCGTAATAATCTAAGTAGCTGTAATCCAATTCAACGAGCACGTCTGGTGAACCGTGCCGGTTTATCTTGTTCGTTGCTGAATGCTGAGTCGTCAGTGAGTTGTTAAGTCCGATCGAATCCAAGATCTTGTTCTAACCAGCTGCCACACACCACTCGTGATGTTTCTGTTGAAAAGGCAGGGATTGGTTGGTGACACTATGGAGTAGAGTACTCGTCCACCACGCATGAGTCATGCATCATATGGAGTCGTCGTTTATATACATGCATAATTAATGCGTTTGGTTATGTCTTTAAGACATGCTACAGGCTTCTTCTGTCCAAAGTAGTTTCACTGGTTTTGGGGAGTTTTATTTCCTGGAGAATTTTCCTATGTTTCTTATTCTTTTTGTTGGATTGAAAATCATGCGAATATTTATGGTCTACTTTACATGCAATTCGGAAAGAATTTTTTTCATAAAGTCTAGCCTTGTAGATTTCTTTTTTGTGTGTGTGAAAAATATGTGTAATCCTTTAGAAAAATTCCTGTGTTTTGCAAAAGTATGTGTTTGTGTTCCTTCTCTGATGCAACCAAACAAACAGCTTACACAATCATATATTCTTTTTTTTAATTCCCATAGGATATAACATCTCATGACATCCAGCTTCTATGTTTGTTTTTCCCATATGTTTTTTCAATCTGGCAAACCAATTAAGCTTTAGATTCATAGTCTCAAGGAATTTAGTCAGAAGGGCATTGATATATCTTGCTGCACGAAATAGGGTTTCCCCCCGCTTTGTATTACAAAGCAACCATCATAGATACGACCAACGATAGATGTGGGGCGAAAACAGCATAGGCACGCCCAAAAAAACAAAAGAAACAAATACTGACAACGGCGGATCAACAAAAACGAAGAAGCCTCGTGATCGCCGCGCCCACAGGTAACTTCCACCAAGCTCCTAGACTCCGAAACGCTGGTACCAATCAACACCTGCAAGAAGGGACGCGACGATGATGACGCTGCTGCCAAGGGTTTCCCCCGGTCCACGTCGAGGAGGCAGGAAGGGTAGCCCCGACGCCCTCCAGGAAGGTCCGACGGCACCCACAGGGGCGCCACCGCGTCGGTGTCGGCTAGGCCGACAGGGATTTCTCCCGATCCCAACCTTCATCACGGGCGCTCCGGAGCAAGCCACCAAACAGTCCACCACCCTGCGCCAACACGGTCTTGAAGCTTCCCACGCCGCCTCACCACAGCACCACAAAGGGGGCCTGCACAACAAAAACGAGAAGCCGGGACTAGGGACAACAACACCGTCTGCATGCGGGAGGGCCCAACCTCCACCATCAATGACGGTAACCGACCGGACGTGACAGCAGGAGCAAACCAGGCCCGTGGGTCCACAGGCCCGGCAAGCACTTCAGATGCCCGCAAAACTCATGCTGTCGCGCTGCAGTAGGCACGTCGTCTACGCTTCCATCCCCCGTCCGAGCTCCTCCTCCTCCTCGCTATGTAGAAGACGGCGAAGCCGCGCTAGTGACCGGCCCGCTAGGACCCAGATGGGGCCCACAGGGTTCAGATCTAGGTCGGGGCGCGCCGCCGGGCACCCCATGCCACCATGTCTTGCTGAGGCTTAACTAAAACCCCAAGCCGGCATGCAAACACTAGTGCAGAACAGGCCTATAGTCATGGGTCGTAAGGGCCTTTAGTGCCGGTTCGCACTAAAGGGTGGGGACTAAAGCCTACCCCACATTAATGCCGGTTCAACACGGCCCGGCACCAAAAGCCCTTCATGTGGCATCCGACGACGCCATGGGCTGGGGGACCTTTAGTCCTGGTTGGTAACACCAATCGGGACTAGAAGTATTTAGTTTTTTAGTTTTGTTTTCTATTTCTTTTTAATTCTTTAGGGGTTTATGAATTAATTATGGTTTAATTTTCCTTTTAATTTTGTGTTTTCTATTTAATTAATTTTCATTTTAAACATATATTACGCTATTACGTACATATTGTGCACACGTTGTGCATGCGCATATATATAAATATAAATAGAATTTCTCGTAGAACCACGATTATATATATATATATATATACAATTTCTCCTACAATTTGAGGATCATTACATATATATGCAAGCCCCGTAGAAATCCAGCTAATTTCTAGACATCTTGTAATGGTATTCTCCTTTGGGATCTATGACCTGGTCGAGTAGAAATCCAGATAATTCCTCTTGAATTGCTTGTACCCGAGCCTCTGATATGAGCTGACCCCGCATCTCCGTCAGTTACAAGATGGAGATCAAGATGAATATATTAGTTGTGTGTATATATATATTAGCTAGATCATGATAAAAAAATGAAAATTGTTCTGGCGAACATACTTAAAGATTTCTTTCGTTTTTGCTCTTTTCAGACGTGATCATGCGAATGTTGTCGCAAACGTAGTATGCGCATAAACTATTCCCTTGCTCCTGCCTCGTGCACTTTACGAGAATAAAATTTAATCAGGTAATAATTAATCAAGCATGATAATGGTATTTAAATTAAAATTAAAGAGATACACGGACGTAGCTAGCTAGTTAGTAATACTTAATTACCTTTGGTTGCACCCATTTCAGTTGTTGTGCCCAGTCGCTTGGGACCTGTTTGATGAACTTGGCCCAAGCCCTGTCCGCCGGCAAAGAAAATGAATAAATGAATTACTAACTAGTTGATATCAGGAAATGAAGTAATTAAAGAGGCCGACATAGTGCGTTAATGATTAAAATTACCTGTCAAGCAGCCCCCTCACGATTGCGTATTCGGATGGATCCTTTAATAGCGAGTCAGAGTACTTCAACATTTCCCTTGTTAACTTTAATGATTAACAAGATCCAGTGGTAACTGCATAACTCATTAACAACACTTATTAACATCTGGTAAGCAAAAAAAAAGAATTTATAGTACAAGATATATATATAGTAACACTCACCCGAAGTTGTAAGGAAGTAGTATTTCTCGTTGGGTGTTTAGATGCATCAAAAATTCTAGCATTTTTTCTTTGTGTCTTTTCTCAAATATGAAGTTTCCCATATCTTTTGATTAATCGTATTTGGGTCAGTGAACCCAATGCCATAGCATCCAGTTTGTTTCATTTCAGACATCTTCATTCTGCACAATACCACAGAAATGAATATAGTGAGGATAATTCCAGGTAATGAACGAGAGCACAACTAGCTGGAGACTTAAATTATAGAAAGAAATCACTTACATACAATAGCAACTGACTAAAGATTTGTCGAGTGCGTCTTGATTGAATAACTGAAACAACTCTGCATAATGAATCCACACATCGTGTTTATGGAAGTAATGCCTCTCTTGGACTCTCACCATGAGGGACTCTTCATTGGTATTTGTTGTTATTTGCATGTACCACGTATGCAAATCATACATTCTCGTTGGTAGAAGCTTGACATCTTCAGACTTGACAAGAGGTTTGCCGCGGGCATATTGATATTTTACTTCTGACTCTTTAAGCATGGGGATTTCCTCAAGGCCTGGGAGTTATTCAACAGTGACACCGGTCTCTTTATCCATCCTAATATGTTCTTTGGTTACTTCTGGCCGACCGGCGGTACTCACAAGTGTTTGTACAATGAGCGGGGGGATCGATTGCACTGCCTGTTCTCCCAGATGGGGGATAGTTTTCCCGCTTTTTTTTTAACTCCTTGGCTCGAGCTCGAACTCGATCCTTTTGTCCTGCAAGATATGACTTCTTGATAGACCGCACATAGTCATTGTCCTTCTGAGCCGGTCGAGCCATATCAATGAAGTGTTGTGTTACATGCTCAGGTACTTTCTCCTTTGGTGGCTGGGGCGGTTTTGGTCCAAAATGGGCCTTCAAATTGGCATCACTGCGATGTCGAGTTCCTCGTCGGTCAGGTGGTAAGGCAACTTCGGAAGAGGCTTGAGGCTTGGACCATATTTTTATTTCTTGCTTGTTGTACTGCTAGTCGTCGTAGCTGCGGCCTCTCTCTTTCGTTGTTGCTTAGGCGATAGAGCACGTTGAGTCGACGGAGCACGCTGACGCCGTGCCGGACCTGGAGGAGGAGTCGGCTGACACTGTGTCGGACTTGAAGGAGGAGGAGTTGGCTGACGTCGTGCCAGACTTGTAGAAGGAGTCGGCTGACGCGGTGCCGGACTTGAAGGAGGAGTCGGAGTCGACTGACGCGGTGGCAGATTTGAAGAAGGAGGAGTCGGTGGGCTTGGAAAGACGATGCAATCCTTTTTCCATAGAATGATACGATGTATGGCCTCTCCCAGTGTTCTCTCCTCCTCACCTCCAGGAATGTCAAGTTATAGCTCGTGATATGCTGACATCACTTCCTCAACCCCGACACGAGCATACCCAGCTGGAATGGGATTGCAATGGAAGGTTGCTTCTAGCGGATTTGCTAAAGCATAGCCGTCTGCCACCTTCATGGATAAGTTCTTCAATTTCATGTGTAGCTCACACTTAGTCCTGTCTTTGATATTATCCACAGGGTTGTTGGGGAACGTAGTAACAATTCAAAATTTTCCTACGCATCACCAAGATCAATCTATGGAGAAACCAGCAACGAGAAAAGGGGGAAGTGCATCTTCATACCTTTGAAGATCGCAAAGCGGAAGCGTTAATAGAACGCGGTTGATGGAGTCGTACTCGTAGCTATTCAGATCGCGGTGGATTCCGATCTAAGCACCGAACAACGGTGCCTCCGTGTTCAACACATGTGCAGCCTGGTGACGTCTCCTACGCCTTGATCCAGCAAGGAGGAAGGAGAGGTTGAGGGAGAGCTCCGGCAGCACGACGACATGGTGATGGTGGAGCTGCGTGGTACTCTGGCAGGGCTTCGCCAAGCGCTACGGAGGACGAGGAGGAGGAGGGTTAGGGTTGCGGTGGGAGAGAGAGATCTGTTCTTTGCAGCCCCAAAACCCCACATATATATAGGGGAAAGGGAGAGGAGGGCCGGCCACCCCTAAGGAAACCCTAGGAGGTGCGGCGGCCAATATGGGGAGGAGGGGCAGCGCCCTAGGGTGGCCTTGGCGCCCAAGGTAGCCTCCACGCCTAGGGTTTGGCCCCCTCAACCCTTTCTGCGCCTTGGGCCCTTAGTGGGGGCGCACCAGCCCACCTAGGGGCTGGTTCCCATCCACTCTTGGCCCATGAAGCCTCTTGGAGCTGGTGGCCCCTCCCGGTGGACCCCCGGAACCCTTCCGGTGGTCCCGGTACATTACTGGTGACGCCCGAAACACTTTCGGCGACCAAATCCTCACTTCCTATATATGAATATTTACCTTTGGACCATTCCGGAGATGCTCGTGATTTCCGGGATCTCATCCAGGACTCCGAACAACCTTCGGTAACCATGTACACTATTCTCATATAACCCTAGCATCATCGAACCTTAAGTGTGTAGACCCTACGGGTTCGGGAAGCATGCACACATGACCGAGACACCTCTCCGGTCAATAACTAATAGAAGGATCTGGATACCCATATTGGCTCCCACGATGATCTCATCGGATGAACCACGATGCCGGGGATTCAATTAATCCTGTATACAATTCCCTTTGTCCATCGGTATGTTACTTCCCCGAGATTCGATCGTCGGTATCCCTATACCTTGTTCAATCTCGTTACCGGCAAGTCTCTTTACTCGTTTCATAACACATGATCCCGTGACTAGATCCTTAGTCACATTGAGCTCATTATGATGATGTATTACCGAGTGGGCCCAGAGATACCTCTCCGTCACACAGAGTGACAAATCCTAGTCTTGATCCGTGTCAACCCAACAGACACTTTCGGAGATACCTGTAGTGCACCTTTATAGTCACCCAGTTACGTTGTGACGTTTGATACACCCAAAGCATTCCTACGGTATACGGGAGTTGCACAATATCATGGTCTAAGGAAACGATACTTAACATTAGAAAAGCTCTAGCATACGAACTACACGATCTTGTGCCATGCTTAGGATTGGGTCTTGTCCATCACATCATTCTCCTAATGATGTGATCCCGTTATCAACGACATCCAATGTCCATGGTCATGAAACCGTGACCATCTATTGATCAACGAGCTAGCCAACTAGAGGCTCACTAAGGACATGTTGTGGTCTATGTATTCACACATGTATTACGGTTTCCGGTTAATACAATTATAGCATGAACAATAGACAATTATCATGAACAAGGAAATATAATAATCACTTTATTATTGCCTCTAGGGCATATTTCCAATAGTCTCCCACTTGCACTAGAGTCAATAATCTAGTTACATTGTGATATATCGAACACCCATAGAGTTCTGGTGTTGATCATGTTTTGCTCGTGAGAGAGGTTTAGTCAATGGATCTGTGACATTCAAATCCGTATGTACTTTACAAATGTCTACATCTCCATACTGGACATATCCACGAATGGAGTTGAAGCGGCGCTTGATGTTTCTTGTCTTCTTATGAAACCTGGGTTGTCACTGAGTAGAGTCATCGGGCCCGACGCATTGGGAATCAGTCCTAGGTCGGTGATGAACTCCTTCATCCAGACTCCTTCTTGTGTTGTTTTCGAAGCAACTATGTACTCCGCTTCACATGTAGATGACGCCACGACGCTTTGCTTGTTGCTGCTGTTGGGGAACGTCGCATGGGAAACAAAAATTTTCCTATGCACACGCAAATCTATCCATGGTGATGAGCATCTACGAGAGGGAGAGTGGATCTACGTACCCTTGTAGATCGCTAAGCGGGAAGCGTTAAGAAACATGGTTGGTGTAGTCGAACGTCTTCGCGATCCAAATCGCCGTGCGTCCCGCGATCCAATCACGATCCGTCCCGCAATCCAATCACAATCCGTCTCGCGATCCAATCACGGTCCGTCCCACGAACTTGATCACGATCCTTCCGATCTAGGGCCGAACGGACGGCACCTCCACGTTCAGCACACGTACAGCTTGATGACGATCTCCGCCATCTTGATCCAGCAAGAAGGAGCAGAGAGGAAGAAGAGTTCTCCGGCAGCATGACGGCACTCCGGCGATGGTGGTGTAGCTATTCCGGTAGGGCTTCGCCTAAGCAATGCAGAAAACCGATCTAGAGGAGAAACTATGCACTAGAGGAACGGGCAACACGTGGCTGAAAATTCTCTCCAAAAACCCTAAAACCTCCAGTATATATAAGAGGAATAGAGGAGCAGGCTTGGCACAAGGGCCAAGCCTCCAAGGAGTCGGCTGAACGAGGTGGAGGAGGTGGACTCCACCTCCAATCCTAGTAGGACTAGGATTCACCCTATTTTTGCGTTTTTCCACTTTTTCTCTTTAGGCCTTTTTACCCAAACCACATGGGCCTTGTGTGGGACTTCCACCAGCACACTAAGGGCTGGTACACACTCTCCCACAGCCCATGGAGCCTCTTGGGTCGAAATGCCACTCCCGATGGTCTCCCGGTACACTACCGGCACTCCCGGTACACTACCGATGAGCCCGAAACTTTTCCAACGACCAAAACAGGACTTCCTATATATGAATCTTTACCTCCGCACCATTCCAGAGATCCTCGTGACGTACGAGATCTCCTCCGGGACTCCGAACAACATTCGGTCACCACCATACATAACTCTATACTACCGAAACATCACCAAACCTTAACTGTGCAGACCCTGCGGGTTCGAGAACTATGTAGACATGACCGAGACACCTCTACGGTCAATAACCAATAGTGGGACCTGGATGCCCATATTGGTTCCTACATATTCTACGAATATCTTTATCGATCGAACCTCTATGTCAAGGATTCAATTAATCCCGTATGATGTTCCCTTTGTTCTTCGGTATGTTACTTGCCCGAGATTCGATCATCGGTATCTTCATACCTCGTTCAACCTCGTTACCGGCAAGTCTCTTTACTCGTTTCGTAATACAAGATCCCGTGACTAACACTTAGTCACATTGCTTGCAAGGCTTATTGTGATGTTGTATTACCGAGTGGGCCCTGAGATACCTCTCCGTCACACGGAGTAACAAATCCCAGTCTTGATCCACGCCAACTCAACAGACACCCTCGGAGATACCTGTAGAGCACATTTATAGTCACCCAGTTACGTTGCGACATTTGATACACACAAGGCACTCCTCCGGTATCCATGAGTTGCATGATCTCATGGTCATAGGAACATATACTTGACATGCAGAAAATAGTAGCAATAAACTGACACGATCATATGCTACGTTTGTAATTTGGGTCTTGTCCATCACATCATTCTCCTAATGATGTGATCCCGTTATCAAATGACATCACATGTCAATGGCTAGGAAACCTTGACCATCTTTGATCAACGAGCTAGTTCACTAGAGGCATACTAGGGACAAAGTGTTGTCTATTTACCCACACATGTAATGTGTTTCCAATTAATACAATTATAGCATGGACAATAAACGATTATCATGAACAAGGAAATATAATAATAAACACTTTATTTATTGCCTCTGGGGCATATTTCCAACAGTCTCCCACTTGCACTAGAGTCAATAATCTAGCTCACATCACTATGTGATTTACATTGTAATGAATCGAACACCCATGCAGTTCTGGTGTTGATCATGTTTAGCCCTTGGAAGAGGTTTAGTCAACAGGTCTGCAACATTCAGATCCGTGTGCACTTTGCAAATATTTATGTCCTTCTCCTCGATGTAATCGCGGATGGAGTTGAAGCGTCGCTTGATGTGTCTGGTCCTCTTGTGAAACCTTGGTTCCTTGGCCAGAGCAATGGCACCAGTGTTGTCACAGAACAGGTTCATTGGATTCAGCACACTGGGCACTACTCCAAGATCTGTCATGAACTACTTCATCCAGACACCTTCCTTCGCCGCCTCCGAGGCTGCGATGTACTCCGCTTCACACGTAGAATCGGCTACCACGCTTTGTTTGGTACTGCACCAGCTTACCGCTCCCCCGTTGAGAATAAATACGTATCCGGTTTGTGACTTAGAGTCATCCGGATCAGTGTCAAAGCTTGCATCAACGTAACCCTTTACGACGAGCTCTTCATCACCTCCATAAACGAGAAACATTTCCTTAGTCCTTTTCAAGTACTTAAGGATATTATTGACCGCTGCCCAGTGTTCCATTCCAGCATCACTTTGAAACCTTCCGGCCATACTTATGGCAAGGCTGACATCGGGTCTTGTGCACAGCACTGCATACATGATAGAGCCTATGGCTGAAGCATAGGGGATGACACTCATGTTTTCTCTGTACTCCGCAGTCACTGGGCATTGAGTCTTACTCAACTTCACACCTTGTAACACAGGCAAGAACCCTTTCTTGGACTGATCCATTTTGAACTTCTTCAAAACTTTATCAAGGTATGTGCTCTGTGAAAGTGCTATTAAGCGTCTCGATCTATCTCTATAGATCTTAATGCCTAATATGAAAGCAGCTTCTCCTAGGTCCTTCATTGAAAAACTCTTGTTCAAATATTCCTTCACGCTTTCCAGCATTTCTATATTGTTTCCAATCAGCAATATGTCATCCACATATAATATTAGAAACGCTATAGAGCTCCCACTCACTTTCTTGTAAATACAAGCTTCTCCATAAATTTGTATAAACTCAAATGCTTTGATCACCTCATCAAAACGCTTATTCCAACTCCGAGATTCTTGCACCAGCCCATAAATGGATCGCTGGAGTTTGCAAACTTTGTCAGCATTCTCTGGATCGACAAAACCTTCTGGTTGCATCATATACAACTCTTCCTCAAGGAAACCGTTGAAGAACGCTGTTTTGACATCCATCTGCCAAATTTCATAGTCGAAATAAGCAGCTATTGCCAACATGATTCTGACAGACTTAAGCATCACTACGGGTAAGTAGGTCTCATCGTAGTCAACCCCTTGAACTTGTGAAAAACCCTTTGCCACAAGTCGAGCTTTATAGACGGTAACATTACCGTCCGCGTCTGTCTTCTTCTTAAAGATCCATTTGTTCTGAATGGTCTTTCGCCCTTCAGGTAATACTTCCAAAGTCTGTACTTTGTTTTCATACATGGATCCCATCTTGGATTTCAAGGCCTCTAACCATTTCTCGGAATCTGGGCCCATCACTGCTCCTCCATAGCTCGTAGGTTCATTGTTGTCCAACAACATGACCTCCAAGATAGGGTTGTCGTACCACTTAGGAGTAGTACGCGGCCTTGTCGACCTACGAGGTTCAATAGTAGCTTGATCCGAAGCTTCATGATCATCATCATTAACTTCCTTTTCTACCATCGTAGTTTCCACAGAAACATCTTTCTGCGTTGCGCTACTTTCTGGTTGAAGTAAAGGTTCAATAACCTCATCAAGCTCTATTGTCCTCCCACTTAATTCTTTCAACAGAAACTCTTTCTCAAGAAATGTTCCTGTTCTTAGCGACAAACACTTTGCCTTCGGATCTGAGATAGAAGGTATACCCGACTGTCTCTTTCGGGTATCTTATGAAGACATATTTTTTCGCTTTGGGTTCCAGCTTTTCAGGCTGAAGCTTTTTGACATAAGCATCACATCCCCAAACTTTAAGAAACGACAACTTTGTCCTCTTGCCAAACCACAGTTCATATGGCGTCGTCTCAACAGATTTTGATGGTGCCCTATTTAAAGTGAATGCAGTTGTCTCTAATGTATAACCCCAAAATGATAGTGGCAAATCAGCAAGAGACATCATAGAACGCACCATATCTAATAAGGTTCGATTACGACGTTCGGACACACAATTACGCTGTGGTGTTCCGGGCGGTGTCAACTGTGAAACAATTCCACACTGTCTTAAGTGACTGCCAAACTCATAACTCAGATATTTACCTCCTCGATCAGATCGCGGGAACTTAATCTTCTTGTTACAATGATTCTCAACTTCACTTTGAAATTGCTTGAACTTTTCAAACGTTTCAGACTTGTGTTTTATTAAGTAAATATACCCATATCTACTTAAGTCATCAGCGAAGGTGAGAAAATAACGATATCCACCATGCGTTGTAACATTCATTGGACCGCACTTATTAGTATGTATGATTTCCAATAAGTCACTTGCCCGTTCCATTGTTCCAAAGAACGGTGTTTTAGTCATTTTGCCCATGAGGCATGGTTCACATGTGTCAAGTGATTCAAAATCAAGTGACTCCAAAAGTCCATTAGCGTGGAGCTTCTTCATGCGTTTTACACCAATATGACCTAAACGGAAGTGCCACAAGAAAGTGGTACTATCATTATCAACTCTACATCTTTTGGCATCAATGTTATGAACATGTGTGTCATCACTATCAAGATTCAATATGAATAAACCCCTAACATTGGGTGCATGACCATAAAAGATATTACTCATATAAATATAAAAACCTTTATTCTCTGATTTAAATGAGTAACCATCTGCAATAAACAAGATCCAGATATAATGTTCATCCTTTAACGCAGGCACTAAATAACAATTATTCAGGTTCATCACTAATCCCGATGGTAATCGAACAGAGAGCGTGCCGACGGCGATCACATCAACCTTGGAACCATTTCCCACGTGCATCGTCACTTCGTCCTTCGCCAGCCTTCTTTTATTCCGTAGTTCCTGCTTTGAGTTGCAAATGTGAGCAACCGAACCGGTATCAAATACCTAGGCACTACTACGAGAGCTAGTAAGGTACACATCAATAACATGTATATCATATATGCCTTGTTTGTCGTTGGCCGCCTTCTTGTCAGCCAGGTACTTGGGGCAGTTCCGCTTCCAGTGACTAGTTCCCTTGCAATGAAAGCACTTAGTTTCTGGCTTGGGTCCATGCTTGGGCTTCTTTATAGGAGTAGCAACTGCTTTGCCATCCTTCTTGGTTTTACCCTTATTGCCCTTGCCCTTGCCCTTGCCATTTTTCTTGAAACTAGTGGTTTTATTGACCATCAACACTTGATGTTCTTTCTGGATTTCAGACTCAGCGACTTTTAGCATCGCAAATAGCTCGGCGACTGACTTGTTCATCCTGTGCATGTTATAGTTCATCACAAAGCTCTTGTAACTAGGTGGCAATGATTGAAGAACTCTGTCAGTGATCGCCTCTGGTAGAAGGGCAATTCCCAACTCCGCTAGACAGGTTGAATACCCAGACATTCTGAGTATATGCTCACTGATAGACCCATTCTCCTCCATCTTGCAAGCATAGAACTTATCGGAGGTTTCATACCTCTCGATCCAGGCATTCTTCTGAAAGATAAACTTCAACTCCTGGAACATCTCATAAGCTCCATGACGTTCAAAACGTCTTTGAAGTCCCAGTTCTAAGCCATACGGTATTGCACACTGAACTATTGAGTAATCTCCAGTACGTGCCTCCCAAGCGTTCTTAACGTCTTCGGAGGTCATGTCTTCCGGTTGGTCACCAAGCGGTGCATCAAGGACATATGTTCTCTGGGAAGCCCTGAGGATAATCCTTAGATTACGGGCCCAGTCAACAAAGTTACTTCCATCATCTTTCAACTTAGCTTTCTCTAGGAATGCATTAAAATTCAGGGGTGCTACTGCGCGAGCCATTGATCTACAACATAAATATGCAAAGTTTACTTAGACTATTGTTCAAGATAATGAGTTTAGTTAATCAAATTACTAAAGCTCCCACTCAAATTGACATTCCTCAGGTCATCCGAGTGTCACATGATCCAAATTCACCAACTCAAGTCCGATCAAAACGTGAGTTGAGGTGGCTTCAATGGTGAACATCATTATGTTGATCATATCTACTATATGACTCATGTTCGACCTTTCAGTCTCTTGTGTTACGAGGCCATGTCTGTACATTCTAGGATCGTCAAGTTTAACCCGAGTGTTCTGCACGTGCAACACTGGCTTGCACCCGTTGTATGTGAACGTAGAGTCTATCACACCCGATCATCAGGTGGTATCTCAACACGACGAACTTTCGCAACGGTGCACACTCGGGGAGAACACAATTTATCTTGAAATTAAGTGAGGGATCACCTTATAATGCTACCGTCGTCCTAAGCAAAACAAGGTGCATAAAAGGATTAACATCACATGCAAATCATAAGTGACATGATATGGCCTTGAACTTGTGCTTTTCATCTCCATCTTGAAAGCACCGGCATGATCTCCATCGTCACAGGCAAGACACCATGCTCTCCATCATCTTGATCTCCATCAACGTGTCGCCATCGAGGTTGTCGCCCCCAATATGCTTCTACTACTATTGCTACCGTTTAGCGATAAAGTTAAGCATTACATGGTGCTTAATGATTGACACGCAGGTCATACAATAATTAAAGACAACCCTATGGCTATGTCGGTTGCCGTACTCATCGACATGCAAGTCATGATAATCTATACATCACATGATCATCTCATACATCACATATATCACATCATGTACTTGGCCATATCACATCACAACATACCCTGCAAAAACAAGTTAGACGTCCTCTAATTGTTGTTGCATGTTTTACGTGGCTGCTACGGGTATCTAGCAAGAACAATTCTCATCTATGCAAAAACCACAACGGTGATACACTAGTTGCTTTTCAACCTTCTCAAGCACCGCCTTTGTCGAATCCGATCCAACTAAAGTAAGAGAAACTGGCACCCGCAAGCCATCTATGCAACAAGTTGCGGTCGAGGGAACCGGTCTCTCGTAAGTGTACAAGTAATGTTGCTCCGGGCCGCTTCATCTCACAATACCGCTGAACGAAAATCCGACCAAGGGAGGAAGCAATCTAAGCATCAACGCCCACAAACCTTTTGTGTTCTACTCGAGATCTCATCTACACATAGACCTAGCTCATGATGCCACTGTTGGGGAACGTCGCATGGGAAACAAAAAATTTCCTACGCACATGCAAATCTATCCATGGTGATGAGAATCTACGAGAGGGAGAGTGGATCTACGTACCCTCGTAGATCGCTAAGCGGGAAGCGTTAAGAAACGCTTTTGGTGTAGTCGAACGTCTTCGCGATACAAATCGCCGTGCGTCCCGTGATCCAATCACGATCCGTCCCGCGATCCAATCATGATCCATCCCATGAACCTGATCACGATCCTTCTGATCTAGCGCCGAACGAACGACACATCCACGTTCAGCACACGTACAGCTTGATGACGATCTCCGCCGTCTTGATCCAGCAAGAAGGAGCGGAGAGGAAGAAGAGTTCTCCGGAAGAGTGACGGCGCTCCGGCGATGGTGGTGGAGATATTCCGGCAGGGCTTCGCCTAAGCACTGCAGAAAACCGATCTAGAGGAGAAACTATGCACTTGAGGAATGGGCAGCACTTGGCTGAAAATTCTGTCAAAAAACCCTAAAAACTCCAGTATATATAAGAGGAAGAGAGGATGAGGCTTGGCACAAGGGCGAAGCCTCCAAGGAGGAGGCCGAACCAGGTGGAGGAGGTGGACTCCACCTCCAATCCTAGTAGGACTAGGATTCACCCTATTTTTGCCTTTTTCCACCTTTTCTCTTTAGGCTTTTTTTCCCAAGCCGCATGGGCCTTGTGTGGGACTTCCACCAGCCCACTAAGGGCTGGTAAACACTCTCCCATAGCCCATGGAGACTCTTGGGTCGAAATACCCCTCCCGATGGTCTCCCGGTACACTACCGGCACTCCCGGTACACTACCGATGAGCCCGAAACTTTTCCGGCGACCAAAACAGGACTTCCTATATACGAATCTTTACCTCCAGACCATTCCGGAGCTCCTCGTGACGTCCGGGATATCATCTAGGACTCCGAACAACATTCGGTCACCACCATACATAACTCTATACTACTGAAATGTCACCAAACCTTAAGTGTGCAGACCCTGCGGGTTCAAGAACTATGTAGACATGACCGAGACATCTCTACGGTCAATAACCAATAGCAGGACCTGGATGCCCATATTGGTTCCTACATGTTCTACGAAGATCTTTATCGGTCGAACCTCTATGTCAAGGATTCAGTTAATCCCGTATGATGTTCCCTTTGTTCTTCGGTATGTTACTTGCCAGAGATTCGATCGTCGGTATCTCCATACCTAGTTCAACCTCGTTATCGTCAAGTCTCTTTAATCGTTCCATAATACAAGATCCGGCAACTAACACTTACTCACATTGCTTGCAAGGCTTATTGTGATGTTGTATTACCGAGTGGGCCCTGAGATACCTCTCCGTCACACGGAGTAACAAATCCCAGTCTTGATCCACGCCAACTCAACAGACACCCTCGGAGATACCTATAGAGCACCTTTATAGTCACCCAGTTGCGTTGCGACGTTTGATACACACAAGGCACTCCTCCGGTATCCGTGAGTTGCATGATCTCATGGTCATAGGAACATATACTTGACATGTAGAAAAAGTAGCAATAAACTGACACGATCATATGCTACGTTTGTAGTTTGGGTCTTGTCCATCACATCATTCTCCTAATGATGTGATCCCGTTATCAAATGACATCACATCTCAATGGCTAGGAAACCTTGACTATCTTTGATCAACGAGCTAGTTCACTAGAGGCATACTAGGGACAAAGTGTTGTCTATTTACCCACACATGTAATGTGTTTCCAATTAATACAATTATAGCATGGACAATAAACGATTATCATGAACGAGGAAATATAATAATAAACACTTTATTTATTGCCTCTAGGGCATATTTCCAATAGCTGCACCAACTGACTGCCCCTCCGTTCAAAATACACATGTATCCGGTTTGTGACTTGGAATCATCTGGATCTGTGTCGAAGCTAGCATCGACGTAACCCTTTACGACGAGCTCTTCAGCACCTCCATATACGAGAAACATGTCCTTGGTCCTTTTGAGGGACTTCAGGATATTCTTGACCGTTGTCCAGTGTTCCGCTTCGGGATCACTTTGGTACCTCCCTACCAAACTTATGGCAAGGTTCACATCAGGTGTGGTACACAGCATGGCATACATAATAGAGCCTATGGCTGAAGCATAGGGGATGGCACTCATCTTTTCTCTATCCTCTGCCGTGGTCAGGCATTGAGTCGTACTCAATCTCACACCCTGTAACACAGGCAAGAACCCCTTCTTAGACTGATCCATGTTGAACTTCTTCAATATCTTGTCAAGGTATGTACTTTGTGAAAGACCTACGAGGTGTCTCGATCTATATCTATAGATCTTGATGCCTAATATGTAAGTAGCTTCTCCAAGGTCCTTCATTGAAAACCACTTATTCAAGTAGGCCTTTATGCTTTCCAAAAGTTCTATATCATTTCCCATCAACAATATGTCATCCACATATAATATGAGAAATGCTACAGAGCTCCCACTCACTTTCTTGTAAATACAGGGTTCTCCATAAACCTGTATAAATCCAAACGCTTTAATCACCTCATTAAAGCGAATGTTCCAACTCCGAGAGCTTGCACTAGCCCATAGAGGGAGCGTTGAAGCTTGCATACTTTGTTAACATCTTTAGGATCGACAAAACCTTCCGGTTGCATCATATACAATTCTTCCTTAAGGAAACCATTAAGGAATGCCGTTTTGACGTCCATTTGCCAGATCTCATAATCATAAAATGCAGCAACTGCTAACATGATTCGGATGGACTTCAGCATCGCTACGGGTGAGAAAGTTTCATCGTAGTCAACTCCTTGAACTTGTCGATAACCCTTAGCGACAAGCCGAGCCTTATAGACGATCACATTACCATCCGCTTCAGTCTTCTTCTTAAAGATCCAGTTATTTTTTATGGCTCGCCGATCATCGGGCAAGTCCACCAAAGTCCATACTTTGTTCTCATACATGGATCCTATCTCGGATTTCATGGCTTCAAGCCATTTGTTGGAATCCGGGCCCGCCATCGCTTCTTCGTAGTTCGAAGGTTCACCGTTGTCCAACAACATGATCCCCAAGATAGGGTTGTCGTACCACTTTGGTGCGGAATGTGTCCTTGTGGACCTTCGAGGTTCAACAGAAACTTGATCTGAAATTTCATGATCATCATCATTAACTTGCTCTCCAGCCGGTGTAGGCTCCACAAAAACAACTTCCCGTGCTGCGCTACTCTCCGGTTCGAGTGGAGGTACAATTACCTCATCAAGTTCTATTTTCCTCACACTTACTTCTTTCAAGAGAAACTCTTTCTCTAGAAAGGATCCATTCTTGGCAACAAAGACTTTGCCTTCGGATCTGAGGTAGAAGGTATACCCAACAGTTTCTTTGGGGTATCCTATGAAGACGCACTTTTTTGCTTTGGGTTCGAGCTTCTCAGGTTGAAGTTTCTTCACATAAGCATCGCATCTCCAAACTTTCAGAAACGACAGCTTAGGTTTCTTTCCAAACCATAATTCATACGGTGTCGTCTCAACGGACTTAGATGGTGCCCTATTTAAAGTGAATGCGGCAGTCTCTAATGCATATCCCCAAAATGGTAGCGGTAAGTCGGTAAGAGACATCATAGATCGCACCATATCCAATAGAGTGCAATTACAACGTTCAGAAACACCATTTCGCTGAGGTGTGCCAGGCGGCATGAGTTGTGAAACAATTCCACATTTCCTTACGTCTGTGCCAAACTCGTGACTCAAATATTCTCCGCCATGATCAGATCGTAGGCACTTTATTTTCCTGTCACGTTGATTCTCTACCTCACTCTGAAATTCCTTGAACTTTTCAAAGGTTTCAGACTTGTGTTTCATTAAGTATACATATACATATCTGCTTAAGTCATTAGTGAGGGTGAGAACATAACGGTAGCCACCGCGAGCCTCAACGCTCATTGGACCGCATACATCGGTATGTATTATCTCCAACAAGTCAGTTGCTCGCTCCATTGTTCCGGAGAACAGATTCTTGGTCATCTTGCCCATGAGGCATGGTTCGCACCTGTCAAATGATTCAAAATCAAGAGACTCCAAAAGTCCATCAACATGGAGTTTCTTCATGCATTTGACACCAATATGACCAAGGCGGCAGTGCCACATGTAAGTGGGACTATCGTTATCAACCTTACATCTTTTGGTACTCACACTATGAACATGTGTAACATCATGTTCGAGATTTATCAAAAATAAACCATTGACCAGCAGGGCATGACCATAAAACATTTCTCTCATATAAATAGAACAACCATTATTCACATATTTAAATGAGTAGCCATCTCGCATCAAGCAAGATCCAGATACAATGTTCATGCTCAAAGCTAGTACTAAATAACAATTATTAAGGTTTAAAACTACTCCCGAAGGTAGATGTAGAGGTAGCGTGCCGACGGCGATCACATCGACCTTGGAACCATTCCCGGCGTGCATCGTCACCTCATCCTTTGCCAGACTCCGCTTATTCCGCAGCTCCTGGTTGGAGTTACAAATGTGAGCAACTGCACCGGTATCACATACCCAGGAGCTACTACGAGCGCTGGTAAGGTACACATCAGTAACAAGTATATCACATATACCTTTAACGTTGCTGGCCTTCTTATCCGCTAAGTACTTGGGGCAGTTCCGCTTCAAGTGACCAGTACCCTTGCAATAAAAGCACTCAGTCTCAGGCTTGGGTCCATTCTTGTTCTTCTTCCCAGCAACTTGCTTACCGAGCGCGGCAACTACTTTGCCGTCCTTCTTGAAGTTCTTCTTACCCTTGCCTTTTTTGAAACTAGTGGTCTTATTGACCATCAACACTTGATGCTCCTTTTTGATCTTGACCTCCGTTGATTTCAGCATCGAGTACAACTCAGGAATGGACTTCTCCATCCCTTGCATATTGTAGTTCATCACAAAGCTCTTGTAGCTAGGTGGAAGCGACTAGAGGATTCTGTCAATAACAGAGTCATCCGGAATATTAACTCCTAGCTGAGATAGGTGGTTGTGCAACCCAGACATTTTGAGTATGTGCTCGCTGACAGAACTATTTTCCTCCATCTTACAACTGAAGAACTTGTCGGAGACTTCATATCTCTCGGCCCGGGCATGAGCTTGGAAAACCATTCTCAGCTCTTGGAACATCTCATATGCTCTGTGTTGCTCAAAAAGATTTTGGAGCCTCGGTTCTAAGCTGTAAAGCATGCCGCACTGAACCAGGGAGTAATCATCACTACGCGACCGCCGGGCGTTCATAATGTCTTGAGTTGCTAGGAAAACGAGTGTGTCACCTAGCGGTGCATCAAGGACATATAATTTCTTGGAAGCTATGAGGATGATCCTCAAGTTACGGACCCAGTCCGTATAGTTGCTTCCATCGTCTTTCAGCTTGGTTTTCTCTAGGAACACGTTGAAGTTGAAGGCAACATTAGCGTGTGCCATTGGATCTACAATATAGATTGTAAAGACATTTTAGACTAAGTTCATGATAATTAAGTTCACATAATCAAATTATTTAATGAACTCCCACTTAGATAGACATCTCTCTAGTCATCCAAGTGACACATGATCCACGTCAACTAGCCCGTGTTCGATCATCACGTGAGACGGACTAGTCATCAATGGTGAACATCTCCATGTTGATCATATCTTCTATACGAGTCATGTTCGACCTTTCGGTCTCCCGTGTTCCGAGGCCATGTATGTACATGCTAGGCTCGTCAAGTCAACCTAAGTGTATTGCGTGTGTAACTCTGGCTTACACCCGTTGTATGCGAACGTTAGAACCTATCACACCCGATCATCACGTGGTGCTTCGGAACAACGAACCTTAGCAACGGTGCACACTTAGGGGGAACACATCTCTTGAAAATTTAGTGAGAGATCATCTTATTTAAGCTACCGTCGTTCTTAGCAAATAAGATGTAAAACATGATAAACATCACATGCAATCATATAGTGACATGATATGGCCAATATCATCTTGCTCCTTTGATCTCCATCTTCGGGGCACCATGATCATCATTGTCACCGGCACGACACCATGATCTCCATCATCGTGTCTTCATGAAGTTGTCTCTACTACTATGGCTAATGGTTAGCAATAGAGTAAAGTAATTACATGGCATTTTTTATTGCCACGCGGGTCATATAATAAATTAAGACAACTCCTATGGCTCCTGCCGGTTGTCATACTCATCGACATGCAAGTCGTGATTCCTATTATAAGAACATGATCAATCTCATACATCATATATATTTCATGACATCCTTTTGGCCATATCACATCACATAGCATACCCTGCAAAAACAAGTTAGACGTCCTCTAATTGTTGTTGCAAGTTTTACGTGGCTGCTATGGGTTTCTAGCAAGAACGTTTCTTACCTACGTAAGAGCCACAAGGTGATATGCCAATTGCTATTTACCCTTCATAGGGACCCTCTTCATCGAATCCGATCCGACTAAAGTGGGAGAGACAGACACCCGCTAGCCACCTTATGCAACAAGTGCATGTCAGGCGGTGGAACCAATCTCACGTAAGCGTACATGTAAAGTCGGTCCGGGCCGCTTCAGCCCACAATGCCGCTGAATCAAGATAAGACTAGTAACGGCAAGCAAATTGACCAAATCATCACCCACAACTACTTGTGTTCTACTCGTGTATAGAATCTACGCATAGACCTAGCTCTGATTCCACTGTTGGGCAACGTAGTAACAATTCAAAATTTTCCTACGCATCACCAAGATCAATCTATGGAGAAACCAGCAATGAGCAAAGGGGGAAGTGCATCTTCATACCTTTGAAGATCGCAAAGCGGAAGCGTTACTAGAACGCGGTTGATGGAGTCGTACTCGTAGCGATTCAGATCATGGTGGATTCCGATCTAAGCACCGAACAATGGCGCCTCCGCGTTCAACACACGTGCGACCCAGTGACGTCTCCTATGCCTTGATCCAACAAGGAGGAAGGAGAGGTTGAGGGAGAGCTCCGGCAGCACAACGGCATGGTGACGGTGGAGCTGCGTGGTACTTCGGCAGGGCTTCGCCAAGCGCTACGGAGGACAAGGAGGAGGAGGGGTAGGGCTGCGCCAAGAGAGAGAGAGAGATCTATTCTTTGCAGCCCCAAAACCCCACATATATATAGGAGGAAAGGGGGTGTAGGGCCGGCCACCCCTAGGTAAACCCTAGGAGGTGCAGCGCCAAGATGGGGAGGAGGGGGGCGCCCTAGGGTGGCCTTGGCGCCCAAGGCAGCCTCCATGCCTAGGGTTTGGCGCCCTCCACCCTTGCTGCGCCTTGGGCCCTTAGTGGGGGCGCACCAGCCCACCTAGGGGCTGGCTCCCATCCACTCTTGGCCCATGAAGCCTCTTGGATCTGGTGGCCCCTCTCGGTGGACCCCCGGAACCCTTCCAGTGGTCGCGGTACATTACTGGTGACGCTCGAAACACTTTCGGCGACCAAATCCTCACTTCCTAGATATGAATCTTTACCTCCGGAGCATTCCGGAGCTCCTCGTGATGTCCAGGATCTCATCCGAGACTCCGAACAACCTTTGGTAACCACGTACACTATTCTCATATAACCCTAGCATCATCGAACCTTAAGGGTGTAGACCCTATGGGTTCGGGAAGCATGCAGACATGACCGAGACACCTCTCCGGTCAATAACTAATAGCAGGATCTGGATACCCATATTGGCTCCCACGATGATCTCATAGGATGAATCACGATGTCGGGGATTCAATTAATCATGTATACAATTCCCTTTGTCCATCGATATGTTACTTGCCCGAGATTCGATCGTCGGTATCCCTATACCTTGTTCAATCTCGTTACCGATAAGTCTCTTTACTCGTTCCGTAACACATGATCCCGTGACTAACTCCTTAGTCACATTGAGCTCATTATGATAATGTATTACCGAGTGGGCCCAGAGATACCTCTCCGTCACACGAAGTGACAAATCCCAGTCTTGATCCGTGCCAACCCAACAGACACTTTCGGAGATACCTGTAGTGCATCTTTATAGTCACCCAGTTACGTTGTGACGTTTGATACACCCAAAGCATTCATACGGTATCCGGGAGTTGCACAAGCTCATGGTCTAAGGAAATGGTACTTGACATTAGAAAAGCTCTAGCATACGAACTACACGATCTTGTGCCATGCTTAGGATTGGGTCTTGTCCATCACATCATTCTCCTAATGATGTGATCCCGTTATCAACGACATCCAATGTCCAAGGTCATGAAACCATGACCATCTATTGATCAACGAGCTAGGCAACTAGAGGCTCACTAGGGACATGTTGTGGTCTATGTATTCACACATGTATTACGGTTTCCGGTTAATACAATTATAGCATGAACAATAGACAATTATCATGAACAAGGAAATATAATAATCACTTTATTATTGCCTCTAGGGCATATTTCCAACAAGGGTACCTAGCTAGCAGTCCATCATCATCGATATCGGCCGGGGCAGAACCCATGCTGATTCTCGGCATAGATGGGATGGTGGTATCCAATGCTGGATCGATCTGCTCATGCTGCCGCTGAGACGCCCTTTCCTGCCGCCTGACTCTAAATTCCAACTCCAGGTGCTTTGATTCGAGGCCTTCAAGGCGGAGTGCTTCCTCCTTCTTGTTCTTCTCCTCCTGCATCTTCTTGCTCGCACGACTTCTATAGTCGTCGTTCCAACCCGCAAACCCCTCAAACCACGGAACCACGCCTTTGCCTCGTGTTCTTCCCGGGTGTTCAGGATTCTTCAAGGCGCGCGTAAGCTCGCCGTCCTCTTTGTTAGGCGTGAACACCCCGTTCGAGCTTCTTCAATTTTCATCAGAATTTCGCCAGTCACTTTTTTAAGACTTGCCTTCACCATAATAGCCCATGTCTTTGGGTCCAACTTCCCCCCATGCGCATAAAACCATGTCCTGTACCTCGAGGGCCAGGTCACTGTAACTGGAGTGACCCCTGCACTAATCATATCTTTTTCAGATTGATCCCACTTAGGCAGGGCCGTCTGGTAGACACCTGGCCCCAGAGTATGGTGCCACTGCTTTTTCGCAGCATTAATCTTGTTGTTTCTTGACCGTTCCTTAGCTAGTTCTGATTCCTTGAACTTCACGAAATCGTCCCAGTGATCTTTTGCCTTCACCGGTGCTCCCTCAAATTTTGGAGTCGTCTTGTTTGCTTTGACATACGCAGCCCATGCATTTTTCTTGAAGGTGTTGAATGTGATCGCCATCTTTTTAAGAGCATAGTTTCTGACTTTATTCAGATCTGCATCTGTCAAATTATCTGGTAATGTGAAATGTGACATCAGCTCGGTCCAAAGCACATCTTTTGCTCTTTCATCGACAAAAGTAACTCCTTCTCGATCTCCCTTTGCTGGCTTTTTCCATTCTTGTATGGAGATCGGGATTTGGTCCCTGACAATAACTCCACATTGATTCTTAAACTTCGTCGCATTTTTCTTAGGTTCAAGCGGTTTGCCAGTTGATGTATTGATGGAATCGATGCTGAACTTTACGCCAGGGTCCAACTTTTTGGTCAGGCCTCGAACTACCCTATCGCTTGTAGAAGATTTGCTAGATCCAGAGGCCTAAAAGAAGAAAGATTGATTCGTTAATACATATACAACTCAATTAAGACATGTAATGATCACCGGATGACTTATATAATAAATATACCTCACCGGTCTTTGTTATTTGAAGAACATTTTCTTCGTCAACATCGTTGTCGAATTCATCTATTCTCTCGTCTTCATCAAACATACAACCCTCGCCGGAATTGTTCAGATATTGCGAGCCATCATCCTCTTCATGTTCATGCTCTGGGCTCGTCGAGCGTATGATGTTGAATAGAGCCTCTTCTCCTTCTCTGCCGGTATTGTCCATAGCTTTTTTTTAACTAACCCGGAAGAAAGATAAAACAATTTAGTATTCAAATTAGAATGCATGCAATCAATAAGGAAAAGTGAATCATAGTACATAATATGCATCATCGAATATAATCTCGAATAAATCGCATCGAATATTATCGAATATAATCTCAAATACATCTCGAATACGTCTCAAATATTATTACTAATACATCTCAAATATTATTGATAATATAATATCACTACTACAGATCAAGTTGACATCTCGCGCGGCAGGCGATGGACACCCAAAGAGAAAGAACTATGACAGGATCATAGCTCGGGTGAGATCCCTAAAGAACCTGCCAGGTATTGGAGAACCTGACGTCCAACGCATCCATGTACCGATGGACGTGCTCGTCCTCCTCCTCCCTGACACGACGACGTACCACCTCCGGCGGGGCCGGCTGCCTCCGCACCGAAAGTGGCCCACGCAAACACCACCAAAGAAGCTCCGGGTCGACGACGGGACCCGGATTCCTCACCAAGTTGTGCGCCCCTGAAGGTAGCACCTCCCAGTGCCAGCCCAGCGGGGCCCAGTCCCGAACATTGCCCCTCTGAAGCATGACATCGCATGAGTCGACCACGAGGATGCGGACCGGGCATCATTGACTCCAAGAAAATATTCTTATGAAAAAAAATCATAGGTTATAACTACCCTAATAATATTCCATTCTCAATACAAAAATCTAATTAAGCAACATTATATACTTCTAAGCAATATTTTAATAGGTTAGGAACATTATATACTTCCAATTAAGCAAAAAAAATCTAATTAAGCATATATACTAATTAAGCATATATATTAATTAAGCACTAATTATAGAAAAACAACATTATATAAAAAATCAAAATTCATCTAATTAACATTTATTATCTAAAATTCATCTAACATTTCTATAACTAAAGTATAAAAAACTAGAAAAACATTCATCTATAAATTATATATCTAATTCATCTAACATTTCTATAACTAAAAGTATAAAAAACAAAAAAAATAGAAAATAAGAAAATGTGTGTGTGCATGTGTGTGTTCATGCATATGTGTGTGTGTGCGGGCTCGATCGATGGGAGGGCGGCCATGGCGGCAGGGGCTCACAACGGGGCGACGGGCAGCGAGGCGAGGCAAGTCGTTGGCGACGGCGACTGCGATGGCGACGACGACAGAGCGCGAGCTCGAGGAGGGGGAGGCACGCGACGGGGGCGGCGACAAGGGGCAGCGCGTCGGGCGCGGTGTGGGCGGCGCGCTTGGGGCGGCGACGGCGACGGGGCAGGTGCTGCTTCGGGGGTGGCGGCGATCTCCTATGTTCGTAGTGGTCGAAGAGAGACGGAGAAGCAGAGGGAAAGTGAAAAAAATTCAACTCCTTTTTATATAGGAGGACCTTTAGTCGTGGTTGGTGGCTCCAACCACGACTAAAGACCCCCCTTTAGTCGCGGTTGGAGCCACCAACCGCGACTAAAGCGAAACCCTTTAGTCGCGGTTGGTGGCTCCAACCGCGACTAAAGGTTTTTTTAGTCACGGTTGGAACCACCAACCGCGACTAAAGACCTGTTCCTAGCACGGCGCACTGCGGTGGAAGTTTAGTCCCACCTCGCCAAGCAAGGGGCAGCCACAGTGGTTTATAAGCCCCGCTACGGCAACTCCCTCGAGCTCCTCTCTAAGCAGGCCTATGTGGGCCTATTGAACCTTTGCGGCCTTGTTGGGCCTACTAGGCCTTGCGGGCCTGCATCCTGGCCCAAGTTCGGTTTCTAGTCGTATGCAGGTTCTGGAACTTTTTCTCTGCCAAATTTATTTTTCCCTTTATATTCGATGAGAAGCCAGACGGGACCTTCATACTGAGCAGGCATTCGAAGAAGATTTCCTTCTCTTCTTTGGTAAGAGCGTAGCTGGCATGACCCTGAAACTGCTTTGGATCCATGCCGTATTTTTCGTGCATACGTTGCTGGTCCTCCCGTGTCTCTGGCATATCTTTTGTCTTCCCATACACGCCCAAGAAGCCTAGCAGGTTCACGCAAAGGTTCTTCGTTACGTGCATCACATCGATTGTAGAGCGGACCTCGAGGTCTTTCCAATATGGTAGGTCCCAAAATATAGATCTCTTCTTCCACATGGGTGCGCGTTTGTCAGTGTCATTCGGAACAGATTGTGCACCAGGACCCTTGCCAAAGATTACTTTTAAATCCTTGACCATATCAAGTATTTCATCACCCGTACGGTGGCGAGGCTTCTTCCGGTGATCTGCCTCACCTTTGAAATGTTTGCCTTTCTTTCTTACGGGATGCCTACTCTGAAGAAATCGACGATGCCCCAGATACACATTATTCTTACATTTATCCAAATATATATTGTCGGTATCATCTAAATAGTGCGTGCATGCATGGTATCTCTTGTTTGTCTCTCCTGAAAGGTTATTGAGAGCAGGCTAATCATTGATGGTTACAAACAGCAATGCATGTAGGTCAAATTCCTCCTAATCTTTCGCATCCCACGCACGTACACCTTTTCAATTCCACAGCTGTAAAAGTTCTTCAACCAATGGCCTTAGGTACACATCAATGTCGTTGCCGGGTTGCTTGGGGCCTTGTATGAGCACTGGCATCATAATGAACTTCCGCTTCATGCACAACCAAGGAGGAAGATTATAGATACATAGAGTCACATGCCATGTGCTATGATTATTGTTCTATTCCCCAAAAGGATTAATGCCATCTACACTTAAACCAAACCATACGTTCCTTGCATCCTTTACAAAGTCCTTCCACTTACTACGATCCGTCGGCGGGCACTCTCAACTTCCCGTCTTTCTTACGGTCTTTGTTGTGCCATCGCATCAACTTGGCATGCTCTTTGTTTTGGAACAAGCATTTCAACCGTGGTATTATAGGAGCATACCACATCACCTTGGCAGGAATCTTCTTCCTGGGGCGCTCGCCCTCAACATCACCAGGGTCATCGTGGTTGATCTTATAGCGCAATGCACAACATACCGGGCATGCATTCAAATCCTCATACTCACCGCGGTAGAGGATGCAGTCATTAGAGCATGCATGTATCTTCTCGACCTCTAATCCTAGAGGGCAGACAACCTTCTTTGCTTCGTACGTACTCTCTAGAAATTCGTTGTCCTTTGGTAGCTTATTCTTTAACATTATCAGCAACTTTTGAAATGCCTTGTCAGATACACCATTCTCTGCCTTCCATTGCAGCAATTCCAGTGTGGTACCCAACTTTTTATTGTCATCTTTGCAATTTGGGTACAACCCTTTTTTGTGATCCTCTAACATGCGCTGCAACTTCAGCTTCTCCTTTTCACTTGCGCAGTTTCTCTTTGCATCGGCAATGGCCCGACCAAGATCATCAGCGGGCTCATCTGATGCCTCTTTTTCAGCTCCTTCCCGCATTGTCGGCTCAGCTTCTTCCCCCATTGTTGTACCATCGTATTCATGGAACCCATGGCCAGGATAGCTGTCGTCATCCTCTTCTTCTTCATTCTCTTCCATTAGGACCCCTCTTTCTCCATGCTTGGTCCAACAGTTATAGCCGGACATGAAACCGGACTCAAACAGGTGGACGTGAATGGTTCTTGAGTTAGAGTAATTTCGATCATTCTTACAGCCAGCACATGGACAATACATAAAACCATCCGGCCGCTTGTTTGCCTCAACCGCAACCAGAAAAGTATGCACGCCATTAATGAACTGGGGAGAGCATCGGTCCTCGTACATCCATTGCCGGCTCATCTTCATTACACAACACCGAAAAGACCAAATTAATACAAGTTCGTACATAAAGTTCATACACACTTGTTATCATAAAACAACATACAAACTCTCTAGCTAAAGCATTTAAATGCAACAACAAATGCGATCAACATTGCAACTAAGGTAACAATTGATCCAACAACATAGTGATACCAAGCCTCACTATCAATGGCATATCTTTTAAATTTTCTAATCTTCAAGCGCATTGCACCCATCTTGATCTTGTGATCATCGACGACATCGGCAACATACAACTCCAGTTTCACCTTCTCTTCTTCAACTCTTTTCAATTTTTCTTTCAAATACTCGTTTTTTTCAACTAAATTTAACTTCTTGACAAGAATATCTATGTCGGTTGGAATCTCCGGTTCACATACCTCCTAGATAAAAATATCTATGTCAACTTGATTGGCATAATTGTCATAAACACAAAATGCAACAAAGAGTTATAAAAGAGAGTATATACCACATCCGCATCATAAACCGGACGAGGGCCGACGGGGACGGATTTCAAAACCATGCCACTATGTATAACAAACAACCATATAGGTAAGAAAACTATACAAGTAACTAACTAAATCTTACAAACATGTTTTTTTTATAAAAAGGATAAGAACAAGAGGCTCACCAAGGTGATGCCGGCGACGGGACGGTGCGGGCGATCAACGGTGGTTAGGACAGGGACGGGAAGACACTAAGTAAACCATACCTACAAATGCAAAGTAAGAATTTAATTTGAGCTCAAATTGCATAAATCAAATAAACTACCACATACAAACTAAAACCCACAAATTACTATACTTATAGAGTATTGCAAGAGCTAATCTAGCAATGAGAGGTGAAAGGACAAAGTTGCTAACCTTTGTGAACACTTGGATGGATGGGATGCCTCCAATCTTGACAAATTTTGGCAAAAATGGAGGACGGGCTCGAGGAAGAGAGGAAGAACAGAGAGGAGAGGAAAGAGGAAGAACGGAGGATTTTGCTCGAGCTGGCGCCAAAGGGTTTCAATATAGGGGGACCTTTAGTCCCGGTTGGAGCCACCAACCGGGACTAAAGGTTCTCGTGGGGCCCCAGGCTGACGCCAACCTGCCACCACACCATTAGTGCCGGTTCGTGGCACGAACCGGGACTAAAGGTCCGGAACGAACCGGCACTAATGATGCTTGTCACGAACCGGTACTAATGAGCACATTAGTACCGGTTCAAAAGCCAACCGCGACTAATGAGGCGGACGAAAGGTCTGCCTTCTACTAGTGAAACTACTCATGCAGGAAAAAAAACTACAAGAATATGAGTGCAAAGCTAGATGTGCCACCTTCCTGTAAATCGTTCTTTGGACAGTAAACTTTGGTCGTTTCCTTTCTTCTTCTTTTTTGCGGGGGATTTCCTTTTCTTCTAAATGTTCCACGGTGCGTAGATCATATTGTTGGGGGTGGCAAGAAATTTATCCCACCACAGGTTAATAAATAATTTTGAATCACATATGGCCAATTTCAACATTGACCGCCTTCCATACCTGCTTCAAGGAAGGTCAGTCCTTACATAGGTTTGCAACATGTCATTGCTTGCATTCCCGCAAAAAAAAAAGTCATTGCTTGCAGAGCATAATTGATAGGTTGAGCTATGGGTTTTTTCCCCGATTACCGGATTCTCTGCAATGGAGACAGGGTCATGCAGCACGAGCCATAAAAAGAAAAGAAATACTAGAGAATGGCCATCGCCTTCCAAACTTTTGGCTGGTGGAAATTTGGGCTCGAGTGGCATCTTTTTGTATGTATGAGGATACTATCATTTTCATTTTATAGTTCATTTTCATTTTATAATTATGGTAATGTTAATCTTTGCAAGATCCTCAATTTCTTTGTTTGAATATGATATCTGACAAGTGGCAAGTTTGAGACCGCGGGCTATCACACAATATATTTGACTCGGCTGCTACAAAGTTTTTTTTCACGACTACGCATAGTGCGTATCATTCCATTGATAGACAAGGAGAAAGATATAGGGTTGCAAGCCTCAACGAGCGTACACTGTAAGGCGCTCGCGAGGTTGCGATTTGAGCAGCAAGTGAAGGGGTTGCTCGGTCCCAATTACAGGTGTCAAGTTACAGGAATGATAATGCTAAGTCATATGATGCCTGCGGCAGCCCCAAATACCAGCCTTGTCCTGGATGTTGCGCAGCAGGTGAGTGTGAGAGGACGTCATTCCGTTAAACATACAGGCATTACGGTGTTTCCAGATCATCCATACTGTTAGCGCGATGAGGAAACTAAGGCCTCTACGGTGGGTTACCGGGGAAGCACGGCTAGAGGAGGACCACCACTCGAAGAACTTCGGTCGTGCCGTCGGGAGGCTACAAAGTTTGCAGAAGTGCGTCACCACAAAGCTTGATCGTCATTCATGCATTCATTTGTCTAGAAAAAAATATGACCAAAAGTTGATGATCCAAAGAATTCCAGGGGTCTTCGGCGGGTTAGCCTAGCCAAACCATG
Source organism: Hordeum marinum (assembly GCA_022496015.1). Lineage (NCBI taxonomy): Eukaryota > Viridiplantae > Streptophyta > Magnoliopsida > Poales > Poaceae > Hordeum > Hordeum marinum. The sequence goes on along the minus strand of CM039674.1, from coordinate 423,605,941 downwards.
ACCATTGCCGGTGCAAAGCAGCAACTAGCAGCCATACAAATAACAATTAACGATCGATCGAGCAGTTTTGCATGTTCAGCACATGTACGCCAATCAGATGTTGGCAGCTACGTACCTAGCAGCCGTTAATTCCAGTCAAGGGATTAATCTGTTCATCCGACAATATAAGATAGTTTTTTTTACAATATATAAAAGAATTAAAGGGCCTAAGCTACGGCACCTCGTGTGCATCCACGGTGATAGCCGTGTTTTTTTTCCTTTGTTTCTTAACTCAATTTACCTCCGGTGTGGTATTGTATTTTGACAACTGAGAAAAAATAGCACACTATAGCATCGTTAATAGCATGCTCTAGCGTTGTGAGCAATGTCTTGCTAAATAATTTCATGTACATACATGACTTATCTTCGGTTTTTTCTCTCGCACACTTTTGTTTTTTTTAACACAGTTCGCTTCCAATTTTATACTGTGTTTAGACCACTGAAAAAATAGCACCGCTAATAGCATGCTCTAACATTTTAAACAACTAGATGATACCCCGCACGTTGCAGCGGGAATTATTAGCATTGCTTAGGAGGAGAATTTACCATACTAAGGTGCAAAGAGCGCAGGGAGAGCGCCTCCCATATCTCAATATTAACACTGAGATCTTAAACATTTCTTTTGTTTATACATGGGACAAAGTATAAAATAAGAATTATCTATTTTTTTCTTTTTCAGTGAGCTAGCATGGAGTTGCCCAACCAGATAGTACAGAAACAATTATAGGGTGTGAGATGTAGGCTTTAATTTCCCATCTATGCTGATCAGTGTCCTTGTACGTATTATTATGGGACGGAGGAGGGAGTAGTTAAGAATTTCTAGATTCCATGGAGGTCACGAACCACGTTTTGGAGAGGACAGGGACGTCATGCCGCCCCTTCTAGAGCATTTGAATGAAGAAAGCCGTGTCGATCTCCAACTGTGGGTTCGCGCGCGAGCCAACAAATTTCGTGACGGCAGCAACAAAAGCAAGAGGAAGAGAGGATCGGTCGAGACCGTACGTCGCGCGCACGCCCGCGCGGAAGTAAAACACGCACGCTGGCTGAACCCGAGGCAGAACGCGCGCCACCCGCGTACGAGCTACGTACGTCGCTCGCGACGCCGCACCGCCGTCATCGAGCTGCATGGCGCATGCAGCTGCCGACCGGCCGGCCTCTCTGGAAGAGTCAGCTCGCTCGATAGAACACACATAGGTTGACTATCCTGTTTTTTATTTACAACATGTTGACTAGACTGGCTACTACCACTAGCTAGACCCACATGACAAGATTGAACGTAGATCGGCACTACGTGGTAGGCTTCAAAAGCTAAACTCGTCTACTCAGGAAAGCAACCACAATGACCTCCGAAGAGGCCAAGTACAACGGAGCTACTTGCTGCAAGTCCTCCTCGTGTGCTGACTTGCTTACTTACTGGCGATGGTAGATTAGCCTAGTCAGCACTACTAATCAGTACACGGTACTCGGTCACCTAAACAGACTGGGGATCGGATTTACTGATGTTGATATATCTTCCGGATCTGCTTGTTTACACCCAGGCAGACAAGACACAACCAGTAGCTTCCTCTATTGACTGGTAAGTGGTAACACGTCCTAATCTTCTGAGTTCTGAAAGAAGGACGGAAACGTATACAGTCAACAACCAGATAGGCATTGCTCCGACCTGTGCGCATCCTAGTCGGAGATCTAATACGTTACATCTATTCAAGGGAGTTTGTGCGGCGAAAGTTAAACGAGAAATGTATACCGGGCGAAAAAACGTATTGTTACACTTGAGGTGTCAGTAGAGACTCGAGGGTTCCAGCAATTTGATTGGTCGCGTCAAATTTAACAGGTTCCTTGAAATATGATACCAGAAATATATTGATCGCGGTCACTGTCGCCCCAGGTCGACAACGGGTTTCATGCCGGCTGGCCGGGATCGTAATCAACAGGCGTATTGTTTTGGCGCGCAGATTAGCTATACTGGTGCATCATTTGCTCACTAGAAATCACCATGTACCTAGATTTGCTCTTGATGTGGTGCTCCTCGCCATTAACTAAGCTTCGACGTGACATTGCGACGCCAGGTAGGCAGGTACTACTACGTACGTACGTCTGATGTGATTCCCAGCACATACCCAATCGCAGCCACCTGCCGGTGTGACAGAGACGCATGCCCTCATTTGATTTGGCTCGGTAAGCACAGCATGTATACTGCCATCCGGTCCTTTTTATTCCACATATTAAATTTCTGTCAAGTTAAAATTTACAAACTTTGACTAATTATATGTTAAAAATTATCAACATCTACAATATCAAATATATATGTTATGAAACTACATTTCATAACGAATCCAACAATATTGATTTGGTATTGTGAATGTTGATATTTTTTCCAACAAGTTTAGTCAAAATATAAGTGTTTTAACTTGAGACAAAATATATATGTTGACTAAAAAGGACCGAAGGAAGTACCAGTTTTAGTTTAGCAAAACCGGCACACGCATATGCGTGACCAATCTCGACCTCTGCACTAGGTCACATCTCACACACGTCCATGCACATGTGGCATACCAAAGAGCTAGAAGAACTCCACGGAACACAGCACAGCAGATAACCTCGGCAACCGGCAACCTAGCTTAGCTACTTGAGCCATTGACCCATATGAAACCCATCTCTTCCGACCGGCTGGCCTGCTGTGTCGATGGCGGGTACATGCACATTCCATTTTCATCCGCATCCTTATTTCTTCTTGACTTAGCTAGCTAGCATGTGCGAATTAAGATCGTGTTCTACTAATGGAGATCAGCATGGGGGACCAGTCGCCGTTAGAAACATGTGTTCGGACTTCGGACGTACCTACCTCCTTTCCTGCTCTTGCTTCCAAGGACGCCATTCGCAACTTGTGTTCGGACGTACCTACCTCCTTTCCTCCTTCTGCTTCCAACGGTAAAGCCTTTTTCATTCGTGTTCCGTTCGCAGCGGCAATCACAGCCGCTCGGGCTCGCATGAGGATCCACACCAACCGGCCCCACAGCTCATGTGGCATCATACTGGCCAAACGGGTCGGCCCGGCACGACCCGCTAGTAATCGTGTCCGGCACGGCCTGGCACGCCGCGACACGATTACTAACCGGGTCGGGCCGGGCCGGCCCGCGTGTCCGGGGTGTCGGCCTAGGCACGGCACGGTGGTTAAGTGGGCCGGCCTGCGGCCCGCCAGACACGTTTAGGCACGTCAGGTCCGATTAGACACGTCAGGCCCGTTTATTCAATTATATATGTTTTCGCGAAAAAACAGAAAAAATATCAAAAAAATATAGAAAAATGGCATTGTCATCATGTGGGATAAATCTTGAGCTTTATTAGTGGTTGTCTCATTAAAACCTTCCATCCCTAGGAAGTAAAAGAGTACAAAGTCATGCTCTAGAATTACAAAAAGATAAGAAAAATTACAAAAGAAACAGAAAATGGACTACACTACTAATCTACCAATAGTTCCAATGTCATGTCGTCGTCAAAGTTCATATCTTCAAACATTTTCAGCAGTTCCTTATTTTCTGCAGTGTGTTGGGCTCTCCTTCTTGATAGCTCCCCATCTTTCACGGACATTAGTGTTCTCACCATATCAGGAGTGAGACTAGTTCTTCTTTCCTCAATTATTCTTCCAGCAAGGGTGAAAGCGGACTCCGATGACACAGTAGAGACGGGTACCGACAACACATCACATGCTAATATCGAAAGCATCGGAAATGTAAGTCTGTGTTCTTGCCACCACTGCAGTATGTTGAAGTCTTCCTCGGTATCTAAATCGAACATGACTTTGTCACTGTTGAGGTACTTCGCTAACTCCCCGCAACCTTGAATCGCAGATGTTGATGTGGAAGAGCTTCCGGCGGTAGAGGAGGAGGAAGAACCAAAGATCTTGCTCCATGCTTCTCTTTTTTTACCTGTAGTAGGTGCTGGTGGAGGTCGTTGCATTCGGACATCGGCATACTTTTGCTCATACTTAGCAAAAACATCATAAAGCTTTTCACGAGCCATGTTAAAGTCACCCGTATAATCTAAACTTAGGGATGCAGATAGTACATTGAGTGCGCTACGATACCCTTCAAGTTTAGCTCTGGGATTCAAGATAAATGCAAATGCATACAACAGTGGAATATGTTCCCAATATTTTAAATACTTGGTTTTCATGTCGGCAACAACATTAAGTAACAATCCATCACCTTCATATGCTTTCAGATGACTAGCAATGTCTAATAAGGTATGCACCATCAAAGGAGATGTGGTGTAATAAACCCCATACAAAGTTATTGTTGCATCATAGAACAACTCAAGAAATGCATACAATGATGTAATAACATGCCAAGTCTCAGTGGTGAGTAGAGGTTCAGCCCCATAATTTGCATTAATGAAACCATTGAAAGAAACTCTGTCTCGAATAACTGCCTTAAGCATCAAATATGTAGAGTTCCATCTAACAGGCATGTCTGAATTAAACTTATGAGAAGTTGCGCCTATAGCAATGCAATATCTCTTATAGTTTGAAATTCGTTGAGTTGAATTCGAAAGATAAGATATTGCAGTGCGTATGCATTCAACGTGTGATTCACATAAATGTAAAGCACTTTTAGCAATAAGATTAATGGTATGGCAAGCACAATGTTGATGCATTAAAAAGGATGCAGCATATACGGAGAATATAGGAGTGAGGGTGGTCATTGCACTGGTGTTTGCTAAAGCATTATTCAAAGTTATTGCGAAAACCTTGTCGGCAAGATGAAAATCATTCACAACTTTGAGTACAGCTTCAGCAATGTTTTGACCACTATGTGATACATCTATTAGTGCAAATCCTATGACTCTTTTTTGTAGATGCCAATGTTCGTTAACATAATGAGCTACTACACTAATGTAGTCTTGCTTAGCCCGACCAGTTCATATATCAGATGTTAACGAAACTAGAAAAGTGCACGTAGAAAATTCTTCTTTTAATTTCTCTTTACCAGTTATAGAAGCAATAAAACGACATAAACCTTCTCGCGCAACATTAGCATCGTACACGAAATTGCTTACCGTACCGTCAGGATTGAACCTGAGTTGAGTTTGCATACCTGCCCCTGCCGAGCTCGACGCGCTTGTTGCGTCCGCCTTGGCGTGGGCGTCCGCATGGCTCTTCAGGTGGCCGGTTCCCGCCTTGGCTTCTCCGGTTAGTTCCTTCCGGCACCTTTTGCACCTTGCCGTCACCCTCCGTACACCGTCCACGATGGATATTTCTTCATCGAAATATTCCCACGCAGGAGAAGTTCTACGACGATCTCTCCTTGCACCCAGGCTGGTGGAGGAATCCATCCGCGACTATAATTGGTTTGACATTCGGGTTCAGGAGGGGGATCGAGAGTGGGATTTTCGGTATAGGCATGTTGCATGGGTGAGGGCATGGTAGTGGGATCGACGCTCGGAGGGAAGAGGCTATAATCATCCATATCCCCAACCCCAAGACCAAAATCGGAGAGTGGGAAGCTAGTATTGGCATGATCATCCATGTTTGAGTGTGAGAAATATGTGGGCTGGGTGGCCCTATTTATAGCAAAAAATTGATAATTTTCGAACTAATTTGACCCTCTAACGGTCAAAATTTTAAATTTATACATTATAGTAAAAAAATCACCTTAATCCCTATTAAACCCCCCTACCCCCCCCCCTAACCCCTCCGGCCCCGCTCCCCCCGCTCCCGCCCACTCTCCCCACTCCCCCAACGGCTCCCTGCGCCACACCCACAGGCCACAATGGCTCCCTGCCGTGCCGGCCGACGGGCCGCGCGTGCCCAACGGGTCATGCCGTGCCGCGGGCCGGCACGAGCTAATCAGGTCGTGCCGTGCCGACCCGCGTGCTGAGGATGGCGGCCCAGGCACGGCCCAAGGCGGGCCGCGGGCCTGGCATGGCCCGTTTAGCTCGTGCCAGGCCGGGCCGCATGCCGGGCCGGCGCCTCGTGCTTTTGGGCCGGCCCGTTAGGCACGGCCCGTTTGGCCAGGTATATGTGGCATTTCCCCTCGGCCTCACAGCTAAACCATTAACAGTCGTTATACCGCTGAATACAGTCGTATCTAACTTTAATGGGCCCTCCTCACATAGAGGGATGGGACTCCACGCTCAGTTTAGATCTGGAGAGGCGGACAACCTCACCACCGCTCCTGCTCGTCGCACTCCTCCGCTCGCCGTCCACTAGCCCACAATAGAGGAGACGACCTCCCCTGTTACACGGAAAAAAGAGGAGGCGACCTGCAATAGCCAAGCATCATCACGGTGCCAGAAAGGTTGAGCCGCAGCAGCGACAAGAGAGGACGAGAAAGAAGAGGGGAAGGAGATGGAAGTTTCAGATCCAAAGTTGCTATTCTTGTTTTTCTTCCGAAATCTGTCACACAGCTTGATGAAGTACGCAGGTGAGATCCACATGCATACCTTCATCTATCTTATTCTTTCTTTTTCTTTTTTGTTGGATCCAGCAAGAGGTGGATGCATATGTCTTTTATTTTATCATATATTTCTCTGATGAAAATCCTTTTATTTTCTCCTCGATTTGCTATGGATCTTGCATGTTACAATTGGTGTGCTAAAAAGAGATACCCTACTGGATTTGGTCCCGATGAATTTGCTCTAATGTTTCTTCACTTTCAGAATGGTGGTCGCTCTCCCCCAAAAAAAGAGTTCCACATCGCTGCTACTCCACGACCTAGGGGCATGGCTCGAGGTCGGCCACTAGATGCTCTTCGACTTGATTTTTGGGTCATAAGACACGGCAAGGCCAGGGAGGAGCATGCCTCTTGTCTTTACATACCCATCCTAATTTTTTTCTATGGATTGGAAGGGGTTGCGGCTTGATAGATTTTGTATATTGCATTCAAGATTTGGTGTGCTAATTCGTAGCACTTTTCCGGTGAAGGGCAGGTACTAGAGAACCTAGTTGTTCTTAGCCAAAGTGTTTTTGAGTGATGACAGCATTGCTTAAAGTAACCGACTAATAAATATTTGAGGATTTGCAAGCACTATTTTTGACCAAGATGAAGTACTTTATTTCTCATCACTCCGCACTGATGTTATTATTTCACTTTTCGTATTATTTCATCAGTTGGTAAAGTACAGAATCATGACTGAATTATTAGTTCATAATGTAAATGCTTTGATCTATTCAAATATTTTTATTAAATTCCTTTTTCATGCAACCATGTACTTTTCGAAGGACTTTATTAGACCATTGTGCGGACTGTTAATTGCTGCATACTCTTATGTGTGGTACTTTTTTAATTTCTGAAGGACCACAGTTTTTGTCTTGTTGTATGTGTACCAAGGAGACAAAGAGTATTTGACCTCTCTCTTGGTGTGATATTTTTCTTTTTCTGTTGACAGTTCTTTATGATGGGAGAGATCCTTCATCTGCAATGTTTCATGTGATAGATTTGTGAGACTTGTAGTGCTGGAGTGTAGCAGACATGTGTTTCTCTCCAGGAACTTGGTGCATTTTTTCGTTCACGCTGACTTTTTGATTACATCGGCCATAGTCGATGGTGAAGCCAGAACTTCTGATCCTAAATGTCTAATTTGAAAAATCAAAATTGAGTCAAGAAAGACTTATCAACATTTTTATCTCGTATGATGAAAATTTTGTTCATGCACGATGCACACTTAAGATATCTAGCCGAAAGAACTTTACTGTCATGCACGATAATTTAGGAATTTACTGTCATGCCCGATAATTTAGGAACTCTGCTCAAGCGTGCGGCACACTTACTATACATGGCACGAAGGACTTATCAACTTTTTATCTCGTATGATGAAAATTTGTTGATGCATGTTGCGTACTTGAGAGATAAATTCAGAAGAACTTTATCGATAACAATTTAGAAGCATGTGGCATGCTTAATATATCGGGCACGAAATACTTTATTAACATTTAATCGATTTTTTCATATGCATGCTTGTTTGTTGCCACACCACTATCTTTTTTATCAATGATCCTTGCCTTTTAACTTGTTACCGTAGTTTCGTTCGACAACCAGTGCCAACACATTTTCATTCATCTCGTGCGGTACTCAAAATACTCGGATCAAAGAACTGCACGATAGCGATCCCTTATCTTTACGATGTATTACTCAAGATCTTTTCCTTTATCTCTAGTACTTACACTCCTACAAAGATGAGTACACTTACAAAGCCCTAGCCCTGTCTCGTACTTAATGCATAATTAACGTAGGACATACTGAGTTTGTTCACATGCATACTTGTTCGTGTGCACACCACGAAATAAAACAAATTAATGATCCTCATATTTCAATTTGTTACCGTAGTGTGCTTTGACACTCAAATACTCAATACCAAGGCACTTTCTTTCACCTCTCGTGGTAATTCAAATATTTAGATCAAAGGACTTTCTGATGGCGATCCCCTTCCTTTTACGATGTATTGCCTCAAAACCTTTATTCACATCGCATAAAATTTTAGGAAGTTTGCTCAAGCGTGCGGCACACTTAATATATTGGGCACGAAGGACTCTATCAACTTTTTATCTCTACGGTAACAAGTTAAAAGGCAAGGATCATGGATGGTGGTGCACTTAAGGTATAGGGCATGAAGGACTTATCAACTTTTATGTCTCTTATGATAAAAAAAGTGCTTATGTGTGTTGCACACCCGAGAGATCGATCGGAAAGAGTTTTACCACCATCCATAACAATTTAAAGACTTTGCTAACACGTGTGGCGCACTTAAGATATAGGGCACGAAGGACTCATCAACTTTTTATCTCTCGTGATGAAACTATGGTCATGCACGTTGCACAATTGAAAGATCAATACGGAAAAACTTTACTATCATACATATCAATTCAGGAACTGTGTTCAAGCGTGTGGCACACTTAATATATTTGAAACAAAGGCCCTATCAAGTTTTTATCTCGTAGTATGAAGATTATGTTCATGCACGTTGCGCACGTGAGAGATCTATCCAGATGAACTTCGCCATCATCCGCAACAATTTAGGAACTTTGCTCAAGCGTGTGACACACTTACTATATAGGACAGAAAGGACTTATCAACTTGATTTATCAAACAGGAAAGACTGTAGCAAGTTTCGTGAATGACACATAATTCTTACCTCAAGACTTGATCTAGGAAATCGGTATGAAGCTAGAACACCAATTTATGCACTTTTGGTTAAGCCCGCACAATACTCAAGTCCTCGAATACAAAGAACTTTAGCAGGTTTTTTCAACAACACATGATTCTTACCTTAACACTTAATATAGTGTTCCATCTATCCAGAAATATTTGTCTTAGGAATAAATAACATGGATGTATGTAGAACTAAAATATGTCTATCCTATCAGTTACATGGTTTACCGATGGCACCACCCAATAGAAAATAGCTGAATGAGTATAGCTTTGACATATTTTCTGATGCGATCGGTGCCAGTCTTGGTATGGAACCACTCTTGAAGGTTTCCGCCCCACGATGGAATCCATTCTTGCTTGACTATCGTCCAAACCTCGCGCGTGAACACACTATCTAGAAGGAGGGATCTATTGTCTCCTCTTCTTGTTCGCAAAATGGGCATGTATCTTGGTGATCTATCCCCCTCCTAGCTAGGCGGTCCGATGTCCAACACATATTCCGAAGTGCAAGCCAGGTGAAGAACCTACATTGCAGAGGGGCCCTAGAATTCCACGTAAATGTCGCCGTGGGAACCACCTCCCTGCTCTAGAACTTCGCCGTGTAGGCTGATCTGGCCGAGAAACATGTGTTTGTGTCCAATGGGATGAGGTCTGCACGCCAATGTGGGCAGGAGGCCTTGGCATTCGGACCTGGGGTGGCTAAATATAGAGATACAATCGAGATGGTTCTACCTACAATGCGCCGACCCCTCCAAGCCATGGGGGGAGTTCAACATAAGCGTGTCGAAGGAGTCGCTACAACTGTGAAATCGACCCAGAAAATATTATCATCATCCGTAACAATTTAAGAACTTTGCTCAAGGGCGTGGCGCACTTAAGGTATATGTCACGAAGGACTTATCAGAATTTTATCTCTTATGACAAAAACTTTGTTCATGCATGTTGCGCACTTGAGAAATCGATCTGAAAGAACTTTACCGTCATCCATAATCATTGAATTTTTTTCTCAAGTGTGTGGTGCACTTAAGGTAATTGGCACGAAGAACTTATCAATTTTTTATCTCTTATGAAGAAAACTTTGTTCATGCAGGATGTGCACTTGATAGATCCATCCGGAAGAACTTTACATCCATCCATAATAATTGAAGAACTTTGCTAAAGCGTGTAGCACACTTAATTTATTGGTCACGAAAGACTTATAATTTTTTTATCGCTTATAAAAAGAAACTTTCTTCATGCGCGTTATGCACTTGAGAGATCAAACCAGAAGAATTGTATTGTCATCCTTACCAATTTAAGAACTTTCCTCAACCGTTTGGCGCATTTAAGGTATAGGGCACGAAGGACTTATCAAAATTTTATCTCTTATGATGAAAACTTTATTCATGCACGCTGCACACTTGAAAGATAGATCCGAAAGAACTTTACCATCATCCATAACAATTTAAGAACTTCACTTAAGAGTGTGGCGTACTTAAGGTACAGGGCATGAAGGACCTATCAAAAAAATTATCTCTTATGATGAAAACTTTGTTCGTGCATGCTAAAAACGTGAGAGATCGATCCGAAAGAACTTTACCGTCATCCATAACAATTTAAGAAGTTTTCTGAAGTCGTATGGCGCACTTAAGGTATATGACACGAAGTACTTATAAATTGTTTTATCTGTTGTGACGAGAACTTTGTTCATGCATGCTGCACACTTGAGAGATCGGTCCGGAAAAACATTAACGTCATCCATAAAAATTTAAGAACTTTTCTCAAGTGTATGGCGCACTTAAGGTATAGGGCACGAAGGACGTGGTAAGGCCGATAGCGCCACACAACGTACTCCTCTAGCCATATCTTCATATCTAGCATTGAGTTGAACAAAAGCCCTGGATATATCAAAGGCTTCGACCTCAAATTTATCTTCTCCTCTTCGGCTGTCTGAGGTCTTGGCGCAACCAACGACTCCATATCGTACATATGTTGCTCTGCTACAACTGCTAGGTTAGCGCTGCTTAAAACTCTGAACTCATTTGTGCTCATGTCTCTATTGTACACGATTCGTAAGAGTATTTTTTTCCCAACAAGCTGAACTCGTATTCAGCGGGCGAACCTTCGTCATCGGAGTCATCAGGTATTCCAACCCGGCCTCCTGCTCCTGCTCCTTGTCCTCCTTTTCCGAAGCAGCATAACTTGCGTCATTAAGTTCATCTGATGCAAAAGCTGTTTGCTGAGCTCGCAAATCCGTTGAGATTTCAATGACAGGAAACTCTGGAGCCATTATTTCCAAATACGGCCCGGCCTATGTATCCTCTCCAGCCAGATCTGCATCCACATCTTCAACAACCTCTTCTACCTCAGTGACTATCCCCTCTCTATTGTGCATCAACAACTCAGTCCTTTTTGGCGAACATGCATCGCTGTGGTCGTCGCTACCACCATCTTATGCAGGACCGTTGTTCAGATCAAAATGAGTGCCCACATCCCTAGGAACAACATCCCGTGTTGGAGGGGTGCTAACTTCTGCATTGGACTTACTCCCGGTCAAGGTATCGTAGATCTCTTGACTGCCTACACTATGGCTGACTACACCTGACCTACGTCCGCATCCATCACAGCCTACCGGCGAACGATTTGAGGTCTATATCTGACAGGTTATGACTTGACTGGACCACTGCATATATAACAAGGATCTTAATGCAAGATTCACCGACCATTGCCTTGGAGTTTTCCCAAGAATAAGCCTCGGCCAGGGGGATCATAGTGCACAACGACCTATGGCATGTGTCGGCGTCATACCTTCCTTCCAACCTTACTACAGAACTTTCTTCCACATCCATCTCTTGCGCAACAAACACCCGATATGGCACACCTGCTTGAAAGGCGGTGCCATGTGACACCGCCAACCAAGTCGGCGTGATGACCGTTGCCGTGAAGATGCCAAACAAGAAGGTGCTCTCACATTGTAACTTTCCGCATGTCACGCCTGTAAGTAAGGCGTGTCACTAGTCCGTCAAAACGTCCAGATGAAACAACAGATGATCTGCCACGATTGCGTTAGGGGAAACAGGAAACACAGACTATCCCGCTCGTACAACGCCAATCCAACAGGCGCTTCATAGTGGCGCCACGTTGGCGTGATGACCGAGGACCGTGGACCGCCACTGGTCAAACACGCCTATGAGAAAGGCGTTCTGAACTGCACGTAACACGCCTGTCGGACAGGCGCAAATGACGGGTCAGGCGACGAAATAAGTTTTTCTGGGGTCAGTGCACGACATAAGATCCTCCAGGGGCCATTTAGTAAAAATAATACCCCCCCCTCCCTCCCAATCCAGCACTCTCAGATTTAGCCGTTGGAGATCGTCACGAGCCCGCTACCCTTCTCACCGTCGAGGAGGCCAACACCAGCACGCCCTCGATTCCTCTCCTCCGAGGAAGTTGCCCCTGCTGGCCATTGAGGAAGCTCACCACAACTATGACGACCACCGTCCTCTGGTCAGGTCCTCACGTCCCGTATGATGACCCTGACGGTCACATCTACCCCGAGCAAGCGCTAGGAATATCCATAAAAAATAAGTAGTTTGCAAAAGTGTGTGGGATTCTTAAGGTATAGGGCACAAAGAATTTATCAACTATTTATCTCTTAAGATGAAAAGTTTGTTCATGCACGTTGTGCACTTGAGTGATCGATCCAGAAGAACTTTACCGCCATCCATTAGAATTTAGAAACTTTGTCGTGTCTAGTACACGCGAGCAGGCGCGGGATGTCGTGGCTCCCCCATGTCTAGTCGCCGAGGAGAACCGTCGCTTCCAGCGGAATCGGGAGCGCCTCCTCGTCGTCGAGGCGGACGAGGTCGCCATGGCGGTGTGGCGCGACCGCTTCACGCAGGACGTCATCACGAAGAACGAGTTCTGGGCACAAAGGAGGACAGAGCGAATTGTGCGTCAGCAGTACAAGCGTGCGAGCAAGGAACTGGCGATGGCCAACATAGATAACCCGGAGACATCGAGCTAGGACTCAGACGGTTCTCGGTGGGAGGACGATTCTCGGTGAGTAGGACGAGAAGTAGTCTAGGATTATGTATTTTTATTTTAGCATCGTATGAAGTTGCTTGTTATGAATTTGAATTTGATGAAGTTGCTTGTTATGAATTTAAATTTAAATTTTAATGTTTATCGTTGAACTATTTATCGTTGTTTTTACTTTATGTATGTTTGATCTTCTTGTTCTATATTTGAGTGGAAAATCTGTTTGTGCTGGGTGCACTGTATTTTTATCACGTCTGTTAAAACGCTATAGCAGCACACTAAATTTTACAGTTTTTACTAAAGCTATACATGTTTGTGTGCGCGCTAGGACGCGTCTGTCGAAGATGCTTTTACAAGGGAACGACACATGACCATGCGGAAAGATCGGTGGTCCTTGTAGTACAGATGAATTCCCTGGATATTGTCTTTGGAGGCCGAGTTCCATGGAGCTCGGTTTTGAAAAAATCGAATTTCATAAAATTTCATATTTTGTACATTTCAAAAAATTCTGAAAAAAACACAGATATACATAAAGGTATAACACACATGTGTGTAAATTTTCAACGCAAAATACGTTGAAATGAGGGCTGTGCGAAAAAGAGAAATTTGAGGCTTTTTAACATATGATACTATTCATCCATCCAGCCATGAATTTCTCTTTTTTATACAGGTCGCATATCAATGTTTTTCGTCCTAAAATTCTATACACATACACATAACATCCTTGTTTACTTGCACAGTTTTTTTCAGATTTTTTGAAACCAAAAAATTTAAATTTTGATTTGTTTTTAGAAAAAGGCCTCCATGAAGGCCGAGAGCCAAATGTCCGTTCTCTTCATTCCCTCATTATATAGTAAGCTAGAGTAATAAAAGCATATGAGTGACAGTGGAATCTTGACTGGCATCAACGGTCTCATAGTCCATCACCTCAAACTCAAATACCAGTAAAGGGTACCCGCAAAAAGAAAAGAAAAAACAATGGAGCGGAGTGTGCATGCAGTCCGAAAAGTTAAAATTGCGTGCGCATTTTGTGTTTCTACGTCTCACAAGTTTGCTTGGATGCTTTGAAGAACTTCTATCTCTTTTGTTCAATACTTTTTTAGAGGTACTGTACTTCTGTGTTGTGTATGATAGAGGGACTTTCTTGGCTGGAGGACTCTTGCCTAATATACCTTACGCACGTGGAAAAAGGTATGTTTCTTCGCATTAATTAGTGGTAGTAACCCAGCAAAGAAAGGTAATTACGATGCATAAAAAGAAAGAGAGGGAATTAGTGGTATAGGAGACATGTTGTTAGTTTCCGTGCGATGTACTTTGGAGGAATATTAGAAGAACTTTATAGTTTTTTTCAAAAAGTGGACCGAGCTAGGATTTTATACTAATAGGACACAAATTAATTGGAAAAATCTGTCCGTTCCGGTGTAATTAGCGGTCGAGATGAAACACCGTACGTCTGGTTTGCAACTAGTATTCAGAAGAAAAGAAACTAAACGCAGGCAGCATGGGATAAAGGAACAATGTGTACGAGCTAGTGCCAGGGGAATCTATAGGGCCTGACCTAGACTGACCCTACGTCAGGTCAACTCAATTGGAATACAGCTGAATATACATGCGATCAAAATCTCCGTGACCATGGAATATTATGTATGGCTGACACAAAGGTGGGCCGCGTTGATATGACGACAGGCCTGATGTGCGGTGGTGATACAAGCTGCATACGGAACACGCAAGTAAAAAACCGCGTCCTGTTTCGTAGGTAGGTACTTTCTCCGTCACATAATATAAGAACGTTTTTTAAGCCAACACAATATAAAAAGAAAAACGATTCACAGGAAACAAATTTGACATGGAGCGCAAGTGTAGCGCTGAGTTATTTCTTTTCTTTGTGGAAATTTTTTCGATCTATTCATTCTTAATCATGACAGTACAACGTATATAAGAAATAATAAAAATTATATTTAGATATGTAGATCATCTACCAACGACTACAAGCACTGAAGCGAGCCGAAGGCGCCCCGCTGTCATTGTCCCTTCATCGCCGGAGTCGGGCACAACTTGTTATAGTAGACAGCCGGGAAGTCGTCGTGTTAGGACCTCGTATGACCAGCACACCAAAATAGTAACCGCCGCAGATGAAGAATAACATAGCTCAAAAGGATCCAACCCGAAGACAAACGAACGTAGACGAACAACGACGACAACCGAGTAAATCCACCAAAGATAGATCCGACGAAGACACACCTCCGCACGTCCAGCAATGGTGATAGACACACTGTCGGAATGGAAGCTAGGCAGGAAAACCTTTATTCCATCTTTAGTAAACCGCCGTCGTCTCGTCTTTCTGAACATGATATAAACCATAACAAAACTGAACGTAATGACTAAAAACGAATCCTCCCGCCGACCCTTGCCAAGATCCACCGCGCCGCCATGGCCTTAGGACCACCGGAGTGGAGATGGACCTGTAACGACGGCGGCAGGAGGCAGAAACCCCAGCTTTTTTTGAAGGAGGAGGAGGCGGCTGGATGATTTCAACCACGTTTGCATCACATGGGCCTAACTTGTTTCGCAGATAAATTGAGAAACTTGACTGCTGAAAAATATGGCTCGATCACATGCACCACTCTGAACTTCCACATGGTAATTAAGTGGATGGTTTTTGGCCGACCTAGTTTCCATACAGCTTTTTTAAGCCGCAAATCCAAGCAACCAAAAGAAAGGGAAACGCCGACACCTGAGCCACTAACAAATCCCAAAAGTCGAACGATTATAAACAAGCCAGGTTGACTTTTGCACTTCAGACAGAATCGTGCAGTCCCAGTATGTATGCATGGGATTATGCAAAGCATGATCTAGCTAGGGCGTAATAATCTACTCCTAAGTACTAGCTGTGATCAAATTCAACGGGCACGTCTGGTGAATGAATCGTGCCGGTGTATATATCATGTTCGTTGCTGAATGCCGAGTCGTCAGCGTGTTGTTAGTCCAATCGAGTCCAAGGTCCGCTTCTAACCAGCTGCCACGCACCACTCGCGTTGTTTCCGTTGAAAAGGCAGGGATTGTTTGATTGGTTGCTGACACGTCAACCATGCATGAGCCATGCATCATATGCCAGGAGTCGTTATGTGCCTTAAAAAATTAAGACTTTTGGTTATGTCTCTAAGAAATATTACGGGACTACGAACCAACCTGTGGTTGGATGGTTAGAGAAGGATTGTGGTATTTTCAGCCTATCAGGGTTCAAATCCTGATGCTCGCATTTAAAAATTAGCACGCTATAGTATTCTGAGCATGTCTTGCCAAAAAAATTAATGTATAACTAATAGCATGCTAATGGTATATTTTAACGGCGATGCTATTTTGTCATAGCATGCTATTTTCTTCATTGATCTAAAGTAGTTTTACTGAGTTTGGAGAGTTTTATTTCTTGGAGAATTTTCTATGTTTCCTTTTTTCGTTGGATTGAAAATCACAGGAATATTTACGATCTACTTTGCATGTTATTTGGAACCAAAATTTACTGATTTTTTTTTTGTTTCAGTGAAAATCAAAAGGTAATTCTTTGGAGAGAAAAATCCCGTGTATTGTGCTTCTTCTCTGACGCAACCAGACAAATGGCTTACAAGATCATGTAGTTTTTTTACTTCCCGTAGGATGTAACATCTCATGACATCATGGTCCAGCTTCTATGTTTTCCTATTCCCATGCGTTTTTGTAAATCCTGCAAACCAAATAAGTTTTCTTTTTTGCAAGATAAGCCAAATATGCTTTAGATTCATAGGTTCAAGGAATTTAGTCAAAAGGTCACCGTTACGTCTTGGTGAGATTTCACTAAAACCCCAAGCCGGCATACAAACTACTCGTGCAGGAGAAAAAAACTACAAGAATATGCATCTAGATGTCCACCAAAGCGAGATGTGCTATCCCTGGTAAGTCATTCTTTGGCCAGTAAACTTTGATCGTTCCTTCCCTTCTAAATATTCCATAGTGAATAGATCAGATTAGTGCTATGCAGACGATCGTTTTGGTCTAAGGGGTGGCAAGAAAGCCATCTCACAATAGGTTTATAAATTACTTGGATTTGGGAAGGCCAATTCCAACTTGTTCTTTTTTGTGGGTACTCCCTCCGTCTCGATGTATAAGTCATCATACGAAAAGTAAATAATCCCAAAATACTAAGGCACGGTTCATTAACTTTCATCTCGTTTTTGAAATCAACCAATAAAAGACGTGGAGCGTGTGTGTTTTTAATGACTTGAGACTAACTAACACGACATGTAGTGGTCAATCCATTGTCTGCAATAGTATTAATTAGCAAATTAACATTATTTTTTCTTGTTTTCCTCTTCGTCTTGATCGTGATGCACAATCTAAGATGACTTATACACCGAGACGGAAGGAGTAGGCCAATTTCAACATTAACCGCCTTCCATACATGCTTCGAGAAAGGGCGGTTCTTACATAGGTGCGCAAGCCTATATATTGGCAAAACATAGTTGGTAGGTTGAGGCGTTGAGCTATGGGGTCAATCCCGGATTGCCGGAGGATTGGGCCATGCAACACGAGTCATGGAAAAATACACTTGAGAATGGTCATTGCCCTCCAAAATTTTGGCTGGTAGAAGGATTCCAACGGCGCCTTTTTGTATGTATGTATGCACATACTATTATTTTCATTTATTAATTTTGGACCTAGAAACAATTAAAACATGTGCATTAGTTGCACTCACACTATATTCTTAGAAACATACGGTACTTGATGATTGGAGTATCTAATTTATCTGATAGGACCCAGCGAGCCAAGCAAGATGCATGCCACGCACTAATGAGCTACAATTTCTCGCACGACGTACGATCGAGTCATTTTCATGGGATTAATGGGTCAAATAGTTTTGCCGCCAAGACCGGACTGCATATGCACCCTACCTAACGACGATATATGCAGGGCATCGGTCGTCCAACGTCACCAACAATCCCTTTGCAGCCCAGCCAAGCTTCGCCTCTCTTTCTCCGCTTCTCTTTTCTCCTTAATTGGCCGGGTTAGTCAACCAGTTGGCTTTAGATTACACTAATATAATTATGGTTAGGTTAACCTTGGCAAGATCTTTAATTATGTTTGTTTGAATGTGATACCTGACAAGTGTGCCCATGTAAATAACGCGGGCTGGTACACAATAACATTTGACTCGGCTGTTGCACGGTTGCTTGTTCCCGGAAGCTCGTCATTGCAGAACTTGATCATTCGTTCGTTCTCTAGAAAAAAATATGACCAAGTGTTGATTATCCAAAGAATTCCAAGGCCGGCTAAAGCATGAACATCGCCGGTCAGACGCGTCAGTTAGCAGCCCGGAAATAACAAATTTAACGATCGAAATGCCCGCACGTACGATCATGTTGAGCACACACCTATCAGATGTCCGCAGCTGGCTGGCTAAGCAGCCGTTAGTTCCGGTCAAGTGATTAATCAACATTAACTCGGACTGCCATCTGAAGCTAAGAAAGAAACTACTAGCCTCACTAGTAGAAAACAGGGCATCGGTTCGGGTCGGCCACCCCATTAGTTCCGGTTCAGTCACGAACCGGGATCAATGGGGGCAACGGTCCCGGTTCGTGAGGTCAGCGGGCCGGGCGAACCACGTGAGCCATTGGTTCCGGTTCGTCTGGCCCCTTTGGTCCCGGTTCCAGACACGAACCGGTATCAATGGGCCTCGCTCCTGGCCCACAACCATTGGTCCCGGTTCGTGGCTGGAACCGGGACCAAACGGGGGTCCTTTAGTCCCGGTTCCAGCCACGAACCGGGACCAATAAAATGCCTATATATATATCCCCTCGCCGGCGAGCAGAGCACTCCACACACTGCTCTGTTTTTTTGCCGGCGAGGGAATACCTTTATGGTGCTCTAGCTCACCTCCTATGCACATGAGGTGTTTGATGAAATGCCCAAGCCAAACTTAAGCTTTCTCCTCTCGAAGCTCCTTGTCCAAACTCCATTTTCGTCAAGATTTGTCTAGGTTTGGCGGTCCGTCCTGTCCCGTCCCCGTCCTGAAACTATCGTCGATCGCCCGCGCGTGGTGAGCCTCTTGATCTTATCTTCTTTCTAAAATAAAATATACTTACTCGTATGATTTTCTTACTTTTATTATTGTTTGTTATTATATAGTGTCATGGTTATGGTATCCGCCCACGTCGGCCCTCGTCCAGTCTATGATTCAGATGTGGTTATGGTATATTATCTCTTATATAACTCTTTCACACATCTAATGTCTATGGCAATTAATTATGTCACCAACTTGACGTAGATGTTTTTATCTATAGGAAGTAGTTGAACCAGAAATTCCAACCGACTATGCAATTCTGCTCGACAAGTTAACTAAAGCTGAAAAAGAAATCGATCATTTGAAAGAAAAATTGAAAAGAACTGAAGATGACAAGATGGGATTGGAGTTGCATGTTGCCGATGTCGTCGTCGATCACAAGACCAATATGGATGCAATGCGCTTGAAGCTTAGAAAGATTAGAAAATATGCCATTCATACTGAGGCTTGGTATCATTATGCCGTTGGATCAATTGGTACCTTAGTAGCAGTTATGATTGCATTTGTTGTTGCATTTAAATTTTCTACATAGTTTCGGTGTATGTTTTAATTAGATGCTCTACAGACCTATATGTTGTTCAATAATGACAGCTATGTATGAACTTGTTGGAAATATGCCTAGAGGCAATAAATAAAGTGTTTATTATTATATTTCCTTGTTTATGATAATCGTTTATTATCCATGTTATAATTGTATTAATTAAACACATTACATGTGTGGGTAAATAGACAATACTTTATCCCTAGTATGCCTCTAGTGAACTAACTCGTTGATCAAAGATGGTCAAGGTTTCCTAGCCATTGACATGAGATGTTATTTGATAACGGGATCACATCATTAGGGGAATGATGTGATGGACAAGACCCGAACTACAAACGTAGCATTTGATCGTGTCAGTTTATTGCTACTGTTTTCCGCATGTCAAGTATATGTTCCTATGACCATGAGATCATGCAACTCACGGATACCGGAGGAGTGCCTCGTGTGTATCAAACGTCGCAACATAACTGGGTGACTATAAAGGTGCTCTAAAGGTATCTCCGAGGGTGTCTGTTGAGTTGGCATGGATCAAGACTGGGATTTGTTACTCCGTGTGACGGGGAGGTATCTTAGGGCCCACTCGGTAATACAACATCACGATAAGCCTGGCAAGCAATGTGACTAATTGTTAGTTGCGGGATCTTGTATTACGGAACGAGTAAAGAGACTTGCCTATAACGAGGTTGAACTAGGTATTGAGATACCGACGATCGAATCTCGGGCAAGTAACATACCTAAGAACAAAGGGAACATCATACGGGATTAATTGAATCCTTGACATAGAGGTTCGACCGATAAAGATCTTCGTAGAATATGTAGGAACCAATATGGGCATCCAGGTCCCGCTATTGGTTATTGACCGTAGAGGTGTCTCGGTCATGTCTACATAGTTCTCGAACCCGCAAGGTCTGCACACTTAAGGTTTGGTGACGTTTTGGTAATATAGAGTTATGTATTGTGGTGACCGAATGTTGTTCGGAGTCCCGGATGAGATCTCGTACATCACGAGGAGCTCCGGAATGATCTGGAGGTAAAGATTCATATATAGGAAGTCCTGTTTTGGTCGTTGGAAAAGTTTCGGGCTCATCGGTAGTGTACCGGGAGTGCCGGTAGTGTACCGGGAGACCATCGGGAGGGGTATTTCGACCCAAGAGGCTCCATGGGCTGTGGGAGAGTGTTTACTAGCCCTTAGTGTGCTGGTGGAAGTCCCACACAAGGCCCATGTGGTTTGGGAAAAAAGGCCTAAAGAGAAAAAGTGGAAAAATGCAAAAATAGGGTGAATCCTAGTCCTACTAGGATTGGAGGTGGAGTCCACCTCCTCCACCTGGTTCGGCCGACTCCTTGGAGGCTTGGCCCTTGTGCCAAGCCTCCTCCTCTCTTCCTCTTATATATACTGGAGGTTTTAGGGTTTTTGCACAGAATTTTCAGCCACGTGTTGCCCGTTCCTCCAATGCATAGTTTCTCCTCTAGATCGGTTTTCTGTAGCGCTTAGGCGAAGCCCTGCCGGAATAGCTCCACCACCATCGCCGGAGCACCATCACGCTGCCGGAGAACTCTTCCTCCTCTCCGCTCCCTCTTTCTGGATCAAGACGGCGAAGATCGTCATTAAGCTGTACGTGTGTTGGACGCGAAGGTGCCATCCGTTCGGCGCTAGATCGGAAGGATCGTGATCAAGTTCGTGGGACGGATCGTGATCAAGTTCGTGGGATGGATCGTGATTGGATTGCGGGACGGATCATGATTGGATCGCGGGACGGATTGTGATTGGATCGCGGGACGCACGGCGATTTGGATCGCGAAGACGTTCGACTACACCAACCGCGTTTCTTAACGCTTCCCGCTTAGCGATCTACAAGGGTACGTATATCCACTCTCCCTCTCATAGATTCTCATCACCATGGATAGATCTGCGTGTTCGTAGGAAATTTTTTGTTTTCCATGCGATGTTCCCCAACAGAAATGTACGTATTTATTTTGGTCATTATTATACTTTGGCTTTAATGTGATGATGGATTTCTAATAATTTGGTCACTTATGTATTCATGATACGTTGTAATGGTTTTTAATACACTTTATTATATAACGCACGCAGATGAACCGGCAATGGATGTATGGTGACCGACGCACCTCCGAGTATATTAAGGGCCTGCATAATTTTCTCGAAGCGGCTGAGGCAAACAAGCAGAATGATTTTATGCCTTGTCCATGTACTGTCTGTGAGAATACGAAGTCTTTCTCCAACTCTAAAACCCTTCACTTCCACCTGCTTCAGAAGGGTTTTATGCCACACTATAATGTTTGGACCATGCACGGAGAAAGAGGGATTATGATGGAAGACAACGAAGAAGAAGAGGATTATGACAACTACCCTCCCCCTGAATATGGTGATGCTGCAATGGGGGAAGCTGAAGATGAAGAGGTACCAGACGATGTGTCCGATGATGATCTTCGCCGGGTCATTGTTAATGCACAGAGAGAATGCAAAAGTAAAAGGGAGAAGTTGAAGTTTGATCGCATGTTAGAGGATCACTAAAAAGGGTTGTACCCAAATTGCGAAGATGACAACAAAAAGCTCGGTACCACACTGGAATTGCTGCAATGGAAGGCAGATAATGGTGTATCTAACAAGGGATTTAGTTCGCTACTAAAAATAATGAAGAAGAAGCTTCCAAAGGATAACGAATTGCCCGACAGTACATACGCAACAAAGAAGGTTATATGCCCTCTAGGATTGGAGGTGCAGAAGATACATGCATGCCCTAATGACTGCATCCTCTACCGCGGTGAGTACGAGGAACGGAACGCATGCCCGGTATGCGGTGCATTGCGGTATAAGATCAGAAGAGATGACCCTGGTGATGTTGAGGGCCAGCGCACCGGGAAGAGGGTTCCTGCCAAGGTGATGTGGTATGCTCCTATAATACCACTGTTGAAACGTCTGTTCAGAAACAAAAAAGCATGCCGAGTTGATGCAATGGCACAAAAAAGACCGTAAGAAAGACGGGAAGTTGAGAGCACCCGCTGATGGGTCGCAGTGGAGAAAGATCGAGAGAAAGTGGAGCGACTTTACAGGTGACCCGAGGAACGTATGGTTTGGTTTAAGTGCGGATGGCGTTAATCCTTTTGGGGAGCAGAGCAGCCAGCATAGCACATGGCATGTGACCCTATGTATGTATAACCTTCCTCCTTGGTTGTGCATGAAGCGGAAGTTCATTATGTTGGGAGACGTAGTAGTAAATCAAAATTTTCCTACGTTCACCAAGATCTATCTATGGAGAAACCAGCAACGAGAGGGGAGAGATTGCATCTTCATACCTTTGAAGATCGCTAAGCGGAAGCGTTACAAGAACGCGGTTGATGGAGTCGTACTCGCAGCGATTCAGATCGCGGTAGATCCGATCAAGTGCCGAACGGACGGCACCTCCGCGTTCAACACACGTGCAGCCCGGTGACGTCTCCAACACCTTGATCCAGCAAGGAGGAAGGAGAGGTTGGGGAAGGGCTCCAACAGCAGCACGACGACGTGGTGGTGGTGGAGTAGCAAGGTATTCCGACAGGGCTTCGCCTAAGCGCTGCGGAGGAGGAAGAAGAGAGGTAGGGCTTCGCCGTGAGAGAGAGAGATCAAATCCTGTCTCAAAACATCCAAAACCTCAAGTATATATAGGAGGAGGGACGTGGAGGGCTGGCTTGGCCTCTACTCCAAAGAGGAGATGGCCGGCTGAATTAAAGGGAGAGTCCACCTCCCACAAGGGAGGTGGATCTCCTCCTTTTAAATCCTTTTTGCCTTATCTCCTTATCTCCAGCCGCATGGGCCTTTAGCAAAAGTCTTGCCCAGCCCAATAAGGGCTGGCACACTTTATCTAACAGCCCATGTGGTCCTTTGGTCGTCACACCCCTCCCGGGGGTCCTCCGGCACCCTCCCGGCACTCCCGGTACACTACCGATGAGCCCGAAACTTTCCGGTGACCAAAACTGGACTTCCTATATATCAATCTTTACCTCCGGACCATTCCGGAGCTCCTCGTGACGTCCGGGATCTCATCCGGGACTCCGAACAACCTTCGGTAATCACGTATACCTTTTCCCTATAACCCTAGCGTCATCGAACCTTAAGTGTGTAGACCCTACGGGTTCGGGAGACACGTAGACATGACCGAGACACCTCTCCGGCCAATAACCAACGGCGGGATCTGGATACCCATGTTGGCTCCCACGTACTCCACGATGATCTCATCGGATGAACCACGATGTCAGGGATTCAATCAATCCCGTATACAATTCCCTTTGTCTATCGGTATGGTACTTGCCCGAGATTCGATCGTCGGTATCGCCATACCTTGTTCAATCTCGTTACCGGCAAGTCTCTTTACTCGTTCCGTAACACATCATCCTGTGGCTAACTCCTTAGTCACATTGAGCTCATTATGATGATGTCTTACCGAGTGGGCCCAGAGATACCTCTCCGTCACACGGAGTGACAAATCCCAGTCTTGATTCGTGTCAACCCAACAGACACTTTCGGAGATACCCGTAGCGTACCTTTATAGCCACCCAGTTACGTTGTGACGTTTGGCACACCCAAAGCATTCCTACGGTATCCGGGAGTTACACAATCTCATGGTCCAAGGAAATGATACTTGACATTGAAAAGCTTTAGCATACGAACTACACGATCTTGTGCTATGCTTAGGATTGGGTCTTGTCCATCACATCATTCTCCTAATGATGTGATCCCGTTATCAACGACATCCAATGTCCATGGTCATGAAACCGTGACCATCTATTGATCAACGAGCTAGCCAACTAGAGGCTCACTAGGGACATGCGATGGTCTATGTATTCACACATGTATTACGGTTTCTGGTTAACACAATTGTAGCATGAATAATAGACAATTATCATGAACTAGGAAATATAATAATAACCATTTTATTATTGCCTCTAGGGCATATTTCCAACACATTATGATGCCAGTGCTCATCCAAGGCCCTAAGCAACCCGGCAATGACATTGATGTGTACCTAAGGCCATTAGTTGATGAACTTTTACAGCTATGGAATGGAAGAGGTGTACGTGTGTGGGATGAGAACGAACAGGAGGATTTTGACCTACATGCGTTGCTGTTTGTAACCATCAACGATTGGCCTGCTCTCAGTAACCTTTCAGGACAGACAAAAAAGGGATACTTAAATGCATGCACACAATGTTTAGATGATACCGACAATATATATTTGGACAAATGCAGGAAGAATGTGTACCTGGGGCATCATCGATTTCTTCCGACAATCATCAATGTCGAAAGAAAGGAAAGCATTTCAAAGGTGAGGCAGATCACCGAAAGAAGCCCCCCCTCCGTACTGGTGATCACATACTTGATATGGTCAATGATTTACAAGTAATATTTGGAAAGGGTCCTGGCGGACTATCTATTCCAAATGACGCTGACAAACGCGCACCCATGTGGAAGAAGAAATCTATATTTTGGGACCTACCCTATTGGAAAGACCTAGAGGTCCGCTCTGCAATCGACGTGATTCATGTGATGAAGAACCTTTGCATGAACCTGCTAGGCTTCTTGGGAGTGTATGGGAAGACAAAAGATACACCGTAGGCATGGGAGGAACAGCAACGTGTGCATGAAAAAGACGGCATGCATCCAAAGCAGTATGAAGGTCCTGCCAGCTACGCTCTTAACAAAGAAGAGAAGGAAATCTTCTTTGAATGCCTGCTCAGTATGAAGGTCCCGTCTGGTTTCTCGTCGAATATAAAAGGAATAATAAATATGGCAGAGAAAAAGTTCCAGAACCTAAAGTCTCATGACTGCCACGTGATTATGACGCAACTGTTGCCGGTTGCATTAAGGGGGCTTCTACTGGAAAACGTTCGATTAGCCATTGTGAAGCTATGTGCATTCCTTAATGCAATCTCTCAGAAGGTGATCGATCCAGAAATCCTGCCAAGGTTAAGAAGTGATTTGGTGCAATGTCTTGTTAGTTTCGAGCTGGTGTTCCGATCGTCCTTCTTCAATATCATGATGCACGTCCTAGTTCATCTAGTCGACGAGATTGTCGTTCTGGGCCCTGTATTTCTACACAATATGTTCCCCTTTGAGAGGTTCATGGGAGTCTTAAAGAAATATGTTCGTAACCGCGTTAGGCCAGAAGCAAGCATCCCCATGGGCCATCAAACAGAGGATGTCATTGGGTTTTGTGTTGACTTCATTCCTGACCTTAAGAAGATTGGTCTCCCTCAATCGCGGTATGAGGAGAGACTGACTGGAAAAGGCACGCTAGGAGCGGGCTCAATATATTAGGGACGGGCATTCTTGTGTTGGGAGACGTAGTAGTAAATCAAAAAAAATCCTACGATCACCAAGATCTATCTATGGAGAAACCAGCAACGAGTGGGGAGAGATTGCATCTTCATACCTTTGAAGATCGCTAAGCGGAAGCGTTACAAGAACGCGGTTGGTGCAGTCGTACTCGCAGCGATTCAGATCGCGGTGGATTCCGATCTCAGCGCCGAACAATGGCACCTCCGCGTTCGACACACGTGCAGCCCGATGATGTCTCCTACGCCTTGATCCAGCAAGGAGGAAGGAGAGGTTGAGGGAGAGCTCCGGCAGCACGGCGGCATGGTGACGGTGGAGCTACGTGAACTCCGGCAGGGCTTCGCCAAGCGCTACGGAGAACGAGGAAGAGGAAGGGTAGGGCTGCGCCGAGAGAGAGAGAAGTCGTGTCTCAAATCAGCCCAAACCCTTGCATATATATAGGAGGAGGGAGAGGGAGGGCTTCCTTGGCCCCTCCTCCAAGGAGGAGGGCTTCGGCCGAAGTTAGGGAAGAGTCCACCTCCCACAAGGGAGGTGGATCTCCCTCCTTTCAAACTCCTTTTGCCTTATCCCTTGATCTCCAAACGCATGGGCCTTTATAGAAGGTCTTGGCCAGCCCAATAAGGGCTGGCACACCTCCTCTAAGGGCCCACAAAGTCCTATGGTCGTCACACCCCTCCCGGGGGTCCTCCGGCACCCTCCCGGCACTCTCGGTACACTACCGATGAGCCTGAAAACTTTCCGGTGACCAAAACTGGACTTCCTATATATCAATCTTTACCTCCGGACCATTCCGGAGATCCTCGTGATGTCCGGGATCTCATCCGGGACTCTGAACAACCTTCGGTAATCACGTATACCATTTCCCTATAACCCTAGCGTCATCGAACCTTAAGTGTGTAGACCCTACGGGTTCGGGAGACACGTAGACATGACCGAGACACCTCTCCGGTCAATAACAAACAGCGGGATATGGATACCCATGTTGGCTCCTACATGCTCCACGATGATTTCATCGGATGAACCATGATGTCGGGGATTCAATCAATCCCGTATACAATTCCCTTTGTCTATCGGTATGATACTTGCCCGAGATGCGATCGTCGGTATCTCTATACCTTGTTCAATCTCGTTACCGGCAAGTCTCTTTACTCGTTCTGTAATACATCATCTCGTGTCTAACTCCTTAGTCACATTGAGCTCATTATGATGATGTCTTACCGAGTGGGCCCAGAGATACCTCTCCGTCACACGGAGTGACAAATCCGAGTCTCGATTCGTGTTAACCCAACAGACACCTTCGGAGATACCCGTAGTGCACTTTTATAGCCACCCAGTTACGTTGTGACGTTTAGCACACCCAAAGCATTCCTACGGTATCCGGGAGTTGCACAGTCTCATGGTCTAAGGAAACGATACTTGACATTGAAAAGCTTTAGCAGACGAACTACATGATCTTGTGTTATGCTTAGGATTGGGTCTTGTCCATCACATTATTCTCCTCATGATGTGATCCCATTATCAATGTCATCCAATGTCCATGGTCATGAAACCGTGACCATCTATTGATCAACGAGCTAGTCAACTAGAGGCTCACTAGGGACATGTTGTGGTCTATGTATTCACACATGTATTACGGTTTCCGGTTAACACAATTATAACATGAACAATAGACAATTACCATGAACTAGGAAATACAATAATAACCATTTATTATTGCCTCTAGGGCATATTTCCAACAGTCTCCCACTTGCACTAGAGTCAATAATCTAGTTACATTGTGACGAATCGAACACCCATAGCATTCTGGTGTTGATCATGTTTTGCTCGTGAGAGAGGTTTAGTCAACGGATATGTGACATTCAGATCCGTATGCACTTTACAAATATCTATATATTCCTCCTGAATGTAATCACGGATGGAGTTGAAGCGGCGCTTGATGTGTCTTGTCTTGTTGTGAAACCTGGGCTCCTTCGCAAGGGCAATAGCTCCAGTGTTGTCACAAAATAGAGTCATTGGGCCCGACGCACTTGGACTTACTCCTAGGTCGGTGATGAACTCCTTCATCCAGACTCCTTCCTTTGCTGCTTCCGAAGCAGCTATGTACTCCGCTTTACATGTAGATGCCGCCACGACGCTTTGCTTGCTGCTACACCAGCTGACTACCCCTCCGTTCAAAATATACACGTATCCGGTTTGCGACTTGGAGTCGTCCGGATCTGTGTCGAAGCTAGCATCGACGTAACCCTTTACGACGAGCTCTTCGGCACCTCCATATACGAGAAACATGTCCTTTGTCCTTTTCAGGTACTTCAGGATATTCTTGACCGTTGTCTAGTGTTCCGCTCCGGGGTCACTTTGGTACCTCCCTACCAAACTTATGGCAAGGTTCACATCAGGTCTGGTACACAACATGGCATACATAATAGAGCCTACGGCTGAAGCATAGGGTATGACACTCATCTCTTCTCTATCCTTTGCCGTGGTCGGGCATTGAGTCGTACTCAATCTCACACCTTGTAACACAGGCAAGAACCCCTTCTTGGACTGATCCATATTGAACTTCTTCAATATCTTGTCAAGGTATGTGCTTTGTGAAAGACCTATGAGGCGTCTCGATCTATCTCTATAGATCTTGATGCCTAATATGTAAGCAGCTTCTCAAAGGTCCTTCATTGAAAAACACTTATTCAAGTAGGCCTTTATACTTTCCAAGAGTTCTATACCATTTCCCATTATCAGTATGTCATCCACATATAATATGAGAAATGCTACAGAGCTCCCACTCACTTTCTTGTAAATACAGGGTTCTCCATAAACCTATAGAAACCCAAACGCTTTAATCACCTCATTAAAGCGAATGTTCCAACTCCGAGATGCTTGCACCAGCCCATAGATGGAGCGCTGGAGCTTGCATACTTTGTTAGCATCTTTAGGATCGGCAAAACCTTCCGGCTGCATCATATACAGTTATTCCTTAAGGAAACCATTAAGGAATGCCGTTTTGACGTCCATTTGCCAGATCTCATAATCATAAAATGTGGCAATTGCTAACATGATTCGGACAGACTTCAGCATCGCTACGGGTGAGAAAGTCTCATTGTAGTCAACTCCTTGAACTTGTCGATAACCCTTAGCGACAAGTCGAGCCTTATAGACGGTCACATTACCATCCACGTCAGTCTTCTTCTTAAAGATCCATTTATTTTCAATGGCTCGCTTATCATCAGGCAAGTCCACCAAAGTCCATACTTTGTTCTCATACATGGATCCTATCTCGGATTTCATGGCCTCAAGCCATTTGTTGGAATCCGGGCCCGGCATTGCTTCTTCATAGTTCGAAGGTTCACCGTTGTCCAACAACATGATCTCCAGGACAGGGTTGCCGTACCACTCTGGTGCGGAACGTGTCCTAGTGGACCTTCGACATTCAACAGTAACTTGATCTGAAGTTTCATGATCATCATCATTAACTTCCTCTCCAGCCGGTGTAGGCTCCACAGAAACAACTTCCTATGCTGCGCTACTCTCCGGTTCGAGTGGAGGTACAATTACCTCATCAAGTTCTATTTTCCTCCCACTTGCTCCTTTCGAGAGAAACTCTTTCTCGAGAAAGGATCCATTCTTGGCAACAAAGACCTTGCCCTCGGATCGTAGGTAGAAGGTATACCCAATAGTCTCTTTGGGATATCCTATGAAGACGCACTTTTCCGCTTTGGGTTCGAGCTTCTCAGGTTGAAGTTTCTTCACATAAGCATCGCATCCCCAAACTTTTAGAAACGGCAGCTTAGGTTTCTTTCCAAACCATAATTCATACGGTGTCGTCTCAACGGATTTTGACGGTGCCCTATTTAAAGTGAATGCGGCAGTCTCTAATGCGTATCCCCAAAATGATAGCGGGAAGTCGGTAAGAGACATCATAGATCGTACCATATCTAATAGAGTGCGGTTACGACGTTCAGACACACCATTTCGCTGAGGTGTGCCAGGCGGCGTGAGTTGTGAAACAATTCCACATTTCCTTAGGTGCGTGCCAAACTCGTGACATAAATATTCTCCGCCGCGATCAGATCGTAGGCACTTTATTTTCCTGTCACGTTGATTCTCTACCTCACTCTGAAATTCCTTGAACCTTTCAAAAGTTTCAGACTTATGTTTCATTAAGTAGACATACCCATATCTACTCAAGTCATCAGTAAGGGTGAGAACATAACGGCAGCCACCACGAGCCTCGACACTCATTGGACCGCATACATCGGTATGTATTATTTCCAACAAGTCAGTTGCTCGCTCCATTGTTTCGGAGAACGGAGTCTTGGTCATCTTGCCCATGAGGCATGGTTCGCACGTGTCAAATGATTCGAAATCAAGAGACTCCAAAAGTCCATCAGTATGGAGCTTCTTCATGCGTTTGACACCAATATGACCAAGGCGGCAGTGCCACATGTAAGTGGGACTATCGTTATCAACCTTGCACTTTTTGGTACTCACACTATGGACATGTGTAACATCACGTTCGAGATTCATCAAAAATAAACCATTGACCAGCGGGGCATGACCATAAAACATTTCTCTCATATAAATAGGACAACCATTATTCTCAGATTTAAATGAGTAGCCATCTCGCATCAAACGAGATCCAGATACGATGTTCATGCTCAGAGCTGGTACTAAATAACAATTATTAAGGTTTAACACTAATCCCGAAGGTAGATGTAGATGTAGCATGCCGACGGCGATCACATCGACCTTGGAACCATTCCCGACGCGCATCGTCACCTCGTCCTTTGCCAGCCTCCGCTTATTCCGTAGCTCCTGCTTGGAGTTACAAATATGAGCAACTACACCGGTATCAAATACCCAGGAGCTACTACGAGCGCTGGTTAGGTACACATCAATAACAAGTATATTAGATATACCTTTAATGTTGCTGTCCTTCTTATCCGCTAAGTACTTGGGGCAGTTCCGCTTCAAGTGACCGGTACCCTTGCAATAAAAGCACTCAGTCTCAGGCTTGGGTCCATGCTTGTTCTTCTTCTTCCCAGCAACTTGCTTACCGGGCGCGGCAACATCTTTGCCGTCCTTCTTGAAGTTCTTCTTACCCTTGCCTTTCTTGAAACTAGTGGTCTTATCCACCATAAACACTTGATGCTCCTTTTTGATCTCGACCTCTGCTGATTTTAGCATCGAGTACAACTCAGGAATGGACTTCTCCATCCCTTGCATGTTGTAGTTCATCACAAAGCTCTTGTAGCTAGGTGGAAGCGACTGGAGGATTCTGTCAATGACCGAGTCATCCGGGAGATTAACTCCCAGCTGAGCCAAGCGGTTGTGAAGCCCAGACATCTTGAGGATGTGCTCACTGACAGAACTATTCTCCTCCATCTTACAGCTGAAGAACTTGTCGAAGACGTCATATCTCTCGACCCGGGCATGAGCTTGGAAAACCAGTTTCAGCTCTTGGAACATCTCATATGCTCCGTGTTGCTCAAAACGCTTTTGGAGCCCCGGTTCTAAACTGTAAAGCATGCCGCACTGAACAAGGGAGTAATCATCGCAGCAAGAATGCCAAGCGTTCGCAACATCTTGCTCTGCTGGGAGAAGGGGTGGGTCACCTAGTGGTGCATCAAGGACATACAATTTCTTGGAAGCTATGAGTATGATCCTCAAGCCACGGACCCAGTCCGCATAGTTGCTTCCATCATCTTTCAACTTGGTTTTCTCTAGGAACGCATTGAAATTGAGGGTGACATTCGCGTTGGTCATTGGATCTAGAATAGAGATTGTAACGACAATTTTAGACTAAGTTCATGATAATTAAGTTCACATAATCAAATTATTTAATGAACTCCTACTTAGATAGACATCTCTCTAGTCATCCAAGTGACACATGATCCATGTCAACTAGCCCGTGTCCGATCATCACGTGAGACGGAATAGTCATCCATGGTGAACATCTCCATGTTCATCGTATCTTCTATACGACTCATGTTCGACCTTTCAGTCTTCCGTTTTCCGAGGCCATGTCTGTACATGCTAGGCTCGTCAAGTCAACCTAACTGTTCCGCATGTGTAAATCTCGCTTACACCCGTTGTATGCGAACGTTAGAACCTATCACACTCGATCATCACGTGGTGCTTCGGAACGACGATCCTTAGCAACGGTGCACAGTTAGGGTGAACACTTTCCTTGAAATTTTATTGAGAGATCATCTTATTTACTACCGTCGTTCTAAGAAAATAAGATGTAAACATGATAAACATCACACGCAATCAATATAGTGACATGATATGGCCAATATCATCTTGCTCCTTTGATCTCCATCTTCGGGGCACCATGATCATCACTGTCACCGGCATGACACCATGATCTCCATCATCGTGTCTTCATGAAGTTGTCTCGCCAACTATTACTTCTACTACTATAGCTAACGTTTAGCAATAAATTAAAGTAATTACATGGCGTTTATGATTGACACGCAGGTCATACAATAAAATAAGACAACTCCTATGGCTCCTACCGGTTGTCATACTCATCGACATGCAAGTCGTGAATCCTTTTACAAGAACATGATCAATCTCATACATCACAATGCATCACATCACATCCTTTGGCCATATCACATCACAAGGCATATGCTGCAAAAAACAAGTTAGACGTCCTCTAATTTGTAGTTGCAAGTTTTTACGTGGCCGCTATAGGTTTCTAGCAAGAACGTTTCTTACCTACACCAAAACCACAACGTGATATCCCAATTGCTATTTACCCTTCATAAGGACCCTTTTCATCGAATCCAATCCGACTAAGGTGGGAGAGACAGACACCCGCTAGCCACCTTATGCAACAAGTGCATGTCAGGCGGTGGAACCGGTCTCACGTAAGCGTACGTGTAAAGTCGGTCCGGGCCGCTTCATCCCAGAATACCACCAAATCAAGATAAGACTAGTAGTGGTAAGCATATTAACAAAATCGACGCCCACAACAACTTGTGTTCTACTCGTGCATAGATTCTACGCATAGACCTAGCTCATGATGCCACTGTTGGGAGACGTAGTAGTAAATCAAAAAAATTCCTACGATCACCAAGATCTATCTATTGAGAAACCAGCAACGAGCGGGGAGAGATTGCATCTTCATACCTTTGAATATCGCTAAGTGGAAGCATTACAAGAACGCGGTTGGTGGAGTCGTACTCGCAGCGATTCAGATCGCGGTGGATTCCGATCTCAGCGCCGAACAACGGCGCCTCCGCGTTCAACACACGTGCAGCCCGATGACGTCTCCTACACCTTGATCCAGCAAGGAGGAAGGAGAGGTTGAGGGAGAGCTCCGGCAGCACGACAGCGTGGTGACGGTGGAGCTACGTGAACTCCGGTAGGGCTTCGCCAAGCGCTACGGAGAACGAGGAAGAGGAAGGGTAGGGCTGCGCCGAGAGAGAGAGAGAGAGAGAGAGAGAGAAGTTGTGTCTCAAATCAGCCCAAACCCTTGCATATATGTAGGAGGAGGGAGAGGGAGGTCTTCCTTGTCCCCTCCTCCAAGGAGGAGGGCTTCGGCCGAAGCTAGGGAAGAGTCCACCTCCCACAAGGGAGGTGGATCTCCCTCCGTTCAAACTCCTTTTGCCTTATCCCTTGATCTCCAGCCGCATGGGCCTTTCTAGAAGGTCTTGGACAGCCCAATAAGGGATGGCACACCTCCTATAAGGGCCCAAAAAGTCCTATGGTCGTCACACCCCTCCCGGGGGTCCTCCGGCACCCTCCCGGCACTCTCGGTACACTACCGATGAGCCCGAAAACTTTCTTGTGACCAAAACTGGACTTCCTATATATCAATCTTTACCTCCACTACATTCTGGAGCTCCTTGTGACGTCCGGGATCTCATCCGGGACTCTGAACAACCTTCGGTAATCACGTATACCATTTCCCTATAACCCTAGCGTCATCGAACCTTAAGTGTGTAGACCCTACGGGTTCGGGAGACACGTAGACATGACCGAGACACCTCTCCGGTCAATAACTAACAGCGGGATCTAGATACCCATGTTGGCTCCTACGTGCTTCATGATGATCTCATCGGATGAACCACTATGTCGGGGATTCAATCAATCCCGTATACAATTCCCTTTGTCTATCGGTATGATACTTGCCCGAGATTCGATCGTCGGTATCTCTATACCTTGTTCAATCTCGTTACCGGCAAGTCTCTTTACTCGTTCTGTAATACATCATCTCGTGTCTAACTCCTTAGTCACATTGAGCACACCCAAAGCATTCCTACGGTATCCGGGAGTTGCACAATCTCATGGTCTAAGGAAACGATACTTGACATTGAAAAGCTTTAGCAGACGAACTACACGATCTTGTGCTATGCTTAGGATTGGGTCTTGTCCATCACATCATTCTCCTAATGATGTGATCCCGTTATCAATGACATCCAATGTCCATGGTCATGAAACTGTGACCATCTATTGATCAATGAGCTAGTCAACTAGAGGCTCACTAGGGACATGTTGTGGTCTATGTATTCACACATGTATTACGGTTTCCGGTTAACACAATTATAGCATGAACAATAGAAAATTATCATGAACTAGGAAATACAATAATAACCATTTTATTATTGCCTCTAGGGAATATTTCCAACATCCTGGTCTCAAGCACACTACACAGTTCTATAGAATTCCACCTTGGTGGCCCCGTATGTCGATGAACACAAGAATATTCTGCGCTCCAAACACCCAGAGGAGTGTGACGACTGGATTACATAAGAACACATCAGGACTTTCGGCAGTTGGTTGCAAACACGTCTCATGGGTGAAAAAAATGTTTCTGATGAGTTGTACTCGTTGGCCAGGGGACCATCTTCGACTATATTGACTTACAAAGGGTACGAGATAAATGGGAATACATTTTACATGATCGCCCAAGATGAAAAGAGCACCAACCAAAACAGCGGTGTCCGCTTTGATGCAGCAACCAAGAGGGGAAAGGACACATATTATGGTTACATAGTGGACATATGGGAACTTGACTATGGACATGATTTCAAGGTCCCTTTGTTTTAGTGCAAATGGGTCAATCTGTCAAGAGGCGGGGTACAAGAAGACCCACAGTACGGAATGATAACAGTGGATCTGAACAATCTTGGGTATACAGACGAACCATTCGTCCTAGCCAATGATGTGGCACAGATTTTCTATGTGAAGGACATGTCTACCATATCGAGAAAAAGAAAATATAAGGAAGCGAATACATCATACGATGAGCCAAAACGCCACATGGTTCTTTCAGGAAAAAGATACATTGTGGGATTGGAGGGCAACACAGACATGTGTGAAGATTATGAAAAGTTTCATAAAATTCCTCCCTTCAAAGTCAAGGCTGACCCAAGCACCCTGTTAAATGATGAAAATTGTCCATGGTTACGACGCAATAAGCAAAGGACACACGCGAAGAAGAAGTGAAGACTTTTGCTCCACAACTATATCATTGCAGTGACATGTGAAGAAATGAAAAGCCTTTTGTAACACATGAGTTTTCGTCCGAAACCCTAATACTTCGAAAGAGATTCTCCGTTTTGTACACGAAGTGCATCCAGTTTTTGCCGTAACCCTCTCAACTTTTTATGACATGCTATGTGGGTGAAATGATGATATCATGCCAACTTTCAACCTTTTCAGAGTTCATTTGAAGTGCTTTTCAATTTCAGGGTCATTTAGCTCAAAAAAAATCAATAAGTGCATGAAAAATACCAAATAAAGTCAAAAAGGGTTGAAAATTGATGATGTGGCTTTGAATGGTGCATTTTGAACACACAAAAATTCTGGAGTTCAAATGAGTTCAAAAAATGAAATCCCTTCGTAACAGATGACTTTTCGTTCGAAACTGTGATACTTCCAAATAGATTGTCCATTTTGTACACGAAGTGCATCCAGTTTTTGTCGTACCCCACTCAACTTTTTAGCACATGCTATGTGGGTGAAATGATGATACCATGCCAACTTTCAACCTTTTCAGAGTCTATTTAAAGTGCTTTTTAATTTCTTTCAAAACATCGTAGGAGTGGAGTTCAAAAAAGAATCAGCTAAAAAGCTTTTATAAACCTCTGGTATTTTCGAAACAATAATTATATAAAAATTATGCAACTAAAATTATCAAAGTATTTTTTGTTCAAAACATTAATAGCAAAAAGAATATAATGATAAAACACACTGGAAATAAATAAAGAAAGCAAGAAACAAAACAAAATAATGGAAATTATGCAACTAAAATTATCAAAGTGTTTATTTGTTAAAAAGAATGAACTAAAATAACAGAAGAAAAATACTGGAAAAAAATAAAACAATAAATAAAGCAAAAAACAATACAAAAAACAGTTTTTTAAATATAAAAATGCCGCCTACTGGGCCACCACGGCCTGAATACGACTAGAAACCCAACAACTAGTTGGGCTAGGATTCAGGCCCGCAGAAGGACCAGTAGGCCCACAGGCAGAGGAGAGTGCAATTAGGCCCGTAAGCCTGCGGTTGAGAGGAGCTCAAGAGGGTTGGCGCAACAGCGCTTATAAACCACTCTCGAGCCCTCTCGGCTAGCGAGGTGGGACTAAACATTTGTCCCCGGGCAGCACCACCTTTAGTCCCGGTTGTTGCCACCAACCGGGACCAATGCATCCCATTAGTTCTGGTTGGTGGCACCAATCGGGACCAATGGTCTCTACTTTCCGCCCTTTGGGCTACCGAAAAGAGACCTTTGGTCTCGGTTGGTGCCACCAACCGAGACCAATGCTCTGTGTATATAAGCGACAGTTTCGATTTTTTCAGATTTCATCTAGCACTTGCCCCCAACAACGCCGAGCACATCGATGCCGCCAGGCTGCCCGAGCTCAACATCGACGCCCTCTGCCTTGACGCCCCCTGCCCCGACGCACCGCCCTGCCTTGATGCGCCGCCCCGTGCCTCGATGCGCCGCCCTGCCCCGACGCGCCGCCCCGTGCCCCGACGCACCGCCCTGCCCCGACGCGCCGCCCCTGCCCCGACGTCGGCGCCGCTCCCCGATGCCGCCCCGCGCCACAGCCCTGCCCCGACGACGCCGGCCCTCCTCCCTGTTTGGTCCAGTCGGCCCCCTTTCCTCCCCTGTCCGATTTTCCTGATTTAATTTGATGATATATAGATGATAGACGATATATGATAGTTAGATGATGATGTTGATGATAGCTGATGATGTTGATGATAGATGATGTATGCTTTTTTTTGTTCATATAATTTTTTATAGCATTTTTGGTCCATGTATATATATGTGTGTGTATATGGATGGATGTATATATATAGAAAATTATCATATGATATAAAAAAATATCGTAGCTTCCTGTTTTTCTCCATGGATGTATGCTAAAGAAAATTATGAAAGAGTTTATGGGAGGTTTCTGTCAAAAGGTTCAATGATTTGTCAAGGCAAAAAATTGAACTAATTAAGGTATCCCATGTTTTTGTATATATGATATATGTATTTTGTTGGCACCTAGAAGTGTTGTCGAGGCCACCCCAAACCCTAGAAGCGTTGTCGAGGCCACCCCAAAACCTAGAAGCGTTGTCGAGGCCACCCAAATTTACCAAGTTAAATGAAGAAAACTCTGGTAACATAGATTTATCAAGTTAATTGTCATGTTGTAATATTTGCAGAACTATGGATCCAGGAGACGAAGAACAAGAACATATGTTGGGGGACATAATCCACGGCGGACGTGATGTCTTGTCATATCTCAATGACACCGATGGTCTGGAAGGAGAGGGTTATGACGGCTCTGGTGATCGAACAATGGAGGAGGAAGGACATGATCATGATGGCTCCGGTGACCGAATGCCGAAGGAAGAAGGAGACCATGATGACGGCTCCGGTGGCCGATCGGAGGTGGGAGCTGTTGCAAAGTCCGGCGAGGTATATATATTAATTAAGCCTGTGCTGACTCTAGATAATTGATGCATTAATTGTTTTGGTATGTACATATATTAATTAACTCTTCTTTCTTCTATTATATCCCTCCGGATCGAGCCAAACTTCGGTAACAAGACGAGGCCCGAAGAAGAGGTTGCGCAAGGATGAAAAGTTCACGATCACAACACTCGCGGACGACGGCCATCCGATTGAACCCAAGCGGACCAAGAATGCATTTTCTGCTCAGTGCGGAGCTATTGTTAGGGACAACATCCCGATCAGCATCAAGCAATGGAATAAGCCTAAGGACGGCGCCCCTGATGGTGATTATGTCACCGATAGACAGAAAGAAGATCTTTGGACCGCGTTGAAGGAAAATTTCACCCTACCGCCAGAGGAGGATCCGAATAAGCCAGTTATAGAGCCACGGGTCAAGGCGTGTGCTCTTAAGAAGATGGCATATCTATTCAGGAGGTGAAAGAATGAGTTGAAACCAAAGTTTGTCGACAAAGGGAAGACTCCAGCATTCGTCGGCCGATATGAGAAGATAGGAGATTACTGGCCCGCATTTGTGGCCTACAAGACATCGGAGAAGAGTAAGAAGATGTCATAGACAAACAAGAACAATACTGCAAAGAAGCAGTTTCACCATCACACGGGGTCAGGTGGCTACCTTAAAGCCCGGCCGTTGTGGGACAAAGCTGAGAATGACCTGCTTGCTAAAGGGGTCCGACCACAGACATATAACTGGCCAGACCGTTCAAGGACTTGGTTCTTCGGGGTTGGGGGAACTTTGGACCCTGAAACAGGGAAGTGCCGTTGGACGGACGAGCAACTTGCAAACCCGTGAACAAGCTTCAGAACTATATCACCGCAGCGCAGGAAGTGACGTTCATTCCCGACAAAGAGAAGGACGAGCTGACTGAGGCCCTAGGGAATGCTGAGCACCCTGGACGAACACGAGGCACGGCAGGCTCCGTTCCGTGGAAGGTTGGGTTTCCCGACGCAGGCGGTTACAAAAGCCGGGAGAGAAAGAGGAAAGCGAAGCTGAGCGAAATTCAGAAGCTCAATGCAAGACTACAAAAGCTAGAGGAAGCTGAGAGCCAGCGAGCTGCCGGCCAACCATCTCAGCGGCACGAAGCTACCCCAGAAGCTACTACCCCGCCATCTCAACGGAGAAGCAGCGTCGCTTCCACGGAGCCCGTTCAGCCCGACTTCACGTCTCCTAGCTACCCCGTGGATATTATCACGGAGGCTCAACATTGCAAGCTTATGACGAAATGCCGGAACCTCACTTTCAAGGTGGTTGTCGGCTCTGTTGCACCTCCACCCAACGGAACTTTTCACTGTCGTCCGATTCCACATGGCTATGCTGTTGTGATGGTGGATGAAGTAATGCCGAAATTTGAGGAGCTCGAGCTTGACCACTGTACAGGTGAAGGAAAGAATAAGTTGGTTCGTGCCCTGAGGAGTACATGTCTATGGCAGAAGGAGTACATCAAGCTTTCAAAGTGGACGCCTCCGCCTCCTCCTTCTCCTCAGGCGAATCAGGGCACACCGCCTCCTTCTCCGGCTCCTCCGGCGCGTGGGGGCACTCTGTCTCCTCCTTCGCCTACTCCGGCACGTCGGAGCAGTACGCCTCCTCCTCAGCCTCGTCAGCAACGACGGAAGACAGACGCCGCCGCTGTGGCTCCTCCGGCGCCTAGTAAGCAATGATGGAAGGGAGCCATCGCCGCTCCAGCGGCTAGCAGTACAAGCATAGGCAGCAGGGGATACACATACGGTCCATCTCTCAAGCCTGTGGAAAAGTTACTATATGAGAGGACCGAGTCTGAAAACAAGGAGATAAGTCAGGCCGAAGTGAGGGACCATTTTGCAAAGAAAACTCCAACTCCGAAGGAGAAGATAGATCCGGTGAAAGCGATGCGCACTATCGATGCCCCGAAGCGACCACCACCGCCTCCGCCGCATTCCAACTATGAACGATGTATTAAAAAGGCATATCAAGATGCGCGGCGGTTGGGAAGTACTTCCAGTGATGCAAAGTTAGCAGAACGAAGAAGTGGAAAAAAATTCCATAGCTCGGCGAACAGGCAAACCAATCGTGCCCCTCGCTCAAGGTTTCTAGCGATATCATCGCTAATCATCCAGGGATGGTCCCTAGTACCAAACGTGGTGATTACCTGAGCGATGATGTACTGTTTGAGAAGTTGGAGGTGGAAAAATTCAAATATCGGTACGGGCGTCCTCTCGTCAAACCCGATCATCCTCCTCTAACAACGATGATGCGAAGATTCCATGAATGGTACATGCAAAGCTGCCACAAGTCTATGATAGATTCTTTGGTACTGTCAGTTAAAGAGGAGCACGACCTCGTTGGAATTGATATGTTGAATATTGAATATGAGGAGATATGGCAGTTATACAATCAAAAGGCCATCGACAAAACAATCATGACTTGCTACTGTCTGTAAGTACTACTTCTGTAATTAAGTCTATCTAAGTATATAGCTTAGCTCTTTCATTGCATGTATATATAATTATCATCACTACTATATTATCCAGATCGAAGATCGTCGAATGCAGAAAAGCATAAATCTATGACATTGGGTTCATTAACCCAAATGTCATACATGAGCATAATATAAAACATTGGCCCACAGAAACCGAGGAGAACTTGCTACAATCGTTGCTTAAAAATCAAAACAAAGGGACAATACTCTTTTCTTATAACTTCAAGTGAGTGTTATTGTCTTGTGCATATTCGATTTCCCTTATTACTCGAGGTTTATAGTAATGTAATTGATGAGTTATGCATGCGTGCGTAGTTTCCACTTTATTCTGCTAGAGATTCATCTTGAGCGGGGAGTAGTAACCGTCTTAGACTCGAAATGAAAAGATCCCCAGAATTATGCGGACATGACTAAAATTCTTCAAAAGTAAGTTCAATCGATCATTATCGCATCATATCGGCAACTTTAATTTGTTCATTTCCTGATATCAAGTAATTATTTTCTTTGTCTGGCAGGGTTTGGAAAGATTTCACAACAATTGTTCCGGCACTGCCGAAGGAGCTGCGATTTACACACCCGAAAGTAAGTACTACTAGCTAGTTCCGTGCATCTCCCATTGATTCTAGTTTCATCAACACCATTTATCATGCTTGATTATCAGTTTGATTGAACTCTATTTCTCGTAAAGTGCTTGTGGCAGGAAGACGGGACTGATTTATGTGGATACTATGTTTGCGACTTCATCTACAACGCGACGACCCCTAAGCGGGGCTACTCTACAAAACAATTTGAAGTGCGTAAACAATAATATTCACAATTTTATTTTATTACCATATATATGTATTGACCCTCTTCTTCAAATTAGATGTGGAAGATGCAGGATGAACTCCTACCACATGATCGCATACGAGCAATTAAAGAAGAATTGGCGGGATTTTTTCTTGACCACGTCATAAATAAAGCCGGAGAATACCATATGGAATTGGAGATTAGATGTTAGGGATTGTAAGAGATCTTATATTTTATATATGTAGCTAGTAGCGTCGGATATACATACGAAAACTTGTTATACGACCAATCTCTCGGAGAAAAAGAGGTCGATCACTTCTATCTCTATATGTTCATGACGATCTTCTGTACTTAATGGTTCCTTCATTTGCTTACTAGCTAGCGTGTCGAGTTCTCTCTATAGTAGCTAGCGTCGACCAAGCACGAAGAAAGAGATGACACTTCTCTCTATCAATTAGCTAGCTATAACAATATAAAACCCCTAAATTAACTCTCTAAAACCCCCTAACCCCCCTCCCTTTCAAAAAAAATAAATAAGCAACTGCCAGATGCTGACGCGTGGATGTCTGTTGGTCCCGGTTGATGTTACCAACCGAGACTAAAGGTCCTCCTGCCTGGCCTCCCCGCAGAGGTTACGTGAAGCCCCTTCTGTCCCGGTTTGAAAGAAAATCGGGACTAAAGGTTTTGGACTTTAGTCTCGACACTTTAGTCCCGGTTTTGAAACCGGGACAAATGGTCCTTTTTCTACTAGTGGCTGTTGATAATAGTATGAATTTGTAGATTCCACGGAGGCAAGGGAGCTTGTTTTGAACAGAGACGTCACGCCGCCCATTCTAGAGGATTTCTATCGAGCCCGTTCGTGTCGATCTCATCTCGAGCTCGCCGTTCAGGTCAATAAATTTGGTGACGGCAACAACAAAACGAACAAAAGCAATACGAACCAGCCGAACTGTGTGAAGTATTGAAACCCGCGCAGCACGCTCGGTCGAGATCGTCGGGCGCGGAAGTAAAACACACACGGTGAACCAAAGGTAGAGCGCCACCCGCACACACGCTGCGTATTACTTTCAAAATAAGTGTCACTGATTAAAACTTATACAAGTATGTTGCTCGCGGCTACACACCGGCACCTTCGAGCAGGTGTCTCCTGTTTACGATTTGCTTCGCCAGGGCCAAGGCCAAACTGCGAGCCAGCGGGCCGCTCTAGGGCGCGTTTGGTTCGTTTTGGCTACAATGTTTGCTTCCCGTATTCTTCTTCACTTAGCCTGGTTCTAAAAAAACAACCTCATATGCGACATCTGTAAGTTGTTTGGTTGTCTGTATATGGACTTTCTGCATTAGGGGATCAATTTTGGCACGTTGTTTGGTTGCCTTCATTGTCTCGACGCATACAACTACACGCTATTTGGTTGCCCGCATGGGGTATGATTAAGAGCTAGCACTTGCACTTACCACACAGGGTTAAGAGCTAGGTAGAGGAAGGGGGAGAAGAAATACAGTGTGCGCCGGACCATGAAGATTGCGATGGATAGTGGTCGTGACGCCGTGTCCGACATGACGAGCATGGAGTCGTGGACGAGCGACCCCGTCGGCGGCACGGCGAGCGACACCGTCGGCGAACTAGTTGCGGTGCTGGCGCAAAGACAATCAACAGAGGAGGAGAATGCAGTTCCCGTGTCATGGTATCGTCAGTGCAGTGGACGAGAGAGGAGGCCGAGATGATCGACGCCGGAAATGACTCCAGTATAGTAGGGCGAGAGAGAGGCGGACAAGATGATCAACCCCGTCGGCGGCGCGGCGAACTGCAGTGTGCACGGAGGCAGAGGACACAAGAAAACAGTGTGCGCACCACTACAGCGTCAGTGCAGTGGAGGACGACAGAGAGTAGGCCGAGATGAGCAACACCGGAAACTACTCTAGTGTAGTAGGTTGTGGGCAAGGAGATCAAGGGCAAGGGCGTCGGCGTCGAGAGGGGCGAATAGGAGGGCTCTAAGCGGAGAACGAAGGAGCTCGACATGGTGGCGTGAGTGCACAGACTGCTGTTGAAAGGGAGATGAAGCTACGATCGTCGAAACCAAAAACTTACAACACGAATGTTGTGCGGAACTGCGAGATTAGGCTGCTGGTCAAAGAAAAT
Organism: Hordeum marinum; assembly: GCA_022496015.1. Lineage (NCBI taxonomy): Eukaryota > Viridiplantae > Streptophyta > Magnoliopsida > Poales > Poaceae > Hordeum > Hordeum marinum. The sequence continues at coordinate 423,562,402 of CM039674.1, read as the reverse complement.
TTCAAAAAATCGAACGTGCGCGACGAATCTGACAAAATTCGTCCAGAATAGCTCCAAACGGGAACACGAAATAAAGAACTTTCGGCCGACGAAACTATGAACTGATCATCTGAATGAAACTATAGCATCGAGGTGCATCTTTTTCGTGTAGAGCTTACCTCAAATCGAAGCACCGTTCTTAAATCACAGAGACAAGGAAGAGAGAAGCTTAATGGAGATTGAAAAAGATCTCACATAATCACCTCGCATCCCTCCCGTCTCCACTCGTGTAAGGGCCCACTCGCTTACGCTCGTCTTGGCCTAGTCGTAAAAAACTGCCGATTTGAGGGTTTACATAAAAAATATTTTTAAGTTCCATGATATACAGACCCAACGATGTAGGCATCCAACCAGACAGCATGTTTACTTTCCGCGCGGCGTGGTCTGGCCTCATACGGGGAACTAAACGCGCCTAGAAAAGTCGGCTGGCCTGAACACGCATGTTGATTAGACTAGATACCGCTGTCTAGTCACATGACAAGATTGAACGCAGATCAGTACGTGCACGTACTGTGTAGTAGACTAGTACCAGTATCAAATCTCTCACAGCGCGCGGTCAAACTCCCCGATCGAGAAGTACATGCACACACGTCCACGTCTAGAAGCCAGCCAACAAACATTTGGTAGCTACTTACTACGTAGCCGCTAGCAGTCGTGCGTGCGTGCCACATTTCCCACGGCCACCAAACCCCAACCTCAAGTTGTGCACACTATATAAGGGACATCGACCATACGTGCCAGAACCACATATGCATTACACAGTGCAGTGTAGACGAAGTACGCTGCGACTTTCCGTTACCTAACCGGCTGGCGATCCAGTAATCGAGAGAGCGATCAGCCATGAGCAAGAGGGGCAGGGGGGGGTGGGACATGGAGCTCGGCCGCCTGGACACGGCCCGCCTGCTCATGCTCCTGGCGCAGCAGCACCAGCACCAGCATCACCAGCGCGGCGTCGCCGGGGCGCCGCAGGCGATGGGCATGAGCGGCCGCGTGTTCGAGTGCAAGACGTGCAACCGGCAGTTCCCCACGTTCCAGGCGCTCGGGGGGCACCGCGCCAGCCACAAGCGCCCCAGGCTTCAACCGCACCCGCACCCGCACCCGCAGCAGCACGCGACCGGCACCGTGGACGACGGCGCGGCGCTCTGCCTCGGCCGCCGGGCACCCCAGGCGCCGCCGCAGCCGGCCAGGCCGAGGGCGCACGAGTGCCCCGTCTGCGGGCTTGAGTTCGCCGTCGGCCAGGCGCTGGGAGGGCACATGCGCCGCCACCGCGTCGAGGCCGAGGCCGCGGCCAGAGCGCCGACCGGCGAGGCCGGGGCAGCGGCGCCCGAGACGGCGTTGGCGTCGTGCGACGCCGGCGGGATCTGCCTGGACCTGAACCTGACGCCGTCGGAGAACTGCGCCAAGTGCAGGAGCGTGGCGGGGCTCGGCGCCGCTGCCGGGCAGGGTGTGCATAAGGCGCTCGCCATGCTAGACTGCTCCCTCTGATCATTCTGTTCATGTTCCTCGAAAGCATGGTGGTGGCTGCTGATTGTTTTCTTGCTAAACTGTTCCATTGGTTTATTTATTTTCTACTTTTTTTACACCTTTTACATTTTTTTTTTTGTAAATTTTTAGATGTAGATGTTCGTAGGCTGGTACGCCGGCGTAGCTCTGTAACAGATCAAACATGGACTTTTGTATTTCCTTGCTGTAAATAATACTTCATGAAATTTACCAGTCATGGTCGCCCTTTTGGATAAATATACATGTTGAAAACGTACTCCCTCTAATCATTTTTATAAGGTGTCGTAGACATTTTAGCATGCAAAACAGCTTACTTTCAGTTGTCTGAACCGGCTTATAAAAGTGAACGGAGGCAGTAGTAAAGTTGGCTTACCATGCTGTTCATTTTGAAAAGCAAATCTATCTTCATAAAGTTTCTGTTCCTTACCAATGAAAGCTACTCCCTCTGTCCCGTAATGTAAAACGTTTTTCGATACTAGCGTAGTGTTAAAAAACGTCTTACATTATGGGACGGAAAGAGTAACATTTATTTTTTCAGTAAGTCAATTTTCATAAAGTTTCTGTCCTAATAATGAAGGCTAACATTTTCTTCATAAACAAAGTCAAATGACGTACATTCCAATTTAAAACAATAATCATTCAGGCAGTCAAATAAATAAACACAGCACAGTCAACCCATTCTGGTTGCAGCAGCATGACAACGGGTAACGTCAGCATTGCATTCTTAACAGGTGAACGGAAACTGAACTCAAAAGGAAACAAACATTCAGCAGTTATAACCTCTCACTCACCGGCACATCTAAACAAGCATAAACAGACACTTCCTCTGTTCATAAATATAAGATGTTTTGAATATCTCAATATGGACTACATACAGAGTGAAATGAGTGAACAAACACAATAAAACATGTCTATATATATCTGATTTACAAAAAAGTTGGAACATCTTATATTCATAAACGGAGGGAGTAGATCAGAACAAGCTCCAGAGCCGTTCATTTTATCATTCAAGCACACATAACATACATGCATCGTTCAGGATTTCAGGTGCCCAGGTGGTCAATTTCTCATTGACAATCCAAGACAAACTCCCCGCCACAATTCACGAAAAGAAAGTATGCATGATGTAATATTACTGACATGCTTCCAATTCATGCAGCCTGCGTGTACACAGAAAAGGGTGTTTAAATTCACTTACTTAGAAACGATTTTGCTTGCGCAAATGATTATGACCATTTGTTATCCACCGAACGACAGCATGTGCTCATCAGGGAAAGCAGCCGAGCGAAAAGTTGTCCATGGCCAGTGCATCATTCAACTGAAGTGTAGCACCGATGCGCAAAATGGAGTTCAATAGAGTTTCGCAAATATGACACTCGACAGATTGAAAAAGTAAAATGCAATTACATCAGCAGAAAGTGGATGGTTCTCATGACGGCAATACAACATGCAATAACCCACAGAACTTGCAAAACTACATTAGAAGTAATAGTTGCTGCTGCAAAGAAAGGAAGGTAACACAAGTTGAACAACCACAACATAGTCATCTCCTTAAGCCTTAAAGTTCCTATAATAACAAGCTGACAGTAATAAACAGACAGTTAAAATAGCTCATGGTAGCAAAGTCCATGTATTCCTCATGAGCCACAGCAAGCAGATTTCTGAGATTCCGGATTGTCAGAACCTTCTGTCTTGTTGATCTTGATTGTCCGGTCCTATAAGCATCAACGTAATTTTTCAAAATCTAGACAAAGTTCAAATCAACATAGGAATAATGCTCGGTATGACCTTTACCTCGGGCTTGGAATCAGTCTCAGCAAGCCTCTGCTTAATATCTCGGGCAATGGAAAAGAAAACTTGCTCCACATTGAGGTTTGTCTTGGCACTCTGAAAGATACAGCACAAGGTAAAATTGAAGAAAGTTCAATTTGTGCAAAGATCAAACCTTCAGCACAACAACTTACAGTTTCAAAGAACTGGATGCCATATTCATCCGCCAGTGCTTGTCCCTTTGCAGTAGAAACAGCCTGCAATAACAAATGCACAGAAATGAGCTGTGAGCTAATAATACCAAATGAACAACAGTACAAAGATGCTTCTAAGTATTACTCCGTCCATTCCTTCTTGCATTCATATTTGGTTCCTGAATGCATGTCATTCTACCATTTTGAGATAATTTTACACAGATTTTTTTCTCCCTACCTTTAGCTAGCCATTTGTTAGACACAACTTCCAAAGGCAATAAGTACCCTAATAAGGAGGGTTATAATCTTCTCTACATGCATATGGGTTGAAGTGTGTACATTTCTAGAATGTGATGCATTCACTAGGGAATAGACAATAAGAACAGCAGATAACATATAGAGGGAGGATGCCCAGATGAGTACCCTTTTACTCTCATCCATATCAGCCTTGTTGCCTATCAAAATTTTGTTCACATTATCAGAGGCATGTTGCTCAATGTTGCGTATCCAGTTCCGTATGTCTGTATGTTAAAAAATAAACTCAAATGTCAATACAAAAAAAGAAAATTTTAGCAAAGTTATCTACACTGAAGCTTGAAGAGTGTACTGAAGGACGGTACTGTTGAAAGATGACTCATCCGTGACATCATAAACAAGCAAGATTCCCATGGCTCCCCGGTAGTATGCTGAGAAAATTAACTTCACTTGAGAAAAGGATTTTCATATAAGCTCGAATTAGTCTCTAGCACAGAGCGAAACAAACATGGCACCTGTCGTGATAGTCCTGAATCGCTCTTGACCGGCTGTATCCCAAATTTGCAACTTAATGCGCTTGCCATCCAGTTCAATTGTTCTTATCTTGAAGTCAATACTGCACATAGGAGTGATTTTAAATAAAGAAGGGCAGACAGTCCCAAATATTTTATACAAACAGGGGTGACACTCTGAGAGTGCCTATGATGAAAACTAGAAAGCTTCTGAACACAAAACATACCCTATTGTAGTAATAAAACTAGTAGTGAAGGAGCCATCAGAGAACCGTAGGAGGAGGCAACTCTTGCCAACACCTAGATAATGAGAATAGAAATGGAAGATTTCCAATAAGTGAGTTGGCAAAAGAATAGAGTGAATAAGTATGTCATAAACTATCCTACAAGACTGAGAAAGTCACAAAGAAAAGCATGAGTCCTATGAGAACTGGCCTACTAACCATTATATTAAGTAACTCATACAAATGTCCAATAGCGTCAAACTCATATACTGCCAGAAGAGATGTGGCCAGAACTAGGCCACACTAGGAACTCAAATAGAGTATAATGACACATCACACCAAAATTCAACATCTTTTTTAATCTAAAGCACATTATACTCGAGTATGTGATTATTTTATGACAAGTAACAATGCTGATTGTATGTCATCATAGCTCACAACTGATTAGTTTTCTCGCTAGCCACCATGTGGGTCTCATACACACAGAATATATCCAGAAAGGAGTAAATCCACAAGACAGCTTTGACTGGTCAATGTGTCTACACTCTACACTAATTGCATTGATTAAAGGTTCTTACAGGACCATTGTATTTTCTTATAAACTTTCAGCACTGTTCCCATTTTCAGTCACACGCACTTCCGTACGAAACTCAACTAAGTGAATTGGTGTCCTGTACACATGCTTAGACAGTCTGACAGCAAGCTAGCCGAGTATATCATGAGGACCTTCAAAACAACTACATGCTGCCATTGGTAAAGCAATGAAATAGCTATACTTGCATAAGTACAAATAAGTACAAAAGCACCCCTTCTACAAGGTTCCTTCAACCATGCAAAGAAACGCATCAGTGGGCAATGGATATCACAGGATACCGTTTTACAAACACCACGAACTTTCATCCTAGCAGCAGTGTTCTGAAGACAACAAACCAAGCATCTATCAAACCAAAATGAAAATAACACAAAATAAACGGCATCCAGTAGGTAGTAGTCAGAATCATTCCTCTGTTGATCATAAAAGCAACACCAACGAACGCACTTAAAAAACATGCCGGCAAATAGCAAAGTCATATAAGATCAAAACTATGCATTGGCGAGGAAAAAGAAAAAAGCCGAAGCCATCAGATCCATGATCGGCAAACTACAACAATGACCATAATCGCGCAAACCAGCTTATGAAACCACACAGACGACAAGGTTCTTCAACAACAACGTCTTCAAGAAGGAAGTGGCACTCGAGCGTCACCATCATCGGATCCAACCACCAAGGCCAGAATCTAGGTTTTTAGCCTGAATAATCAATCCGAGCATATCCGAGCAATGCCTTCAACAAGGTAACGACATAAAAAAAGCATCGCCATTGCCAGGTATAAACAGCTTGGGTCAGACCTAAGCTTTCACCCCGGAGCTCACGACCGAGAAAAGTTCTCCACCTACAGCTTTGATTATATCGCCTACAGTTTCTGACTTTCCAAAGCGTTCTGCAGCGGCTCCGGACGCTGAAATCCCTCCCTCGCCAGTTCGCCAAGAAACTAAGGAAGAGCATAATGGTGACTTCCTCACACCGGTGGCACTGCCACCACAGCAGTGATGGTTATGCACTTATGCTTAGGCTTTTATCAATCCACTGGAGCGAATTAAAGCTACCGAAACGAGCAGTCCATCCATCTATAACTAATTACAAGCAAGCAACCAAGCCAGATGATTTCCAGTTGGAACCGAAGAGACGCAGCAAGCCAGTCTATACACTACGCACAGCTATCATTCCCTTGCTAACCATTGCGCACTCGCATACAGAAGCCCGCGGCAAGCCGGGAGGAAGATCTAGAAGGACGAGCCCGCGGCAACTCACCGCTGTCGCCGATGAGGAGGAGCTTGATGAGGTAGTCGTAGTCGGCGCGGGCCCTAGCCGGCGGCGCGGCCATCGCGCTCCCCCGGCCCCGATCCTAACCGGCGGCAAAGCTGGCGAGAGAGAAGGGGAGCGGGGTGATCACAGGCGGGACAATCAAAGGAACATCGGCGGAGTGTGTGGGAGCGCCGGATTGGTACCGGCCGATGCGGGGAATCGAATCGAATCGGGGAAGGGGGCGAGGAGGGGATCTGGGGAGGTCGTATCGTAGGAACAGGGCTTGCTTTTTTTTTTCAGGAGAGAGGGGGGGGGGGGGGCTAGTTTGGTCAAGACCGTGACGCTTGCTTTTTTGAGGGGGGGTTGGGTCGATTGCAACGTGCTGTGACTCGGAATTCTTCCTCCATTGCAGGTTCTCCTCTCACCACCTTTCGATTAGGATCGGGGGGGGGGAGGGGGGGCATGGAACATGGATCAAGTTTTGGCACTTAGATATGTTCATCAAAAAATAAAGGTTTTGTCATTCAGATTAAGTATCCTACTCCCCCTGTTTCGTAATTGTTATCGCGGTTTTAGTCGAAAATTAAACTAAAACCATAACAAAGAGGAAGTATGTTTTCTTCGTTTTGGATGACTATGTCTGAATGATAGAGGTGGTCTCGTGCGGTACAAAAGTTTCATGGTTCTATTTGGTCCTAGTTTGATCATCGCGGCTGACAACAAGGTTTGCCCTCGCAAAGGATTTAAGAAAAAAGAGCCTTTGGGTTTCGATCTCGTCGATCAACGATTTCGTCACGCCTGAAATTCTAGTGTTGCCATCAAGGACTTCGATGAACAGTTACCAATCTAGTGGGTTGTTATCAAGGGTGGGTCGACGGTCGCCAATCTAGCAAGTTGTCGTCGGGGCTTCAAACTACGGTTACCAATCTAATGGGTTGTCGTCAGGGGTTCCATTCTAATTTGAGTTGGGGGCAGCAATGGTGATGTTAAGTTTGTTTCTGTTAGCGGTTATCATTTCGTTATTTATGTTAATGGTCTTCTTCCCTAAATATATGTTGAGAAAATAGCAATTCAAGAAACTATCTTGCAGAAGGTATATCCCGGGCAAGTGTATCGTAGAGCATCTCAAAAGATGATGTAGATGCAAAAATAACTAACTTTTGCATTTTTGAGACCAAAAAACTCACCTCCAACAAATGATGTAGATGCAAAAAATACATCTTCACCTCCAGAAGATGTAAAATACAACACTTGAAGATGCAAAATTACATCTCTAATCGCCAGAGATGTAAACCCAGATGTAAAAACCAACACGCCAACCACCACTTAACCACTTCCCCTCCTGATAACCCACAAGTATAGGGGATCACAACAGTTTTCGAAGGGTAGATTATTGAACCCAAATTTATTGATTATTCGCAGCTAAGTTGTCAATTCAACCACACCTGAAAGATTTAATATCTACAGCAAAGTGTTCAGTAGCAAAGTAGTATGGAAGTAACAATAACGGTGGCAAAAGTGACAGTAGCAGTTTTGTAGTAATTGTAACAGTAGCAACGGAGAAGTAACTTAGCAGAGATCAATATGTGAAAAGCTCGTAGGCAATGGATCAGTGATGGATAATTGTGTCGGATGGCATTCATCATGCAACAGTTATAACATAGGGTGACACAGAACTAGCTCCAATTCATCAATGTAATATAGGCGTGTATTCCATATATAGTCATACGTGCTTATGGAAAAGAACTTGCATGACATCTTTTGTCCTACCCTCCCGTGGCAGCGGGGTCCTAATGGAAACTAAGGAATATTAAGGCCTCCTTTTAATAGAGAACCAGACCAAAGCATTAGCACTTCGTGGATACATGAAATCCTCAAACTACGATAATCATCGGAAAGAATCCCAATAATTGTCACGCTGGGGGATGCGGATCATAACTCGCAATAGGGGTCTACAACTTACAAGATGGGATCAAAAATACATATATATTCATGAAAACATAATAGGTTCAGATCTAAAATCATGGCACTCGCGCCCTAGTGACAAGCATTAAGCATAGCAAAGTCATAGCAACATCAATCTCAGAACATAGTGGATACTAGGGATCAAACCCTATCAAAACTAACTCGATTACATGATAAATCTCATCCAACCCATCACCGTCCAGCAAGCCTACGATGGAATTACTCACGAACGGCGGAGAGCATCATGGAATTGGTGATGAAGTATGGTTGGTGATGACGATGGCATTGATTTCCCCTCTCTGGAGCCCAAAACGGACTCCAGATCTGGCCTCCGGAGGAAAAACAGGAGGTGGCGGCGACTCCGTATCATGAAACGCGATGAACTCTCCTCCTTGATTTTTTTCTCCACAAATAGGAATAAATAGGAGTGGAATTGAGGTCGGTGGACCAGCAGAGGCCCCACAAAGCCTGTTAGGCGCGGCCAGGGGGGTGGCTGCACCTGGCAGGCTTGCCACCTGTGGCTGGCCCCCCTCCGGTTGATTCTTTCGCCAATATTTTTTATTAAATCCAAAAATATTCCCCATAAATTTTCAGGTCAATCCGAGAACTTTTATTTCTGCACAAAAATAACACCAAGGCAATTTTGCTGAAAATAGCGTCAGTCCGGGTTAGTTCCATTCAAATCATGCAAATTAGAGTCCAAAACAAGGGCAAAAGGGTTGGAAAAAGTAGATACGATGGAGACGTATCAACTCCCCCAAGCTTAACCCATTGCTGGTCCTCAAGCAATTTAGTTGATAAACTAAAAGTGATAAAGAAAAACTTTTACAAACTCTGTTTGATCTTGTTGTTGTAAATATGTCTAACTGATGTTCAGATTTTTAGCAAAGATTACGGACTAACCACGTTCACAATAACATTTAGGTCTCATATTTACTCATATCAATGACATAATCAACTAGCGAGCAATAATAATAACTCTCGGATGACAACACTTTTGTCAAAACAATCATGATACAATATGATGAAATGATATCTCGCTAGCCCTTTTTGAGACCGCAAAACATAAATGCAGAGCACCTCTAAAGAACAAGGATTGAATAGACATTGTAATTAACGGTGAGAGAGATCCAGTCATGCTCATACTCAATATCAATTAATAGCAAAGCATACAAATGGTGGTGGTGCTCTCTAACTGGTGTCTTTTATGAGAATGGAATGACTCAACAATACAGTAAATGGAAAGGGCCCTTCGCAGAGGGAAGCATTGATTTGCAGAGGTGCCAGAGCTCGAATTTTAAAACAAAGATAAGTAATAAAAAATTGAGTGGTATGCTTTCATTACTCACATACCGACCAAGAGGTTTTCAACATCTTCCGTGCTAGATACATTATAGGCAGTTCCCAAACAGAATGATAAGGTTTTTACTCCCCCACCACCAATCAATCACACTCCACAGTGAGCCGGATCCACGGGTACCGTCCATACAAACACAATCCTGGGGGAGTTTTGTTTAATTATATTTTGCTTTTTTTGAGCATGGAACTGGGCATCCAGATTACCAGCCACTTTCTCGTGAATGATGGTGAATCAACACATATCGTGAGAATTACCCACCTAGCATGGAAAATACTGACAACCCCCAATAGCCACATGAGCGATTTGGGCATACAAAACAAAATATTTATTTGAAGGTTTAGAGTTTGGCACATGCAAATTTACTTGAAATGGCAGGTAAATACTGCATATAGGCAGGTATGGTGGACTCATATGGAACAACTTTGGGTTTGAGGAATTGGATGCACAACAGTATTCCCGCTTAGTACAAGTGAAGGCTAGCAAAAGACTGGAGAACGTGTAGGATGGAAAGTAGGTCTAGAGGGGGGGGTGATTACACTACTTGACCAAATAAAAGTTTTGCCTTTTTCCCAACTTTAGTGTTTGCAGTTTTAGCATTCATGGCAAGTCAATTTCACCCTACACATGCATGTCTAAGAGTATAACAACGGAAAATAACAACAATCATGAGTAAAAGGGATAGGGTAGGAAGATCAAACGCATTATGGAGTCTTTAACCCACGAAGGGTAACGGTCGAGAGAGTCCACGGAGGGCTCCACCCATAAGGGTCCACGAAGTAGCAACCTTGACTATTCCATATGGCTTCCGTCCACGAAGGACTAGCCTCACTATGGGTAGATCTTCACGAAGTAGGCGATCTCCTTGCCCTTACAAACTTCTTGGTTCACTCCACAAACGAAGCAGGAGGCTCCCAAGAAACACCTAACCAATCTAGGAGGCACCACCCTCCAAAAGGTAATAGGCTCGGTAATGACGATGAACTCCTTGCTCTTGTGCTTCAAGATGATAGACTCCTCAGCACACAATCACTCTCTCACATATTTGGCTTGGTAGAAGAGATGGGATTGGTGGAAAGCAACTTGGGGAGGGTAGAAATCAAGATCCATATGGTTGGAGTGGCAGATCTTGATCTCAACACAAGGGTAGGTGGTTCTCTCTCAGAAAATCTGATAGGATAGGTATGGAATAGTTATGAGTGCTTCTCTTTCGAGTAGGTGGTGGTGGAGGGGTATATATAGTCATCCCCAAAAATCCAACCGTTACACACAAAATGACCAACTCGGTGACACCGATGTGTTAATCTCGCTGGTACCAAAGTGATCAAAGGTGGCAACTTTTGAATCTCAGAGGGGCCGATATACGAAACTTGGTTGCACCGATAAGGTGACCAACAGTCAGATTTCCAATGTTGGTGACGCTGACCCAACAATCTTGGTGGTACTGAAAATGTGAATTTGTGTAACAAAAAGTTGGCAATATAAACTCGGTGGCACCGGTATGGAATCGGTTGCACCGAAGTGGCTAGGGTTTGGTTGTGTCTGTCTAGGTTCTAGAATCGGTGACACCAGGATAGGAATGTTGGTTGCACCGATTTTGAATGTTTGGCTATAGACAGACTTTCGTGGGAGAGCTTGTGGATGTTTTTGGTGACTATCACTTGTGCACGTATGAGCATTTTGTTGCCTCGCACGGTCTTCTCGTTCATCAAATGGGCAGACGGTTTTCCTTAATGGGGAGTTGGATGAGGAAATTTACATGGAGCAGCACCAACAAAACCTTACCCCCTGTTTAATAGTATTTGCTTTCCTATGGACTCAAAGTGATTTCTCACAAATGTAAAATGTAGAATCCTCTTGCTTGAAGCTTGGCCAACCTATTTCCTTGCATCTTGGGGTAATTCCACAATCCTTTTGCCATCCCTATCATTGAACTTTTCCTGAAATATACTTGGTGGAGACATTAGTTCAATGACTTATATGTTGTTATTAATTACCAAACCCACCAAGGGAGCAAATGTGCTTTCAGGGCGACCAACTAGAGAGCGACACCATCATCAACATGCTTTGAGATTAACCAACATTGAATGCAAGCATGAGTAGGATATAAATTGCTATGAACATAAATATCGTAGAGGGTATGTTGATTTTGTTTCAACTACATGCATGAACATGTGCCAAGTCAAGAAGCTTGAATCGTTTAGAGGAGGATACCATCCCATCATACTACATCACAACCATTTTAATATGCATGTTGGCACCCAAGACAAACCATTCTCCACTCTTAGCTAATTAAGAATGGCATGAGTAACTATAATCCCTAATTGTCATTGAAAATATTATTGGGGAACGTTGAATGGGAAAAAAATTCCTACACACACGCAAGATTTATCCATGGTGATGAGTATCTACGAGAGGGAGAGTGGATCTACATACCCTTGTAGATCGCTAAGCGGGAAGTGTTAAGAAACGCGGTTGGTGTAGTTGAACGTCTTCGCGATCCAAATCGCCGAGCGTCCCGTGATCTCATCACGATCCGTCCCGCAAACTCATCACGATCCGTCCCGTGATCTCATCACGATCCGTCTCGCGATCTTGATCACGTTCCTTTCGATCTAGCGCCGAACGGACGACATCTCCGCGTTCAGCACACGTACAACTCGATGACGATCTCCGCCTTCTTGATCCAGCAAGAGGGAGCAGAGAGGTAGAAGAGTTCTCCGGTAGCGCGATAGCACTACGGCGATGGTGGTGGAGCTATTCCGGCAGGGCTTCTCCTAAGCACTGCACAAAACCGATCTAGAGGAGAAACTATGCACTAGAGGAACAAGTAGCACGTGACTGAAAATCTAGTGCAAAAACCCTAAAACCTCTTGTATATATAAGAGGAAGAGAGGAGGAGGCTTGGCCCAAGGGCCAAGCCATTTAGGCGTCGGCCGAACCAAGAGGAGAGGAGGATTCCTCCTCCATTCCTAGTAGGACTAGGACTCCTTATTTTGGCCTTTTGGCCTTTTCCCACCTTTTTATCTTTGGGCTTTTCTTCCCAGCCGCATGGGCCTTGTGTGGGACTTCCACCAGCCCACTAAGGGATGGTATTCACTCTCCCACAGCCCATGTAGCCTCTTGGGTCGAAATACCTCTCCCGATGGTCTCTCCATACACTGCCGGCACTCTCGGTACACTACCGATGAGCTCGAAACTTTTTCGGCGACCAAAATAGGACTTCCTATATATCAATCTTTACCTCCGGACCATTTCGGAGATCCTCGTGACGTCCGAGATCTCATCCGGGACTCCGAACAACCTTCGGTAACCACCATACATAACTCTATACTACCAAAACGTCACCGTACCTTAAGTGTGCAGACCCTGCGGGCTCGAGAACTATGTAGACATGACCGAGACACCTCTATGGTCAATAACCAATAGCGGGACCTGGATGCCCATATTGGTTCCTACATATTCTACAAAGATCTTTATCGGTCAAACCTCTATGTCAAGGATTCAGTTAATCCCGTATGATGTTCTCTTTGTTCTTCGGTATGTTACTTGCCCGAGATTCGATCGTCAGTATCTCCATACCTAGTTCAACCTCGTTACCGGCAAGTCTATTTACTCATTACGTAATACAAGATCCCGTGACTAACACTTAGTCACATTGCTTGCAAGGCTTGTTGTGATGTTGTATTACCGAGTGGGCCCTGAGATACCTCTCCATCACACGGAGTAACAAATCCTAGTCTTGATCCATGCCAACCCAACAGACACCCTCGGAGATACCTATAGAGTACCTTTATAGTCACACAGTTACGTTGCGAAGTTTGATACACACAAGACACTCCTCCAGTGTCATTGAGTTGCATGATCTCATGGTCATAGGAATAGATACTTGACATGCAGAAAACAGTAGCAATAAACTGACACGATCATATGCTACGTTTGTAGTTTGGGTCTTGTCCATCACACCATTCTCCTAATGATGTGATCCCGTTATCAAATGACATCTCATGTCCATGGCTAGGAAACCTTAACCATCTTTGATCAACGAGCTAGTCTATTAGAGGCATACTAGGGACATGGTTTTGTTTACTCCTCCGGTGTCAGTGAGTTACATGATCTCATGGTCATAGGAACAGATACTTGACATGCAGAAAACGATATCAATGAACTGACACGATCATATGCTACGTTTGTAGTTTGGGTCTTGTCCATCACACCATTCTCCTAATGATGTGATCCCGTTATCAAATGACATCTCATGTCCATGGCTAGGAAACCTTAACCATCTTTGATCAACGAGCTAGTCTATTAGAGGCATACTAGGGACATGGTTTTGTTTATGTATCCACACATGCATCTAAGTCTTCGATCAATACAATTATAGCATGGATAATAAACAATTATCATGAACAAGGAAATATGATAATAACTAATTTATTATTGCCTCTAGGGCATATTTCCAACAGTCCCCCACTTGCACTAGAGTCAATAATCTAGTTCACATCACCATGTGATTCGCATTGTTATGAATCTAACACCCAATTAGTTCTGGGGATCGATCATGCTTTGCATGTGAGAGAGGTCTTATAGTCAACGGGTCTGCGACATTCACATCCGTGTACTTTGCAAATCTCTATGTCGAACTGTAAACACTGCTACCACACTCCACTTGGTACTATTCCAAATGGCTGCTCCACTATACGTATCTAGATTGCTAGTACGAGTCATCCGGATTGGTGTTAAAGCTTGCATCGACGTAACTCTTTACGACGAACTCTTTATCACCTCCATAATCGAGAAACATCTCCTTAGTCCTCTGGTTACTAAGGATAAGTTTGACCGCTGTCCAGTGATCCACTCCTGGATCACTCTTGTACCCCTTGACGGACTCATGGCAAGGCACACACAGGTGCGGTACACAGCATGGCATACTATACAGAGCCTATGGCTAAGGCATAGGGGACGACCTTCGTCCTTTCTCTTTCTTTTGCCGTGGTCGAGCTTTGAGTCTTACTCAACTTCACACCTTACAAATCAGGCGAGAACTCTTCCTCTGACTGATTCATTTTGAACTCTTTCAAAATCTTGTCAAGGTATGTACTCATTGAAAGTCTCATCAAACATCTTGATCTATCTCTACAGATCTTGATGCTCAACAATTAGGTAGCTTTATCCAGGTCTTCCTTTGAAAATCACTTTTCAAACAACCGTTTATGTTTTCCAGAAATTCTACATTATTTCTGAACAGCAATATGGCATCCACATATACTTATCAGAAACTCTATAGTGCTCCCACTCACTTTATTGCAAATACAAGTTTCTCATAAACTTTGTATAGACTCAAAAACTTTGATCACCTCATCAAAGTGTATATTCCAACTCCGAGATGCTTGCTTCAGTCCATAGAAGGATCACTGAAGCTTGCACACCTTTTAGCATCCTTAGGACTGACAAAACCTTATGGTTGTATCTCATACAACCTTTCCTTTAAGGAAGGAAACGATGTTTTGACATCCATCTGCTAGATTTCATAATTGAAAAATGCAGCAACTGCTAACATAATTCCAACAGACTTTAGCATCGCTACAAGTGAGAAAGTCTCATCGCAGTCAACTCCTTGAACTCGTCGGACACTTCTTTGCGACAAGTTGAGCTTTATAAATGGTGACATTTACCATCAGCGTCAGTCTTCATCTCAAAGGTCCATTTGTACACGACGACCTGCCGTCCAACGAGCAAGTCTACCAAAGTCTACACTTGGTTTTCATACATGGATCCTTTCTCGGATTTCATGGCCTCTAACCATTTGTCAGAATCAGGGCCCATCATCGCTTCTCCATAGCTCGTAGGTTCATCGTTGTCCAACAACATGACCTCCAAGACAGGGTTGTCATACCACTCAGGAGCAGTACACGTCCTTGTCGACCTACGAGGTTTGATAGTAACTTGATCCGAAGCTTCATGATCATCATCATTCACTTCCTCTTCAACTAACGTAGGTTCCACAGAAAAATCTTTATGCGCTGCGCTACTCTCTGGTTGAAGCAAAGGTTCAACAACCTCATCAAGTTCCATCTTCCTCCCACTCAATTCTTTCGAGAGAAACTTTTTCTCGAGAAAGGACCCAGTTTTAGCAACAAACATTTTATGCCTGGATCTGAGATAGAAGGTTCACCCAACTGTTCTTAGGGTATTCTATGAAGATGCATTTGTCCGCTTTGGGTTCGAGCTCATTAGGTGAAACATTTTCCACACAAGCGTCACAGCCCCAAACATTAAGAAACGACGGCTTAGGTTTCTATCAAACCATATGGTGTCATCTCAACGGATTTAGATGGTGCCCTATTTAAAGTGAATGTAGTTGTCGCTAATGCATAACCCCAAAATTATAGTAGCAAAACGATAAGAGACATCATAGCACGCACCATATCCAATAGAGCACGACTATGATGTTCGGACACACCATCACACTATGGTGTTCCTGGTGGCGTGAGTTGTGAAACAACTTTCACATTGTCTAAAGTTGTATGCCAAACTCGTAACTCAGATATTCACCTCCACGATCATATCACAGACATTTTTATCTTTGTGTCACGATGATCTTTAAACTTCACTCTGAATTTGCTTGAACCTTTCAAATGATTCAGACTTGTGTTTCATTAAGTAAATATACACTATATCTACTCAAATCATCAGTGAAGGTAAGAAAATAACAATATCCACCGCACGCTACAAGACTCATTGGATTGCATACATCAACATGTATCATTTCCAATAAATCACTTGCCCGCTCCATCAATCCGGAAAACGGGGTCCTTAGTCATGTTGCCTAAGAGGCATGGTTCGCATGTCTCAACCGATTCGAAATTGAATGAGTCCAAAGATCCATCAGCATGGAGTTTCTTCATGCGCTTTGTACCAATATGACATTTAGCGGCAGTGCCACAAGTACTATCATTATTAACTTTGTATCTTTTGGCATCAATGTTATGAACATGTGTATTACTACGATCAAGATTCAACAAACCATTCTCATTGGGTGCATGACCATTGAAGGTATTATTCATGTAAACAGTATAACCATTATTCTCTAACTTAAATGAATAACCGTGTGGCAATAAACACGATCTAATCACGTTCATGCTCAATGCAAAACACCAAATAACATTTATTTAGGTTCGTCACTAATCCCGAAGGTAGAGAGAGCGTGCGATGTTGATCACATCAACCTTGGAAACATTTCCAACACACATCGTCACCTCACCCTTAGCTAGTTCTCCGTTTATTCTATAGCTTTTATTTCGAGTTATTAACATTTAGCAACCAAACTGGTATCCAATACCCAGGTGCTACTAGGAGTACTAGCAAGGTACACATCTATAACACGTATATCAAATATACTTCTGTTGACGTTGCCAGCCTTCTTATCTACCAAGTATCTAGGGTTCTTCTGCTTCAGCGACCGCTCTCCTCATAATCGAAGCACTTAGTCTCAGGTTTGGGCTCAACTCTAGGTTGCTTCACTGGAGTAGCAACTGACTTGCCATCCATGAAGTTTCCCTCCTTGCCCTTGCCCTTCTCAAAACTAGTGGTTTTTACTAACCATCAACATTTGACGCTCCTTCTTGATTTCTACCTTCACGGTGTCAAACATCGCGAATATCTCAGGGATCATTATTTCTATCCCTGGCATTTTATAGTTCATCACCAAGTTCTAGTAGCTTAGTGACAGTGACCTTGAGAACTATATCAATCACTATCTTATCTGGAAGATTAACTCCCACTCAATTCAAGCCATTGTAGCACCCAGAAAATCTGAGCACAAGCTCAACGATTGAGCTATTCTCCTTCATCTTGCAGTCAAAGAATCTTGTTGGAGATCTCATATCTCAAAACACGGGCATGAGCCTGAGATCCCAATTTCAGCTCTTAGAACATCTCATATGTTCCGTGACGTTCAAAACGTTTCGGAGCCTCAATTATAAGCTGTAATGCATGACGCACTAAACTATCAAGTAGTCATCGAAACGTGCCTGTTAGATGTTCACAACATCTACAGACGATGCTAGAGGGGGTGGCGCACCGAGCGGTGCATTAAGGACATAAGCCTTCTGTGCAGCAATGAGGACAATCCTCAGATCACGGACCCAGTCCGCAATATTGCTACCATCATCTTTAAACTCTATTTCTCTAGGAACATACAAAATTCAAGGGATCTACAGCGTGAGCAAGTAATCTACAACATAATTTGCAAAGACACTACTGACTATGTTCATGATAATGAGTTCAATTAATCATATTACTGAAGAACTCCCACTCAAATTGACATCCCTCCGGTCATTCGAGTGATACATGATCCAAATTCACAAACTCAAGTCCGATCATCACGTGAGTTGAGGTGGTTTCAATGGAGAACATCATCATGTTGATCATATCTACTATATGACTCATGTTCGACCTTTTGGTCTCTTGTGTTCCGAGGCCATGTATGTACATGCTAGGCTCGTCAAGTTTAACCCGAGTGTTCTGCATGTGCAACACTGGCTTGCACCTGTTGTATGTGAACGTAGAGTCTATCACACCCGATCATCACGTGGTGTCTCGACACGACGAACTTTCGCAACGGTGCACACTCGGGGAGAACACAATTTATCTTGAAATTAAGTGAGGGATCACCTTATAATGCTACCATCGTCCTAAGCAAAACAAGGTGCATAAAAGGATTAACATCACATGCAAATCGTAAGTGACATGATATGGCCATGAACTTGTGCTTTTGATCTACATCTTGAAAGCACTGACATGATCTCCATCATCACCGGCACGACACCATGATCTCCATCATCTTGATCTTCATCAACGTGTCGCCATCGGAGTTGTCGCGCCCATCATGCTTGTACTAGTATTGCTACCATTTAGCGATAAAGTAAAGCATTACATAGCGCTTAATGATTGACACACAGGTTATACAATAATTAAAGACAACCCTATGGCTCCTGCCGATTGCTGTACTCATTGACATGCAAGTCATGATATTCTATACAACACATGATCATCTCATACATCACATATATCACATCATGTAATTGGCCATATCACATCACAACATACCCTGCAAAAACAAGTTAGACATCCTCTAATTGTTGTTGCATGTTTTACGTGGCTACTACGGGTATCTAGCAAGAACAATTCTCAACTACGCATAAACCACAACGGTGATATATAAGTTGCTTTTCAACCTTCTCAAGGACCGCCTTTGTCGAATCCGATCCAACTAAAGTAGGAGAAACTGCCACCCGCCAGCCATCTTTTGCAACAAGTTGCAGTTGAGGGAACCGGTCTCTCGTAAGCGTACGAGTAATGTTGGTCCGAGCCGCTTCATCCCACAATACCGCTGAACCAAAACACGACCAATGGAGGAAGCAATCTAAGCATCAACGCCCACAAACTGTTTGTGTTCTACTCGAGATCTCATCTACACATAGACCTAGCTCTGATACCACTGTTGGGGAATGTTGCATGGGAAACAAAAAATTTCCTACACACATGCAAGATCTATCCATGATGATGAGCATCTACGAGAGGGAGAGTGGATCTACATACCCTTGTAGATCGCTAAGCGGGAAGCGTTAAGAAACACGGTTGGTCTAGTTGAACGTCTTCGCGATCCAAATCGCCGAGCGTCCCACGATCTCATCACAATCCGTCCCGTGAACTCATCACGATCCGTCCCGCAATCTCATCACGATCCGTCTCGCGATCTTGATCACGGTCCTTCCGATCTAGTGCCGAACGGACGACACCTCCGCGTTCAGCACACGTACAGCTCGATGACGATCTCCGCCTTCTTGATCCAACAAGAGGGAGCGAAGAGGTAGAAGAGTTCTCCGGCAGCACGACGGTGCTACGGCGATGGTGGTGGAGCTATTCTGGTAGGGCTTCGCCTAAGCACTTCAGTGCTGAAAATCTAGTGCAAAACCCCTAAAACCTCTAGTATATATAAGAGGAAGAGAGGAGGAGGCTTGGCCAAGGTCCAAGCCATCTAGGCGTCGGCCGAACCAAGAGGAGAGGAGGATTCCTCCTCCAATCCTAGTAGGACTAGGACTCCTCCTTATTTTGGCCCTTTTGCCTTTTCCACCTTTTTCTCTTTGGGCTTTTCTTCCCAGAAGCATGGGCCTTGTGTGGGACTTACACCAGCCTACTAAGGGATGGTATTCACTCTCCCACAGCCCATGTAGCCTCTTGGGTCGAAATACCTCTCCCTATGGTCTCCCGATACACTACCGGCACTCCCGGTACACTACGGATGAGCCCGAAACTTTTCTGGCGACCAAAATAGGACTTCCTATATATCAATCTTTACCTACGGACCATTACGGAGCTCCTCATGATTTTCGGGATCTCATACGGGACTCTGAACAACCTTAGGTAACCGCCATACATAACTCTATACTACCGAAACGTCACCGAACCTTAAGTGTGCAGACCCTGCGGGCTCGAGAACTATGTAGACATGACCGAGACACCTCTATGATCAATAACCAATAGTGGGACCTGGATGCCCATATTGGTTCCTACATATTCTACAAAGATCTTTATCGGTCGAACCTCTATGTCAAGGATTCAGTTAATCCCGTATGATGTTCCCTTTGTTCTTCGGTATGTTACTTGCCCGAGATTCGATTGTTGGTATCTCCGTACCTAGTTCAACCTCGTTACCGGCAAGTCTCTTTACTTGTTCCGTAATACAAGATCCCGTGACTAACACTTAGTCACATTGCTTGCAAGGCTTGTTGTGATGTTGTATTACCGAGTGGGCCCTGAGATACCTCTCCGTCACACGGAGTAACAAATCCCAGTCTTGATCCATGCCAACCCAACATACACCCTCGAAGATACCTGTAGATTACCTTTATAGTCACCCAGTTACGTTGCGACGTTTGATACACACAAGGCACTCCTCCAGTGTCAGTGAGTTGCATGATCTCATGGTCATAGGAACGGATACTTGACATGCAGAAAACAATAGCAATAAACTGACACAATCATATGCTACGTTTGTAGTTTGGCTCTTGTCCATCACACCATTCTCCTAATGATGTGATCCCGTTATCAAATGACATATCATGTCCATGGCTGGGAAACCTTAACCATCTTTGATCAACAAGCTAGTCTATTAGAGGCATACTAGGGACATGGTTTTGTTTATGTATCCACACATGCATCTAAGTCTCCTATCAATACAATTATAGCATGGATAATAAACGATTATCATGAACAAGGAAATATGATAATAACTAATTTATTATTGCCTCTAGGGCATATTTTTCCAACAAATATGTTTCACCCATAATGAACTGAATTCAGAATGATGAGCTAATCATATTTACAAAAGCAAGATAGGTCGAGTTCATACCAACTTTTCTCCATCTCTATCTTTTCATCAAATATCGTCATTATTGCCTTTCACTTGCACGACCGAACAGTGTGAATAATAATAAGAGTGCACGTGCATTGGACTAAGCTGGTATCTGCAAACAATAACTCAAAGGAGATGACAAGGTAATATGGGCTCCCTAATAGGTAAACAATAATGCATATGAGAGCCACTCAACATTTTTATTGTGGTCTTTTCCTTACGACTCAAAGAACAAAAATTCAAAACCAGAACGAGAAAAACTATTTACACGGGAAAGCTCCCAACAAACAAAAGAAGAACAAAAAATCATTTTGGGTTTTCTTTTAATGCTACAATTAAACAACTAGAAGGTAAATCTAGAACTATTTTTTTGTAATTTTCCCAAAGTTAATTAAACCCTAAACCCGGCTTTGCAGCCGGCTCATCCTCCTCTTCAGCAGCAGCTGCCTCCTCTGGATCTTCATACATAGATGTAGGTCTGCCAGTTAGATGGATTATCCTCTTTCTTGCTTTCTTCTCCCCTACCTTCTTAGGCATAGACTTCCTTGGGGGATCAATGTTCACTGTATCCCTAGCACTCTCATGTGCTCTCATAGTTTCAGAGCTAGCATAGACTTTGCTAAGAACTCTGCTGGAAGAAGTGGCTTCAGTAGCAGACTTCTTAGCAGCCTTTTCTTGCTTCTTGGCAAGAATCTCCTCAGGGATAAAGTATTAATCCTCCTCATCTGAATTCAACTTCTTCCTGGCCCTAGTAGCAGCCTTGGGCAACCCATGGGAGCTAGGAGTGTCTGGATTTGAAGATGTACTAGGCTCACGGCTAGTGCCTGAACTCATGTCAAGACCCTGCTCTGGCAAATTCTGACTGTCCTCAGCATCTGACATACTGACCCTATGAATAGAGTATATAAGAGCAGAAGAAGATGAGTCATCACAAAATGAGGCTGGTTTTTGAAAGTTTGAACAATAGATTTTCAAAGTTTTGCTACCAAGACAGACTTCCTCCTTAGCCAAAACTTGGCACCCCTTTCGGTGAGACCGAAAGGTGCACTCGGTTTCATTGAGAAAGTTCTCAGTACCCCAAATTTCCAAATTAGTGACACCAATTTGCCTACTTTGGTTCCACTGAGATTCATCGGGCGGACGGCAAAACCCTAAAATTCCACGGTTCTCTAATCTACGGGATTCCTTTTGTGGATAGAAGGCTTTCAAATAGTGGCAAGATATCATAGAAATCCTAATGCGCAAGACTTGGAGGTTGGAGCGCAAGAGGGGGCTGAATCCGTACCCTAGCTTGGCGACAGATCCGCTACAACGGCGACGATGGAGAAGATTTCACCGACGGCGGCGATTCCCAGCGGAGGAGGAGCATAGGGGGGGCAAGGGCGATGACCAGGGGTCTTGAAAACGACATCTTAGGGTTCTGAGGCGCGAGGGTTTGAGGATGAATTTCAAAGCGTCGGGGTCCACAGTATATATACCCACCACTGTCGGTGATGCCGATTCTATATTGTCGGTGTCACCGAGTTCCTCAGCTGTCAGTTGACAGGGAAACTCGATGTAATCAAGAATATGGAATCAGTAGTACCGAGATAGAAATCCAGATCAACCCTGGGTATTCGGTGAGACCGAGATTTTGGGGTTGGTTCCACCGAGATGCACTTGGGAGGTTTTAATGGCCAGTCCTTGTCGATACGGAACTCCGAGTGCTCCACACACAGAGGGATCGAAAAGCACTTGTTCAAATTTTGTGATGCAGCATGAATAGAGTATGAGGTGAGAAAGCATAGATAGCTAAAGAGTGGTCCTAGGCATTCTTGTCAGTCCAATTGGCGAAGGATAAATCAAAGACCAAATAGCAACAATTGGATGTCCTAGAATGAGAAAATAAATGCAGACCAACATGCTCACACAATAATATATCAAATGAAATCATGACAAACATGCACAAAGACTCTAGCATCTAACAAGCACTTGGGCGATGACGAAGTCATTTATATATGAGTATTTGACTTAGGAGCCAAGTAAGAATACTTGGTCATAGGTGACACTAATCGTTTAAGCACAAGTGGGGTTGCCACTTTTACATAAAGCATTTAATGGTGTCACATACTAAGAGATGCTTTGACTCAAGTCTTAGAGTAAAGCTCCCCCTTGATGTGACATCCCCCCATAAGAGGGATAAACTAACCTTGGGTTTTGTCAATGGAGACTTCATGTTGGTGAGGTAGTGGTGGATGCTCAAATTTGATGAAGATCACCAAGAGTTGGGAGCATCCTTGTTGTTTCCTTCCTCTTCTCACCTACATGGGTTAGTCCCAACACACAAGAGACAAATACAAGCATATCTATGGACATGGAGTGCAAAGCATGTGTGATGATGTCCATTGATTTGTTGATTACCTTGTCCCTTGCTTACCTTTGAGGGAATGTGTGACTCCTTGAACTATTGCATAGGGTTGATGTTGATTGCAAATAGATCTTGCCAATAATGAATGTGAGTGAATTTCATTGGCGGAGTCACCCCTCAAGAACTTTCTAGTTCTTCTTAGGGATCCACATCAAATTGATGGGGATCCTTGGTGTTGTATTAGCCTTTGTAGACGTTGAGCTTGAAGTAGCCTTGGGAACCCACTCCACCATAGCTAGGGATTCATCTTCATATGAGTCAATGTCCTCTTGAAGCTTGGTCTTGCCCTTGAACTTGTGGTCTTGTGGTGGAAGGTCATATTGAGTGTTTGTCCCCTTGGGAAGAGTATTTTCATACTTCTCCTTTTGAGGAACAAACTTGGGCTCGGGATATTGACCTTCTTCCCATTCAGCTCCATTAGCATTGAAGTAGCCAACACCACGATTCTTCCGGTATCCTCCGTGCTTGCGTACAATTTCCTCAAATTGCTTACACCCGGCAAGACTCTTGTAGATACCTTTCTCAATAATTCCTTTCAGTAAAGCATTTTCTTGCTCAAGTGTAACTTGGCTAAGAGAATCATCATTAGTGGAATCGATAGAACTGCTAGGACCAACATCATTGGGTTTAGCATTTTTATTGTTGCTACTAGATGAAGAACCTTTCTTGCCTTTGTTTCTAGTTTGCTTAGATTTAACTTGTGGCATGAATGTAGACAAGAGTAGTCGTTTGGCAAGATAAGATGAAGTCTTCTTTCATAGATCATCATTGATAGCTTTAAGAAATTCATGTTCTTGCTCCAAATTGAGCTTTTCGAAGCATAGCTTCTCATGAGTTATTACGAGCTCTCTATGATCTTCGAGAGTAGATTCTGTTGGAAATATGCCCTAGAGGCAATAATAAATTAGTTATTATCATATTTCCTTGTTCATGATGATCGTTTATTATCCCTGCTATAATTGTATTGATCGGAGACTTAGATGCATGTGTGGATACATAGACAAAACCATGTCCCTAGTATGCCTCTAATAGGCTAGCTCGTTGATCAAAGATGGTTAAGGTTTCCTAGCCATGGACATGAGATGTAATTTGATAATGGGATCACATCATTAGGAGAATGGTGTGATGGACAAGACCCAAACTACAAACGTAGCATATGATCGTGTCAGTTTATTGCTACTGTTTTCTGCATGTCAAGTATATGTTCCTATGACCATGAGATCATGTAACTCACTGACACCGGAGGAGTGCCTTGTGTGTATCAAATGGCGCAACATAAATGGGTGACTACAAAGGTACTCTACAGGTATCTCCGAGGGTGTCTGTTGAGTTGGCATGGATCAAGACTGGGATTTGTTACTCCGTGTGACGGAGAGGTATCTCAGGGCCCACTCGGTAATACAACATCACAACAAGCCTTGCAAGCAATGTGACTAAGTGTTAGTCACGGGATCTTGTATTACGAAACGAGTAAAGAGACTTGCCGGTAACGAGGTTGAACTAGGTATGGAGATACCGACGATCGAATCTCGGGCAAGTAACATACCGAGGAACAAAGGGAACATCATACGGGATTAACTAAATCCTTGACATAGAGGTTCGACCGATAAAGATCTTGGTAGAATATGTAGGAACCAATATGGGCATCCAGGTCCCACTATTGGTTATTGATCGTAGAGGTGTCTCGGTCATGTCTACATAGTTCTCGAGCCCGCATGGTCTACACACTTAAGGTTCGGTGACGTTTCGGTAGTATAGAGTTATGTATGGGGGTTAGGCGCAGCCCTGCCGGAATAGCTCCACCACCATCGCCGGAGTGCCGTCATGCTGCTGGAGAAATCTTCTACCTCTCCGCTTCCTCTTGCTGGATCAAGAAGGCGGAGATCATCATCGAGCTGTATGTGTGCTGAACGCGGAGGTGCCGTCCGTTCGGCGCTAGATCGGAAGGACCGTGATCAGGATCGCGAGACGGATCGTGATGAGTTCGTGGGACGGATCGTGATGAGTTCGCGGGACGGATTGTGATCAAGATCGCGGGATGGATCGTGATGAGTTCATGGGATGGATCATGATTGGATCGCGGGATGGATCATGATGAGATCGCGAGACGCTCGGCGATTTGGATCGCGAAGACGTTTGACTACACCAACCGTGTTTCTTAACGCTTCCTGCTTAGCGATCTACAAGGGTACGTAGATCCACTCTCCCTCTCGTATATGCTCATCACCATGGATAGATTTGTGTGTGCATAGGAAATTTTTTGTTTCCCATGCAACGTTCCCCAACAGTGGCATCATGAGCTAGGTCTATGTGTAGATGAGATCTCGAGTAGAACACAAAAGGTTTGTGGGCGTTGATGCTTAGATTAATTCCTCCCTTGGTCGGATTTTGGTTCAGCGGTATTGTGAGATGAGGCGGCCCGGACCAACATTACTCATACGCTTACGAGAGACCGGTTCCCTCGACCGCAACTTGTTGCATAGATGGCTTGCAGGTGCCAGTTTCTCTCACTTTAGTTGGATCGGATTCGACAAAGGCGGTCCTTGAGAAGGTTGAAAAGCAACTAGAGTATCACCGTTGTGGTTTTTGCGTAGATGAGAATTGTTCTTGCTAGATACCCGTAGCAGCCACGTAAAACATGCAACAACAATTAGAGGACGTCTAACTTGTTTTTGCAGGGTATGTTGTGATGTGATATGGCCAATTACATGATGTGATATATGTGATGTATGAGATGATCATGTGATGTATAGATTATGACGACTTGCATGTCGATGAGTACGACAACCGGTAGGAGCCATAGGGTTGACTTTAATTATTGTATGACCTGCGTGTCAATCATTAAGCGCTATGTAATGCTTTACTTTATCGCTAAACGGTAGCAATAGTAGTAGAAGCATGCTGGGCGTGACAACCCCGATGGCGACACGTTGATGGAGGTCAAGATAATGGAGATCATGGTGTCTTGCCGGTGACGATGGAGATCATGCTGGTGCTTTCAAGATGGAGATCAAAAGCACAAGTTCATGGCCATATCATGTCACTTATGATTTGCATGTGATGTTAATCCTTTTATGCACCTTGTTTTGCTTAGGACGATGGTAGCATTATAAGGTGATCCCTCACTTAAATTTCAAGATGAATTGTGTTCTCCCCGAGTGTGCACCGTTGCGAAAGTTTGTCGTGTTGAGACACCACGTGATGATCGGGTGTGATAGACTCTATGTTCACATACAACGGGTGCAAGCCAGTGTTGCACATGCAGAACACTCGGGTTAAACTTGACGAGCCTAGCATGTACAGACATGGCCTCGGAACACAAGAGACCGAAAGGTTGAACATGAGTCATATAGTAGATATGATCAACATGATGATGTTCACCATTGAAACCACCTCAACTCACATGATGATCGGACTTGAGTTGGTGAATTTGGATCATGTATCACTCGAATGACTGGACGGATGTCAATTTGAGTGGGAGTTCTTAAGTAATATGATTAACTAAACTCATTATCATGAACATAGTAAGTAGTGACTTTGCAAAATTATGTTGTAGATTACTAGCTCACGCTGTAGCTCCCTTGATTTTTATATGTTCCTAGAGAAATAGAGTTGAAAGATGATGGTAGCAATATTACGGACTGGCTCTGTGATCTGAGGATTGTCCTCATTGCTGCACATAAGGCTTATGTCCTTAATGCACCGCTTGGTGTGCCAACCCCTCAAGCATTGTTTGTACATGTTGTGAATATCTGACAGGCACGTTCTGATAACTACTTGATAGTTTAGTGCGTCATGCATTACAGCTTAGAATTGAGGCTCCGAAACGTTTTGAACGTCACAGAACATATGAGATGTTCTAAGAGCTGAAATTAGGATCTCAGGCTCATGCTCGTGTTGCGAGATATGAGATCTCCAACAAGATTCTTTGCCTATAATATGAAAGAGAATAGCTCAATCGTTGAGCATGTGCTTAGATTGTCTGGGAGCTACAATCGCTTGAATCGAGTGGGAGTTGATCTTCCAGATAAGATAGTGATTGAAGATAGTGATTGATATAGTTCTCCAAGTCACTGTCACTAAGCTACTAGAACTTGGTGATGAACTATAAAATGCCAGGGATAGAAATAATGATCCCTTAGCCGTTCGCGATGTTTGACACCGCGAAGGTAGAAATCAAGAAGGAGTGTCAAGTGTTGATGGTTAGTCAAACCACTAATTTCGAGAAGGGCAGGAGCAAGGAGGGAAAGCTTCATGGATAGCAAGTCAGTTGTTGCTCCAGTGAAGCAACCCAAAGTTGTACCCAAACCCGAGACTAAGTGCTTCGATTATGAGGAGAGCGGTCGCTGAAGCGGAACAACCCTAGATACTTGGTAGATAAGAAGGCTGGCAACATCAATAGAAGTATATTTGATATACGTGTTATTTATGTGTACCTTGCTAGTACTCCTAGTAGCACCTGGGTATTGGATACCGGTTCGGTTGCTAAATGTTAGTAACTAGAAATAAAAGCTACGGAATAAATGGAGCACTAACTAAGGGTGAGGTGACGATGTGTGTTGGAAATGTTTCCAAGGTTGATGTGATCAACATCGCACGCTCTCTCTACCTTCAGGATTAGTGACGAACCTAAATAAATGTTATTTGGTGTTTTGCATTGAGCATGAACGTGATTAGATCATGTTTATTGCAACATGGTTATTCATTTAAGTTAAAGAATAATGGTTATTCTGTTTACATGAATAATACCTTCAATGGTCATGCACCCAGTGAGAATGGTTTGTTGAATCTTGATCGTAGTAATACACATGTTCATAACATTGATGCCAAAAGATACTGTAACATCCCAAAATTTCATTTTGGAATGTTATGATTATAGTTATGCATCTAGCAGCATCATTGCTTGAATGTATGTGTTTGTTGAAATGCCTTTTTTGATTTTCTGAAAGCCCTTTCTACTTTTCCCTATGTTGCCTTCCCCTATTTGAAATTTTGGTTAAATGTTCAAAATAAGAGAGGAGTAACATGACACTCCACACCAGGGTCTAATTGGTGATATATTTGAACAATAATAACCAGGGGTTATTTTGAAAATATTTGCAAAAAGGGTTTAAAAACAATTAGGCAATTTCTGAAAATATTATTTTTTCCAAATTATTCAAATGACAGAATAGAAATGTTCATTAAATAGCATTTATTATTCTGTTAATTTTTATATATAATACCCCTATATTTAGAGACGATTTGAATGCTTTAAATGTATTTGAATGTCTCTGGAATTTTTTTTAGAAAATCAGTAACGGTTTGCATTTAAACCGGGCCGGCCCACGGCAGTTAAATCGCGCATTCATTACCGGTCGGCCGACCGCGCGTAACGGTCACGCGCCCACTCGCTGACATCCGGGTCCCACGCCGACCGACCGTTGCCCGAAACGGTCGTCTCCTTCCCCGCAAGCGCCGGACCGGACCTCGCCGGCCGTTACCTCCCCTCGCCGGATCTCTCTCCCCATTACTCCCCCACACCCCTCGAGCGCCCTATATAAACCGGACACTTCCCCGCATCCGTTCACCCCGAGCCCCCTTTTCTCTCTCACCGAGACGCCGTCAATTGCTCGCCGGAGCTACTCCCACACCGAAGCTCGCCGTCGACCGTAGCCACCACCTCCGACCACCGTTCGCCTCGCCGTCGCCACCAATCGACTCCGGAGAACCGTCGCCATCGCCCGGACCACTCCCCCATCTCCCTCGACCACCGGAGCACCTCGCCGTCGCTTTCGCCGCTACCGGACTCGCCGGAGTACCCCGACGCCGACGACTTCTACCTCGTAAGCCCCCTCGACCATCGGATCCCGAACCAACGGCTAAGATTAGAACGGACTTAAGTCCGAACCGGTATCCTCTTCCGATCGGTCACCCACTCGAAATCACCTACCGCACGCGCTCGCTAGCCAATAGGATTGCGCCACGTAGCCCCCTGACCGTCGCAAATTATTTTCCTTTTTCAGTTTTTGTTTTAATTAACAGAATGTTTTCAAAATTTGTTTTGCTTATATCTTTTAATTTGTTTAGAGTTTTGAGTTGATTCTTTTTGCAATAGCTCACATTTTTCATGTAGTTTCACCCTGTACTTTTAAATTTCAAATTTGAACTATAAAATTTGAATTTAATCAAATTTGCTCAAAATCTTCAAATCTGAATAACTAGAGTTTGAAAATAGATTTTGATGTGAATCTTTTTGCTACTGTTTGGTATTAGTTAGGACTATCTTCATGTTTAGTTTGAGGATTTTTAGGATGATTTTTAATAGTGTTTTAGCCAAAAACAGTATCTGTCTAGTATTATAATATAGTTTTATAAATTTGATTTTAATTAGTTTGATTTAGAATTGGTTTTATTTGTTTATTAGGTTCTGTTAGTAAACATTTAGTGTTTTCACTCACTGATAAAAAATATATAAATTTGCTTAGTTTAATTTTATTTAACATAGGAATCACAACTTCTTTTCAAATAGGCATAATTTGATTAAAACAACTAACTAGTAATAGTTTTGCTTTCAAACAAAGTTTTGTATATTTTGTTTCTGTTTTCTAAGACAGATTTAGTAGTAAATTATTTTCTATCAAGAACATGTTTTACTAATAAATAATAAGTTTAGTTTTTCATTCTTTTGTTAATATAACTATAGTTGATTCATAAAGTGTTTATCAAAACTTTTATAAACTTTACTAAACTTTTCCCAACAAACTTAAATTGATTGTATTCTGTTTATTAATAAAATATTCTATTGTTTCCTTGCTGACAACAATTGTTTTGTTATTACAAATGGTTTCATTATGTCAGTAGTGTTTTCATTCCTCACCTTCTGAAAACAAAACTTTGTGTGTTTTCTTACTTGAGATTTGTGCATTGTTTTGTCTTGATTGTTTACTAGTTCTTGGTTGATGTTTGTGAGTTACAATATTCTGTTGTATGCTTATTGAGTGCTTGTTTGCTTCGTTAGATTATCCGGAGTGCGAAGCTTGTTACTTAGAGTCACTCACGTACGAAGATCATCAATCAGGCAAGTCACTTTGACCATGTTTACCCATGTTTTATATGCATTAGTTCTACCATCTCCCCAGTTGCATGCAAGATAGGTTAGTTGGAAACTTGGTTACATTGTAGTAGTATCATGTGGTAGATACCCCTCTCAACCCTCTTTGACAACTTGGCCCCGGGAAACGTTGTTTTACTTTTGCTATGCTATTAGTAGAC
The DNA here is from genome assembly GCA_022496015.1 of Hordeum marinum. NCBI lineage: Eukaryota > Viridiplantae > Streptophyta > Magnoliopsida > Poales > Poaceae > Hordeum > Hordeum marinum. The sequence goes on along the minus strand of CM039674.1, from coordinate 423,531,657 downwards.
GGGGTTGGTTGTGTGATTCATGAGAGTTGAGAGAGTTAATAATTTCAAGACCTACATAATGATCAAGATTTAAGACTCCGAGTTTTCAACATACCTCTGGGTGGATGATGGTTGAACGGCACCCTGGAGAAACCAGTGGATTTGCCTAGGTGATGCTGGAGATGGCCAGTATTCACGCGGAAAGGTCCACCCAGGCACAAAGAGATGGATGGATGCTTTAAAACCCAAGGCTTACCTGCACAGCCACAAGTCATTATGGGCTCTGGCTTGGTTGGATATCGTGGTGACCCTGGACAGGCGGTGCTACGAGAGGTAGAAGAACGGTAGGAAAGGATGGGCACCGACAGAGTCGCAGGGAAACCCTTTGGAAGACCATGTTTTGGTCATCCGTTTCTCAAACACCCTGAAGTGCGAGAAATCAAACGGAGGCGACCAAATCTTGTGGGGAACGTGTGCAAAACTCTGCAGAGTATTTCAAACCTAATCGATTAGTCGTGTCCACGGTCATGGACGATTTGAGCCAAAGGAATTGAAACTTCTGGAACTCTCAACACAATTAATATGATGATGTGGGTATTAACAATTTTGGGTATGAGAACTGGTTGGTGGAACCATCTCATTAATCAACCAACTTAGTAATGTTTTGCTTAGCCCCTTTTCTTGATGTAGGAAAAAATTGGCTTTACGCAAAACTTACCACCCCACCTGCCATATATGCATATAGACTAGCTGATTATTTTCACACCTCTACTGTGACTTTGCCGGCATATTCCATATGCTGACCTACATGGCTGCAACGTATCATGTTGCAGAGTATTTTTCCGACCAGGAGTGAGGACGCGTTCTATGCTCAGTGAGATGCCCTTGGAGTCGGATGGACTCATCTACCGTCGACGCTTCCGCAAGATTTAGATATTCTCATGAGTTGGCTTTTAGCCACTTTATTGTAATTTTTATTGTAATAAAGGACTCGATATGAGATTTCGATTAATAAAATGCTGTGTGATTTCCCTTTGATATATACATTGATGTACCGTGTGTGTACCAGCATGATCTTGGGATGGTACGGAAACACCGGAGACTTGACCTTTCAGGACGTAAGGATTGCTTTGCCGAGCATCACCGGGACTCCTATCATGTCATTTCCCCAAGATGGACGCTACAGGATCGAGGTGCATATCCCAGGGAAGACTTTTGGGAATCGGAAGGAACCCATAGATCTCAAGTTCGTGGCACCCAGTTGGATACTTGGAAGAGACATGGCCATTCATCGTGCCCTTGGACGTATTCAGGAGGAATACAGAGGTGGAACCATTTCACCAGGACTCAGCATGGTTTGTCGCAGAGATGCCAATGGAAACATCATAACTCCTCCCACCGGAGACACCACTATTTCCTATATCCAGACCCTGGAGACTCACATCAGGACTCTGGAGCTTCAAGTTCGTGCTGATACGAAGACAATCAAGAATCTGATGAACCGCGAGCTGGACCTTGAAGCTGATCTACGAGAGGCCAACTATGAACACGAGCATGAAGTGAAGGACTTCCTAGAGGGGATTGATGAGCAGAATGCACGCATCGCAACTCTGGAGGAGCAGCTAGACATGGGGGAAAACCTTCACCCCGAAGGAGACATGGCACCCTTCATCAGCGACGATGAAGACTATGAGGAAAGCACCACCGGAGGACCTACGACTATGCACTTCTGAGGAAAAACATTAGTTATGCCCTCCATGTATCTTTTATTTTCAACGTTAAGAGCGTAGGTCGATGCTTAGTTTGATTGATTATTGTATATCGATGTTTGACATTGATTGAATAAATGAATGAGTGTTTGGTGTGATATGTTTGTTGCATTGCATATGGGTAGTGAATTTCTTCTAGACCCTTGTTCTATTCTAATTCTCATCCCTCTGAAAACAGCAAGATGCCTCCACGGCGTGAGACCGACTTCACTTTCCCACCAGAACTCACTCAACTCCTTCAACAACAGAATGCACTGATGCAGTTATTGATTCAGAATCATACCAACAACCAGAACAACCACAACCACCATCCACCCCAGACTGACAATCTCACCCGTTTTCTGAGGTTGAACCCTCCAACTTTCTCCAGCAGTACTGAGCCCATTGTGGCAGATGACTGGCTCCGTAGGATGGAGAGAGAACTTGTCACCGCTGGATGTACTGATGCTGAGAAGGTGCGATTTGCCGCACATCAACTGGAAGGACCAGCAGCATCATGGTGGGAGAATTACACCACCACATATCCTATTGCAGATGTGACTTGGGAGCAATTCAAGCTTGCTTTTCGCACCGCACATGTCTCAGCTGGAGCCATGAGTCTGAAGAAGCGCGAGTTTCGCAATTTGCGCCAGGGTAATCGCTCTGTGGCCCAATATGTGGAAGAGTTCAGCATGTTGGCCCGTTATGCCCCAGGAGATGTGGCCGATGATGCGGCCAAGCAAGAAAAGTTTCTGGAAGGACTCAATGATGAGTTGAGCATACAGCTGGTAGTGGCTAATTTCAACAACTACCAAGAGCTGGTGGATAAGGCACTTATTCTGGAAGGTAAACAGCAGCAGATTGAGAACCGCAAGAGGAAGTACACTCAGGGGAAGTTCAACTCTGGAGCTCATCAGAAGCCTCGTTACTCCCCGTACTCCGGGAATACCGGATCAGGAAACAGTAAGTTTGGAAAGCACACTCATGCTGTGCATAACCATGGAGGCCACCATCATGGAGGAAATGGGAACAACCGTCTCAACCATGGCAATTTCAAGACTGACAATGGGAATGGGAACAACAACCAGCACCGTCAAGTTCCTGCTCAGAAGGATCTGAGTCACATCACCTGTTTCAAGTGCCAGAAGACAGGGCACTATGCTACTGAGTGTTCCCAGAGCAAGCAAGGCAGTGGAAACGGCAACAACAACGGCAACTCAGCAGCCAAGAAGCCAAACCCTTTTCCTCGAGCCCAGGTGAACCAACTCGACGTGGAAGAAGTCTATGATCAACCCGAGACTGTGGTTGGTAAGTTTTTTATTGCATTCACGTCCTGTTACAGTATTTTTTGATTCTGGTGCAACTCATTCATTCATATCAAGGGTAGTTGTGGATAAGTATGGTTTGCCCACCAAAACCCTTAGTCAGCCCATTAAGGTTAGTTCTCTAGGAGGTATGATGATGGCAGGGATAGGATGCCATGCCTTGAAACTCAATATAGGAAATCATGTTATTCCCACCGACCTCATCGTCTTAGAGTCACAAGGATTGGATGTAATCCTAGGCATGGATTGGATGACCAAGTATGAAGGAAATCTTGATTGCCCTAGCAAGTCTGTTTCACTCACCACCCCGGAGAACAAGAGGATTAAGTATGTATCCCGACGCACACGTATGAGTGCTAGGTTAAATGCTCTCACGGGAGTTGTTCAGGAGGAAGTACCTGTGGTAAAAGATTTTCCAGATGTATTTCCGGAAGAATTACCAGGAATGCCACCAGATAGGGAGATTGAGTTCTTAATAGAGCTACAGCCAGGGACAGCCCCAATTTCCAAGAGACCCTATCGGATGCCCGCAAATGATCTGTTGGAAATCAAGAAGCAAATCAAGGAGTTATTGGACAAAGGTTATATACGCCCAAGTTCTTCACCTTGGGGAGCCCCAGTTCTTTTGGTGGAGAAGAAGGATAAAACCTTGAGAATGGTAGTCGATTATCGTGCCTTGAACGAGGTGACTATCAAGAACAAGTACCCTCTGCCGATGATTAATGGTTTGTTTGATCAGCTCGTAGGAGCCAAAGTATTCTCCAAGATCGATCTTCGATCAGGGTATCACCAGTTGAAAATTCGTGAACAGGATATACCCAAAACAGCTTTCACCACGAGGTATGGCTTGTATGAGTATACGGTCATGTCTTTTGGATTGACCAATGCTCCTGCATACTTCATGAATTTGATGAACAAAGTGTTCATGGAATATTTGGACAAGTTTGTCGTGGTGTTCATCGATGACATTCTGATATTCTCCAAGAACGAGGAAGAGCATAAGGAACATTTGCGTTTAGTTCTGGAGAAGCTAAGAGAGCATCAGTTATATGCCAAGTTCAGCAAATGTGAATTTTGGCTGACGGAAGTCGGATTCCTTGGACATGTTATTTTCGGAGAAGGAATAGCCGTAGACCCCGCTAAGGTTGAAGCCGTCACAGAGTGGAAGTCACCCACCTCAGTTAAGGAGATCCGCAGTTTCCTCGGACTTGCCGGATATTACCGGAGATTCATTGAGAATTTCTCAAAGATTGCCAAGCCCATGACAGAGTTGTTGAAGAAAGAATCCAAGTATGTTTGGACCGAGGAATGTGAAACTAGTTTCCAAGAGTTAAAGGAACGTTTGGTCACAGCCCCAGTATTGATCTTGCCCGATATTCGGAAGGATTTCCAGGTTTACTGTGATGCTTCACGTCAAGGACTTGGAGGAGTACTTATGCAGGATGGAAAAGTTGTAGCCTATGCTTCCAGACAGCTACGACCTCATGAGTTGAATTATGCCACTCATGATTTGGAATTAGCAGCCGTAGTGCACGCACTCAAGACTTGGAGACATTTCCTTATCGGAAATAGTTGTGATGTTTACACCGACCATAAGAGCCTGAAGTATATTTTCACGCAGAAAGAGTTGAACCTCAGACAGAGGAGATGGTTAGAGCTAATCAAGGACTATGACATGAGATTACACTACCATCCAGGTAAGGCTAATGTTGTAGCCGATGCCTTGAGTCGGAAAACTTATGTGAACACACTCACAGCTGGAGGATTACCTCAAGAGTTAGTCGATGATCTCAGAGAGCTCAAGCTAGAGATAGTTCCAAGAGGATATGTTGCTACACTGGAAATTCAGTCCACCTTGACCGAAAGAATTCGTGAAGCCCAGAAATCGGACAAGGAGATAGATGAGATAAAGCAGAGAATGGAAGATGGTAAATCTAAAGGTTTTCGTGAGGATGAACACGGAACTTTGTGGTTTGAGAACCGAATCTATGTGCCCAATGACCCAGAGCTCAGGAAGTTGATACTTCAGGAAGCCCACGATTCAGCTTACTCGATACACCCAGGAAATACCAAGATGTATCTCGATTTAAAGGAAAGTTATTGGTGGACAGGTATGAAGAAAGATATTGCGGAACATGTTGCAATATGTGATGTTTGTCAGAGAGTAAAGGCAGAACATCAGAAACCAGCAGGGTTACTCCAACCTTTGCCGATACCCGAGTGGAAATGGGAAAAGCTTGGTATGGATTTCATCACAGGATTGCCCAGGACCCGTTCAGGTTATGATTCCATCTGGGTAGTGGTAGATCGCTTGACCAAGGTAGCTCATTTCATTCCAGTGAAAACCACCTATACCAGTGCTAAGCTAGCCAAGATATATATGACCAGGATCGTATGTTTGCATGGAGTTCCGAGGAGTATCGTGTCAGATAGAGGAACACAATTTACCTCAAAGTTTTGGCATTAGTTACATGAAACTTTGGGTACAAGGCTAGAGTTCAGTACAGCTTTTCATCCGCAGACAGATGGACAGACTGAGAGAGTCAACCAGATTCTGGAAGACATGTTGAGAGCTTGTGCACTAGACTATGGTTCTAGTTGGGACGATAACTTGCCTTACGCAGAATTCTCATACAACAAAAGTTATCAGACGAGTCTAAAGATGGCCCCTTTCGAAGCTTTATACGAAAGGAGGTGCAGAACACCACTGACGTGGGATAGTGTTGGAGACCGACAACTTTTTGGTCCCGATCTTATCCGAGATTCGGAAGAGAAAGTCAAGTTGATTCGTGACAGACTCAAAATAGCTCAATCCCGACAAAAGAGCCATGCTGACAACAAGCGCAAGGAAGTGACGTATGAAGTAGGAGACAGAGCATATCTTCGTGTGTCCCCGCTTCGTGGAATCAAGAGATTTGGTGTTAAAGGAAAACTAGCACCCAGATTCATAGGCCCCTACAACATTCTTGAACGTAGAGGTGAAGTTGCATACAAACTAGAATTGCCGGAAGGATTATCCGAAGTTCACAATGTGTTCCATGTGTCCCAGCTGAAGAAATGCCATGCTGAGATGGCCGACATCCCTTTGCGAGACACAGTGCCCCTAAAGGCCATACATCTTGAAAGTGATCTGACTTATGAGGAGAAGCCTGTCAAGATCCTCGAGACATCCAACCGAGTTACCCGCAACAAGATTATCAAGTTCTGTAAAGTTTTGTGGAGTCACCACACCGAGGAAGAAGCCACCTGGGAACGCGAAGAAGATCTTCGTAGAGACCATCCGCACCTATTTTCTAGCCAACCCGAATCTCGAGGGCGAGATTCATCTTAAGGTGGGTAGGTTTGTAACATCCCAAAATTTCATTTTGGAATGTTATGATTATAGTTATGCATCTAGCAGCATCATTGCTTGAATGTATGTGTTTGTTGAAATGCCTTTTCTGATCTTCTGAAAGCCCTTTCTACTTTTCCCTATGTTGCCTTCCCCTATTTGAAATTTTGGTTAAATGTTCAAAATAAGAGAGGAGTAACATGACACTCCACACCAGGGTCTAATTGGTGATATATTTGAACAATAATAACCAGGGGTTATTTTGAAAATATTTGCAAAAAGGGTTTAAAAACAATTAGGCAATTTCTGAAAATATTATTTTTTTCAAAGTATTCAAATGACAGAATAGAAATGTTCATTAAATAGAATTTATTATTCTGTTAATTTTGATATATAATACCCCTATATTTAGAGACGATTTGAATGCTTTAAATGTATTTGAATGTCTCTGGATTTTTTTTTAGAAAATCAGTAACGGTTTGCATTTAAACCGGGCCGGCCCACGGCAGTTAAATCGCGCATTCATTACCGGTCGGCCGACCGCGCGTAACGGTCACGCGCCCACTCGCTGACATCCGGGTCCCACGCCGACCGACCGTTGCCCGAAACGGTCGTCTCCTTCCCCGCAAGCGCCGGACCGGACCTCGCCGGCCGTTACCTCCCCTCGCCGGATCTCTCTCCCCATTACTCCCCCGCACCCCTCGAGCGCCCTATATAAACCGGACACTTCCCCGCATCCGTTCACCCCGAGCCCCCTTTTCTCTCTCACCGAGACGCCGTCAATTGCTCGCCGGAGCTACTCCCACACCGAAGCTCGCCGTCGACCGTAGCCACCACCTCCGACCACCGTTCGCCTCGCCGTCGCCACCAATCGACTCCGGAGAACCGTCGCCGTCGCCCGGACCACTCCCCCATCTCCCTCGACCACCGGAGCACCTCGCCGTCGCTTTCGCCGCTACCGGACTCGCCGGAGTACCCCGACGCCGACGACTTCTACCTCGTAAGCCCCCTCGACCATCGGATCCCGAACCAACGGCTAAGATTAGAACGGACTTAAGTCCGAACCGGTATCCTCTTCCGATCGGTCGCCCGCTCGAAATCACCTACCGCACGCGCTCGCTAGCCAATAGGATTGCGCCACGTATCCCCCTGACCGTCGCAAATTATTTTCCTTTTTCAGTTTTTGTTTTAATTAACAGAATGTTTTCAAAATTTGTTTTGCTTATATCTTTTAATTTGTTTAGAGTTTTGAGTTGATTCTTTTTGCAATAGCTCACATTTTTCATGTAGTTTCACCCTGTACTTTTAAATTTCAAATTTGAACTATAAAATTTGAATTTAATCAAATTTGCTCAAAATCTTCAAATCTGAATAACTAGAGTTTGAAAATAGATTTTGATGTGAATCTTTTTGCTACTGTTTGGTATTAGTTAGGACTATCTTCATGTTTAGTTTGAGGATTTTTAGGATGATTTTTAATAGTGTTTTAGCCAAAAACAGTATCTGTCTAGTATTATAATATAGTTTTATAAATTTGATTTTAATTAGTTTGATTTAGAATTGGTTTTATTTGTTTATTAGGTTCTGTTAGTAAACATTTAGTGTTTTCACTCACTGATAAAAAATATATAAATTTGCTTAGTTTAATTTTATTTAACATAGGAATCACAACTTCTTTTCAAATAGGCATAATTTGATTAAAACAACTAACTAGTAATAGTTTTGCTTTCAAACAAAGTTTTGTATATTTTGTTTCTGTTTTCTAAGACAGATTTAGTAGTAAATTATTTTCTATCAAGAACATGTTTTACTAATAAATAATAAGTTTAGTTTTTCATTCTTTTGTTAATATAACTATAGTTGATTCATAAAGTGTTTATCAAAACTTTTATAAACTTTACTAAACTTTTCCCAACAAACTTAAATTGATTGTATTCTGTTTATTAATAAAATATTCTATTGTTTCCTTGCTGACAACAATTGTTTTGTTATTACAAATGGTTTCATTATGTCAGTAGTGTTTTCATTCCTCACCTTCTGAAAACAAAACTTTGTGTGTTTTCTTACTTGAGATTTGTGCATTGTTTTGTCTTGATTGTTTACTAGTTCTTGGTTGATGTTTGTGAGTTACAATATTCTGTTGTATGCTTATTGAGTGCTTGTTTGCTTCGTTAGATTATCCGGAGTGCGAAGCTTGTTACTTAGAGTCACTCACGTACGAAGATCATCAATCAGGCAAGTCACTTTGACCATGTTTACCCATGTTTTATATGCATTAGTTCTACCATCTCCCCAGTTGCATGCAAGATAGGTTAGTTGGAAACTTGGTTACATTGTAGTAGTATCATGTGGTAGATACCCCTCTCAACCCTCTTTGACAACTTGGCCCCGGGAAACGTTGTTTTACTTTTGCTATGCTATTAGTAGACGGGGTTGGTTGTGTGATTCATGAGAGTTGAGAGAGTTAATAATTTCAAGACCTACATAATGATCAAGATTTAAGACTCCGAGTTTTCAACATACCTCTGGGTGGATGATGGTTGAACGGCACCCTGGAGAAACCAGTGGATTTGCCTAGGTGATGCTGGAGATGGCCAGTATTCACGCGGAAAGGTCCACCCAGGCACAAAGAGATGGATGGATGCTTTAAAACCCAAGGCTTACCTGCACAGCCACAAGTCATTATGGGCTCTGGCTTGGTTGGATATCGTGGTGACCTTGGACAGGCGGTGCTACGAGAGGTAGAAGAACGGTAGGAAAGGATGGGCACCGACAGAGTCGCAGGGAAACCCTTTGGAAGACCATGTTTTGGTCATCCGTTTCTCAAACACCCTGAAGTGCGAGAAATCAAACGGAGGCGACCAAATCTTGTGGGGAACGTGTGCAAAACTCTGCAGAGTATTTCAAACCTAATCGATTAGTCGTGTCCACGGTCATGGACGATTTGAGCCAAAGGAATTGAAACTTCTGGAACTCTCAACACAATTAATATGATGATGTGGGTATTAACAATTTTGGGTATGAGAACTGGTTGGTGGAACCATCTCATTAATCAACCAACTTAGTAATGTTTTGCTTAGCCCCTTTTCTTGATGTAGGAAAAAATTGGCTTTACGCAAAACTTACCACCCCACCTGCCATATATGCATATAGACTAGCTGATTATTTTCACACCTCTACTGTGACTTTGCCGGCATATTCCATATGCTGACCTACATGGCTGCAACGTATCATGTTGCAGAGTATTTTTCCGACCAGGAGTGAGGACGCGTTCTATGCTCAGTGAGATGCCCTTGGAGTCGGATGGACTCATCTACCGTCGACGCTTCCGCAAGATTTAGATATTCTCATGAGTTGGCTTTTAGCCACTTTATTGTAATTTTTATTGTAATAAAGGACTCGATATGAGATTTCGATTAATAAAATGCTGTGTGATTTCCCTTTGATATATACATTGATGTACCGTGTGTGTACCAGCATGATCTTGGGATGGTACGGAAACACCGGAGACATGACCTTTCAGGACGTAAGGATTGCTTTGCCGAGCATCACCGGGACTCCTATCATGTCATTTCCCCAAGATGGACGCTACAGGATCGAGGTGCATATCCCAGGGAAGACTTTTGGGAATCGGAAGGAACCCATAGATCTCAAGTTCGTGGCACCCAGTTGGATACTTGGAAGAGACATGGCCATTCATCGTGCCCTTGGACGTATTCAGGAGGAATACAGAGGTGGAACCATTTCACCAGGACTCAGCATGGTTTGTCGCAGAGATGCCAATGGAAACATCATAACTCCTCCCACCGGAGACACCACTATTTCCTATATCCAGACCCTGGAGACTCACATCAGGACTCTGGAGCTTCGAGTTCGTGCTGATACGAAGACAATCAAGAATCTGATGAACCGCGAGCTGGACCTTGAAGCTGATCTACGAGAGGCCAACTATGAACACGAGCATGAAGTGAAGGACTTCCTAGAGGGGATTGATGAGCAGAATGCACGCATCGCAACTCTGGAGGAGCAGCTAGACATGGGGGAAAACCTTCACCCCGAAGGAGACATGGCACCCTTCATCAGTGACGATGAAGACTATGAGGAAAGCACCACCGGAGGACCTACGACTATGCACTTCTGAGGAAAAACATTAGTTATGCCCTCCATGTATCTTTTATTTTCAACGTTAAGCGCGTAGGTCGATGCTTAGTTTGATTGAGTATTGTATATCGATGTTTGACATTGATTGAATAAATGAATGAGTGTTTGGTGTGATATGTTTGTTGCATTGCATATGGGTAGTGAATTTCTTCTAGACCCTTGTTCTATTCTAATTCTCATCCCTCTGAAAACAGCAAGATGCCTCCACGACGTGAGACCGACTTCACTTTCCCACCAGAACTCACTCAACTCCTTCAACAGCAGAATGCACTGATGCAGTTATTGATTCAGAATCATACCAACAACCAGAACAACCACAACCACCATCCACCCCAGACTGACAATCTCACCCGTTTTCTGAGGTTGAACCCTCCAACTTTCTCCAGCAGTACTGAGCCCATTGTGGCAGATGACTGGCTCCGTAGGATGGAGAGAGAACTTGTCACCGCTGGATGTACTGATGCTGAGAAGGTGCGATTTGCCGCACATCAACTGGAAGGACCAGCAGCATCATGGTGGGAGAATTACACCACCACATATCCTATTGCAGATGTGACTTGGGAGCAATTCAAGCTTGCTTTTCGCACCGCACATGTCTCAGCTGGAGCCATGAGTCTGAAGAAGCGCGAGTTTCGCAATTTGCGCCAGGGTAATCGCTCTGTGGCCCAATATGTGGAAGAGTTCAGCATGTTGGCCCGTTATGCCCCAGGAGATGTGGCCGATGATGCGGCCAAGCAAGAAAAGTTTCTGGAAGGACTCAATGATGAGTTGAGCATACAGCTGGTAGTGGCTAATTTCAACAACTACCAAGAGCTGGTGGATAAGGCACTTATTCTGGAAGGTAAACAGCAGCAGATTGAGAACCGCAAGAGGAAGTACACTCAGGGGAAGTTCAACTCTGGAGCTCATCAGAAGCCTCGTTACTCCCCGTACTCCGGGAATACCGGATCAGGAAACAGTAAGTTTGGAAAGCACACTCATGCTGTGCATAACCATGGAGGCCACCATCATGGAGGAAATGGGAACAACCGTCTCAACCATGGCAATTTCAAGACTGACAATGGGAATGGGAACAACAACCAGCACCGTCAAGTTCCTGCTCAGAAGGATCTGAGTCACATCACCTGTTTCAAGTGCCAGAAGACAGGGCACTATGCTACTGAGTGTTCCCAGAGCAAGCAAGGCAGTGGAAATGGCAACAACAACGGCAACTCAGCAGCCAAGAAGCCAAACCCTTTTCCTCGAGCCCAGGTGAACCAACTCGACGTGGAAGAAGTCTATGATCAACCCGAGACTGTGGTTGGTAAGTTTTTTATTGCATTCACGTCCTGTTACAGTATTTTTTGATTCTGGTGCAACTCATTCATTCATATCAAGGGTAGTTGTGGATAAGTATGGTTTGCCCACCAAAACCCTTAGTCAGCCCATTAAGGTTAGTTCTCTAGGAGGTATGATGATGGCAGGGATAGGATGCCATGCCTTGAAACTCAATATAGGAAATCATGTTTTTCCCACCGACCTCATCGTCTTAGAGTCACAAGGATTGGATGTAATCCTAGGCATGGATTGGATGACCAAGTATGAAGGAAATCTTGATTGCCCTAGCAAGTCTGTTTCACTCACCACCCCGGAGAACAAGAGGATTAAGTATGTATCCCGACGCACACGTATGAGTGCTAGGTTAAATGCTCTCACGGGAGTTGTTCAGGAGGAAGTACCTGTGGTAAAAGATTTTCCAGATGTATTTCCGGAAGAATTACCAGGAATGCCACCAGATAGGGAGATTGAGTTCTTAATAGAGCTACAGCCAGGGACAACCCCAATTTCCAAGAGACCCTATCGGATGCCCGCAAATGATCTGTTGGAAATCAAGAAGCAAATCAAGGAGTTATTGGACAAAGGTTATATACGCCCAAGTTCTTCACCTTGGGGAGCCCCAGTTCTTTTGGTGGAGAAGAAGGATAAAACCTTGAGAATGGTAGTCGATTATCGTGCCTTGAACGAGGTGACTATCAAGAACAAGTACCCTCTGCCGATGATTAATGGTTTGTTTGATCAGCTCGTAGGAGCCAAAGTATTCTCCAAGATCGATCTTCGATCAGGGTATCACCAGTTGAAAATTCGTGAACAGGATATACCCAAAACAGCTTTCACCACGAGGTATGGCTTGTATGAGTATACGGTCATGTCTTTTGGATTGACCAATGCTCCTGCATACTTCATGAATTTGATGAACAAAGTGTTCATGGAATATTTGGACAAGTTTGTCGTGGTGTTCATCGATGACATTCTGATATTCTCCAAGAACGAGGAAGAGCATAAGGAACATTTGCGTTTAGTTCTGGAGAAGCTAAGAGAGCATCAGTTATATGCCAAGTTCAGCAAATGTGAATTTTGGCTGACGGAAGTCGGATTCCTTGGACATGTTATTTTCGGAGAAGGAATAGCCGTAGACCCCGCTAAGGTTGAAGCCATCACAGAGTGGAAGTCACCCACCTCAGTTAAGGAGATCCGCAGTTTCCTCGGACTTGCCGGATATTACCGGAGATTCATTGAGAATTTCTCAAAGATTGCCAAGCCCATGACAGAGTTGTTGAAGAAAGAATCCAAGTATGTTTGGACCGAGGAATGTGAAACTAGTTTCCAAGAGTTAAAGGAACGTTTGGTCACAGCCCCAGTATTGATCTTGCCCGATATTCGGAAGGATTTCCAGGTTTACTGTGATGCTTCACGTCAAGGACTTGGAGGAGTACTTATGCAGGATGGAAAAGTTGTAGCCTATGCTTCCAGACAGCTACGACCTCATGAGTTGAATTATGCCACTCATGATTTGGAATTAGCAGCCGTAGTGCACGCACTCAAGACTTGGAGACATTTCCTTATCGGAAATAGTTGTGATGTTTACACCGACCATAAGAGCCTGAAGTATATTTTCACGCAGAAAGAGTTGAACCTCAGACAGAGGAGATGGTTAGAGCTAATCAAGGACTATGACATGAGATTACACTACCATCCAGGTAAGGCTAATGTTGTAGCCGATGCCTTGAGTCGGAAAACTTATGTGAACACACTCACAGCTGGAGGATTACCTCAAGAGTTAGTCGATGATCTCAGAGAGCTCAAGCTAGAGATAGTTCCAAGAGGATATGTTGCTACACTGGAAATTCAGTCCACCTTGACCGAAAGAATTCGTGAAGCCCAGAAATCGGACAAGGAGATAGATGAGATAAAGCAGAGAATGGAAGATGGTAAATCTAAAGGTTTTCGTGAGGATGAACACGGAACTTTGTGGTTTGAGAACCGAATCTATGTGCCCAATGACCCAGAGCTCAGGAAGTTGATACTTCAGGAAGCCCACGATTCAGCTTACTCGATACACCCAGGCAATACCAAGATGTATCTCGATTTAAAGGAAAGTTATTGGTGGACAGGTATGAAGAAAGATATTGCGGAACATGTTGCAATATGTGATGTTTGTCAGAGAGTAAAGGCAGAACATCAGAAACCAGCAGGGTTACTCCAACCTTTGCCGATACCCGAGTGGAAATGGGAAAAGCTTGGTATGGATTTCATCACAGGATTGCCCAGGACCCGTTCAGGTTATGATTCCATCTGGGTAGTGGTAGATCGCTTGACCAAGGTAGCTCATTTCATTCCAGTGAAAACCACCTATACCAGTGCTAAGCTAGCCAAGATATATATGACCAGGATCGTATGTTTGCATGGAGTTCCGAGGAGTATCGTGTCAGATAGAGGAACACAATTTACCTCAAAGTTTTGGCATTAGTTACATGAAACTTTGGGTACAAGGCTAGAGTTCAGTACAGCTTTTCATCCGCAGACAGATGGACAGACTGAGAGAGTCAACCAGATTCTGGAAGACATGTTGAGAGCTTGTGCACTAGACTATGGTTCTAGTTGGGACGATAACTTGCCTTACGCAGAATTCTCATACAACAAAAGTTATCAGACGAGTCTAAAGATGGCCCCTTTCGAAGCTTTATACGGAAGGAGGTGCAGAACACCACTGACGTGGGATAGTGTTGGAGACCGACAACTTTTTGGTCCCGATCTTATCCGAGATTCGGAAGAGAAAGTCAAGTTGATTCGTGACAGACTCAAAATAGCTCAATCCCGACAAAAGAGCTATGCTGACAACAAGCGCAAGGAAGTGACGTATGAAGTAGGAGACAGAGCATATCTTCGTGTGTCCCCGCTTCGTGGAATCAAGAGATTTGGTGTTAAAGGAAAACTAGCACCCAGATTCATAGGCCCCTACAACATTCTTGAACGTAGAGGTGAAGTTGCATACAAACTAGAATTGCCGGAAGGATTATCCGAAGTTCACAATGTGTTCCATGTGTCCCAGCTGAAGAAATGCCATGCTGAGATGGCCGACATCCCTTTGCGAGACACAGTGCCCCTAAAGGCCATACATCTTGAAAGTGATCTGACTTATGAGGAGAAGCCTGTCAAGATCCTCGAGACATCCAACCGAGTTACCCGCAACAAGATTATCAAGTTCTGTAAAGTTTTGTGGAGTCACCACACCGAGGAAGAAGCCACCTGGGAACGCGAAGAAGATCTTCGTAGAGACCATCCGCACCTATTTTCTAGCCAACCCGAATCTCGAGGGCGAGATTCATCTTAAGGTGGGTAGGTTTGTAACATCCCAAAATTTCATTTTGGAATGTTATGATTATAGTTATGCATCTAGCAGCATCATTGCTTGAATGTATGTGTTTGTTGAAATGCCTTTTCTGATCTTCTGAAAGCCCTTTCTACTTTTCCCTATGTTGCCTTCCCCTATTTGAAATTTTGGTTAAATGTTCAAAATAAGAGAGGAGTAACATGACACTCCACACCAGGGTCTAATTGGTGATATATTTGAACAATAATAACCAGGGGTTATTTTGAAAATATTTGCAAAAAGGGTTTAAAAACAATTAGGCAATTTCTGAAAATATTATTTTTTTCAAAGTATTCAAATGACAGAATAGAAATGTTCATTAAATAGAATTTATTATTCTGTTAATTTTGATATATAATACCCCTATATTTAGAGACGATTTGAATGCTTTAAATGTATTTGAATGTCTCTGGATTTTTTTTTAGAAAATCAGTAACGGTTTGCATTTAAACCGGGCCGGCCCACGGCAGTTAAATCGCGCATTCATTACCGGTCGGCCGACCGCGCGTAACGGTCACGCGCCCACTCGCTGACATCCGGGTCCCACGCCGACCGACCGTTGCCCGAAACGGTCGTCTCCTTCCCCGCAAGCGCCGGACCGGACCTCGCCGGCCGTTACCTCCCCTCGCCGGATCTCTCTCCCCATTACTCCCCCGCACCCCTCGAGCGCCCTATATAAACCGGACACTTCCCCGCATCCGTTCACCCCGAGCCCCCTTTTCTCTCTCACCGAGACGCCGTCAATTGCTCGCCGGAGCTACTCCCACACCGAAGCTCGCCGTCGACCGTAGCCACCACCTCCGACCACCGTTCGCCTCGCCGTCGCCACCAATCGACTCTGGAGAACCGTCGCCGTCGCCCGGACCACTCCCCCATCTCCCTCGACCACCGGAGCACCTCGCCGTCGCTTTCGCCGCTACCGGACTCGCCGGAGTACCCCGACGCCGACGACTTCTACCTCGTAAGCCCCCTCGACCATCGGATCCCGAACCAACGGCTAAGATTAGAACGGACTTAAGTCCGAACCGGTATCCTCTTCCGATCGGTCGCCCGCTCGAAATCACCTACCGCACGCGCTCGCTAGCCAATAGGATTGCGCCACGTATCCCCCTGACCGTCGCAAATTATTTTCCTTTTTCAGTTTTTGTTTTAATTAACAGAATGTTTTCAAAATTTGTTTTGCTTATATCTTTTAATTTGTTTAGAGTTTTGAGTTGATTATTTTTGCAATAGCTCACATTTTTCATGTAGTTTCACCCTGTACTTTTAAATTTCAAATTTGACCTATAAAATTTGAATTTAATCAAATTTGCTCAAAATCTTCAAATCTGAATAACTAGAGTTTGAAAATAGATTTTGATGTGAATCTTTTTGCTACTGTTTGGTATTAGTTAGGACTATCTTCATGTTTAGTTTGAGGATTTGTAGGATGATTTTTAATAGTGTTTTAGCCAAAAACAGTATCTGTCTAGTATTATAATATAGTTTTATAAATTTGATTTTAATTAGTTTGATTTAGAATTGGTTTTATTTGTTTATTAGGTTCTGTTAGTAAACATTTAGTGTTTTCACTCACTGATAAAAAATATATAAATTTGCTTAGTTTAATTTTATTTAACATAGGAATCACAACTTCTTTTCAAATAGGCATAATTTGATTAAAACAACTAACTAGTAATAGTTTTGCTTTCAAACAAAGTTTTGTATATTTTGTTTCTGTTTTCTAAGACAGATTTAGTAGTAAATTATTTTCTATCAAGAACATGTTTTACTAATAAATAATAAGTTTAGTTTTTCATTCTTTTGTTAATATAACTATAGTTGATTCATAAAGTGTTTATCAAAACTTTTATAAACTTTACTAAACTTTTCCCAACAAACTTAAATTGATTGTATTCTGTTTATTAATAAAATATTCTATTGTTTCCTTGCTGACAACAATTGTTTTGTTATTACAAATGGTTTCATTATGTCAGTAGTGTTTTCATTCCTCACCTTTTGAAAACAAAACTTTGTGTGTTTTCTTACTTGAGATTTGTGCATTGTTTTGTCTTGATTGTTTACTAGTTCTTGGTTGATGTTTGTGAGTTACAATATTCTGTTGTATGCTTATTGAGTGCTTGTTTGCTTCGATAGATTATCCGGAGTGCGAAGCTTGTTACTTAGAGTCACTCACGTACGAAGATCATCAATCAGGCAAGTCACTTTGACCATGTTTACCCATGTTTTATATGCATTAGTTCTACCATCTCCCCAGTTGCATGCAAGATAGGTTAGTTGGAAACTTGGTTACATTGTAGTAGTATCATGTGGTAGATACCCCTCTCAACCCTCTTTGACAACTTGGCCCCGGGAAACGTTGTTTTACTTTTGCTATGCTATTAGTAGACGGGGTTGGTTGTGTGATTCATGAGAGTTGAGAGAGTTAATAATTTCAAGACCTACATAATGATCAAGATTTAAGACTCCGAGTTTTCAACATACCCCTGGGTGGATGATGGTTGAACGGCACCCTGGAGAAACCAGTGGATTTGCCTAGGTGATGCTGGAGATGGCCAGTATTCACGCGGAAAGGTCCACCCAGGCACAAAGAGATGGATGGATGCTTTAAAACCCAAGGCTTACCTGCACAGCCACAAGTCATTATGGGCTCTGGCTTGGTTGGATATCGTGGTGACCCTGGACAGGCGGTGCTACGAGAGGTAGAAGAACGGTAGGAAAGGATGGGCACCGACAGAGTCGCAGGGAAACCCTTTGGAAGACCATGTTTTGGTCATCCGTTTCTCAAACACCCTGAAGTGCGAGAAATCAAACGGAGGCGACCAAATCTTGTGGGGAACGTGTGCAAAACTCTGCAGAGTATTTCAAACCTAATCGATTAGCCGTGTCCACGATCATGGACGATTTGAGCCAAAGGAATTGAAACTTCTGGAACTCTCAACACAATTAATATGATGATGTGGGTATTAACAATTTTGGGTATGAGAACTGGTTGGTGGAACCATCTCATTAATCAACCAACTTAGTAATGTTTTGCTTAGCCCCTTTTCTTGATGTAGGAAAAAATTGGCTTTACGCAAAACTTACCACCCCACCTGCCATATATGCATATAGACTAGCTGATTATTTTCACACCTCTACTGTGACTTTGCCGGCATATTCCATATGCTGACCTACATGGCTGCAACGTATCATGTTGCAGAGTATTTTTCCGACCAGGAGTGAGGACGCGTTCTATGCTCAGTGAGATGCCCTTGGAGTCGGATGGACTCATCTACCGTCGACGCTTCCGCAAGATTTAGATATTCTCATGAGTTGGCTTTTAGCCACTTTATTGTAATTTTTATTGTAATAAAGGACTCGATATGAGATTTCGATTAATAAAATGCTGTGTGATTTCCCTTTGATATATACATTGATGTACCGTGTGTGTACCAGCATGATCTTGGGATGGTACGGAAACACCGGAGACTTGACCTTTCAGGTCGGGTCGCTACAGATACAAAGTTAATAATGATAGTACCACATACTTGTGGCACTGCCGCTAAATGTCGTACTGGTATAAAGCGCATGAAGAAACTCCATGCTGATGGATATTTGGACTCATTCGATTTCGAATCGGTTGAGGCATGCGAACCATGCCTCTTGGGCAAGATGACTAAGGACCCCGTTTTCTGGTTTGATGGAGCGGGCAAGTGATTTATTGGAAATGACACATGTTGATGTATGCAATCCAATGAGTCTTGTAGCATGCAGTGGATATTGTTATTTTCTTACCTTCACTGATGATTTGAGTAGATAATAGTGTATATTTACTTAATGAAACGCAAGTCCGAATCGTTTGAAAAAGTTCAAGCAAATTCAGAGTGAAGTTTAAGATCATCGTGACAAGAAGATAAAATGTCCGCGATATGATCGTGGAGGTGAATATCTGAGTTATGAGTTTGGTATGCAACTTAAGACAATGTGAAAGTTGTTTCACAACTCACGCCACCTGGAACACCATAGTGTGATGGTGTGTCCGAACGTCATAGTCGTGCTCTATCGGATATGGTGCGAATTATGATGTCTCTTATCCTTTTACCACTATCGTTTTGGGGTTATGCATTAGAGACAACTACATTCACTTTAGATAGGGCACCATCTAAATTCGTTGAGATGACACCGTGTGAATTATGGTTTGATAGAAACCTAAGCTGTCATTTCTTAATGTTTGGGGCTGCAACACTTATGTGAAAAAGGGTTTTCACCTAATGAGCTCGAACCCAAAGCGGACAAAAGCACTTCATAGAATACCCTAAAGACAGTTGGGTAAACCTTCTATCTCAGATCCAAGCATAAAATGTTTGTTGCTAAAACTGGGTCCTTTCTCGAGAAAGAGTTGCTCTCGAAAGTATTGAGTGGGAGGAAGATAGAACTTGACGAGGTTATTGAACCTCTGTTTCAACCAGAGAGTAGCGCAACGCAGGAAGTTGTTTTTGTGAAGCCTACGTTAGTTGAAGAGGAAGTTAATGATGATGATCATGAAGCTTTGGATCAAGTTACTATCGAACCTCGTAGGTCGACAAGGATGTGTACTACTCCTGAGCGGTACGACAACCCTGTCTGGGAGGTCATGTTTTTGGACAACGATGAACCTACGAGCTGTGGAGAAGCGATGATGGGCCCGGATTCCGACAAATGGTTAGAGGCCATGAAATCCGAGAAAGGATCCATATATGAAAACCAAGTATAGACTTTGGTAGACTTGCTCGTTGGACGGTAGGTCGTTGAGTACAAATGGATCTTTAAAATGAAGACAGACGCTGATGGTGAATGTCACCATTTATAAAGCTCGACTTGTCGCAAAGAAGTTTCTGGCAAGTTCAAGGAGTTGACTGCGACGACGCTTTCTCACTCATCGCGATGCTAAAGTCTATTGGAATTATGTTAGCAGTTCCTGCATTTTTCAATTATGAAATCTGGCAGATGGATGCCAAAACATCGTTTCCTTCCTTAAGGAAAGGTTGTATGAGATACAACCAGAAGGTTTTGTCAGTCCTAAGGATGCTAAAAGGTGAGCAAGCTTCAGTGATCCTTCTATGGACTGAAGCAAGCATCTCGGAGTTGGAATATACACTTTGATAAGGTGATCAAAGTTTTTAAATCTATACAAAGTTTATGAGAAACTTGTATTTGCAATAAAGTGAGTGGGAGCACTATAGAATTTCTGATAAATATATGTGGATGACATATTGTTGATCAGAAATAATGTAGAATTTCTGGAAAGCATAAACGATTGTTTGAAAAGTGATTTTCAAAGGAAGGCCTGGATAAAGCTACCTAATTGTTGAGCATCAAGATCTATAGAGATAAATCAAGATGCTTGATTAGACTTTCAATGAGTACATACCTTGACAAGATTTTGAAAGAGTTCAAAATGGATCAGTCAGAGAAAGAGTTCTCGCCTGATTTGTAAGGTGTGAAGTTGGGTGAGACTCAAAGCTCGACAATGGCAGAAGAAAGAGAAAGTACGAATGTCGTCCCCTATGACTTAGCCATAGGCTCTGTATAGTATGCCATGCTGTGTACCACACCTGTGTGTGCCTTGCCATGAGTCCGGCAAGGGGTACAAGAGTGATCCAGGAGTGGATCACTAGACATCGGTCAAGATTATCCTTAGTAACTAAAAGACTAAGGAGATGTTTCTCGATTATGGAGGTGATAAAGAGTTCGTCGTAAAGAGTTACGTCGATGCAAGCTTTAACACCAATCCGGATGACCCGTAGTAGCCTCTGGATACATATAGTGGAGCAGCCATTTGGAATAGTACCAAGTGGAGTGTGGTAGCAGTGTTTATGGTTTGACATAGAGATTTGCAAAGTACACACGGATCTGAATGTCGCAGACCCGTTGACTATAAGATCTCTCCCACGTGCAAAGCATGATCGAGCCCCAGAACTCATTGGGTGTTAGATTCATAACAATGCGAATCACATGGTGATGTGAACTAGATTAATGCCCTAGAAGCAATAATAAATTAGTGATTATCATATTTCCTTTTTCATGATAATCGTTTATTATCCATGCTATAATTGTATTGATCGGAGACTTAGATGCATGTGTGGATACATAGACAAAACCATGTCCCTAGTATGCCTCTAATAGACTAGCTCGTTGATCAAAGGTGGTTAAGGTTTCCTAGCCATGGACATGAGATTTCATTTGATAACGGGATCACATCATTAGGAGAATGGTGTGATGGACAAGACCCAAACTACAAACATAGCATATGATCGTCTCAGTTTATTGCTACTGTTTTCTGCATGTCAAGTATATGTTCCTATGACCATGAGATCATGCAACTCACTGACACCGGAGGAGTGCCTTGTGTGTATCAAACGTCGCAACGTAACTAGGTAACTATAAAGGTACTCTACAGGTATCTCCAAGGGTGTCTATTGAGTTGGCATGGATCAAGACTGGGATTTGTTACTCCGTGTGACAGAGAGGTATCTCAGGGCCCACTCGATAATACAACATCACAACAAGCCTTGCAAGCAATGTGACTAAGTGTTAGTCACGGGATCTTGTATTACGAAACGAGTAAAGAGACTTGCTGGTAACGAGGTTGAACTAGGTATGGAGATACCGACGATCGAATCTCGGGCAAGTAACATACCGAAGAACAAAGGGAACATCATACGGGATTAACTAAATCCTTGGCATAGAGGTTTGACCGATAAAGATCTTCGTAGAATATGTAGGAACCAATATGGGCATCTAGGTCCCGCTATTGGTTATTGACCGTAGAGGTGTCTCGGTCATGTATACATAGTTCTCGAACCCGCAGGGTCTGCACACTTAAGGTTCGGTGACGTTTCGGTAGTATAGAGTTATGCATGGTGGTGACCGAAGGTTTTTAGGAGTTCTGGATGAGATCCTAGATGTCATGAGGAGCTCCGGAATGGTCCGGAGGTAAAGATTCATATATAGGAAGTCCTGTTTTGGTCACCGGAAAAGTTTCGGGCTCATCGGTAGTGTACCGGGAGTGCCGGTAGTGTACCGGGAGACCATCGGGAGGGGTATTTCGACCCAACAGGCTCCATGGGCTGTGGGAGAGTGTTTACCAGCCCTTAGTGGGCTGGTGGAAGTCCCACACAAGGCCCATGCAGCTGGGAAGAAAAGCCCGAAGAGAAAAAGGTGGAAAAAGGCAAAAAACGCAAAAATAAGGAGGAGTCCTAGTCCTACTTCCTCCTCCAATCCCACTAGGTTCAGCCGACCCAAGGGATGCCTCTTTGGCAGACAAGCCTCCTCCTCCTCTCCTCCTATATATACTAGAGGATTTTAGGGTGTTGGGACAGAATTTTTAGCCACGTGCTGCCCGTTCCTCCAGTTCATAGTTTCTCCTCTAGATCGGATTTCTGCAGTGCTTAGGCGAAGCCCTGCCGGAATAGCTCCACCACCATCGCCGGAGCGCGGTCATGTTGCTGGAGAACTCTTCTACCTCTCCGCTTACTCTTGCTGGATCAAGAAGGCGGAGATCGTCATCGAGCTGTACGTGTGCTGAACGCGGAGGTGCCGTCCGTTCGGCGCTAGATCGGAAGGACCGTGATCAGGATCGCGAGACGGATTGTGATGAGTTCACAGGACAGATCGTGATGAGTTCGCGGGACGGATCGTGATCAAGATCGCGGGATGGATCGTGATGAGTTCACGGGATGGATCATGATTGGATCGCGGGACGGATCATGATGAGATCGCGGGACGCTCGGCGATTTGGATCGCGAAGACGTTCGACTACACCAACCGCGTTTCTTAATGCTTCCCGCTTAGCGATCTACAAGGGTACGTAGATCCACTCTCCCTCTCGTAGATGCTCATCACCATGGATAGATTTGCGTGTGCGTAGGAAATTTTTTGTTTCCCATGCAACGTTCCCCAACAGATTCATGGGCTAACTTAAGTGTGTTAAGTTCTTTAGTTAGTTCTTCTATTTTCATCTTATCATCGCCAATGGACCTATATTGACTAGGATGACAATTATCAAGTTCATTTTGATCAACATCACTAGTTTTATCACATAGCAAGTCATCATCACAAAGCAAATCATCTTTATCACTATCGAAATCAAGATATTCGGGTGTGATACCTTGGGGCCTTTAGCCATGAAGCAACTTCCAATCCCTTCGTTTGGTGAATCAAATAGATCAAAGGAGTTGGTAGTCACTAGAGTAATTCCGGCAACACCATCATCTTGACTATAGTCGGAGTTGGAGTGATAGCTTCTCTCGGAGTGGTTGTCGGAGTCGGAGCCAGAAACCCATTCCCCAACATGAGTTTGATGTTTTCTTCTTGGGTAGCTCTTGGTGTACTTGTCCTTCTTCTCCAAATCTCTACTTCTCCTTGAGGGTCTTCGTTCATAACGATCATCTCTACTCCTTCTCTCTCTTTGAGGTGACTCGTCTCTTGAGCTTCGTCTTCTTGGTGACTCTTCTCTTTGTTTGTAAAGAGTCGTGCCCTCATCTGAGTAGTATCCGGGCTTCCCACAATTGTAGCATTTTCGGTCATGACTTGACGAATGCTTCTCTTCATATCTTGAGTTGGAGCTTCGATCTTTGCTTCTATTCTTGTAAAACTTGTTGAATTTCTTAACCATGAGGCTTATCTCTTCATTTGTGACAAGGTTGTCGCTTGAAGTTCCAGGAGCATCACTTGTGGCTTTGTAAGCACCGCTAGACTTGTGGTGAAGCTCTTCCTTGTCTTTGAGTGTCATCTCATGAGCAACAATTCTACCAAGCACTTCCATTGGTTTGAGATCTTTGTAGTTGGGCATCATTTGGATCAATGTGCAAACGGTGTCATATCGATCATCCAAAGCTCGAAGTATCTTCTTGATGATGAATTTTTTTGTCATTTCTTTGCTTCCTAAGCCGGCAATCTCATTGGTGATGAGAGCTAGCCTAGAGTACATCTCAACGACTCCTTCACCATCCTTCATCTTGAACTTGTCAAGCTGACCTTGAAGAACATCCAACTTGGATTCTCTCATGGACTCAGTTCCTTCGTGCATATCAACCAAAGTATCCCAAATGTCTTTTGCGTGTTCAATATGGCTGATTTTTTTGAATTCTTCGGGGCATAGGCAGTTGAAGAGAATGTCACCTACTTGAGAATTGAGTTGCAACATCTTCAATTCATCCGCAGCCGCTTCACGATCGGGTTCCTTTCCTTCCGCAAAGAATTCACCTTGCAAACAAGCATGAACAATAGCCCAAACGACAGGTTTATTACCAAGCAAATGCATTTTCATTTTGTGCTTCCAACTAGCAAAATTAGTGCCATCAAAGTACGGACCTCTACGGAGATAGTTTCCCTCACTAGACGCCATACTTAACCTAGGTTGTGAGAGCAATGCAATGGAGACCAAAGCTCCGATACCACTTGTAGGATCGAAAGTAGGTCTAGAGGGGGGTGATTAGACTACTTGACCAAATAAAAGTTTTGCATTTTCCCAATTTTAGTGTTTATAGTTTTAACATTCATGGCAAGTTAATTTCACCCTACACATGCATGTCTAAGAATATAGCAGCGGAAAATAACAACAAGCATGAGTAAAAGGGTGGGTAGGAAGATCAAACGCAATTGTAGACACGATGATTTTCCCGTGGTTCCGATAGGTGGTGCTATCGTACATCCACGTTTATGGAGTCTTCAACCCACGGAGGGTAATGGTCGCGAGATTCCACGGAGGGCTCCACCCATAAGGGTCCACGAAGTAGCAACCTTGACTATTCCATATGGCTTCCGTCCATGAAGGACTAGCCTCACTATGGGTAGATCTTCATGAAGTAGGCTATCTCCTTGCCCTTACAAAATTCTTGGTTCACTCCACAACACGAAGTAGGAGGCTCCCAAGCGACATCTAACAAATCTAGGAGGCACCACCCTCCGAAAGGTAATAGGCTCGGTAATGACAGTGAACTCCTTGCTCTTGTGCTTCAAGATGATAGACTCCTGAACACACAATCACTCTCTCACAGATTTGGCTTGGTAGAAGAGATGGTATTGGTGGAAAGCAACTTGGGGAGGCTAGAAACCAAGATCCATATGGTTGG
This sequence comes from Hordeum marinum, assembly GCA_022496015.1. NCBI lineage: Eukaryota > Viridiplantae > Streptophyta > Magnoliopsida > Poales > Poaceae > Hordeum > Hordeum marinum. The sequence goes on along the minus strand of CM039674.1, from coordinate 423,506,326 downwards.
AGTGGAAGATCTTGATCTCAACACAAGGGTATGTTGTTCTCTCACAAAAATATGATAGGATAGGTATGGAATAGTTCTGAGTGCTTCTCTTTAGAGTAGGTGGTGGTGGAGGGGTATATATAGGCATCCCCAAAAATCCAACCATTACACACAAAATAACCAACTCGGTGACACCGATGTGTTAATCTCGATGGTACCGAAGTGATCAAAGCTGGCAACTTTTGAATCTCGGAGGGACCGATATACGAAACTCGGTTGCACCGATAAGGTGACCAACAGTCAGATTTCCAATGTTGGTGACGTCGGCCCAACAATCTCGGTGGCACCGAAAATGTGAATTTGCGTAACAGAAAGTTGGCAACCTAAACTCGATGGCACCGATATGGAATCGGTTGCACCGAAGTGGCTAGGGTTTGGCTGAGTCTATCTAGGTTCTGGAATCGGTGGCACCGAGAGAGGAATGTTAGTTGCACCGATTTTGAATGTTTGGCTATAGACAGACTTTGGTGGGAGAGCTTGTGGATGTTTTTGGTGACTATCACTTGTGCACGTATGAGCATTTTGTTCACCAACAAAACCTTACCCCCTTTTAATAGTATTGGCTTTCCTATGGAATCAAAGTGATTTCTCACAAATGTAAAATGTAGAGTCATCTTGCTTGAAGCTTGGCCAACCTATTTCCTTGCATCTTGGGGTAATTTCGCAATCCTTTTGCCATCCCTATCATTGAACTTTTCTTGAAATATACTCGGTGGAGACATTAGTTCAATGACTTATATGTTGTTATTAATTGCCAAAACCACCATGGGAGCAAATGTGCTTTCAGAGTGACCAACTAGAGAGCGACACAGTCATCAGCATGCTTTGAGATTAACCAACATTGAATGCAAGCATGAGTAGGATATAAATCGCTATGAACATAAATATCGTAGAGGCTATGTTGATTTTGTTGCAACTACATGCATGAACATGTGCCAAGTCAAGCCACTTGAATCGTTGAGAGGAGGATACCATCCCATCATACTACATCACAACCATTTTAATATGCATGTTGGCACCCAATACAAACCATTATCCACTCTTAGCTCATTAAGCATGGCATGAGTAACTATAATCTCTAATTTTCATTGAAAATATGTTCCACCCATAATGAGCAAATTCAGAACGATGAGCTAATCATATTTACAAAAGCAAGATAGGTCGAATTCATACCAGCTTTTCTCCATCTCAATCTTTTCATCAAATATCGTCATTATTGCCTTTCACTTGCACGACCGAACAATGTGAATAATAATAAGAGTGCACATGCATTGGACTAAGCTGGAATCTGCAAACAATAACTCAAAGGAGAAGACAAGGTAATATGAGCTCTCTAATAGGTAAACAATAATGCATATGAGAGCCACTCAACATTTTCATTGTGGTCTTCTCCTTACGACTCAAAGAACAAAGATTCCAAACCAGAACGAGAAAAACTATTTACACGGGAAAGCTCCCAACAAACAAAAGAAGAACAAAAAATCCTTTTGGGTTTTGTTTTAATGCTACAATTAAACAACTAGAAGATAAAGCTAGAACTATGTTTTGTAATTTTCCCAAAGTTAATTAAACACACAAGAAGAAAGCGGGAAGAAGAAATAAACTACCATGGATGATACAATGAAAAAGTATGAACACCGACTATTAAAATGAATGTGTGAACGTGAATGTAATGTCGGTGAGAAATACGTACTCCCCAAGCTTAGGCTTTAGGCCTAAGTTGGTCTAGGGCTATTGCTGGCCCGGGTAATATCTGAAGTCATAGTCGGGGTTGTACTGGGCTACGACGGCTACCTCCTGAACGACTGCAGCATGAAGGCAAGCTGATTCCGCATTACTCTCGTACTTGTTTGCCTCCTCTTTGGTTATAAAGTATCTCTGTTTTTCTTGAAAGTTAAAGAAGGCAGGAGCAGGAAGGGTAACATGGACAATGCGTTGTCTATCAAAAATTAGTCGGTACTGGAGGGATTGTTTGTTCCTTTGAAGAAACTAAAAATGTACCAGAGCCTCATAATCAAGAAAAGCACGTGGTAACTCAATATCATTTCCCCGTATGGGTACCCCAAGGTAATTAGCTACACAAGTGGCATAAATCCCACCAAAGAAATCTCCATCCTTAGCATTATTATGCCACCTTCTAGCAATAATGGCTCCTAAGTTGTATCGCCTTTCACCCATTACTGCACTCTTAAGAATACTAAGATCGGTTGCACAACGGTGGCTATGCTTAGTTTTACCCTTAATACATCTACCTATGACTAGAGTAAAATAATGTATAGCACGAAAATAAATGCTCCCCATGGTAGCCTGTGTAATATTTCTAGTTTTTATGCTAGCAAGAAAATCATTATATTCAGTTTTGTGTGGATCACTATAGCTTCCCCATTGTGGAATTTTGCACGCATGATTAAAATCCTTTATGTCCAAAGTATAAGATTTGTCATAAATGTCAAATAGGACGGAAGGTTTATTATGATTGAGCGAAAATTCAAACCTCCGCACAAAAGAATCCGCGAGTTGATAGTATTGCTTGCATTTGTCCAAAACGAATTCCTCAAGGCCAGCATTTCTTGTGTATGCGTAGAATTCTTCCTTGGAACTGTCATCGCTCATAAATTGATCCAATGGCCATTCACAAGGTCGTACTTGTGCCTCCCTTAGTGGTTCAAGGTCGGGCTCATGTATCGTGAGTCTCGGGGCCTTCTTGCTTGAGGAACCCCCTTGAAACGCCCTCCTCAACATTTTTTTCTGAAAAAATCATAAATTTTTAGTGACCCAAAATAAAGGTGAACAAAACTCAACAAAACTCATAGCAACTACTCCCACAAGTTCCTAGAGGCTATATCATGCATCAAAACTACTTGGGACCATACAAATTTCACATGAAAGCTCAAGAACATGGTCACCACCGGAGAATTTTTTTGCAATATATAAAGCACTAGAACAAAAACTAATTGGACCATTGGAGGAGTTACATACCAAAGAACAATCTCCCAAAACAGTTTTGCGAATGAAGCCTTGCACAAGGAGATCGAAAATGGTAGCAAAAAGATCTAGAACACGGGTTTGGCCAACAGTGGGATTTTTTCTTGAGGAAGATGAAGTGGATGTGTGTTGGAATAAGTGGAGGGGGCCTACATGGGACCCACAAGCCTGCTAGGCACGGCCAGGGGGTGGCCGCGCTTAGTGGGCTTGTGACCCACTCATGCAGCCCCCTACAGTGTGCTCAGTGCCAAATATTTTTAAATATTCCAGAAAAAACCATACTACATTTTTAGGGCATTAACTTTTATTTTCATGTCATTTTTCTATTGCACAGAAAACTTAGAAAACAGAAAAATGATAACATTCTTACTTAATTTAATCTAACTAACAGAAAGTAAAAGTTGGATACAGAAAGTTGTGTTTTCTAAATTGAACCATGTCATGCTCATCCAAAGGAATCCATCAATAAGGTTGATCAAGTCTTATTGACAAACTTCTTTTGAATAACATGATACCGGAGAATTTTCAAATAACACTAAGTTACCTCAATGGGGATATGCATGTCCCCAAATATAAGTATATCATATTTCTTCTTGACAGTAGGAATTCAAAGTCTCCAATAATGACCGTTGGAATTTTTTCAATGGAGTTGATACTATGAACTTGAGGTTGTTTCTTCGGAAAGTGTACCGTATGCCCATTACCATTGATATGAAAAGTGACATTGCCCTTGTTGTGATCAATAATAGCCCCTGCGGTATTCAAAAAGGGTCTACCAAGGATGGTCGACATATTCTCATCCTCGGGAATATCAAGAATAACAAAGTCCATTAAGATAGTAGTGTTTGCAACTACAACAGGTACATCCTCACAAATACCGATAGGTATAGCAGTTGATTTATTAGCCATTTGCAAAGAGATTTCAGTAGGTGTCAACTTATTCAAATCAAGTCTACGATATAAAGAGAAATGCATAACACTAACACCAGCTCCCAAATCACATAAAGCAGTTTTAACATAATTCCTTTTAATAGAGCATGGTATAGTCGGTATTCCTGGATCTCCTAATTTCTTTGGCACTCCACCCTTAAAAGTATAATTAGCAAGCATGGTGGAAATTTCATCTTCCGGTATCTTCCTTTTATTAGTCACGATATCTTACATATACTTAGCATAAGGAGACATTTTTAGAATATCAGTCAAGCGCATACGCAAAATGACAGGTCTAAGCATGTCAACAAAACGCTCAAAATCATCATCATCCTCTTTTTGGATGGGTTAGGAGGAAAGGGCATGGGTTTCTGAACCCATGGTTCTCTTTCTTTACCATGCTTCCTAGCAACAAAATCTCTTTTATCATATCTTTTCTTCTTAGGTTGTGGGTTTTCAAGATGAACAGCAGGTTCGATCTCCACATCATTATCATTACTAGGTTGATCATCAACATGAACATCATTAATATTATCACTAGGCTCATGTTCATCACCTGATTGTGTCTCGGCATCAGAAGCAGAAATATCATTTGGGTTTTCAGGTGTATCTATAACAGGTTCACTAGCAACATGCAAAGTTCTATCATCATCCTTGTTCCTCTTATTACTAGAGCGACTAGGTGCATCAATATTACTCCTGTGAGAATCTTGCTCAATTCTCTTAGGATGGCCCTCAGGATACAAAGGTTTCCACATCTAGTCACAACTTCAATAGAATGATCGTTGTTCTTACTATTCATCTCATTAAGCAAATCATTTTGAGCTTTGAGTACTTGTTCTACTTGAGTAGTTACCATGGAAGCATGTTTACTAATCAGCTTAAGATCGTTGATAGTTCTAATCATATAATCACCTAAGCGATCAAGCATGAAAGCATTATGTTTCAATTGTTTACTAACATGAGCATTAAAATTTTCTTGCTTAACAACAAAATTATCAAACTCAACCAAGCATTGGCTAGCAGACTTATTATAAGGGATATCACTTTCATCAAATCTACTAAGAGAATTTACCTCTACTACGTGTGTCGGGTTATCAAGACCATGTATTTCTTCAATAGGTGGTAGATTCTTAACATCTTCAGCTTTAATACCTTTTTCTTTCATAGATTTCTTTGCCCCTTGCATATCTTCAGGACTTAGAAATAGAATACCCCTTTTCCTCGGAGTTGGCTTCAGAGTTGTTTCGGTAATAGTCCAATCATGATCATTGCTCAGTATATTATTCAATAGTATTTCAGCTTGTTCCACGGTTCGTTCCCTGAAAACACAACCAACACAACTATCTAGGTGGTCCCTAGAAGCATCGGTTAGTCCATTATAAAAGATATCAAGTATTTCATTTTTCTTGATAGGATGATCAGGCAAAGCATTGTGTAATTGGAGAAGCCCCCCAAGCTTGTGGGAGACTCTCTTCTTAAATTTGCACAAAGTTAAATATTTCCTGCAAGGGAGCTTGTTTCTTATGGGTAGGAAAATATTTTTCAGAAAAGTGATATATCATATCATGGGGACTACGCACACAACCAGGAGCAAGAGAATTAAACCATATCTTAGCATCACCCTTTAGCGAGAAAGGAAACAATTTAAGGATATAGTAATAATTTTTTTTCCTCATGAGTAAATAGGGTGGATATATCATTCAATTTTTGTGAGATGTGCCACAACAGTTTCAGATTCATAACCATGGAAAGGATCAGATTCAACCAAAGTAATTAACTCAGGATCGACAGAGCATTCATAATCCTTATCGGTAACAAAGATAGGTGAAGTAGCAAACTTAGGATCATATTTCATTCTAGCATTCAAAGATTTTTCTTTCCACTTGCATACCAATTTCTTAAGATCATCTCTATCCTTACAAGCAAGAAAGTCCATAGCTACCTCTCCTTCCATAACATAACCCTCGGGAATATCACGCAATTCATATATAGGAGAGCTAGGTCTAGCAGGTGTCTCATAGTGTTTTGTTTCAATAATTTCATTAGTTTCAGAAGCATCATAATTTTCAGCATTGACTCTAGCAATTTGTTCATCGAGAAATTCACCGAGTGGCACAGTATTATCAAGCAAAGTATCATCATAAGCATCATGCATAGCAGAAGTGGCATCATCAATTACTTGTGACATATCAGAATTACTAGCACGTGGTGGTGTCACAAACTTACTCATAACAGAAGGTGAATCAAGTTCAGAGCTAGATGGCAGTTCCTTACCTCCCCTCATAGTAGAGGGATAGATCTTGGTTTTTGGATCTTCCAGATTCTTCATAGTGATCAATAGATATAAATCCCAAGTGACTCAGAGAATAGAGATATGCTCCCTGGCAACGGCACCAAAAAAAGTTCTTGATAACCCACAAGTATAGGGGATCGCAACAGTTTTTGAGGGTAGAGTATTCAACCAAAATTTATTGATTCGACACAAGGGGAGCCAAAGAATATTCTCGAGTATTGCAGCTGAGTTGTCAATTCAACCACACCTGAAAGACTTAATATCTGCAGAAAAGTGTTCAGTAGCAAAGTAGTATGGAAGTAACAGTAACGGTGGAAAAAGTGATAGTAGCAGTTTTGTAGTAATTGTAATAGTAGCAACGGAGAAGTAACTTAGCAGAGATCAATATGTTAAAAGCTCGTAGGCAATGGATCAGTGATGGATAATTGTGTCGGATGGCATTCATCATGCAACAGTCATAACATAGGGTGACACAGAACTAGCTCCAATTCATCAATGTAATGTAGGCATGTATTCCATATATAGTCATACGTGCTTACAAAAAAGAACTTGCATGACATCCTACCCTCCCGTGGCAGCGGGGTCCTAATGGAAACTAAGGGATATTAAGGCCTCCTTTTAATAGAGAACCAGACCAAAGCATTAGCACTTAGTGAATACATGAACTCCTCAAACTACGGTAATCAGCAAAAATAATCCCAGTTATTGTCACCCTGGGGGATGCGGATCATAACTCGTAATATTTGTCTACAACTTGCAAGATAGGATCAAGAACACATATATATTCATGAAAACATAATAGGTTCAGATCTGAAATCAGGGCACTCAGGCCCTAGTGACAAGCATTAAGCATAGCAAAATCATAGCAACATCAATCTCAGAACATAGTGGATACTAGGGATCAAACCCTAACAAAACTAACTCGATTACATGATAAATCTCATCCAACCCATCACCGTCCAGCAAGCCTACGATGGAATTACTCACGAATGGCGGAGAGCATCATGGAATTGGTGATGAAGTATCATTGGTGATGATGATGGCTTCGATTTCCCCTCTTCGGAGCCCAAAACGGACTCCAGATCTGGCCTCCCGAGGAAGAACAGGAGGTGGCGGCGACTCCGTATTGTGAAACCCGATGAACTCTTATCCTTGATTTTTTCTCCGCGAATAGGAATAAATAGGAGTGGAATTGAGGTCGGTGGAGCAGCAATGGCCCCACAAGCCTGCTAGGCACGCCCAGGGGGGTGGCCACGCCTCGCATGCTTGCCACCTATGGGTGCCCCCTCCAGTTGATTCTTTCGCCGGTATTTTTATTAAATCCAAAAATATTCTTTGTAAATTTTCAGGTCAATCCGAGAACTTTTATTTGTGCACAAAAATAACACCAAGGCAATTCTGCTGAAAACAACATCAGTCTGGGTTAGTTCCATTCAATCATGCAAATTAGAGTCCAAACATGGGAAAAAGGGTTTGGAAAAGTAGATACAATGGAGATGTGTCACCTCCCACCACGCGACCACCTACACATTGCTCGCCACACATCCGACGTCGTGTTGCCCGCCCACCAGACCTCGCGCCACCAGATCCGGTGTTCCCACTCCCCCGCCACCGATGCCACCTCTTTTGGGCTGCCCTCCGTTTCGAAATCAATGCATCTGGCTTTTTTGCCTCCATGACGTTGGCGTCGGATTCAAGCTTCACCCGCCGCATCACCGCCACGCTGCCGCCGAATTCGAGCTCGCCCCGCAAGCCGTCACTTCCGGATTCGAAATGCAGACCTGCCACCATGCCGCAACCGCTTTTCCGCTGCTTCCGAACTTGAGCTACACACCTGCCGCCACATCGTCGTTACTTTTCCATCGCTCCGTCATCGTTAATCTGCGGCCCAATTCGAGCCCCTCTGCCAGCCATTTGAGCTCTCGTCGCCAAATTTGAAGGCAGAGGGTCGGGCATCGTGCCACTCCTTGTCGCTCAGTCCCAGCGCTCCTCTCGAGGCTTGGCCACCACCGCTCGGTCCGCAGCTACACCACCGCCATGCCGCCGTTGAACTAGTTTACATGTTCAAATACATCATTTGTTGGAGTAGTGGTTTTACATAACAAATATACATTATATGTTGGAGTTGGGCATTTTTTGGAGATGTAAAAGGCACTTTTTGATGATGTAAATTATACAACACTTACTTTTAGATCTCCAAATATACTCCCTCTGGTCCTTTCTACTCTACATATAAGATTTCTCTGAAGTAAAACTCCCTAAAGTTTGACCAACTTTATAGAAAAGTATATCAACATTTACAATAAAAAATCAATATCATTAGATGCGTCATGAATTCAATTTTCATATTGTGTAACTTGAATATGGTAGATATTGATATTTTGGTATATAAATTTGGTCAAAGTTGAAAAAGTTTGACTTCTGACAAATCTTATATGCGGAGTAAAAAGGACCAAAGGGAGTACATCATCTATTGTAGATGCTCTAAGGTTTTTCACCCATTTGCATGGGCATGTCATACACCTCTTCAAACCATTGAGGTTAGTTTAGATGGTGCAAGTATATATATGATCTTCATGGTTATTCACTAAAGCATGGATTAATGTAGAGACACTCAAGATAAAGTTTGGGACAACGACTTCAAACTGCTGCCTAAGAACTTTATTGTTCATGTTTCTTCTAGTATATTTTATGTCTCGTGCCCTTTTACATGATACTCTCCCTAGCCGGTCGCCGCAGCCTCCAACCCGACATCCTTTCCGAGCCTTTGCCACCGCCTCGTGCGTTCATGCCCTCCCTTTCCCTCGCCGCTCCTAGGGACTAGATGATGGTCTATGAAAGCGACAATGGGAGGTCTCCCCACCGGTAGCCTTTAAAAGATCAATAAGTCTGTCTAGGGGGTGAATAAGCTCAAGAATTGACCCTTTTCCCAAATTTTAAGTTCTCGGTGGGTTTAGCTTTTCTAGTAATCTACATAACACCTTGCACGTGCATGTCTCAAGTAATTGGCAGCGGAATGTAAACATGCAAGTGCAAAGGTAGACGAGTAGAGTTGAGAGAATTGTAGACATAATAACCTTTAAAAATATTTTTCTCGTGGTTTGATAGTTGGAGCTATCTTATATCCATGTTCATGGAGGCTTAAATCCATGAAGGATTTAGAATCACAAAGGATCTAGTTGCAAGGTTCCACAAAGGAATGGTACATGAAGGACGCTTACCCACAAAAGGTCTACATAAGAGCAACCAACATATTCCACCATGGCTTACGTCCACGAAGAACTAGCGTCACTAGGGTACATCTTCACAAAGTAGAAGTTTTTTGGTCTCATACAAACTTCTTGGATTCTTCACAAACTTGAAGACTTCCAAGCACACCTGGTTGATACAGGAGACGAACACCCTCCAAAAGTAACAAGATGAGATTCCATGAACAATGAATATCTTGCTCTTGTGCTTCAAAAAATAATATTCTCAACACTCATATTGTCTCAAGATTTGGCTATGGATTTGGAGAAGGTCTGGAGTCGAAAGCAAAGCAGGAATTCGATATCAAAGGGTTGATTGATGGTTGGTGTGGATTGTCCTTTGATATCAGCACAAGGAGATCGAGTTCTCTCTTAGGCAAATGATGGGAGTGGAGTTCGCTTTGAAATGAACTGGTGGGATAGGTGGGGGTATGAATAGGCTGGACAAAAAATTTGATTATTACACACTTTATATGCACATATCAGAGGCTCTCATTGGAATAGCTTAGTGGCTCCTAGTTGAACAAGCATGCCAACTTTGGATTCTTGGTCCAAAATATTCCGTCCGGTCGCTCTGAAGTGAGTACCTTGGCATGTGGCACCCTCTTTGTAGTTGCTCTGGTAGTTCCGACTGGTTTTGCTCAAAATTTTCGACGTGATAGCAGAAGGGTTACCACATTGCTTCGATGACTCCAAGAGGAATGTTGGAGGCTCCGAAGGTACTATGGCTTTGGAATAAATGGCTATATGAGTGCCTTTGTAGCATCGTATGAAAATGGTTCGGTGGAACCAAAGTGAAAGTGAACATGTAGGTATACTGGAATTCTTGAAGTAGTTTGAGAAGTTTTTGCAGTTTGATCTTCAACCACCTTGAGCGGAGAGCTCATTCTCACATCATCACCCCCTTCTGATAGTATAGGCATGCCTAAGGACGAAATGTGATCTTGGATCACTAAAATGAAATAAGGAATCCCATGGCTCAACGAACACTTGTCTTCAAGCTTTTTAGGGGTCACCTTCCATTCCAATGTTGTTTGAAAGAAGAAACTTTCCTAGAATAAACTTGAAGCATAGTTTGTTCTTCGACATATGTTGGCATGAACTACTAAAATCTACCTGCTTGTGTGGCATCTCACGTCAAGATCGTGGTACGTATGTAGCTCTTGGGATCACAAAAAGTGATAACGACAACACATGATGACTATGATTTAGTGGTGCTTCTCAAGTACGCGGTCTCAAACTCATGGGTGAAACCCTAGGACACCCCCCAATGGTGATGTTTTTGTGTTGTTACTGTAACAGCCCGAGACCTACGCTCCAGAAGTTTCCCGCTTTATTCCGTTGTCACCGTGCGATTCTTTTGTTTGTCGCATTCATCATCGCATCATTCGCATCATCTGCATAACATCGTAACTCGTGTTTAAAAAACTTGCATCCGTTATTAGTTGCCGGTTCTCCCCGTTTTTGTCGGTGACCGTTTCGAGACCAACCACACACGCATGCGCCCGTAGCATCGCAAAATGTTGTTTTTAAAAGTGCATATAAAATATTTTTGGATTGGGTCGAAACTTGGTGTGCAGTTTTGTTTTTGTAGGTGGACTGCCTGCCAAATGTCGTTGCAATCGGAGGTCGTTTGATACCCGAACGATCAACCATAGCAGCACCATCATCGGTTTATTATCGAACATTTTCGCGCTTCAAAACCTTCATTGCCGGGCCGCAAACTTCCCGCTCTCTTGGTCCAACCCCCTCTACATAGGCCACCTAACCCAACCTAGCCACCTCTTGTTCGGAGCCGTTCGATCGAGCCCGAACGACTCGAAAATTGACTAAAAACACCACCTATTTCCTACCTGCTATAAATAGCAGATGAACCCTAACCTAAACAGTGCAAACCCTATCCCTAGCCTACCCGAAACCGTAGTCCCCGCTCCACCAACGAACCCATCCCTCCAACGAGCCGCCATCATCAACCTTCCCCTTGTTTTTTGTGTTGGCCAAGTGAAATGCCGCCACTTGTCGGCCAACTGACCAGCTGCGCCGCCGCCCAGCCCACGGGTCATGAGCCGTCCGCCATCCACAACCCGCGAGCTCCCTCTGTGTAGCCCGAGAGCCTCCGACCCTCTGCTCGGCGTCGGCTACCCCGTCGCCGTCCCTGGCCTTCAGCGTCGCCGCACTGGACTGAGCCTCTGCCTCAACCCACCTCAGGCCAGCTCGCGACGCTCCTCCCTGCTCGTCGCACGCCACCTCGCCTTTGGCCCCGCCCTGCTTACCTCCGCACTCGCCATAGCTCCATGTGCCGCCGCTCGCCGCCCCATGGCTGCGTCCAGTCCGGATCCGGCGAGATCCTGCCGAGAGCCGCGATGCCAACGCCTTCCCATCACGATCGCGTCCTCGCTGGTGTCGCCTCACCCCACAACGCCGGTCGGCGGCCCGCCGTGGCCGCCTTTGACCTCGGGCCTCCTCATGCCCAGATCGGGACCGGCCCGTCCCGATCCATCCCATCCGCCCCGACCGCCCAACCAAACAGGCCCACGGCCCGCCTCATCCCAGAACCACCGCGTCGAGGTTCTTGCGAGGTGACAAAAACGACCAAGTCCCAGATTTCAGTATTTTAGTTGCATTTTGTGATGTGTGTATTTTATAAACCGTGCATCACATCTAGATGAGTTATATACAAAAATTGATCTACTCGATGTGCTATACATGACGGTACCCTCTGTTTGTGCATTAGAATTCATTTGCAAGCCCATATCCCTGTTGCAAAAGTGCATCTCATAGTCATCAAAATTTCGCGGATGATTGCATCTAATCGGTAGGTATTTTGCATGTGGTGTCTCATGAGTATTGCTCTATACCATGTGAACTTTGATGTCACACCTCTGGTTTCTATGTAGAACATCCTTAGCATGTCCATTTGTTGCTCTCAAGTTGCTATCGCGTTAAAACTGTAATCTGTCAATGATAAGTTTCATATTGCGAGCATCGTATTAAGCAAACCATGCCTTCTTTGAACATGTACCAATGGAGTAAATTTGAAGTGTGGTATCACTACTTCTGTTAGTATGCTTGCCATGCCATGATATCCATGTTTAGATATAGTTTCAATTATGTGAACATGCTATAAAAATGTTGCTGTTTTGAGGGTCCAAAATAATTGTAAGTCTCAAACTGTTTGCCATGGTGCCATGTGATTTTCCATTGATCTAGGGCTCTTTTTGTTGGGGAACATTGCATGGGAAGCAAAAAAAAATCCTACACATACGCAAGATCTATCCATGGTGATGAGCATCTACAAGAGGGAGAGTGGATCCACATACACTTGTAAATCTCTGAGAGGGAAGCGTTAAGAAATGCGGTTGATGTAGTCAAACGTCTTTGCTATCCAACTCGCAAGCCATACCGCGATCCCATCACGATCCGCCCCGCGATCCAATCACGGTCCTTTCGATCTAGCACCGAATGGACGGCACCTCCGCGTTTAGCACACGTACATCTCAATGACGATCTCTACCTCCTTGATCCAGCAAGCGAGGGTGGAGAGGTAGATGAGTTCTCTGGCAGCACAATGGCGCGGTGGCGGTGGTGGTGGATCTGATCCGGCAGAGCTTCGCTAAGCTATCTCGAACAGATGTAGAGGAGATGCAATCTAGAGGGAGGGAGGGCAGCACGTGGCTTTTTTAGGTGGGCTGCCCTCTCTCTCCCTCCATTATATATAGGAGAAAAGGAGGAGGTGGGGCGCCCTAGGGTTTCCAACCCTAGGGTGGCCTGCGGCCCAGGAGGTGGGGCGGCAGCCAGGATGGCTTGGCCACCAAGTTTGGTGGCTAGCCCACACTTTTGGCCCAACCCTAGCCGTAGGGGCCTTGAGGTGGGACGTGTATCTAGCCCACCAGGGGCTGGTTCGCACCCTCTCACAGCCCATGGGGCCCTTCAGAGTAGATGGGCCCACCCGGTGGAGCCCTAGATGTTGGAAATATGCCCTAGAGGCAATAATAAATTAGTTATTATCATATTTCCTTGTTCATGATAATATTTTATTATCCATGCTATAATTGTATTGATCGGAGACTTAAATGCATGTGTGGATACATAGACAAAACCATGTCCCTAGTATGCCTCTAATGGACTAGCTCGTTGATCAAAGTATGGTTAAGGTTTCCTAGCCATGGACATGAGATGTCATTTGATAACGGGATCACATCATTAGGAGAATGATGTGATGGATAAGACCCAAACTACAAACATAGCATATGATCATGTCAGTTTATTGCTACTGTTTTCTGCATGTCAAGTATATGTTCCTATGACCATGAGATCATGCAACTCACGGATATCGGAGGAGTGCCTTGTGTGTATCAAACGTCGAAACGTAACTGGGTGACTATAAAGGTGCTCTACAGGTATCTCCGATGGTGTCTCTTGAGTTGGCATGGATCAAGACTGGTATTTGTTACTCCGTGTAACGGAGAGGTATCTCGGGGCCCACTCGGTAATGCAACATCACAATAAGCCTTGCAAGCAATGTGACTAATTGTTAGTTGCGGGATCTTGTATTACTGAACGAGTAAAGAGACTTGCCGGTAACGAGGTTGAACTAGGTATGGAGATACCGACGATCGAATCTCGGGCAAGTAACATACCGAAGAACAAAGGGAACGATATACGGGATTAACTGAATCCTTGACATAGAGGTTCGACCGATAAAGATCTTCGTAGAATATGTAGGAACCAATGTGGACGTCCAGGTCCCGCCATTGGTTATTGACTGTAGAGGTGTCTCGGTCATGTCTACATAGTTCTCGAACCCGCAGGGTCTGCACACTTAAGGTTCGGTGACGTTTCGGTAGTGTAGAGTTATGTATGGTGGTGACCGAAGGTTGTTCGGAGTCCCGGATGAGATCCCGGATGTCACAAGGATCTCCGGAATGGTCCGGAGGTAAAGATTCATATATAGGAAGTCCCAGTTTGGTTTCCGGAAAAGTTTCGGACTGATCGGTAGTGTACCGGGAGTATCGGTATTGTACCGGGAGTGCCGGTAGTGTACCGGAGGACCTCCGGGAGGGGTATTTCGACCCGAAGAGGTCCATGGGCTGTGGGAGAATAATAACCAGCCCTTATTGGGCTGGGAAAACAGCCACAAAGGCCCATGGCGCAGGAGAGAAAGTCCTAAAGCAAAAAGTGGAAAATCAGCCAATAGGAGGCAATCCTACTCCAACTAGGATTGGAGGTGAAGTAGGATTGCTCCCACCTCCTATTTCGGCCGACCCAAAGGCCTTGGCTGCCTCTCCTCTCCTCTCCTCCTATATATACTAGTGGATTGGGTGGTTTTTGGACAGAATTTCCGGCCACGTGCTACCCGTTTCACCGGTGCACAGTTTCTCCTCTAGATCGGTTTTCCGCAGCGCTTAGGCGAAGCCCTGCCGGAATCACTCCACCACCATCACCGGAGTGCCGTCACGCTGCCGGTGAACTCTCTCTCCTCTCCACCTCCTCTCGCTGGATCGAGACGGTGGAGATCGTCATCAAGCTGCACGTGTGCTGAACGCGGAGGTGTCGTCCGTTCGGCGCTAGATCGGAAGGACCATGATCGAGATCGCGAGACAGTTCGTGATGAGATCGCGGAACGGATCGTGATGAGTTCGCGGGACAGATCGTGATCAAGATCGTGAGACGGATCGTGATGAGATCGCGGGATGGATCGTGATGAGTTCACGGGACGGATCGTGATTGGATCGTGGGACGGATCGTGATGAGATCGCGGCACGCTCGGCGATTTGGATCGCGAAGATGTTCGACTACACCAACCGCGTTTCTTAACGCTTCTCGCTTAGCGATCTACAAGGGTATGTAGATCCACTCTCCCTCTCGTAGATGCTCATCACCATGGATAGGTTTGCGTGTGCGTAGGAAATTTTTTGTTTCCCATGCGACGTTCCCCAACACTAGAACACTTCCGGCACTCCGTCACACCACTAGCGGGTCACAAAACTTTTCCGGAACTCAAACACCAACTTCCTATATCAATCTTCACCTCCGGACCATTCTGGAGCTCCTCGTGACGTCTAGGATCTCATCCGGGACTCCGAAAAACCTTCGGTTACCACCATACATAACTTAACTATACGGAAACATCACCGAACCTTAAGTGTGCAAACCCTGCGGGTTCGAGAACTATGTAGGCATGACCGAGACACCTCAACGGTCAATAACCAATAGCGGTACCTATATGCCCATATTGGTTCTGACATATTCTACCAAGATCTTTATCGGTTGAACCTCTAAGTAAAGGATTCAGTTAATATCATATGATGTTCCCTTTGTTCTTCGGTATGTTACTTACTCGAGATTCGATCGTCGGTATCTCTATACCTAGTTCAATCTCGTTACCGACAAGTCTCTTTACTTGTTCTGTAATACAAGATCTTGTGGCTAACTCTTTAGTCACTTTGCTTGCAAGGCTCATTATGATGTTGTATTACCGAGTGGGCCCTGAGATACCTCTCCATCACACGGAGTAACAAATCCTAGTCTTGATCCATGCCCACTCAACAAACACCCTCGGAGATACCTGTAGAGCACCTTTATAGTCACCCAGTTACGTTGCAACGTTTGATACACACAAGGTATTCCTCGGGTGTCAATGAGTTGCATGATCTCATGGTCATAGGAACAAATACTTGACATGCAGAAAAATGTAGCAATAAACTAACACGATCATAGGTTACATTTATAGTTTGGGTCTTGTCCATCACATCATTCTCCTAATTATGTGATCCTGTTATGAAATGACATCTCATGTCTATGGCCAGTTAAGCTTGACCATCTTTGATCAACGAGCTAGTCTACTAGAGGCATACTAGGGACACAGTGTTGGCTACATATCTACACATGTATTTGAGTTTCCAATCAATACAATTATAGCATGAATAATAAGCAATTATCAAGAACAAATGAATATAATAATAACCAAATTATTATTGCCTCTAGGGCATATTTCCAATAGTCTCCCACTTGCACTAGAGTCAATAATCTAGTTCACATCACCATGTGATTTTCATTGTAATGAATCTAACACCCAATGAGTTCTGGGGTTCGATCATGCTTTGCATGTGAGAGAGGTCTTTAGTCAACGGGTCTGCGACATTCTGATCCGTGAGTACTTTGCAAACCTCTATGCCATACTATAGACACTGCTATCACACTCCACTTGGGGTATTTCAAATGGATGTTCCACTACACGTATCTGGATTGCTACACAGAGTCATCCAGATTGGTGTTAAAGCTTGCATCGACGTAACTCTTTACGACGAACTCTTTATCACCTCCATAATCGAGAAACATCTCCTTAGTCCTCTAGTTACTAAGGATAATTTTGACCGGTATCTTGTAATCCACTCCTGGATCACTCATGTACCCCCTTGCCAGACATGGGGCAAGGCACACATCAAGTGCGGTACATAGCATGGCATACCATATAGAGCCTATGTCTAGTGGCATAGGGAACGACCTTCGTTTTTTCTCGTTTTTCAGCCGTGGTTGAGGTTTGAGTCTTACTCAACTTCACACCTTACAAATCAGGCAAAAAACCCTACTTTGACTGATCCATTTTGAACTCTTTCAAAATCTTGTCAAGGTATGTACTCATTGGAAGTCTCATCAAGCGTCTTGATCTATCTCTATAGATCTCGATGCCCAACAATTAAGTAGCTTTATCCAGGACTTCCGTTGAAACACACCTTTCAAACAACCCTTTATGCTTTCCAGAAATTCTACATCATTTCTGATCAACAATATGTCATCCACATATACTTATCAGAAATTCTATAATGCTCCCACTCACTTACTTGTAAATACAAGTTTCTCATAAACTTTGTATAAACCCAAAAACTTTGATCACCTTATCAAAGCATATATTCCAACTCCGAGAAGCTTGCTCCAGCCCATAGAAGGATTGCTAGAGCTTGCACACCTTTTAGCATCCTTAGGACTGACAAAACCTTCTGGTTGTATCATATACAACCTTTCCTCAAGTAAACCGTTAAGGAAGCGATGTTTTGACATCCATCTGCCAAATTTCATAATTGAAAAATGCAGAATCTGCTAACATAATTCCAACAGACTTTAGCATCGCTACGGGTGAGAAAGTCTCATCGTACTCAACTCCTTGAACTTGTTGGAAACTTCTTTGCGACAAGTTGATCTTTAGAAATGGTGACATTCACCATTAACGTGTGTCTTCATCTTAAAGGTCCATTTGTACTCAACGACATGTTGTTCAACGGGCAAGTCTACCAAATTCCATACTTGGTTTTCATACATGGATCCATTTTCGGATTTCATGGCTCCTAGATATTTGTTGAAATCCGGGCCCACCATCGCTTCTTCATAGTCCGTAGACTCATCGTTGTCTAACAACATGATTTCCAGGACAAGATTGACGTACCACTCAGGGCAATACGTGTCCTTGTCAAGCTACGAGGTTCCGTAGTAACTTGTGTTTGAAATATGCCCTAGAGGCAATAATAAATGGATTATTATTATATTTCCTTGTTCATGATAATCGTTTATTGTCCATGCTAGAATTGTATTGATCGGATACATGTGTGGATACATAGACAACACCATGTCCCTAGTATGACTCTAATAGACTAGCTCGTTGATCAAAGATGGTTAAGGTTTCCTAGCCATGGACATGAGATGTCATTTGATAATGGGATCACATCATTAGCAGAATGATGTGATGGACAAGACCCAAACTATAAACGTAGCATATGATCGTGTGAGTTTATTGCTATAGTTTTCTGCATGTCAAGTATCTGTTCCTATGACCATGAGATCATGCAACTCACTGACATCGAAGGAGTACCTTGTGTGTATCAAACGTCGCAATGTAACTGGGTGACTATAAAGGTGCTCTACGGGTATCTTCGATGGTGTCTGTTGGGTTGGCATGGATCAAAACTGGGATTTGTTACTTCGTGTGACGGAGAGGTATCTCAGGGCCCACTCGGTAATACAACATCAGAATAAGCCTTGCAAGCAATGGGACTAAGTGTTAGCCACAGGATCTTGTATTACGGAACAAGTAAAGAGACTTGCCAGTAACGAGATTGAACTAAGTATAGAGATACCGACGATCGAATCTCGGGCAAGTAACATACCGAAGAACAAAGGGAACAGCATACGAGATTAACTGAATCCTTGACATAGAGGTTCAACCGATAAAGATCTTCGTAGAATATGTAGGAACCAATATGGGCATCTAGGTCCCGCTATTGGTTATTGACCGTAAAGGTGTCTCGGTCAAGTCTACATAGTTATCGAACCCATAGGGTCTGCACACTTAAGGTTTGGTGACGTTTCGGTAGTATAGAGCTATGTATGGTGATGACCGAAGGTTATTCGGAGTCTCTAATGAGATCCTGGACGTCACCAGGAGCTCCGGAATGGTCCATAGGTAAATATTTATATATAGGAAGTCCCGTTTTGTCCACGGGAACAGTTTCGGGTATTTCCGGTAGTGTACGGGGAGTGCCGGAGGGCCATCAAGAGAGGCCACCCATTCTGGGAGGCCACATGGGCCTGAGGGGTGTTGGACCAGCCCTTAGTGGGCTGGGCAAACCATCCCTACAAGGCCCACGCAGCTAGGAAAGAGTGGGAAAGGAAAAACCCCAAAGAAGGGAAGGAAAATCCAAATTAGGAAGGAGTCCTAATAGGATCCCACCTCCCTTGTGGGAGGTGGATTCCCTCCCTTGTTTGGTTCGGCCGAACCTACTTGGATTAGGGGCCAAGGCTGCCTCCTCTCCCCTTCCTCCTATATATATTGAGGGATTTCGAGGGCAACCCCTAACCCTAATTGCCACATGATGCCCTCTTCTTCCTGTAGATCTGTTTCTCCTCTAGATTGATTCTGTAGTGCTTGGCGAAGCCCTACCGGATTAGCTCGACCACCACCGCCGTCGCGCTGCTGGAGAACTCATCTACCTCTCCGCTCCCTCTCGCTGGATCAAGAAGGCCGAGATCATCATCGAGTTGTACGTGTGCTAAACGCGGAGGTGCCGTCCGTTCGGCACTAGATCAAAAGGACCACGATGGGATCGCGAGACGACTCGTGTTGAGATCACGAGACGGATCGTGATCGGATCGTGAAGACGTTCAACTACATCAACCACGTTTCCGAACGCTTCCGCTTAGCGATCTACAAGGGTATGTAGATTCACTCTCCCTCTCGTAGATGCTCATCACCATGGATAGATCTTCCGTGTGCGTAGGAAATTTTTTGTTTCCCATGCAACGTTCCCCAATAGTGGCATCATGAGCTAGGTCTATGTGTAGATGAGATCTCCAATAGAACACAAATGAGTTTGTGGGCGTTGATGCTTAGATTGCTTCCTCCGTTGGTCGTGTTTTGATTCAGTAGTATTGTGGGATGAAGCGGCCCGGACCAACCTTACTCGTACGCTTACGAGAGACCGGTTCCATCGACTAACGTGTAACTTTGTTGCACAAAAATGGCTGGCGGGTGTCTATCTCTCCTATTTTAGTTGGATCAGATTCGACAAAGGCGGTCCTTGAGAAGGTTGAAAAGCAATTTATGTATCACCGTTGTGGTTTTTGCATAGGTAAGAATTGTTCTTGCTAGATACCCGTACCATCCACGTAAAACTTACAACAACAATTAGAGGACATCTAATTTGTTTTTGCAGGGTATGTTGTGATGTGATATGGACAATTACATGATTAGATATATGTGATGTATGGGATGATCATGTATTGTATAGAATATAACGACTTGTATGTCGGTGAGTACGACAACCGGTAGGAGCCATAGGGTTATCTTTAATTATTGTATGACCTGCGTGTCAATCATTAAGAGCTATGTAATGCTTTACTTTATCACTAAGTGGTAGAAATAGTAATAGAATCATGGTGGGCGCGACAACCCCGATGATTTGCATGTGATGTTAATCCTTTTATGCCCCTTGTTTTGCTTAGGACAACGGTAGCATTATAAGGTGATCCCTCGATAAAATTTCAAGATCAATTGTGTTCTCCCCGGGTGTGCACCGTTGCGAAAGTTCGTCGTGTCGAGACACCACATGATGATCGGGTGTGATAGACTCTACGTTCACATACAACAGGTGCAAGCTAGTGTTGCACGTGCAGAACACTCGGGTTAAACTTGCCGAGCTTAGCATGTACAAACATGGCCTCAGAACACAAGAGACTGAAAGGTCGAACATGAGTTATATAGTAGATATGATCAACATGATGATGTTCACCATTGAAACCACCTCAACTCACGTGATGATCGGACTTGAGTTGGTGAATTTGGATCATGTATCACACGAATGACTGCAGGGATGTCAATTTGAGTGGGAGTTCTTAAGTAATTAATTGAACTCATTATCATGAACATAGTCAGTAGTGTGTTTGCAAATTATGTTGTAGATTACCAGCTCACATTGTAGCTCCCTAGAAATTTTATGTGTTACTAGAGAAATAGATTTGAAAGATGATGGTAGCAATATTGTGGACTGGGTCCGTGATCTGAGGATTGTCCTCATTGCTGCACAGAAGGCTTATGTCCTTAATGCACCACTCGGTGCGCCACCCCCTCTAGCATCGTCTGTAGATGTTTTGAACATCTGAGAGGCATGTTCCGATGACTGCTTGATAGTTTAGTGCATCATGCATTACGACTTAGAATTGAGGCTCTAAAAATGTTTTGAACGTCACGAAACATATGAGATGTTCTAAGAGCTGAAATTGGGATCTCAGGCTCGTGCCCATGTTGTGAGATATGAGATATCCAACTAGATTCTTTGCCTGCAAGATGAAGGAGAATAGCTCAACCGTTGAGCATGTGGTCAGATTGTCTAGGTGCTACAATCGCTTGAATCGAGTGGGAGTTGATCTTCCAGATAAGAAATTGATTGATATAGTTTTCCAAGTCATTGTCACTAAACTATTAGAGCTTCATGATGAACTATAAAATGCCAGGGATGGAAATAATGATCCCTGAGCTGTGCGCGATATTTGACACCGCGGAGGTAGAAATCAAGAAGGAGCATCAAGTGTTGATGGTTAGTGAAACCACTAGTTTCGAGAAGGGAAAGGGCTAGAAGGGAAACTTCATGGATGGCAAGTCAGTTGCTGCTCCAGTGAAGAAACTCAAAGTTGAACCCAAACCCGAGACTAAGTGCTTCTATTATGAGGAGAGCAGTCGTTGAAGCGGAACAACCCTAGATACTTGGTAGATAAGAAGGCTGGCAACATCGATAGGAGTATATTTGATATACGTGTTATTGATGTGTACCTTGCTAGTACTCCTAGGAGCACCTGGGTATTGGATAACGGTTCGATTGCTAAATGTTAGTAACTCAAAACAAAAGCTACGAAATAAACAGAGACTAGCTAAGTGTGAGGTGACGATGTGTGTTGGAAATGTTTCCAAGGTTGATGTGATCAACATCGCACGCTCTCTCTACCTTCGGGATTAGTGATGAACCTAACTAAATGTTATTTGGTGTTTGTGTTGAGCATGGCATGATTAGATCGTGTTTATTGCAATACAGTTATTCATTGAAGTCAGAGAATAATGGTTATTCTGTTTACATGAATAATTCCTTCAATGGTCATGCACCCAATGAATGGTTTGTTGAATCCTGATCGTAGTAGTACACATGTTTATAACATAGATGCCAAAAGATACAAAGTTAATAATGGTAGTACCACATACTTGTGGCACTTCTGCTAAATGTCATATTGATGTAAAGCACATGAAGAAACTCCATGTTGATGGATCTTTGGACTCATTCGATTTTGAATCGGTTGAGACATGCGGACCATGCCTCTTGGGCAAGATGACTAAAACCCCGTTTTCCGACTTGATGGAACGGGCAAGTGACTTATTTGAAATGATACATGTTGATGTATACGGTCCAATGAGTATTGTAGCGCGCGGTGGATACCATTATTTTCTTACCTTCACTGATGATTTGAGTAGATATAGTGTATATTTACTTAATGAAACACAAGTCAGTAGTGTTTGAAAAGTTCAAACAAAATCAGAGTGAAGTTTGAGATCATCATGACAACAAGATAAAATGTCTACGATATGATTGTGGAGGTGAATATCTGAGTTATGAGTTGGTATACAACTTAAGACAATGTGGAAGTTGTTTTGCAACTCACGCCACCTGGAACACCATAGTGTGATGGTGTGTCCGAACGTCGTAGTCATGCTCTATTGGATATGGTGCGAACTATGATGTTTCTTATCGTTCTGCCACTATCGTTTTGGGGTTATGCATTAGAGAAAACTACATTCACTTTAAATAGGGAACCATCTAAATGCGTTGAGATGACACCATATGGTTTGGCAGAAACCTAAGCTGTCATTTCTTAGAGTTTGGGAATGCAACACTTATGTCTGATAAGCTCGAACCCAAAGAGGAAAAATGCATTTTCATAGAATACCCTAAGAACACTTGGGTATACCTTCTATCTCATATCCGAGTACAAAATGTTTGTTGCTAAAACTGGGTCCTTTCTCGAGAAAGAGTTTCTTTCGAAAGAATTGAGTGGGGGTAAGATAGAACTTGATGAGGTTGTTGAACCTTTGTTTCAACCAGAGAGTTGCACAACGCAGAAAGATGTTTCTGTGGAGCCTACGTTAGTTCAACAGGAAGTTAATGATGATGATCATGAAACTTTGGATCAAGTTACTATCGAACCTCGTAGGTCGACAAGGGTACGTACTGCTCCTGAGTGGTACAACAACCCTGTCTTAGAGGTCATGTTGTTGCACAACGATGAACCTATGAGCTATGGAGAAGCGATGATGGGCCCGGATTCCAACAAATGGTTAGAGGCCATGAAATCCGAGAAAGGATCCATGTATGAAAACCAAGTATAGACTTTGGTAGACTTTCCCATTGGACGGCAGGTTGTTGAGTGCAAATGGACCTTTAAGATGAAGACACACGCTGATGGTAAATGTCACCATTTATAAAGCTCGACTTGTCGCAAAGAAGTTTCTGACAAGTTCAAGGAGTTGACTACAATGAGACTTTCTCACCCGTAGCGATGCTAAAGGCTATTGGAATCATGTTAGCAGTTGCTGCATTTTTCGATTATGAAATCTGGCAGATGGATAAACATCGTTTCCTTAATGGTATCCGTGAGGAAAGGTTGTATGCGATACAACCGGAAGGTTTTGTCAGTCCTAAGGATAATAAAATGTATGCAAACTCCAGTGATCCTTCTATGGAATGGAGCAAGCATCTCGGAGTTGGAATCTATGCTTTGATGAGGTGATCAAAGTTTTTTGGTTTATACAAAGTTTATGAGAAACTTGTATTTACAATAAAGTGAGTGGGAGCACTATAGAATTTCTGATAAGCATATGTGGATGACATGTTGTTGATCAGAAATGATGTAGAATTTCTAGAAAGCATAAAGGGTTGTTTGAAAAGAGTTTTTCAAAGGAAGACCTGGATAAAGCTACTTAATTGTTGGGCATCGAGATCTATAGAGATAGATCAAGAGGCCTGATGAGACTTTCAATGAGTACATACCATGACAAGATTTTGAAAGAGTTCAAAATGGATCAGTCGAAGAAAGAGTTCTTGCCTGATTTGTAAGGTGTGAAGTTGAGTGAGACTCAAAGCTCAACCATGATAGAAGAAAGAAAAAGGACGAAGGTCGTCCCCTATGCCTTAGCCATAGGCTCTATATTATGCCATGTTGTGTACCGCACCTCGTGTGTGCCTTGCCATGAGTCTATCAAGGGGTATAAGAGTGATCCAGGAGTGGATCACTGGACAATTATCAAAATTATCCTTAGTAACTAGAGGACTAAGGAGACGTTTCTCAATTATGGAGGTGATAAAGAGTTCATCGTAAAGAGTTACGTCAATGCAAGCTTTAACACCAATCCGGATGACTCTTAGTGGCAATCCGGATACGTATAGTGGAGCAGCCATTTGGAATAGTTCCAAGTGCAGTGTGGTAGCAGTGTTTACATTATGATATAGAGATTTGCAAAGTACACATGGATCTGAATGTCGCAGACCCGTTGACTAAAACCTCTTTCACATGCAAAGCATGCTCGAACCCCAGAACTCATTGGGTGTGAGATTCATAACAAGTCACATGGCAATGTGAGCTAGATTATTGACTCTAGTTCAAGTGGGAGACTGTTGGAAATATGCCCTAGAGGCAATAATAAATGGGTTATTATCATATTTCCTTGTTCATGATAATGGTTTATTGTCCATGCTAGAATTGTATTGATTGGATACATGTGTGGATACATAGACAACACCATGTCCCTAGTATGCCTCTAATAGACTAGCTCGTTGATCAAAGATGGTTAAGGTTTCCTAGCCATGGACATGAGATGTCATTTGATAATGGGATCACATCATTAGGAGAATGATGTGATGGACAGGACCCAAACTATAAATGTAGCATATGATCATGTCAGTTTCTTGCTACAGTTTTCTACATGTCAAGTATCTGTTCCTATGACCATGAGATCATGCAACTCACTGACACTAGAGGAGTACCTTGTGTGTATCAAACGTCGCAACGTAACTAGGTGACTATGAAGGTGCTCTACAGGTATCTCTGAGGGTGTCTGATGGGTTGGTGTGGCTCAAGACTAGGATTTGTTACTCCGTGTGATGGAGAGGTATCTCAGGGCCCACTCGGTAATACAACATCACAATAAGCCTTGCAAGCAATGTGACTAAGTATTAGCCACATGATCATGTATTACATAACAAGTAAAGAGACTTGCCAGTAACGAGATTGAACTAGGTATAGAGATACTGACGATTGAATCTCGGGCAAGTAACATACCGAAGAACAAAGGGAACAACATACGGGATTAACTGAATCCTTGACATAGAGGTTCAACCGATAAAGATCTTCGTAGAATATGTAGGAAACAATATGGGCATCCAGGTCCCGCTATTGGTTATTGGCCGTAGAGGTGTCTCGGTCATGTCTACATAGTTCTTGAACCCGCAGGGTCTACACACTTAAGGTTCGGTGACGTTTCAGTAGTATAGAGTTACGTATGGTGGTGACCGAAGGTTGTTCAGAGTCTTGGATGAGATCCCGAACATCATGAGGAGCTCCAAAATGGTCCTTAAGTAAATATTGATATATAGGAAGTCCTGTTTTGGCCACCGGAAAAGTTTCGGGTATTTCCGGTAGTGTATCGGGAGTGCCGGAGGGCCATCAGGAGAGGACACCCAGGCCGGGAGGCCACATGGGCCTGAGGGATGTTGCACCAGCCCTTAGTGGGCTGGGAAAACCATCCCTAAAAGGCCCATGCGGCTAGGAAAGAGTGGGAAAGGAAAAACCCCAAAGAAGGGAAGGAAAATCCAAATTAGGAAGGAGTCCTAATAGGATCCCACCTCCCTTGTGGGAGGTGGATTCCCTCCCTTGTTTGGTTCGGCCGAACCTACTTGGAGTAGGGGCCAAGGCTGCCTCCTCTCCCCTTCCTCCTATATATATTGAGGGATTTTGAGGGTAGCCCCTTGTTGGAAATATGCCCTAGAGGCAATAAATAAAGTGTTTATTATTGTATTTCCTTGTTCATGATAATCTTTTATTATCCATGCTATAATTGTATTAATTGGAAACATGGATACATGTGTGGATACATAGACAAACACAATGTCCCTAGTATACCTCTAGTGAACTAGCTCATTGATTGAAAGATGGTTAAGGTTTCCTAGCCATGGACATGAGATGTCATTTGATAACTGGATCACATCATTAGGAGAATGATGTGATGGACAAGACCCAAACTACAAACGTAGCTTATGATCGTGTCAGTTTATTGCTACTGTTTTCTGCATGTCAAGTATATGTTCCTATGACCATGAGATCATGCAACTCACATATATCGGGGGAGTACCTTGTGTGTATCAAACGTCACAACGTAACTGGGTGACTATAAAGGTGCTCTACAGGTGTCTCTGAGGGTCTCTGTTGAGTTGACATGGATCGAGACTGGGATTTGTTACTCCGTGTGACGGAGAGGTATCTCAGGGCCCACTCGATAATACAACATCACAATGAGCCTTGCAAGCAATGTGACTAATTGTTAGTTGCGGGATCTTGTATTACGGAACGAGTAAAGAGACTTGCCGGTAACGAGATTGAACTAGGTATGGAGATACCGACGATCGAATCACGGGCAAGTAACATACCGAAGAACAAAGGGAACATCATACGGGATTAACTGAATCCTTGACATAGACGTTCGACCGATAAAGATCTTCGTAGAATATGTAGGAACCAATGTAGACATCCATGTCCCGCCATTGGTTATTGACCGTAGAGGTGTGTCGGTCATGTCTACATAGTTCTCGAACCCGCAGGGTCTGCACACTTAAGGTTTGGTGACATTTCGGTAGTATAGAGTTGTGTATGGTGGTGACCGAAGTTTGTCTTGAGTCACAGATGAGATCCTAGACGTCACGAGGAGCTCCGGAATGGTCCGGAGGTAAAGATTCATATATAGGAAGTCCTAGTTTGGTCGCCGGAAAAGTTTCGGGCTCATCGGTAGTGTACCGGGAGACCTCCGGGAGGGGTATTTCGACCCAAGAGGCTTCATGGGCTGTGGGAGAGTATTAACCAGCCCTTATTGGTCTGGTAGAATATCCACAACAGGCCCATGCAGCTGGGAGAAAGAATCCCAAAGGAAAAAGGTGGAAAAAAGGCAAAAAGGGTGAATCCTACTCCTACTAGGATTGGAGGAGTAGGATTCCTCCCCCTTGGCTTCGGCCGAAGCCTCCTTGGCTTGGAGGCTTGGATGCCTCTTATCCTCCCTCCCTCCTATATATACTAGTGGAATAGAGGGTTTTTGCACAGTTTTTACGGCCACGTGCTACCCGTTCCACCGGTGCTCCTCTAGATCGGTTTTCCGCAGTTCTTAGGCGAAGCCCTGCCGGAATCACTCCACCACCATCGCCGGAGCACCATCATGCTGCCGGTGAACTCTTCCTCCTCTCCGCCTCCTCTTGATAGATCTTGATGGTGGAGATCGTCATCAAGCTGCACGTGTGCTGAACGCGGAGGTGCCGTCCGTTCGGTAGTAGATCGAAAGGATCGTGATCAAGGCCACGGGACGTTCGTGATTGGATCGCGGGACGGATCATGACGAGATCGCGGGACGGTTCGTGATTGGTTCGCGGGACGGTTCGTGATTGGTTCGCGGGACGGTTCGTGATTAGATCGCGGGACGCTCAGTGATTTGGATCGCGAAGAAGTTCGACTACACCAACCGCGTTTCTTAACGCTTCCCGCTTAGCGATCTACAAGGGTACGTAGATCCACTGTCCCTCTCGTTGATTCTCATCACCATGTATAGGTTTGCGTGTGCGTAGGAAAATTTTTGTTTCCCATGCGACGTTCCCCAACAGTGGCATCATGAGCTAGGTTGATGGTTCGATGAGATCTCGAGTAGAACACAAAAGGTTTGTGGGCGTTGATGCTTAGATTGCTTCCTTCCTTGGTCGGATTTTGGTTCAGCGGTATTGTGAGATGAAGCGTCCCGGACCAACATTACTCATACGCTTACGAGAGACCGGTTCCCTCGACGCAACTTGTTGCCTAGATGGCTTGCGGGTGGCAGTTTCTCTCACTTTAGTTGAATCGGATTCGACAAAGGCGGTCCTTGAGAAGGTTGAAAAGAAAATTATGTATCACCGTTGTGGTTAATGTGTAGGTGAGAATCGTTCTTGCTAGAAACCCGTAGCAGCCACGTAAAACATGCAACAATAATTAGATGACGTCTAACTTGTTTTTGCAGGGTATGTTGTGATGTGATATGGCCAATTACATGATGTGATATATGTGATGTGTGAGATGATCATGTGATGTATAGAACTTCACGACTTGCATGTCGATGAGTACGGCAACCGGCAGGAGCCATAGGGTTGTCTTTAATTATTGTATGACCTACGTGTCAACCATTAAGCGCTATGTAATGCTTTACTTTATCGCTAAATGGTAGAAATAGTAGTAGAAGCATGAAGGGTGTGACAACCTCGATGGCAACACGTTGATGGAGATCAAGATGATCAAGATCATGGTGTCGTGCCGGTGACGATGAAGATCATGCCGGTGCTTTCAAGATGGAGATCTAAAGCACAAGTTCATGGCCATATCATGTCACTTATCAATTGCATGTGATGTTAATCCTTTTATGCACCTTGTTATGCTTAGTACGGCGGTAGCATTATAAGGTGATCCCTCACTTAAATTTCAAGATAAAATTGTGTTCTCCCTGAGTGTGCACCGTTGCGAAAGTTCGTCGTGTTGAGACACCACGTGATGATCGGGTGTGATAGACTCTACGTTCACATACAACGGGTGCAAGCCAGTGTTGCACGCGCAGAACACTCGGGTTAAACTTGACGAGCCTAGCATGTACAGACATGGCCTCGGAACACAAGAGACCGAAAGGTCAAACATGAGTCATATAGTAGATATGATCAACATAATGATGTTCACCATTGAAGCCACCTCAACTCACGTGATGATCGGACTTGAGTTGGTGGATTTGGATCATGTGACACTCAGATGATCTGAGGAATGTCAATTTGAGTGGGAGCTTTAGTAATTTGATTAACTAAACTCATTATCTTGAACAATAGTCTAAATGAACTTTGCATATTTATGTTGTAGATCAATGGCTCGCGCAGAAGCACCCCTGAATTTTAATGCGTTCCTAGAGAAAGCTAAACTGAAAGATGATGGAAGTAACTTTGTTGACTGGGCCCGTAATCTCAGGATTATCCTCACGGCTTCCCAGAAAGCATATGTCCTTAATGCACCGCTTGGTGACCAACCAGAAGACATGGCCTCCGAAGACGTTAAGAACGCTTGGGAGGCACTTACTGGAGATTACTCAATAGTTCAGTGTGCAATATTGTATGGCTTAGAACCAGGACTTCAAAGACGTTTTGAACGTCATGGAGCATATGAGATGTTCCAGGAGTTGAAGTTTATCTTTCAGAAGAACGCCCGGATCAAGAGGTATGAAACCTCCGATAAGTTCTATGCTTGCAAGATAGAGGAGAACGGGTCTATCAGTGAACATATACTCAGAATGTCTGGGTATTCAACTCGTCTAGCGGAGTTGGGAATTGCCCTTCCGCCAGAGGCGATCACTGACAGAGTTCTTCAATCATTGCCACCTAGTTACAAGAGCTTTGTGATGAACTATAACATGCACGGGATGAACAAGTCAGTCGCCGAGCTATTTGCGATGTTAAAAGTCACTGAGTTTGAAATCCAGAAAGAACATCAAGTGTTGATGGTCAATAAAACCACTAGTTTCAAGAAAAATGGCAAAGTCAAAGGCAAGGGAAAGAAGGGTAAAACCAAGAAGGATGGCAAAGCAGTTGCTACTCCTGCAAAGAAGCCCAAGCATGGACCTAAGCCAGAAACTGAGTGCTTTCATTGCAAAGGAACTGATCACTGGAAGCGGAACTGCCCCAAGTACCTGGCTGACAAGAAGGTGGCCAACGACAAACAAGGTATATATGATATACATGTTATTTATGTGTACCTTACTAGCTCTCGTAGTAGTGTCTGGGTATTCGATACCGGTTCGGTTGCTCACATTTGCAACTCAAAGCAGGGACTACGGAATAAACGAAGGCTGGCAAAGGACAAAGTGATGATGCGCGTGGGAAATGGTTCCAAGGTTGATGTGATCGCCGTCGGCACGCTCTCTCTTCGATTACCATCGGGATTAGTGATGAACCTGAATAATTGTTATTTAGTGCCTGCGTTAAGCATGAACATTATATCTGGATCTTGTTTATTGCGAGACGGTTACTCATTTAAATCAGAGAATAAAGGTTGTTCTATTTATATGAGTAATATCTTTTATGGTCATGCACCCAATGTTAGGGGTTTATTCATATTGAATCTTGATAGTGATGACACACATGTTCATAACATTGATGCCAAATGATGTAGAGTTGATAATGATAGTACCACTTTCTTGTGGCACTGCCATTTAGGTCATATTGGTGTAGAACGCATGAGGAAGCTCCATGTTGATGGTCTTTTGGAGTCACTTGATTTTGAATCACTTGACACATGTGAACCATGCCTGATGGGCAAGATGACTAAAACGCCGTTCTCTGGAACAATGGAACGGGTAAGTGACTTATTGGAAATCATACACACTGATGTGTGTGGTCCAATGAATGTTACAGCGCGTGGTGGATATCGTTATTTTCTCACCTTCACTGATGACTTAACTAGATATGGGTATATTTACTTAATGAAACACAAGTCTGAAACGTTTGAAAAGTTCAAGCAATTTCAGAGTGAAGTTGAGAATCATCATAACAAGAAGATTAAGTTCCTACGATCTGATCGAGGAGGTGAATATCTGAGCTATGAGTTTGGCAGTCACTTAAGACAATGTGGAATTGTTTCGCAGTTGACACCGCCCGGAACACCACAGCGTAATGGTGTGTCCGAACATCGTAATCGAACCTTATTAGATATGGTGCGTTCTATGATGTCTCTTACTGATTTGCCACTATCGTTTTGGGGTTATGCATTAGAGACAACTGCATTCACTTTAAATAGGGCACCATCAAAATCCGTTGAGACGACGCCATATGAACTGTGGTTTGGCAAGAAGCCAAAGTTGTCGTTTCTTAAAGTTTGGGGATGTGATGCTTATGTCAAAAAGCTTCAGCTTGAAAAGCTGGAACCCAAAGCGGAGAAATGCGTCTTCATAGGATACCCGAAAGAGATAGCCGGGTATACCTTCTATCTCAGATCCGAAGGCAAAGTGTTTGTCGCTAAAAACGGAACATTTCTTGAGAAAGAGTTTCTCTCGAAAGAATTGAGTGGGAGGAAAATAGAGCTTGATGAGGTTATTGAACCTTTACTTCAACCAGAAAGTAGCGCAGCGCAGAAAGATGTTTCTGTGGAACCTATGACGGTAGAAGAGGAAGTTAATGATGATGATCATGAAGCTTCGGATCAAGCAGCTATTGAACCTCGTAGGTCGACAAGGCCGCGTACTACCCTTGAGTGGTATGGCAACCCTTTCTTGGAGGTCATGTTGTTGAACAACAATGAACCTACGAGCTATGGAGGAGCAGTGATGGGCCCGGATTCCGAGAAATGGTTAGAGGCCATGAAATCCGAGATGGGATCCATGTATGAAAACAAAGTATGGACTTTGGAAGTATTACCTGAAGGGCGAAAGGCCATTCAGAACAAATGGATCTTTAAGAAGAAGACAGACGCGGACGACAATGTCACCGTCTATAAAGCTTGACTTGTGGCAAAGGGTTTTTCACAAGTTCAAGGAGTTGACTACGATGAGACTTTCTCACTCATAGCGATGCTTAAGTCTGTCAGAATCATGTTAGCAATAGCTGCCTATTTCGACTATGAAATTTGGCAGATGGATGTAAAAACAGCGTTCCTCAACGGTTTCCTTGAGGAAGAGTTGTATATGATGCAACCCAAAGGTTTTGTCGATCCAGAGAATGCTGACAAAGTTTGCAAACTCCAGCGATCCATTTATGGACTGCTGCAAGCATCTCAGAGTTGGAATAAGCGCTTTGATGAGGTGATCAAAGCGTTTGAGTTTATACAAGTTTACGGAGAAGCTTGTATTTACAAGAAAGTGAGTGGGAGCTCTATAGCATTTCTAGTATTATATGTGGATGACATATTGCTGATTGGAAACAATATAGAAATGCTGGAAAGTGTGAAGGAATATTTGAACAAGAGTTTTTCAATGAATGACCTAGGAGAAGCTGCTTTCATATTAGGCATTAAGATCTATAGAGATAGATCGAGACGCTTAATAGCACTTTCACAAAGCACATACCTTGATAAAGTTTTGAAGAAGTTCAAAATGGAACAGTCCAAGAAGGGGTTCTTGCCTATATTACAAGGTGTGAAGTTGAGTAAGACTCAATGCCCAGTAACCGCAGAAGATAGAGAAAAGATGAGTGTCATCCCCTATGCTTCAGCCATAGGCTCTATCATGTATGCAATGCTGTGCACAAGACCCGATGTTAGCCTTGCCATAAGTATGGCCGGAAGGTTTCAAAGTGATCCTGGAATGGAGCACTGGCAAGCGGTCAAGAATATCCTTAAGTACCTGAAAAGGACTAAGGAAATGTTTCTCGTTTATGGAGGTGATGAAGAGCTCGTCATAAAGGGTTACGTCGATGCAAGCTTTGACACTGATCCGGACGACTCTAAGTCGCATACCGGATACGTATTTATTCTTAACGGGGGAGCGGTAAGCTGGTGCAGTTCCAAGCAAAGTGTGGTAGCTGATTCTACGTGCGAAGTGGAGTACATCGCAGCCTCAAAGGCAGTGAAGGAAGGTGTGTGGATGAAGCAGTTCATGACGGATCTTGGAGTACTGCCCAGTGCACTCAATCCAATGAACCTATTTTGTGACAACACTCGTGCCATTGCTCTGGCCAAGGAACCAAGGTTTCACAAGAGGACCAGACACATAAAGCGACGCTTCAACTCCATCCGCGATTACATCTTGGAGAAAGACATAAATATTTGCAAAGTGCACACGGATCTGAATGTTGCAGACCCGTTGACTAAACCTCTTCCGAGGGCTAAACATGATCAACACCAGAACTGCATGGGTGTTCGATTCATTACAATGTAAATCACATAGTGATGTGAACTAGATTATTGACTCTAGTGCAAGTGGGAGACTGTTGGAAATATGCCCTAGAGGCAATAAATAAAGTGTTTATTATTGTATTTCCTTGTTCATGATAATCGTTTATTATCCATGCTATAATTGTATTATTGGAAACATGGATACATGTGTGGATACATAGACAAACACAATGTCCCTAGTATACCTCTAGTGAACTAGCTCGTTGATTGAAAGATGGTTAAGGTTTCCTAGCCATGGACATGAGATGTCATTTGATAACGGGATCACATCATTAGGAGAATGATGTGATGGACAAGACCCAAACTACAAACGTAGCTTATGATCGTGTCAGTTTATTGCTACTGTTTTCTGCATGTCAAGTATATGTTCCTATGACCATGAGATCATGCAACTCACATATATCGGGGGAGTACCTTGTGTGTATCAAACGTCGCAACGTAACTGGGTGACTATAAAGGTGCTCTACAGGTGTCTCCGAGGGGGTCTGTTGAGTTGACATGGATCGAGACTCGGATTTGTTACCCCGTGTGACGGAGAGGTATGTCAGGGCCCACTCGGTAATACAACATCACAATGAGCCTTGCAAGCAATGTGACTAATTTTTAGTTGCGGGATCTTGTATTACGGAACGAGTAAAGAGACTTGCCAGTAACGAGATTGAACTAGGTATGGAGATACCGACGATCGAATCTCGGGCAAATAACATACCAAAGAACAAAGGGAACATCATATGGGATTAACTGAATCCTTGACATACAGGTTAGACCGATAAAGATCTTCGTAGAATATGTAGGAACCAATGTGGACATCCAGGTCCCGCCATTGGTTATTGACCGTAGAGGTGTCTCGGTCATGTCTACATAGTTCTCGAACCCGCAGGGTCTGCACACTTAAGGTTTGGTGACGTTTCGGTAGTATAGAGTTGTGTATGGTGGTGATCGAAGTTTGTTCAGATTCCCGGATGAGATCCTGGACGTCATGAGGAGCTCCGAAATGGTCCGGAGGTAAAGATTCATATATAGGAAGTCCCAGTTTGCTCGCCGGAAAAGTTTCGGGCTCATCGGTAGTATACCGGGAGTGCCGGTAGTGTACCGGGAGACCTCCGGGAGGGGTATTTCGACCCAAGAGGCTTCATGGGCTGTGGGAGAGTATTAACCAGCCCTTAGTGGGCTGGTGGAATAGCCACAAAAGGCCCATGCAGCTGGGAGAAAAAACCCAAAGGAAAAAAGGTGGAAAAAAGGCAAAAAGGGTGAATCCTACTCCTACTAGGATTGGAGGAGTAGGATTCCTCCCCCTTGGCTTCGGCCGAAGCCTCCTTGGCTTGGAGGCTTGGATGCCTCTTCTCCTCCCTCCCTCCTATATATACTAGTGGAATAGAGGGTTTTTGCACAGTTTTTACGGCCACGTGCTACCCGTTCCACCGGTGCTCCTCTAGATCGGTTTTCCGCAGTGCTTAAGCGAAGTCCTGCCGGAATCACTCCACCACCATCGCCGGAGCGCCGTCACTCTGCCGGTGAACTCTTCCTCCTCTCCGCCTCCTCTTTCTAGATCAAGACGGTGGAGATCTTCATCAAGCTGCATGTGTGCTGAACGCGGAGGTGTCATCCGTTCGGTACTAGATCGGAAGGATCGTGATCAAGGCCACGGGACGTTCGTGATTGGATCGCGGGACGGATCGTGACGAGATCGTGGGACGATTCGTGATTGGTTTGCGGGATGGTTCATGATTAGATCGCGGGACACTCGTCGATTTGGATCGCGAAGAAGTTCGACTACACCAACCGCGTTTCTTAACGCTTCCCGCTTAGCGATCTACAAGGGTACGTAGATCCACTCTCCCTCTCGTAGATGCTCATCACCATGGATAGGTTTGCGTGTGCATAGGAATTTTTTTGTTTCCCATGCGACTTTCCCCAACACCCCTAACCCTAATTTCCACGTGCTGCCCTCTTCTTCCTCTAGATCTGTTTCTCCTCTAGATTGATTCCATAGTGCTTGGCGAAGCCTTGCTGGATCAGCTCCACCACCACCGCCGCCGTGCCGTCGCGCTACTAGAGAACTCATCTACCTCTCCACTCCCTCTTGTTGGATCAAGAAGGTGGATATCATCATCGAGCTGGATGTGTGCTGAATGCGGAGGTGCCGTCCGTTCGGCACTAGATCGAAAGGACCACGATAGGATCGCGGGACAACTCGTGATGAGATCACGAGACATATCGTGATTGGATCGTGAAGACGTTCGACTACATCAACCGCGTTTCTTAACGCTTCCTCTTAGCGATCTACAAGGGTATGTAGATTCACTCACCCTCTCGTAGATGCTCATCACCATGGATAGATCTTGCGTGTGCGTAGGAAATTTTTTGTTTCCCATGCAACGTTCCCCAACAACTTGATCCGAAGTTTCATGATCATCATCATTAACTTCCTCTTCAATTTCATGTAGGCGCTGCAAAAACAACCTTCTGCGCCGTGCTCATCCAACTGAAGTTACGGTTCAACAACCGCATCAAGTTCTACTTTTCTCCCACTCAATTCTTTCAAGAGAAACTCGTTCTCGAGAAAGGACCCGGTTTTAGCAACAAACACTTTGCACTCGGATCTGAGATAGAAGGTATACCCAATTGTTCTTAGGGTATCCTATGAAGTTCAACTTTCCGCTTTGGGTTTAAGGTTAACAGACATAAGTGTCGCATTCCCAAACTCTGAGAAATGACAGCTTCGGTTTCTATCAAACCATAATTCATACGGTGTCATCTCAACGGATTTAGATGGTGCCCTATTTAAAGTGAATGTAGTTGTCTCTAATGGATAACCCCAAAAACGATAGTGGCAAATCGATAAGAGACATCATAGTACGCACCATATCCAATAGAGCACGACTATGATGTTCGGACACACCATCGCACTATGGTGTTCCAGGTGGCGTGAGTTGTGAAAGAACTTCCACATTGTCATAAGTTGTATACCAAACTCGTAACCCAGATATTTACCTCCACGATCATAATGTAGACATTTTATCTTCTTTTCACGATGATCTTCAACTTCACTTTGAAACTCCTTAAACATTTCAAACATTTTAGACTTGTGTTTCATTAAGTAAATATCCCCATATCTACTCAAATCATGAGTGAAGTTAAGAAAATAATGATATCCACTGCACGCTACAACACTCATTGGACCGCATACATAAACATGCATTATTTCCAATAAGTTACTAGCCCGCTCCATCATACCGAAAACGGGGTCTTTAGTCATCTTGCCCATGAGGCATGGTCCGCATGTCTTAACCGATTCGAAATCGAATGAATCCAAAGATCCAACATCATGTAGTTTCTTCATGCGATTTATACCAATATGACATTTAGCGGCAGTGCCACAAGTATGTGGTACTATCATTATTAACTTTGTATCTTTTGGTATCAATGTTATGAACTATGTATTACTACAATCAAGATTCAATAAACCATTCCCATTGGGTGCATGACCACTGAAGGTATTATTCATGTAAACAGAATAACCATTATTCTCTAACTTAAATGAATAACTGTATTGCAATAAACATGATCTAATCACGTTCATGCTCAACGCAAACATCAAATAACATTTATTTGGGTTTATCACTAATCCCGAAGGTAGAGAGAGCGTGCAATGGTGATCACGTCAACCTTGAAAACACTTCCAACACACATCGTCACCTTACCCTTAGCTAGACTCCATTTAATCCGTAGCATTTATTTCGAGTTACCAACATTTAGTAACTGAACCGGTATCTAATACCCAGGTGCTACTAGGAGTATTAGCAAGGTACACATCAATAATACGTATATCAAATATACTTCTGTCGATGTTGCCAACCTTCTTATCTACCAAGTATCTAGGGTTGTTCCGTTTCAGCGATCGCTCTCCTCATAATAGAATCACTTTGTATCGGGTTTGGGTTCAACCTTGGATTTCTTCACTGGAGCGGCAACTGGCTTGCCATCAGTGAAGTTTCCCTTCTTGCCCTTGCCCTTTGTGAAACTAGTGGTTTTTACTAACCATCAACACTTGATGCTCCTTCTTGATTTCTACCTTCGTGGTGTCAAATATCGTGAATAGCTCAGTCATCATTAATTCCATCCCTAGCATTTTATAGTTCATCTTGAAGCTCTAGTAGCTTAGTGACAATGACTTGGAGAACTATATCAATCACTATCTTATCTGGAAGATCAACTCGCACTCGATTCAAGCGATTGTAGCACCCAGACAATCTGAGCACATGCTCACTGATTGAGCTATTCTCCTTCATATTGCAGGCAAAGAATCTTGTTGAAGGTCTCATACCTCTCAACACGGGCACGAGCCTGATATCCCAATTTGAGCTCTTAGAACATCTCATATGTTTCGTGATGTTCAAAATGTTTTGGAGCCTCAATTCTAAGCCGTAATGCATGACACACTGAACTATCAAGTAATCATCAGAACGTGCCTGTCAGATGTTCTCAACATCTACAAATGACGCTTGAGGGGTTGGCGCACCGAGCGGTGCATTAAGGACACAAGCCTTCTATGCAGCAATGAGGACAATCCTCAGATCACGGACCCAATCCACATTATTGCTACCATCATCTTTCAACTCTATTTCTCTAGGAACATATCAATCAAACATGGGAGCTACAACGCGAGCTATCTACAACATAATTTGCAAAGACGCTTCTGACTATGTTCATGATAATTAGATCAATTAATCATATTACCTAAGAACTCCCACTCAAACTGATATCCCTTTGGTTATTCGAGTGTCACATGATCCAAATCCACCAACTCAAGTTCGATCATCACGTGAGTTGAGGTGGTTTCTATGGTGAACATCTTCATGTTGATCATATCTACTATATGACTCATGTTCGACCTTTCGATATCTTGTGTTTCGAGGCCATGTCTGTACATGCTAGGCTCGTCAAGTTTAACCCGAGTGTTTTGCACGTGCAACACTGGCTTGCACCCGTTGTATGCGAATGTAGAGTCTATCACACCCGATCATCACGTGGTGTCTTGAAACGACAAACTTTCGCAACGGTGCACTCTCAGGGAGAACACAATTTATCTTGAAATTTAAGTGAGGGATCACCTTATAATTCTACTGTCTTCCTAAGCAAAATAAGATGCATAAAAGGATTAACATCACATGCAAATCATAAGTGACATGATATGGCCATGACCTTATGCTTTTGATCTCCATCTCCAAAGCACCGACATGATCTCCATCGTCAGCGGCATGACACCATGATCTCCATCAACGTGTCGCCATCGGGGTTGTCGCGCCCACCATGCTTTTACTACTATTGCTACCGCTTAGCGATAAAGTAAAGCATTACATAGCGCTTAATGATTGACGCGCAGGTCATACAATAATTAAAGACAACCCTATGGCTCCTGTCGATTGCCATACTCATCGACATGCAAGTCGTGATATTCTATACAAAACTGATCATCTCATACATCACATATATCTCATCATGTAATTGTCCATATCATATCACAACACACCCTACAAAAATAAGTTAGACGTCCTCTAATTGTTGTTGCATGTTTTACACGGATGCTATGGGTATCTAGCAAGAATAATTCTCACCTATGCAAAAGCCACAACGGTGATACACAAATTTCTATTAAACCTTCTCAAGGACCGACTTTGTCAAATCCGATCCAACTAGAATAGGAGAGACAGACACCTGCCAGCCACCTTTATGCAACAAAGTTACATGTTAGTCGATGAAATAGGTCTCTCGTAAGCGTACGAGTGGGGTTGGTCCGGGCCGCTTCATCCCACAATACCACTAAATCAAAAATAAACCAAGGGAGGAAGCAATCTGACCATCAACGCCCACAAACTCCTTTGTGTTCTACTCGTGATCTCATCTACACATAGACCTAGCTTATGATGCCAGTGTTGGGGAACGTTGCATGGGAAGCAAAAAAATCCTACGCACACGCAAGATCTATCCATGGTGATGATCATCTACGAGAAGGAGAGGGGATCTATATACCCTTGTATATCACTAAGCGAGAAGCATTAAGAAACGTGGTTGATGTAGTTGAACGTCTTTGCGATCCAAATCGCAAGCTGTCCCGCGATCCCATCACGATCCGTCCCACGATCCAATCACGGTCCTTCCGATCTAGCACCGAACGGACGACACCTCCGCGTTCAGCACACGTACAACTCAATGACGATCTCCACCTCCTTGATCCAGCAAGCGAGGGTGGAGAGGTAGATGACTTCTCTAGCAGCACAATGGCATGGTGGCGGTGGTGGTGGAGCTGATCCGGCAGAGCTTCGCTAAGCTATGCTGAACAGATCTAGAGGATAAGCAATCTAGAGGGAGGGTGGGAAGCACATAGATTTTTCAGGTAGGCTTCCCTCTCTCCCTCCACAATATATAGGAGGATAGGAGGAGGTGGACACCCTAGGGTTCTCAACCCTAGGGTGGCATGTGGCCAAGGAGGTGGGGCAGCGGCCAGGATGGCTTGGCCACCAAGTTTGGTGGCTAGCCCACCCTTTTGTCCCAACCCTAGCCGCATGGGCCTTGAGGTGGGAGGTGCAACCAGCCCACCAAGGGCTGTTTCGCACCCTATCATAGCCCATGGGGCCCTTCGGGGTAGATGGGCCCACCCAGCGGACCCCCAGAACACTTCTGGCACTCCGTCACACCACTCGTAGGTCACGGAACTTTTCCGGAACTCAAACACCAACTTCCTATATATCAATCTTCACCTCCGGATCATTCTGGAGCTCCTAGTGACGTCCGGGATCTCATTCGGGACTCTGAAAAACCTTCGGTCACCAACATACATAACTCAACTATACTGAAACGTCACCAAACCTTAAGTGTGCAGACCCTGTGGGTTCTAGAACTATGTAGGCATGACCGAGACACCTCTACGGTCAATAACCAATAGTGGGACCTGGATGCCCATATTGGTTCCTACATATTCTACGAAGATCTTTGTTGGTTGAACCTCTATGTCAAGGATTCAGTTAATCTTGTATGATGTTCCCTTTGTTCTTCGGTATGTTACTTGCCCAAGATTCGATCGTCAGTATCTCTATACCTAGTTCAATCTCGTTACTGATGACGCACAAGTATAGGGGATCTATCGTAGTCCTTTCGATAAGTAAGAGTGTCGAACCAAACGAGGAGCAGAAGGAAATGATAAGCGGTTCTCAGTAAGGTATTCTCAGCAAACACTGCAATTATCAGTAACAGATAGTTTTGTGATAAGATAATTCATAACGGGTAGCAAGTAACAATTGTAACAAAGGTGCAGCAAGGTGTCCCAATCCTTTTTATAGCAAAGGAAAAGCCTGGCCAAACTCTTATATAAAGCAAAGCACTCCCGAGGACACATGGGAATTTATGTCAAGTTAGTTTTCATCATGCTCATTTGATTCACATTCGCTACTTCGATAATTTGATATGTGGGTGGACCGGTGCTTGGGTGTTATCCTTACTTGGAAAAGCCTCCCACTTATGATTAACCCCTCCCGCAAGCATCCACAACTAAGAAAGAAGAATTAAGATAAATCTAACCATAGCATGAAACATGTGGATCCAAATCAGCCCCTTATGAAGCAAAGCATAAACTAGGGTTTAAGCTTCTGTCACTCTAGCAACCCATCATCTACTTATTACTTACCAATGCCTTCCTCTAGACCCAAATGATGGTGAAGTGTTATGTAGTCGACGCTCACATAACACCACTAGAGGGGAGACAACATACATCTCATCAAAATATCGAACGAATACCAAATTCACATGATTACTTATAACAAGACTTATCCCATGTCCTCAGGAACAAACATAACTACTCACAAAACATGTTCATGTTCATAATTAGAGGAGTATTAATGATGATCAAGGATCTGAACATATAATCTTCCACCAAGTAAACCTACTAGCATCAACTACAAGGAGTAATCAACACTACTAGCAACCCACAAGTACCAATCTAAGGTTTTGAGACAGAGATCGGATACAAGAGATGAACTAGGGTTTGGAGAGGAGATGGTGCGGATGAAGATGTTGATGGAAATTGACCCCCTCTTGATGAGAGGATCATTGGTGCGACGAGGGCTTAGATTTCCCCCTCCCCGAGGGAAGTTTCACCAGCAGGATCGCCTTGCCGGAGCTCTAGATTGGTTCTGCCCAAGTTACGCCTCGAGACGGCGGTGCTTCGTCCCGGAAGGTCTCTTATAATTTTTCCTTGACGAAACCCTACATATAGCAGAAGATGGGCACCAGAGGGCTGCTAGGTGGGCCACAAGCTTAGTAGCCGCGGCCAGGCGGGGGGCCACGGCTAGCAGGCTTGTGGCTCCCTGGTGGGCCTCCTGGTGTATTTCTTTCGCCCAGTATTTTTTATATATTCCAAAATAATACTCCGTAAATTTTCAGGACTTTTGGAGTTGCGCAGAATAGGTATCTCAGATTTGCTCCTTTTCTAGTCTAGAATTCCAGCTGCCGGCATTCTCCCACTTCATGTAGACCTTGTAAAATAAGAGAGAAAAGGCATAAGTATTGTACCAAAATGTGTAATAACAGCCCATAATGCAATAAATATCAATATAAAATCATGATGCAAAATGGACGTATCAACTCCCCCAAGCTTAGACCTTGCTTGTCCTCAAGCGGAAGCCAAAATCAATAAATATGCCCACATGTTTAGAGATAGAGGTGTGGATAAAATAAAATATGGACATGAAGGCATCATGATCATCTTTAGACCAGCAACATATATTGACAAAAAAATTCTTATGCCAAAGTAACAATTCATTCACAATGGCAAAGTATTAATCAAGAACTCTATTGAGAACTGACAAACTATGATCTTAGTCATTGAAGCAATTCCAATTTATCATAACGTGGGAAAGAGTCAATATTAGAGCTTGTAAAGCAAACCCACATAGTCAATCATATTTTAGTCTTTCACAATTGCTAACACTCACGAGGTATCTATGAGTTCAAAGTTTCAATCGGACACAGAGAAAGATAGGGGCCTATAGTGTTGCCTCCCAACTATTTACCTCAAGGGTAACGTCAACAGTAATAACTCATGGTCACCCACTTCCGAGTGGATATATGTGCCTAGATCATTCCCCAACATGTGGCACTTGCCAGAAGATAAACGCGAAAATAACGAAGGTGATAGAGATTACCACGACTCTTGCATAAAGGTAAGTACTAGAATATAAAAGTAACAGATAGGCCCTTCGCAGAGGGAAGCAGAAGTTGTCATGCGCTTTTATAATTGGATGCACAATCTCTTAATGCAAAAGAATGTCACTTTATATTGCCCCTTGTGATAGAGAACTGTATTATGCAGTACGTCACTTTTATGTCTTCCCTATCACAAGTTCATATAAAGTTTATTTTCCTCACACTAATAGATCACACATATTTAGAGAGCAATTTTTATTGCTTGCACTGATGACAACTTACTTGAAGGATCTTATTCTATCCTTAGGTAGGTATGGTGGACTCTCATGGCAAAACTGGGTTAAGGGTGTTTGGATGCACAAGTAGTATCTCTACTTGGTGCGGAAGTTTTGGCTGATATGAGGTGGAAGCAAGTGACACATGTTGAGGGATATATAACAATATAACTTCTATTAGCAAACATAAACCATTATGTTGTCTTCCTTGTCCAACATCAACTTCTTAACATATAATATTTTAATGAGTGCTCACAATCATAAAATATGTCCAAGAGAAGATATTTATATGTGAACCTCTCTTTCTTTATCATTTCCTTTTAATTGCCCCAATGACCAACGGCTATGTTTGTCAACCCACAACAGGTTTCAATTGACATACTTTTTATACGTGAAGTCATCACTCCCCATAAGATTTTCATATGTACTCTTTGCTTTTATTATACACTTCTTTCTACTTCATCTTTCTCAAGATTAAAATCATACCAAGCAAGGCCATCAACTCAAAAGAACTTTTCATTATATAACTCATGGACTTGCTTACATAGGGAGAATCATAAAGAAAAGACTCAAAACTAGATCACACGAAAACTTTATTCTACTAGATCACAATATAACCAAAAGGATTGAACTAACAAAAGATGATGAAAATAAAATAGAAATAAAAATGAAAGATGTGATGGTGATACGATATCGGGGCATCTCCCCAAAGCTTGGCACAAGCCAAGGGGAGTGCCCATACCCATGTGTTTAGTTGTCTGGCTTCGGAGGTGATGATGTGGGAGTTGTTGATGAGGTTGGAAGCTTGTCCTCCTTCTTCCAAGGCATAGGCTCACCATAATAAAAGGATGAACGAGTCTCCGGAATCCTCAAATCTACAGCCAAACTCATTCTCTTAAATATGTATTCATACTCATAGTTTTTGTTTTGCACGTCGTAGATCTGGGCTTGGAGGTGCTCGATTCTCTCGTAAAGCTTGAAGATGTGATCCACAACATCATTAGCATCCAGCTTATGTTTATGGGTAAACTCTGCGATCATCATCTGATTAGCATCGAGTCCCCATTCCACCATCCCTTGGCACTTGAAGATCTGCTGCTCCATTGCTTTGAGCCTTGTCTCCATGCTTCCGGTTTTCCTTGGCCCCTCCACATCACTGATGTGCACCACCCCCTCACGCACCTCAATGGTTTGAGGGTGTTGTAGCACCTCCACAAGGTAGGGTCTGGTGGCCTTCTCGGAGAACTTGTCCTTCAAAACACTTGGGGACGCCATGTTGACCTAAATCTGCTGAAGAAAAAGCTCAAAAGAGAAAACGGGAGGTATTGTCGTGATACGAGAGTGAAAACCTTCGGGAGATTATATAATGAATTTTTACTGACCCGAAGGAGTATGCCACAAGAAAACGGAGTCCGGGTGGTGCACGAGGTGGCCACAAGCCCTAGGGGCATGGCCAAGGGGGTGGCCGCACCGAGCAGGCTTGTCGCCTCCTCGTGCACTGTTCGGACTACTTTAAATTTTCCTCATTTTTAAATATTCCAAAAAGGATGAAAATTGCCATAGAAAAAGTTTTGGAGTCTTTTTACTTACCGTACCATGTACCTATTCCTTTTTGGAGTCTGAAACATTCTGTCAAGTCTCCCTAATGTACTCCTCTGGAGTTATGGTATTGATGATATTGGTTTCAACATTTATGGGAGTACCTAAGATATAATGTTTGATTCTTTGACCGTTCACCATCTTCGGGTTTATGCCTTCGGCGTTGTTAATCTTGATGGCACCGAAACGGTATACCTCTTCGATGACGTAAGGACCTTCCCATTTAGAGAGAAGTTTTCTTGCAAAAAATCTTAAACGAGAATTTTATAGCAAGACATGATCACCTACATTAAATTCACGCCTTTGTATCCTTCTATCATGCCATCTTTTAACCTTTTCTTTAAACAACTTAGCATTCTCATAGGCTTGGCTTCTCCATTCATCAAGTGAGATAATATCAAATAAGCTGATCTCACCAGCAAGTTTGAAATCATAATTGAGCTCTTTGATTGCCCAATAAGCCTTATGTTTTAGCTCTAGAGGAAAGTGACATGCTTTACCATAAACCATCTTATACAGAGACATACCCATAGGATTTTTGTAAGCAGTTC
Organism: Hordeum marinum; assembly: GCA_022496015.1. NCBI lineage: Eukaryota > Viridiplantae > Streptophyta > Magnoliopsida > Poales > Poaceae > Hordeum > Hordeum marinum. The sequence continues at coordinate 423,461,469 of CM039674.1, read as the reverse complement.
TGTAAGCCCACAATGCATCGTCGAGTTTCTTAGACCAATTCTTACTAGATCTATTAACAGTCTTTTGCAAAATCAATTTAATCTCTCTATTGCTCAATTATACTTGACCACTAGACTGAGGATGATAAGGAGATGTAACTCTATGATTAACATCATATTTAGCGAGCAATTTATGGAAAGCACCATGAATAAAATTTGAACCACCATCAGTCATCAAATATCTAGGGACTCCAAATCTAGGGAAAATAACTTCTTTAAGCATTTTAATAGAAGTGTTATGATCAGCGCTACTAGTTGGAATAGCTTCTACCCACATAGTGACATAATTAACATCAACTAGTATATGAGTATACCCGTTAGATTGTGGAAAAGGCCCCATATAATCAAAGCCCCAAACATCAAATGGTTCAATAAAAAGAGACTAATTCATAGGCATTTCCTGACGTCTACTAATATTACCAATTCTTTGACATTCATCACAGGATAAGACAAACTTATGAGCATCCTTGAAGAGAGTAGGCCAATAAAACCCATATTGTAGTACCTTGTGTGCAGTTCTATCTCCATCGTGATGTCCTCCGTAGGCTTCAGAGTGACACTTGCATAAGATCTGTTCCTGTTCATGCTCAGGTACACAACGTCCAATAATACCATCTACTCCTTCTTTATAAAGATGTGGGTCATCCCAATATTAATGCCTTAGATCATAGAAGAACTTTTTCTTTTGTTGGTATGTGAAACTAGGAGGTATAAATTTAGCAACAATGTAATTGGCGTAATTAGCATAGCAAGGAGCATTATCGAAGTATTCACGACAGCTAATTATTCATGAGGAAAGCTATCATCAATAGGTAGTGGGTCATAAAGAACATTTTCTAACCTAGGCAGGTTGTCTGCCATAGGGTTATCAGCACCCTTTCTATCAATGATATGCAAATCAAATTCTTGTAGCAGAAGGACCCACCTAATAAGTCTAGGTTTAGCATCTTTCTTCTCCATAAGGAATTTAATAGCAACATGATCATTGTGAACAGTTACTTTGGAATCAACAATATAAGGTCTAAACTTATCACAAGCAAACACAACTGCTAGAAATTCGTTTTCAGTAGTAGCATAGTTTCTTTGAGCACTGTCTAGAGTTTTACTAGCATAATGTATAACATTTAATTTCTTATCGATCCTTTGTCCTAGAACAGCACCAACAGCATAATCACTAGCATCACACATAATTTCAAAAGGTAGGTTCCAGTTGGGTGGTTGAACAACAAGTGCGGTAATCAAGGCATTCTTAAGAATTTCAAATGCTTCTACGCAATCATCATCAAAAACAAACGGAACATCTTTTTGCAGAAAGTTTGTGAGAGGCCTAGAAATCTTAGAGAAATCTTTGATAAACCTCCTATAGAAAATAGCATGACCAAGGAAACTTCTTATACCTTTGATATCCGTAGGGAACGGCATTTTTTCAATAGCATCAACTTTAGCTTTATCAACTTCAATACCTCTTTCGGAGATCTTGTGCCCCAAGACAATACCCTCATTAACCATAAAGTGGCACTTTTCCCAATTCAAGACAAGATTAGTTTCTTCACATCTTTGCAAAACTCGATCAAGTTTTCTCAAACAATCATCAAATGAAGTCCCATAAATGGAAAAATCATCCATGAAAACCCCAAGAATCTTTTCACAAAAGTCAGGGAATATAGCCATCATACATCTTTGAAAGGTAGCAGGTGCATTGCATAAACCAAAAGGCATACATCTATAAGCAAAGGTACCGAAAGGGCAAGTAAAAGTGGTTTTTTATTGATCCTGGCTTGATACAGGTATTTGAGAGAAACCAGAGTAACCATCTAGAAAGCAAAAATGAGTATGTTTGGATAATCTTTCTAGCATTTGATCAATAAAAGGTAAAGGGTAATGATCTTTCTTAGTAGCTTTATTTAATTTCCTAAAATCGATTACCATTCTATAACCTGTAACAATTCTTTGCGGGATCAATTCATTTTTATCATTAGGAACAACGGTAATACCTCCCTTCTTAGGGACACAATGGACGAGACTAACCCATCTACTATCAGCGACACGATAAATTATACCTGCCTCTAGAAGCTTTAGTACTTCTTTTCTTACCACTTTTTTCATGTTAGGGTTCAATCATCGTTGGTCATCAATAAATGGTTTGGCATCAGGCTCCATATTAATTTTATGCTGGCATAGAGTGGGACTAATGCCCTTAAGATCATCAAGAGTATAACCAACAGCAGCACGGTGCTTCCTCAGAGTTTTCAATGATCTCTTTTCTTCATGCTCTAAAAGTTTAGCACTAATAATAACAGGATATATCTCCTTTTCATCAAGATAAGCATATTTCAACGTATCGGGTAATTGCTTGAGCTCAAACACGGAATCACCCTTGGGTGTAGGAGGATCCCCAAGTATTTCAACGGGTAAGTTGTGTTTCAAAATAGGTTGTTGCTCAAAGAAAATTTCATCTATTTCATTCCTCTCATTCATATGCATATCATTTTCATGGTCTAGCAAATATTGTTCTAAGGGATCAATAGGAGGCACAATAATAGAAGCGAGACCAATAATTTCATCTTTACTAGGCAATTCCTTTCCATGGGGTTGTCCACAAAATTTAGAGAAATTAAACTCATGAGACACATCCCCAAAGCTCACAGTAACTATTTCTTTTTCACAATCAATCTTAGCATTAAAGTATTCAAGAAGGGTTTGCCAAATATAATGGGACAAAAATTATCTTGTGGGGAACCAAGAACAAGAAAATCAATAGGATACTTTACTTTCCCACACAAGACTTCAACATCTCTAACAATCCCCATCTGTGCAATAGTGTCTCTATTAGCAAGCTTAATAGTAACATCAATATCCTCTAGTTCAATTGCTGCAATATCATGCATGATTTCTTTGTATAAGGAATGAGGAATTGCACTTACACTAACACCCATATCACGTAAGCCATGATAACAATGATCTCCTATTTTAATAGAAACAACAGGCATGCCCACAACTGGTCTATGTTTATGCTTAGTATCAGGTCTAGCAATTCTAGCAGCTTCATCACAGAAATGAATAACATGCCCACCAATATTATCAACCAAGAGATCTTTAACCATAGCAATACTAGGTTCAACTTTAATTTTCTCAGGGGGTGTAGGTGTTCTAGTACAACTCTTACAAACCACAGTTGAAGCTTTAGCATGTTCCTTTATCCTAACAAGGAAAGGTGGTTTGTCAATGTAAGCGGTAGGGATAACATGACCAACATTGTAAGTAATAATTTTCTCTTCAACTTTAATAGGTTCCACTACTTTCACTTCAATGGGAGGATGATATTTAAACCACTTCTCCTTAGGGATATCAACATGAGTAGCAAAATATTCACAGAATGAAGCTACTATCTCAGAGTCAAGTCCATATTTAGTGCTAAATTCACGAAAAGCATCGGTGCCCATGAACGATTTAACACAATCAAACTTAAGATTTATACCTGACTCCTTACCTTCATCAAGTTCCCAATATTCATAGTTGCATTTAATTCTTTCCAATAAATTCCATTTGAATTCTATATATTTATTCATAAAAGAACCAGCACAACAAGTATCGAGCATGGATTGATCATTACGAGAAAGACGAGTATAAAATTCTGAATAATAATTTCCCTCAAGAGCTCATGATTGGGGCATGAATATAACATTGATTTAAGCCTCCCCCAAGCTTGAGCGATTCTTTCTCCTTCACGAGGCCAAAAATTATAAATATAATTCCGATCACGATGAACTAGATGCATAGGATAGAACTTCTGATGAAATTCCATTTTCAACCGGTTGTAGCTCCATGATCCAATATCATCACATAGCCTATACCATGTCAATGCCTTCTCCTTCAAAGATAAAGGAAAGACCTTCTTGACATGATCCTCGGGCAGACCTGCAAGCTTAAATAATCCACAAACTTCATCCACATAGATTAGATGCAAATCAGGATGTGGTGTTCCATCTCCTGCATAAGGATTAGCTAGCAGTTTCTCTATCATACCTGAAGGAATTTCATAATAAATATTTTCAGTAGGTTCAGTAGGTTGAGGGACAACTCTTTGTGTTTCCGGTCGAGGTAAAGATGCCCCAAACAAGCCCCTCAAAGTATTACTTTCCATAGTAACAAATGACAGTAAATTTCAGCACACTATATAAAAAAAATTCTTACCAAGTTCCACTCTCCAAAGGCGCTTCACTCCCTGACAACGGCGCCAGAAAAGAGTCTTGATGACCCACAAGTATAGGGTATCTATCGTAGTCCTTTAAAGAAGTAAGAGTGTCAAACCCAATGAGGAGCAAAAGTAAATGACAAGCGGTTCTCAGTAAGGTATTTTCTGCAAGCACTAAAATTATCGGTAACAGATAGTTTTGTGATAAGATAATTCGTAACGGGTAGCAAGTAACAATTGTAACAAAGGTGCAGCAAGGTGGACCAATCCTTTTTATAGCAAAGTACAAGCCTGAACAAACTCTAATATAAAGCAAAGCGCTCCCGAGGACACATGGGAATTTATGTCAAGTTAGTTTTCATCATGCTCATTTGATTCGCATTGGCTACTTTGATAATTTGATATGTGGGTGGACCGGTGATTGGGTGCTGTCCTTACTTGTAAAATCCTCCCACTTATGATTAACCCCTCCCGCAAGCATCCGCAACTACGAAAGAAGAATTAATATAAATCTAACCATAGCATGAAACATGTGGATCCAAATCAGCCCCTTACGAAGCAACGCATAAACTAGGGTTTAAGCTTCTGTCACTCTAGCAACCCATCATCTACTTATTACTTCCCAATGCCTTCCTCTAGGCCCAAACAATGGTGAAGTGTTATGTAGTCAACGTTCACATAACACCACTAGAGGGGAGACAACATACATCTCATCAAAATATCGAACGAATACCAAATTCACATGATTACTTATAACACGACTTATCCCATGTCGTCAGGAACAAACGTATCTACTCACAAAACATGTTCATGTTCATAATCAGAGGAGTATTAATGATGATCAAGGATCTGAACATATAATCTTCCACCAAGTAAACCAACTACCATCAACTACAAGGAGTAATCAACACTACTAGCAACCCACAGGTACCAATCTGAGGTGTTGAGACAAAGATCGGATACAAGAGATGAACTAGGGTTTGGAGAGGAGATGGTGCTGATGAAGATGTTGATGGAGATTGACCCCCTCTCGATGAGAGGATTGTTGGTGATGATGAGGGCTTCAATTTCCCCCTCTCGGAGGGAAGTTTCATCGGCAGGATCGCCCTGTCGGAGCTCTAGATTGGTTCTGCCCAAGTTCTGCTAGGTGGGCCGCAAGCTCGCTAGCCGCGGCTGTAACACCCTGGTGTCAGTGCTACAGTGATGATGTAATTAAGCTACAGTAATGGCATGGTATGGAACTAATTATTTTGCTAAGTGGAATATGATCAAGATGGAATTTCAAATTCCAATTCAAAATCCCATTCAAATGCTCTATAGTTTCAAGTGACAAATTTAAATCCTCAAACATCAAAGATAAAATGTTGCATGCTTGTGAAACATTCCAAAATAAATAATGTTAAGGAAAACAACATCACCAAGATTTTGGTATGGCCCCCACCAGTAATAACAATAGCTAAAAGTATTTTTAAACCAATTTAAATTCAAATTGGAAATGCAAACTGATTACAAAAATGCTCAAACTAGATGTGGCCCTCCCTAAAATAGCAACATATTTAATTAACCCACTAGTGCATTTTTTTGTGATAAAATGGGGCTAAATAAAAATAAGACATTTGTTGGATGGGAAAACAGAAACAGAAAAAGAAAAGAAAAGAAAAGGCCCATGCCACTAGGCCCAAGTGGCCACAGTGCTGGCCCACCTCTCCCCTCCATCGTCTCCCTCCTCTGTAGCGACCGGAGCGGTCGCTAGAGGGGGTCGACCGGCCATCGCTGACGAACCCTATCGCCGAGGGCATAAGAACGCCCCCCCACGGCCTCTCTCTCCCTCCCCGCAAACCCTAGCCCCCACTAGATCTCACCTACTCCCTCCCCATGCTCTCTCCCCCCACTCGTCCGAACGCCACCATCGCCATGGCCGACGGGTAGCCGCGGCCACAGCCATGCCCGCACCTTGCCGTCGCATCCACGAGAACCGCCGTAGCATCCTCGTCCTCCCCATGCCTCAAAACGAGCGGAGGCGCTGCTATGCCGTAGCCATCGTCCATCTTCGTCAACGGATTTCGTCGTTCGTCGACATTCCGGCCAGACCGACCCCTCCCCGAGACCATTTTGAACGGCAACGCCCCATGGTGAGCTCCTGCTTCTTCCCCCCTTGCTCCTCGTGATGAGCCGGTGCTCTTGGCATTAGTTTTCACTAGAGCCTGACCCCGCCGCCGCTTGAGCTCATCACCGGCGCGGCTCCGATGACCTTTTGGTCACGGGCTCGTGGCCATTGTGATTGCACCCGTATGTAGATCGTCGCTAGCGGCTTAGAACCCTCGCACACGCCACGCAGCGCCGATCCCGGTCCTCTCCCGAAAGGCCTCACCACCGGCGAGGTTGTAGCGCCCGTATCTGGCTGTCTCCGGTCCAGCTGATGCCACCATATGCTGCAGCTCGTCGCCGGGAGCTTGTAGGAGCAAACCCCGCTCGTTTTGGTGCTCTGTAGGCGATTTCTGAGCCCCTCCCGTTCCTCCGCCGCGTTCTGTGGTCGCCGACGACCAGTCACCGGCCACCGCCGACGTGGTTGACCTAGGGCCACCCCCAGGGTCACTGCTAGTGGCCCCAACGACCCCGGTTGAACTAGTTGACTGGGTCAACTGCTGATAGGGCTGGCCCCACCACTGACATGTGGGGCCCCTACCCCAGTGTCTATGACATTTGGGCCCCACCCGGTCAGGTGTTTAATTAGTGAATTGGTTAATTAAAATAATTAGATTAACCCTAATGCCTCACTGACATGTGGAGCCCTCACTTAATTAACTCTGCTTAGTTTAAATTAATAAACTGAAATAGACCAGAGTCTATAAAATGTGGGACCCACTGGTCAGGTATGTCCCGGCCAGCCCCTGTTGACTGCTGATGCAGTGATGATGTCATGCTGACGTCATAAAGCAATTTTCGAATTAATAATAATCTGTTAAATTCCAGAAATTAATAAAAACTTTAGAAAATCATATCTTTTCAACTGCAGCTGAGATGAAAATAATTTATATATGAAAGTTGATCAGAAAAATCCCATGAATACAAATATGCCATCCATTAATTTGTCACATGCTCCTAGCATGTTGAATATGGAACTTTCCCCTCCGATTCGACTGTCCGGTAAATCCACAGACTCGGGAAATATCATCAGGTATTCTCTTGCTCCGTCTATGACGAGTAGTATTGCGTTAGTGCATACCTAGCTCTGCATATTGCCATGCCATGCATTGTGTTGCACCTGTTTGCTTTATATTTATTGTTTCTTCCCCCTCTTCTTACCGGTAGACCCCAAGACTGATGCTGCTGCCGAGTACGACTACGCCCCTGACAGTCAGGCCTTTGCCTCAGAGCAGCAAGGCAAGCAACCCCCTTGAGCATTCCGATATCGCCTATTCCTTTCCCTCTTATTCTTCCATTAGAATTTTGCTACTGCTTTAGTTAGCTCCTATTCTGATGCATAGCCTGTTTTTGATGAACTGCTACTATTCCTGCAATCATACCAACTGCTTAGTATAGGTTGGTTAGTGGATCCCTAGTGACCCCTTAGTCCCAGTTTCCCCTGCTTCTTCATCGACAACCCGACGACTCGATGACTCGAATACTCGGTCAACCGACCGACAAGCCAAGCCACTCACATCACTACACTCCCCTTAGTTGTGCGACTCTATAGTGCTACTATTGAGTACCGAGGTTGACACCTCATGAAGTACTCATGATGCTAGCCCTGTAGTGCAGCTAGTCGGTCGTGGTTATTGAGGGTGATTCCTCCTTCACCATTCCCGATGATGTCTCTGTCGTGCAATCCCTCAAGTGTAGGACCATCGAGGGTGATTCCTCTGAAGTCCACCTTGATGGTTACATCGAGCGGGGACCATTGAGGGTGATTCCTCAAATTCCCGTCTTGATGTTATATCCACATAGTTACCTTGACCTGGTTATAGAAACATGTTGAAGATGGGCCAGCCCCAAGGGTACCTGCGAGAGATATTGGTGGGGTGCGCCGGTAAGGCACCCGAGTGTTATTGGCGGGGCGACGGCCTGCAATATGGTTCGAGCTTGCCCCGCACTAATAAAATGCTAATGGGTTGGGTATTTGATCTGAGTTGGTCGTTGACCTTTTTCGCACTAAAACTTCACGTGGGAGAAGTTATGGATGCTCAACGTCGTTGTATCAGCCAAAGCTCTTCGAATATCAGCAATCGGAGAAGCGCGTGCCAGATTGGTCTGGAACGCATGGCGCTTGGATTAAGGCATGCTAGGACTGTTTTCGGCCGCCCACGCATCATGCAAGAGTGCAAGGGCAAGTGGGCCCACAAACCTGCGCGCTTAGGATTTAGACCGGCGGGCTGGCCTCTTCGTTGAGCCTAGGTGGGCAATGATGTTTTGGATCCTGAGGCTGGGCATTACCCTGGAAAGTGTGTTCGGACGGAGATGATCAAGCGTGTTGGAAATGTGGTGCACCCCTACAGGGAAGAAATTATCTATTCGAATAGCCGTGTCCACGGTAACAGGACAACTTGGAGTTGTACCTTGACCATATACAACTATAATTGTGCTTTACTTTAAATGAAATGTGGCTCCAGGATTGCTTCCTCGCAGGGAGTCGAGGAAGAATCTCTGGGCGTGGTTACTTAATAAAATTGTTACAATAATATGACTATATATGAGATACCAGTCTACTCTCTTCTCATGCTGCAAGATGTTGAAGATGCTAGTCTTCGATAGGACTAGGCCTCTCCCTCATTCTTGCTTTCTGCAGTTAGTCCAGCTATAACCCCATTGCTTGATAATGATGCATACTTAGTATAGTTCTGATGTCAGTCTTGCGAGTACTTTGGATGAGTACTCACCGATGCTTTGCCTTCTCTTTCCCCCTCGATTCGATTCTGCGTTCAGACGATGGAACCCAGGAGATGGAGTACGTCGGAGACGACTACTACTCCACCACAGGAGCCTACTACTACGTGGAGGCAGCCCCCGACCAGCAGTAGGATAGGAGGTTCCCAGGCAGGAGGCCTCGCCTCTTTCAATCCGTTGTTATGTTGGTGCTAGCCTTCTTAAGGCAAAACTTGTTTAACTTATGTCTGTACTCAGATATTATTTGCTTTCACTGACTCGTGCTTGTCGAGCTTTCTATTCGAGCCCTCGAGGCCCCTCGCTTGTAATATGAAGCTGTATGACTTTAAATTTGTGTCTATAGTTGTGTTGTGATATTGATCGGTGAGTCCCTAATCTTGGCCGTACGCATTGCTTGTATGATTAGCGTACGGGCGAAATTGGGGGCGTCAGAGCGTCCAGGGGGGCCGCGGCCAGCAAGCTTATGGCTCCCTGGTGGGCCTCTTGATGTATTTCTTTACCCTAGTATTTTTATATATATTCCAAAATAATTCTCCGTAGATTTTCAGTACTTTTGGAGTTGCACGGAATAGGTATCTCAGATTTGCTCCTTTTCTAGTCTAGAATTCCAGCTGCTGGCATTCTCCCTCTTCATGTAGACCTTGTAAAATAAGAGAGAAAAGGCATAAGTATTGTACCAAAATGTGTAATAACAGCCCATAATGCAATAAATATCAATATAAAATCATGATGCAAAACGGACGTATCAATTACCAGCAAGTCTCTTTACTCGCTCCGTAATACAAGATCTTGTGGGTAACTCTTTAGTCACTTTGCTTGCAAGGCTCATTATGATGTTGTATTACCGAGTGGGCCCTGAGATACCTCTCCGTCACACGGAGTAACAAGTCCCAGTATTGGTCCATGCCCACTCAACAGACACCCTCGGAGATACATGTAGAGTACCTTTATAGTCACCCGGTTACATTGCGACGTTTGATACACACAAGGTATTCCTCTGGTGTCAGTGAGTTGCATGATCTCATGATCATAGGAATAGATACTTGACATGCAGAAAACTATAGCAATAAACTGATAGGATCATATGCTACGTTTATAGTTTGGGTCTTGTCCATCACATCATTCTCCTAATGATGTGATCCCATTATCAAATGACATCTCATGTCTATGGCCAGGAAACCTTGACCATCTTTGATCAACGAGCTAGTCTACTAGAGGCATACCGGGGACACAGTGCTGGCTACATATCTACACATGTATTTGAGTTTCCAATCAATACAATTATAGCATGGATAATAAGCAATTATCACGAACAAGGAAATATAATAATAACCAATTTATTATTACCTCTAGGGCATATTTCCAACACTTTTGTTGTTACCCCAATGGAATGTTTTGTTAACCATGTTATGCTCTATCTTGCTGTGCCATTTGTCTCCATACTTGGGGTTTGCATCATAGGTAATTCTTCTATCAAACATGTCAATCTAATAAAACTGTTCTACCTTGCACCCTGATTATTTTTTCTAAGTGTGAAGATCTGATTAGTTTAGTGTACCATGTTGGGTGGATGCTAGCCAAGTCTCTATGCATATTTTGATCATGCTCCAATGGTGTGGTGCATCATGTAGGATACATCACCATGTATTTTTTGTGCATTTTAGGTTGTTGTTTTGTGGGTTGCAAAATGCCATGTCGCTGTTTTGGGCAGATTATCACTATAACTTTAATTGGTTGTATGTGTTGAACTATTGCTCCGTTTTGAACATGTCATATATGAAACTTGCTTAGAATCTCATGTAGTTTCATAATTTCTTGCTGCATCCATGAGTTGGAATGTTTGTGGGTGTCTTTTGAATGCATTTTGCATTCATGGCATATTATCTTGTGTAGGTCATATCTCTTAGATCGTAGCTCTGTTTTAAATGTTCTCTATATGTAAATCGCCTAGAATGACGAGTAGAATCACATGGTGCACTTTATTTTGATATTTAACAAATATAAATCATGGTTAGTTCAGATATGGAACAATTTCGAAATTAACATATGGGGCCGTTTGGAAATACTATAAGATGTTTCTGGCCTCATTTAAAATGCCTAGATAGTGTAGTTTCATTATGCTTTGCCTCCTGCCATGTTTAACAACCTTTAATAGTGCCGAGTAAATAAACGAGAGTGAACTAAATGATTCGAATGTGGAGTTTCGTTGCATATTGAACTTCACTTAACGTGTAGAAATGGATTGTTTTGCTTGTCATGCCTTACATACTCGTATGGACATGCATCATATTTGTTTGTGCATCATGGCATGCATATGTTGTGGTGTTTATCGTGTGTTGATTGTTGTTTCTGGATTGCTTCTTCTCCATAGAGTTCCAAAAGCGTTCAGAGTGTGAGGATTCATTTGACTATTCCCCGTTCATCTACTTCACAGATTCGTTCTTCCTCCAAGCGGGATCTCGGGCAAGATGACCATTTCGCTGGATACCACTACTATCATTGCCATGCTAGTTGTCTTGCTTCTATTGTTATGTCTCGTTACCTACCACTTGTATGTCAAGCCTCCCAACATTGCCACGAAAATCCTTTAACCCCTCCACGTCCCAGCAAACCATTGTTTTGCTATGTTACCGCTTGCTCATCCCCTTATAGCATTGCTAGTTGCAAGTGCAAGTTGTTTCCATGTGACAACATGGATATTCTGAGACATCATAATATTATTTCCTTTTGCTTGGTGTTTTGTTCCACTTTTGCCGCCCTAGTTACTTGTGTACTGGTGTTATGTTCAATATTGAGCGCTCCTAACAAGCTTGGTGTTGTTATGGGGACCCCCTTAATTTTTGTTTTGGGATAAAACTCTTCTAGCAAGGCCCAACATTGGTACTAAATTTGCCTGATAACTAATAAACTAGCATAGGGCGTCATGAACCCGTGGATAATTTAATCAACAACCCGGGCCAGTGTTCCTCATGAGTGTTTGTCCAAAATGGGCATACTGTAGGGCCACCGCGGGGAAACTCGTGGTTTGGTTTTACTCGTGGGCTTTCCCATCCGGCCTTGTCCTGAGAACGAGATACGCGGCTACTATCGGGCTCGTCGACATGTCGGGTTGTCTTGCTGGATTTGTTTTACCTTTCTCGAACGTCTTGTGCACGGGATTCCGAGGATACTTTGGGATATCTTGAGGTTGAGGTTTTCCACCAGAATTCTGAGGATACTGTGGGCTATCACATGGTTGAGGTTTTCCATGCGGTGTGTGGCTAGTTTGTGATGGATGAGTTGGAGCACCCCCTGCAGGGTTAAATCTTTTCGAGAAGCCGCTCCCATGGTTATGTGGTGTTTAACATCCGGTCATAGAAAACTTAAAGTAAACTAAATTAAAATACACCAACCATGTGCGTAACCATGATTGTCTCTTCTCGTGAATATCAAATCCGAGATAGAACACAGTGGGGTTATGTTTGATTCGTAAGTAGGTGTTTAGGATCACTTAGTGATCATTACTAGCTCACGTCCATTTATGCGTCGACCACCCCCCTTGTTCTTGTATTTGTAAGTTAGCTACTCAAATAAATCCTTATTGCTTGCTACAGCCTCACCACTTAACTGTTGGAGATATGCCCTGGAGGTAATCATGTATGATGATATTTCCTATTTGTTTATGAATAAAGATAGTCCTTGGATATTATCAATAATGTGTATTAACAAGTACGTGACTTATTTGTAAGACTATGCATTGTATGATGATTGTCCTAAATGGTCCCTAGTCGAAAGGGTTGTGTGGACGCGCAGCCAGTTAGACTAGCATATGACACGGTGGATGGCCCGGTCTCACTGACCATGTAGCATTGGATGCTAGCCGGATAATATGGACTCAGAAAGATCTGGTCGGATTCGATGTAGTCAAATCCGAGTTGAGATAAGGTCTGAGTTGGACATACCCAACTATGAGACGCAACGATAGGTCATCTGTGAGTCTCTAGTACAACATACGTTCTATGTCCTAAGACCTGAGCTGGCGCATGTACTCGGGATGGTGACAGACTTGCTTTGGGCCGACCAAGCGCTACTCCGTGACTAGGTAGTTATAAAGGTAGGTTTCGGGCTTATCCAGACCCATGTTGTGAGACATGGTCGAGCAATATAGGATTTGCCCCTCCTACCAGGAGAGATATACTCTGGGGCCCTCGGGTGATCCGATCTGGATAAGCATGGACATGCAATGAGGATTATGAGATAATCCGAAGTGTTGGTCAGATTCATCGGAGCGAGAAAGAGGTCGTGATGCAACAAGGATGGCCATGTCACCTTGTGCATGACAACATATATCGTGTGGCAAAGGAAATAGAGGTGTGAAGTACAGGTTCGCCTAAGTAGCTTCATAGGACACTTGGAGTTGGCATGCTTTGCTAGAGGCTGCTATCAACTGGTCGAGCCAGATGTGATCTGACTCGCGACCAAGTGAATGAGAACCTAAGGGGTCGCATGCTTAAGGGAAGAAACACGTGTGCTTTAGGATCCGTGCGAGGCCCAAGAGTTGAGCCCGTGCCGGATGCCTATATATAGTGGAGGTGCGGCACACCCATCTGCTTGATCGCCTAGGTGTCATCATTAGGTATTGCATGTGTTGCAAGTAGCCACCTCTAGCCACCACCGAATGTGTGATCCGGACCTAGAAGTCTGTCGCATGGTGTTCCCTCCTGCACGCGTGGATACCATTAGAGGTGGTGCACTTGCTCCGCTCCAGCGAACCTGTACGAGGGAGATCGGACCGGTTGTTCGAGGGAGATTGAGAGAGGAGGATACGGGCCTCAAGGACGCACTGCCCCAACTCCACTTCCGTTGCACAGCACTGCGCATCTAGTGGTAACGATCTATGACCCATCTCCGTAGCATGCTCTTGGATGTTCTGCGCGTAGGAAAATTTTAATTTGCATGTGATGCACCTATAATAGAACTCAACAATGGTATCAGAGCCATTGTCATAGGATTTGGATTCAGATCGGATGCATATTTTATATGTGAAGGCGGCGGATGAGATCTGTCGTCATACATGAGATCGGCTATGTGCATGGCTGATGGATCAACTGCATATCGAGATCGTTGAGGCTATGTTTTATGTCAATCGGAATCGATGAGGTCGTGACACAACCTACCCCTATAGGTCGGTATCCACCATCGGGGTTAATCGTGAAACGTAAATCAAAATTGTGTTCATGATGATCGATGAGATCGGCCAGATCAGAAAATTCGGCGTGATCGGAGTACACGATCACACAAAGTGGTAGAAAGAAATTCTATGCACAACTTTGTTTTGCAGGTTTGATGTGACTAGTATGGTTCATGTGTATGTGATGCATGTGTGTAACTTAACATGACCTGCGTGTCATGATCGTCAGCTGGGAGGAGCCAAAGTGATGTCATTATATTGTATAACGACTTGTGTGTCGACTTGTGATTCTCTGTAAATTCATTACTAGTTGTAGTAGGAGGAGGACAAAGATCAAGTTCAAGGCTTTGGTTTCCCTGCGTGACGAACAAGATGGAGTTTCACCCTGGTCATCGGAGTTGGAGTCGGCCATGGAAGGACGTCCATGAAGGAGCCATACTATTTTCACATATTTATGTTTATATGTGATTGATATTGCGTCTTTTTCTATGCATGTTAGTATGGTAGAAGGATCCCTCATTAATATCAAATATATTTCCATTCTGAATGTTGCACCTTCGCACGTCAATTGCGTCTGGTAGTGGGCTCATAAAATTAATGTGCTACTAGGTGTCCTTGAACTGGAGGGTTCGTGTCGGACACGGACATGCACTGCATCAAGTTAACTTGACAAGGCTATCAAAACGGTTTTGGTCCTTTTGGAAAAGAAGGTTGGGAGCCGGGATATGAGATACCTACCCGACCGACAGGAGTCGTATAGAGATACGATTAGCAAGGAGTTGCTTACTGAATAGGCAAGTTGGCTAGCAGTGATGCTAAAGCTCACTAGTCGCTTGCACTAGTCGGATCCTGAATCACTGAGAGTTTGCGGAGGGGTGCCGACTTCATGGGATAGTTCTGTTTAAGGCTTGGATTACTCTACATAAACACATTGTGTCATGGTTTTGTCACGGCAGATGTCCGGGTGAATGGACTTAGGTTCGGGGCGAAGACGCAACTACATGGCAGCTTGAAGGGGTTGATCGGAATCGAGAGACACGGAGTTTACCCAGGTTCGGCACCTTTGATGGAGGTAAAAGCCTACATCCGGCTTGTCTGGTATTGATGATGAAGAAGATCTCTCGGTTACAGGGGTGTCGTTTGCTACCTCTAATCACGAGAGCCTCTAATCTGTCTATCTCTAATCTCTTGTGTTGTCTAAACTTGTGGACTTGTGTCCCTTTCTCTCCCTCTAGGGGTGCTCTACCCCTCCTTATATAAGCGGAGAGGGTAGGTTTACAAATAGAGTCCTACTAGGAGTAGGATTAGGACTAGTCTCTCTAGAATCCTATTTCGGGTCTTGTAACCTTCGGCAGGGAGTCTTTCTCTCTTTGAGCCTTCTCTTGTGAGCCGCCCGGCGCCAGCTTACATGTCGGGTCTTGGGCCTGGTCGTCCTGTGATCCGCCTGTCGGGTCATAAATAAAATGTCTTGTCTTTTCCGGGTCTCCTGTGAGTCGCCAGGCCGGGTCATACCGCGGGGTATATCCCCGACATTAGCCCCCAGATTAGTTTGAATTTGTTCATGCTAAGCTCCTGAAATAAGAATAATAAATATGTTAAGTAGCCGGCTTGCTCCTTTGGTCGGCTTATGAAATGGCTCCTCAGAAATCCGGGTCTTTTCTACATATGAAATAGTCGTCTTTGATAATCATCTTGCTTGTCAATGTCCTTTGAAAAAATATTGAGAATAGAACACCCATATGCCATTGAGCCGGCTTCCAATACTCTTGGCGGGTCATTTCCGCCAGGTCATAATCATTGATGATGCCAGGTCGCAATCGTTTGGTGACGTCGGGTCAAATAACTAGAATCTAGCTGACTTGATATAAATATTGGGATGAAAAATGCATCTAATGTAAAACCAGACTTCCATTGTTTATGAAGCAGGGCGACTTATATAGAATCCGGCGGGTTATGATCTTTTCATAACGCCGGGTCATAAATGTTGGTGATGTCGGGTCTAACAACTGAACTCCATAATTAACATCTTGAAAATTCTCCTCAAAGTTTTTGATATGTCCATATTACCTGTAGCCCCCAAGCTCCGAGATTTATCCATGATAACTTGGTGCTTTGAAATGATATTTTGGACTGTGTAGCCCCCAAGTGTCGGGTTGTCCTGCCTGCAGCAACCTGAGACTTATAACTGCCTTATACCTTTATAAGGCTTCGGCGGGTGTAGCCCCCAAGGGCTGGCTCATCAGAACGTGATGCGCCAGGTCTTCAATTTGAATTTTTTAATCTGTTGGAACAGCTGAATACCGTAGCCCCCAAGTGCCGGCTCGCACGCCTGCGGCAACTTGGGACTTTTTATAAAACTTGATCTGAGCGGTGTAGTCCCCAAGTGTCGGGTCAGTAAGAATTACTGGGCTGGGATTTTTAGAAAAATATAGAAAGGCCGGCTCATCTCCTTGAGATAATAGGGTCTTGCTGACAATAGTGTTTTGAAAACCGGCTTGCATTAGCCCCCAAGTGCTGTGGTGCATGCTTGCAGCGACAAGGGACTTTGCATACTTGATATAAATTGGACTTGAATAATGTAGACTTGCATACTTGATATAAACAGCGACAAGGGACCCCAAGTGTCGGGTCGTCTGCTTGCGGCGACTTGGGACTATAATATGACTCACCACAATTTGTTGAATGAACCCTTGACCGTGGTTGTAATGTAACCCGGCATGAATATCTTGGAATAATTCCTTCGTCTTTGACATGAAATCCCTGCTCATGGTTGTGATGTAACCCGGCAAATGTATATTGGAGGAATCCATGAGTGTTGTAGATTACCATAGAGCACAATTGAAGAAAACCAAGAACCGGTTAATTAGATGACATGGCATTATATATGATAGGGCGGCTCTTGAAAAATAATGAATTCTCCGAGCCGGCTTGAAAACCCCAATCATCTAGTACTGGTTTTGATAAACCATGAAGATCCAGCTAGGTTGGCTATTAAAGATCCATTTGCTCTTGCAGAGTACTTAATGGCGGCTCATCTTAAGAGATAAAACCTGCAAAAATGAACAAGACAGAATATATTCTGCATTGTTGTAAGGGTGGCTTGAAAAAACACGACCCGGAGATGTTATAACATTGCTCCTTCTTTCATAATCTTGCTCTGACCCGGCTTGATAAGCCGGCATGTCATGTGAATATGATTCGATGTATGATGCAATGTTGATGCAAATGTACGATGCAATGTTGATGCAATGTGTGATGCAATGTTTGACTTGTCAGTAGTTTTGGTGCGAACGCCGGTTGTTAGGGTTAGATAAGCTACACCCGGAGGTGAGAAGCCCCCTTTTACAACCGTGGCTAATCATGTTAGCTGGACATGGCATAAAGCTGGCCGATAAGGCGTTAGAAGCGATACCCGAAGGTAAGAAGCCGCCCTCAGCCCGCGGCTAATTGTGTTAGCCGGAGATTTGGCATAAAACCGGCCGATAAGGCGTTAGAAGCGATACCCGAAGGTAAGAAGCCGCCCTCAGCCCGTGGCTAATTGTGTTAGCCAGAGATTTGGCATAAAGCCGGCCGATAAGGCGTTAGAAGCGATACCCGAAGGTAAGAATCCGCCCACAGCCCACGGCTAATCGTGTTAGCCGGAAGATTTGGCATAAAGCCGGCTGTTAGGGTGAGATAAGCGATACCCGAAGGTAAGAAGCCCCCTTTGACAACCGCGGTTAACATGTTAACCGGAAATGGCATAAAGCTGGCCGATAAGGTATTAGAAGAGATACCCGGAGGTAAGAAGCCACCCTCAGCAATGTGGCGTAAACGCCGATTGTTAGGGTGTTAGATACCCGTCGGTAAAAAAACCTTACAACCGTGGCTAATCATGTTAGCCGGAGATGGCATAAAGCCGGCCGATAGGGTGTTAGAAGCGATACCCGTCAGTAAGAAGCCACCCTCAACCGCGGCTAATCGTGTTAACCGGAAATTTGGCATAAAGTTGGCCGATAGGGCTTTAGAAGCGATACCCGGAGGTAAGAAGCCGCCTTCAGCAGTCGCAGTTGACATGTCAACTGGAATATTTGTCAATTCTTCTTGTAAGTCGCCATCTTGTAAGCTGCCATCTTGTATGAAGGAACGGTAGAAGCTCCAAATAAATTCAGGCACCTATGTTTGAATGGTGCATCATGGTGGTTCGTCCTCTTGGGAAACTTTAATCTTCCGCCAAAAATGTAGTAGCCCCCAGGATCGGGTTAACTTTGCCATGACCCGGGGTTCTAGTTGTAGTATCCCCCAGGATCGGGTTAGTGATTGCATATTTTCTGTTGTAGATCCATGGCACCACCTCCTCAACCCAACTTTGCATTAAAATCAATTCTGGAAAAGAATAAACTGAATGGAACAAACTTTACCATCTGGTATAGAAATTTGAGAATTGTTCTCAAGCACGATAAAAAGGAACATGTTCTAGAGGATCCACTTCTAGAGGAACCTAATGATAATGCTAATGCCACAACTAGGAATGTCCACCAGAAAGTCATTGATGAATCAAACAAGATCAGTTGCCTCATGTTGGCTTGTATGGAGCCGCTAAACCAAATTCTGGACCAAACTCAAAGACCATTTGCTTCCATTGCAAGGAAGCGGGGCACTAGGAGAGGAGCTGTAGCAAGTGGCTTGCTGAGCATGGCAAGAAGGCCGGAGATGCTTCTTCGGGCAAAGGTACACTTGTTACATATGTTATAGACATTTATCTTACTGATATACCTAGTAGCTCTTGGGTATTTTATAGCAGATCGGTTGTTCATATTTGCAACTTGATGCAAGGGATGGTAAGAACTAGGCGTGTGGCACAAGGGGAGATTGACATCAGGGTTGGCAACAAAGCAAGAGGTTCTACGTTGGAGGTCAGCACAATGCAGCTCCAGCTTCCTTTTGGATTTATTTTGGAATTGAATAATTCTTATTATATTCCTGCACTTAGTTATATTCCTGCACTTATTTGGAACATTATTTCTACCTCATGCTTGATGTCAAGTTTATGAATTCAATTTAAAGGACAATGGTTGTTCACTTTATTTGAATGGAATGTTCCACGGCTATGCACCCATTGTAGATGGGCTATTTATTTTAAATCTAGAAATGGAACCAGTCTATAACATGAATGTCAAGAGGCATAAGCCTAATGAGATAAATCATACATACTTCCGGCATTGCCGGCTTGGACACATTAGTCTGAACGCATGAAGAAACTCCATGATGATGGACTACTAACTTCGTCCGACTTCGGGTCGTTCAAGACATGTGAATCATGCTTACTAGGCAAGATGACTAAGTCTCCTTTTGCAAAGAGTTGCGAGAGGGCGTCCAAACTGTTGATCTTTGAAAGCACAATGTGCTCCCTTGGTGGTTTTGATAATTCGTAACAACATACATTGTCTCTTGGACTAATACTTTCATCTAGTGCATTTCAGATAAAGTCCATAGAGAGATGGGTTGGCAAAAAGGAGAGTGGAGAGTATCCCCATGAAGAACAAGATGCAAGGAAATAGTTTGGCAAAGCTTCAAGCAAGAGGACTCTACATTTTACTTTGTGAGAAATCACTTTGAGTCCATAGGAAAGCCAATACTATCAAAAGGGGGTAAGGTACTGTTGGTGAACAAAATGCTCATGCGCGCACTAGTGATAGTCACCACATACACCCACAAGCTCTTCCACAAAAGTTGGTCCAAAGCCAAATATCCAAAATCGATGCAACCAGCACTTTCCGCTCGGTACCACCAATTCTCAGCCTCAGACAGACTCAGCCAAACCCTAACCCTTCGTTGCAACCGATTCCGCTTCGGTGCCACCGAGTTTGGGTTGCCAACTTCCTGTTATGCAAATTCACAAAATAGGCACCACCAAGTTTGTTGAATCAGCATCGCCGAGTTTGGCAATATAAATTTTTGGCCTCCTTATCAATGCAACCGAGTTTTATGTATTGGTCTCACCGAGATTCAAAAGTTGCCACCTTTGGGGCAACTTGGTACCACCGAGATTAACACATCAGTGTCATCGAGTCTGACTTATTAGGTGTAACGGTTGGATTTTTGGAGATTCCTATATATATCCCTCCACCACCACCCACTCGCAAGAGAAGCACTCAGAACAGATCCCTGCCTATCCTATCATATTTTTTGAGAGAGAACCACCTACTCATGTGTTGAGATCATGCTATTCCATTCCAACCATATGAATCTTGATCTCTAGCCTTCCCAAGTTGCTTTCCACCCAATCAATCTCTTCCACCAAAGCCAAATCTGTGAGATAGTGATTGTGTGTTGAGGAGTCTATCATCTTGAAGCACAAGAGCAAGGATTTCATCGACATTATCGAGCATATTACCTTTTGGAGGGTGGTGCCTCTAGATTGGTTAGGTGTCACTTGGTAGCCTCCTACTTCGTGTTGTGGAGTGAACCAAGAAGTTTGTAAGGGCAAGGAGATCGCCTACTTTGTGAAGATCTACCCATAGTGAGGCTAGTCCTTCGTGGACGAAAGCCGTTATGAAATAGTCAAGGTTGCTACTTCGTGGACCCTTATGGGTGGAGCCCTTCGTGGACTCTCACGACCATTACCCTCCGTGGGTTGAAGACTCCATAAACATGGACGTACGATAGGACCACCTATCGGAACCACGACAAAAATCCTTGTATCCTTCATGCGTTTGATCTCCCTATCTCTACTCCTCACTTCCATTTACTTTCCGCTGTTATACTTGATTAGTTGCATGTGTAGGGTGTACTAGACTTGCTATAATTGCTAAAATCTGCCAACACATAACTTTGCACCTTGTGTAGATTTTAAATTCCTACTAGTAGTCTATTCACACCCCCTCTAGACATACTCTTCTAGTGAGCCCGCAATTGGTATCAGAGCATTGCTCTCCATTGCTTCGGTTTCATCGCCGTTGAGGAAGATGGATGTGTCTAGTGTGGAGAGTTTGTATTGTAGAGTGCCCGTTCTTGACGAAGAGTAATATAGTCGTTGGAAGAATGCCATGGTTGATCTATTTGACAAATTCCACTTGAGTAAACATATTGATAATCCCTATGTGCTCCCCATTGATTAACTGCATCCCACACGCGAAGAGTAAATTGACATGCTTGGTAACCTTAGAACTGTCAATCTTATTGTTAGAGGTTTACCAAGATTCGTGCTTTCTCAATTGAAGAACTTTGCTTGCGCTTATACTTTGTGGACTGATTTGGAGAAACGATATCCAAATCTTTGATTAAGTAATGTTGATGAAATTCTTCATAAAATTGTTGCTTTTCACAAAATGAAGCCTAGTGATCCAAACTTTGATAAATGCCTATTTGAGCTCCATGATCTCATGCGTGCTAAAGGAGATGTCACAACTATCAACAACATTATTATCGAAGCCATTCACATTCATAAACCTGAACATTGTCATGGTCATGATTCTAACGAGTCTCTTGGTTTCAATGACGAGGAGACTTCACCAAATGATGACAATGAAGAACATGGATACTATGATGAAGATGAGTTGTTAGACATCGAGCATGAAAATATCATGAAGAATCTAAGTCTAATGGCAAACTTCAAGGATTACACGTCCGGTGGAAAAGAGTGGATTCTCGATAGTGTATGCATGGATCACATGACTGGTGATAAAGACATGTTCCAAGAGATCACGCCAAATCAAGGTCCTTGGAGGTACGTGACCTTTGGAGACAACTCTAAGGGTCACGTACTTGGCCTTGGTAAGGTGGCTATATCTCATGATAGCTCCATTCAAAATGTAATGCTTGTTGAATCCCTTGGCTACAATCTTCTTTCTGTATCTAGACTTGCAGACTTCGATTTCAAATGTGTTATTTACCAAAGTAGATTGCCAAGTGTTTCGATTTGATAATCATAAAATTGTCTTTACCGGTATTCGTAGAGGTGATCTATACATTGTCGATTTCTCAAAAAAGGCCCAACCTCGTACTTGTCTCATTGCAAAAACATCTAACGGTTGGCTATGGCATAGAAGGCTAGGACATGTAGGCATACGAAATCTAGATAAGCTTATCAAGGGCAGTCACATTATTGGTGTTAAAGATGTTATCTTTGACAAAGATAGAATTCGTAGCGCTTGTCAAGCAGGAAAGCAAGTAGGTGTAAGTCATCTAGTCAAGAACATCGTGACCACTAGGAGACCACTCGAGTTACTTCATATGGATCTTTTTGGTCCCAGTGCTTACAAGAGTCTTGGTGGAAACTCTTATGGTCTAGTTATAGTTGATGATTTTTCTAGAGTTACGTGGGTATTCTTTCTTGATGATAAGTCACAGGTACAAAAGATCATCAAGAACTTTGCATGCAAAGCGCAAAATCAATTTGAAGTGAAGATCAAGAAGGTTCGAAGCGATAACGGATCAGAGTTCAAGAACACCCATGTGGATAGCTTTCTTGAGTAAGAGGGTATTTCACATGAGTTCTCAGCTACGTACATGCCTCAAAAAATGGAGTTGTTGAGATAAAGAACTGAACCCTCATTAAGGTGGCAAGAACGATACTTGACGAATACAAGACACCAAGACACTTTTGGGCAGAAGCCGTGGAAACAGCATGTCATGCCACTAACTGACTCTACTTGCACAAGCTTCTCGGTAAAACGGCATACGAGCTTCTCACCGGTAACAAACCCCAAGTTGGATACTTTTGGCTATTCAGCTCTAAGTGTTACATTATTGATAAGCATCGCCGTGCTAAATTTTCTCCCAAATAGCATGAAGGTTTCCTACTTGGTTACGGATCGAACTCTCACACCTACCATGTCTACAACAACTTCACTCAAAAAGTTGAAGAGACGATAGATGTGAAGTTTGATGAGTCTAATGGTTCGCAAGTCGAACAATTGCCAAATGATGTAGGTGATAAAGATCCTTCGGAAGCTATCAAAGATTTGCCCATTGACAAGATTCATCCCATGGAGGTGAAGGAAAGGACTTCATCAACCCAAGTGGAAGCTCCTACTTCAAATTAAGTCTACCGACAAAACGACATGGAAGGATCCACAAGTGGTACACGACAAGATGAAGAGGAGAAGGCAGTACATCATGAAGATCCACCACAACCTCCTTCACCACCACCTCAAGGAGACGACCACTTTGACAACAATGGATATGAAGGAGATGATGAATAAGAAGAAGCTCCTCCAACTAACAAGCAAAATATTCCCCGAGTTCGAGCGCAAGTGACCAAGAACCATTCCCTAAACCAAATCTTTGGTGATATACAAACAGGGAGGATCACTCGCTCTAAAACTTGCTTGGCTAAATTTTGTGAGCATTATTCTTTCATCTATAGAATTGAACCCTTGAAGGTTGAACAAGCTCTTGAATACGCGGATTGGGTGAACGCTATGCATAAAGAGCTTCACAACTTTGAGAGGAATGAAGTGTGGACACTCGTGGAGAAGCCCAAGGACGAGCAAAACATCATCGACATGAAATGGGTATTTTGGAACAAGCAAGATGACTGTCAAGTCATTCGCAACAAGGCTCGCCTCGTAGTGCAAGGATATATGCAAGTCGAAGGTATGGACTATGGTGAGACCTACGCCCCCGTTGCTAGACTACAAGCCATTTGAATTCTTCTTGCTTATGCGAATCACCATGATATCACGCTTTACCAAATGGATATTAAAAGTGCATTCTTAAATGGTGAGACTGAAGAAGAAGTCTATGTTAATCAACCACCTGGTTTTGTAAATCCTAAGAAACCTAACCATGTTTACAAACTTTGCAAAGCTTTATATGGTCTTAAGCAAGCTCCTCATGCTTGGTATAAATGCCTAACAAAGTTTCTCATTGAAAAAGGATTTGAAATTGGTAAAACTAACGCAACCTTATTCACAAAGAGAGTTAATGGTGAATTATTTATGTGCCAAATTTGTGTGGATGATATTATCTTTGGATCTACTAACCCACGATTTAGTGAGAAATTTGGAAGGTTAGTGTCAGAGAAGTATGAGATGTCTATGATGTGTGAGCTGAAATTCTTCCTTGGTCTACAAATCAAGAAAACGAGAGAAGGTTCATTCATCTCTCAAACAAAGTACACCAAGGACTTGATCAAGAAGTTCAACATGCAAGAGTGCAAAGGTATGAAAACTCCCATGCCCACTAGCGGACACGATGATCTTACCAAGGAGAGTGAACCGGTTGATCAAAAGGTTTATCGATCAATGATTGGTTCATTGCTTTATCTATGTGCCTCCGGTCCTAATATTATGCTTAGTGTTTGCATGTGTGCTAGATATCAAGCTGCACCCAAACAATGTCATCTTAAGGCTGTGAAATGCATTGCGAGATACTTGATACATACACCAAACTTTGGCATTTGGTATCCCAAGGGATCTTCTTTTAATCTTGTTGGCTACTCCGACTCGAACTATGCCGGTGACAAGGTTGATAAAAAATCCACCTCGAGTACATGTCAATTTCTTGGTAGATCTCTTGTGTCTTGGTCCTCCAAGAAACAAAACTCGATATCTCTATCTACTGGCGAAGCGGAATACATTGTTGCTGGATCATGTTGTGCGCAATTATTATGGATGACACAAACGCTTAAAGATTATGGAATCTATGTTAAAAATGTGCCATTACTTTGTGACAATGAAAGTGCTATTAAGATTGGTCATAATCCTGTGCAACATTCTCAAACCAAGCATATTCAAGTTTGACATCATTTCATTCCTGATCATGTTGCCAAAGGAGATATTAATCTTAAGCATGTTCGTACTAACAAGCAATTGGCCGACATCTTTACTAAGCCACTTGATGAAAAAGTGTTTTGTCATTTGAGGAGTGAGTTGAATATCATTGATGCTTCAAACTTGAGCGAAGCTCACTCAGATGCATGCAAGGGGATGAGCTTCATTGTTTATGCCATGCTAATATTATCTTAAATATTATATCTTGGAATTCTATGCTCCCTTGTCTTGCATCTAACTCCTTTGTAGGTACTTGGAAGAACAACACTCCACAAGATTGCCAACAATTCATATCTTAAGCAATCTTGTCATTACCAAGTATCCACAACCTCACTTTGATGATGAAAGGAAGAAGACAACAAAACATATCTTTGACATATATTTCTCAATTGGTATCCACTCACAATTGGTATCATGTCATATGGATATATCATGTTCTTTCTTGCGTGACTAACCTATGTAGGTGAAAGTGAACGAAAATAACAAGGATTGCTCCCAACTCAAGATGAACTTCATCAACTTCGAGCATCCTCATCAAGTTCACCTACAAGCTACGTCAACAACATCACTCAAAGGTATGTATTCATATCCTTGAAAAAGGCTTTACTCCAAGTCATGAGATAAAAGCAACTCAAGTGACATGAAGACATTAAAATGCTTAATCGAAAAATGGTAACCCCATTTTGAGCTTAATGATGAGTATGACCTATGATCAAGTATTCTTGCTTGGATCCTAAGTCAATATACTCTAATATAGGTGACCTAGTCATCGCCCGTCATCTTGTTAAGAATCTTGGTTGGTTCATTCTCTATTGCAAATTCCTTTGAACCATTCAAATCTTCTCTAGTTGATATCACTCTGTACAAATCTTTTGACACTTCTTTACATTTTTTCAAATAAATTAGCAACGTTTGGTTCATTTGAGGTCTCCAAGTTTCTGTTTTATGCCTCGGAGCCTCCGATTCAAAGGACTCGGTTCTACCGATTCAGCAAATGAGCTGCATAACATCATATCGGTATCACCGAAAAAATCGTCTTAGAGCCACCGACTTACTATCATATTTCAATTTGTATTTGTATCTAAAAATCTTTGTAATCCCCCTATGATGTTTTCATTTCTTTAATGATCCCTTTTATTTTAAAAAAAGAACTTGTAAAGGGGGAGAAATACATTCAAGGATCCCTAACTCAAAGGAGGAGAAGTTCTACAAATTTTCATTTTAGCCAAAGGGAGAGAAATTATTTTCAATGATTCCCTCGTTTTTCTCATGATTTTCATATTCTATGAATCCTACATTCTATGACCCTTGTTCTCAAGGATCCCTTCTTAATCAATGATCCATGTATCTGACCCTATGTCTGACCTTTTTGGCAATTAATGCCAAAGGGGGGAATACCAAAGCTTCCAAGCTAAAGAGGGAGATACATGCTTATGCAAAGGGGGGCATATAATTTAGGGGGAGAGGAGAACATCAAAAGTTTACACCTATATAGACAAGGGGAGAATACCAAAGTCGGGGGAGAAAAATATGTTTGGGAGAAACATGTGTTTAATATATTTGATCGTTCATGTTAGAATTTTCTCACACTATCCAATCCCAATATCTACATGCTAAGATTTAGGGGGAGAGGATGATCCAGCAGTTTCATATCTAAAGGGGAGAATGTTCTAAATGTTCTTGGAGACATATCAATCCTAAGGAATACTATCTTCTATATGTTCTCCATATCTTGGTACTTTTGAGTTCCATTTCTTTTGATTGGCAGAATACTCTTGTGTTTCCTAACATTGTTTTCTCAAGTGTGTCTCTACTACTAGAATGCTCAAGAACTCAAGGTAAGTATATGCATCATATCTTTGATCAAGATAATCTCTTGCTTCCTGCACATATTGTTTGCAAGAGTGAAGTCTTGATCAAGGATACACCTCATTCATATACATTTGATGCATATAGCCAAGATACACATGACTTATTATATTCCTTCTAATATATGTGTGTCCATGCATTCCAAAGAAACTATCCTTTAAAGGGATTGCACACATTTAGGGGGAGCAAGTCAAACTCATGTGTCTCTCAAAGTCTTCATTATATAAATGCATATCTTTATTTGAAGCTTTGATTGTATGGTGTCATCAATTACCAAAAAGGGGGAGACTGAAAGCATAGTGTGCTCCCTTGGTGGTTTTGATAATTCATGACAACATACGTTATCTCTTGGTCTAATACTTGCATCTAGTGTATTTCAGATAAAGTCCATATAGAGATGGGTTGGCAAAAAGGAGTGTGGAGAGTATACCCATGAAGAACAAGATGCAAGGAAATAGTTTGGCAAAGCTTCAAGCAAGAGGACTCTACATTTTACTTTGTGAGAATCACTTTGAGTCCATAGTAAAGTCAATACTATCAAAAGGGGGTAAGGTACTGTTGGTGAAAAAAAAATGCTCATACGTGCACAAGTGATAGTCACCACATACACCCACAAGCTCTTCCACAAAAGTCTGTCCAAAGCCAAATATCAAAAATCGGTGCAACCAACACTTTCCACTCGGTGCCACCGATTCTCAGCCTCACACAGACTCAGCCAAACCCTAACCCTTTGGTGCAACCGATTCCGCTTCGGTGCCACCGAGTTTGGGTTGCCAACTTCCTATTACGCAAATTCACAAAATTAGTACCACCGAGTTTGTTGAATCGGCGTCACCGAGTTTGGCAATCTGACCGTTGGTCACCTTATCGGTGCAACCAAGTTTTATGTATCGGTCTCACCGAGATTCAAAAGTTGCTACCTTTGAGGCAACTCGGTACCACCGAGATTAACACATCAGTGTCGCCGAGTCTGACTTATTGGTGTAACGGTTGGATTTTTGGAGATGCCTATATATACCCCTCCACCACCACCCACTCGCAAGAGAAGCACTCAGAACAGATCCCTACCTATCCTATCAGATTTTTCAGAGAGAACTACCGACTCATGTGTTGAGATCATGCTATTCCTTTCCAACCATATGAATATTGATATCTAGCCTCCCCAAGTTGCTTTCCACCCAATCAATCTCTTCCACCAAAGCCAAATCTATAAGAGAGTGATTGTGTGTTGAGGAGTCTATCATCTTGAAGCACAAGAGCAAGGAGTTCATCGACATTATTGAGCTCGTTACCTTTTGGAGGGCGGTGCCTCCTAGATTGGTTAGGTGTCGCTTGGGAGCCTCCTACTTCATGTTGTGGAGTGGTACGTCTCCAACGTATCTATAATTTTTGATGATGGCATGCTATTATATTATGTGTTTTGGATGTTTTATATCCATTAATATGTTATTTATATTATTTTTGGGACTAACCTATTAATCTAGAGCCTAGTGCCAGTTCTGTTTTTTCCTTGTTTTTGAGTTTTGCAGATATGGAATATTAAACGGTGGCCAAGCAGAATAAAATCTTCGGAATGAAATTTTTTGGAAGGAAACAAATCAACCGAGCTTGGAGTGCATGCCAGGGGATCTACCAGGAGATCACAAGCCTGGTAGGCGCGGCCACCACCCCTGGCCCCGCCTAGCAGGCTTGCCGTCTCCTGGAGGTCTCCTAATCCTATTCTTCGTCCTATAATTACCTAAATATTCCCACAACAGCAGAACAATCCACAAAAATACTTTCCCGCCGCCAGAAGCCTCCGTTCCCGAGAGATCCAATCTTGGAGCCTTTTTCGGCAATCTGCCAGAGGGGGTTTCGATCACGGAGGGCATCTACATCAACTCCATTGCCCCTCCGATGATGCATGAGTAGTCCACCATAGACCTATGGGTCCATAGCTATTAGCTAGATGGCTTCTTCTCTCTCTTTGATCTTCAATACCATGATCTTCATGGGGATCTATCCAATGTAATCCTCTTTTGTGGTGTGTTTGTCAAGATCCGATGAATTGTGAGTTTATGTTCAGATTATCCATGAATCTTATTTGAACCTTCTCTGAATTCTTATATGCATGATTTCATATCCTTGTAAGTCTCTTCGAGTTATTGGTTTGGTTTGGCCAACTAGATTGGTAATTCTTGCAATGGGAGAAGTGCTTCGTTTTGGGTTCAATCTTGCGGTGTCCTCACCCAGTGACATAGTAGGGGTAGCAAGGCACGTATTGTATTGTTGCCATCAAGGGTAACAAGATGGGTTTTCATCATATTGCTTGAGTTTATCCCTCTACATCATGTCATCTTTCTTAATGTGTTACTCTATTCTTCATGAACTTAATACTCTAGATGCGGGCAGGAGTCGGTCGATGTGTGGAGTAATAGTAGTAGATGCAGAATCGTTTCGGTCTACTTGATACGGATGTGATGCCTATATGCATGATCATTGCCTTGGATAACTTAACTACATGATTATTCGCTTTTCTATCAATTTCTTGACAGCATTTTTTTACCCACCATGATATTTTCCTTCAAGAGAGAAGCCTGTGGTGAAACCTATGGCCCCCGGGTCTACTTTCCATAATATATTTTCAGATCTATAAACCAAAAATACCAAAAATACTTTGCTGCAATTTATTTACCTTTTACTTTCCGTTCTCGTTTACATCTATCTCTATCGGATCTAATCCTTTCAAATAATCGTGAAGGGATTGACAACCCCTTTATAGAGTTGGGTGCAAGAGTTTGATTGTTTGTGTAGGTGCATCCATTGGTGACTTGATTGTTCCTCCTACTGGATTGATACCTTGGTTCTCAACAACTAAGGGAAATACTTATCTACTTTGTTGCATCACTCTTTCCTCTTCAAGGGAAAACCAACGCAAGCTCAAGAGGTAGCATGGAGTGAACCAACAAGTTTGTAAGGGCAAGGAGATCGCCTACTTCATGAAGATCTACCCATAGTGAGGCTAGTCCTTCATGGACGGAAGCCGTTATGGAATAGTCAAGGTTGCTACTTCATGGACCCTTATGGGTGGAGCCCTCCATGGACTCTCGCGATCGTTACCCTCCATGGGTTGAAGACTCCATAAACGTGGACATACGATAGCACCACCTATCGAAACCACAGGAAAAATCTCCGTGTCCTTCATGCGTTTAATCTCCCTATCTCTACTCCTCACTTCCATATGCAATGTATTTACTTTCCGCTGCTATACTTGATGACTTGCATGTGTAGGGTGTACTAGACTTGCTATAATTGCTAAAATCTGCCAACACATAACTTTGCACCTTGTGTAGATTTTAAATTCCTGCTAGTAGTCTATTCACCCACCTCTAGACATACTCTTCTAGTGATCCTGCGAGCTTATACACAGTGATGTGTGTGGTCTAATGAGCACAACGGCTAGAGGTGGCTATCAGTACTTCGTGACTTTTACCGGCGACTTGAGTAGATATGGATATATCTATTTGATGAGGCACAAGTCAGAAACTTTTGAAAAGTTCAAAGACTTTCAGAACGAGGTTGAAAATCAGCTCGGCAAGACGATAAAACTTCTACAATCAGATCGTGGAGGTGAGTACATGAGCCAGGAGTTTGACGATCATCTGAAAGCCGAGGTATAGTACATCATCTCACACCTATGGGTACGCCGCACAGAAACGGCATGTTAGAATGGAGAAATCGAACCTTGTTGGACATGGTGCGATCAATGATGAGCAAAGAGGGTTTACCCTTGTCATTCAGGGGATACGCTCTAGAAACTGCAACTTTGACACTTAACAGGGTACCATCAAAATCCGTAGACAAGACACCACATGAGATGTGGACTCGGAAGAGTCCTAGTTTATCTTTTCTAAAGATTTGGGGTTGTGAAGCATTTGTTAAGCGACTCATGTTGGACAAGATTACACCCAAGTCGAATAAATGCATATTCGTGGGATATCCGAGGGAAACCTTGGGATACAGCTTCTACAACCCAGAAGAGAACAAAGTGTTTGTTGCTCAGAACGGGGTTTTCCTAGAGAAAGAGTTTCTCAATTGGGAGGCCAGTGGGAGAACGGTGCAACTTGAAGAAATCCGAGAGCCACTCGGGGACGACTCGGTTGGTGATGAGATCATACCGGAGTCGGTCAAGGAACCCGTAGTGGAGTCCGCACCGGAATCACGAAGGTCGGAAAGATTGCGTAGAGTGCGTGATGTGTTGTTGCTAGAAAGCGACGAGTCGGCCATGTATGCAGAAGAGATGGTGAGCCCAGAGTTGGAGGCATGGCTGGAGGCCATCAGATCCGATTTAAAGTCCATGGATGACAATCAAGTTTGGGACTTGGTTGATCCGCTGCCTGGCGTAGTTGCCATTGGTTACATGGGTCTTTAAGAAGAAAACCGATGTGGATGGAAATGTTCAGATCCACAAAGCTCGGCTTGTTGCTAAAGGTTATGGACAAGTTCAAGGAATTGACTATGACGAGACCTACTCGCCGGTAGAGATTCTCAAATCAGTGAGGATCATACTAGCTATAGCTGCATATTTTGATTATGAGATATGGCAGATGGATGTCAAAACGACTTTCCTTCATGGAAATTTAAGAGGATGTATACATGATACATCCTGAAGGTTTTGTCGATCCAACTAATGTTGGTAAAATATGCAAGCTCAAGAGATCCATTTATGGATTGAAGCAAGCAGCTCAGAGTTGGAACATTCGTTTTGATGAAGTCATCGTTGACCTTGGTTTCATCAAGAACGAAGAGGACTATTGTTTATACAAGAAGTCTAGTGGGAGCTCGGTAGTATTTTTTATCTTGTATGTGGATGACATACTGCTGATCAAAAATGATGTTTCGATGCTGAACTCAGTCAAGGAATCATTGAATGACAAGTTTTTGATGAAAGACCTTGGAGAGGTAGTGTACATTTTAGGCATCAAGATCTATAGAGATAGATTGAGAAGGCTACTTGGCTTGAGCCAGAGCAGGTACATAGACAAAGTGTTGAAGAGGTTCAACATGAGTGAGGCCAAGAAGGGATTCTTGCCCATATCACCTTGTATAAGGCTAAGCAAGACTTAGAGTCCTACATCTTCTGATGAGCAAAACTGGATGAGTAGGATTCCATATGCCTCGGCAATAGGATCCATCATGTATGCCATGCTATGCACTCGACCTGATGTTTCCTATGCAATAAGCTTAACAATCAGATACCAGGCTGACCCAGGTGAGAGTCACTGGGCAGCAATGAAAACTATTCTGATGTACCTAAAAAGGACAAAAGAGATTTTACTAGTTTATGGAGGTGAGGAGGAGTTCTGCGTAAATGGTTACGCTGATGCTAGTTTCCAAACCGACAGGGATGATTGTCGATCGCAAACTAGATTTGTGTATGTCATGAATGGATGAGCAGTGAGCTGGACAAGTTCCAAGAAAGATACGATGGTCGACTCCACAACAAAGGTCGAATACATTGCGGCTTGTGAAGCCGCAAAAGAAGGTGTTTGGATTCGGAAATTCCCGGAGGATCTTGGTGTGTTCCCGGGCTAGGAAAAACTGTTGGACCTGTATTTGCGACAATTCAGGTGCCATCGCACATGCCAAGGAGCCGAGACAACACCACAAGACCAGGCACATAGACCAAAAGTATCACTTGATACGAAAGCTCGTAAAGAATGGTGATACTAATTTATGCAAGATTCATACGGATGAAAATGTTGCAGATCCCTTGACTAAGCCGCTTCCACAACCCAAGCATGAGGGGCACGTTAGAGCTATGGGCATTCTTTGTCTACTTGATTGACTCTAGTGCAAGTGGGAGACTGTTGGAGATATGCCCTAGAGGCAATCATGTATGATGATATTTATGATTTTTTTATGAATAAATATAGTCCTTGGACATTATCAATGATGTGTATTAACAAGTACATGACTTATTTGTGAGACTATGCATTGTATGATGATTGTCCTAAATGGTCCCTAGTCGAAAGGGCTATGTGGACGCACAGCCAGTTAGACTAGCATATGACATGGTGGATGGTCCAATCTCACTGACCATGTAGCATTAGATGCTAGCCGAATAATATGAAACTCAAAAAGATCTGGTCGGATTCGACGTAGTCGGATCCGAGTTGAGATAAGGTCCGAGTTAGACAGACCCAACTATGAGACGCAGCGATAGGTCATTTGTGAGTCTCTAGTACAACATATGTTCTATGTCCTAAGACCTGAGTTGCGCATGCACTCGGGATGGTGACAGACTCGCTTTGGGCCGACCAAACGCTACTCCATGACTGGGTAGTTATAAAGGTAGGTTTCAGGCTTGTCCAGACCCATGTTGCGAGACATTGTCGAGCAAGATGGGATTTGCCCTCCTACCAGGAGAGATATACTCTAGGCCCCTCGGGTGATCCGACCTGGATAAGCATGGCCATGTGATGAGGATTATGAGATAATCCGAAGTGTTGGTCGGATTAACCGGAACGAGAAAGAGGTCGTGCTGCAACAAGGATGACCTTGTCGCCTTGTGCACGACAACATATATCGTGTGGCAAAGTAAATAGAGGTGTGAAGTGCAGGTTTTCCTAAGCAGCTTCATTGGACACTTGGAGTTGGCATGCTTTGCTAGAGGCCGCTACCGACTGGTCGAGCCGGATGTGATCTGACTCGCGACCAAGTGAATGAGAACCTAAGGAGTCGCGTGCTTAAGGGAAGGAACACGTGGGCTTTCGGATCCGTGTGAGGCCCAAGAGTTGAGCCCGTGTCGGATGTCTATATATAGTGGAGGTCCGGCACACTCATCTAGTTGATCGTTTGGGCGCCGTCATTAGGTTTTGCATGTGTTGCAAGTAGCCACCTCCAGCCACCACCGACTGTGTGATCCGGACCTAGCAGTCCGCCGCACGGTGTTCCCTCCTGCACGCGCGGATACGATTAGAGGCGGTGCAATTGCGCCGCTCTGGCAAACCTGTACGAGGGAGATCGGCGACCGACTGTTCGAGGGAGATCGGACCGGCTGATCGAGGGAGATCGGGCAAGGAGGAGACTGGCCTCGTGGACGCGCTGCCCCAACTCTACTTTTGCTGCACGGCACTACGCGTCTAGTGGTAATGATCTATGATCCGTCTCCATAGCATGTTCTTGGATGTTCTGCGCGTAGGAAAATCATGCGATGCACCTACGGTAGAACCCAACATTAACCATATCTTACCCATTAAGCTTTGCTAGTCTTGATACCCTTGGAAATGAGATTGTTGAGTCCCCATGGCTCACAGATTACTACAACAATAGTTGCAGGTACAGGTAATGCGATGTTTTTATGTGAGAGTGATGCTTGTTTGATTTGAAGTTCTTCTTCTTAATCATCGATCATAGGATGGGTTCCAGGCCGGCAGCCTGGGATAGCAAGGATGGATGTCGTTTTTATCGTTTGATTTCGTCCATAGTCGGACCCTGCTATTCAATATGATGATGATTGAATGTGTTGTTATATTGAGATGATAATGATTTAGCTTGTGGCGAGTGTAAGCCAGTTCCACATACTCATCTCATCTTAACATGTACTTGTAGTGATATCCATCTTGCGAAATGACGAGATGCACTTGTATCCCTATCGAGGTCCTCGAGCCAAAATAAGGATAGGATCACATCTTGGGCGTTACAAGTTGGTACCAAAGAAGTACCAACCTAGGAGCCCCCTTTATTGATCGAACTTGGCCAAGTCGAGTCTAGTAAAAAATTATTTTGAGTCTAGTTATATATCAAAGAGTAGAATTCTTTATACTCCTCTTCTATGCTCTAGTGACGAATCCTGACGTAGGAATTTAATTCTGCCCCTCTTCTCACTCAATTTTTCTAGGATCATGCGGGTATTTTGGAACCTCTACGATGTTGTTGTGACCGGGATTTTGTTCCTAGTGTCTCATGTCAATTTGTGGTAGAAGTGTCCCGGGGAGTTGAGCTCTAGGGTTTCTTCTCACACTCGCTATCGTTTAGTTTCCTTAGTATCTCAGGACGCGGATGTTCGAAATTGTTTCAATACTCTTTGTGGCGAGAGGAGTTTGGCGTCACCCAGTACTAGGGAGAGCATCTGGATGTACTGCCATATTTAGTATCGTTGTGATTACGAGGGTGTAAGGTAGATGAGTTTCTGAGATTTCTCTCGTTATGGGTTGACGGATGTGATACACTAGTGGGTAGAGTTATTGCTAGGAATTGAGTGATTTATTCAGTAATTGATCCATGTATCTGTTGGACCAGATTGCATAACCAGAAAGATTTCGGGAGTTCTCAGGTGGGAATTCAAGTAGTTACCTAGGATTATCCTTCCAACAAATGCATGGTCGATTATGTATTTGTTTCTAGCTTAAACCATAAGCCTCATCCTTTGTTTTGTTGAAGTATGGTAATTCGTGTCGCTTCGATGTCAAATATTGATTTTAGATCTTTCCTAAGTGGTGTTCTCATATTTCTATGGGAGTTCTAATACTTTTGCTCAATAAAATAGTCATGTCAAGTTTGTTCCATCTGATGTGCTTCTCTTCAAGAGAATTCAATCTTTTCTAATATTAGCAAGATCTATCCTCATACTTCTTCTCCGGAGTCTGTCTAATATGTCCCAAGTTTTCTTTGTTTTTCCCACCCTCTCGCCCTTTTTTTCCTCAATTAAATTCTCATACAAGTGCCTTTTTTTCATGTGATGCTTCCGCTATCTTTTCTTCTGTGTCGTATTCGGTGAGTCAATGTGAAGATATCTAAGAAAATTTGTGTTTCTGTTCAAATCCCTCCAAATTATTTCAAGGTTCTCCCTCATCAAGTTTTCAATTTGTAACAGTGTCATCTCTTTTCTAAGCAACTGTCTCAATGGTGGTCTTTTCTTTGAGTGGGCCCATAACTCACATGTTTTTCCCAGGATCTTACCCCGCTCCTCTAATCTTTTCTGGAGTTGTCCTCAAGCTCTTTTCAAATGATGTAAGAATGATTCTCATCAGTCATATTCATTGTCCAAGGTCACATTCGAATTCTTTTCTTATGGCTCAACCTTTCTTTATTCATTATTCCGGAGTATCCCAATTATCCTTGGTGGTGTTTCTCGTCATCACTCTCAGCTTGAAGATCGAAGGAGAGTTTCTCTTAAATATTTATCCGTTCTCATGAATGTTCGTGCTTCTAGCTTGTTGTCTTCCTCTCCAATTGGTTTTGAGCATGAGTAATTCTTTCCATATCTACCTAAAGCATTTCAGAGTTGTTTTCATTTCTCGACCCGTTGAAGGCCATCATTTCAGAAAAACTCTTCGTTCTAAACTTTCGGCTTTAGTTCTCAAATTCTTCTCAATTGTTGTATCTTTGTTCGTATCTCATTTGTTCCGATGCCATATTGAGGTATTCAGCTAGACGAATCATGGTCTCTTCGTTCTCATCTATTTCCATTCATTTGTGTTATCCCCATTCATTGCAATTCTTACTGGTGGTTCATTCAAGACTTCTTCAATCTTATGAATCTCTCTTCAATCTTTCAAGAAGAATAAGTAGTATGCCAAATCCATTGCTTGTCATTAATTTAACTTGATGAAGGATAAGCATAACATAAATCTTATTCTTGTTTCATCAAGGTGAATTCAATCCTTCTTTCGGAGTTGTTTATGATATCAAATTCTTGATTCTAAGTTGTTCATCTTTTCTTTTCCGGAGTTCCTAGTTTTCTCAAGTATCTCGTCACGAAAGCTTCATCTAAAGCTTGCAAGGTCTCAATTTTATTCTTGGCATCCTTCATTCCTTTTGGATCATTCTTTTGTGCTTGCTCTCTTTGTATCATCATCTCGTTCTATCTAGATCATGTTCTTCCCTTGCTTGTCCATTTAACCGGAGTGTTGTGAAATCTTTTCTAGTTCTTTGCATCTTATCAAGTTTTGCTTCTCTTTTCTACCGGAGTGCTACCCAAATTCTTTCTCTTTCGTTCCTTGCCTATCTTGTTTCAACCAAAGTGGTCTCAACCCCTTTTTTGCCATTGTGTTCTTTCATCTCTTTGCAACCTCCAAGGTTCTTGTCATGCTTCATCTTCCTCTATTCTTCCGAACTATTTTCAACTTCGTTCTTCTCCATTGTGTTTCCCCTTTCAAACCTCTCCACATCCAAGGTTCTTTGGTCTCACTCGTTGTCAAAGAAGCAACTAAGTTTTACCTCTTCCTTTTCGTTTCCTCTTCCCCTTCTCATTCTAAGATCTCGGGTCGACATCTCTTGTTGGTGGAGGAGAGTTGTAACAGCACGAGACCGACGCTCTAGAAGATTCCCGTTTTATTTTGTTGTCATCGTGCGATTCTTTTGTTTGTCGCATTCATCATCGCATCATTCACATCATCTGCATAGCATCATCACTCGTTTTTGAAAAACTTCCATCTGCTATTAGTTGGCGGTTCTCCCCATTTTCGTCAGTGATCGTTTCGAGACCAACCACACATGCACGTGCCCGTGGCATTGCAAAATGTTGTTTTTAAATGTGCGAATAAAATATTCTCGGATTGGGTCAAAACTTGGTGTGCGGTCTTTTTTTATTGTAGGTGGACCACCTGTCAAATTTCATCGCAATCGGAGGTCATTTGATACCGAAACGGTTAACCGTAGCGACACCGTTATCGGTTTATTATCGGACGTTTTCGCGCTTCAAAAACTTCATCATCGGGCCGCAAACTTCCCTCACTTCTTGACTTAACTCCCTCTACACAGGCCACCTAGCCCAACCTAGCCACCCACTTGTCCAGAACCGTCCGATCGAAATCGAACAGTTCGAAAACTAACTAAAATCCTTCCTATTTCCTACCTGTTATAAATAACAGATGAACCCTAGCGTAAACAATGCAAACCCTAACCCTAGCCTACGTGAAACAGCAACCGCTGCTCCACCAACGAGCCCATCCATCCAACCAGCCACCTCCATCAATCTTCCCCTCGTTTTCTGCGACGGTCGAGTGAAATGCCGCCACTTGTCGGCCAACAGACCAGTCGCGTCGCCGCCCAGCCCACGGGCCCACCAGGCACATCGCGAGCCCGTGTGAGCCCGCTCCGCCCCGAGCAGTCCGTCGCCCGTACTGCGCGAGCTCCCTCTGCGCCGCCCGAGCGCCTCCGGACCGCTGCTCGCCGCCGGCTCCCCCATCGTCGTCCCCAGCCTTCAACTTTGCCACGCCGGACCGCGCCTCCACCTCGACCCCACCTCAGGCCAGCTCGCGTCGCTCCTCCCTGCTCGCCGCATGCCACCTCGCCTCCGGCGCCGCCCCGCTGACCCCCGCAATCGTCGTTGCTCCATCCGCTACCGCTCGCTGCCATGTAGCGGTGTCCAGTCCGGATCCGACAAGATCCGACCGGGAGCCACGGCGCCGACGCCTCCCCGCCGCGACCACGTCCTTGCCGGTGTCGCCTCGCCCTGCAGCGCCGGTCGGCTCCCTGTCTTCGCCGCCGTTGACCTCGGGTCTCCTCATGCCCAGATCGGGACCGACCCGTCCCAATCCATCCCATCCGCCCCAACCGCCCAACCAAACAGGCCCACGGACCGCCTCATCCCGGAACCACCGTTTCCAGGTTCTCACGAGGTGAAAAAAACGACCAAGTCCCCAGATTTCAATATTATAGTTGCATTTTGTGATGTGTGTAGTTTATAAACCGTGCATCGCATCTAGATGAGTTATATATAAAAATTGATCTACCGGATGTGTTGTACATGATGGCACCCTCTGTTTGTGCATTAGGATTCATTTGCAAGCCCATATCCCTGTTTCAAAAGTGTATCTCATCGTAATGTGTAAATCTGTTATTTTCAACAAAATTTCGCGGATGATTGCATCTGATCGGTAGGTCTTTTACATGTGGTGTCTCATGAGTATTGCTCTATGTCATGTGAACTTTGATGCCATGTCTCTGGTTGCTATGTAGAACATCATTAGCATGTCCATTTGTTGCTCTCAAGTCGTTATCGCGTTAAAACTGTAACCTATCAACGATAAGTTCCATATTGCGAGCATCATATTGAGCAAACCATGCCTCCTTTGAACATGTGTCAATGGAGTAATTTGAAGTGTGGCATGTCTACTTTCTGTTAGTATGATTTTCATACCATGATATCCATGTTTAGCTATAGTTTTCATTATGTGAACATGCTATAAAAATGTTACTATTTTCAGGGTCCAAAATAATTCTAAGTCTGAAGCTGTTATATTTTGTTGCCATATGATTTGTCATTGATCTAGGACTCTTTAGTTGTTGTCACAATGGAATGTTTTGTTAACCATGTTATGCTCTATCTTGTTATGCCATTTGTTTCCATAATTGGGGTTTGTATCATAGATAATTCTGCTATCAAGCATGTCAATCTGATAAAACTGATATGCCTTGCACCCTAATATTTTTTCTAACTCTGAAGGTCTGATTAGTTCAGTGTGCCATGTTGAGTGGATGCTAGCCAACTCTTTATGCATATTTTGATGATGCTAGCCAAGTATCAATGCTTGGGGTTGTTATGGGGATCCCCTTGATTTTCGTTTTGGGATAAAACTCTTCTGGCAAGGCCTAACATTGATACTACATTTACATAAAAACTAATAAACTGGCATAGGACGTCATGAACCCATGGATAATTTAATCAACAGGCCAAGCAAGTGCTTCTCGTGAGTGTTGGTCCAAAACAGGTAGATTGCTGGGCCACCGCGGGGAAACTCGTGGTTTGGTTTTACTTGTAGGTTTTCCTATCCGATCATGTCCTGAGAACGAGATACGCGGCTCCTATCGAGTTCTTCGACACGTAGGGCGGTCTTGCTGGATTTATTTTACCTTTCTTAAACATCTTGTGCACAGGATTTCGACGATACTTTGGGATATCTCGAGGTTGAGTTTTTCCACCAGTATTCTGAGGATACTACGGGCTATCCCGTGGTTAAGGTTTTCCACGCGGCCTGTGACTAGTCTGTGATGGATGAGTTGGAGCACCCCTGCAGGGTTAAATCTTTTCGAGAAGCTGTGCCCGCGGTTATGTGTCAACTTGGAAATTTGTTTAACATTCGGTCATAGAAAACTTAAAGTAAACTCAATTAAAATACACCAACCGTTTGCATAAGCGTGACCGTCTCTTTTAGTAAATTTCTAATCCGAGAGAGAACACGATGGGGTTATGTTTGACTCGTAAGTAGGTGTCAGGATCACTTGGTGATCATTACTAGCTCACGTTCATTTATGCGACGCCGCCCCTCCCCCTTGTTCTTGTATTCGTAGGTTAACGACTCAAATAAATGCTTAGTGCTTATTGCAGCCTCATCACTTAATCATATCTTACCAATTAAGCTTTGCTAGTCTTGATACCCTTGGAAATGAGATTGTTGAGTCCCCGTGGCTCACAGATTACTACAACAACAGTTGCATGTATAGACAATGTGATGCTTTGACGTGAGAGCGATGCTTGTTTGATTTGGAGTTTTTCTTTTTCTTCGTGGATCATAGGATGGGTTCCAGGCCGGCAGTCTGGGATAGCAAGGATGGATGTCATTTTTATCGTTTGATTTCGTGTGTAGTCGGACCCTCTATTCTATATGATGATTGAATGTGTTGTTGTATTGAGATGATAATGATTTAGCTTGTGGCGAGTGTAAGCCATTTCAATATACTCATCTCCTCTTAACATGTATTTGTAATGATATTCATTCTTGCAAAACGACGAGATATGTCTATCCCTATCGAAGTCCTCGAGCCAAAATAAGGATATGACCGCATCTTGGGCGTTGCAGTTACCTTATTGAAGGCGTTGCTCAGGCTTGATCTCCACGATAAAAAATGTAGGCTCTGTCCTTTGGTGGTTGGATCCGTCGGTGTCGGTGGTGCTTGAGCATCGCTCTCCTTCTAAAGGGGGTTGCTATTGGACAACCTTTCTCTTTGTGTATGTGGTGTCAAGAGATGATTGGTAGAAATATGGTCGTTGTTGTAGTTTGTCGGCCGTTGTTTTGATAGTATTGTTTTTTTTCTCCATTTGAGCATAACTTTGGTCTTGCATGACACTGCTCGTGGGTATATTTCTTTGCGTGGGTGCTGGTAAGGTCGGGTATTCGCATATATGTACCGTCTTAATACTTTATTTTGAGACAGTAAAGTTTACCTTCTTTAGAAAAACTTTTATATGTAATCAACATGAATCGTTCGCTCTAATAAAAAGAAGAACTATAGATAGATCGACAGAACTGCATTGTTTTCGGAAAGGAAATGGTTCTTTTGACATGAGTTGATCCTAACACTCGGAAGAGTATACTGGAGACCTTGTAATAACTTAGATGACGAGTAATAATTTAAAAAATCAAAATCAATAGCAGTAGATAATGCGATTCACTTGCCCGGTGAGATTTGTTCCTCAAAAACATCATGAGAGATAGGTAGCAGACAATGCAAGGTGCGCCATAGTGTTGTCAGTTGTTGGATTTTTTTCAAAACTACCACTATTTATGCAGCAATTTTGAAAAAAGTGTGGTCACTTGAAAAGGTTTCAAAAATGTTACCCTGTCGGCCGGTATTGGGCCGATCAGCCTCCCGTCGGCCTAAACGAGGCCGAAACAGGCCCATCGGCCTTAACCTGGCCAAACCGGTCGGCCGTTGGCCCGCTCCTGGCCGAGCCCCACCCGTCAGCCGCCAGGAGGCCGACCGGTCCCAGGATAAGCACGACGCGGCCGGCCTCCTTTCTTCCTCCTCCAGCTCTCTCTTCCTCTCTATTCGGCCGAAAATCACCCCCTCTCGATCTCCCATTCCCTCCACCCATTTTACGTTTCAATCCGATGAAACGGTAGATCGGCTTCTTCTCCCCCGCCCTACGGTTTTATTTTTTGCAACGGGGTATTGGTTTGTTCGTGTGGAGGAGAAAATGGTGTAGTGGTGGAGTGGATGTGTCAATGGTGAGAAGGTGGAGTGGTGGAGAGGAAGAAGAAGGGGACTCACACGTCAAAGGTATAAATTTTTGTTGTTAGTTATGGTTTTTTTGTGTTAGTTTTTTTAATGTACGTAAAATTAGTTTATGTTACTTTTAGTAGTGTAGTTATTTTAGTGTATGTTTTCGGAGTGTAGGTTTAGTTAGTGTAGTCATTTTAGTGTTGGTTTATTTTTGTGAAGTTAATTTTAGTGTGGGTTTTTTTAGAATACGTAGGTACATTTTAGTGTACATTTTAGTTTATGTTTTCCGAGTGTAGGTTTAGTTAGTGTAGTCATAGTAGTGTCGGTTAAATTTTGTGTAGTTCATTTTAGTCTAGGTTTACTTAGAATATATAGGTACATTATAGTGTACGTTTTATTTTAGTATCGATATATTCATTGCGAATAATCAGAAGCTGGCAATGTCTTACAGGTTAAAATGTCTGAATCCGTAAATCTGACTGTGTATTACGGCCCTGGTACTGTTCGATATAATGAGTTGGGGGTTGATCTTAGCGAGTTTAAAACAGGCGAGATGACACTTTCAGACCTGGACAGACTGGACATTAGGTAGTTGAAGCACTGGTTGACTACTAGTTTTGGCCTCGATCCTGAAGTTTGTTCCGTCAGTATTCATGCCTTGTGGACCAAATCCCGTAAAAATGTCAAGTGGGATTTGATTCCGATAGACAGGAGCCAGCATTGGTTGTCTCTGTTAAGTCATTGCAGAGACCGAAGAATCCATCCTTATGCCCTAGTGCAACCAGTGGCGAAGGAGGACATCGTACCACCCACCGTGGGGTATGATCCAGGCCAGAGTAGTCAAGTGGCTAACGAGATTTATGTATCCGGGTCACAGCCACCGGATCTCAATGCTAGCCAAGCCGACAATGAGTCAGATTATGTTAGTGGTCATGTTGCGGGTCAGAGTATTCAATCGGTAGTATTAGCTGCCTCAGGTGTTGCTGATGGGGACGAGGAAGGCGAGGAAATGCAGAGGGTGAT
Source organism: Hordeum marinum (assembly GCA_022496015.1). NCBI lineage: Eukaryota > Viridiplantae > Streptophyta > Magnoliopsida > Poales > Poaceae > Hordeum > Hordeum marinum. Next base: position 423,418,601 of record CM039674.1, on the reverse strand, counting down.
GGAGGAAGAGGACGAGGATGGGATTGCAGAGGAACTTGATTCTGAAAATTCTGAGGATGAAGAGGAGGTACCAATTCCTGCTGCATGGGAGCAGGACATATCCGCCGGCTTTACTGTCAACGATGGCCATGAGACTCCATGGCAATATAATCTGAACCAAGTCCAGATCGGTGCTATGTTTGACACAAAAAAGAAAATGAACTATGCGGTGATAAAGTGGGCTATGCCTACGCAGAGGGTTTCCGGACACACACATCGAGTCCAAAAAAATATACTGTGAGGTGTGTTGAATCAGGTTGTCCTGCGAAGGTGCACGCCCACGTGCCAGAGTATAACATCCACTGGGTTGTGACAAATGTTGTCCCGCATAATTGTGTGAGGAAAAACATGTTGGTTCGTCATCCAAACATTACTTCAACTCTCATAGCGCAACTCATGTGTACTGAGATAGTGACGAAGAAGGATATGGAAGCAAAGCACATCCAGAGAGCAGTGAAGGTCAGATGGAAGTATGACATTCCATATGGGAAGGCTTGGAGGGCTAAGCAGAAGGCTATGGAGGAGAGGTTTGGGACGTTCTTCGACTCCTATGATAATGTTGTCCGTCTCCTTGACATACTGAAGGAGAGGAATCCCGGCACTTATGTTAACATTCAGCACACGAGGTTGGAAAGCATACCAGATTACAAGGTGTTGAAACGAGTATTCTTCTCTTTCGGTATGTGCATCAAAGCTTTCAGGCATTGTCCTCCTGTGATGTTTGTGGATGGTACATTCCTTACTGGTCAATACAAAGGGCAAATCCTGACTGCTATTGATGTGGACGGGAACAACCAAATCATCCCACTAGCCATCGCATTTGTGGAGGGTGAGAACTTTCTGAGCTGGGTATGGTTCTACGGCAAGTTAAAATTGCGATTTTGAAGGACCAATCAAATGTGTGTCTCATTCATGACAGACATCCCGGTATATTGAAGGTCGTGAAGACACTGAGTAATCCAACTGCTGACGAGCCAACACCTTGGAAGGACTTGCAAAGCCGGTGATGTGTGCGCCATCTGGGTGCTATTTTTTTCTCACAGTTCAAGAACAAACGGTTGATGAGCTTGTTCAAGAAGTTATGCAAGCAGAACCAGCGGCGCAAATACGATTTTATTTGGTCAAAACTAGATGAGTAAACTAAGAAGCAGGTGGTTGCTAGGAAGAAAATGGAAAAAGACCAGGTTAAATTAACAGCACTCATTGTGGAGATGGAGGGGCCAGTTGCTCTTTGTGACTTGCCAGCAATTGACCCTCCTAATACGAAGAGAAAGAAGGGCAGGGCAATAAAGAATTTTTTTGAGTGGATAGAGAAAGAGCCTCCAATGAATTGGTCTTTGCTGCATGACACCCATGGAGCTAGGTATGGCCACATGACAACCAATCTTGCAGAGATCTGTAACTTTGTTCTCAAAGGGAATAGAGCATTGTCACTGACAGCTATTGTGGAGGGTGTATTCCATGATACTGTGAGGTATTTCAGAGAAAGGCACGAGTTAGCAAGAAAGCATATTGTAGATAATCAGCTGGTAAAGCGCATCCGAAACGATATGGACCAATCCGAAGCTGGTGGAGCAACCAGACAATGTTTGCTCTGTGCAACGTATGGGCATAGGATGAAATATTGCCCCGACCTGAAGAAAGACGGTGCTTCCTCATCGATGAGTGCTTCCACATCGACGCGTGCAACAACAGTTGCAAGAGGAGGTCCTGGCAGTCGTGGTGGACGTGGCTCTCGAGGCCGAAGGGCGGACGAGGAATGAATAACTCAGAACCTACATAATTTGTGCGACTATGTTTTTAATTTGTAATATGTCGGACTACGTTTTTATTTGTAATATGTGTGCACTATGTGTTCATTTGTAATATGTGAGACTATGTTTTAATGTCTAATATGTGAGACTAAGTTTTTATTTGTTATATGTGAGACTAAAGTTTTTATTTGTAATATGCAAACATCTATGTTTTATTTTGTAATATGTGTGTAGTATTTTCTAATTGCAGATATGGCTTTGTATCCGATGCTTAATGGTAATATCGACAGAGGGCATCGAGGCACACTTACGGAATCGGGTACGAACTTAGACGTGTTGATCACTCGCACCCCTAAGTCTAACTGGATGATACATCATGCATGGGTTGATAGGTATGTGTCGGTACAATCACTTAGTACGTTCGACGTCGTTTTGATATAAGCTAATTGTACTCTACATTCTGTTTATTTTGTAGGCTGAATTGGGCTGGACTTCTACCCTTGGCACGACTGGTTGAGGGTACATTGGATGAGTGGGTCGATCACTCGGACTTGGATGACGCTGGTGAACTAATGCAGTTGCACAAGAGGCAAGTATCACGCTTCTCTTACGACAGATCACTCCTTAGCTACTTAGTAGATAGATGGAGACGAGAGACACATACGTTTCACTTTCCCTGGGGAGAGATGGCTTCTACTTTACAGGACGTGTCTTACTTATTGGGATTGCCTCTGGCCGGTGCTGTCATAGGACCTTTAGAGGTGGAAACTGGTTGGCTAGCATCTATGCATGCCCGTTTTCTGGCTGCGGTGCCAACTACCAAGACGCTAGACAACGATCGGCACGGGCCTCTTTTTAGGTGGTTGAGCCAGTTTCAGATTGTCGCCTTAGGATATCCCACTTTTTAGTTGTCAGAGGCACAGATTGACCGGTCCCTACAGGCATATATTATGTGGTTGTTTGGCAAGACGATGTTCACAAAGAACCACGTGACCACTATAGATGCACGACTGATCGGTCTTGCACGAGAGATAGCTGAGGCACGTTCCCCTAAGGACATTGTGCAGAGGAGTTTTGGTTCTGTCGTGTTAGCAGCTACGTATAGAGGCCTCTGCAAAGCTTGCCAGTTGAGGTCAAGAAAATCTGGTATTCTCGGATGTCCACTATTGCTGCAGCTTTGGTCATATGAGAGGTTCCCTATCGGTCGACCGTACGTTAGCGTTGACAAACCTTTTGGTAATGAGGACATGGCTGGACATCACGTGTCTTCTATCGGCAACTTGCCTACTATGGGATCTGTTTGGGCACGGAGAGAGGTATTTTCATTATTAACAAGATGAATTAGTAATGTTTATTTCTCGGTATTCAATATTATGTACTAATGTTTGTTGTCATGCACAGAGACAGATTACGCCTAGCCGGGTGAGGGGCTGCTACCCCTCCATCACGGCGCAATTCGATAGTCTGCACGAGGACTAGGTTATATGGGAACCATACACCCGTACAGCTGTTTCAAAAAGGTACCCAGGTGGGATTTCTGGATACTGCACTAGAGATCAGCATTACTGGATGACCAAGGCCAAGTTGGTCTTCGACGTGACGGTCGATGAGATGACTATTAATAGGGTGATGAGACAGTTCGGTCTGTGCCAAGAGCCTGACATTCTGGTTATTTCACGATTACCCGATCACGTGCACAAGTAAGTAATACTACTTTGGTTCTCAGCTCTCCATTAATAGGTTGTTGCAACAGTTCGGTCTACTTATAGCTAATCATGTAACGTGCATTTCAATCTCAGGTACAGTCGCGTAAGGGGAAACAAGTCCCAGGCTTCATGGGTTCGCGACATCACCCCTTACCTCGAGGAATGGACTACTGCCCCAACAAATATATGGGATGAAGTTCGTGTCTTCGACTGGGAAAGGTACGGGTTGTATCTGAAGCGATACAGACAGAGCACGAGGATCTACTTAATTCCATCATCTGCTCTGGATCATATCCCAGTTCCTCTCGCCAGCGATCTGTTCCCAACTTCCTCAGTTGTGGGAACCAGGCACCACGCGGTATGTCCTCAGTTTTTCTCAGATGATACGTTTTCCCTATACATGAACATGTACAATTGGTTAACTTTCTGTGTACAGGGTGAATTGGCAACTCAGGCGGTAGAGGAGCTTACTGCTTTGGTGGAACGCGTTGACGGAGGAGAAAAACCATAAATTAAATCTTACCATATGTTGAGAAATAACATTCATGCGATCCATCCTATGAACAAAAGGAGTACACGGTATGTAGTTGTCATCGAAGAGCTGACGCGACATGACATACATTTGATGATAATTCAGAGTGACACCACGACTATAAAAACAGCTGTCAACAAGTTCCCTCTGAGTTTCACTCAGATCCTCAAGAGCTACAAAAAAATGATTTCACTAATTGAGATGAACATCAATACGTATAAGCTGAATCAAATCTGAAAATCAGTCAAACAATTATCTTACCAACATGGGGTAAAGGAAACAACATAACACCATCCCGGTGGAATTCGACACTAATATAAGTTCCATAGTGCTCAAGCATAACAGTCATCATGTCACTGTGGCGGAGACCATAATCATTCATGAGTTCCTCCCACGAAGGACCATGGAATTTACTGCTCATCCTACCATGTGTAAATATAACATGGTATAAGTTACCCTCAGTGTTGTGCAGAGCAAGATCAATATTTGTGTCACCTCTCCGAATAGCTAAAGCTTTGCACTCCTCAATGTACCGAGCAAGATGTGATCTAACACTGCACGGAACATACTACAACAAGAATGGAAGTAAGGATCATAAACTTATAAACAAAGGCATTCGAATATGCCACTGTCAGATAATCAAGACATAGAATCTTACAACATGTCTTGCACATCGACGATCCAGCACCACAGTAGATACAGACGCACCGGAATCAACGGCAGCACAAGGGCCACCTAGAGCTCGGCAAAATGAGCAAGCCATTACCTACAGACGGACGGTGGCAAACAAGAACTAAATCCACTACCGACTTGAGAGTTCTCATTCGGTTGAGTTGGAAGCAAAAAAATTAATAACGTAGGCCGGTGGAGAACGCCCTGATCTGTAGTTTATGCGGGTAGGATAACAAAATGGGTGGTCCAGCGAAGAGATCGACGAGGCGGTGGAAGCACCGGAGAGCAACGAGAGTGAGAGGTGAAGAGGGGCAGGCTAACAGTCGAGGGAGGGTGAAACGAGTGGGCAGAGGAGGAAGAAAGAAGATCCGGGGCTTATTCAGGGGCCCATCGGCCACCCACTGGCCGACAGGTGGCTCTTCGGTCCCCCTCTAGCCGACAGGACACACCTTGACCTCTGATTGGCCGACAGGGGGCTTTTCGGCCTACTGTTGGCCGACATGCCCCTCTTCGGCCTGGTGCAGGCCGACAGGTACCCGTTCGGCCTGGTACTGACCGACGGGATACTACTTTCGATATTTTTTAAACTCATACTCCTATTTTTCAAATTTGATATACAATTTATACTAGTTTTGAAAAAAAATCCAGCTACTTGTCTGTTGAGTAGGTCCACGCAAGATTTGATCTAGGCGACCACGCACCAAACAAACGACCTTTCCAGCCCATGCTGCGTCAAGCCACTCGAAAACATCGCACAGGCCGTCCGCAGTCGGCTAAATTATTGTATTCCATAACCAGAGAGGGGTCCAAAGCCACGCAGAAAAGCATGGAATATACTTTTGAATGCTCCAAAGCGGAGCAAAGCACGGGGGCAAGAAAAGTTGAAGTTCCCATATGCTCACGAATATGCCAGGGAAGATGCCCCCTCGCTTTGGTCACCGGGCCACCGGAGCTTCCACTCGCCGGTCGATCGATGGAAACCTCGTGCGTGCGTGCGTGCGTGCGGTTCTATATATGGAGCCCCACCCGGCGTCTCCCATGGAGGAACTCCTTGGCCTGGGAGGGAGGGAGGAGCTCCTCCCAGGTATGTAACCCCAACAATGGCCTGGCGCTAGCCACCGCCAGCGCGTAACTCCTGCTGCGTCTTACTACCCTGTTGCTTCACCGGCGGCGGCGGCGATGCATGCGCGGCGGAGGTATCTAGCTAGCTAGCTGCGCGGGTGTCAGGCCGTGTAGGGCAACTATACATCTTTGGCAATGTCTTCTTCCTCCTCCTCCTCCTCCTCCGGATTACGGGAAGATTGTAATGGATCGTGTAAACTGTGTCTGCGTCCTTCGTAGAAATTCACCATCTTGCATTTCTACGACCAACACTAGTGCTCTCTTGTTTCGTTAGAAAGAAATATACTACTACTGGTGGTCTGGTCTTGTTGTGGAAGCTACTGTATTCCTGTTTGTGCCGGGCTGGTGTTTCTTGTCATGTCAATCTTTTACCGTTGATTTTTCAGAACTGGGAAATGGATTGTATGCTACTCCCGAGCCGAGCGGCAGGGGGGCATCTTGTATCAAAAAATGAGAATCTACGCGTAAAAACAAAATTGCCAATATGCAAAGCTTGGCCGCTTCGTCGAGTCTCGTGGCGCATGAACAATGGCGTAAGAAGATGGCCGGCCTAGCCTGGCGGTGCGGGCGGTGCGATTCGAGTCTTACTTTTGTCCTTCGAATGTGCGTAAAGTTTTGGACCAGAGCCACTCGATCGACACCAAAACCAGAAACAAATTATTCCTTTGGTCATAACCTAAGTTCGGGTGGTTTTGATGGTGACATATCTCCGTTTTGACTCAAACGTGACACGGTTGCATTGCTTGATCGACCATGCCACGTAGGCTCGTCTTCCTTCTATCTCACTTCTCTCCCAAGGTCCGTGTATAGAGTTCAGTTAATCCTAGACATCTGAATTTGAAATCTTTATAGTACTCCCTCAGTTCCTAGATATAGGATGTATAGTTTTTGACACAAATATTTAAAAAAACACGTAAAGGGAAAATTTTACAAGTTTCGAGTGAGATTACACCTGACTAGTGAAGACCATAAAATACAGAAGCTTGCGTCATATAAGGAAATGTAATTAAATTCTTAAAAAATATATCCAAACAAATGATGCAACACAATACATCTTGTATTTTGGAATTTTTCTCAAAAAGCTATACACCTTATATCAAGGAATGGAGGGAGTATTACCCTGCGACACACCTTAGTTCAATCCTAGAGATGCAAGTAATGTAAATTCTGAAAAGTTGGTTCATTTAGTTGAACTATAGGAAGCGTCAAAGATACCCTTGAGGTTCCAAATTTACAGCCTGGTTAATCACCTTGCCAAACGATTGGAGGGGATTTCAATCAAGGTTCCAAATTTGCATCCCTTGTTAATCCCCTTGCCAAGGGATGGGACAGGATATCAATCGTAACTAAACAGAACAAGCCCTCGACGAGGGCCCCGGCCAAGCGAGAGCGCATATTATGAACATTTCATAAAACCAGCAGAGCAATGGTCTGGCAATGCTCAAAACCTTAATTATAAGCTCCAAGACAAACAAGATCACAGGCAAGATTCAAGCTACGGTGAGCCAGATAGATTTGCTAGATTCAATCCTTTCCTAACTTGATGGAACAGCATAATATTGCATATAAGTTTTTCAGAATTAACCACAGGCACAGCTCATAGTTTTCAAACAAAGGCACCCAATCCCAAAGTGCATAACAGATTCCAGAATAACTCAACAAGCAGCGGCAGCTAGTCAGACAAAAAAAACGACAACTTAGGTGTTCCTTGGGGAAATATCCTACTAACACATCTCAGGTACTTTCATCGAATTTTCATTTTCCATTTTCAGTAGAAAAAGCCTAGCACTTTGCCACCAACATTCTTACGCCTTGCCTCCTCATGGTCCATGATCCCAGCAGAGGTTGTCAGCACAATGTAACCAAACTGCAAACCAGGTCGGAGAATGTACATCTAGTTAATGATCAGAGGTCCAGCATAAACAAGGACAATATACAGTATGGCATCAAGTTATATACACAATGCAACAAGCAGTAGTAAGTTAAGCCAACTGACCTGACGAGAAGGAAGAAGCCTTGCAGTCCATCCCTCAATCTCCTTGACACCAACATCAAAGCGAGGACTGATGACACCACACTTGTTCAGCCTGCCATTCAATTCGACAACGATCTTGCCAGACCTGTGATCATCGACGTACTCAAACTCACCAATGTAACCTACAATACATAAAACAGAGTCAGCTACAGATTCTCAGAGAGCAACAACAATACAGAATGTGCAGTGTAGAACTAACCATGCTTCTGCATGACCATAAGGAACTTGATAATGACCTTGGAAGAAGGCCTGATCATGACCTGCCTCTTCCCACGCTTCTCAGCATTGTACATGCTCTTGAGAGCATCGTTCAGTACACTGACTCTCACCATCCTTACCTGCAGAATAACAACAGCCTTTTAGAAAGCAAATGGATGTGGAAAAAAAATCAAAACCATATGGAAGTGGAAAAAAGACATGCATGTAGGAATGGAAGAATTTTACATTTTAACAATTCGGATATCCACTCTAGCAAGGTCTACTTGACACAAGAATGTCAAAATGTTACAACTATTCCTTCCATTTAAAGGAACATGATCCTATATATGCAAGTGTTTCCAATTATCAGACAATGGCTAAGATATCAGTTGATTCAACCAGTTCAATGAAATCTTCTACGCAAGTCAATGCAAGTTCTAAAGTACAAAAGGAGGTAGGGTGATTGGTAACTAGCTACTCCAGCAGAAGTGAATCACGCTCCAAAATAAATGTACAAGCCTGTGATGCATTTAACAAATCAACTAGGTGTACACACAATTAGGCATATAAACATGTGAACTGACAGAAACAAAGTTCATGATTCCTTAACAGATCTACAGAGCATGGCGATATGACCACCCATGCAAGGTTATGTTCAGCTCGCTAAAGATTTAACAAGCCAAAACATTTCATGGCGTTTGAAAACAGATGCATCTCCTTGGTTAATCTCAAGGATCCTATGAAGCAAAATAAAATTAATTTCATTTCTCGCATTTCATCGGCGCCAATCACAGGCCGCACACAAAATTTAGCAGAGTGCTCGCTAGCAAACTATTCATTCTAACGCACCAAACTGTGATAAATCTCCAATCTGATGAACAGGATACACAGGCAGGAAAACACCTAAACGACATCAATAGTTAACAAGGGCTCTCTACAACTAGAGTTGTTCTTGATCCTACGTCGCTCCCAGATCAAACCAAGGCATCCCATACTCACAAGATATTAGCCGCACTGGGAAAAAATAGAGATCCGTAATAGCTACGCTCCGATCTAGGGAACAAACAGGAGGGGGAGGGATCGGGGCGACGTGCTTCCGCGAGTGGTACCTCTAGGGAGAGAGTCGAGCTCTAGCCGTGGCGGCGGCGGCGTCTGCGGAGCGAGAGCGGCAAGCAGGAAGGCGACGGCGCAAGGGGGGGTTCCGCGAGAGGGTTTGGGAACTTAAAAAGGGTGGAAGGATGGCGTGCCTGCAGTTGGATCTGAATCCGACGGTGATCGTTCGCTTCGAGGTGGTTTGCCCTAGAATGACGCCAGTCCCTCCTGGTGCTGCCGTATGGGCCCTGCAAACACGGCCTTTTTGTGGAGCCCCAGCTCGAACGGCCCATGTGAGACTTCTCTCTTTTGGACCGGGCCTCGTTCTCGTCCTTAAAAACGTCTTAGGGCATTCCTACTACATTGCTGCTGTGTTTTCCTTTTGCTCAAAAAACAAAATGCTGTGTTTTCCTTTTCGAAAATCATATTCCTATAAAAACTCGACGTACTAGTTAATTTTGGATAATAGCTGCCTTGGGATTTTTGCTAAAAGTTTCCTGATTAGACTAGTGCATATACTTTCTTTGTAAAACGTGTACTTATGAATAGCATCGCTCTATTTTTTCCATTTGTGTTGTCCGTAATCGTTGATATAGTTGTATTGCATGAACGAGAGTTCTTATACAAGAGAAATATTCTTCTCACTCCCAACGGAATTTTCTTTGAAATGCACATTAGCTTTATATGAATTTAACCCGCAAAAAAAAACTTGTTATGATTTCTTTTCTATGTGACAATGGTGACATAGTGCAATGTTCCGTTGTCTGTCGCCATACAAATGATTATCATACCTTTAATAGTTACAGTTTGGTATTTCAACATGAGTTATTATGGGGTGTTTTTAATTGATTTGGTTGTACTTATCCATCGTCGTTGCACCCATCACTTCACATGATTTATCTATCGATGGCACGGCGGAGCCTCGCCGCCTGCCATCCCCTTGTACTGCAATGGTTTGAGAACGAAGGGTGTGGAAACTGGTCGCAAATAAGAGGTGTGGTGTTGAGACATTGTAGAATGTTAAAATTGTTTTTTCTATCTTCTAGGGCTATTATTTTGTTCCTCTTACTCATTTTTACACTCTACACATAGTCTATCAAAATATTACCAAGAGTTAGCTCACAATGGCCGAGGTGATGGTGGGACAACGAGGGATGGACAATGTTGATAAGGGGGGCGAGGGTGTCCTACGGAGACAAGGGGGCGGCGCAACGAGCTACATCAATGCAACGAATGGCACAACGAAAGAAGCGAGCGAATTGCATGAGGGTGGATACTGGACGGGATGGCAAGTGTTCTATGGGAGAAAGAGATGACGGGGTAGGTTAGAGACGGGGTTCATGAATGGATCCCCCGTATTCAAGTTGACATGATGGATGTTCGGATAACCCCCAATTCTCCACCAAAAATGGGATTGATTTTAGGGAGTCTGGGGAAATGGGTTGGATTTCGTGATACATGTTGGATAGTTTTTTTGTCTAGACGAAATTATGGGGAGAGTAGATGTGTCCACTAGAGATGCCCTTATACTTACAAGGTAATACACGATCCGGTTCGTTAGATCTAGAGAAAAGTATACTTTTCATCTCTCAACTCTTGACGAAGTTTAGATTTGGTCCCTCAACTCTAAAACCGGATAACTTGCACCTCTAACTATTGAAACCAGGCAAAGTACGTCCCTAGGCTCGGTTTTGATCGTTTTGACTAAAATTCATGTATTTTTATTTCAAATTCGTAAATATTTATTAAATTCACTTATCTTCCGAAGTCCACGCATTTTTTCAAATTTGCATACTTTTTCTAAACCCGATAATTTTTTAAAATTTGGTCCTTTTTTAAAATCCGTGTATTTTTTCAAGTCCGCGTAATTTTTTCGAATTCACATACTTTTTAAAAAATCATGATTTTTTAAAAACTCACATATATTTTTCAGATCCACGTAAAATTGGAAAAAAGTATGCGGATTTGAAAAAGCACGTGGACTTAAAGAAATTACATGGATCTGAGAAAAGGTATGCAAATTTGAAAAAAAACACGGGTCTGGAAAAGTTACACGCAAACTTGAGAATAGTATATGAATTAAAAAATTGTGCGAGCTAGTACACAAATTAAAATAAAGTACGTGAATTTTGTTCAAAACCGAGGTGAGTCAGACCAACACTGCTCAAATTGAGGTGAGTCAGCACTAAAACCGGTCAAAACCAAGACCAGGGATGAACTTTGTTCGGATTCAGTAGTTGAGGATGCAGGTTGTCCAATTTCAAAGTTAAGGAACCTAATCTAAACTTCATCAAAAGTTGGGAACGAAAAATATACTTTTCTCTTAGAATAGAACTATATAAATGAACAAACTAGAACAATCTGAGACCATCTTAAAATTTACTTAAAAACTAAGATGAACTAAAACAATAAAATCTCTATTTTGATATAACATTGACCAGTAGTTTCTGCTAATAATCATGTATGATGACAAAAAAATGTAACGTTATTTGAGTATTTCTCAAGACAAAACTACATACGACTTATTGGTTTCTGATTTGAATTCCGAGACAACACCGATGCCAAATTACCCGCAGTTCGACATAAGAATGTTTAGAAGCACCGGTTATTATACATGAGGCAGAGTAGGACTTCTCAGTCACACTTCGTGTAAGTTAGAAATCAAGAAGTCATGTAAAGAGCGGTTGATTTCTGGTCCTATGGTTCCTCCTAAAAAAAGATAGATTTGTATGAGACAAACGCTGGATTTTAAACAAGAGCACTTGTGTGCGTGGTCGACACCTAGTAGATGGATACAGCCAGTTGCCTAATCCTATCGTTCTCTTAATTAATCCTCACATGGGAACACCGATGTGATCAAGGCAATTTAGTAGTGTCGTCACGCGTCGACAAAGAAGAGATGTATCCATCGACACAAAAGATCAACCCAAGAGAGAATCGGAAACGATCGACACAAGAAAGGTTCATGTGATTTTTCTATGATTTGTGAAATGTCCACTGTCGGTTGAAGAGCATGACGGCAAAGCAAGTCCAGTATAAAAGAAACTGTATCAGAGCCTCATGGTAGCCGGGAGAGTTATACCTAAAAAATATATGTAGATGGTTGACACAAGTTTTAGTTTATAAACTTGGGTCTTCACCCTCTGCATTTAAGTTTTGACAGGATAATAATTTGACCGCATTTTCTCCATTAATATGCAATTTCATATATGTCGGGGATTACCCAGGTAGGTTCACGGGCGACTCAACATTTTGAAACAACGGGGCGGCCAACGCTTCTCTGTCCGGCTGTCCCGGCTAGTACCCCGATCTAGCCGGCTGCTCCGACTGGCCTCCGTCCGGCTGCTCTAGCCGGCCTGCTGCGCGAGGTCAACCGCCACGTCCCGTCGGACGCAACATGAAGACACTATAGCCTGCATCATTTGTCACTTCGCTGCACCCCAAATAGTGGTGCACTATTGCCTACATCACTTGTTACCTCCAATAGTGGTTTACTATTGCCTACATCACTTGTCACCTCCAATAATGTATAGTTGGTCATGTGAGCCACCCCTTGTCCCCTGGGCCTCCCTATATAAGAGGCAACAGGGGAGCTCATTCATGGCCAAGCTCTCCACGCTCTCTCTCATTCTCTCATCCCCACACTCACGTATGAGACAAGAAGCACATGTCTCTCCTCTCCCACACAGCTCCAGGAGCAACTCTGTACCGCGATACACCTCATATACAGACATGCAGGAGTAGGGGTATTATCTCTTCGCAGATCCCCGAACCTGGGTAAACCACCGCGTGATGTTGTCCTATCCCGTCCTGGATCTCCATTGCAGCCTTGCTCTCACCTCTCAAGCCATCCCATGGCATCTGCCATCCCGGGGCACCCCCTGTGAGAAAACGAGGACAGTTGATGCCCACCGTGGGGCTCGCTGCTGCTGGAACCGTGGTCCGGGCGGGACCCTTTTTGCCATCACCACCGCGACGCCGTCGAAGTCTCTCTGGCGGTGCCCGGGGGCCCGACATCAACACGTCCCCGGGGAGCTCGCGCCTGCGCTGGTCGCGTCCTCACCGCCGGCCTCGATGTCATCCATCACCACGGCATCGGTTCCCGTCGCCGTTCCCGCGTCGCTCCGCTCGTGCCCAACACTGGCACGCTCGCATGTGCCTCTCCTCGCCATCGCTGGCGGCGGCAACACCAACGCGTTGCGCGTCCTCATGCAACTCTAACCGCACTGGGCCTCGTCATGCCCGACCATCGTGTTTGCGCTAGCGGCATCCCATCGGCTGTTGCGGCCGCCGCTCAATCCGAGGGCGCCTATCACGCGGTCGCCCTACTTCTCAGCCTTCGTTGCTGCTGCTCTGTGCTCCTCTTCCCGTCGCCAACTGCGCATCTGGTCCAAGTCCGACGGAATGCGCCTCCTGCAGGGCCTACTCGGTTGTGGCGTGCAGGGCCTCGCCTTCCCGCACGTTCCGAGCGTCTTCTGCGACCGCTTCTTCGAGTCCACGTATCCTGCCCCGACACTCATCCCGCAAGCCAGGAGGTCGGGCAGCAACTCTCGAACGCTCAGTTCCACCACCGTCTTCATCTGCTCCACCGCCATGACCCAGCAGATTTCTTGCTCTGACGACATCCCGGTGTCGCTCGGCCGCTTCCGCGCCCAGCTGTCTCGTCCGCAGCGCAGCCCCTCGTTGCTCGGCCACACGTCGACGTCGCTCCACGCGTCTTGCCTCGCGCCCCTCCGCGGGCCTCTGGCGGCCCTCTGTCACCATTCTGGCCCGCTTCCAAGCGACCTGGCTCGTGAGCGCTATCACGAGCCGACCAACCATCCCTCGCTGCCTAGCTCCACCAGCACGTGCAGCAACCGTTTATCCTTCACCAGCGCTCCGATTCGCTCCTAGGCGCCTTGCGCAGCGGGCGTCGTCCCTCCACGAGCTCCTCCAACCACCTGTGCACCTCGCCCGCGTCGCCACTACTACACCGGCCGTCTGTGCTCCCATGCGCTTGCGTCGCTCGCCCATGCCTGTGCTGGTCGGCCGGCTTCGTCCGCCCCGGCGATCGTGCGCCTGGACCATAGCGGGCCACACTGGCTCCACATCGCCCTGCGCTGCGCTGCCCCACTTCGCGCCGGCTGCCATGCCCGGTCGTCTAGCCGCTCCTTGCGCAAGCTCCGCCTGGCCGCCCCACGACCGCCCCTCCAGCCCATGTCGGCTCCGCCTGAACCCTTAGGTCCCTGCGCCCTGCCGGCGGGCGTCTCCGCGCCGGCTTCGCCCTGCATCGCCCCCACGGCCGGCTCGTGGTTAGCCGGCGCCACCCACACGTGCCTGCTTCGCCTCCGTCCCGTGCGTGCGTGCGGCCTCCTTGGTCGTCCTCCATGAAGAGCTCCTCTTCGACTCCACGCCCGGTGGATGCCCTCGCGTCCCACAACTGTCACGCGCCCCGCGTCCGGCCACGTCCGCGCCTACGATCTGGTCACCTGCAGGCTCCGCATGAGCCGGCCGTCCACTCGCCCCGCCTAGCCGCCCCCACACCCCGCTCAAGCCGGCCGCCGGCCTGACCGCCTGCTGGCTCACCTCCGTCCCGCGCCACACCAGCCGGCTCGGTGCACCGACCGCCTCCCATGATCGAACGTGTCGCCGTCGTCTCGTGCCCGGCTGCTTCGGCTGTTGCGCCCGAGGGCCCGTCTCCTGTGCCGCCCACCGCCGACTCCGCCCCCGCTACGGCGCTCGCAGCAGCCGGTTCCGCCCTGCCTCTGACTACGGTCGGCTGCCGCATGAGAGAAAACGAGCCGGCTGCTCAATGGGAGACAAAAGAAAAAGCAACGCGAGGGCGGCTAGAAAAAAGTGGTTCGGCTTCAAAAGAAAAAAAAAGAAAAAAAGACAACTTTCGTCCGTCTGCCCAGTGCCGGCTGACGAGAAATAAAAGAAGAAAGACGTCGGCTGGTCTGCCCGCCCGCGTCCTCGGTCGGCGGGCCTGCATCATCGCTCAGCCAGTCCGCACCCACCTGCGTCGCCCTCCGGACGCCACTTGGCCGGCTCCCCGCTAGCCTGCCCGCTACTTCGACACTGGGCCGGCTGGAGAGTCGGCTCCACTGCTCGTCCACTTTGACACCGACCGGTCAGGCCCGGCCAGCCGACACCTCCATCAACTGCCCCGGAGGCTACACCCAGCGGGTGCGGCCGGCGCGCCCTGCTGGTAAAAGAACACACCGTCTGCAGGTCGGCAGCCGGCTATCTTCGACAACACCCACCTTGCCTACGCGAAAATCAATGTGAGCTCCCAATCGCCCATCCTGATGCCACGCACAAACAATGGATACCCCAAGCATCCCTTGGAGGCCATCTCCGCATTTATTTCGGCTACTTTACTGATTCACCCCAGCGCCAGCTAGTCTCGGCCCGGGGCTGGCCGCTTGGCTCGATATATTTGTTCCCACGAGTCAACTTAGTAGCATGCACGGTACCGAAGTCCCACTCTTTGTCTCAACTACAGCTCGCACCGCGAGTGTCCGACTAGCAAGAGCACAAGCTGGAGGTCATCCCACACGAAAAACGTTCCAGGAGAAAACGGCTTGGGCAACCCGGTCATTTCATTTGTGAGTATCTGCTCGGTCGAGTCTGTTTCCAGAGTCTGGGTACTGTATGCTCCACTTCGCGGCCCACTCTTCGCCTCTGCCACAGACCGGCTCCCGGCTATCCGGCTGGCAAGAGCAAAAGCCAAAGAGCGGAGGGCACATGAAAAAGATTGAAGGGGGCTCGAACGAAACCAAGTCGGCACCCTCTGCACAAACTTGCACTATCAAAAACAAATGTTTGATATATCTGCGCCGATTAAACCTTGTCTTCTGCACGATCATTTCCATGAGGAACCTCCTCCCCCAGAGGCTCAGAGGCTACTCCCGGTAGGGCCCCGCGCCCATCAGCCAACAGACCCTGCATCCATCAGCCAGCGGACCCCGCGTCCGAGCCCAGTAGCGCCTCGCGCTCGACAGCCGGCGAACCCCGCGTCCGCCTTCGGCAGGGCTCCACGCCCATTAGTCGGCAGACCCTACGCCCGACAGGGCCTTGTGCTCGACAGCCGGCAGACCCCGCATCCGCCTTTGGCAGGGCCTCGCACCTTGTTGGGGAACGTTGCATGGGAAACAAAAAAATTCCTACGCTTCACCAATATCAATCTAGGAGATGAGCATCTATGAGAGGAGAGATTGGATCCACATACCCTTGTAGATCGCTAAGCGGAAGTGTTAAAGAACGTGGTTGATGTAGTCGTACGTCTCCGCGATCCAAATCACAAGCCGTCCCACGAACTTCCGATCAAGTGCCGAACGGACGACACCTCCGCGTTCAGCACACGTGCAGCTCGATGATGATCTCCGCCTTCTTGATCCAGCAAGAGGGAACCGAGAGGTGTATGGGTTCGCCGACAGCATGACGGCATGGCAGCGGTGGTGGTGGAGCTGATCCGGCAGAGCTTCGCTAAGAATCATCGAATCAATCTAGAGGAGAGGCTATCATAGAGAGAGGAAGGGTTGCATCATGGCTTAGGGTGCGGCTTCCCTCCTCCCTCTCACATATATATAGGGGAAGGGGTGGTGCGCCCAAGCCCTAGGGTTTCCCCCTTGGGGTGGCGGCCAAGGGTGGTGGCGCCTAATACGACTCCATCGTATCTATAATTTTTGATTGTTTCATGCCAATATTCTACAACTTTCATATACTTTTGGTAACTTTTTATACTATTTTGGGGACTAACATATTGATCCAGTGCCCAGTGCTAGTTCCTGTTTGTTGCATGTTTTTTGTTTCGTAGAAAATCCATATCAAACATAGTCCAAACGGTATAAAAACTTACGGAGATTTTTTTGGAATATATGTACATTTTGGGAAGTGGAATCAACAGAAGGCGGTGCCCGAGGGGCCCACAAGCCTGCCAGGCGCGCCCTAGGGGGTAGGGCTTGCCCTGAGGTCTTGTGGATACCTCTTAGGTCGGTTGTAGTTGTCCTTTGGCCGCAAGAAAGATAATTTTATAAGGAAAATCCCCTCAAAATTTCAGCCCAATCGGAATTACGGATCTCTGGATATTTAAGAAACGGTGAAAGGCCAGAATCTGGGAGCGTAGAAACAGAAGGAAACAGTGAGAGAGATCCAATCTCGGAGGGGCTCTCGCCCCTTCGCCACCATGGAGGCCAAGGACCAGATGGGAAACCCTCCTCCCATCTAGGAAGGAGGTCAAGGAAGAAGAAGGAGGGGACTCTCTCCCCCTCTCTCCCGGTGGCGCCGGAACGCCGCCGGGGCCATCATCGTGACGGCGATCTACTCCAACAACTCCGTCATCTTCACCAACACCTCCATCACCTTCCCCCATCTATCTACAACGGTCCACTCTCCCGCAACCCGCTGCACCCTCTACTTCAACATGGTGCTTTATGCTTCATATTATTATCCAATGATGTGTTGCCATCATATGATGTCTAAGTAGATTTTTGTTGTCCTATTGGTTGATTGATGATCATGATTGGTTTGAGTTGCATGTTTTATTATTGGTGCTGTCCTATGGTGCTCTCCGTGTCGCGCAAGCGTGACGGATCCCTGCTGTAGGGTTTTCAATATGATTATGATTCACTTATGGTGGGTGGCGTGAGTGATAGAAACACAAACCCGATAAGTAGGTTATTTGCGCATGGGAATAAATAGGACTTGATACCTTATAATGCTATGGTTGGGTTTTACCTAAATGATCTTTAGTAGTTGTGGATGCTTGCTAGAGTTCCAATCATAAGTGCATATGATCCAAGTAGAGAAAGTATGTTAGTTTATGCCTCTCCCTCATATAAAATTGCAATAATGATTACCGGTCTAGTTATCGATTGCTTAGGGACAATTTCGCAAATCCTACCACCACTTTTCCACACTCATTAAACTAACTTAGTTGTTTCTCTATCTTAGCAGCCCCTAGTTTTTATTTACGTGCTCTTTATTATCTTGCAAACCTATCCTATCACACCTACAAAGTACTTCTATTTTCGTACGTATTCTAGGTAAGGCGAACGTTAAGCATGCGTAGAGTTGTATCGGTGGTCGATAGAACTTGAGGGAATATTTGTTCTACCTTTAGCTCCTCGTTGGGTTCAACGCTCTTACTTATCGAGAAAGGCTACAATTGATCCCCTATACTTGTGGGTTATCAAGACCTTTTTCTGGCGCCGTTGCCGGGGAGCAATAGCGTGGGGTGAATATTCTTGTGTGTGCTTGTTTGCTTTATCACTAAGTAGATTTTATTTGTTGTTCTAAGTTGTTCTATATCTTTAGTTATGGATATGGAACACGAAATACCAAAAAAATAGGTGTACTTGCTACTCATGGAGATGGGGAACCTCCTAAAACCCTCGATGCTCGTTATCTGGAAAATATTATGCACTACTTTGGTAATCTTGAGAAAACTCCATTCAACTTGATAATGGGATACACATTGGATCAACGTGAATACTTTAGGGATTATCGCTTATCTCAAAGAGGGAAACACTTATGGGATCAAATTAGAATACTGGGATGGTTTGCTTGGGATGCATGCTCGAGATGTGACTTTACTTGTTGCTCTAATATAGAAGCTCGACACCTTCCCTTTCAATGCAAATTTAATGATAATGAAACCTTAGCTTCATATACTAAAGGTATTTATGATTACTATGATGTGGAACGAATAGAAGAATTTATTGTTTTTAAAGGTGCTTATGAAATTGCTTCTTTGCTTGAAAAGTATGATGATGATGTTCCTTACGGATCTGACATTTTTGCCATACTTAAATATTGCTATGAGAATTATGATTGCAATGCTGATATTATTGAATTTATTGAAAGAATGACCGCTGCTTTGGAAGAGACTAATATCTTGCAGGAAACTATGGAAGAAGAAATTGTTGAAACTATGAGCTCATTAGATGAAAAAGATGAGGAGGAGAGTGAAGAACAAAAGGAGGAAGATCAGATTAGCTACCCGTGCCCACCTTTTAATGAGAGTAATTGTTCAACTCATACATTGTTTAATTTCCCTTCATTCTTATCGAAGGATGAATGCTATGATAATTGATATGATCCCTTGGATTCATTTGAAATATCCCTTTTTGATGAACTTGATGCTTGCCATGCTTGTGGCCATGATGCCAATATGAAAGATGCTTATGGAGATGAACTTGCTATAGTTCCTTATGTTAAGAATGAAATTGTTGTTATTGCACCCACGCATGATAGTCCTATTATCTTTTTGAATTCTCCCAACTACACTATATCGGAGAAGTTTGCAGTTATTAAGGATTATATAGATGGGTTGCCTTTTACTATTACACATGATGATTTTGATAGATATAATATGCATGTGCTTGCTGCTCCTACTTGCAATTATTATGAGAGAGAACTACATCTCCACCTATCTATGTTTCCAATATGATAAAATTGCAAGAAACTGCTTATGCTATGTATTGGCCTTTACTTTGTGTGCATGAATTGTTCTTTTATGACATGTCGATGCATAGGAAGAGAGTTAGACTTCGTTGTTGCATGATATATGTTACACTGTGCTCACTACTAAACTAAATATTATTTTTAATTAAATTTGGCTTTGATATACCTTGGGATTCGGGTGGATCAATTACTTGAGCATTTTATGCCTAGCTTAATGGCTTTAAAGAAAGCGTTGTCAGGGAGACAACCTAAAAGTTTTAGAGAGTCATTTAATTCTGTTGTGTGCTTTTATATAGTTTAAAAACAAAATAAATAAACAGGGGAACCTAAAACTTTTTCAAAAATAAAAGTGAAAGTGAGAGAGACGAGCATTGTGAAAGTGGGATCTAGCCTTGAACTTTGTTCATGCCCATGGAAACTTTGCAAATCTTGATTGCAAAAACTTTTCAACAAAAATAATTATACCTTGTATAAATCCATTGTATCATAAAAATAATATGCCAAGATTTTCCTTTAGGATGATTAGATTGCTTGTTTGGTATGTGTAGTGCAAAAACAGAAACTTTGGCTGTAGTGCGTGAATTTACATTTTTTTACTGGAATGTCAAAAGTTTCTGAAATTTTTACAAAGTACTTCTATTAAAATTCTTTATTTTGTCCCAATTTTTCAGAATTTTTAGAGTTATAGAAGTATGGTGAATGTTCAGATTGCTACAGACTGTCCTGCTTAAGACAGATTCTGTTTTTGATGCATTGTTTTGCTCATTTTGATGAAACTATCGATTGTATCGGTGGTATAAGCCATGGAAAAATTATAATATAGTAGCTACAATGCAAAAATAAAACATGAATTGGTTGGCAACAATACATAAAGTTGTTATTTGCTTTATTATACTAACGGATCTCACGAGGGTTTTGTTAAGTTTTGTGTGATTGAAGTTTTCAAGTTTTGGGTGAGATCACGATGGATGAAGGAATAAGGAGTGGAAAGAGACTAAGCTTGGGGATGCCGGAGGCACCCCAAGGTAATATTCAAGGACTCCCAAGAAACTAAGCTTGGGAATGCCCCGGAAGGCATCCCCTCTTTCTTCTAACAACCATCGATAATTTTACTTGGAGCTATGTTTTTATTCGTCACCTGATATGCGTAAATCTTGGAGCGTCATGTGATTTTTATTTTTATTTTAATAATGCACCATGCTGGTATGAGAAAGTCCTTGTTTTATTTATATAATGCTTCATGCACTTCACTTATATCTTTTAAGTATGGCTTTATAGAATGCTTCATGTGCTTCACTTATATCATTTGAAGTTTGGATTGCCTGTTTCTCACACATGGAAAACTGCCATTTGTAGAATGCTCTTTTGCTTCACTTATATTTTTTGAGCATGCGCATATCTTTTGTAGAAAGAATTAAAATCTCATGCTTCAGTTATATCTATTTAGAGAGTTAACAGGAGTTGGTCATTCACATGGTTAGTCATAAAATCCTACATAAAACTTGTAGATCACTGAATATGATATGTTTGATTCCTTGCAATAGTTTTGTGATATGAAGATGGTAATATGAGAGTCATGCTAGTGAGTAGTTGTGAATTGGATAAATAGATGTGTTGAAGTTTGTGATTCCCGTAGCATGCACGTATGGTGAACCGTTATGTAACAAAGTCGGAGCATGATTTGTTTAATGATTGTCAACCTTTGTGTGAGGG
Source organism: Hordeum marinum (assembly GCA_022496015.1). NCBI lineage: Eukaryota > Viridiplantae > Streptophyta > Magnoliopsida > Poales > Poaceae > Hordeum > Hordeum marinum. Next base: position 423,397,292 of record CM039674.1, on the reverse strand, counting down.
TCGGGAGAGCACGATGGTTAACTCCTACCAACCTCTCCCCTAGGAGCATGCGTCTAATGCTTTTTTTGATAACTAATAGACTTTTGCAATAAGTATGTGAGTTCTTTATGACTAACATTGAGTCCATGGATTATACGCACTCTCACCCTTCCATCTTTGCTAGCCTCTATAGTACCTCACAACTTTCGCCAGTGCATCAAACCCACCTTCCTCAAAACAGCCACCATATATTTTCCTCAAAACGACCACCATACCTACCTATTATGGCATTTCCATAGCCATTCTGAGATATATTGTCATGCAACTTCCACTGTTCCGTTTAGTATGACATGCACCATCATTTTCATATTTGTTTGCATGATCGTAAGACAGCTTGCATGATGTTTTCATGGCTTGTCCGTTTTTTGATGTCATTTGCTAGGCTAGATCGTTGCACATCTCGGTATCCTACCGTAAGCATTCATATAGAGTCATATTTTTTTAGGTATCGAGTTGTAAGTAAATAAAAGTGTGATGATTTTCATTATTAGAGCATTGTCCCGTGTGAGAAAAGGATGGTGGAAGCTATGAATCCCTCACAAGTTGGGATGAGTCTCCCGACTTTGCAAAAAATAAAAGAGGCCAGTGAAGCCCAAATAAATAAACAAAAGGCCAAAGATTCCCACAAAAATCAAAAAATCAAAAAAAAAGAAAAAAAATAAAAAAAATGAGAGAAAGAGAGAAGGGACAATTGCTACTATCTTTTTCCACACTTGTGCTTCAAAGTAGCACCATGATCTTCATGATAGAGAGTCTCCTATTTTGTCACTTTCATATAACTAGTGGATTTTTTGCATGACCACTTAGTTTTATTTTTGAGCTTTCATACACTTATATCTCTAGGTGCATTCGTTGAATGGAAATCCCTACTCACTCACATTGATATCTATTGATGGGCATCTCCATAGCCCGTTGATACGCCTAGTTGGTGTGAGACTATCTTCTCCTTTTTCCTCATCACCTCCATCATTTTTGATTCCACCTATAATGCTATATCCATGGCTCACTCTCATGTATTGCATGAGAGTTGAAAAGGTTTGAGAACATAAAAAAGTGTGAAACAATTGCTTGACTTGTCATCGGGGTTGTGCATGATTTAGATACTTTGTGTGGGGAAGATGGAGCATAGCCAGACCATATGATTTTGTAGGGATAACTTTCTAAGGCCATGTTATTTTGAAAGGACGCAATTGCTTGTTGGTGTGCTCGAAGTATTACTGTTTTTATGTCAATATAGACTATTGCTTTGAATCACTCGTATCTTAATATTCATGCCATGATTAGATTATATGATCAAGATTATGCTAGGTAGCATTCCACACCAAAAATTTTCTTTTTTATCATTTACCTACTCGAGGACGAGCAGGAATTAAGCTTGGGGATGTCGATATGTCTCTGTCGTACCTATAATTTTTGATTGTTTCATGCCAATATTCTACAACTTTCATATACTTTTGGCAACTTTTTATACTATTTTTGGGACTAACATATTGATCCAGTACCCAGTGCCAGTTCCTGTTTGTTGCATGTTTTTTGTTTCGTAGAAAATCCATATCAAATGAAGTCCCAACGGGATAAAAAAAATTACGGAGATTTTTTTGGAACATATGTGAATTTTGGGGAGTGGAATCAATAGAAGGCGGTGGCCGAGGGGCCCACAAGCTTGCCACGCGCGCGCTGGGGGGTAGGGCGCGCCCTGAGGGCTTGTGGCTACCCCTTAGGTCAGTTGGAGCTGTCCTTCGGCCGCAAGAAAGATATTTTTATAAGGAAAATCCCCTCATAATTTCAGCCCGATCGAAGTTACGGATCTCCGGATATTTAAGAAACGGTGAAAGGCTAGAATTTGGGAACGGAGAAACAGAAGGAAACAGTGAGAGTGATCCAATCTCGGAGGGGCTCTCGCCCCTCCACCACCATGGAGGCCAAGGACCAGATGGGAAACCCTCCTCCCATCTGGGGAGGAGGTCAAGGAAGAAGAAGAAGGAGGGGGCTCTCTCCCCCTCTCTCCCGGTGGCGCCAGAATGCCACCGGGGCCATCATCGTGACGGCGATCTACTCCAACAATTCCGTCATCTTCACCAACACTTCCATCACCTTCCCCCATATATCTATAGCGGTCCACTCTCCCGCAACCCGCTACACCCTCTACTTGAACATGGTGCTTTATGCTTCATATTATTATCCAATGATGTGTTGCCATCCTATGATGTCTAAGTAGATTTTTATTGTCCTATTGGTTGATTGATGATCATGATTGGTTTGAGTTGCATGTTTTATTATTGGTGCTGTCCTATGGTGCTCTCCGTGTCGCGCAAGCATGAGGGATCCATGTTGTAGGGTTTGCAATATGCTTATGATTCGCTTATGGTGGGTGGCGTGAGTGATAGAAACACAGACCCGAGTAAGTAGGTTGTTTGCGTATGGGGATAAAGAGGACTTGATACCTTATAATGCTATGGTTGGGTTTTGCCTTAATGATCTTTAGTAGTTGCGGATGCTTGTTAGAGTTCCAATCATAAGTGAATATGATCTAAGTAGAGAAAGTATGTTAGCTTATGCCTCTCCCTCATATAAATTTGCAATAATGATTACCAGTCTAGTTATCGATTGCCTAGGGACAATTCCGCAACTCCTACCACCACTTTTCCACACTCGTTAAACTAACTTAGTTGTTTCTCTATCTTAGCAGACCCTAGTTTTTATTTACGTGCTCTTTACTATCTTGCAAACCTATCCTATAACACCTACAAAGTACTTCTAGTTTCATACGTGTTCTAGGTAAGGCGAACGTTAAGCGTGCGTAGAGTTGTATAGGTGGTCGATAGAACTTGAGGGAATATTTGTTCTACCTTTAGCTCCTCACTGGGTTCGACACTCTTACTTGTCGATAAAGGCTATAATTGATCCCCTATACTTGTGGGTTATCAGCGCCCTAGGGTGGCTTGCCACCCGAGTAAGGTGGCGCCAACCCTAGGGTTGGCCCTCCCACCAACCCCCCAGCTGCATGGGCCTTTGTGGGAGGGGCGGCCTGCCCACCAGGGGCTGCTGTGCCCTCTCACACAGCCCATGTATCCCTTTGGGGATGGTGGACCCCCGGGACCCTCCCGACACCCTGGTACATTACTGGTGACGCCCGAACTTTTCCCAGTAACCAACACGGAACATCCTATATATGAATCTTCACCTTCAGACCATTCCGGAGGTCCTCGTCATGTCCGAGATTTTAGCCGGGACTCTGAACAACCTTTAGTCGCCAACACACGTAACTCATCTATACCGAAATCGAAAGCACAACATGCTCCCTTGGTGGTTTTTATAATTCATGACAACATACATTGTCTCTTGGACTAACACCTCTATCTAGTGTATTTCAGAAAATAGTCCATGGAGAGTTGAGTTGGCAAAAGGATTGTGGATATTGTGGAATTACCCCAAGATTCAAGGAAATAGGTTGGCCAAGCTTCAAGCAAGAGGACTCTACATTTTACATTTGTGAGAAATCACTTTGAGTCCATAGGAAAGCCAATACTATTAAAAGGGGTAAGGTTTTGTTGGTGAACAAAATGCTCATACGTGCACAAGTGATAGTGACCAAAAACATCCACAAGCTCTCCCACCAAAGTCTGTCTCTAGCCAAACATTTAAAATCGGTGCAACCAACATTCCTATCCCGGTGCCACCGATTCCAAACCCTAGACAGATTCAGCCAAACCCTAGCCACTTCGGTGCAGCCAACACTGCTTTCGGTGCCACCGAGTTGGGTTGCCAACTTTTTGTTACACAAGTTCACACTTTCAGTTCGTCCGAGAATGTTGAATCGGCGTCACCGAGTTTCGCAATTCTAACCGTTAGTCACCTTGTCGGTGCAACCGAGATTCCTATATCGGTCTCATCGAGATTCAAAAGTTGCCACCTTTTGATCACTTCGGTACCATCGAGATTAACACATCGGTGTCACCGAGTTGGTCATTTTGTGTGTAACGGTTGGATTTTTGGGGATGCCTATATATACCCCTTCATCACCACCCACTTGAAAGAGAAGCACTCAGAACTATTCCATACCTATCCTACTCAGTTTTCTGAGAGAGAACCACCTACCCTTGTTGAGGTCATGATCTTCCACTCCAACCATATGGATCTTGATTTCTAGCCTCCCCAAGTTGCTTTCCACCAATCCCATCTCTTCTACCAAGCCAAATCTGTGAGAGAGTGATTGTGTGTTGAGGAGTCTATCATCTTGAAGCACAAGAGCAAGGAGTTCATCGTCATTACCAAGCCTATTACCTTTTGGAGGGTGGTGCCTCCTAGATTGGTTAGGTGTCGATTGGGAGCCTCCTACTTCGTGTTGTGGAGTGAACCAAGAAGTTTGTAAGGGCAAGAAGATCGCCTACTTCGTGAAGATCTACCCATAGTGAGGCTAGTCCTTCGTTGACGAAAGCCGTATGGAATAGTCAAGGTTGCTACTTCATGGACCCTTATGGCTGGAGCCCTCCGTGGACTCTCGCGACTGTTACCCTTCGTGGGTTGAAGACTCCATAAACGTGGACGTACGATAGCACCACCTATCGGAACCACGGGAAAAATCCTTGCGTCTCCTATTGCGTTTGATCTTCCTATCCCATATCTTTACTTACATGTGCAATGTCTTTACTTTCCGCTGCCATATTTGTAGACATGCATGTGTAGGGCTGGTATATTTACTAGACTTGCTAAAATAGTTAAAATCTGCCAACCAATTAACTTGGGAAAAGGTTAGGTTTTAAATTCCTACTAGTAGTCTATTCACCCCCCCCTCTAGACACTCTTCTATTGATCCTACAAGTGGTATCAGAGCTTTGGTGTCCATTGCTTCGGTTTAATCACCATGGAGGAAGATGGATGTGTCTAGAATAGAGAGTTTGAGTTGTAGAGTGCCCATTCTTGATGGAGACTACCATAGTCAATGGAACGATGCCATGATTGATCTATTTGATAAATTCCATTTGGCAAAATATATTGAAACCCCTTATGTGCTCCCTATTGATGAATTGCATCCCACACACGAAGAGGAAATTAACATGCTTGGTAACCTAAGAACTGTCAATCTTATTGTTAGAGGTTTACCAAGATTCGTGCTTTCTCAATTGAAGAACTTTGCATGTGCCTATACCTTGTGGACTGATTTAGAGAAACGATATCCAAATCTTTCATTAGGAAATCTTGATGAAATTCTTCATAAAACTGTTGATTTTCACAAAATGAAGCCTAGTGATCCAGACTTTGATAAATGCCTATTTGAGCTCTATGATCTTATGCGTGCTAAAGGAGATGTCACCACTATCAACAACATTATCTTTGAAGCCATTCGCATTCATAAACTTGAACATTGTCATGATCACTATTCTAACGAATCCCTTGTTCTTTATGACGAGGATTTCCCACTTGATGATGACAATGTGGAACATGACTATCTTGGAGAAGATGAGTTGTTCGACATCGAGCATGAGAAGATCATGAAGAATCTGAGTCTTATGGCAAACTTTAAGGATTACATGTCCGGAGGAAAAGAGTAGATTCTCGACAGCGGATGTACGGATCATATGACTGATGGTAAAGACATGTTTCAAGAGATCACGCCTAATCAAGGTCCTCGACGGTACATGACCTTTGGAGACAACTCTAAGGGCAAGGTACTTGGCCTTGGTAAGGTGGCCATATCCCATGATAGCTCTATTCAAAATGTTATGCTCGTTGAATCCCTTTGTTACAATCTTCTTTTTGTATCTAGACTTGCCGACTTCGGTTTCAATGTGTTATTCACGAAAGTAGATTGCTAAGTGTTTTGTCAAGATAATCATAAAATGGTCTTCACCGGTTTCCGTAGAGGTGATCTATACATTGTTGATTTCACTAAAAGATCCAAACCCCGCATTTTCTTAATTGTAAAATCCTCTAAAGGTTGGCTTTGGCATAGAAGACTTGGACATGTAGGCATGCGCAATATAGATAAGCTAATCAAAGGTGATAATATACTTGGTGTTAAAGATGTTATGTTTGACAAAGATAGACTTTGTAGTGCTTGTCAAGCTGGAAAGAAAGTAGGTGGAAGTCATCCCGTTAAGAATGTCATGACTACTAGGAGACCACTCGAGTTACTTCACATGGATCTTTTTGGTCCCAATGCTTACAAGAGTCTCGGTGGAAATTCCTATGGTCTAGTTATAGTTGATGACTTTTCCAGATTTCTGTGGGTATTCTTTCTTGATGATAAGTCATAGGTTCAAAAGATCTTCAAGAACTTCGCTCGCAAAGCGCAAAATCGGTTTGAAGTGAAGATCAAGAAGGTTCGGAGCGATAACGGATCGGAGTTCAAGAACACCCATGTGGATACCTTTCTTGACGAACAAGGTGTCTCACATGAGTTCTCGGCAATGTACACACCTAAAAAAATGGAGTTGTTGAGAGGAAGAACCGGATGCTCATTAAGATGGCAAGAACGATGCTTGACAAATACAAGACGCCAAGACACTTTTGGGCAGAAGCCGTTGAAACACCATGTCATGCCACAATCCGACTTTACTTGCGCAAGCTTCTAGGTAAATCGGCATACGAGCTACTCACCGGCAACAAACCCCAAGTCGGATACTTTCGGGTATTTGGCTCAAAGTGCTACATTCCTGATAAGCATCGTCATAATAAATTTGCTCCTAAATATCATGAAGGATTCCTACTTGGTTACGGATCGAACTCTCACACTTACCGTGTCTACAACAACTTCACTCAAAAAGTTGAAGAGACGGTAGATGTGAAGTTTGATGAATCTAATGGTTCATAAGTCAAACAATTGCCAAATGATGTAGGTGATAAGGACCCTTTGGAAGCTATTCTAGATCTACCCAGCGGCAAGATTCGTCCCATGGAGGTGAAGGAAAGTACTTCATCAACTCAAGTGGAAGCCCCTACTTCACGTCAAGGTTAAACTCAACACTACATGGAGGCATCCATAAGCGGTACATGACAAGATGATGAAGAGGAGGAAGTGCATCATGAAGATCCACCACAACCACCTTCACCACCACCTCAAGGGAACGACACCTTCAACAACAACAAATATGAAGGGAATGATGAAGAAGAAGAAGAATCTCCACCATCCAGCAATTGGAAGCTAACCCGAGTTCGAGCTCAAGTGACCAAGAACCATCCCCTAAACCAAATCTTTGGTGATATACAAACAGGGAGAATCGCTCGCTCTAAAACCCGTCTAGCTAACTTTTGTGAGCATTATTATTTCATCTCTAGCATTGAGCCTTTGAAGGTAGAACAAGCTCTTGAAGACGCATATTGGGTGAACGCTATGCATGAAGATCTTCACAACTTCGAAAGGAACGAAGTGTGGACACTCGTGGAGAAGCCCGAAGATGAACACAACATCATCGGAACCAAATGGGTGTTTCGGAACAAACAAGACGAAGACGGTCAAGTCATGCGCAACAAGGCTCGTCTCGTAGACCAATGATATACGCAAGTCGAAGGTATGGACTACGGTGAGACATATGCCCCCGTCGCTGGACTTGAAGCTATTAGTATTCTTCTTGCTTATGGTAATCACCATGATATCACGCTTTATCAAATGGATATCAAAAGTGCATTTTTAAATGGTGAAATTGAAGAAGAGGTTTATGTTAAGCAACCACCCGGTTTTGTGAATCCTAAGAAACCTAATCATGTTTACAAGCTTCGCAAAGCCCTTTACGATCTTAAGCAAGCCCCTCGTGCTTGGTATAAATGTTTAACGAAGTTTCTCATCGAAAAAGGTTTTGAAATTGGTAAAATTGATGCAACCTTGTTCACTAAGAGAGTAAATGGAGAATTATTTGTGTGCCAAATCTATGTGGATGATATTATCTTTGGTTCCACTAACCCTCAATTTAGTGAAAGATTTGGAAGGTTGATGTCTGAGAAGTATGAGATGTCTATGATGTGTGAGCTGAAATTCTTTCTTGGATTGCAAATCAAGCAATCAAGAGAAGGAACTTTCATCTCTCAAACTAAGTATACCAAGGACTTGATCAGGAAGTTCAACATACAGGATTTCAAAGGTATGAAAACTCCTATGCCCACTAGTGGACATGTTGACCTTACCAGGGAGGATGAACCGGTTGATCAAAAGGTTTATCGATCTATGATTGGTTCATTGCTATATATATGTGCATCTCGTCCCGATATTATGCTTAGTGTTTGCATGTGTGCTAGATATCAAGCAGCACCTAAAGAGTGTCATCTTTTGGCTATGAAACGTATTGTGAGATACTTGATACAAACACCAAACTTTGGCATTTGGTATCCCAAGGGATCTTCTTTTAATCTTGTTGGCTATTATGATTCGGACTATGCCGGTGACAAGGTTGATATAAAGTCCACCTCGGATACTTGTCAATTTTTAGGTAGATCTCTTGTGTCTTGGTCCTCCAAGAAACAAAACTCGGTATCTCTATCTACTGCAAAAGCTGAGTATATTGCTGCTGGATCTTGTTGTGTGCAATTACTATGGATGACACAAACCCTTAAAGATTATGGAATTTATGTTAAAAATGTTCCATTACTTTGTGACAATGAAAGTGCTATTAAAATTGGACATAATCATGTGCAACATTATCGAACCGAGCATATTCAAGTTCGACATCATTTCATTCGTGATCATGTTGCCAAAGGAGATATCAATCTTAAGCATGTTCGTACTAACAAGCAATTGTCCTATATCTTCACAAAGCCACTTGATAAGAAAACATTTTGTCATTTGAGGAGTGATTTGAACACCATTGATGCTTCAAACTTGAGCTAGACTCATTCGGTTGCAAGCAAGGGCATGAGCTTTCTTTTCATTTCCATGTTCCCGTAACTCGTTATCTTATGCCATGGAATTCTATGCTCCCTTGTATTGCATCTAACCTTTTGCAGGTACTTGGAAGAACTTCATTCCACAAGATTGCCATCAACTTCAATCATAAGCAATCTTGTCATTACCAAGTATCCACAAACCCTCTTGATGATGGAAGGAAGAAGACAACAAAAACATATCCTTGACATATACTTGATCTTAGTTGAAAAATCTTAAGTAATATCATGTCAATTGGATATATCCATTGTTCTTCCTTGCATGACTAACATTTATAGGTGACTAGTGTACTAGAACGAGAAGGATTGCTCCAAATTCAAGATGATATTCATCAACCTCGAGCATCCTCAACAAGTTCACCTACGAGCAACGTCATCAACATCACTCAAATGTATGTACTCATATCCTTGAAAAGGCTTTACTCCAAGTCATGGGCTAAAGCAACTCAAGTGATACGAAGGCATCAAAATGCTTAATCGAAAAATGGTAACCCCATTTTGAGCTTAAAGGATGAGTATGACCTATGATCAAGTATTCTTGCTTGGCTCCTAAGTTAATATACTCTAATATAGGTGACCTAGTCACCGCCCATCATTTAGTTAAGAATCTTGTGTGGTTTGCTCTCTATTTGCATGATCTCTCGTAACCACTCAAATCTTATATATTTGATGTACTTTGTAAATTTTTCATATTTCCTTCTTAAAACTATTTCGTTTGTCTTTTTGAAAACAGAAACTTGGTCTCTCATTTGAAGTCACCGATATAAATAACTCGGTTCTACCGAATTTGCAGATGAGCTGCACTACACAATCTCGGTACCATCGATTTATTTATCCTAGAGTCACCAATTTTTCTTTATTTTCTAAATCTGTGTTTCTTTAATATTGTTTATTTGTTTTTGTTCTTGTGATATTCTTGTTCCTTTGATGACCCCTTCATTAAAAAAATATCTAGGTGGAGAAGAACAAACAACACTTCGGGGGAGAAATTCTTTATTCCAGGATCCCTAGCTCCAAGGACAATAAGACTAAAATTTGCAAAAGGGAGAGAAGTTACATTCAATGATTCCCTTAGTTCTTTTCTATGAACCCTACTTTCAATGACCCTTGTTCTCAAGGATCCCTTCCTTGTCAATGATCCTTGTAACTACTCCTAAGTTTAACCTTTTTGGTATTTTATGCCAAAGGGGGGAATATCAAAGCTTCATTCTAAAGGGAGAGTTACATGCTTATGCAAAGGGGGGAGATATGATTTAGGGGCAGAGGAAAATATCAAAAGTTCACACTTATATAAACAAGGGGAGAACAACAATGTAGGGGGAGAAAACTATTTTTGGAGAAGAGTCTTAAGTGAACAAAGGATTCCTTTTCCCACCCTATCCAATACCAATATCTACATGCCGAGATTCAGGGGGAGAGGATGTACTACCACTTTCATATCTAAGGGGAGAAAAGATATAATATATTAATGCTAAAGGTGGAGACATATCAATCTTAATGATTATCCTATTTTGTATGTTCTCCATATCTTGGTATTTGTTGAGTTCTATTGCTTTTGTTTAGTAGAATACTCTTGTGTTTCCTAACATTGTTTTCTCAAGTGTGCCTCTACTACTAGAATGCTCAAGAACTCAAGGTAAGTATATGCATCATATCTTTGATCAACATGATCTCTTGCTTCTTGCACATATTGTTTGCAAGAGTGAAGTCTTGATCAATGATATACATTTCATTCACATATATCGATGCATATAGTCAAGATACACATGACTCCTTATATCCCTTTCATCCATATGTGTGTCCATGCATTCCAAAGGAACTATCCGTTAAAGGACTGCACACATTTAGGGCGAGCAAATCTAGGTCATGTGTTTCTCAAAGTCTTCATTGCATCCATGCATATCTTTAATTGAAGCTTTGATTGTATGTTGTCATCAATTACCAAAAAGGGGGGGGGATTTAAAGCATAACATGTGTTGGAAATATGCCCTAGAGGCAGTGAATAAAGTGTTTATTATTTCCTTGTTCATGATAATCGTTTATTATCCATGCTATAATTGTATTGATTGGAAACACATTACATGCGTGGGTAAATAAACAACACACAGTCCCTAGTATGCCTCTAGTGAACTAGCTCGTTGATCAAAGATGGTCAAGGTTTCCTAGACATTGACATGAGATGTCATTTGATAACGGGATCACATCATTAGGAGAATGATGTGATGGACAAGACCCAAACTACAAACGTAGCATATGATCGTGTCAGTTTATTGCTACTGTTTTTTGCATGTCAAGTATGTGTTCCTATGACCATGAGATCATGCAACTCACGAACATCGGAGGAGTGCCTTGTGTGTATCAAACGTCGCAATGTAACTGGGTGACTATAAAGGTGCTCTACAGGTATCTCCGAGGGTGTTTGTTGAGTTGGCATGGATCAAGACTGGGATTTGTTACTCCGTGTGATGGAGAGGTATCTCAGGGCCCACTCGGTAATACAACATCACAATAAGCCTTGCAAGCAATGTGACTAAGTGTTAGTTGCAGGATCTTGTATTACGGAATGAGTAAAGATACTTTCTAGTAACAAGGTTGAACTAGGTATGGAGATACCGACGATCGAATCTCGGGCAAGTAACATACCGAAGAACAAAGGGATCATCATACGGGGTTAACTGAATCCTGGACATAGAGGTTCGACCGATAAAGACCTTCGTAGAATATGTAGGAACCAATATGGGAATCCAGGTCCCGCTATTTGTTATTGATCGTAGAGGTGTCTCGGTCATGTCTACATAGTTCTCGAACCCGCAGGGTCTGCACACTTAAGGTTTGGTGACGTTTCGGTAGAATAGAGTTATGTATGGTGGTGACCGAAGGTTGTTCGGAGTCCCGGATGAGATCCCGGACGTCATGAGGACATCTGTAATGGTCCGGAGGTAAAGATTGATATATAAGAAGTCCTATTTTGGTCGCCGGAAAAGTTCCGGGCCTATCGGTAGTGTACCGGGAGTGCCGGTATTGTACCGGGAGACCATCGGGAGGGGTATTTCGACCCAAGAGGCAACATGGGCTGTGGGAGAGTGAATACCAGCCCTTAGTGGGCTGGTGGAAGTCCCACACAAAGCCCATGTGGCTAGGGAGAAAAAAACCAAAAGAGAAAAAGTGGAAAAAGGCAAAAATAGGGTGAATCCTAGTCCTACTAGGATTGGAGGTGGATTCCACCTCTCCCACCTGGTTCGACCGAATCCTAGAGGGACCTTGGGCCAAGACTCCTCCTCTCTTACTCTTATATATACTGGAGGTTTTAGGGTTTTTGCATAGAATTTTCAGCCACGTGCTGCCCGTTCCTCCAGTGCATAGTTTCTCCTCTAGATCGGTTTTCTGCAGCGCTTAGGCGAAGCCCTGCCGGAATAGCTCCACCACCATCGCCGGAGCACCGTCACGCTGCCGGAGAACTCTTATTCCTCTCTGCTCCTTCTTGCTGGATCAAGATGGCGGAGATCGTCATCAAGTTGTACGTGTGCTAAACGCGGAGGTGTCGTCCGTTCGGCGCTAGATCGGAAGGATCGTGATCAAGTTCGTGGGACAGATCGTGATCAAGTTCGCAGGAAAAATTGTGATTGGATCACGGGACAGATCGTGATTGGATCGCGGGATGCACGGTGATTTGGATTGCGAAGATGTTCGACTACACCAACCGTGTTTCTTAACGCTTCCCGCTTAGCGATCTACGAGGGTACGTAGATCCACTCTCCCTTTCATAGATGCTCATCACCATGGATAGATCTACGTGTGTGTAGGAAATTTTTTGTTTCCCATGCAACGTTCCCCAACAGTGGTATCAGAGCTAGGTCTATGTGTAGATGAGATCTCGAGTAGAACACAAAAGGTTTGTGGGCGTTGATGCTTAGATTGCTTCCTCCCTTGGTCGGATTTTGGTTCAGCGGTATTGTGAGATGAAGCATCCCAGACCAACATTACTCGTACACTTACGAGAGACCGGTTCCCTCGACCGCAACTTGTTGCATAGATGGCTTGTGGGTGCCAGTTTCTCTCAATTTAGTTGGATCGGATTCGACAAAGGCGGTCCTTGAGAAGGTTGAAAAGAAACTAGTGTATCACCGTTGTGGTTTTTGCGTAGATGCGAATTGTTCTTGCTAGATACCCGTAGCAGCCACGTAAAACATGCAACAACAATTAGAGGACGTCTAACTTGTTTTTGCAGGGTATGTTGTGACGTGATATGGCTAATTACATGATGTGATACATGTGATGTATGAGATGATCATGTGATGTATAGATTATCACGACTTGCATGTCGATGAGTACGGCAACTGGCAGGAGCCATAGGGTTGTCTTTAATTATTGTATGACCTACGTGTCAATCATTAAGCGCTATGTAATGCTTTACTTTATCGCTAAATGGTAGAAATAGTAGTAGAAGCATGTTGGGCGCGACAACCCCGATGGCGACACGTTGATGGAGATTATGGTGTCTTGCCGGTGACGATGGAGATCATGCCGGTGCTTTTTAGATGGAGATCAAAAGCACAAGTTCATGGCCATATCATGTCACTTATGATTTGCATGTGATGTTAATCCTTTTCTGCACCTTGTTTTTCTTAGGACGACGGTAGCATTATAAGGTGTTCCCTCACTTAATTTCAAGGTAAATTTTGTTCTCCCCGAGTGTGCACCATTGCGAAAGTTCGTCGTGTTGAGACACCACGTGATGATCGTGTGTGATAGACTCTACATTCACATACAACGGGTGCAAGCCAGTGTTGCACGTGCAGAACACTCAGGTTAAACCTGACGAGCCTAGCATGTACATACATGGCCTCGGAACACAAGAGACCGAAAGGTTGAACATGAGTCATATAGTAGATATGATCAACATAATGATGTTCACCATTGAAGCCACCTCAACTCACGTGATGATCGGACTTGAGTTGGTGGATTTGGATCATGTGACACTCACATGACCTGAGGGATGTCAATTTGAGTGGGAGATTTAGTAATTTGATTAACTAAACTCATATCTTGAACAATAGTCTAAGTAAACTTTGCATATTTATGTTGTAGATCAATGGCTCGTGTAGTAGCACCCCTGAATTTTAATGCGTTCCTAGAGAAAGCTTAGTTGAAAGATGATGGAAGTAACTTTGTTGACTGGGTCCGTAATCTGAGGATTATCCTCACGGCTTCCCAGAAATCATATGTCTTTGATGCGCCGCTTGGTGACCAACCAGAAGACATGACCTCCAAAGACGTTAAGAATGCTTGGGAGGCACGTACTGGAGATTACTCAATAGTTCAGTGTGCAATTTGTATGGCTTAGAACCGGGACTTCAAAGACGTTTTGAACATCATGGAGCATATGAGATGTTCCAGGAGTTGAAGTTTATCTTTCAGAAGAATGCCCGGATCGAGAGGTATGAAACCTTCGATAAGTTCTATGCTTGCAAGATGGAGGAGAACGGGTCTATCAGTGAACATATACTCAGAATGTCTGGGTATTCAACTCGTCTAGCGGAGTTGGGAATTGCCCTTCCGCCAGAGGTGATCACTGACAGAGTTCTTCAATCACTTCCACCTTGTCACAAGAGCTTTGTGATGAACTATAACATGCACGGGATGAACAAGTCAGTCGCCGAGCTGTTTGCGATGCTAAAAGTCGCTAAGTCTGAAATCCAGAAAGAACATCAAGTGTTGATGGTCAATAAAACCACTAGTTTCAAGAAAAATGGCAAGGTCAAGGTCAAGGGCAAGAATGGTAAAACCAAGAAGGATGGCAAAGCAGTTGCTACTCCTGTAAAGAAGCCCAAGCATGGACCCAAGCCAGAAACTGAGTGCTTTCATTGCAAGGGAACTGGTCACTGGAAGCGGAACTGCCCCAAGTACCTGGCTGACAAGAATGCGTCCAATGACAAACAAGGTATATATGATATACATGTTATTGATGTGTACCTTACTAGCTCTCGTAGTAGTGCCTGGGTATTTGATACCGGTTCGGTTGCTCACATTTGCAACTCAAAGCAGGAACTACGGAATAAACGAAGGTTGGCGAAGGATGAAGTGACGATGCGCGTGGGAAATGGTTCCAAGGTTGATGTGATCGCCGTCGGCACGCTCTCTCTTCGATTACCATCGGGATTAGTGATGAACCTGAATAATTGTTATTTAGTGCCTGCGTTAAGCATGAACATTATATCTGGATCTTGTTTATTGCGAGACGGTTACTCATTTAAATCAGAGAATAAAGGTTGTTCTATTTATATGAGTAATATCTTTTATGGTCATGCACACAATGTTAGGGGCTTATTCATATTGAATCTTGATAGTGATGACACACATGTTCATAACATTGATGCCAAAAGATGTAGAGTTGATAATGATAATACCACTTTCTTGTGGCACTGCCATTTAGGTCATATTGGTGTAAAACGCATGAGGAAGCTCCATGCTGATGGACTTTTGGAGTCACTTGATTTTGAATCACTTGACACATGTGAACCATGCCTCATGGGCAAGATGACTAAAATGTCGTTCTCTGGAACAATGGAACGGGCAAGTGACTTATTGGAAATCATACATACTGATGTGTGCGGTCCAATGAATGTTACAGTGCGTGGTGGATATCGTTATTTTCTCACCTTCACTGATGACTTAAGTAGATATGGGTATATTTACTTAATGAAACACAAGTCTGAAACGTTTGAAAGGTTCAAGCAATTTTAGAGTGAAGTTGAGAATCATCGTAACAAGAAAATTAAGTTCCTGCGATCTGATCGAGGAGGTGAATATCTGAGTTATGAGTTTGGCAGTCACTTAAAACAGTGTGGAATTGTTTCACAGTTGACACCGCCCGGAACACCACATCGTAATGGTGTGTCCGAACGTCGTAATCGAACCTTATTAGATATGGTGCGTTCTATGATGTCTCTTGCTGATTTGCCACTATCGTTTTGGGGTTATGCATTAGAGACAGCCGCATTCACTTTAAATAGGGCACCATCAAAATTCGTTGAGGCGACGCCATATGAACTGTGGTTTGGCAAGAGGCCAAACTTGTCATTTCTTAAAGTTTGGGGATGTGATGCTTATGTCAAAAAGCTTCAACCTGAAAAGCTGGAACCCAAAGCGGAGAAATGCGTCTTGATAGGATACCCGAAAGAAACATTCGGGTATACCTTCTATCTCAGATCCGAAGGCAAAGTGTTTGTCGCTAAGAACAGAACATTTCTTGAGAAAGAGTTTCTCTCGAAAGAATTGAGTGGGAGGAAAATAGAGCTCGATGAGGTTATTGAACCTTTACTTCAACCATAAAGTAGCGCAACACAGAAAGTTGTTTCTGTGGAACCTATGATGGTAGAAGAGGAAGTTAATGATGATGCTCACGAAACTTCGGATCAAGCTACTATTGAACCTCGTAGGTCGACAAGGCCACTCACTACTCTTGAGTGGTACGACAACCCTGTCTTGGAGGTCATGTTGTTGGACAACAATGAACCTACGAGCTATGGAGGAGCAGTGATGGGCCCGGATTCCGAAAAGTGGTTAGAGGCCATGAAATCCGAGATGGGATCCATGTATGAAAACAAAGTATGGACTTTGTGTTGGGAGACATAGTAGTAAATAAAGAAAATTCCTACGATCAGCAAGATCTATCCATGGAGAAACCAGCAACGAGAGGGGAGAGATTGCATCTTCATACCTTTGAAGATCGCTAAGAGGAAGCGTTACAAGAACGCAGTTGGTGGAGTCGTACTCGCAGCGATTCAGATCGCGGTGGATTCCGATCTTAGCGCCGAACAATGGCGCCTCAGCTTTAACACACGTACAGCCCGGTGACGTCTCCTATGCCTTGATCCAGCAAGGAGGAAGGAGAGGTTGAGGGAGAGCTCCGGCAGCACGACGACATGGTGACGGTGGAGCTACGTGAACTCCGGCAGGGCTTCGCCAAGCGCTACGGAGAACGAGGAAGAGGAAGGGTAGGGCTGCACCGAGAGAGAGAGAAGTCGTGTCTCAAATCAGCCCAAACCCTTGCATATATATAGGAGGAGGGAGAGGGAGGGATGCCTTGTCCCCTCCTCCAAGGAGGAGAGCTTCGATCGAACTAGGGGGAGAGTCCACCTCCCACAAGGGAGGTGGATCTCCTCCTTTTAAACCTTTTTCAGTCCTATCTCTTATCTCCAGTCGCATGGGCCTTTCTAGAAGGTCTTGGACAGCCCAATAAGGGCTGGCACACCTCCTCTAAGGGCCCACGAAGTCCTTTGGTCGTCACACCCCTCCCGGGGGTCCTCCGGCACCCTCCCGGCACTCCCGGTACACTATCGATGAGCCCGAAAACTTTCCGGTGACCAAAACTGGACTTCCTATATATCAATCTTTACCTCCGGACCATTCCGGAGGTCCTTATGACGTCCGGGATCTCATACGGGACTCCAAACAACCTTTGGTAATCACGTATACCATTTCCCTATAACCCTAGCGTCATCGAACCTTAAGTGTGTAGACCCTACGGGTTCGGGAGACAAGTAGACATGACCGAGACACCTCTCCGGTCAATAACCAACAGCGGGATCTGGATACCCATGTTGGCTCCCACATGCTCCACGATGATCTCATCGGATGAACCATGATGTAGGGGATTCAGTCAATCCCGTATACATTTCCCTTTGTCTATCGGTATGATACTTGCCCGAGATTTGATCGTCGGTATCTCTATACCTTGTTCAATCTCGTTACCGGCAAGTCTCTTTACTCGTAACGTAATACATCATCCCGTGACTAACTCCTTAGTCACATTGAGCTCATTATGACGATGTCTTACCGAGTGGGCCCAGAGATACCTCTCCGTCACACGGAGCGACAAATCCCAGTCTTGATTCGTGCCAACCCAACAGACACTTTCGGAGATACCCGTAGTGCACCTTTATAGCCACCTAGTTACGTTGTGACGTTTGGCACACCCAAAGCATTCCTACGGTATCCGGGAGTTGCACAATCTCATGGTCTAAGGAAATGATACTTGACATTGAAAAGCTTTAGCAAACGAACTACACGATCTTGTGCTATGCTTAGGATTGGGTCTTGTCCATCACATCATTCTCCTAATGATGTGATCCCATTATCAACGACATCCAATGTCCATGGTCATGAAACCGTGACCATCTATTGATCAACGAGCTAGTCAACTAGAGGCTCACTAGGGACATGTTGTGGTCTATGCATTCACACATGTATTACGGTTTCCGGTTAACACAATTATAGCATGAACAATAGACAATTATCATGAACTAGGAAATACAATAATACCCATTTTATTATTGCCTCTAGGGCATATTTCCAACAGTCTCCCACTTGCACTAGAATGAATAATCTAGTTACATTGTGATGAATCGTACACCCATAGCATTCTGGTGTTGATCATGTTTTGCTCGTGAGAGAGGTTTAGTCAACGGATTTGCGACATCCAGATCTGTATGCAGTTTACAAATATCTATATCTCCCTCCTGAATGTAATCACGGATGGAGTTGAAGCGGCGCTTGATGTGTCTTGTCTTCGTATGAAACTGGGCTCCTTAGCAAGGGCAATAGCTCTAGTGTGTCACAGAATAGAGTCATCGGGCCCGACGCACTTGGAATTACTCCTAGGTCGGTGATGAACTCCTTCATCCAGACTCCTTCCTTTGCTACTTCCGAAGCAGCTATGTACTCCGCTTCACATGTAGATGCTGCCACGACGCTTTGCTTGCTGCTGCACCAGCTGACTGCCCCTCTGTTCAAAATATACACGTATCCGTTTTGCGACTTGCAGTCGTCGGGATCTGTGTCGAAGCTAGCATCGACGTAACCCTTTACGACGAGCTCTTCGGCACCTCCATATATGAGAAACATGTCCTTTGTCCTTTTTAGGTACTTCAGGATATTCTTGACCGCTGTCCAGTGTTCCGCTCTGGGATCACTTTGGTACCTCCCTACCAAACTTATGGCAAGGTTCACATCAGGTCTGGTACACAGCATGGCATACATAATAGAGCCTATGGCTGAAGCATAGGGGATGACACTCATCTCTTCTCTATCCTTTGTCGTGGTCAGGCATTGAGTCGTACTCAATCTCACATCCTGTAACACAGGCAAGAACCCCTTCTTGGACTGATCCATATTGAACTTCTTCAATATCTTTTCAAGGTATGTGCTTTGTGAAAGACCTATGAGGCGTCTCGATCTATCTCTATAGATCTTAATACCTAATATGTAAGCAGCTTCTCCAAGGTCCTTCATTGAAAAACACTTATTCAAGTAGGCCTTTATACTTTCCAAGAGTTCTATATCATTTCCCATTATCAGTATGTCATCCACATACAATATAAGAAATGCTACAGAGCTCCCACTCACTTTCTTGTAAATACAGGGTTCTCCATAAACCTGTACAAACCCAAACGCTTTAATCACTTCATTAAAGCGAATGTTCCAACTCCGAGATGCTTGCACCAGCCCATAGATGGAGCGTTGGAGCTTGCATACCTTGTTAGCATCTTTAGGATCGACAAAACCTTCCGTCTGCATCATATACAGTTCTTCCTTGAGGAAGCCATTAAGGAATGCCGTTTTGACGTCCATTTGCTAGATCTCATAATCATAAAATGCGGAAATCACTAACATGATTCGGACAGACTTCAGCATCGCTACGGGTGAGAAAGTCTCATCGTAGTCAACTCCTTGAACTTGTTGATAACCCTTAGTGACAAGTCGAGCCTTATAGACGGTCACATGACCATCCGCGTCAGTCTTCTTCTTAAAGATCCATTTATTTTCAATGGCTCGCTTATCATCAGGCAAGTCCACTAAAGTCCACACTTTGTTCTCATACATGGATCCTATCTCGTATTTCATGGCTTCAAGTCATTTGTTGGAATCCGGGCCCGCCATCGCTTCTTCATAGTTCGAAGGTTCACCGTTGTCTAACAACATGATCTCTAGGACAGGGTTGCCGTACCGCTCTAGTGCGGAATGTGTCCTAGTGGACCTTCGATGCTCAATAGTAACTTGATCTGAAGTTTCATGATCATCATCATTAACTTCCTCTCCAGTTGGTGTAGGCTCCACAGAAACAACTTCCTGTGCTGCGCTACTCTCCGGTTCGAGTGGAGGTACAATTACCTCATCAAGTTCTATTTTCCTCCCACTTACTTCTTTCGAGAGAAACTCTTTCTCGAGAAAGGATCCATTCTTGGCAACAAAGACTTTGCCCTCGGATCATAGGTAGAAGGTATACCCAATAGTCTCTTTCGGATCATAGGTTGAAGTTTCTTCACATAAGCATCGCATCCCCAAACTTTTAGAAACGACAGCTTAGGTTTCTTTCCAAACCATAATTCATACGGTGTCGTCTCAACGGATTTTGACGGTGCCCTATTTAAAGTGAATGCGGCAGTCTCTAATGCATATCCCCAAAATGATAGCGGTAAGTCGGTAAGAGACATCATAGATCGTACCATATCTAATAGAGTGCGATTACGACGTTTAGACACACCATTTCGCTTAGGTGTGCCAGGCGGCGTGAGTTGTGAAACAATTGCACATTTCCTTAGGTGCGTGCCAAACTCGTGACTTAAATATTCTCCGCCATGATCAGATCGTAGGCACTTTATTTTCCTGTCACGTTGATTCTCTACCTCACTCTGAAATTCCTTGAACCTTTCAAAAGTTTCAGACTTATGTTTCATTAAGTATACATACCCATATCTACTCAAGTCATCAGTGAGGTGAGAACATAACGGTAGCCACCACGAGCCTCGACACTCATTGGACCGCATACATCGGTATGTATTATTTCCAACAAGTTAGTTGCTCGCTCCATTGTTCCGGAGAACGGAGTCTTGGTCATCTTGCCCATGAGGCATGGTTCACACGTGTCAAATGATTCGAAATCAAGAGACTCCAAAAGTCCATCAGTATGGAGCTTCTTCATGCGTTTGACACCAATATGACCAAGGCGGCAGTGCCACATGTAAGTGGGACTATCGTTATCAACCTTACACTTTTTGGTACTCACACTATGGACATGTGTAACATCATGTTCGAGATTCATCAAAAATAAACCATTGACCAGCGGGGCATGACCATAAAACATTTCTCTCATATAAATAGAACAACCATTATTCTCAGATTTAAATGAGTAGCCATCTCGCAGCAAGCAAGATCCAGATACAATGTTCATGCTCAAAGCTGGTACTAAATAACAATTATTAAGGTTTAACACTAATCCCGAAGGCAGATGTAGAGGTAGTGTTGTGGATTTATCACGGCAGATGTCCGGGTGAACGGACTTGGATTCGAGGCCATCGCTAACGGGGTGAACTCAAAGGGATTGATTGGGACGAAAGACTCGGATTTCCCTAGGTTCGGCCCCTCAAGTCGAGGTAATAGCCTACGTCCTGCTTGTGTTTGTATTGCTTGTGTATCGATTACAAGGAGCTAGAAGCTTGACCTAGTTCTCGATCACCTATCCCCTAAGTCGCCCCGGGTCTGCCTTTATATAGGAGGTCAGGACCACCGGGTCTTTACAATTATCTATCCGGGTCTTCTTGTGACTCCGAGTCTCTTCCTATCTTTCTGTCCAAGTTGTCCTTGAGGCGGCTTACACACCCGGGTCTTCTATGTCCGGGCCATCATGCGGCCCACATCTTGAGCCGTCTATCTTCCTGGGCCACGAGTCTTACGGCTCACCCATGGGCTGGCTTACAAGTCATCAATATGAACCGGAGCCTCTAAGGCGGGTCATATTGCGGGGTTATATCCCCAACATTAGGCCCCAGGTTGAATTGAGCTTGCTCACTTCATCCTTCTCTTCTGATTTTGGCGAGCCGCCCGGAAATGACCCGACATGACGTCATGAGATCTGTTGACGTATCACCGAATCTTTCATTAAATGTCATCTCGAGAATCGAGGCATCCGCCTCGGTCAAACGTTGTCGTCGCTTGGATTTTCGCGCCTTCCTCGTTCCTTCTTTAAATATGACTCGTGCGGGTCGAAGTTTTTCATCCTCCCGCTCGTGCTTCTTCTTCTTCTTCCTGTCGCCGCCCCAGCGTCTTCGAGCTTTGCTCTGGCGCCGTCTGTACGTTGTCCCCAACTTGGCCGCTGCATCACCCTGAACGTACCATAGATTCTTCCGCCTCCACTACGCCTTCTCAGGTGAGTTCTCCTGTTTTCTAGATCACCACCGTCGTACTAGGGTTTTCACCGGGAGCTCCGCCGCCGCCGCTCGGGCTCCGGCGCCCCCGCCTGCGGGTATACTCCGACGCCATAGGCGTTTTTAGAACGTGCGCTCGCTCCGCCGCCCCGCGCGGGCCGGCCGCATGCAATGCGTGGACCACGATGGCTGCGGTCCATTTCTTTCCTTCTGCTGTTCGTCGCTAGGTCGGGATAAAATCTTTTCCTCCATTTTTCTAGATCCGTAGCCATAGCAATAGTTTGCGGAATCTGTTTTTTAGGACTTGGCCGATTTTCAATCTTCCTTCCCCTGGATGAGTCGCTAAGCCACGTTCGGCTCTTGTCACTCGGACGGAAGCATGATATCGTAGAATCCTTAAAATTGTAAGCCGTCGTAGATTCCTTCTTGTTCTTGACTTGCCATGTCTCGTGCATCCAACTCATGCAACTGGGTTGGCTCCTGCGTCACGGAAGAATATTTAGCAGATCTTGTCGAAGTGGGCACTCTCCCTCCCAAAGAGGTTCTTCACTGGCGGGTTCCGGGTAATGAGACCCGGCCTGCACCCAAGAAAGGAGAAATAGTTGTTTTCACCGACCACATTGAGCGAGGGTTCGTGCCACCCGGCTCTAAATTTTTCCGGGACGTTCTTCATTTGTATAAGCTGCACCCTCAAGACTTGGCCCCCAACTCCGTTTCAAATATATGCAACTTCCAAGTGCTCTGCGAGGCTTACCTACAGTCCAGGCCGTCTGTGGGGTTCTTTCGGGAGTTCTTTTATGCCAACCGCCAAACCGACATGAAGGCCGGTCCAAGTCTGGAGCTTGGAGGGATCTCTATTCAACGACACAGAGACATCATTTTTCTGGCTATGCAAATGCCGAGTCACCCAAAGGACTGGAATAAAACCTGGTTCTACTGCAAGGATACCTATCCTGAGGGTGAACGCCCCTTGCCGGGCTACCGTCCCTCCCGACTCAAGACAGATTCAGAGCTTCCAGGCCGGCTCTCAGCCTCGGAGCGTGCCAGATTTGAACCGGCTCATGCCAAGCTCAAGGCACTCATGGCCAATGGACTAACAGGAATAGACTTGATCTGCTGCTGGGTTTCTTGGCGGATCATGCCCTTAAGCCACAGGGGCCGACTTATGTGTGAATACGAAGGCAATCACGACAGCTCCTTGTGCTTCAACAAATCAACTTTGACCGAAGACAACATCACCATGACCATCCGGAGCCTTGTCCACGAAGCCTCTGGCTCTTGCAGCACCATCGGGTTGGCGCCTTTCTACGTTAATCATCCGGCTCCGAACGTAAGTTAATCTCTTCCCATCCATCTCTTGCATGTTGCTTGTACTTTGCTGATTTATTACTCCTTCTCCGGGTTACTCCTGTAGGCCGACTCAGACTTCTGGAAGAAGGAGTATGTCCCTCCTCCAAAGAAGACCAAGAAGAAAGCTGCGGGCAAGAAGTCAAAGAAGAGCACTCCGCAAGAAGACTGGCTTGAATGTCCACAGTCGTCCGACTCAGAGGTAAAGTCTTAATTTGTTTGCTTGACCCTTTGCCCTCCTGCTATTTATTAATGCTTGTTTTACTCGCAGGATGAAGTGGAAACCAGCCATGCCAATGTTCCTGAGGTAAACTATATTTCTTCCGGCTCAGAATGTTTTGTCCCCCGAAAGTCGCGGCGGGTTATCAGAAAAGTTCCTCTTTCTCATCCTCTCACTTACCTGGCTCCCGACTTTCTTTTGAAAAAGCAACAGTAGGCCGAGCGTCGACAGACTCGGAGCACCGGCTCTACCGAGCTCGTGTCTGGGTTACCAAATTCTCCGGCTCCCAAGAAGCGCCCCACAGAGGTTTACGTCTCTACTTTTCCTTTGACTTTCCTTTGTAATCTTGACACTTTCTCATCTTTCCTGTTTTACTCTTTTTAGAAATCCCCTTCTTTTGGCGATTCTTCGACGTCGGTTCTACCACCGCCCAAGATCAATACACTGTAAGTCTTTCTTACTATGACATTTAGATATCCATCTGTTAACACGATAGTAACATCTTCAAATGCTGATACTTTTGTTTCGCAGTGCCCAAGCCAAGCGTAGCAAGACCAACAAGCCCTCCCTGGACCTATTATCCAAGAGCAGGAGCTCGAACAACCAGAGGAGACTCAACTAGAAGAAAACCCGTCGGCTGCCTCCACGGAGCCGGCCGCTGAAGATGTCATCATGGAGAGCCCTCCAAGGGCTCCTTCAAAGCCGACTACTCCTGCAAAAACTATTGCAACTCCGGGGGTCATTATCACCAGGTCAGCTCAGCAGACACCTCCGGCTCATGTGCTGACTAAACATACCGAACCGTCAGAGGCCTCGAGGAAATTAAACTTTGATTCTTCGTACGAGAAGATGACAGCTGATGAGCTCCATGCCGGATATATGAACCGGCTAAATACCAGCCGTGACTTGGAGCTTCAGCTGGTGACTTTGATGAAAACCAAATATGAGGTACCTTTCCTTCTTACCATATCCTTACTTAGCCCCTAAGAGCCGGTTTAATCTAGTTGATAGTTGAACCGGGTCTTTCTGTGACCTCTGTAGATATTGTCATGCCAAATTCACTTAGAATTGCTTTAGCTTAGTACTGTAGATAAAGTGAACTGCCAATCGTAGCCCCCAAGGGCCGTCTCAGATTTTATTTGAGTCGGGTCTTTAATGTAGACAGCTTGAAGATCTAATCGTAGCCCCCAAGGGCCGAGTCAACTTTGAAAAAATTGAGTCGGATCTTCCATCAGAAGTAGTCATTGAAGAGCCAAATTGTAGCCCCCAAGGGCCGAGTCAACTTTGAAAAAATTGAGTCGGATCTTTCATCAGGAGTAGTCTTTGAAGAGCCATAGTGTAGCCCCCAAGTTCCGGATTAACTTCGAAGGAGATGAACCGGAACTACACTGCATACTGAAAAAGCGAATATACATTAGCCCCCAAGTGTCAAATATATTGCTTGCAATCTGTTTGAGACTTGCAGAAATCGCTTATAGCACTCGTCCTATATTTTGGCGACTTATCCTGTATTTTGATGTGTTATAGGAAGCCTTAAACGAAGTCGGGTCTCAGTTGACGGATCTGAAGGCCAACTTGGCGGCTCAGCAAGAAGCCCGAAGCGTTGCAGACGAAAAGTGCCGGCTTCTCTCTGAGGAGCTGGCCAATGCCACTGCTGAGCTTACCTCTTTGAAAGAGACGGCAGAATCTGAAAAGGCCGCTCTGACCAAACGGGCGGACGACACCGACCAGCGGCTTATAGCTGTGGCGGAGGAACTCCAAGGCCTGAAGCAGCTCATAGCGAAGATGTCAGCCACCCTATTTGGTAAGCTTCTGTTTTACTTTGTATTTTAACATTGGTATTGAAAAACTGGTGACTCATTAGCTTTATCCGGCTTATCCAGGTCCCAGGAGCCAGCAGTTGGCTTCTGATAGCCTTCTGCCACTGAAGGCCATCTACACCTTTGCGGAACAACTATA
Source organism: Hordeum marinum (assembly GCA_022496015.1). Taxonomy (NCBI): domain Eukaryota; kingdom Viridiplantae; phylum Streptophyta; class Magnoliopsida; order Poales; family Poaceae; genus Hordeum; species Hordeum marinum. The sequence goes on along the minus strand of CM039674.1, from coordinate 423,371,648 downwards.
TTGTGGCGCCATCTTCGTGATCAAGAGTGTTCAATATAAGGAGAAGATCCCCACCGCTCTGAAAGGGGTCTTGGAACTCTTCTCCACCATGCTAAAACAGATTGAAGAACTGAAGAAATCAACTTTTCGTCAAGGAGCAGTCGCCGGATTGAGCCGGGCCCTGGCCTTCGCCCCTGAGCTGACGCCGGCTGAAATGATGGATGGCTATCCATCGAACAAAGACGACGGCTCAGAATTCATAGAGGCGGACTACATCCAGTGTGTCAAGGACTCCCGCTTCTTGGCGTCTGTACTTGCAGATGAAGCCAACTTAAATGTCTACCAGGCGGCTTATGATGGCGAGGATAAGAGGATCCACGGGCCTCTCTACGAGTGGAAATTTCTAACACCCGCCCGTAGTAAGGAACTCTTTCCTAATGATCTCGACACGTCTCCCTTTTTTGAGGAAGGATCCTTCACTGCGCTGGCTGACTGCAACTGGGATTTGGAAACTCTCCAGATGAAGCCAGTAGAAGAACCGGGGCAGGATGATTCAGTCGTCTGACTTTGCATTTTGTAACCTTCTGAGCGATGGCTCATGCAATGACCCGCCGTGGGCGGTTGAAACTTGGCAATGCCTTTTCTCCTTCTGAGAGCAATTTTTGTAATAGCTTAAGGATGACTCTGTCGTTCTAAAGATAGTGCCGGCTGTATATATTTCCATCTCTTGGTGTATACTTTCCGTCTCTCCATGTTTCAATTTGATGTGTTGCCGACTCTTCATTGATTGATCGCTCCTTTGCATAAATATACCTTGAGCTTTTTTGATGAGGGGTGTTTGTCTTTGAAGACGTCATTCCTTCTCCAGAAGATTAGAGCCGGATAATATCGTTGAAAACTTGAATTTTGTCAACTGGAGCAACATGGCTCTGGCTCTTGTCGGATGAATCCATTAAGGAGCCGGTTGTCTTAGGATAATGTAAGCTATACCTGATGGTAAGAAGCCTCTATCGACAACTATGGCTATTGACGAACCGGAAGCGGCCTAAAGCCAGTTGTATCAAGGGTAATGTAAGCTATACCTGACGGTAAGAAGCCTCCTTTTAACAACAAATGTTGTATGCGCGAACGCCGGCTGTCGATGGGAGATGTAAGCTATACCCTAAGGCAAGAAGCCTCCATCGACAGCCGCGGCTAATAATTAGCCTGAGATGGCATAAAGCCGGCTGTTTGAAAGGAGATGTAAGCTATACCTGAAGGCAAGAAGCCTCTTTCAACAGCTACCGTTGATAAGCAACTGAGTTTTGGCGTAAATGCCGGTTGTTAGGGTGAGATAAGCGAACCTGTCGGTAAGAAGCCCCCTTTGACAACCGCGGTTAATAAGTAACCGGAAGTGGCATAAAGCCGGCCATTAGGGTGAGATAAGCGATACCCGTCGGTAAGAAGCCCCCTTCGATGGCCGCAGTTGATAAGCAACTGGAATTTGGTGTATACGCTATTGTCTTAGGGTCATGTAAGCTATACCAAAGGTAAGAAGCCTCCATCAACAACAACACTTAATGTAACCAAACTGGGCATAAAGCCAACTGTGCAAGGGAGATGTAAGCTATACCCGAAGGCAAGAAGCCTCCTTGCAATAGTTTAATAACAGCTGGCTGTGCAAAGGAGATGTAAGCTATACCCGAAGGCAAGAAGCCTCTTTGCAACAGTGCTTAATTGGGCATAACGCCGGCTGTGCAAGGGAGATGTAAGCTATACCCAAAGGCAAGAAGCCTCCTTGCAACAGCGTAAAAGCAGACTGTGCAGGGGAGATGTAAGCTATACCCGAAGGCAAGAAGCCTCCCTGCAACAACGCTTGATAGGGTATAAAGCCGGATGATAGATCAGTCGTTTTGACGGCGAACAAACCACTTCAACTCAAATTTTTGAGCCGGAAATTTTACATAAGAGCAGAATCCCTAGTCTTTGCGGGGATGCTAGCGGCTTTCAACGCCTGCTAAGTAAAGTATGGTCACAGATGCGTGATATTCCATGGCCGCAACGTCTCTTGACCCGCGGTTTCTGACTCGTCTCGGATATCAACGAGGTAATATGACCCATTGTTAAGGTTTCTGCTGATCACAAAAGGCCCCTCCCATGGTGGAGATAACTTATGCATTCTAGATTGGTCTTGAATCAACCGGAGCACCAGGTCACCTTCTTGGAACGTCCGGGTCTTCACCCTGTGGCTATGATAGCGTCGCAGGTCTTGTTGATAAATTGCCGACCTGGCTGCTACTAACTCTCGTGCTTCATCCAAGGCATCCAACGCATCTTGGCGTGCTACCTCATTGTCCGTCTCAACATAAGCCGCCACCCTTGGTGAGTCATGTCGGATATTGCTGGGTAGAACCGCCTCAGCACCATACACCATGAAGAAAGGCGTGAAACCTATAGATCTGTTAGGGATAGTTCTGATGCTCCATAAGACGGAAGGCAACTCCCCAACCCAACATCCGGATGTCCGCTTCAAAGGAACCATGAGCCGTGGTTTGACTCCTCTTAAAATTTCCTGATTGGCTCGCTCCGCCTAACCATTAGACTGTGGATGTGCCACGGCTGAAACATCAAGCCGGATATGCTCCTTCTCATAGAACGCTTTCATAGCTCCTTTGGATAGATTTGTTCCATTGTCCGTAATGATACTGTGCGGGTAACCAAAGCGATAGATCAACTTCTTAATAAATTGAACCGCTGTAGCCGCGTCACATTTGCTGACCGGCTCTGCCTCTACCCACTTAGTAGATTTATCAATCGCCACCAGAAGGTGTGTTTTCTTATCCTTGGATCTCTTGAAAGGTCCTACCATATCAAGCCCCCAGACCGCAAACGGCCAAGTGATTGGTATCATCCTCAACTCTTGAGCCGGAACGTGAGCACGCCGGCCAAACTTCTGACAGCCGTCACACTTACGGACTAAGTCTTCTGCATCCTTGTGAGCCGTCAACCAGAAAAACCCATGTCGAAAAGCCTTGGACACTAAAGATTTTGACCCGGCATGATGTCCACAGTCGCCAGCTTGAATTTCACTCAAGATCTACCGGTCCTCCTCCGGTGAGACGCAGCGCTTAAAAACACCTGTCACACTACACTTATGTAACTCGCCATTGACAATCGTCATAGACTTAGAATGCCGGGTGATCTTCCTGGCCAGATCCTCCTCTTGAGGCAACTCGCCGCGTGTCAGATACGCCAAATAAGGAATAGTCCAGTCTGGGATAGCATGCAGAGCCGCCACCAATTCCGCCTCCGGGTCAGGAATAGCCAGATCCTCCTTAGAGGGTATCTTGACAGTCGAATGATGCAATACGTCCAGAAAAACATTAGGTGGTACCGGCTTTCGTTGAGAACCTAACCGTGATAAGGCATCAGCCGCCTCATTCCTGCGACGATCAATATGATCCACCTGGTACCCCTTGAAGTGACCGGCAATGATATCAACCGCCTGTCGATAAGCCGCCATCCGCAGATCCTTGGAGTCCTAAGTACCTGAAACTTGCTGAGCGACAAGATCTGAATCACCTAAACATCTGACCCAGCTTAAGTTCATCTCTTTAGCGACTCTGAGACCATGGAGCAGTGCCTCATACTCAGCTGCATTATTAGTACAAGGAAACATTAACCGGAGCACATAACAAAACTTGTCACCCTTCGGGGAGGTGAGAACAACCCCTGCACCGGACCCCTCTAGTTGCTTGGACCCATCAAAGTGTATAGTCCAATATGTGTTATCCGGCTTGTCTTCAGGAGCTTGACATTCTATCCAATCATTTATGAAATCCACCAAAGCTTGAGACTTTATTGCTGTACGAGGAACATATTTGATGTTAAGAGGACCCAGCTCTAAGGCCCACTTGGCAATCCTCCCTGTGGCTTCTCTATTTTGAATGATATCTCCCAATGGGGCAGAACTGACCACGGTTATCTGGTGCCCCAAAAAGTAGTGTTTTAACTTGCGGTTAGCCATGAAAACTCCATATACCAGCTTCTGCCAATGCGGATACCTCTGCTTAGACTCTGCCAAAACTTCACTGATGTAATAAACCGGCCTTTGCACAGGATATTCCTTCCCTGCCTCCTCGCGCTCAACCACAATTGCTACACTCACCGCTCTGTTGTTAGCCGCCACATAAAGGAGCAACGACTCTTTCTCAGCCGGAGCGGCTAACACTGGCGGCTCAGTCAACTGTTTTTTAAGAGCTTCAAGTGCTTCAGCCGCTGCCTTGCTCCACTTAAACTTGTCTGTCTTCTTCATCATCTGGTATAAGGGAATGGCCTTCTCCCCAAGCCGGCTTATGAACCGTCTCAATGCAGCAATCCGTCCTGCAAGGCGCTAAACATCATTAATGCACGTCGGCTCTCCTAAAGAAGTGATAGCCTTAATTTTATCCGGGTTAGCCTCGATGCCCCGCTCAGAGACCAAGAAACCCAAAAGCTTTCCTACTGGAACACCAAAAACACACTTCGTCGGGTTAAGCATCATCTTGTAGACTCGGAGATTGTCAAAAGTTTCCTTCAGATCCTCTAGGAGAGTTTCGTTCTTTTTGGATTTAACCAAGATGTCGTCTACGTAAGCATGAACATTTCGGCCAATCTGACTGTGAAGGCAGTTCTGCGCACATCGTTGGTAAGTCGCCTGGGCACTCTTGAGCCCGAAAGGCATGGAGACGTAGCAGAACGCCCCAAAGGGTGTAATAAACACCGTCTTCTCCTAATCTTTCATTGCCATCTTGATCTGATGATAACCTGAATATGCATCCAGGAAGCATAAACTTTCACACCCAGCTGTAGCATCAATAATCTGATCGATACGAGGGAGTGCAAAAGGGTCAGTCGGGCAAGCCTTGTTAAGGTCCGTGTAATCTATACACATACGTCAGGTGCCATTCTTTTTGAGCACTAGCACCGGGTTAGCCAACCACTCCGGGTGAAAAACTTCCACGATAAAACCTGCAGCCAAGAGCCGGACAACTTCCTCCCCAATAGCTTTACGTCTCTCTTCGTTGAACCATCATAGAAACTGTTTAATCGGCTTAAACTTTGGATCCACATTAAGGTTGTGCTCAGCGAACTCTCTCGGTACACCCGGCATGTCAGAAGGCTTCCATGCAAAGATGTCTCGATTCTCACGGATGAATTCGATGAACGCGCTTTCCTATTTGGGATCCATGTGAGCCCCAATGATGAACTGCTTGGATGAGTCGCCCGGATTGAAATCTACTGCCTTGGTATCATCTGCCGAAAACTTGAGTGGTGGCTCAACTTCTGTAGTAGGCTTCTTTAGCAGGGTCATATCCTCTGGGTCAACGTTCTCCTTGTAGAACTTCAGCTCCTCCTCGGCACAACTAGATTATGCAAACGCCGCATCTCCTTCCTCACATTCGAGAACCGTTTTCCGATTACGGTGAACGGTAATTGTACCATTTAAACCGGGCATTTTGAGTTGTAAATAAACATAGCAAGGCCTAGCCATAAATTTGGCATAAGCCGGCCTCCCAAACAGTGCATTATAGGGACTTTTGATTTTAGCCACCTCAAACCACAAGGACTCCACCCTGTAATTATACTCATCGCCAAAAGCCACTTCCAAAAAATCCGGCCCACCGGGTATGCCGACTTACCCGGGACCACACCATGAAAGACGGTGGAGGAAGGTTTAAGGTCTTTGTCAAGCAACTTCATCCGCCGGAAAGTGTCATAATAAAGGATGTTGATACTGCTGCCTCCGTCCATGAGCACCTTGTTCACCATATAGCCATTCACCTGAGGGGCGACAACTAAAGCCAGCCGGCCCGAGTCATCTACCCACGGCGGGTGATCCTCCCGGCTCCACATTATGTCATACTCAGACCATGGTAAGTACCACGGGAGAGCCGGAGCAACCGCATTAACCGCTCGCCTCCGTAACTTCTCGTCTCGTTTACTGTGACCGGTCGTGAACACGTGATACTATCCAGAACTGAGCTACTTCGGGTTACTCTGAAACCCGGATTGATTGCGCTGCTGATTGTTATCGCTGTTGTTGCCAGGATGTTGTTTGTGCCCCCCTTGGTTATTCTGACCCGGATGCCCGGCTCCTCAACCACCGGCGCCGAATCCAGCCCCTGATCCGCCGTGCCCTGAGCCGCCAGGCGGGCCACCGCCCTGGTTATTGCGTGGCTGGGAACGCTGGTTTTTGAATCTCTGCATGATAAAGCAATCATCCCACGCATGCATCGCCGGCTTATCAGGCATGCCGTGCTCCGGACAAGGCTTCTTAAGCACTTCTTCTAAATTGAAAGGACCTCTGTTCCTTTGGTGAAACGGCCTGAATCTTGTTTTCCCCTTGGGATGGTTCTGTTCTGTGTTGGTGTTTGCCACTAGCTCTGACCCGCCATCAGCGTTCTTCCATTTATTCTGATTCCCAATGTTCACAAAGCCTTTGCCTTGATTGTTCTTCTTCCCTTGATTGGCTTTCTCATCATCCGAGCCTGGATCCTTGGTGTTATCTGAGTCGGCATACTTTGTCAGGGCCGTCATGAGCTCTCCCATATCCTGACACGTGCGCTTGAGCCGGCCGAGCTTCTGTTTTAATGGAACAAAATGACAGTTCTTTTCTAGAATAAGCACCGCTTGAGCCACTGTGATCTGCTCTGAAGAGTGAATAATGGTCGACACCCGCCAGACCCAATGATGGGCCAACTCATTTTCCTATTGAACACAATGGTCCAAGTCTACAATGGTCATGGGCTGCTTACAGGTCCCCTGAAAATTCTTAATAAACTTCGCTCTCAGCTCCACCCATGAACTAATCGTGTTAGGCGGCAGACCTTTCAACCATGTGCGAGCTGGACCCTCAAGCATCATGATGAAATATTTTGCACATACCGCCTCACTGACGTCCAGCATCTCCATGGCCAGCTCATAACTCTCAACACAAGCCTCAGGGGGTAGATCAACTGTGTAATTCGGAACTTTTCGAGGCCCCTTAAAATCTTTCGGTAGTCATTCACTTTTCAGAGCCGGAGTTAAACATGGCACCCCTACGGCTCTGGTACTAACTACTCCCATTGAGACGGAAAGCGCCGGCTCTGGATGGCTTGCCGCTATCTCCGCCTCTCGCCTGTTCCTCGCCCGGTCCGTGAGGGATTGTGCATCTAGAGCTGCCTGCTCATCCTCTGGTGGTTCCCGACGTGGATGACTGCCGGAACACGCCGGCTACTCGTAGCACTGGCTGAAACTTCGACTGGGGAGGGGGTAGAGTGAACCCGGCTCTGGCTGTGAGCATATCTCTCTTGCTGGGCCATGGCCATCTGTAAATATCCAATGGCGTTTCACACGTCCTTTGCAAAGGGTGCTTCATCTGGGATGGGAATCGTCCCAAGCCGGGTGGCCGCCGCCACCATGTTCTCGGCCGGGTTAGAGTAATGACCCGCCGATATCAGAAAAGCTCTAGGTGAAGTTTGGTCATGCTGGGGTGGATGAGTTGCCGGGCGTTCCATCGGGCGGCTTTCCGGCGCGCCCGCAACCCGCCCCGCACCAGGGGTATTAAACAGGTTCCTTGCTTCGTAACGTTCTGGCAGACGGGATTGATGCCTCCTCTGGTGCACCACAACTGCTGACCTTTGTTCCAACTCCAAATGGAAAGCATCTGCCTTGATACGCTCCGCTTCTTCCTCCATCCGGATCTTCAGCTCAGCCATCCTTTGTCGTTCCTCTGCCATTCGGCCCTTGATCCGTGCCACCTCTAGATTCTGGGCTGCTTGATTATCCGGTCTTACCTCCATGGCCATGAGAGTTGTAAGCTCATCCATCAATTCCACTAGAACCTGAGCCGGCAGCGGCGGGCTATCACCCACTGCGGCGGCTCCCGCAGTTGTGTGACCGGCGGCTGGAGCCGATCCCGCCATGAACACCGCCGCATGAACCAGGGGTCTCGGAGCATCCGACTCAAAGCCCTCTACCTCAGAATAGGTGTCGTAGTAGCCCCCAAGGCCACCATTACTGAGCCGATACACTGACTCTGTCTCCCCACTGGAGGACTCATCTTCCGAGCAAACAAGAGTTCCCTGTGACCCGGACGCTTCCAGGTCCATACCTTAAGTGAAGTCCACGAGAACATGCTTTTGACCTGGATGGGCACGGGCAGGCCGCACACCACTCATAGATTGGAGACGCCAAGCCGGCTCGACGATGTTGGTGCAGATGTCCGACCCGGGTGTAGATCCATCAACCTTTCCAATGAAAACCTGGATCCCGCCAAACAAAACCCCGAATCCATACTCCACGGAATCAGCATCAAGCCCCCAGCCGGCATCGTCGATGTAGAGCCGGCCGCGGTGACTCTTGCTCATCCTTCCAACCACATATCCCTTGAGCCCTGGGAGATAGACCTTTGAGAACTCAACACCACCAAGCGCTAGCCCCACGGTGGGCGCCAACTGTCGTGGATTTATCACGACAGATGTCCGGGTGAACGGACTTGGATTCGAGGCCATCGCTAACGGGGTGGACTCAAAGGGGTTCATTGGGATGAAAGACACAGATTTACCCAGGTTCGGCCCCTCAAGTCGAGGTAATAGCCTACGTCCTACTTGTGTTTGTATTGCTTGTGTATAGATTACAAGGATCTAGAAGCTTGACCTAGTTCTCGATCACCTATCCCCTAAGTCGCCCCGGGTCTGCCTTTATATAGGAGGTCAGGACCACCGGGTCTTTACAATTATCTATCCGGGTCTTCTTGTGAGTCCGAGTCTCTTCCTATCTTTCTGTCCAAGTTGTCCTTGAGGCGGCTTACACACCCGGGTCTTCTACGTCCGGGCCATCATGCGGCCCACATCTTGAGTCGTCTATCTTCCTAGGCCACCAGTCTTACGGCTCACCCATGGGCCAGCTTACAAGTAATCAATATGAACCGGAGCCTCTAAGGCGGGTCATATTGCAGGGTTATATCCCCAACAGGTAGCGTGCCGATGGCGATCACATCGACCTTGGAACCATTCCTGACGCGCATCGTCACCTCGTCCTTTCACAGCCTCCGCTTATTCCGTAGCTCCTGCTTGGAGTTACAAATGTGAGCAACTGCACCGGTATCAAATACCCAGGAGCTACTACGAGCGCTGGTTAGGTACACATCAATAAAAAGTATATCAAATATACCTTTAATGTTGCCGTCCTTCTTATCCACTAAGTACTTGGGGCAGTTCCGCTTCCAGTGACCGGTACCCTTGCAATAAAAACACTCAGTCTCAGGCTTGGGTCCATTCTTGTTCTTCTTCTTCCCGGCAACTTGCTTACCGGATGCGGCAACAGCTTTGTCGTCCTTCTTGAAGTTCTTCTTACCCTTGCCTTTCTTGAAACTAGTGGTCTTATTCACCATCAACTTGATGCTCCTTTTTGATCTCGACCTCCGCTGATTTCAGCATCGAGTACAACTCAGGAATGGACTTCTCCATCCCCTGCATATTGTAGCTCATCACAAAGCTTTTGTATCTAGGTGGAAGCGACTTGAGGATTCCGTCAATGGCCGAGTCATCCGGGAGATTAACTCCCAGCTGAGTCAAGCGGTTGTGTAGCCCAGACATCTTGAGGATGTGCTCACTAACAGAACTATTCTCCTCCATCTTATAGCTGAAGAACTTGTCGGAGATGTCATATCTGTCGACCCGGGCATGAGATTGTAAAGATAGTTTTAGACTAAGTTCATGATAATTAAGTTCACATAATCAAATTATTTAATGAACTCCCACTTAGATAGACATCTCTCTAGTCATCTAAGTGACACATGATCCATGGCAACTAGCCCGTGTCCGATCATCACATGAGACGGACTAGTCATCCATGGTGAACATCTCCATGTTGATCTTATCTTCTATACGACTCATGTTCGACCTTTCGGTCTTCCGTGTTCCGAGGCCATGTCTGTACATGCTAGGCTCGTCAAGTCAACCTAAGTGTATCGCGTGTGTAAATCTGGCTTACACCCGTTGTATGCGAACGTTAGAACCTATCACACCCGATCATCACGTGGTGCTTCGGAACGACGATCCTTAGCAACGGTGCACAGTTAGGGTGAACACTTCTCTTGAAATTTTATTGAGAGATCATCTTATTTACTACCGTCGTTCTAAGCAAATAAGATGTAAACATGATAAACATCACATGCAATCAATATAGTGACATGATATGGCCAATATCATCTTGCTCCTTTGATCTCCATCTTCGGGGCACCATGATCATCACTGTCACCGGCACGACACCATGATCTCCATCATCAAGATCTCCATCATTGTGTCTTCATGAAGTTGTCTCGCCAACTATTACTTCTACTACTAAGGCTAATGTTTAGCAATAAAGTAAAGAAATTACATGGCGTTTATGATTGACACGCAGGTCATACAATAAAATAAGACAACTCCTATGGCTCCTGCCGGTTGTCATACTCATCGACATACAAGTTGTGAATCCTATTACAAGAACATGATCAATCTCATACATCACAATGCATCACATCACATCCTTTGGCCATATCACATCACAAGATATATGCTGCAAAAACAAGTTAGACGTCCTCTAATTTGTAGTTGCAAGTTTTTACGTGGCTGCTATAGGTTACTAGCAAGAATGTTTCTTACCTACGCCAAAACCACAACATGATATGCCAATTGTTATTTACCCTTCATAAGGACTCTTTTCATCGAATCCAATCTGACTAAGGTGGGAGAGACAGACACCCGCTAGCCGCCTTATGCAACAAGTGCATGTAAGGCGGTGGAACCAGTCTCACGTAAGCGTACGTGTAAAGTCGGTCTGGGCCGCTTCATCCCACAATACCAAGGAATCAAGATAAGACTAGTAGTGGTAAGCATATTAACAAAATCGACGCCCACAACATCTTGTGTTCTACTCGTGCATAGATTCTACGCATAGACCTAGCTCATGATGCCACTGTTGGGAGACGTAGTAGTAAATCAAAAAAATTCCTATGATCACCAAGATCTATCCATGGAGAAACCAGCAACGAGAGGGGAGAGATTGCATCTTCATACCTTTGAAGATCGCTAAGCGGAAGTGTTACAAGAACGCGGTTCGTGGAGTCGTACTCGCAGCGATTCAGATCGCGGTGGATTTCGATCTTAGCGCCGAACAACGGCGCCTCCGCGTTCAACACACGTATAGCCCGATGACGTCTCCTATGCCTTGATCCAGCAAGGAGGAAGGAGAGGTTGAGGGAGAGCTCTGGCAGCACGACGGCGTGGTGACGGTGGAGCTACGTGAACTCCAACAGGGCTTCGCCAAGCGCTACGGAGAACGAGGAAGAGGAAGGGTAGGGCTGCACCGAGAGAGAGAAGTCATGTCTCAAATCAGTCCAAACCCTTGCATATATATAGGAGGATGGAGAGGGAGGGCTGCCTTGCCCCCTCCTCCAAGGAGGAGAGCTTCGGCCGAACTAGGGGGAGAGTCCACCTCCCACAAGGGAGGTGGACATCCTCCTTTTAAACCTTTTTCAGCCCTATCTCTTATCTCCAGCCGCATGGGCCTTTCTAGAAGGTCTTGGCAAGCCCAATAAGGGATGGCAAACCTCCTCTAAGGTCCCACGAAGTCCTTTGGTCGTCACACCCCTCTCGGGGGTCCTCGGGCACCCTGCCGACACTCCCGGTACACTACCGATGAGCCCGAAAACTTTCCGGTGACCAAAACTGGACTTCCTATATATCAATCTTTACCTCCGGACCATTCTGGAGCTCCTCGTGACGTCCGGGATCTCATATGGGACTCCAAACAAGCTTCGGTAATCACGTATACCATTTCCCTATAACCCTAGCGTCATCGAACCTTAAGTGTGTAGACCCTATGGGTTCGGGAGACACGTAGACATGACCGAGACACCTCTCCGGTCAATAACCAACAGCGGGATCTGGATACCCATGTTGGCTCCCACATGATCCATGATTATCTCATCGGATGAACCACGATGTCAGGGATTCAGTCAATCCCGTATACAATTCCCTTTGTCTATCGATATGATACTTGCCCGAGATTTGATCGTCGGTATCTCTATACCTTGTTCAATCTCGTTACCGGCAAGTCTCTTTACTCATTCCGTAATACATCATCCCGTGACTAACTCCTTAGTCACATTGATCTCATTATGATGATGTCTTACCGAGTGGGCCCAGAGATACTTCTCCGTCACACGGAGTGACAAATCCCAGTCTCGATTCGTGCCAAACCAACACACACTTTCGAAGATACCCGTAGTGCACCTTTATAGACACCCATTTAAATTGTGAAGTTTGGCACACCCAAAGCATTCCTACGGTATCCAGGAGTTGCACAATCTCATGGTCTAAGGAAACGATACTTGAGATTGAAAAGCTTTAGCAAACGAACTACACGATCTTGTGCTATGCTTAGGATTGGGTCTTGTCCATCACATCATTCTCCTAATGATGTGATCCCGTTATCAACGACATCCAATGTCCATGGTCATGAAACTGTGACCATCTATTGATCAACGAGCTAGTCAACTAGAGGCTCACTAGGGACATGTTGTGGTCTATGCATTCACACATGTATTACGGTTTCCGGTTAACATAATTATAGCATGAACAATAGACAATTATCATGAACTAGGAAATACAATAATAACAATTTTATTATTGCCTCTAGGGCATATTTCCAACACTTTGGAAGTATTACCTGAAGGACGAAAGGCCATTCAGAACAAATGGATCTTTAAGAAGAAGACAGACGCGGACGGTAATGTCACCGTCTATAAACCTCGACTTGTGGCAAAGGGTTTTTCACAAGTTCAAGGAGTTGACTATGATGAGACCTTCTCACCCGTAACGATGCTTAAGTCTGTCAAAATCATGTTAGCAATAGCTACATATTTCGACTATGAAATTTGGCAGATGGATGTCAAAACAACGTTCCTCAACGGTTTCCTTGAGGAAGAGTTGTATATGATGCAACCGGAAGGTTTTGTCGATCTAGAGAATGCTGACAAAGTTTGCAAACTCCAGCGATCCATTTATGGGCTGGTGCAAGCATCTCGGAGTTGGAATAAGCACTTTGATGAGGTGATCAAAGTGTTTGGTTTTATACAAGTTTATGGAGAAGCTTGTATTTACAATAAAGTGAGTGGGAGCTCTATGGCATTTCTAATATTATATGTGGATGACATATTGCTGATTGGAAACAATATAGAAATGCTAGAAAGCATGAAGGAATATTTGAACAAGAGTTTTTCAATGAAGGACCTAGGAGAAGCTGCTTTCATATTAGGCATTAAGATCTATAGAGATAGATCGAGACGCTTAATAGCACTTTCACAGAGCACATACCTTGATAAAGTTTTGAAGAAGTTCAAAATGGATCAGTCCAAGAAGGGGTTCTTGCCTGTGTTACAAGGTGTGAAGTTGAGTAAGACTCAATTCCCAGGGACTGCAAAAGATAGAGAAAAGATGAGTGCCATCCCTTATGCTTTAGCCATAGGCTCTATCATGTATGCAATGCTGTGCACAAGACCCGATGTCAGCCTTGCCATAAGTATGGACGGAAGGTTTCAAAGTGATCCTAGAATGGAGCACTAGGCAACGGTCAAGAATATCCTTAAGTACCTGAAAAGGACTAAGGAAATGTTTCTCGTTTATGGAGGTGATGAAGAGCTCGTCGTAAAGGGTTACGTCGATGCAAGCTTTGACACTGATCCGGATGACTCTAAGTCGCAAACCAGATACGTATTTATTCTCAACGGGGGAGCGGTAAGCTGATGCAGTTCCAAGCAAAGCGTGGTAGCCGATTCTACATGTGAAGCGGAGTACATCGCAGCCTCGGAGGTAGCGAAGGAAGGTGTATGGATGAAGCAGTGCATGACAGATCTTGGAGTACTGCCCAGTGCACTGAATCCATTGAACCTGTTCTGTGACAACACTAGTGCCATTGCTCTGGCCAAGGAACCAAGGTTTCACAAGAGGACCAGACACATAAAGCGACGCTTCAACTCCATCCGCGATTACATCAAGGAGAAGGACACACGGATCTGAATGTTGCATAGGGGATGACACTCATCTCTTCTCTATCCTTTGTCATGGTCGGGCATTGAGTCATACTCAATCTCACACCTTGTAACACAGGCAAGAACCCCTTCTTGGACTGATCCATATTGAACTTCTTCAATATCTTGTCAAGGTATGTGCTTTGTGAAAGACCTATGAGGCGTCTCGATCTATCTCTATAGATCTTAATACCTAATATGTAAGCAGCTTCGCCAAGGTCCTTCATTGAAAAACACTTATTCAAGTATGCCTTTATACTTTCCAAGAGTTCTATATCATTTCCCATTATCAGTATGTCATCCACATACAATATAAGAAATGCTACAGAGCTCCCACTCACTTTCTTGTAAATACAGGGTTCTCCATAAACCTGTACAAACCCAAACACTTTAATCACTTCATTAAAGCGAATGTTCCAACTCCGAGATGCTTGCACCAGCCCATAGATGGAGCGCTGGAGCTTGCATACCTTGTTAGCATCTTTAGGATCGACAAAACCTTCCGGCTGCATCATATACAGTTCTTCCTCGAGGAAGCCATTAAGGAATGCCGTTTTGACATCCATTTGCCAGATCTCATAATCATAAAATGCGGCAATTGCTAACATGATTCGGACAGACTTCAGCATAGCTACGGGTGAGAAAGTCTCATCGCAGTCAACTCCTTGAACTTGTCGATAACCCTTAGCGACAAGCCGAGCCTTATAGACGGTCACATTACCATCCACGTCGGTCTTCTTCTTAAAGATCCATTTATTTTCAATGGCTCGCTTATCATCAGGCAGGTCCACCAAAGTCCATACTTTGTTCTCATACATGGATCCTATCTCGGATTTCATGGCCTCAAGCCATTTGTTGGAATCCGGGCCCGCCATTGCTTCTTCATAGTTCGAAGGTTCACCGTTGTCCAACAACATGATCTCCAGGACAGGGTTGCCGTACCACTCTGGTGCGGAACGTGTCCTAGTGGACCTTCGACATTCAACAGTAACTTGATCTGAAGTTTCATGATCATCATCATTAACTTCCTCTCCAGCCGGTGCAGGCTCCACAGAAACAACTTCCTGTGTTGTGCTACTCTTCGGTTCGAGTGGAGGTACAATTACCTCATCAAGTTCTATTTTCCTCCCACTTACTTCTTTCGAGAGAAAATCTTTCCCTAGAAAGGATCCATTCTTGGCAACAAAGACTTTGCCCTCGGATCGTAGGTAGAAGGTATACCCAATAGTCTCTTTGGGATATCCTAGGAAGACGCACTTTTCCGCTTTGGGTTCGAGCTTCTCAGGTTGAAATTTCTTCACATAAGCATCGCATCCCCAAACTTTTAGAAACGACAGCTTAGGTTTCTTTACAAACCATAATTCATACGGTTTCGTCTCAACGGATTTTGACGGTGCCCAATTTAAAGTGAATGCGGCAGTCTCTAATGCATATCCCCAAAATGATAGCGGTAAGTCGGTAAGAGACATCATAGATCGTACCATATCTAATAGAGTGCGATTACGACGTTCAGACACACCATTTCGCTGAGGTGTGCCTAGTGGCGTGAGTTGTGAAACAATTCCACATTTCCTAAGGTGCATGCCAAACTCGTGACTTAAATATTCTCCGCCATGATCAGATCATAGGCACTTTATTTTCTTGTCACGTTGATTCTCTACCTCACTCTGAAATTCCTTGAACCTTTGAAAAGTTTCAGACTAATGTTTCATTAAGTAGACATACCCATATCTACTCAAGTCATCAGTGAGGGTGAGAACATAACGGTAGCCACCACGAGCCTCAACACTCATTGGACCGCATACATCGGTATGTATTATTTCCAACAAGTCAGTTGCTCGCTCCATTGTTCCGGAGAACGGAGTCTTGGTCATCTTTCCCATGAGGCATGGTTCGCACGTGTCAAATGATTCAAAATCAAGAGACTCCAAAAGTCCATCAGCATGGAGCTTCTTCATGCGTTTGACACCAAAATGACCAAGGCGGGAGTGCCACATGTAAGTGGGACTATCGTTATCAACCTTATACTTTTTGGTACTCACACTATGGACATGTGTAACATCACGTTCGAGAGTCATCAAAAATAAACCATTGACCAGCAGGGCATGACCATAAAACATTTCTCTCATATAAATAGAACAGCCATTATTCTTAGATTTAAATGAGTAGCCATCTCACATCAAGCGAGATCCAGATACAATGTTCATGCTCAAAGATGGTACTAAATAACAATTATTAAGGTTTAACACTAATCCCGAAGGTAGATGTAGAGGTAGCGTGCCGACGGCGATCACATCGACCTTGGAACCATTCCCGACGCGCATCGTCACCTCGTCCTTTGCCAGCATCCGCTTATTCCACAGCTCCTGCTTGGAGTTACAAATGTGAGCAACTGCACCGGTATCAAATACCCAAGAGCTACTACGAGTGCTGGTTAGGTACACATCAATAACAAGTATATCACATATACCTTTAACGTTGTCGTCCTTCTTATCCGCTAAGTACTTGGAGCAGTTCCGCTTCCAGTGACCGGTACCCTTGTAATAAAAACACTCAGTCTCAGGCTTGGGTCCATTCTTGTTCTTCTTCTTCCCGGCAACTTGCTTACCGGGCACGGCAACAGATTTTTCATCCTTCTTGAAGTTCTTATTACCCTTGCCTTTCTTGAAACTAGTGGTCTTATTCACCATCAACACTTGATGCTCCTTTTTGATCTCAACCTCTGCTGATTTCAGCATCGAGTACAACTCAGGAATGGACTTCTCCATCCGATGAGCCCGAAAACTTTCCAGTGACCAAAACTAGACTTCCTATATATCAATCTTTACCTCCGGACCATTCCGGAGCTCCTCGTGATGTCCGGGATCTCATTCGGGACTCCAAACAACCTTCGGTAATCACATATACCATTTCCCTATAACCCTAGCGTCATCGAACCTTAAGTGTGTAGACCCTACGAGTTCGGGAGACACGTAGACATGACCGAGACACCTCTCTGGTCAATAACCAACAGCGGGATCTGGATACCCATGTTGTCTCCCACATGCTCCACGATGATCTCATCGGATGAACCACGATGTCGGGGATTCAATCAATCCCGTATACAATTCCCTTTGTCTATCGGTATGATACTTGCCCGAGATTCGATCGTTGGTTTCTCTATACCTTGTTCAATCTCGTTACCAGAAAGTCTCTTTACTCGTTCCGTAATACATCATCCCGTGGCTAACTCCTTAGTCACATTGAGCTCATTATGACGATGTCTTACCGAGTGGGCCCAGAGATACCTCTCCGTCACACGGAGTGACAAATCCCAGTCTCGATTCGTGCCAACCCAACAGACACTTTCGGAGATACCCGTAGTGCACCTTTATAACCACCTGGTTATGTTGTGACATTTGGCACACCCAAAGCATTCCTACGGTATCCGGGAGTTGCACAATCTCATGGTCTAAGGAAACGATACTTGACATTGAAAAGCTTTAGCAAACGAACTACATGATCTTGTGCTAGGCTTAGGATTGGGTCTTGTCCATCACATCATTCTCCTAATGATGTGATCCCGTTATCCACGACATCCAATGTCCATGGTCATGAAACCGTGACCATCTATTGATCAACGAGCTAGTCAACTAGAGGCTCACCAGGGACCTGTTGTGGTCTATGTATTCACACATGTATTACGGTTTCCGGTTAACAAAATTATAGCATGAACAATAGACAATTATCATTAACTAGGAAATACAATAATAACTATTTTATTATTGCCTCTAGGGCATATTTCCAACATAGCGATCTACAAGGGTACGTAGATCCACTCTCCCTCTCGTAGATGCTCATCACCATGGATAGATCTGCGTGTGCGTACGAAATTTTTTGTTTCCCATGCAACGTTCCCCAACAACATGCTCCCTTGGTGGTTTTGATAATTCATGAGAACATACATTGTCTCTTGGACTAACACCTCTATGTAGTGTATTTCAGAAAATAGTCCATGGAGAGTTGAGTTGGCAAAAGGATTGTGGAGATTGTGGAATTACCCCAAGATTCAAGGAAATAGGTTGGCCAAACTTCAAGCAAGAGGACTCTACATTTTACATTTGTGATAAAACACTTTGAGTCCATAGGAAAGCCAATACTATTAAAAGGGGGTAAGGTTTTGTTGGTGAACAAAATGCTCATACGTGCACAAGTGATAGTCACCAAAAACATCCACAAGCTCTCCCACCAAAGTCTGTCTCTAGCCAAACATTCAAAATTGGTGCAACCAACATTCCTATCCTGGTGCCACCAATTCCAAACCCTAGACAGACTCAGCCAAACCCTATCCACTTTGGTGTAGCCGACACTACTTTTGGTCCCACCGAGTTGGGTTGCCAACTTTCTGTTACGCAAGTTCACACTTTTGGTCCATCCAAGAATGTTGAATTGGCGTCACCGAGTTTGGCAATTCTGACCGTTGGTCACCTTGTCGGTGCAACCGAGATTCCTATATCGGTCTCATCGAGATTCAAAAGTTGACACCTTTTGATCACTTTGGTACCACCTGTTAGAAATATGCCCTAGAGGCAATAATAAATTAGTTATTATCATATTTCCTTGTTCATGATAATCGTTTATTATCCATGCTATAATTGTATTGATTGGAGACTCGGATGCATGTGTGGATACATAGACAAAACCATGTCCCTAGTATGCCTCTAATAGACTAGCTCGTTGATCAAAGATGGCTATGGTTTCCTAGCCATGGACATGATATGTCATTTTATAGCAGAATCACATCATTAGGAGAATGATGTGATGGACAAGACCCAAACTACAAACGTAGCATATGATTGTGTCAGTTTATTGCTACTGTTTTCTGCATGTCAAGTATCTGTTCCTATGACCATGAGATCATGCAACTCACTGGCACCGAAGGAGTGCCTTGTGTGTATCAAACATCGCAACGTAATTGGGTGACTATAAAGGTACTCTACAGGTATCTCCGAGGGTGTCTGTTGGGTTGGCATGGATCAAGACTGGGATTTGTTACTCCGTGTGACGGAGAGGTATCTCAGGGCCTACTCAGTAATACAACATCACAATAAGCCTTGCAAGCAATGTGACTAAGTGTTAGCCATGGGATCTTGTATTATGGAACGAGTAAAGAGACTTGTCGGTAATGAGATTGAACTAGCTATGGAGATACCGACGATCGAATCTCGGGCAAGTAACATACCAAAGAACAAAGGGAACATCATACGGGATTAACTGAATCCTTGACATAGAGGTTCAACCGATAAAGATCTTCATAGAATATGTAGGAACCAACATGGGCATCCAGGTTTGCACACTTATGGTATAGTGACGTTTCGGAAGTATAGAGTTATGTATGGTGGTGACCGAAGGTTGTTCGGAGTCCCGGATGAGACCCCAGACATCACGTGGAGCTCCGGAATGGTCCGGAGGTAAAGATTGATATATAGGAAGTCCTATTTTGGTCATCGGAAAAGTTTCGGGCTCATCGGTAGTGTACCAGGAGTGTCGGGAGGGTACCGGGGGACCATCGGGAGGGGTGTCACGCCCCGAGGGGCCTCATGGGCTGTGGTAGGAGACAAACCAGCCCCTAGTGGGCTGGCCAAAGCCTCCACTAAAGCCCATGAGGTTTGAGAAGGAAAAAATCCAAAGGTGGTGAGGTGGAAAGAGTTTCCAAGTGGAAAGGAGGAATCCTACTCCTAATAGGATTGGAGTAGGACTCCCCCACCTCCAATTTCGGCCAACCTTTGAGGGTTTGAGGCTTCCTCCTCCCCTCCCTCCCTCCTATATATACTAGAGGATTTAGAGGGAAGAGCTAACCCTAATTGCCATGTGCTGCCCTCTTCTTCCTCTAGATCGTTTTCTCCTCTAGATTGGTTTTCAGCGGTGCTTAGGCGAAGCCCTGCTAGAATTCCTCCACCACAATCGCCGCAACACCGTCGCGCTGTCGAAGAACTCGTCTACCTCTCCGCTCCCTCTTGCCGGATCAAGAAGGCAGAGATCATCACTGAGCTGTACGTGTGCAGAATGCGGAGGTGTCGTCCGTTCGGTGCTAGATCGGAAGGACCATGATCAAGATCGCAAGACGATTCGTGATTGGATCGCGGAACGGATCGTGATTAGATCGTGGGACGGATCGTGATGAGATCATGGGACGCTTGGCGATTTGGATCGCGAAGACATTCGACTACATCAACCGTGTTTCTTAACGCTTCCCGCATAGCGATCTACAAGGGTATGTAAATCCACTCTCCCTCTCGTAGATGCTCATCACCATGGATAGATCTTGCGTGTGCGTAGGAATTTTTTTGTTTCCCATGCAATGTTCCCCAACAGTGGCATCATGAGCTAGGTCTATGTGTAGATGAGATGTCGAGTATAACACAAAGAGTTTGTGGGCGTTGATGCTTAGATTGCTTCCTCCCTTGGCCGTGTTTTGGTTCAGCGGTATTGTGGGATGAAGCGGCCCGGACTAACCTTACTCGTACGCTTACGAGAGACCGGTTCATCGACTGACGTGTAACCTCGTTGCACAAAGATGGCTGGCGGGTGTCTGTTTCTCCTACTTTAGTTAGATCGGATTCGACAAAGGCGGTCCTTGAGAAGGTTGAAAAGCAACTTATGTATCACCGTTGTGGTTTTTGCGTAGGTGAGAATTGTTCTTGCTAGATACCCGTAGCAGCCACGTAAAACATGCAACAACAATCAGAGGACGTCTAACTTGTTTTTGCAGGGTATGTTGTGATGTGATATGGCCAATTACATGATGAGATATATGTGATGTATGAGACGATCATATGTTGTATAGAATTTCACGACTTGCATGTCGATGAGTACGGCAACCGGCAAGAGCCATAGGGTTGTCTTTAATTATTGTATGACCTACGTGTCAATCATTAAGCGATATGTAATGCTTTACTTTATTGCTAAACGATAGCAATAGTAGTAGAAGCATGGTAGGCGCGACAACCCCGATAGTGACACATTGATGGAGATCAAGATGATGGAGATCATGGTGTCATGCCGGTGACAATGAAGATCATGCCGATGCTTTCAATATGGAGATCAAAAGCACAAGTTCATGGCCATATCATGTCACTTATGATTTGCATGTGATGTTAATACTTTTATGCACCTTGTTTTGCTTAGGACGACGGTAGCATTATAAGGTGATGCCTCACTTAATTTCAAGATAAATTGTGTTCTCCCCGAGTGTGCACCGTTGCGAAAGTTCGTCGTGTTGAGACACCACGTGATGATCGGGTGTGATAGACTCTACATTCACATACAACGGTTGCAAGCCAGTGTTGCACATGCAGAACACTCGGGTTAAACTTGACGAGCCTAGCATGTACAGACATGGCCTTGGAACACAAGAGACCGAAAGGTCGAACATGAGTCATATAGTAGATATGATAAACATGATGATGTTCACCATTGAAACCACCTCAACTCATGTGATGATCGGACTTGAGTTGGTGAATTTGTATCATGTATCACTCGAATGATCGGAGGGATGTCAATTTGAGTGGGAGTTCTTAGGTAATATGATTAATTGAACTCATTATCATGAACATAGTCAAAGTGTCTTTGCAAATTATGTTGTAGATTACTAGCTCGCGCTGTAGCTCCCTTGAATTTTTATATGTTCCTAGAGAAATAGAGTTGAAATATGATGGTAGCAATATTACGGATTGGGTCTGTGATCTGAGGATTGTCCTCATTGCTGCACAGAAGGCTTGTGTCCTTAATGCACCGCTCGGTGCGCCACCCCCCTACGTCGTTTATAGATGTTGTGAACATCTGACAGGCACGTTCCGATGACTACTTGATAGTTTAGTGCGTCATGCTTTATGGCTTAGAATTGAGGCTCCAAACACGTTTTGAACGTAATGGAACATATGAGATGTTCTAAGAGCTGAAGTTGGGATCTTAGGCTCGTGCCCGTGTTGTGAGATATGAGATCTCCAACAAGATTCTTTGCCTGCAAGATGAAGGAGAATAGCTCAATCGTTGAGCATGTTGGAAATATGCCCTAGAGGCAATAATAAAATGGTTATTATTGTATTTCCTTGTTCATGATAATTGTCTATTGTTCATGCTATAATTGTATTAACTGTAAACCAGAATGCATGTGTGAATACATAGACCACAACGTGTCCCTAGTGAGCCTCTAGTTGGCTAGCTCGTTGATCAATAGATGGTCACGGTTTCATGACCATGGACATTGGATGTCATTGATAATGGGATCACATCATTAGGAGAATGGTGTGATGGACAAGACCCAATCCTAAGCATAGCACTAGATCGTGTAGTTCGTCTGGTAAAGCTTTTCTAATGTCAACTATCATTTCCTTAGACCATGAGATTGTGAAACTCCCGGATACCGTATGAATGCTTTGGGTGTGCCAAACGTCACAACATAACTGGGTGGCTATAAAGGTGCACTACGGGTATCTCTGAAAGTGTCTATTGGGTTGGCACGAATCGAGATTGGGATTTGTCACTCCGTATGATGGAGAGGTATCTCTGGGCCCAAGTCAGTAAGACATCATCATAATGAGCTTAGTGTGACTAAGGAGTTACCCATGGGATGATGTGTTATGGAATGAGTAAAGAGACTTGCCGGTAACGAGATTGAACAAGGTATGGAGATACCGATGACTGAATCTCGGGCAAGTATCATACCGGTAGACAAAGGGAATTGTATACGGGATTGATTGAATCCCCGACATCGTGGTTCATTCGATGAGATCATCGTGGAGCATGTGGGAGCCAACATGGGTATCTAGATCCCGCTGTTGGTTATTGACCGGAGAGGTGTCTCGGTCATGTCTACGTGTCTCCCGAACCCGTAGGGTCTACACACTTAATGTTCGATAACGCTAGGGTTATAAGGAAATGGTATACGTGATTACCGAAGGTTGTTCGGCCTCCTGGATGAGATCCCGGACGTCATGAGGAGCTTCGGAATGGTCCGGCGGTAAATATTGATATATAGGAAGTCTAGTTTTGGTCACCGGAAAGTTTTCGGGCTCATCGGTAGTGTACCGGGAGTGCCGGGAGGGTGCCGGAGGACCCCGGGAGGGCTGTGACGACCAAAGGACTTCGTGGGCCCTTAGAGGAGGTGTACCAGCCCTTATTGGGCTGGCTAATCCTTTTGTAAGGGCCCATGCAGCTAGGGATAAGAGATAAGGCTGAAAAGGATTCAAAAGGAAGAGATCCACCTCCCTTGTGGGAGGTGGACTCCTCCCTAGGTTCGACCGAACCTCTCCTCCTTGGAGGAGGGTCCAAGGCAGCTCTCCCTCTCCCTCCTCCTATATATATCCAAGGTATTGGGGCTGATTTGAGACACGACTTCTCTCTCCCACGGCGCAGCCCTACCTCTCTTCTTCCTCCTCCGCAGTGCTTAGGCGAAGCCCTGCCGGAATACCTTGCTGCTCCACCACCACCACGCCGTCGTGTTGCTGTTGGAGCTCTTCCCCAACCTCTCCCTCCTCCTTGTTGGATAAAGGTGTGGGAGACGTCATCGGGCCGTACGTGTGTTGAACGCGGAGGCGCCGTTGTTCGGCGCTTAGATCGGAATCCATCGCGATCTGAATCGCAGCGAGTACGACTCCACCAACCGCGTTCTTGTAACGCTTCCGCTTAGCGATCTTCAAAGGTATGAATATGCGATCTCTCCCCACTCGTTGCTGGTTTATCCATAGATAGATCTTGGTGATAGTAGGAATTTTTTTGATTTACTACTACGTCTCCCAACAGTGGCATCATGAGCTAGGTCTATGCGTAGAATCTATGCACGAGTAGAACACAAAGTTGTTGTGGGCGTCGATCTTGTTAATTTTCTTACCACTACTAGTCTTATCTTTATTCGGCAGTATTGTGGGATGAAGCGGCCCGGACCAACTTTACATGTACGCTTACGTGAGACCGGTTCCACCGCCTGACATGCACTTGTTGCATAAGGTGGCTAGCGGGTGTCTGTCTCTCCCACCTTAGTCGGATTGGATTAGATGAAAAGGGTCCTTATGAAGGGTAAATAGCAATTGGCATATCACTTTGTGGTTTTGGCGTAGGTAAGACACGTTCTTGCTAGAAACCTATAGCAGCCACGTAAAAACTTGCAACTAGAAATTAGAGGACCTCTAACTTGTTTTTGCAGCATATGCCTTGTGATGTGATATGGCCAAATGATGTGATGTGATGCGTTGTGATATATGAGATTGATCATGTTCTTGTAATAGGATTCACGACTTGCATGTCGATGAGTATGACAACCGGCAGGAGCCATAGGAGTTGTCTTATTTTATTGTATGACATGCGTGTCAATCAAGATCGCCATGTAATTACTTTTTTTTATTGCTAAACGTTAGCCATAGTAGTAGAAGTAATAGTTGGCGAGACAACTTCATGAAGACACGATGTTGGAGATCATGTTGATGGAGATCATGGTGTCATGCCGGTGACAGTGATGATCATGGTGCCCCGAAGATGGAGATCAAAGGAGCAAGATGATATTGGCCATATCATGTCACTATATTGATTGCATGTGATGTTTATCATGTTTACATCTTATTTGCTTAGAACAACAATAGCTAAATAAGATGATCTCTCAATAAAATTTCAAGAAATATGTTCACCCTAACTATGCACCATTGCTAAGGATCGTCGTTCCGAAGCACAACGTGATGATCGGGTGTGATAGGTTCTAACGTTCGCATACAATGGGTGTAAGCCAGATTTACACAAGCGAAACACTTAGGTTGACTTGACGAGCCTAGCATGTACAGACATGGCCTCGGAACACAGAAGACTGAAAGGTCGAACATGACTCGTATAGAAGATACGATCAACATGGAGATGTTCACCATGGATGACTAGTCCGTCTCACGTGATGATCAGACACGGGCTAGTTGACGTGGATCATGTGTCACTTGGATGACTAGAGAGATGTCTATCTAAGTGGGAGTTCATTAAATAATTTGATTATGTGAACTTAATTATCATGAACTTAGTCTAAAATTGTCGTTACAATCTATATTGTAGATCCAATGGCCAACTCTAATGTCACCCTCAACTTCAACGCGTTCCTAGAGAAAACCAAGCTGAAAGATGATGGAAGCAACTATGCGGACTGGGTCCGTAGCTTGAGGATCATCCTCATAGCTTCCAAGATATTATATGTCCTTGATGCACCGCAAGGTGACCCACCCATTCTCCCAGCAGATCAAGATGTTGCGAACTCTTGGCATTCTCGCTGCGATGATTACTCCCTTGTTCAGTGCGGCATGCTTTACAGTTTAGAACCGGGGCTCCAAAAGCGTTTTGAGCAACACGGAGCATATGAGACGTTCCAAGAGCTGAAACTGGTTTTCCAAGCTCATGCCCGGGTCGAGAGATATGACGTCTCCAACAAGTTCTTCAGCTGTAAGATGGAGGAGAATAGTTCTGTCAGTGAGCACATCCTCAAGATGTCTGGGCTACACAACCGCCTTACTCAGCTGGGAGTTAATCTCCCGGATGACTCGGTCATTGATAGAATCCTCCAGTCGCTTCCACCTAGCTACAAGAGCTTTGTGATGAACTACAATATGCAAGGGATGGATAAGTCCATTCCTGAGTTGTACTCGATGCTGAAATCAGCAGAGGTTGAGATCAAAAAGGAGCATCAAGTGTTGATGGTGAATAAGACCACTAGTTTCAAGAAAGGCAAGGGTAAGAAGAACTTCAAGAAGGATGAAAAATCTGTTGCCGTGCCCGGTAAGCAAGTTGCCGAGAAGAAGAAGAACAAGAATGGACCCAAGCCTAAGACTGAGTGTTTTATTACAAGGGTACCGGTCACTGGAAGCGGAACTGCTCCAAGTACTTAGCGGATAAGAAGGACGGCAACGTTAAAGGTATATGTGATATACTTGTTATTGATGTGTACCTAACCAGCACTCGTAGTAGCTCTTGGGTATTTGATACCGGTGTAGTTGCTCACATTTGTAACTCCAAGCAGGAGCTGTGGAATAAGCGGATGCTGGCAAAGGACGAGGTGACGATGCACGTCGGGAATGGTTCCAAGGTCGATGTGATCGCCGTCGGCACGCTACCTCTACATCTACCTTCAGGATTAGTGTTAAACCTTAATAATTGTTATTTAGTACCATCTTTGAGCATGAACATTGTATCTGGATCTCGCTTGATGTGAGATGGCTACTCATTTAAATCTAAGAATAATGGCTGTTCTATTTATATGAGAGAAATGTTTTATGGTCATGCCCTGCTGGTCAATGGTTTATTTTTGATGAATCTCGAACGTGATGTTACACATGTCCATAGTGTGAGTACCAAAAAGTGTAAGGTTGATAACGATAGTCCCACTTACATGTGGCACTGCCGCCTTGGTCATATTGGTGTCAAACGCATGAAGAAGCTCCATGCTGATGGACTTTTGGAGTCTCTTGATTTCGAATCATCTGACACGTGCGAACCATGCCTCATGGGCAAGATGACCAAGACTCCGTTCTCTGGAACAATGGAACGCGCAACTGACTTGTTGGAGATAATACATACCGATGTATGCGGTCCAATGAGCGTCGAGGCTCACGGTGGCTACTGTTATGTTCTCACCCTCACTGATGACTTGAGCAGATATGGGTATGTCTACTTGATGAAACACAAGTCTGAAACGTTTGAAAGGTTCAAGGAATTTCATAGTGAGGTAGAGAATCAACGTGACAGGAAAATAAAGTGCCAACGATCTGATCGTGGCGGAGAATATTTAAGTCATGAGTTTGGCACACACCTAAGGAAATGTGGAATTGTTTCACAACTCACGCCGCCTGGCACACCTCAGCGAAACGGTGTGTCTGAACGTCGTAATCGCACTCTATTGGATATGGTGTGATCTATGATGTCTCTTACTAACTTACCGCTATCATTTTGGGGATATGCATTAGAGACTGCCGCATTCACTTTAAATAGGGCACCGTCAAAATCCGTTGAGACGACACCGCATGAATTATGGTTTGAAAAGAAACCTAAGCTGTCGTTTCTAAAAGTTTGGGGATGCGATGCTTACATGAAGAAACTTCAACCTGAGAAGCTCGAACCCAAAGCGGAAAAGTGCGTCTTCATAGGATATCCCAAAGAGACTATTGGGTATACCTTCTACCTCAGATCCAAAGGCAAAGTCTTTGTTGCCAAGAATGGATCCTTTCTCGAGAAAGAGTTTCTCTCGAAAGAAGTAAGTGGGAGGAAAATAGAACTTGATGAGGTAATTGTACCTCCACGTGAACCGGAGAGTAGCACAACACACGAAGTTGTTTCTGTCGAGCCTACACTGGCTAGAGAGGAAGTTAATGATGATGATCATGAAACTTCAGATCAAGTTACTATTGAACGTGGAAGGTCCACCAGGACACGTTCCACACTAGAGTGGTATGGCAACCCTGTCCTGGAGATCATGTTGTTGGACAACGGTGAACCTTCGAACTATGAAGAAGCGATGGCGGGCCCGGATTCCAACAAATGGCTTGAGGCCATGAAATCCGAGATAGGATCCATGTATGAGAACAAAGTATGGACTTTGGTGGACTTGCTTGATGATAGGCGAGCCATTGAAAATAAATGGATCTTTAAGAAGAAGACTGACGCGGATGGTAATGTGACCGTCTATAAGGCTCGGCTTGTCGCTAAGGGTTATCGACAAGTTCAAGGAGTTGACTACGATGAGACTTTCTCACCCATAGCGATGCTGAAGTCTGTCCGAATCAGGTTAGCAAATTGCCGCATTTTATGATTATGAGATCTGGCAAATGTACGTCAAAACGGCATTCCTTAATGGCTTCCTCATGGAAGAATTGTATATGATGCAGCTAGAAGGTTTTGTTGATCCTAAAGATGCTAACAAAGTATGCAATCTCCAGCGCTCCATCTATGGGCTGGTGCAAGCATCTCGGAGTTGGAACATTCTCTTTAATGAAGTGATTAAAGTGTTTGGGTTTGTACAGGTTTATGGAGAACCTTGTATTTACAATAAAGTGAGTGGGAGTTCTATAGCATTTCTCGTATTATATGTGGATGACATACTCATAATGGGAAATGATATAGAACTCTTGGAAAGTGTAAAGGCCTGCTTGAATAAATATTTTTCAATGAAGGACCTTGGAGAAGCTACTTACATATTAGGTATTAAGATCTATAGAGATAGATCGAGACGCCTCATGGGTCTTTCACAAAGCACATACCTTGACAAGATATTGAAGAAGTTCAATATGGATCAGTCCAAGAAGGGGTTCTTGCCTGTGCTACAAGGTGTGAGATTGAGTACGACTCAATGCCCGACCACGGCAAAGGATAGAGAAGAGATGAGTGTCATCCCCTATGCTTCAGCCATAGGCTCTATTATGTATGCCATGCTGTGTATCAGACCTGATGTGAACCTTGCCATAAGTTTGGTAGGGAGGTACCAAAGTGATCCCGGAGCGGAACACTGGACAGCGGTCAAGAATATCCTGAAGTACCTGAAAAGGACAAAGGACATGTTTCTCGTATATGGAGGTGCCAAAGAGCTCGTCGTAAAGGGTTACGTCGATGCTAGCTTCGACACAGATCCGGACGACTCCAAGTCGCAAACCGGATACGTGTATATTTTGAACGGAGGGGCAGTCAGCTGATGCAGCAGCAAGCAAAGTGTCGTGGCGGCATCTACATCTGAAGCGAAGTACATAGCTGCTTCGGAAGGAGCAAAGGAATGAGTCTGGATGAAGGAGTTCATCACCGACCTAGGAGTGATTCCCAATGCGTCGGGCCCGATGACTCTATTCTGTGACAACACTAGAGCTATTGCCCTTGCGAAGGATCCCAGGTTTCACAAGAAGACAAGACACATCAAGCGCCGCTTCAACTCCATCTGTGATTACATTCAGGAGGGAGATATAGATATCTGTAAAGTACATACGGATCTGAATGTCGTAGATCCGTTGACTAAACCTCTCTCACGAGCAAAACATGATTAACACCAGAATGCTGTGGGTGTTCGTTTCATCACAATGCAACTAGATTATTGACTCTAGTGCAAGTGGGAGACTGTTGGAAATATGCCCTAGAGGCAATAATAAAATGATTATTATTGTATTTCCTTGTTCAT
Source organism: Hordeum marinum (assembly GCA_022496015.1). Lineage (NCBI taxonomy): Eukaryota > Viridiplantae > Streptophyta > Magnoliopsida > Poales > Poaceae > Hordeum > Hordeum marinum. The sequence goes on along the minus strand of CM039674.1, from coordinate 423,342,432 downwards.
GATAATTGTCCATTGTTCATGCTATAATTGTATTAACCGGAAACCAGAATGCATGTGTGAATACATAGACCACAACGTGTCCCTAGTGAGCCTCTAGTTGGCTAGGTCGTTGATCAATAGATGGTCACGGTTTCATGACCATGGACATTGGATGTCGTTGATAATGGGATCACATCATTAGGAGAATGATGTGATGGACAAGACCCAATCCTAATCATAGCACTAGGTCGTGTAGTTCGTTTGCTAAAGCTTTTCTAATGTCAACTATCGTTTCCTTAGACCATGAGATTGTGCAACTCCCGGATACCATAGGAATGCTTTGGGTGTGCCAAACGTCACAACGTAACTGGGTGGCTATAAAGGTGCACTACGGGTATCTCCGAAAGTGTTTGTTGGGTTGGCACGAATTGAGACTGGGATTTGTCACTCCGTATGACGGAGAGGTATCTCTGGGCCCAACTCGATAAGGCATCATCATAATGAGCTCAGTGTGACTAAGGAGTTAGCCACGGGATGATGTGTTATGGAAGGAGTAAAGAGACTCGCCGGTAACGAGATTGAACAAGGTATGGAGATACCGACGATCGAATCTCGGGCAAGTATCATACCGGTAGACAAAGGGAATTGTATATTGATTGAATCCTCGACACCGTGGTTCATCCGATGAGCTCATAGTGGAGCATGTGGGAGACAACATGGGTATCCAGATCCCGCTGTTGGTTATTGACGAGAGAGGTGTCTCGGTCATGTCTACGTGTCTCCCGAACCCGTAGGGTCTACACACTTATGGTTCGATGACGCTAGGGTTATAGGGAAATGGTATACGTGATTACCGAAGGTTGTTCGGAGTCCTGGATGAGATCCCGGATGTCACGAGGAGCTCCGGAATGGTCCGGAGGTAAAGATTGATATATAGGAAGTCCAGTTTTGGTCACCGAAAAGTTTTCGGGCTCATCAGTAGTGTATCGGGAGTGCCGGGAGGGTGCCGAAGGACCCCGGGAGGGGTGTGATGACCAAAGGACTTTGTGGGCCCTTAGAGGAGGTGTACCAGCCCTTATTGGGTTGGCCAAGACCTTCTGGAAGGGCCTATGAGGCTAGGGATAAGAGATAAGGCTGAAAAGGATTCAAAAGGAAGAGATCCACCTCCCTTGTGGGAGGTGGACTCCTCCCTAGGTTCGGCCGAACCTCTCCTCCTTGGAGGAGGGGCCAAGGCAACCCTCCCTCTCCCTCCTCCTATATATATCCAAGGTATTGGGGCTTATTTGACACACGACCTCTCTCTCCCACGGTGCAGCCCTACCTCTCTTCTTCCTCCTCCGCAGTGCTTAGGCGAAGCCCTGCCAGAATACCTTGCTGCTCCACCACCACCACACCGTCGTGCTGCTGTTGGAGCTCTTCCCTAACCTCTCCCTCCTCCTTGCTGGATCAAGGTGCGGGATATGTCACCAGGCCGCACGTGTGTTGAACGCGGAGGCGCCATTGTTTCGGCGCTTAAATCAGAATCCACCGCGATCTGAATCGCAGCGAGTATGACTCCACCAACCGCGTTCTTGTAACGCTTCCACTTAGCGATCTTCAAAGGTATGAAGATGCGATCTCTCCCCACTCATTGCTGGTTTCTCCATAGATATATCTTGGTGATTGTAGGAATTTTTTTGATTTACTACTACGTCTCCCAACAGAGCATGTGCTCAGATTGTCTAGGTGCTACAATCGCTTGAATCAAGTGGGAGTTGATCTTCCAGATAAGAAAGTGATTTATATAGTTCTCTGAGTCATTGTCACTAAGCTACTAGAACTTCGTGATGAACTATAATTATGCCAGGGATGAAAATAATGATCCCCGAGCTGTTCGCGATGTTTGACACCGCGAAGGTAGAAATCAAGAAGGAGCATCAAGTGTTGATGGTTAGTGAAACCACTAGTTTCGAGAAGGGCAAGGGCTAAGAGGTAAACTTCATGGATGGCAAGACAGTTGCTGATCCATTGAAGCAACCCAAAGTTGAACCCAAACCCGAGACTAAGTGCTTCTATTATGAGGAGAGCGGTCGCTGAAGCGGAACAACCCTAGATACTTGGTAGATAAGAAGGATGGCAACGTCGACGGAAGTATATTTTTATATATGTGTTATTGATGTGTACCTTGCTAGTACTCCTAGTAGCACCTGGGTATAGGATACTGGTTCGGTTGCTAAATGTTAGTAACTCAAAATAAAAGCTACGAAATAAACGGAGACTAGCTAAGGGTGAGGTGACGATGTGTGTTGGAAATGTCTCCAAAGTTGACGTGATCAACATCGCACGCTCTCTCTACCTTCGGGATTAGTGACGAACCTAAATAAATGTTATTTGGTGTTTGCGTTGAGCATGAACATGATTAGATCGTGTTTATTGCAATACGGTTATTCATTTAAGTTGGAGAATAATGGTTATTCTGTTTACATGAATAATACCTTCAATGTTCATGCACCCAATGAGAATGGTTTTTGAATCTTGATCGTAGTAATACACATGTTCATAACATAGATGCCAAAAGATACAAAGTTAATAATGATAGTACCACATACTTGTGGCACTGCGACTACATGTCATATTGGTCTAAAATGCATGAAGAAACTCCATGCTGATGGATCTTTGGACTCATTCGATTTCGAATCGGTTGAGACATGCGGACCATGTCTCGTGGGCAAGATGACTAAAACCTCATTTACCAGATGGTAGAGCGGGGAAAGTAACTTATTGGAAATGATACATGTTGATGTATATGGTTCAATGAGTGTTGTAGCATGCGGTGGATATCGTTATTTTCTTACCTTCACTGATGATTTGAGTAGATATAGTGTATATTTACTTAATGAAACACAAGTCTGAATCATTTGAAAGAGTTTAAACAAATTCAGAGTGAAGTTTAAGATCATCGTGACAAGAAGATAAAAATGTCTATGATATGATCGTGGAGGTGAATATCTGAGTTACGAGTTTGGCATACAACTTTAGACAATGTGGAAATTGTTTCACAACTCACGCCACCTGGAACACCATAGTGTGATGGTGTGTCCGAACATCATAGTCGTGCTCTATTGGATGTGGTGCGAATTATGATGTTTCTTATCACTTTGCCACTATCATTTTGGGTTATGCATTAGAGACAACTACATTCACTTTAAATAGGGCACCATCTAAATCCGTTGAGATGACACCATATGGTTTGACAGAAACCTAAGCTGTCATTTCTTAATGTTTGGGGCTGCGACGCTTATGTGAAAAAGGTTTTCACCTAAAGATCTTGAACCCAAAGCGGACAAATGCGTCTTCATAGAATACCCTAAGAACAGTTAGGTAAACCTTCTATCTCATATCCAAGCATAAAGTGTTTTTTGCTAAAACGGGTCCTTTCTCGAGAAAGAGTTTCTCTCGAAAGAATTGAGTGGGAGGAAGATGGAACTTGATGAATTTGTTGAACCTTTGCTTCAACCAGAGAGTAGCGCAACGTAGAAAGATGTTTCTGTGGAACCTACGTCAGTTGACGAGGAAGTTAATGATGATGATCATGAAGCTTCGGATCAAATTACTATCGAATCTCGTAGGTCGACAAGGATGCGTACTGCTCCTAAGTGGTACGACAACCCTGTCTTGGAGGTCATGTTGTTGGACAAACGATGAACCTACCAGCTATGGAGAAGCAATGATGGGCCCGGATTCCGACAAATGGTTAGAGGCCATGAAATCCGAGAAAGGATCCATGTGTGAAAACCAAGTATAGACTTTGGTAGATTTGCTCGTTGGACGGCAGTTCGTCGAGTACAAATGGACATTTGAGATGAAGACAGACGCTGATGGTAAATGTCACCATTTATAAAGCTCGACTTGTCGCAAAGAAGTTTCCGACAAGTTCAAGGAGTTGACTGCGATGAGACTTTCTCACTCGTAGCGATGCTAAAGTATGTTGGAATTATGTTAGCAGTTGCTGCATTTTTCAATTATGAAAAATGGTAGATGGATGTCAAAACATCATTTCCTTAATGGTTTACTTGAGGAAAGGTTGTATGTGATGCAACCAGAAGGTTTTGTCAGTCCTAAGGATGCTAAGAGGTGTGTGAGCTCCAGCAATCCTTCTATGGGCTAGAGAGAGCATCTTGGAGTTGAAATATACGCTTTGATGAGGTGATCAAAGTTTTTGAGTCTATACAAACTTTATGAGAAACTTGCATTTACAATAAAGTGAGTGGGAGCACTATCGAGTTTCTGGTAAGCATATGTGGTTGACATATTGTTGATCGGAAATGATGTAGAAGTTCTGGAAAGCATAAAGGGTTGTTTGAAAAAAATTCAAAGGAAGACCTGGATAAAGCTACCAAATTGTTGAGCATCAAGATCTATAGAGATAGCTCAAGATGCTTGATGAGACTTTCAATGAGTACATACCTTGACAATATTTTGAAAGAGTTCAAAATGGATCAGTCAAAGAAAGAGTTCTTGCCTGATTTGTAAGGTGTCAAGTTGAGTAAGACTCAAAGCTAGACCATGGCAGAAGAAAGAGAAAGGACGAAGGTCGTCCCCTATGCTTTAGCCATAGGCTCTATATAGTATGCCATGCTATGTACCGCACCTGTGTGTGCCTTGCCATGAGTACATCAAGGGGTACAAGAGTGATCCAGGAGTGGATCACTGGACAATGGTCAAGATTATCCTTAATAACTAAAAGGCCGAGGAAATGTTTCTCAATTATGAAGGTGATAAAGAGTTCGTCATAAAGAGTTACGTCGATGCAAGCTTGAACACCAATCCGGATGACTCTTAGTAGCAATCCATATAAGTATAGTGGAGCAGCCATTTGGAATAGCTCGAAGTGGAGTGTAGTAGTAGTGTTTACGGTTTGACATAGAGATTTGCAAAGTACACATGGATCTGAATATCGCAGACCCGTTAACTAAGAGACCTCTCTCACATGCAAAGCATGATCGAGCCCCAAAACTCATTGGGTGTTAGATTCATAACAATGCGAATCACATGGTGATGTGAACTAGATTACTGACTCTAGTGCAAGTGGAGACTGTTGGAAATATGCCCTAGAGGCAATAATAAATTAGTTATTATCATATTTCCTTGTTCATGATAATCGTTTATTATCCATGCTATAATTGTATTGATCGGAGACTCAGATGCATGTGTGGATACATAGACAAAACCATGTCCCTAGTATGCCTCTAATAGACTAGCTCGTTGATCAAAGATGGCTATGGTTTCCTAGTTATGGACATGCGATGTCATTTGATAACGGAATCACATCATTAGGAGAATGATGTGATGGACAAGACCCAAACTACAAACGTAGCATATGATCGTGTGAGTTTATTGCTACTGTTTTCTGCATGTCAAGTATCTGTTCCTATGACCATGAGATCATGCAACTCACTTGCACTGAAGGAGTGCCTTGTGTGTATCAAACGTCGCAACGTAACTGGGTGACTATAAAGGTACTCTACAGGTATCTCCGAGGGTGACTGTTGGGTTGGCATGGATTAAGACTGGGATTTGTTACTCCGTGTGACGGAGAGGTATCTCAGGGCCCACTCGGTAATACAACATCACAATAAGCCTTGCAAGAAATGTGACTAATTTTTAACCATGGGATCTTGTATTATGGAACGAGTAAAGAGACTTGTTGGTAACGAGATTGAACTAGGTATGGAGATACCGATGATCGAATCTCGGGCAAGTAACATACTGAAGAACAAAGGGAACATCATACGGGATTAACTAAATCCTTGACATAGAGGTTCAACCGATAAAGATCTTCATAGAATATGTAGGAACCAATATGGGCATCCAGGTCCCGTTATTGGTTATTGACCGTAGAGGTGTCTCGGTCATGTCTACATAGTTCTCGAACCGCAGGGTCTGCACACTTAAGGTTCGGTGACGTTTCGGCAATATATAGTTATGTATGGTGGTGACCTAAGGTTGTTCCGAGTCCCGGATGAGACCCTGGACATCACGAGGAGATCCGGAATGGTCCGGGGGTAAAGATTGATATATAGGAAGTCCTGTTTTGGTCACCGGAAAAGTTTTGGGCTCATCGATAGTGTACCGGGAGGGTACCGGGGGACCCTCGTGAGGGGTGTCACGCCCCGAGGGGCCTCATGGGTTGCGGGAGGAGACAAACCAGCCCCTAGTGGGCTGGCCAGAGCCTCCACTAAAGCCCATGAGGTTTGAGAAGGAAAAAATCCAAAGGTGGAGAGGTGGAAAGAGTTTCCAAGTGGAAAGGAGGAATCATACTCCTAATAGGATTGGAGTAGGACTCCTCCACTTCCAATTTCGGCCAACCTTTGAGGGTTTGAGGCTTCCTCCTCCCCTCCCTCCCTCCTATATATACTAGAGGATTTAGAGGGAAGAGCTAACCCTAATTGCCACGTGCTGCCCTCTTCTTCCTCTATATCGTTTTCTCCTCTAGATTGGTTTTCAACGGTGCTTAGGCGAAGCCCTGCTGGAATTCCTCCACCACCATCACCGCAATGCCATCGCGCTGCAGGAGAAATCGTCTACCTCTCCCCTCCCTCTTGCTGGATCAAGAAGGCGGAGATCGTCATCGAGTTGTACGTATGCTGAACGCGGAGGTGTCGTCCGTTCGGCGCTAGATCGGAAGGACCGTGATCAAGATCGCGAGACGATTCGTGATTGGATCACGGGACGGATCGTGATGAGATTGTGGGAAGGATCGTGATGAGATCGCGGGACGGATCGTGATGAGATCGTGGGAAGGATCGTGATGAGATCACGGGATGCTCGGCGATTTGGATCGCGAAGACGTTCGACTACATCAACCGCGTTTCTTAATGCTTCCCGCTTAGCAATCTACAAGGGTATGTAGATCCACTCTCCCTCTCGTAGATGCTCATCACCATGGATAGATCTTGCGTGTGCGTCGGAATTTTTTTGTTTCCCATGCAACATTCCCCAAGACCACTGAGATTAACACGTCGGTGTCACCAAGTTGGTCATTTTGTGTGTAATGGTTGGATTTTTGGGGATGCCTATATATACCCCTTCACCACCACCCACTCGAAAGATAAGCACTCAGAACTATTCCATACCTATCCTACTCAGTTTTCTGAGAGAGAACCACCTACCCTTGTTGAGGTCAAGATCTTCCACTCCAACCATATGGATCTTGATATCTAGCCTCCCCAAGTTGCTTTCCACCAATCCCATCTCTTCTACCAAGCCAAATCTGTGAGAGAGTGATTGTGTGTTGAGGAGTCTATCATCTTGAAGCACAAGAGCAAGGAGTTCATCGTCATTACCGAGCCTATTACCTTTTGGAGGGTGGTGCCTCCTAGATTGGTTAGGTGTCGCTTGGGAGCCTCCTACTTCATGTTGTGGAGTGAAGCAAGAAGTTTGTAAGGGCAAGGAGATCGCCTACTTCGTGAAGATCTACCCATAGTGAGGCTAGTCCTGTGTGGACGGAAGCCGTATGGAATAGTCAAGGTTGCTACTTCGTGGAACCTTATGGGCGGAGCCCTCCGTGGACTCTCCCGGTCGTTACCCTCTGAGGGTTGAAGACTCCATAAACGTGGACGTACGATAGCACCACCTATCGGAACCACGGGAAAAATACTTGCGTCTCCTATTGCGTTTGACCTTCCTATCCCATCTCTTTAATTACATGTGCAATGTCTTTACTTTCCGTTGCCATATTTGTAGACATGCATGTGTAGGGCTGGTAGATTTACTAGACTTGCTAAAATAGTTAAAATCTGCCAACCAATTAACTTGGGAAAAGGTTAGGTTTTAAATTCCTGCTAGTAGTCTATTCACCCCCCCTCTAGACACTCTTCTATCGATCCTACAGAAACGTCATCGAACCTTAAGTGTGCAGACCCTACGGGTTCGAGAACTATGTAGACATGAGCGAGACACCTCTACGGTCAATAACCAATAGCGGGACCTAGATGCCCATATTGATTCCTACATATTCTACGAAGATCTTTATCGGTCGAACCTCTATGTCAAGGATTCAGTCAATCCCGTATGATGTTCCCTTTGTCCTTCGGTATGTTACTTGCCCGAGGTTCGATCATCAATATCTCTATACCTAGTTCAACCTCGTTACCAGCAAGTCTCTTTACTCGTTCTTTAATACAAGATTCCGTGGCTAACACTTAGTCACATTGCTTGCAAGGCTTATTGTGATGTTGTATTATCGAGTGGGGCCCTGAGATACCTCTCCGTCACACGGAGTAACAAATCCCAGTGTTGATCCATGCCAACCCAGCAGATGCCCTCGGAGATACCCATATAGCACCTTTATAGTCACCCAGTTACGTTGCGACGTTTGATACACACAAGGCACTCCTCCGGTGTCAGTGAGTTGCATGATCTCATGGTCATAGGAACATATACTTGACATGCAGAAAACTGTAGCAATAAACTGACACGATCATATGCTACGTTTATAGTTTGGGTCTTGTCCATCACATCATTCTCCTAATGATGTGATCCCACTATCAAATGACATCTCATGTCAATGGCTAGGAAACCTTGGCCATCTTTGATCAATGAGCTAGTTTACTAGAGGCACACTAGGGAGAAAGTGTTGTCTATATATCCACACATGCAATGTGTTTCCAGTCAATGCAAATATAGCATGGAGAATAAACGATTATCATGAACAAGGAAATATAATAATAAACACTTTATTTAGTACCTCTCGGGCATATTTCCAACAGTCTCCCACTTGCACTAGAGTCAATAATCTAGTTCACATCACTATGTGATTTACATTGTAATGAATCGAACACCCATGCAGTTATGGTGTTGATCATGTTTAGCCCTTGGAAGAGGTTTAGTCAATGGGTCCGCAACATTCAGATCCATGTGCACTTTGCAAATATTTATGTCCTCCTCCTTGACGTAATCGCGGATGGAATTCAAGCGTCGCTTTATGTGTCTGATCCTCTTGTGAAACCTTGGTTCCTTGGCCAGAGCAATGGCATCAGTGTTGTCAGAGAACAAAGCCATTGGATTCAGTGCACTGGGCACTACTCCAAGATCTGTCATGAACTGCTTCATCCAGACACCTTCCTTTGCTGCCTCCTAGGCTGCGATGTACTCCGCTTCGCATGTAGAATCGGCTACCACGCTTTGCTTGGAACTGCACCAGCTTAGTGCTCCCCTGTTGAGGATAAATACATATCCAATTTGCAACTTAGAGTCATCCGTATCAGTGTCAAAGCTTGCATCGACGTAACCCTTTACGACGAGCTCTTGATCACCTCCGTAAACGAGAAACATTTCCTTAGTCCTTTTCAGGTACTTAAGGATATTCTTGACCGTCGTCCGGTGCTCTATTCCAGGATCACTTTGAGACCTTCCAGCCATACTTGTGGCAAGGCTGGCATCGGGTCTTGTGCACAGCAACGCATACATGATAGAGCCTATGGCTGAAGCATAGGGGACGACACTCATCTTTCCTCTATCTTCTACAGTCACTAGGCATTGAGTCTTACTCAACTTCACACCTTGTAACACAGGTAAGAACCACTTCTTAGACTGATCCATTTTGAACTTCTTCAAAACTTTATCAAGGTATGTGCTTTGTGAAAGTGCTATCAAGCGTCTCGATCTATCTCTATAGATCTTAATGCCTAATATGAAAGCACCTTCTCCTAGGTCCTTTATTGAAAAACTCTTGTTCAAATATTCCTTCACGCTTTCTAGCATTTCTATATTGTTTCCAATCAGCAATATGTCATCCACATATAATATTAGAAACGCTACAGAGCTCCCACTCACTTTCTTGTAAATACAAGCTTCTCCGTAAACTTGTATAAACCCAAACACTTTGATCACCTCATCAAAGCGCTTATTCCAACACCGAGATGCTTGCACCAGTCCATAAATGGATCGCTGGAGTTTGCAAACTTTGTTAGCATTCTCTGGATCGACAAAACCTTCCGGTTGCATCATATACAACTCTTCCTCAAGGAAACCGTTAAGGAACGCTGTTTTGACACCCATCTACCAAATTTCATAGTCGAAATATGCAACTATTGCTAACATGATTCTGACGGACTTAAGCATCGCTACGGGTGAGAAGGTCTCATCATAGTTAACTCCTTGAACTTGTGAAAAACCCTTTGCCACAAGTCGAGCTTTATAGACGGTGACATTACCGTTCGCGTGCGTCTTCTTCTTAAAGATCCATTTGCTCTGAATGGCCTTTCTCCCTTCAGGTAATACTTCCAAAGTCCATACTTTGTTTTCATACATGGATCTCATCTCGGTTTTCATGGAATCTAACCATTTCTCGGAATTCGAGACCATCATCGCTCCTTCATAGCTCGTAGGTTCATTGTTGTCTAACAACATGACCTCCAAGACAGGGTTGTCGTACCACTCAGGAGAAGTATGCGCCCTTGTCGACCTACGAGGTTCAACAGTAACTTGATCTGAAGTTTCATGATTATCATCATTAATTTCCTCTTCAACTGTCGTTGGCTCCACAGAAACATCTTTCTACGCTGCGCTACTCTCTGGTTGAACCAGAGGTTCAACAACCTCATCAAGCTCTATCTTCCTCCCACTCAATTCTTTCGAGAAAACTCTTTCTCAAGAAGTGTTCCCTTTTTGGCGACAAACACTTTGCCTTCGGATCTGAGATAGAAGATATACTCAACTGTCTCTTTTGGGTATCCTATGAATATGCATTTCTCCGCTTTGGGTTCGAGCTTTTCATGCTGAAGCTTTTTGACGTAAGCATCACATCCCCAAACTTTAAGAAACGACAATTTTGGCTTCTTGCCAAACCACAGTTCATAAGGCATCGTCTCAACAGATTTCGATGGTGCCCTATTTAAAGTGAATGCAGTTGTCTCTAATCCATAACCCCAAAATTATAGTGGCAAATGGGCAAGAGACATCATAGAACGCACCATATCCAATAAGGTTCGATTACGACGTTCAGACACACCATTACGCTGTGGTGTTCCAGACGGTGTCAATTGTGAAATAATTCCACATTGTCTTAAGTGACTGCCAAACTCATAACTCATATATTCACCTCCTCGATCAGATCGAAGGAATTTAATCTCCTTGTTACGATGATTCTCAACTTCACTCTGAAATTGCTTGAACTTTTCAAATGTTTCAGACTTGTGTTTCATTAAGTAAATATACCCATATCTACTTAAGTCATCAGTGAAGGTGAGAAAATAACGATATCCACCGCGTGCCTCAATGTTCATTGGACCGCACACATCAGTATTTATGATTTCCAACAAATCACTCGCCCGTTCCATTGTTCCAGAGAACGGCGTTTTAGTCATCTTGCCCCTGAGGCATGGTTCACATGTGTCAAGTGATTCAAAATCAAGTGACTCCAAAAGTCCATCAGCATGGAGCTTCCTCATGCGTTTTACACCAGTATGACCCAAATAGCAGTGCCACAAGAAAGTGGTACTATCATTATCAACTCTACATCTTTTGGCATCAATGTTATGAACATGTGTGCCATCACTATCAAGATTAAACATGAATAAACCCCTCACATTGGGTGCATGACCATAAAAGGTATTACTCATATAAATAGAATAACCATTATTCTCTGATTTAAATGAGTAACCGTCTCGCAATAAACAAGATCCAGATATAATGTTTATGCTTAACGCAAGCACTAAATAACAATTATTCAAGTTCATCACTAATCCCGATGGTAATTGAAGAGAGAGCGTGCCGACGACGATCACATCGACCTTGGAACCATTTCCCACGTGCATCGTCTCGTCCTTAGCCAGCCTCCATCTATTCCGTAGGTCCTGCTTTGAGTTGCAAATGTGAGCAACCAAACCGGTACCAAATACCCAGGCACTACAACGCGAGCTAGTAAGGTACACATCAATAACATGTATATCATATATACCTTGTTTGTTGTTGGCCGCCTTCTTGTTAGCCAGATACCTGGGGCAGTTCCGCTTCCAGTGACCAGTTCCCTTGCAATGAAAGCACTCAGTTTCTGGCTTGGGTCCAGCCTTGGATTTCTTCATGGGAGGAGCAACTGCTTTGCCACCCTTCTTGGAGTTACCCTTATTTCCCTTGCCATGCTTCTTGAAACTAGTGGTTTTATTGACCATCAACACTTGATGTTCTTTCTGGATTTCAGACTCAGCGACTTTCAGCATCGCAAACAGCTCGGCGACTGACTTGGTCATCCCGTGCATGTTATAGTTCATCACGAAGCTCTTGTATCTAGGTGGCAATGTTTGAAGAACTCTATCATTGATCGCCTCCGGTGGAAGGGGCATCCCTAACTCTGCCAGACGGGTCGAATACCCAGACATTCTGAGTATATGTTCACTGATAGACCCTTTCTCCTCCATCTTGCAAGCATAGAACTTATTGGAGGTCTCCTACCTCTCGATCCAGGCATTCTTTTTAAAGATAAACTCCAACTCTTGGAACATCTCATATGCTCCATGATGTTCAAAACGTCTTTGAAGTCCCAGTTCTAAGCCATACAACATTGCACATTGAACTATTGAGTAATCTCCAGAACGTGCCTCCCAAGCGTTCTTAACGTCTTCGGATGACATGGGAGCGGGTGGGTCCCCAAGCGGTGCATCAAGGACATAAGCCTTCTGGGAAGCCGTGAGGATAATCCTCAAATTACGGACCTAGTCCACAAAGTTACTTCCATCATCTTTCAACTTAGCTTTCTCTAGGAACGCATTAAAATTCAGGGGTGCTGCTATGCGAGCCATTGATCTACAACATAAATAAGCAAAGGTTACTAAGACCATTGTTCAAGATAATGAGTTTAGTTAATCAAATTACTAAAGCTCCCACTCAACTTGACATCCCTCAGGTCATCTGAGTGATACATGATCCATATTCACTAACTCAAGTCTGATCATCACGTGAGTTAAGGTGGTTTCAATGGTGAACATCATCATGTTGATCAAATCTACTATATGACTCATTCTCCACCTTTCGGTCTCTTGTGTTCTGAGGCCATGTCTGTACATGCTAGGCTCATCAAGTTTAACCCGAGTGTTCCGCATGTGCAACACTGGCTTGCACCCATTGTATGCGAACGTAGAGTCTATCACACCCGATCATCATGTGGTGTCTCGACACGACGAACTTTCGCAACGGTGCACACTCGGGGAGAACAAAATTCATCTTGAAATTTTAGTGAGGGATCACCTTATAATGCTACCGTCGTTCTAAGCAAAACAAGGTGCATAATAGGATTAACATCACATGCAAATCATAAGTGACATGATATGGCCATGAACTTGTGCTTTTGATCTCCATCTTCAAAGCATCGGGATGATCTCCATCGTCACCGGCATAACACCATGACCTCCATCATTGTGTCGCCATCGGGTTTGTCACACCCACCATGCTCATACTACTACTGCTACCGCTTAGCGACAAAGTAAAGCATTACATAACGCTTAAAGATTGACACGCAGGTCATACAATAATCAAAGACAACCCTATGGCTCCTGCTGGTTGCCGTACTCATCGACATGCAAGTCGTGATATTCTATACAAAACACAATCATCTCATACATCACATATATCACATCATGTAATTGGCCATATCACATCACAACATACCCTGCAAAAACAAGTTAGACGTCCTCTAATTGTTGTTGCATGTTTTACGTGACTGCTATGGGTATCTAGCAAGAACGATTATTACCTACGCAAAACCACAACGGTGATATGAAGATTGCTTTTCAACCTTCTACAAGGACCGCCTTAATCTAATCCGGTCCAACTAAAGTGGGAGAGACAGACACCCTCTAGCCATCTTTATGCAACAAAGTCACATGTTAGTCGATGGAACACGGTCTCTCGTAAGCGTACGAGTAAAGTTGGTCCGAGCCGATTCATCCCACAATATCGCTGAACCAAGAAAAGACTAAGGGAGGAAGCAATCTGAATATCAACGCCCACAAACTGCTTTGCGTTCTACTCAAGATCTCATCTACGCATAGACCTAGCTCTGATACCACTGTTGGAGAACATTGCATGGGAAATAAAAAAAATTCTACGCCTTACCAAGATCAATCTAGGAGAGGAGAGATTGGATCCACATGCCCTTGTAGATCGCTAAGCAGAAGCGTTAAAGAACGCGGTTGATGTAGTCGTACGTCTCCGCGATCCAAATCGCAAGCCGTCCCACGAATTCCTGATCAAGTGCCGAACGGACGGCACCTCCGCGTTCAGCACACGTGCAACTCGATGATGATCTCCGCCTTCTTGATCCAGCAAGAGGGAGCGGAGAGGTAGATGGGTTCTCTAGCACCACGACGGTGTGGCGGCAGCGGCGGCGAAGCTGATCTGGCAGAGCTTCGCTAAGCGTCGCCGAATCAATCTAGAGGAGAGGCTATCAGAGAGGGAGGAAGGGCTGCGCCATGGCTTAGGGTGCGGCTGCCCTCCTCCCTCTCACATATATATAGGGAAAGGGGTGGTGCGCCCAAGCCCTAGGGTTTCCCCCTTGGGGCGGTGGCCAAGGGTGGAGGCGCCCTAGGGTGGCTTGCCACCCAAGTAAGGTGGCGCCAACCCTAGGGTTGGCCCTCCCACCAACCCCCCAGCTTCATGGGCCTTTATGGGAGGGGCGGCTAGCCCACCAGGGGCTGGTGTGCCCTCTCACACAGCCCATGTAGCCCTTTGGGGCTGGTGGCCCCTTCCGGTGGACCCCCGAGACCCTTCCGACACCCCCCGTACGTTACTAGTGACACCCGAACTTTTCTCGGTCACCAACACAGAACATCCTATATATGAATCTTCACCTTCGAACCATTCCAGAGCTCCTCGTCATGTCCGGGATCTCATCTGGGACTCCGAACAACCTTCGGTCACCAACACACATAACTCATCTATACCGAAACGTCATTGAACCTTAAGTGTGCAGACCCTGCGGGTTCGAGAACTATGTAGACATGACCGAGACACCTCTACGGTCAATAACCAATAGCGGGACCTGGATGCCCATATTGATTCCTACATATTTTGCGAAGATCTTTTTCGGTCGAACCTCTATGTCAAGGATTTAGTTAATCCCGTATGATGTTCCCTTTGTCCTTCGGTATGTTACTTGCCCGAGGTTTGATCGTCGGTATCTCTATACCTAGTTCAACCTCGTTACCGACAAGTCTCTTTACTCGTTACGTAATACAAGATCACATGGCTAACACTTAGTCACATTGCTTGCAAGGGTTTTTGTGATGTTGTATTACCGAGTGGGCCCTAAGATACCTCTCCTTCACACGGAGTAACAAATCCCAGTGTTGATCCATGCCAACCCAGCAGACACCCTCGGAGATACCTGTAGAGCACCTTTATAGTCACCCAGTTGCATTGCGACATTTGATACACACAAGGCACTCCTACGGTGTCAGTGAGTTGGACGATCTCATGGTCATAGGAACATATACTTGACATGCAGAAAACGGTAGCAATAAACTGACACGGTCATAAGCAACGTTTATAGTTTGGGTCTTGTCCATCACATCATTCTCCTAATGATGTGATCCCGTTATCAAATGACAACTCATGTCAATGGCTAGGAAACCTTGACCATCTTTGATCAACGAGCTAGTTTACTAGAGGCACACTAGGGACGAAGTGTTGTCTATATATCCACACATGCAATGTGTTTTCAGTCAATACAAGTATAGCATGGATAATAAACGATTATCATGAACAAGGAAAAATAATAATAAACACTTTATTTATTGCCTCTAGGGCATATTTCCAACACGCCCATCAGCAGTCGGACCCCGCGTTCGTGCCCGGCAGCGCCTCGCGCTCGACAGCCGGCGAACCCTGCGTCGGCCTTCGGCAAGGCCCCACGCCCATCAGCCGACGGGCCCCGCGTCGGCACCCGGTAGCGCCTCGCGCTCGACAGCCGGTGGACCCTGTGTCCGTGCCCGGGAGTGCCTCGCACTCGACAGCCGGCGGACCCCGCGTCCGTGCCCGGCAGTGCCTCGTGCTCGACAGCCGGCGGACCCCACTTCCGCCTTCGGCAAGGCTCCATGCTCATCAGCCGGCGGACCCCGTGGCCACGCCCGGCAGCGCCTCGTGCTCGACAACCGACGGACCCCGCGGCCGCGCCCAACAGCGCCTCGTGCTCGACAACCGACGGACCCCTCGTCCACCCCCGGCTGGGCTCCGCGCCCATCAGTCGGCGGACCCTGCGTCCGCCCCTGGCTGGGTTCCGCGCCCATCAGCCAGCGGACTCCGCGTCCGCGCCCGACACCCCTGACGCCACCGTCTACTTCAACAACAGCAAAGACCCTCTGCCTGACTCTTGAAGTCGTCCGGAGGCTCGGAGGCTACACCTAGTGGGTGCTCTGGCGCCCCCCCGCTGGAAACAGACAACCGGTGGACTCCACGTCCACGCTCGGCAGGGCTCCCGCGCCCATTAGCCAGCAGACCATACATTTGCATGTCGAGAGAAATATATCAGTGGTGACTAGCTATTTATCATGAAAATTTTCATGATAAAACACATATTTATATGAGCTAAAAGAACAAATTGCTGAAAATGATTTTGCTTTATTGTGTAGCTCACATATTGAACATGAAATTTTGTGCAGCTCACATGTCTATTTTTCCAAAAAAAATTGAAACTTCAAATTTTATCTTTGCATTTTTTTTAAATCCAGGTTCCATGGCGCCGGGGAGCCAAAAGCAATCTCCGCTCAAAAAGAATGAAAAGGTAAAAGAAAAGAGTGTAGGCAAGAGACAATAAAAGCGGGAGTAGGAGAGGAGAAAATCAGGGGAGGGAGGGAGACAAATTCCAGAAAAATCGAGGAGGAAGGCGACGACTCGGGCGGAGCGGCGAGAGAGAGAGAGAGAGAGAGAGGGCGCGGCCATGTGGAAGCCATGGGCGTGCGCGGCGTGGACGTCGTGACGACACCTGCCGCCTTCCAGGCCCTCCCACGCCCGCCCGCGCCCGCTCCCATGACCGCGCCGCCGCAATGCGCCTCAAAACCCCACCTCGCTCCCCTGCCCGATCTCTGACCCGGAAGGCTTCTTGATCCAGGCCCAGGCATGGCGGAGGCGGCGCCGCCGAAGCTGCTCTACATTGCCGTTGCCGACGGCGGCGGCCGGCGGGCCTTCCGGTACACGCGCCCCGTCCTGCAGAGCACCCTCCAGCTCATGGGCTGCAAGGCTCGCCACGCCTTCAAGGTCACCCCCCCCCCCCCCCCCCCCGCCTCTCGCCCTCCCCTCTTTGCTACATCTCTCGCTGTCCGCGATCTTGATCCCGGAAAATGGAGGGCCGCCAGCCCCCGATTGGAGGCCCGCGTGCGGCATGCTCGCGTTATACCACGATTAAGACCGAGGAGGACGAAACCGCCTGCTCCTGTTCCGTTTTAGATGCGGCAGGTCCTTCATGGACAGCACATGTCTAGCATAGTGTTCTTGGTGCTTTTTCTTTCTTTCTTTCTTTAATTGCTTGTTCTTGGTTCAAAACATCAAATGATGTAGTTAGGCATGCCTAGCATAGTGTTTGGCGGTAGGATCATTTTGACATGGGAAGGTGACAACTTATACTGTACTAATTGATGAGCATGCCATGTTCATCTGTCGATCCAAACTTCCCCCGGGTCAATTCACTGCCCTTGGATTAGACAGAGAAACTCTCATATCCTTTTGGACAGGGTCGTTCTTGCAGCAACACGATTGGATCCGATTCAGCGTATTTTGGATGTTATGCCTTTTCAAGCTATTGTTCTTGTTGCAGACTGAATTTGTCTCTTCTTTCAAGGATACGTCCTGGCAGACGTATCAAGATCCTGAAATTGTCTCCGCTACTGTGAATTGCTATTCCTTTGGTGATACTTTGCTTACGGGTCATTATTATCACATACTGTCACAGCTAGTGTGAATTGCTATTCCTTTCTTCGCTTTATTAGGCTCCGATGAGAGAGACGGCACCATGTTATATGATGTAGACATCTAGGCTTTGCCTTGCATGATCTTTTCGCTCGGGAACTGTAACTTGGCGGGCTATCTTTCTAGTCTGTATCTTGGAATTGACATGAGCTCCGGTGTCGGGTTCTCGTCATCGTTCATTTCGATTAGTTGCGCAAGCAACATGCATATTGGAGTTGATCTGAGCTCCGGTGTCGGGTTCTCGTCATTGTCCATTTTGATCAGTTGCGTCAGCAACATGTATCTTGGAGTTGATCTGAGCTCTGGTATCGGGTTCTCATTTGACGTAATTTTCATTACTCTGATTCATGGCAGTTTGGCATATCTTCTTTTCCTTGTTTTCCATTTCGATAAGCTGCAAAAGTAATACACCGTTCATGTGCACAACTTTTTTTTATTGGTGTGTAGAATTTAACAAAGTTTTTTTGTCACCCCTTGTTGGCACTGTCAGATTAGCAAGAAAGTATTCAGTGTGCTGAGGAGTGAATTCTTGGATGCATCAAGGTCGGATAGGGCTGTCAGAGAAGAAAATGCTCCTAGCCTGGGCATTGGGGGAGATGCTGATATGCTCAACACAGAAATTCCAGATGCAAGTAGCAGCAGCATGCCCTTCGAATTGTACAAGACACAGACAACAATTCTTATTTCAAGAGAGAAGTTTCTGAATATTGTGTGTGATGCACTCTCTTCTTACAAGTATGTTGGACCAAACCAGAAGGCTGACTTGCTTCTTGCTTGCAGGTAACTTTACCATATATCTATCTTATTGAGTTCACAGAAGCAATCCAACAAGCATATTGCTTCGTTTATTTAATTTACAGCTCCTAGTAGTAGTCGTCTATTATCTCCACAAAGAACAAGCTTATGATATATGTATGTGTTAAGTTAAATGATTCCCTTGAAAAAGCCTAAATTATTCTTATGAGCACAGTACATGCAGTATGCCCCAATGAAATATGCATATATTTCCCAAGTCATTTTATTGCAACCATAGGCTAGCTACCTCAATTAATTCAACGGCATTTAATTTTTGCAATTGTGCCTTTTCCAATTATTCTGATCAGAATTAAGGAGAAAAAGGAATCAGTGACGGTACTCTTGTGTGGGACAAGCGGGTGTGGCAAGTCCACTCTATCATCTTTGTTGGTATGTTGTTTTCTAACCTAAGAGTCTCGTCCATTTCTGGATGGGCTATACTCTCTATATATTATATAGTACACCAGTGACACAATAGTTTGTTACGTGCAGAAGCATTTAATAATAAGTATCTGCAAATCAAGTATTAATTCAAAGCACTTCGACTGCTTCTGTTCATTGTGTGTCTTGTTCCTTCTAGAAGCATTATGAATCAGAGAGATAAATGATGCTGAGTCTTGCTGAATGCTTAATACGGTCTGTTTGTTTTACCCAGGGTAGTAGATTGGGCATTACGACAGTAGTTTCTACTGATTCCATACGCCATATGATGAGAAGCTTTGCAGATGAAAAGCAAAATCCACTTCTCTATGCATCAACCTACCATGCAGGCGAATACTTGGACCCTGTTGCAGTTGCTAAGTCAAAGGCAAAGAAGCTCGCAACGGTTTCTCATACCAATGAAGGCAAAGATGGCACTTCAGATGTTAAATCTCATCATGGCTCCTCAGATTTACCTCCTAGAACCGAGTTGATTGGCAGCAAACAAATGGCAATAGAAGGGTTCAAGGCGCAAAGCGAGATGGTCATTGACAGCCTGGACAGATTAATTACATCATGGGAAGAGCAGAAGCAATCTATTATTGTTGAAGGAGTTCATTTGAGCCTCAATTTTGTGGTGCGTACTAGTCAAGAAACAACATGGATGCTTTATTAATGTTCTTCATGTCATGCTTGCATTGTTTGCCTATTATATTTTTGTTGTGCTTTGAAGAATTGACTAAGCTATTTATTTTTAATATCTAATAGATGGGGCTAATGAAGAAACACCCTTCCATAATACCATTTATGGTATACATTGCCAATGAGGAGAAGCACATGGAGAGATTTGCTGTACGTGCAAAGTACATGACATTGGACCCGGCAAAGAACAGATATATCAAGTACATCCGGAATATCAGGGCTATCCAGGAATACCTTTGCAACAGAGCGGACAAGCATCTGGTGCCTAAGATTAACAATACTAATGTTGACCAGAGCGTGGCCGCCATACATGCCACAGTTTTCAGCTGTCTTCGTCGACGAGAAGTTGGGGAGCAGTTGTATGATCTCAACACTAACACTGTTTCTGTAGTGGATGAGGAATACAGGAACCAGCGTGCATCTAACTCCTTGGGTTCCAAGGGCATGTTCCAGTTCATTCAAAGGAAGGGGTCTTCTAGGAATTTGATGGCTCTACTTAACCCTGATGGTTCAGTGACCAAGGCTTGGCATGTAGATTCATGTGATGGCAATGCCAATGGCAGTAGAAGCAGTGATAAATCAGTAGGAAAGGTTAACCCATCACAAATTGGGAAGGTAGAATCAGTTAATCTCCAATTTGGTTCTTTCGGGATTAGCGCGTGGCTGAGTGATACAGGTGGCACCAGCCATACAGGGAGTGTAGATGACCTGAGGGCTGATGGCATTGAGGCAGGCGGTAGATACTACTCCTCATGCTGCAGCTCACCAAAGACGTCAGATTGCGCATCCAAAGAGGTATGCGATCTTTTATTATTAATATGACAGTAATGTGTTCATATTTTTGGTAGCAGATTGCGGATGTTATGCATTCCAGTCTAATGAATACTCTATGCCATTTCCAGCACATGGAGGATTATTCAGTCTATGGCAGTGAAGAAGAAGCTGATGACCCACCTGATGCTGAAACTGATGAGGATCTAACTGATGGAGAAAGAGATGTTCACGAGGTAGCGACTATGTTATCCAGCAATTTTCCTAGTGGGATATATTTCGATTGTAGTAGCGAACACTTGATTGCAGTTTCTTCCTGGACTCCTGCAATTATATTGTGCCGCTGACCAGGAATGCCAGTTGATAGCGTGCCTCATTTCAAAGCTTGTGCATTGGTTATCCGAGCTTTCTAGATTGCTAAATGTTTTCTGCACAAACCAATTTCTTCAGATTGAAGCGGGCTCCGTCGATGAGCATTCCACCAAGTCCGACGAGGAATATGACGACCTAGCCATGCAGGACATGATGGAGAACGGTAACTGCTCTGACGATGACGACGAGCAAGCTGCGGGGTTCGGCAACAGGAGCTCGCCGTCCCTGGATGAGAGCATCCTCAGAGCAGCTGACGGTGATGATGCCGTGGTGGAGGGCAGGTACCGCCACAACCTGGACCTCTTCACGATATCCAAGGACATGGCTGTCACGCAGATGCCGTGCGCGTAACGCTACCGCCCCTACCAACCCAAGGGAAGAAAAAACCGTGAATCAGACACCATTGCCATGGTTTGCTGCGCCATTGTGCTCTCCTGTGGCGCTTTCAGTTAGGAGTCTGCACCGTCGGCTGTACTCATACATGTTGGTGGTTATGACTGTTAGACATACCGGTGCTTGTCCAAGCTTACATATATATAGGAATCTGGGACTTTGCCGATGAAACTCAAATAATGGAAGGTTGAAATTGCATCTGTAGTTGCGCAAGAATCTCTTGGCACCGAAAATAGGCGCGGGAGGTCGCCTGTTTTGAAATGTGCACAAGGTCATTAAAAAGATGTTATGATGATGAGATGTTAAGATGAGATCTTAAGCATATTAAGAAGTTTAGCAACTAAAGCCCTCAATGCATAAGCATAAGGTGTTTAACTTGTTATAGCTAACCCTTATTTATTTAATGATTTTGCAACTAAAGTTGTTCATGATGAGCTTCTTTCATTTAAGTGTTTTTCGTAGGTTCATGCGCTTGACATTGTTTCTTTTAGGGTCATCATATTCATCTCTTTCTTTTTAATTACCTTGACACATCAGTTTTTTGCCTACATAATAGTCTTAGCATCTGTACATGATGAAACATTGGAAGGGGTCTTATGAGCATGCAACTGTCTTGTGTTGAAACCGTGAACAGAAAATAAAATCGTTATGAAAAAAATGCCGCTCAATAATGGGAATCTATCAGCACTTGAAATCAAATTTTAAATTGTATTTAGATACGTGCAATCCGAAAAATTGTTGGTCAGCTCACAATACAATAACTTGCTGTTTTTCATCCAACATATTGACGAAACTGCAAACAGTAGTATAAAGTTGCATCAGAAAAATGAACTCCAATACAATAAACATTATATGCATCCTTACGAAAAATAATGTGGTGAACTTGCATGGCCACAAACGGGTACAGGTCCAAAAACGCAGCCACCGTCTCTCCAAAAAAGCCAGGGTTCCTGCCTCTCGCCAGTTCCTGCCTCTCGCCAATGCCATCGCAGGTCCGCCTCATCTTCGGTGGCCTTAGGACATGTCAGAACCTAATATTCTATCTGACGAACTCTGCACCTGAGAAGAAGTTCACTTATGTTTGAATCGCTATGACAAGCGCGTGAGGACACATGGGCCGTCCATCAAGAATCCAACGCCCACTCCGTCTCCATACCGCTTCGCAGGATTATGAAGACGTCGCAACCGTGGATCTCGCATCGAACGGCCATCAAGCCCCGAAGTGTCGCTGTTCCCTTTCCGGCAAAAAGGCTACAGTGCCTCAACCATTCTGTTCCTTCTTTTCCTTTCTTTCTCCCGTGTTGTAAGGCTATAAAGCCAGGGGTTAGAGACAGCTAGCGACCATCTTGAAGTTTCTAGGGTTTCCCCCTTACCGCCGCCAGTGTTCCTGGTCGGCTTGTGTTTAGCTGTAGCAAGCAAGATCTTGCCAATCATTCCTCTGAAAGTAATACAAGTCTTGATGCATTCCCCA
This sequence comes from Hordeum marinum, assembly GCA_022496015.1. Classification (NCBI taxonomy): domain Eukaryota; kingdom Viridiplantae; phylum Streptophyta; class Magnoliopsida; order Poales; family Poaceae; genus Hordeum; species Hordeum marinum. Next base: position 423,319,592 of record CM039674.1, on the reverse strand, counting down.
CACTACTCTCTGAATCTCGAGTGCAAACCCCCTTGGGTCTGACAAGTGGTAATCAGAGCGAGCTTCTACTCCTCGGCGTCGCGAGATCTGGTGCAGAGGTGGAGTTGGAGGAGCTGTAAAATTCTCCATCTCACTCCGGTGACTCTTGGCGGCGGTGTACTTCCAACGGCATGAGGCGGTGGTGAGAAATTCGGTACAGGTTTGGAATGGGAAGTGGTTGCGGAAACACGCCGTCTCTGTAGTAAAATCCCACCCTCCCTCCCAGATCTGGTGTACTCCTGGCGGCATGGCATTGGCGACGATGCAGGCGACGACAGGATCGGCGGCCAAGGTCTGGCTGCAGCTCTGGTTGTGGTAAAATTCCTCCCTTTAGCCGCAGATCATGAACATCGAGGTAACTTGGCTCTCTGCCAACCGTGTAAAACCTCCCTGTTTTCCCCTTCCTCATGACGGGTCCAGATGAGTCCATCTCCTCGGAGAGCTTGGAAATGCAATCCTTGCAGCTGGATGTTAAAACCCTCCAACAGTATAAAGAGGGCGATAGAAGAGATTTTGAAGAATTCAGGGACCAGGTGACCCTCAATTTCCAGTCTCTGTAGCAAACTCTCAGTACTCTGCAAGGTACTATCAACAACTTCATCTCGGGGTTCCCGGTACCTCGTGAAGGGCCACAACATACTTTTGTTGCAGGCCAGGGCAGCAGTCAGAACAACACCCCACAAGGCCCAGCCAACCTGCCACAAGAAGTTCCTCACACTCCTCCCACAGTAGGATCAACAACTCTCGTGGACAAACAATTGGACATGGAACTTAACTTGGATGTCAGCAATAAGCTCCCTTATCATCACCCTCACTTTGCTGCCCACAAAAACGCAGCAGTAGAGGCAAGAACTACTACAACCGGCCAGCAACTACTACAAGCACAACCAGTTCAATAGTTTGATGCAGTGCAGACTGCACCACCAGCCAATCAACAAGAGGCCAGAGGGGACAATGTACAAAAAGATCAACTACCTGATCAAAGAAGACCTCTTGCTATTGTCAAACCAGCTAAGTACAATATCCCTGAATTTGATGGAATTGTTACTAATGCATGGATATAGACAATTGAGCTCTACTTTGAAGCTGCCAGAACACCAGTGGACCAAAAAACTAAGATTGTTGTAACCTACCTCAAAGGCCCCGCTATTGAATGATGGAGAGGCATTGGTTTCCCTGCTAGCACCTTACCTTGGTACATGTTTTGCAGGTATGTGGGTGATAGGTCTTCAGAAACCTCTGTCTGTGACAATGTGAGAACATTCCATGCTCTTACTCAGACTGGTACAGTTAATGATTATGTTCTCCAATTTGAGCAATCAATGAATTTGATGAGGAGGGATAATCCTACTTTGCCAATAGATTATTATAAGCATAGTTTTATCTTAGGGCTAAATGACAGTATTGTCACGTCCAAGATGCGATCCTATCCTTATTTGGCATGAGGGCCTTGACAGGGATAGAAGCGCATCTCGTCGTGTTGCAAGAATGGATATCATTACAAGTACATTTACAGAAGAGATGAGTATATGTAATTGGCTTACACTCGCCACAAGCTACATCAGTCACATCAATACAACAACATATTCAATCATCATACAGAAGAGCAAGGTCCGACTACGGACGAAATCAAACGATAAAATGACATCCACCCTTGCTATCCTAGGCTGCCGCTTGGAACCCATCCAAGATCGATGAAGAAGAAGAAGAAGAAGAAGAATAACTCCAAATCAAATCAAGCATCGCGCTCACGTCAAATCATTGCATTACATGTACCTACAACTGTTGTTGTAGTAATCTGTGAGTCACGGGGACTCAGCAATCTCTTTTCCAAGGGTATCAAGACTATTAAAGCTTAATGGGTGAGGTATGGTAAAGTGGTGAGGCTGCAGCAAGCGGCTAAGCATTTATTTGAGTGGCTAACTTATGAATACAAAAAGTAAAGTATGGTGGTCTACGCATAACGGACATGAAATAGTAGTGATCACTAACTGATCCTGAACACCTACTTACGTCAAACATAACCCCACTGTGTTCTCTCTCGGATAAGGACTCACGAGAAGAGACAGTCACGGTTACGCACACAGTTGGTGAATTTTATTTGAGTTTACTTCAAGTTTAATATGAACGGGTGTTAAACAAAGTTTCCAAGTTGCCACATAACCGCACACATGGCTTTCCGAAATATGTAACCTTGCAGGGGTGCTCCAACTCATCCATCACAAATTAACCACACGTCGCGAGAATAACCTCGACCACGGATCTCGTGATCATCCTAGGCAATTCCAAAGTAAATACGACACCTCGAGATAGCCTAGAAGATCAGAGTTCCTCATGCAAGACATTCAAGAAAGGTAAAACAAGTCCAGCAAGACCACCCGGCGTACCGACTAAATCTGATAGGAGCCACGTATCTCGTTCTCAGGGTACGACCAGATGAGCTAGAAGTCGGGTTGGCTGAAACCCTGGGTGACCAGGGGGTGCCGGACATAGCTTAGTTTGGACCAACACTCATGAGGAGCACTGGCCCGGGGGGTTGATTAATTATCCACGGGGTCCGGAAAGTCCCTATGCAAGTTTATTAGTTATTAGGCAAATGTAGTACCAATGTTGGGCCTTGCCAGACAAGCTTTATCCTAAAATAAAAATCAAGGGGGTCCACATAACAACCCCGAGCATGTTAGGAGTGCTCAATTATGGAACATAACACCGGTTCACAAGTAACTAGGACAGGAAGAGTGGAACAAAACACCGAGCAAAGGCCAAGTCTTCCACCCTTTACCAAGTGTATAAGTGCATTAAATTAAATAGCAATAATATTGTGATAACAAAAGAATGTCCATGTTGTTGCATGGAAGCAATTGCACCTGCAGCTAGAAACGCTATAAGAAGGGCTGAGCAAGTGGTAACATAGCCAAACAAAGGTTTGCTGGGATGGTGGAGGGTTAGAGGCTTTTCATGGCAATGTTGTGAGGCTTGACAAACAAGTGGTAGGTAGCAAGACATGACGATAAAAGCGGGACAACTAGCATAGAAATGATAATAGTGGTATCCAAGGAAATGTGTCATCTTGCTTGAGATCCCGCTTGGAAAAAGAACGAGCCCATGAAGAAGACGAGCCAACGTAGTCGAACGAATCCTCACACTCCGAACGCTTTCGGAACTCTATCGAGAAGGAACAATCCAAAACAACAATCAACACACGATAACACCACAACATATGCATGCCATGATGCATAATTAAATATGATGCATGTTTTGCATGACATGACAAAGCACAACAATCAACTTCTACACATTAAGTGAAGCTCAATATGCAACGAGTCGCATGTTGACGAAACTCCATATTTGAATTACTTAGTTCACTCCCGTTTAGGTACACATCAATGTTAAATATTGGTAAACATGGCAAGAGGTGAAGCAAAGTAAACTATCTGTCTAGGCATTTTAAATGGGACAGGAAGCAACATATAGCATATCTGAAACGTCCCCATATGCAAATTATGAATTTGGTCCAGATCTGTCCTAACACAATTTTATGTTTATTAAACATGGAAATAAAGTGTGGCATGTGATTCTACTCGTTTTTCTAGTCAAGTTACATATGTGGATCATATTAACCGGAGCTACGGTTAATTAGTTATTAAACAATTCATTTTACATGGCATTTACGCAAATTGCATGAAAACATCAAGTTAAACATTTTAAATATATGTTAAAGTTGGATATTGTGAATCTACACGAAATTCTAGTCACTTTTCATATATAAAGTTTTTACATGCGATGCATGGATGAAAAGTTATTAATGCATGAAGAACGGGGGGTTTTCTACAATTTTATTATTCATTGGTTAATCGACAGATTCGTTAACAGAAAAAAGGTAACGAGCCGAATCTGGAAAGACTGGGCCAACCACATGAGCGTAACCTAGCAAAATAGCGTCGTAGGCGAGGGATAGCCGGGGCTAGGGGCTCACCTAGTGGGCCGAGCCCATGGCACTGGAGCAGCTGCTGGGCCGCGGGATCTGGGTCGGGGCGGCGGCCCACCTGCTCCGGCGATCAACGGCGGGGCTGGGCCGAAGCCTCAGAGGCCCACCAGGGCACGAGCGCGCTGGGGAGCCAGTTGGGGCGACGTGGCGGCTCCTCCTTGGCTGCGGAACGGTGGCTGGCGACTGGATGGCGGCAGTGACGGGCTAGGGTTAGGGGGTTTTCATCCATTTTCGGACCGTTCGATCTTGATCGGACGTCCGAAAGCGGAGGGGGGGCTAGCTAGGTGGGCTAGTGGGCTGTGTAGGAGGCCTTGGACTGAGATGAGAGGGAAGTGGTGCTCCCCGGGGACGGAGTTTTTTCAAACCGAAAACGTGCGATAATTTGATCGGCTAGTGCCTCTATATATTTAACCGCTGGGGTACCAAACGACCTCTGACCACGACGAAATTTGGCAAGCGGCCTACCTACAATAAAACAAGACCACATGCCAAGTTTCGACCCAATCTCAGAATATTTTATGCGCACTTTAAAAACAATATTTTATCGATGCCACGGGCGCGTGCATGTGTGGTTGGTCTCGAAACGGTTAGCGACGCGAACGGAGAGAACCGGCAACTATGAACGGATGCAAGTTTTCGAAAACGAGTGATGATTCCATGCAGATGATGCGAATGATGCAATGATGAATGCGACAACCAACCGAATCACAAACGAGAATGGAAATAAAAGGGGAAACTTCTGGAGCGTCGGTCCCGGGCTGTTACAAGTATCCAACACTATGTGCAGTGCCATGAACCACCAGATTTACAAAAGGCTATATGGATAGCCAGAAGGATGGAACAGGCCAAGCCACTCAGGAAACATAGCACTCAATTACCCCAACAAGCAGTCAGAAGACAGATACAGTTTGACCCTAGAAAACCAGCTGCAAATAACACTGCTACTATCATTCAGCAAGCTAGGTTGAAAGGCATCTGTTACAAATGCTAGGAGCATTGGTTTCTTGGCCATAAAAAAGTGTGCAAGTTAGCTTCCCAAGCTCAAATACAAGCCTTGCAAGAACAATGTCCTGATGATGCTGAGTTAGTCTACTATACAACTAGCTCTCATGAAATTGAAGAAACTGACACTGAAGAACCAGAGCAAACAGGTGATCAGACTTTAGGAATCTCTATGCATTGTTTGATGGGCATGTAGGCTAGCAAATATTCTTTTACTGTCACTCTCATGTTTGGAGATACACCTGCTACAACACTCATTGACAGTGGTAGTACATCAACTTTTATCTCCTCCAAAATTGCTAGCAAAATTCAGTGCAAACTCTGCCCTACAAAGAAAAGAAAAGTTGTAGTAGCAAAGGGTGGCACACTTTGGACTAAATTCATGGCACAACAGTGTCCATCCACCATCCAAGGGACACACTTCACCTCTGACTTCAGAATTTTACAGCTCCAGAGCTATGATGTTATATTGGGAGCTGATTGGATGAAGGTGCACAACCCTGTAGAGCTAGACTTTGAACAGATGCATGTTAAGATTATAATGCCTGGTGGAAGGAAAGTTCTATTCCAAGATGAGAGTTTGCCTACTTTAGCAATCCCTGAAATGGCCAATGAGGAAGACCTGGAGCAGGAACCAGTCTATGGAGTTGTACTCCAAGTTAACTTTGTAGTTGTATCTCCTCCTACACCACAACCAGTACATCCTCAAGTAAAATTGCTCCTGAACAAATACAATGGCATACTTTCCAAACCCATTGGCCTTCCCCCAGCCAGAGCAGTGGACCATACCATTCCATTAGTCCCTGGAGCCAAAATTGTAAATCAGAGACCTTACAGACTCCCTCACCGTCAAAAAGATGCAATGGAGCAAATCATTCAAGAAATTATTAAGGACAAAGTTATTAAGGACAATTTCAGCCCCTACTCTTCTCCAGCATTGCTAGTCAAAAAGAAGGACCTAACCTAGAGTCTGGTCAATGATTTCAGACAGTTGAATGAACAAACTATCAAAAACAAATATCCAGTGCCAGTAATTGAAGATCTGCTTGATGAACTCCAAGGTGCCACAATTTTCACCAAACTAGATTTAAGAAGTGGGTACCACCAGATCGGAATGATGCAACATGACATGGAACAAACTGCATTTAGCACTCACTGTGGACACTATGAGTATTTAGTCATGCCCTTTGGACTTGCTAATGCTCCTGCCACTTTCCAGAAACTGATGAATACCATCTTAAAGAAATATCTGAGAAAGTTTGTCTTAGTTTTCTTTGATGATATTCTGATTTTAAGTAAAAGTTTGGAAGAGCACTTACAACATCTAAAGGAGGTATTTGAGACCTTACAATAGCACCAACTGTATGCTAAGCTCAGTAAATGCACTTTTGCTCAGCCACAAGTTGAATATCTGGGGCACATTATCAGGGGAGATGGTGTTGCCACTGACCCTATTAAAGTGGAGGCAGTTATCAAGTGGCCAACACCTGAGAATGTCACTCAACTGAGAAGTTTCCTTGGACTAACTGGGTACTATAGAAGGTTTGTTCAAAACTATGGATTAATATGCAAACCACCGTTCAATTCCCTCAAAAAGGATAGCTTCCAATGGGGTCGTGAGCAGCAAGGACCATTTAACATCCTGAAGCACAAAATGACAGAGGCCCCTGTCTTGGCCCTGCCTGATTTCTCCAAACCTTTTATCCTGGAAACCGATGCTTGCAATTATGGCATTGGAGCAGTCCTAATGCAAGGTGGCATACCTATCTCATTCTTTAGTAAGTCCATTGGACCACGAGCAGCTGCCGGTTCTACTTATGATAAAGAAGCTCTAGCTATTATAGAAGCACTCAAACATTGGAAACATTATTTTGCTGCTTCCTCCCTTATCATCAGAACTGATCAACAAAGTACGAAATATATCCAAGAGCAAAAATTGACTGGGGGAATTCAACATAAACTGCTGGTGAAGCTCCTGGGCTACAACTACAAAGTGGAGTACAAACAAGGGAATAAAAATAGAGTAGTTGATGCCCTCTCAAGGGTGCAACACAAACTACATGCTCTCATTACTAGCTCTGCTCTCCCTGCTTGGATCTCTGAAGTAGTGGCCTGCAACAATAATGACACTAAATGCAAAGAACTGCTGGCTCAATTGGCCACAAACCCAACTGATACCATGCACTACACTCTGCAATAGGGAGTACTGAGATTCCACAATAGAATTGTAGTTGGCAGTGACACTCCTCTCAGAACCAAACTAGTTGCTGCCCTGCATAACTCTGAACTAGGAGGCCACTCTGGACATAGAGCTACTTATCAAAGAGTGAAAATTCGGTTCCATTGGCCTGGGATGAAGCAATTCATCATTGACTTTATCAAACAGTGCCCCACATGTCAGATAAACAAACCTGAGCACTATAAATATCCTGGCCTCCTACAACCACTCCCTGTCCCAGATTTTGCTTGGTGTCACATAAGCATGGACTTCGTAGAAGGATTACCTATCTCATACAACAAAGACCTGATATTGGTTGTGGTGGACAGATTCACCAAGTACAGTCATTTCATTGCCTTGAAACACCCCATCTCAGTCCAGACAGTAGCAACTGCTTTTATGGAAAACATATTTAAGCTACATGGTCTGTCTAGTGTTATTGTCACTGACACGGACATGATATTCACTTCAGCTCTGGCAAAATTTGTTTAAAAGAATGGGCATCAAACTCCACAGGAGTACTTCTTACCATCCACAATCCGATGGTCAAACTGAAAGGGTGAACCAGTTCATGGAAAACTACCTCAGGTGCATGGCATTCTTGCAACCCAAGAAATGGCTCAACTGGCTGCCACTAGCAGAATGGTGGTATAACACCTCATACCACACTGCCCTGAAAATAACCCCCTTCCAGGCTTTGTATAACAGAAAACCCAATATGCTTGCTAAGGCTGCCCTCTACCCACCAAGATATACTGAGAACTTTTCCTCTGTTCTAATAGCTGAACAAACTGCCGCTCAGATCAGAGAAAATCTCACACGAGCTCGGAACAGAATGAAGCACTTTGCAGATAGAAACGGATCTGAAAGAACACTGGAAATGGGAGACATGGTCTATTTGAAGTTGCAGCCTTACAGGCACACCACTATCAGCATACACAAATGTCTTAAACTACACTCTAAGTATTACGGTCCCTTTCGAGTCCTGGAGAAAATTGGAGTTGTTGCATATAAGCTACTCCTCCCTGACGACTGCAAGCTACATGACACCTTTCATGTCAGCCAATTGAAGAAACACATCGGACCAGCAGCAGTTCCCAATGCCAAGCTTCCCCTACTCAATCCTGATGGAACAATCTTATTGGAACCAGAACAATTGCTGCAACGACAACTTGTTCCTCGCAAACAAGGAGACATCGAGGTTCCAGTGGTCCGTTGGCTGATTAAATGGCGCAACCTACCAGACGAGGAGGCCACGTGGGAGGATTCTACTTTCATTCAGAAAGTCTTCCCCCAATTCCAACCCTGAGGACAGGCTTGGTCTCATCCGAGGGAGTTGTCAGGACCCAATACTCTATCTGATGAACTCTGCACCTAAGAAGTTCAGTTATGTTTGAGTCGCTATGACAAGCGCACGAGGACACCTAGGCCGTCCATCAATAATCCAACGCCCTCTCCGTCTTCATACCGCTTCAAAGGATTATGAAGACATCGCAGTCGTGGATCTCGCATTGAACGACCATCAAGCCCCGAAGTGTCATTGTTCCCTTTCCGGCAAAAAGGCTATACTGCCTCAACCACTTTGTTCCTTCTTTTCCTTTCTTTCTCTCATGTTGTAAGGCTATAAAGCCAGGGGTTAGAGACAGCTAGCGATCATCTTGAAGTTTCTAGGGTTTCCCCTTACCGCCACCAGTGTTCCTGGTCGGCTTGTGTTTAGCTGTAGCAAGCAAGAACTTGCCATCATTCCTCTGAAAGTAATACAAGTCTTGTTGCATTCCCCACACCACTCTCTGAATCTCGAGTGCAACCCCCCTTGGGTTTGACAGGGCCATAGAGGCACGATGGATCTTGACAAGGGTCGGCGGGAGGGTTCCGTTTTTAGGCGTTTCTTTCAGTTTTGTTAGGGTTTGTGTCCTACCGAGGAAGACGAAACGGCGAGGGCTCTCTAAAAATGGAATAAAAGTCTTCCCGTCTAGCCCCCGTTTCAGCGATGCGTCTAGCATCGTTGGTGGGCATGCGGAGGTGTATCTCCGGTGGATCTATCTTCGGTGGATTTGCTCGGATCTCGTCGTTGTTCATCTGCGTTCGTGTGTCTTCAAATTGAGTCCTTTCGATCTACATTATTCTTCATCAACGATGGTTGCTGTTCTGATGCGCTGGTCCTATAGGGCCTTAGCACGACGATTTCCCGACTGTCTACTGCAACAAGTTGTGCCTGACTCCGACGATGGAGGGGCGATGACGACAGCACGTCTTTGGCTCGCTTCAATGCTTGTAGTCGTCTCTAGGTGGTCTACGGATCTGGATGCAATATTTATTATTTTTAATGTTCGTTGTACTGCCATAATTGAAGATGAATAGATCGAAAGTTTTATTAAAAAAAACTTGCATGACAACTCGAATGATCAAATTAGCATAGTAGATAGATCAAATAATTCACCATCACCAGAAAAGAAGAAAATAAAATAAAATAAAGAGTAACACATGGCAAAACACAAGAAAAACGTTGGTATTTCCAGAGCTGCATACAGGGATTTCATAGACACGGACGTTCATTTGATTTCAGCGAAAGGTTAAACCTTTACAGAGATCGAAACATTTGATTTCTGCGGAAAAATCTTTACAGAGATGGAAACCTTATACACTGATAGAACCCAAGGCAAAAGGATATACAATTATCCTTGCTTCCCATCATCTAAACATAAATAGTTCAGCTAAATTGCTTCCATGCTTTCCCTTTTTTTATATATAATGTTTCTTACTCAGAGAGGGGGAAACCGTAAAAACATACATTCTCTCTAGAACAAGCAAAATCAGACTTGTTATAGACTCTGCTAAATTTATATCTTTTACCTAACAACTAACAAGAACACCAGTCAGAGTGTCAGACTTGCAATAGACAGTGTTCAGCTGTGCATCTGACACTGCTGGACAACAAGTGCAAAAGAGCCACGGTAGGAACAATACTCTACATGAAAGATATTCTACAGATAATTTCTGAATACACTGAAACAGAAGAATATATAGTAAGACAGAATCAATGAAGGTTACTATCAGGTATAGGCATAGGTCCAAGGTAAATGATAATAGGAAAGATCAACTACAGATTTATTAATCGTGAGAACCGACTTCTCTTAGTTAGTTACATTGTCATGCAATAAACAACTTAAGTTCTTCAAAACGTAAACAAAACAAGAAATAGCTTGAGCCAATAATGATTCCAAAATTCAGCAGCCATAACACATAACAGCTAAATTCATGTAATCAGCACATATTGATTTATTTATTTTCTACACAGAGCATGCGCAACAAAGAACCTGTACTCTTAGACAGCTGGTTGAAAACACACCTGTAATAATGGCTCGTTCTCATCGGTAGCATTTCAATAGTTAGAATCTGACGCTATTAGTTCAGAACATACTCCCTCCATCCGATAATACAAGATGAAATTACATCCACATCTTATATTATGGGACAGAGGGAGTATATAGCAAGTTAACATGAGAAAATGCAATATGGAGGTATATACCACCCAAGATGCATTAGTACGACAGTGTTGCGCAAAATTGTACAGAAGAAACACTACCAGATTTCCAGTATCTTGTAACGTAGAAAAGGAAAACAAATAACTCATCTTGGCCATATAGATAGTACGCATATGACAAACCATATGTATATTCTGCAAACCAAAGCAAACAAAAGCTGCTAATAATACATGGGATTTCAGGAGAACAAACCAGCTCATTCTACAAAGAATAAGCAATGTGCAGCTCAATATGAGCAGCATTACTCTTCGACTTCCTTCTTTATTTCTGCCATTAGTTCATCCTTGTAATCCTCAAACGAGCCATCATATTTAGTCACCGTGCCATCCTCCACAACCCATATCTGGCTCTTCTGCTCATCGTCACAAACTCGAGATATCAACCGCGAGTCATGGCTAACCAAGACCACACCTCCAGTGAATTCATCCAGAGCGTCTGCCAAAGCATCAATACTTTGCATATCCAAGTGATTTGTAGGCTCATCCAGTAGGAGAATGTGAGGATTCGACATTGATATCGAAGTGAACACAACACGAGCCTTCTGACCACCAGATAATTTAACAATGGGAGTAAGATGGTTGTGACCCGGCAAGCCAAATTTTCCAAGCTTGCCACGGACAGCCTCCGCTTTGCTCATTCCCCCCTGGTCTGGGTGAAGTCTGAGCAAATACTGAACTGCATTTTCCTCCATCGTCAACAAGTCAACAAAATGCTGCGAGTACCGTCCAATCCTCAGCTTCTGGCTCCTTCTTGCCTCTCCTTCTGATGGGGTAAGATCACCAGCAAGTAAATTTAGAATAGTAGACTTTCCTGCCCCATTGGGCCCAACAATGGCAACACGCGTTCCCATGTCAATGCCAACATCAACATCTGATAACTTGAAGTCCGGACGGTTGGGGTAGCCAAAACCCACCTCAATGAGCTGAAGGAGTGGTGGTGTGAGCAAAGTGGGCTCTGGGAAGTGGAACTCGACTTTGTAGTCATGCCACTTTTGTGGCAGATCCGCTGGCTTCACGTTATCATCATCATTTGCCACATTCTTTCCTTTCCCCTTCCCCTTGGCAACTTCTTTATGGGCCTTTGACATTGCTTGGTCTTTAACCTTATCTTGTGCAGCCTTGCTTCCAGTCTTCCTTGCTGCTTTCATCTGCTTTTCATACACCTCAAACTTCCTGTTCATCTCCTTCCTCTTCTGCTCATACCCGCTCTCGAAGTCATCAAAATTACCACGGTAAACATGCAGACTCTTATCGTGCAAATGAATGATATCATTGCACACTGTGTTCAAGAAGTCCCGGTCATGGGAAACCACAATTAGGGTCTTCTTCCACTGCGAGCACAAGTACTGCTCCAACCAAAGCACAGCTCGGAGGTCCAAATGGTTGGTAGGCTCATCAAGGAGCAGCAATGTTGGCTGCATGAAGAGAGCACGGGCAAGCGAGATGCGCATCCTCCAGCCACCACTGAAGGACTTTGTGGACCTTGCCTGCATAGCCTGATCAAACCCCAGCCCAGCAAGGATTTTGGATGCACGCGCTCGTGCAGCATCAGAGTCACATAGATTTAGCTTCTCGTATACCTCGGCAAGCTTGTCGTTGTCATCGGGGTCGTTAGAGGCCTCAAGTTTTGCCTGCTCAGCCCGGAGCGCCGTGAGCTCCTCATTGGCTGCAACCACTGCCTCGGTTGCCGATCGGTCATCACCAACAATCTCCTGCTCCACAAGCAGGACATCGATGTTCTTGGGCACGGGCACTTGCCGCCAAGAGAGCAGCTTCAAGAGGGTAGATTTGCCCATGCCATTGGGCCCCACGAGACCGTAGCGGCGACCATGCGAGATCCGGAGGGAGGCGCCCTTGAGCAGCTCCTTTCCTCGCGCAGAGACAGAGAAGTTGTCGAGCACGATGTCCTTGATGTTCCCATCGATGGCGGCATCGCCCTCGGCGGATCCGGGGACGCGCGCTCCTATGACGACGGAGAAGGCGTCGCGGTCGTCGCGGAGCGCCTCCCGCTTGGCAGCCTCGGCGACGGCCGCCGCCATCATCTCGCGCTTCTCCTTCTTCTTCGAGTCCTTGTCCGAGGGCGCGAGGGCGTTGAGGTCGACGGTGGCGCGAGCCGGCTTGGGCTTGGCGGCGACGGCGGCGACGTCGGCCTCGTCCTCCTCGTCGTCAGACGGGGGCAGGTCGATGCCGCCCATGTACGACGACGCGGGCGCCTTGGAGGGCTTGGGTTTCGGCGCCGCCTTGGCGGGCTTGGATTTGGGCGCCGTGCCGTCCATCGAAGCTAGCATGGCCGACACGGAGAGAGGTTTTTCCTTCTTGCCGGCGGCACCCGCGGCTGAGGAGGACGAGGGGGCGTTCTTGCGAGTCGTGCCGGCGGCGGAGGAGGACGAGGAGGCGTTTTTGCGACTCATGGCGGCGGCGGAGGAATGCGGGTTTGGCTGTGATCCGGCGAGGCCACGCTCGAGAGGATATGGAGGCAGCGGGGTGGCGACGAGACGGACCGGGAGGAGGCGGGGTGGCGGCGGCGGCTGCGCGCTAGGGTTAGGGTAGAGCTCCGCGCGGGCGGGGTGTGCGGATAGGAAACCGCACTGGTCCGGGTGGGCTTTTTTTTTTTTCTTTCCTTTTTTTGAAACTCGGAAACTCGGAATATGGATTTTAAGGGCCTCTTTGGATCGCGTGAAAAAACGAAACTTGCCGTGCACACGACGCTTCCTTGCCGATGTCCAGAAATCAGAAATAACCATTCGAAAAAAAAAAACGTGAGAGAACCTGAGGTCTCTCCGAGCTTAGCGATTTTTTATCGTTAGACGCGATTCTATGCGTTTTTCGTCGTTAGACCTTGCTCGGGAATGACCTTGGTCGTCGGGTCAAAATCGATGACCGTAGATCGAAACAATGACTTTTTCTATACTTTGTGCTTCATTCGGTATCTAGCTGACCCGTGAAGTCCCTTGCTGATGGGCCAAGTCTGTCGTTGGCAGTGGCTGGGATCAGTGACGTAGCTAGGAGTAAAACGAAGGGCGTGTACACTCAGAAAAATTCTAGTTAGTTCAAGTGTCATACAATTTTTTGACAAAAAAAAAGGATGTGCACACTCGAAATCATTGTCAGAATTCTGGGTGTGCCACGGCATACCCGTGCTACCCACTAGCTACGCCATTGGCTGGGATGGTTCATGGTGCAACCCTCGAGCAGTAGAGATCTCATGTCACCGTGTGTGAATTTGGTGCTCCGTGGAGGGCATTATTGGGGTTTCGCTTATCCGACATTAGATGGCTTTACCCCATTCGTGGCCTCATCCCCAACCGAGTGACAAAACTAGGCTCCAGTCTTCTCCCATCACCTCTCTCACGTGTAGCTGTTGTTCTCACTCCAATCCTTCTCTCCGGCCCGAGTCGTCGCTGCTCCTCTATGCCTCCCTCATCCACATGTGATTGTACCGGCCCTCCCCTTGTGCTAGTCCCTTGCGGCCATGAAGGGTGGCAGAGCCATTAGGAGTGGCGGCGGTGCGCTGATGCAGACGCGGCTGCGAGCTCGACGTGAGAGTAGCGGCAGCGATGAGCTCACCAAGCCCTCCTATCGCGTCGTCGGTGCGACCACCTCACGATATCCCTAGCATGATGAGATACTCTTGCTCCCTTCCCATCTGCCACCCCTCCTTCTCCCTCTACTCGCCTCTTTGCTTCCTCCCCCCGACCTAGGGGCTCCGGTCTGATTTGTTGTTATCGTGAGCGTGATGATGGTGAGTTTTTGTGGTGATGCAGGAGGGTAGCAACCTCGGCGTGGCGATTGAGTCTTTCCTGAGCACGGATAAGCAATGTCGACTGGCTGGTGAAGTGCTCGGTAGCGGGAAGTCCGATGTTGACATCATCGAGATCTTCTTCAAGGACGGCGCCTTGAAGAAACTCAACGACCAAATCGGTCTCCTCTCGAAGAGGAGGGGTTAGCTCAAGCGGCTACAACTAGCTCACAACATGTCACGCCCAAAATGCGGTCCTATCCTTATTTTGACACGAGGGCCTCGATAGGGATAGAAGCGCATCTCGTCGTGTTGCAAGAATGGATATCATTACAAGTACATGTACATAAGGGATGAGTATATGGAATTGGCTTACACTCGCCACAAGCTACATCAGAGTCACATCAATACAACAACATACTCAAACATCATACAGAAAACATCATACAAAAGAGAAGGGTCTGACTACGGACGAAATCAAACGATAAAATGACATCCACCCTTGCTATCCCAGGCTGCCGCTTGGAAGCCATCCTAGACTGATGAAGAAGAACTCCAAATCAAACAAGCAAAGCGCTCACGTCAAATCACCGCATTACCTGTACCTGCAACTGTTGTTGTAGTAATCTGTGAGCCACAGGGACTCAACAATCTCATTTCCAAGGATATCAAGACTATTAAAGCTTAATGAGTGAGGTATGGTTAAGTGGTGAGGCTGCAGCAAGCGACTAAGCATTTATTTGAGTGACTAACTTACGAGTACAAAAAGTAGAGTATGGTGTGTTGGGGAACGTCGCATGGGAAACAAAAAATTTCCTATGCACACGCAAACCTATCCATGGTGATGAGCATCTACGAGAGGGAGAGTGGATCTACGTACCCTTGTAGATCGCTAAGCGGGAAGCATTAAGAAATGCGGTTGGTGTAGTCGAACTTCTTCGCGATCCAAATCACCGAGCGTCCCGCGATCCAATCACGAACCGTCCCGCGAACACATCATGATCCGTCCCGTGAACTCATCACGATCCGTCTCACGATCTTGATCACGATCTGTCCCGCGAACTCATCACGATCCGTTCCGTGATCACATCACGAACCGTCTCGCGATCTCGATCACGGTCCTTCCGATCTAGCGCCAAACGAACGACACCTCCGCGTTCAGCACACGTGCAACTTGATGACGATCTCCACCATCTTGATCCAGCGAGAGGAGGTGGAGAGGAGAGAGAGTTCACCGGCAGGGTGACGGTGCTCCGGTGATGGTGGTGGAGCAATTCCGGCAGGGCTTCGCCTAAGCGCTGCAGAAAACCGATCTAGAGGAGAAACTATGCACCGGTGGAACGGGTAGCACGTGGCCGGAAATTCTGTCCAAAAACCACCCAATCCACTAGTATATATAGGAGGAGAGGAGAGGAGAGGCAGCCAAGGCCTTTGGGTCGGCCGAAATAGGAGGTGGGAAGCAATCCTACTTCACCTCCAATCCTAGTTGGAGTAGGATTGCCTCCTATTGGCTGATTTTCCACTTTTTGCTTTAGGACTTTCTCTCCTGCGCCATGGGCCTTTGTGGCTGTTTTCCCAGCCCACTAAGGGCTGGTTATTATTCTCCCACAGCCCATGGACCTCTTGGGGTCGAAATACCCCTCCCGGTACACTACCGGCACTCCCGGTACACTACCGATGAGCCCGAAACTTTTCCGGAAACCAAACTGGGACTTCCTATATATGAATCTTTACCTCCGGACCATTCCGGAGCTCCTCGTGATGTCCAGGATCTCATCCGGGACTACGAACAAACTTCGGTCACCACCATACATAACTCTACACTACCGAAACGTCACCAAACCTTAAGTGTGCAGACCCTGCGGGTTCGAGAACTATGTAGACATGACCGAGACACCTCTACGGCCAATAAACAATGGCGGGACCTGGACGTCCACATTGGTTCCTACATATTCTACGAAGATCTTTATCGGTCGAACCTCTATGTCAAGGATTTAGTTAATCCCGTATAACGTTCCCTTTGTTCTTCGGTATGTTACTTGCCCGAGATTCGATCGTCGGTATCTCCATACCTAGTTCAACCTCGTTACCGGCAAGTCCCTTTACTCGTTCCGTAATACAAGATCCCGCAACTAACAATTAGTCACATTGCTTGCAAGGCTTATTGTGATGTTGCATTACCGAGTGGGCCCCGAGATACCTCTCCGTCAGACGGAGTAACAAATCCCAATCTCGATCCATGCCAACTCAACAGACACCATCGGAGATACGTGTAGAGCACCTTTATAGTCACCCAGTTACGTTGCGACGTTTGATACACACAAGGCACTCCTCCTATATCTGTGAGTTGCATGATCTCATGGTCATAGGAACACATACTTGACATGCGGAAAACAGTAGCAATAAACTGACACGATCATATGCTACGTTTGCAGTTTGGGTCTTGTCCATCACATCATTCTCCTAATGATGTGACCCCGTTATCAAATGACATCTCATGTCCATGGCTAGGAAACCTTAACCATCTTTTGATCAGCGAGCTAGTCTATTAGAGGCATACTAGGGACATGGTTTTGTCTATGTATCCACACATGCATCTAAGTCTCCGATCAATACAATTATAGCATGGATAATAAACGATTATCATGAACAAGGAAATATGATAATAACTAATTTATTATTGCCTCTAGGGCATATTTCCAACAGTCTCCCACTTGCACTAGAGTCAATAATCTAGTTCACATCACCATGTGATTCGCATTGTTATGAATCTAACACCCAATGAGTTCTGGGGCTCGATCATGCTTTGCATGTGAGAGAGGTCTTATAGTCAACGGGTCTGCGATATTCAGATCCGTGTGTACTTTGCAAATCTCTATGTCAAACCGTAAACACTGCTACCACACTCCACTTGGTACTAATTCCAAATGGCTGCTCCACTATACATATCCAGATTGCTACTACGAGTCATCTGGATTAGTGTTAAAGCTTGCATCGACGTAACTCCTTACGACAAACCCTTTATCACCCCCATAATCGAGAAACAATTCCTTTAGTCTTTTAGTCACTAAGGATAATGTTGACCGCTGTCCAGTGATCCACTCCTGGATCACTCTTGTACCCCTTGACGGACTCATGGCAAGGCACACACAAGTACGGTACACAGCATGGCATACTATATAGAGCCTATGGCTAGAGCATAGGGGACGACGTTCATCCTTTCTCTTTCTTCTGCCGTGGTCGAGCTTTGAGTCTCACTCAACTTCATACCCTACAAATCAGGTGAGAACTCTTTCTCTGACTGATCCATTTTGAACTCTTTCAAAATCTTTGTCAAGGTATGTACTCATTGAAAGTCTCATCAAGTCATCTTTGATCTATCTCTATAGACCTTGATGCTCAATAGGTAGATTTATCCAGGTTTTTCTTTGAAAATCACTTTCCAAATGACCGTTTTATGCTTTCCAGAAACTCTACATTATTTCTGATCAACAATATGTCATCCACATATACTTATCATAAATTCTATAGTGCTCCCACTCACTTTATTGCAAATACAAGTTTCTCGTAAACTTTGTATAAACATCAAAACTTTGATCACCTCATCAAAGCGTATATTCCAACTCCGAGATGCTTGCTTCAGTCCATAGAAGGATCACTGAAGCTTGCTCACCTTTTAGCATCCTTAGGACTGACAAAACCTTCTGGTTGTATCACATACAACCGTTCCTCAAGTAAACCGTTAAGGAAACGATGTTTTGACATTCATCTGCCAGATTTCATAATTGAAAAATGCAGCAACTGCTAACATAATTCCAACAGACTTTAGCACCGCTACGAGTGAGAGAGTCTCATCGTAGTCAACTCCTTTGAACTTGTGACAAACATCTTTGCAACAAGTCGAGCTTTACAAATGGTGACATTTACCATCAGTGTCTGTCTTCATTTTAAAGATCCATTTGTATTCAACGACCTGCTGTCCAACGAGCAAGTCTACCAAAATCTATTCTTGGTTCTCATACATGGATCCTATCTCGGATTTCATGGCCTCCAACCATTTGTCGGAATCCAGGCCCATCATCGCTTATCCATAGCTCGTAGGTTCATCGTTGTCCAACAACATGACCTCCAAGACAGGGTTGCCGTACCACTCAGGAGCAGTACACATCCTTGTCGACCTACGAAGTTTGATAGTAACTTGATCCTAAAGCTTCATGATCATCATCATTAACTTCCTCTTCAACTAACGTAGGCTTCACAGAAACATCTTTCTGCGTTGCGCTACTCTCTGGTTGAACAAAGGTTTAACAACCTCATCAAGTTCTATCTTCCTCCCACTCAATTCTTTCGAGAGAAAGATTTCCTTGAGAAAGGATCCGTTTAAGCAACAAACACTTTGCACTTGGATCTGAGATAGAAGGTTCACCCAACTGATCTTAGGGTATTCTATGAAGATGCATTTGTCCGCCTTGGGTTCGACCTCATTAGGTGAAAACATTTTCCACACAAGCGTCGCAGCCCCAAACATTAAGAAATGACAGCTTAGGTTTCTATCAAACCATAATTCACGCGGTGTCATCTCAACGGATTTAGATGGTGCCCTTTTTAAAGTGAATGTAGTTGTCTCTAATGCATAACCCCAAAATTATAGTAGTAAAACGACAAGAGACATCATAGCACGCACCATGTCCAATAGAGCATAACTATGATGTTCGGACACACCATCACACTATGGTGTTCCAGGTGGCGTTTAGTTGTGAAACAACTTTCACATTGTCTTAAGTTGTATGCCAAACTCGTGACTCAGATATTCACCTCCACGATCATATCGTAGTCATTTTTATCTTCTTGTCACGATGATCTTTAAACTTCACTCTGAATTTGCTTGAACCTTTCAAACGATTCAGACTTGTGTTTCATTAAGTAAATATACACTATATCTACTCAAATCATCAGTGAAGGTAAGAAAATAACGATATCCACTGCACGCTACAAGACTCACTAGATTGCATACATCAACATGTATCATTTCCATTGAATCACTTGCCCGCTCCATCCAATGGGGTCCTTTAGTCATCTTGCCCAAGAGGCATGGTTCGCACATCTCAACCGATTCGAAATCGAATGAGTCCAAATATCCATCAGCATGGAGTTTTTCATGCGCTTTATACCAATATGACATTCTGCGGCAGTGCCACAAATATGTGGTACTATCATTATTAACTTTGTATCTTTTGACATCAATGTTATGAACATGTGTATTACTACAATCAAGATTTCAACAAACCATTCTCACTGGGTGCATAACCATTGAAGGTATTATTCATGCAATCAGAATAACCATTATTCTCTAATTCAAATGAATAACCGTATTGCAACAAACATGATCTAATCATGTCCATGCTCAACGCAAAACACCAAATAACATTTATTCGGGTTCGTCACTAATCCTGAAGGTAGAGAGAGCGTGCGATGTTGATCACATCAACCTTGGAAACACTTCCAACACATATCGTCACCTCACCCTTAGCTAGTTCTCCGTTTATTCTATAGCTTTTATTTCGAGTTACTAACATTTAGCAACCGAACCGGTATCCAATACCCAGGTGCTACCAGGAGTACTAGCAAGGTACACATCAATAACTCGTATATCAAATATACTTCTGTCGATGTTGCCAGCCTTCTTATCTACCAAGTATCTAGGGTTGTTCCGCTTCAGCGACCGTTCACCTCATAACAGAAGCACTTAGTCTCGGGTTTGAGTTCAACTTTGGGTTGCTTCACTGGAGCAGCAACTGACTTGCTATCCATGAAGTTTCCCTCCTTGCTCTTGCCCTTCTCAAAACTAGTGGTTTGGTTAACCATCAACACTTGACGCTCCTTCTTGATTTCTACCTTCGCGGTGTCAAAACATCGCGAACAACTCATGAATCATTATTTCTATCCCTGGCAATTTATAGTTCATCACTAAGTTCTAGTAGCTTAGTGACAGTGACTTGGAGAACTATGTCAATCACTATCTTATCTGGAAGATCAACTCCCATTTGATTCAAGCGATTGTAGCACCCAGACAATCTGAGTACATGCTCAACGATTGAGCTCTTCTCTTTCATCTTGCAGGCAAAGAATCTTGTTGGAGATCTCATATCTCGCAACACGGGCACGAGCCTGAGACCCTAATTTCAGCTCTTAGAAACATCTCATATGTTCCGTGACGTTCAAAACGTTTTGGAGCCTCAATTCTAAGCCGTAACACATGACACACTAAACTATCAAGTAGTCATCAGAACGTGCCTGTCAGATGTTCACAACATCTACAGACGACGCTAGAGGGGTTGGCGCACCGAGCGGTGCATTAAGGACATAAGCCTTCTGTGCAGCAATGAGGACAATCCTCAGATCACGGACCCAGTCCGCAATATTACTACCATCATCTTTCAATTCTATTTCTCTAGGAACATATAAAAATACAAGGGAGCTACAGCGTGAGCTAGTAATCTACAACATAATTTGCAAAGACACTTTGACTATGTTGATGATAATGAGTTCAATTAATCATATTACTTAAGAACTCCCACTCAAATTGACATCCCTCAGATCATTCGAGTGATACATGATCCATATTCACCAACTCAAGTCCGATCATCACGTGAGTTGAGGTGGCTGCAATGGTGAACATCATCATGTTGATCATATCTACTATATGACTCATGTTCGACCTTTCGGTCTCTCGTGTTCCGAGGCCATGTCTGTACATGCTAGGCTCGTCAAGTTTAACCCAAGTGTTCTACATGTGCAAATCTGGCTTGCACCCGTTGTATGTGAACGTAGAGTCTATCACACCCGATCATCACGTGGTGTCTCAACACGACGAACTTTCGCAATGGTACACACTCGGGGAGAACACAGTTCATCTTGAAATTCAAGTGAGGGATCACCTTATAATGCTACCGCCGTACTAAGCAAAACAAGGTGCATAAAAGGATTAACCTCTCATGCAATTCATAAGTGACATGATATGGCCATGAACTTGTGTTTAAGATCTCCATCTTCGAAACACCGGCATGATCTCCATCGTCACCGGCACAACACCATGATCTCCATCATCTTGATCTCCATCAATGTGTTGCCATTGGGGTTGTGGCGCCAGCCCTGCTTCTACTTCTATTGCTACCGCTTAGCGATAAAGTAAAGCATTACATAGCGCTTAATGATTGACACGCAGGTCATACAATAATTAAAGACAACCCTATGGCTCCTGCCGGTTGCCGTACTCAACGACATGCAAGTCGTGAAATTCTATACATCACATGATCATCTCATACATCACATATATCTCATCATGTAATTGGCCATATCACATCACAACATACCCTGCAAAAACAAGTTAGACGTCCTCTAATTGTTGTTGCATGTTTTACGTGGCTGCTACGGGTATCTAGCAAGAACGATTCTCACCTACGCATAAACCACAACGGTGATACATAGATTGCTTTTCAACCTTCTCAAGGACCGCCTTTGTCGGATCCGATCCAACTAAAGTGAGAGAAACTGTCACCCGCAAGCCATCTAAGCAACAAGTTGCGTCGAGGGAACCGGTCTCTCGTAAGCGTACGAGTAATTTTGGTCCGGGCCGCTTCATCTCACAATCCCGCTGAAACAAAATCTGACCAAGGGAGGAAACAATCTAAGCATCAACGCCCACAAACCTTTTGTGTTCTACTCGAGATCTCATCGAACCATCAACCTAGCTCTGATACCACTGTTGGGGAACGTCGCATGGGAAACAAAAAATTTCCTACGCACACGCAAACCTATCCATGGTGATGAGCATCTACGAGAGGGAGAGTGGATCTACGTACCCTTGTAGATCGCTAAGCGGAAAGCATTAAGAAACGCGGTTGGTGTAGTCGAACTTCTTCGCGATCCAAATCGCCGAGCGTCCCGCGATCCAATCACGAACCGTCCCGCGAACACATTATGATCCGTCCCGTGAACTCATCACGATCCGTCTCACGATCTTGATCACGATCTGTCCCGCGAACTCATCACGATCCCTTCCGTGATCACATCACGAACCGTCTCGCGATCTTGATCACGGTCCTTCCGATCTAGCGCCGAACGGACGACACCTCCGCGTTCAGCACACGTGCAACTTGATGACGATCTCCACCGTCTCGATCCAGCGAGAGGAGGTGGAGAGGAGAGAGAGTTCACTGGCAGGGTGACGGCGCTCCGGTGATGGTGGTGGAGCAATTCCGGCAGGGCTTCGCCTAAGCGCTGCAGAAAACCGATCTAGAGGAGAAACTATGCACCGGTGGAACGGGTAGCATGTGGCCGGAAATTCTGTCCAAAAACCACCCAATCCACTAGTATATATAGGAGGAGAGGAGAGGAGAGGCAGCCAAGGCCTCTGGGTCAGCCGAAACAGGAGGTGGGAAGCAATCCTACTTCACCTCCAATCCTAGTTGGAGTAGGATTGCCTCCTATTGGCTGATTTTCCACTTTTTGCTTTAGGACTTTCTCTCCTGCGCCATGGGCCTTTGTGGATGTTTTCCCAACCCACTAAGGGATGGTTATTATTCTCCCACAGCCCATGGACTTCTTGGGGTCGAAATACCCCTCCCGGAGGCCTCCCGGTACACTATCGGCACTCCCGGTACACTACCGATGAGCCCGAAACTTTTCCGGAAACCAAACTGGGACTTCCTATATATGAATCTTTACCTCCGGACCATTCCGGAGATACTCGTGATGTCCGGGATCTCATCCGGGACTCCGAACAAACTTCGGTCACCACCATACATAACTCTACACTACCGAAACGTCACCAAACCTTAAGTGTGCAGACCCTGCGGGTTCGAGAACTATGTAGACATGACCAAGACACCTCTACGGCCAATAACCAATGGCGGGACCTGGACGTCCACATTGGTTCCTACATATTCTATGAAGATCTTTATCGGTCGAACCTCTATGTCAAGGATTTAGTTAATCCCGTATAACGTTCCCTTTGTTCTTCGGTATGTTACTTGCCCGAGATTCGATCATCGGTATCTCCATACCTAGTTCAACCTCGTTACCGGCAAGTCTCTTTACTCGTTCCGTAATACAAGATCCCACAACTAACAATTAGTCACATTGCTTGCAAGGCTTATTGTGATGTTGCATTACCGAGTGGGCCCCGAGATACCTCTCCGTCACACGGAGTAACAAATCCCAGTCTCGATCCATGCCAACTCAACAGACACCATCGGAGATACGTGTAGAGCACCTTTATAGTCACCCAGTTACGTTGCGACGTTTGATACACACAAGGCACTCCTCCTATATCTGTGAGTTGCATGATCTCATGGTCATAGGAACACATACTTGACATGCGGAAAACAGTAGCAATAAACTGACACGATCATATGCTACGTTTGCAGTTTGGGTCTTGTCCATCACATCATTCTCCTAATGATGTGACCCCGTTATCAAATGACATCTCATGTCCATGGCTAGGAAACCTTAACCATCTTTTGATCAGCGAGCTAGTCTATTAGAGGCATACTAGGGACATGGTTTTGTCTATGTATCCACACATGCATCTAAGTCTCCGATCAATACAATTATAGCATGGATAATAAACGATTATCATGAACAAGGAAATATGATAATAACTAATTTATTATTGCCTCTAGGGAATATTTCCAACAGTGGTCTACGCATAACGGACGTGAACTAGCAATGATCACTAACTGATCCTGAACACCTACTTACGTCAAACATAACCCCATCGTGTTCTTTTTCGGATAAGAACTCACGAGAAGAGACAGTCACGGTTATGCACACAGTTGGTGTATTTTATTAGAGTTTACTTCAAGTTTGCTATGACCAGGTGTTAAACAAAGTATCCAAGTTTGCCACATAACCGCGGGCACGGCTTCTCGAAAAGATTTAACCCTGCAGGGGTGCTCCAACTCATCCATCACAAATTAACCACACGCAGCGGGAATAACCTCAACCACGGATCTCGTGATCATCCTAGGCAATTCCAAAGGAAATCCGACACCTCGAGATAGCCCGAAGAAGATCAGAGTTCCTCACTCAAGACGTTCGAGATAGGTAAAACAAATCCAGCAAGGCCTGCCAACATGTCGACAATCCTGATAGGAGCTACGTATCTCGTTCTCAGGACACGGCGGATAAGCTAGTGTACGATGACCTGATAGAAATCTCCCAAGTTGCCCTGGGTTGGCCCCGCACAGTGCTCTAGTTTGGACCAACACTCATGAGGAGCACTGGCCCGAGTTGTTGATTAATTATCCACGGGGTCCGGAAAGCCCCTATGCAAGTTCATTAGTTATTAGGCAAATGTAGTATCAAAGTTGGGCCTTGCCAGGCAAGTTTTATTCTAACTTGAAAATCAAGGGGGTCCCCATAATAACCCCGAGCATGTTAGGAGCGCTCAATTATGGAACAGAACACCGGTTCACAAGTAACTAGGGCGGCAAGAGTGGAACAAAACACCGAGCAAAAGGCCAAGCCTTCCACCCTTTACCAAGGGGATAAGTGCATTAAATTAATTAGCAGCAATATTGTGATATAACAAAAAAATGTCCATGTTGACACATAGAAGCAATTGCACCTGTAGCTAGAAATGCTATAAGAAGGGCTGAGCAAGTGGTAACATAGCCAAACAAAGATTTGCTGGGATGTGGAGGGGTTAGAGGCTTTTCATGGCAATGTTGGGAGGCTTCAAACAAGTGGTAGGTAACGCGACATAGCGATATAAAGACGAGACAACTAGCATGACAATGATAGTAATGGTATCCAAGGAAATGAGTCATCTTGCCTGAGATCCCGCTCGGAAGAAGACCGAGTCCATGAAGAAGACGAGCCAACGAAGTCGAACGAATCCTCACACTCCGAATGCTTTCGGAACTCTATCGAGAAGAAGCAATCCGAAACAAATAATCAACACAAGATACACCACAACATATGTATGACACGATGCGCAAGAAAATATGATGCTTGTCCGGTTTAAATATGCAAGGCGTGGCAATTCACATCAAACAACTACTACACATTAAAGTGAAGCTCAATATGCAACGAGTTGAATATTGACAAAACTCCACGTTCGACTTATTTAGTTCATCTCATTTAGGTACTCATCAATATTAAATGTTTCTAAACATGGCAAGAGGTGAAGCATAAGTAAACTATCTATCTAGGCAACTTAAATGAGGCCGGAAACAACTTATAGTATTTCCAAAACGACCTCATATGTTAATTTCGAAATTGGTCCAGATCTGAAATAATCATACTTTATATTTGTTAAACAGCAGAATAAAGCATACCATGCAATTCTACATGTAATTCTAGTCGATTTACATATATGGAACATCTCAAACGGAGCTATGGCCTAAAAGATATGAGTAACACAAGATGCACATGTCATGAATGCAAATGCATGGGAAATACCATCACAAACATTTCAAATCATGAATGCAGCAAGTTATTATGAAACTACATGAGATTCTAAGCAAGTTTCATATGCAACATGTTCAAAACGAAGCTACGGTTCAACAAATACAACCAACACAAGTTTTAGTTAAAATCTGTCCAAAACAGCAACTTAGCATTTTGCACACATGAAAACAACATGTTACACTATTCCAAAATGCACAAACTAAGCATGGGTAAGTAGTATATAACACACACTTCATTTCATCTTCACATATCATAAGAAAAACATGCATGGATCACATGGTAGGAAGCTCACAAGATGGCTACTTGAAAACAGTTTCACACTTAGTAAAAATACCAGTTTTTGACAGTGCAGTTTTTATCACGAAGGCATATTGACAGCAGTAAAACTATATGGTACAGGGCATATTATGGTATGAAACTTAACAGCATACTAAAGGACAATATCAACTACAAATAACTCCATTACACCTACCACAAAAGGGTTCTAGATCACTAGCAAATCACATGGCAAGACATCAACAAAATATTATAGATTCCAGACTTATAATATTTTAGCATCTCAAAACAGCAGAATTTTATAGCAAGTTGACAACAACGAAATAAAATCTAAACATGCATTTCTATGACAAGCAAAATGTCCAGGGCTAGGACACATATCAAATGGCACATCTCATGTTCAAAATTGTTTCATATCATGCATGGATTAAATCATACGAAAATAACAAAAGGGCATCACGACAAAAATGACATGCACACAAAATGCTCAAATGACAAAATTAAATGCACAGGTAAATCTTATGGATTTTTCTACCCCGAATATATATATAATATGCATAGGTTCATGTGGAAAATTAATCACAATTAAATATGCAAGTTATGGCCTAATCACCTTATAGCAATTCATATATGCAAATAAAATGCAAACATCATGCCAACATTTTTATCATGTATGAAAATGTGATGCCAATAATATGAACATTTTAATATATGATTTTCTTAATTCCGATGCACGGTTAAATAATTATGACAATGCAATTTAATGACAATTATGCAAGATCATAGAAAATGGCATGTTAAACATTTTAAACATGGATGATATTGTCATATAAATAATCTACACATTTTTTCTAAACATTTCATATATGAAACATTTTATTACGATGGACGGTTAAATAGCTATAATCGTTTAAAATCGTGCAATTTACTGAATTAAAGAAAGAAAGAAAATGCAATGCCTAAAAATAAGAAATGCGCAGGGGGGCTGCTCACCCTGGGCCAAGCCCATCTGCAGGGGCGGCTGGGTCACGCTGGGGCAGAGGCGCTAGTGGGCCGCATCTGGGTTGGCCCACGCAGGCGAGCGAGCGGGGCGAGCGGGCGAGCCCTCGTCCTCCTCCTCCCGAGCGGAGGAAGCGAGGCAGGTGGCGGCACTGGGCATCTCTGGTGACGGCGGCGGCCTGGAGGCGAAGGCGGGGCGAGGCGAGGTCGGATCCCATGGGCGGCGGCCCGAATCCGTCCATCCCCGGCGGCGGCTTGGGGCGAGGGAGCTCCGGCGGCGAGCTTGGCGACCGGCGGCCATGGCAGTGCTCCTGCAGAGAGAGAGAGGCCGATGAGGTGAGAGTGGGAGAGGGAGAGGCAGGAGGGATACGGAGAGAGAGGTGGAGCGGCGGCAGGGCCCTGCTCCGGTGACCGGTGACGACGGCACGGGGTCCGGCAGGGCGGCGCGACGGGGGAGCTGCGGGGGCGCTCGGGAGGAGCGGGGCAGCCATGGGAGGAGCTGCGGGAGCTCGGGCTGATTCGGGCCTGGGCAGGCCTAGATGGGCTTTTGCGGGCCTAGCGGCTGGAGGAGGGCGAAGCTGCGTCTAGGACTGGTTTGGCACGGGGAACAAGGGGGATTAGGGTTAGCTGCCCAATTAGGAAGGGGAGGGGGTCTATTTATAGCTTAGGGGCTAGGGTTGACGGTCTCTATCCGTTTTCGGACCGCCGACTGATGATTCGACGGTTCGGAAGCGGAGGGGGCTACGGTGGTTGTGCAGAGAGGCTAGGTGGGGGAAGAGAGGGAAGTGCGGCCCGTGACACGAAGGTTTTAAAACACCGACGACGTCCGACGAAATACCGATGATGACACTGCTACGGTTGACCGACGGGGTATCAAACAAACTCGGAACGCGACGAAATTCGACGGGCGGTCTACCTATAACATAACAAGACCGCATGCCAAGTTTCGACCCAATCCAAGAATATTTTTAGCGCGCCTTTTAAAACGGTTTTATTTTAAATGATGTCGCGGGCGCGTGCATGTGTGGTTGGTCTCGACGGGCAACGCAAGAACGAAGAGAACCGACAACTACGAACGGATGCAAGTTTTCAAAAACGAGCGACGAAGCAATGGAGATGATGCTAATGATGCGATGATGAATGCAACAACCAAACGAAACACAGACGCGATTGTTGGGGATATAACCCCACAATATGACAAGCCCTTGAAGGGTCCGGGTCATGTTGATGGCTCGTGAGCCGGCCCAAGGGTGAGCCGTAAAGCCAATAGCCCATGAAGATAGACGGTTTGTGGTGTGGGCCGCAAGGTGGCCCGGACTGAGAAGACCTGGGCGTGCAAGCCGCTCGGAGACAGTTTGGACAAAGAAGATAGAGTAAGACTCGGATAGACAATGAGACTCGGTTAGACAATTGTAAAGACCCGGGGTCTTGACCTCTTATATAAAGGTAGACCCGGGGCGGCTTAGAGATCAGGGGATCGAGAACTAGGTCAAGCTTTAGCTCCCTTGTAATCGATACAACAAGTAATACAAGCGCAAGCATGACATAGGCTATTACCTCGACTTGAGGGGCCGAACCTGGGTAAACCCGTGTCCTTCGTCCCAATTAACCCCTTTGAGTCCATCACATTAGCAATGGCCTCGAATCCAAGTCCGTTCACCCGGGCATCTGCTGTGATAAATCCACGACAGTTGGCGCCCACCGTGGGGCTTGCACTTGGTGGTGTTGAGTTCTCAAAGGGCTCTCTCCCAGGGCTCGAGGGATACGTGGTCGGAAGGATGAGCAAGAGTCGCCGTGGCCGGTTCTACATCGACGACACCGGCTGGGGGCTTGATGCTGAGTCCGTGGAGTATGGATTCCGGGTCCCATTCGGCGGGATCCATGTCTTCATCGGAAAGGCTGATGGATCTACACCCGAGCCGGACATCTACACCAACATCATCAAGTCGGCTCGGCGTCTCCGATATGCAAGTAACGTGCGGCCTGTTCGCGCCAATCCGGGTCAAAAGCATGTATTCGTAGGCTTCACACAAGGTAGGGATCTGGAAGCTTTCGGGTCACAGGAAACCCTTGTCTATTCAGAAGATGAATCTTCAAGTGGAGAAACAGAATCAATGTACCAGCTCTGCAACGATGGCCTTGGGGGCTGTGACAATGCATACTCTGAGTCGGATGGTTTTGAGTCGGATGCTTTAAAACCTCCGGTTCGTGCAGCGGTGTTCATGGCAGGATCAGCCCCAGCCGCTGGTAGTACAGCTGCGGGAGCCGCCGCTTCAGGTGATAGCCCGCCGCCGCTAGCTCAAGTTCTTGTGGAGCTGATGGATGAACTGGCGGCTCTCATGGACACTGAAGTGACAACAGATAATCAAGCAGCTCGGAATATAGAGATTGCACGGATCAAGGGCCGGATGGCAGAGGAACGACAAAGGATGGCTGAGCTGAAGGTCCAGATGGAAGAAGAAGCAGAACGTATCAAGACAAATGCTTTTCGTCTAGGGCTGGAGCAAAGGTCAACAACGGCGGTACACAAGAGGAGGCATCAGCCCCGTCTACCAGAGCGTTATGAAGCAAGGAACCTCTTTAATACCCCCGGCACGGGGCGAGCCGCGGGCGCTCCCGAGAGCCGCCCAACGGAGCGGCCAGCGACTCATCCGGCCCAACATAATCCAACTTCACCTGGGGGCTTTTCAACCACCGGCGGGTCATTATTCTAACCCGGCCGAGAACATGGTAGCAGCTGCCACCTGGCTTGAGACGATCCCTATCCCAGATGAAGCACCCTTTGCGGAGGATGTGCGGAACGCCATCAGGTACTTGCAGACGGCCATGGCCCAGCAAGAGAGGTACGCTCACAGCCGGAGCCGCGTCCATCAACCCCTCTTCCCAGTCGTAGCTTTAGCCGGTGCTACGAGTCACTAGCAGGTTCCAGCAGTAACCATCACAGAGAAATTCCAATGGGTCACCGACCGCGAAGAGATACACAGGCACGTGTAGACCATGCGTGAAGCCCGCAAGAGGCACTAGCTAGGCCGGCTTTCCAAGAGCCCGGGCCTTCCGTTTTCATAGAGGCAGGTGTAATCCCCAGGACGGGGGGGCTGCTGTGTCTATCGCCGGCTCTCCGGAGCGAGCGGTTGTCGAAATATTTTATAGGTCCCTGCAAGGTCCCAAATTACACCGCTGATCTACCCCTAGAGGCCTGGGTGGAAAGCTATGAGCTGGCCATGGAGATGCTGGATGTTAGCGAGGCGGTTTGTGCCAAATATTTCATCATGATGCTTGAAGGCCCGGCTCATACATGGTTAAAAGGGTTGCCACCTAATACCATCAATTCAGGGCGGAGCTCAGGGCTCGGTTCATCAAAAACTTTCAAGGGACGTGCAAGCAGCCTATGACCATTGTGGATCTTGATCACTGTGTCCAACAGGAAAGCGAGTCGGCTCATCATTGGGTACGGCGGGTCTCGACAATTATCCACTCATCAGAGCAGATCACGGTGGCTCAAGCGGTGTTGATTTTAGAAAATTGGCCGGCTCAAGCGCACGTGTCAGGACATGGGAGAGCTCATGACGGCTCTCATGAAGTACGCCGACTCAGACAACACGAAGGATCTGGGTTCTAATGAGGAAAAGGCTAGTCAAGGCAAGAAGGGCAACCAAGGCAAGGGCACAGTGAACAATGGTAACCAGAGTAAACGTAAGAATCCAGAGGCCGGGTCAGAGCTGGTGGCCAACACAAACGCCCAGCAACATCACCCCAAGGGCAACAGGAGGTTTGGGCCGCCCTCGAGCAGGGATAATTTTTCCTCGAACATGGAAGAGATGCTTAAGCGACCTTGTCTGAATCATAGTTTGTCTGATAGACCGGCAAATCGTACATGGGAGAGTTGTTCTTTTATGCAGAGGTTCAAGCGATATGTCACACAGCCTAACCATCGCGGGGGCGGCCCGCCAGGTGGCCCAGGACGTGACGGGTCAGGAGCTGGATTTGGTTCTGGCGAGTCAGGAGCCAGTTTTGGCTCTAGCGGTTCAGCATCCGGTCATTCGGGTCAGGATAATCATGGGGGACGGCAGCTGCATACTAGTAATAATAATCAACAACAGCAGAAACAGCAAAATCAGTCCGGCTTTCAGAGTAATCCAAAGCAGCTCAGCTCCGAGCAATACCATGTCTTCACGACTAGCCTCAATAGACGGGACCAGAAGTTGCGTAAACGGGCAGTCAATGCGGTTACGCCGGCTCTTCCACAGTATCTGAAATGGTCTGAATATGACATAACATGGAGCCGTGAAGATCACCCGCCACGCGTTGATGACCCGGGGCGGCTGGCTTTGGTTGTGGCCCCCCAAGTGGGTGGATATATGTTGAACAAGGTGCTCATGGATGGCGGCAGCAGCATAAACATCCTTTATTATGACACCTTCTGGCGGATGAAGTTGCTCGACAAGGACTTAAAACCTTCGTCCACTGTTTTTCATGGTGTGGTGCCGGGTAAATCGGCGCATCCAGTGGGCAGGATTTCTTTGGAAGTAGCTTTTGGCAATGAATACAACTACAGAGTGGAGTCCTTATGGTTTGAGGTGGTGAAGATCAAGAGCCCTTATCATGCCTTGTTTGGACGGTCGGCTTATGCTAAGTTCATGGCTTGGCCCTGCTATGTTTACTTGCAGCTCAAGATGCCCGGCTTAAACGGTACCATCACCGTTCATGGTAACCGAAACATGGCTATTGAGTGTGAAGAAGGGGATGCAGCTTACGCAGAGTCCAGTTGCGCTCAGGAGGAGCTTAAGTTTTATAAGGAGAATGTTGATCCGGAGGATATGACCCCCCTGAAAAAGCCCACCACGGAGGTTGAGCCGCCCCTCAATTTTTTAGCAGATGATACCAAGGCAGTAGATTTCAATCCGGGCGACTCATCTAAGCAGTTCATCATTGGAGCTCATATGGATCCCAAATAGGAAAGCGCTCTCATCGAATTCATCCGTGAGAATCGGGACATCTTTGCATGGAAACCTTCTGACATGCCGGGTGTACCAAGAGAATTCGCTGAGCACAACCTTAATGTGGATCCAAAGTTTAAACCGATCAAACAGTTCCTGCGGCGGTTCAATGGGGAGAGGCGCAAGGCTATTGGGGAGGAAGTTGCCCGGCTCTTGGCAGCTAGCTTTATTGTTGAAGTTTTTCACCCGGAATGGTTGGCTAACCCAGTGCTGGTGCTCAAAAAGAACAGTACCTGGAGTATGTGTGTGGACTACACGGACCTTAACAAGGCTTGTCCAGCTGATCCTTTTGCCCTCCCTTGAATTGATCAGATCATTGATGCTATAGCCGGATGTGAAAGTTTATGCTTCCTGGATGCTTACTCAGGTTATCAGCAGATCAAGATGGCAGTGAAAGACCAGGAGAAGACAACATTTATTACACCCTTTGGGCGTTCTGTTATGTCTCTATGCCTTTCGGGCTCAAGAGTGCCTAGGCAACTTATCAACGATGCGTGCAGAACTGCCTTCATAGTCAAATTGGCCA
Source organism: Hordeum marinum (assembly GCA_022496015.1). NCBI lineage: Eukaryota > Viridiplantae > Streptophyta > Magnoliopsida > Poales > Poaceae > Hordeum > Hordeum marinum. The sequence goes on along the minus strand of CM039674.1, from coordinate 423,286,789 downwards.
TAATGTTCATGCTTATGTAGATGAAATCGTGGTCAAATCCAGAAAGAAGGAGACTCTTTTGGAGGATCTAAGGGAAACCTTTGACAATCTCTGGGTCTACAAGATGATGCTTAACCTGACCAAGTGTGTCTTTGGTGTTCCAGCAGGGAAGCTTTTGGGTTTCTTGGTTTCTGAGCGTGGCATCGAGGCTAACCCGGACAAAATCAAAGCTATTACTTCTCTGAGAGAGCCGACTTGCATTAACGACGTTCAGCGCTTAGCAGGGCGGATTGCTGCGTTGAGCCGGTTCATAAGCCATCTTGGAGAGAAAGCTATCCCTTTATATCAGATGATGAAAAGACAGACAAGTTTGCCTAGAGCAAGGCGGCGGGTGAAGCACTTGAGGCGCTTAAGAAACAGCTCACTGAGCCGCCAGTATTAGCCGCTCCGGCTAAGAAAGAACCGTTGCTCCTTTATGTGGCGGCTAACAACAGGGCTGTCAGTGTCGTAATTGTAGTCGAGTGCAAGGAGGCTGGGAAGGAGTATCCCGTGCAAAGGCCGGTTTATTATATCAGTGAGGTCCTGACAGAATCTAAGTAGAGATATCCGCACTAGCAGAAGCTGGTATACGGTTTTTTTATGGTCAATCGCAAGTTAAAACACTACTTTCTAGGGCACCAGGTATCTGTGGTCAGTTCTGCTCCGTTGGGAGATATTATCCAGAATAGAGAAGCCACAGGAAGGATTGCCAAATGGGCCTTGGATCTAGCACCTCTTAATGTAAAGTATGTTCCTCGCACGGCGATCAAATCCCAAGCTTTGGTGGATTTCATCAATGATTGGATAGAGTGCCAAGCTCCCGAAGAAAAGCCAGATAATACATACTGGACTATACACTTTGATGGATCCAAGCAGTTAGAGGGGTCTGGAGTAGGGGTTGTCTTGACATCCCCAAAGGGTAACAAGTTTTGTTATGTGATCCGCCTGATGTTCCCTTGCACTAACAATGCGGCTGAGTATGAGGCTTTGCTTCATGGTCTTAGATTAGCCAAAGAGATGAATTTGAGCTGGGTCAGGTGTTTGGGCGACTTAGATCTAGTAGCTCAGCAGGTTTCTAGCACTTAGGACTCCAAAGACCCACGGATGGCGGCTTAGAGGCAGGCGGTTGATATTATTGCGGGTCACTTCAAAGGGTATCAGGTAGATCACATTGATCGTCGCAAGAACGAGGCGGCTGATGCTTTATCATGGCTAGGTTCCCAACGAAAGCCGGTGCCGCCTAATGTCTTTCTGGATGTCTTATATCATCCGTCAAGACACCTTCAGAGGAGGATTTGGCTGTTCCTGACCCGGAGGCAGAATTGGTGGCGGCTCTACATGTTATCCCAGATTGGACTATTCCTTATTTAGACTATTTAACCCGGGGCGAGTTACCAGAGGATGAAGATCTGGCTAGAAAGATCACCCGCCGTTCTAAGTCCATGACGATAATTAACGGTGAGTTGCATAAATGCAGTGTAACAGGGGTTTTTCAACGTTGTGTTTCACCAGGGGAGGGCCAGCAGATCTTGAGTGAGATCCACGCTAGAGATTGTGGGCACCATGCCACCTCAAAATCTTTGGTGGCCAAGGCTTTCCGGCACAGGTTCTTCTGGTTGACGGCTCACAAAGATGGAGAGGACTTAGTCCATAAGTGCGATGGCTGTCAGAAATTTAGCCGGCGTGCTCATGTTCCGGCTCAAGAATTAAGGATGATACCAATCACTTGGCCGTTTGCGGTCTGGGGGCTGGACATGGTCGGGCCTTTCAAGAGGTCCAAGGACAAAAAAAATGCACCTCTTGGTGGCGGTTGATAAATTTACCAAGTGGGTAGAGGCAGAGCTGGTTAGCAAATGTGATGCAGCTACAACAGTTTTGTTTATCAAAAAGCTAATTTACCGATTTGGTTACCCGCACAGCATCATCACTGATAATGGTACAAATCTATCCAAGGGGGCTATGAAGAAATTCTGTGATGAAGAACATACCCGGCTTGATATATCAGCCATGGCACATCCACAGTCCAACGGTCAGGCGGAGCGCGCCAATCAGGAAATTCTAAGAGGAATTAAGCCACGACTTATGGTTCCTTTGCAGCGAATGCCCGGGTGTTGGGTCAAAGAATTACCTTCCGTCTTATGGAGCATCAGAACCACCCCTAACGGGTCCATGGGTTTCACGCCCTTCTTTATGGTGTACGGCGCTGAGGCCGTTTTACCCAGCGACATCCGACATGACTCGCCAAGGGTGGCGGCTTACATTGAGATGGACAGCAAGACGACGCGCCGAGATGCATTGGATGCTTTAGAAGAGGCACGAGAGTTAGCAGCATCCCGATCGGCAATTTATCAACAGGACCTGCGCCGCTATCACAGCCGCAGGGTCAAGACCCGGACGTTCCAGGAGGGCGACTTGGTGCTCCGGCTGATTCAGGACCAGACAAATATGCATAAACTATCACCTCCATGGGAAGGACCTTTTGTGGTCAGCAGAAATCTCAACAACGAGTCGTATTACCTCGTCGATGTCCGAGACGACTCAGATACAGCGGGTCAGGAGACTCGTCGGCCATGGAACATCACGCATCTCCGGCCCTATTTCACCTAATGGTGTAAAGATCTATCATCGTACACTATCATTGTACATACCACAGTTATATGAATAAACAAGGAAGCCTCTGCTATTTCATGCATCCTCGTACAAGAGAAGATTAAGTAATATTCCGGTTGATGCATCGACTAAGGTCGGCAAACGGCAGTAGATGCCTATTAGCCAGGCATTATGCCACAAAATCCGGCTCAAGACAATGAATCGCGGCGAGGGCGGCTTCTCGCCTTCGGGTGCAACTTCTAACGCCTATCCGCCGGCGCTTTGCGTCATATTGCTGAACGGTGGTAGACACCTATTAAGCTGGCATTTTGCCACAAAATAAATAAATAAATAAAACCGACTAAGGTAATTAGTCATGGCGAGGGCGGTTTCTCGCCTTCGGGTGCAGCTTCTAACGCCTATCCGCCGGCGAGTTACGCCGTAATTGCTGAGGGGGGCTTCTTACCGACGGGTATCGCTTCTAACACCCTATCAGTCAGCTTTATGCCATCTCCGGCTAACCAGTTTAGCCGCGGTTATGAGAGGTTTTTTACCGACGGGTAGCTAACGTCTCATGACCCACGAACGACGGCTTTCTGCCTCCGGGTAAAGCTTCTAATGCCTATTAGCCGGCCTAAGGCCACGTAAAAACAGCTAAGGTAACTTAGCTGCGGTGAACGATGGCTTCTTACCTTCGGGTACAGCTTCTAACGCCTATTAACTGTTCTCATAAAAATCCGGCTAAGGAAAAATTAGCCTCGACGAGGGCGGCTTCTTACCTTCGGGTACAACTTCTAATGCTTATCTGCCGGCGTTTACGCCATACTGTTACCTCCGGGTGTATCTTCTAAATGCCTTATCGGCCAGGCTTTATGCTATTTTTGGCTAACCAGATTGGTCGTAATTATCAAAGAGGGAGTCACCACCTCCGGGTGTGGCTTACCTAATCTTGGCTGCAGGTGTCTTGTATGATGACAAGGCAAGTGTAAATAACTCAAAGCATACAAAGACAAATGGCAGACCAAAAGCCGGATCATCTTATACGACAAATTCCTGACAAATTTTCATCTAGCTATTACACTCCTAGAGGAGATCAAAAATTTCAGACAAAGTTTTTTCAGCCGTCACACGGCGGGTTAAGCTGATACAGGATCTTACAACAGCAGCTAATTAGTTGGCGGGTCATCCTATGCCGGCTCTTCTGGGTTCTTGATCTGGAGGTTGTCCAAATCCCAATTGCAGTTCATTAGAGCCGCAAAAGAGCCCTCAAAAAAGGGTGACGGGTCAAGATCTGGAGCAAAGAGATCCTTACTCCGGGCAGGCGTCAAATCTTTGCACTCGTATAAAGGACCCCGGACTCTCTTCTGCTCCAGGTCATACGCTGCTTGATAAGTTGACAGATCAACCTCCTTCGCCAAGACAGAAGCTAACACTCGGGACTCTTTCATGCACCGGCTGTAGTCAGCATCAGTAAACTCCGAGCTGTCATCTTTTCTTGAAGGGAAGCCCTCCATCATCTCGGCGGCTGTCAGACCCGGAGCAAAGGCCAAAGCCCCGCTGATGCCCGCAATGGCCCCTTGGCGGGCGGCTGATTTCTTGAGTTCGGCGATCTATTTTGGCATGGTGGAGAAGAGCTCTATGACACCCCTGAGAGTCGCCGGAATTTTCTCCTTATATTGTACGGCCTTGATAGTGCAGATTGCACCACGGTACAACTGCTCAATCAAGGTATAGATGGCCTTCAACGGCAGCAGGCTATCAGAAGCCAACTGCTGGCTCCTAGGACCTGTATAAATCGGACAATTCAGATGAGTCGCCATTCTAAGTAAAGATGAAACTATTTGAAACATAGAGTTGTCAGAAGTTTACCAAAGAGGGCGGCTGACATTTTGCTTATGTGGCGCTTCAAGCCTTGGAGTTCATCCGCCACAGCTATCAGCTGCTGATCAGCGTCATCCTCCCGTTGGATCAAGGCGGTCTTCTCAGATTCAGTTGACTCCTTAAGGGCAGCAAAATCAGCCTTGATTGTGGCCAGCTCTTCAGAGAGAAGCCGACACTTTTCATCGATGACGCTGCGGGCTTCTTGTTGAGCCGCCAAGTTGGTCTTCAGGTCCATCAATTGTGACCCGGCTTCGTTTAAAGCTTCCCGTGACACGTCAAAATACAGGATAAGTCGCTAGAATGGAAATCATATCAAATAATGAGGGTTAAACACAAAATTATGCAAGTTTCAAGCAGATTGCAAGCAATATGTTTGACACTTGGGGGCTAATGTATATTTGATCTTCGAGCTTACAACACAGTTCCGGCTCATCTTCATCAAAGTTAATCCGGAACTTGGGGCTACGATATGGCTCTTCAAAATTTGCTTATAATGAAAGCTCCGACTCAAACGTTATCAAGTTTGAGTCAGCCCTTGGGGGCTACGATTGGCTGTTCACGTTATCTATAGTGAAGATCCGACTCCACTCTAACATGTTGAGTCGGCCCTTGGGGACAAAGGATTTGGATTTTCTACAGAGGATCAGGAAAGACCCGGTTCACCTCTTAACTAGATTGAACCGGCCCTTGGGGGCTAAGTAAGGTTGTAGCAGCAAGAGGAATACCTCCTATTTTGTTTTCATCATAGTTACCACCCGAAGCTCCAGATCCCGGCTGGTGGTAAGCCGGTTTATATACCCGACGTGGAGTTCTTCGGCCGTCATCTTCTCAAAGGAAGAGTCGAAATCCAGCTTTTTGGAGGCCTCAGCAGACTCTTTATGCCTGGTCAGCACATGAGCCGGAGGAGACTGGGGAGCAGAGCCGGTGATCACAACCTCCAGAGTTGCAGTGGCCTTGGCAGGACTTAGCGGCTTTGAAGGACCCCTTAGAGGGCTCTCCGGGATGATATCTTTAGCAACTGGCTCAGTGGAAACAATTGGCGGATCTATATCCGGTTGTGGCTCCTCTGGTTGTTCTTGCACCGGCTCGAGAGCGGCAGGACTGGGGGAGGGCTTGTTGGTCTTCCAACGCTTGGCTTGAGCACTACAAGATAGAAAAGTGAGAATCCAAAGGATATTACTACCCTACAAAGAGCCAGATATTATAGTGGAAAAACACTTACAGCGGGTTGATCTTCGGAGGCGGCAGAACAGTTGCCGAAGAGTCGCCGGAGGAGGGCGACTTCTGAGATGAAATTCAAGAAGGATGAGACGACACTAAGGTTATAAAGAAAAATGAATCAAACAGGAACACATACCTCAGCAGGGCGTTTCTTCGGAGTCGGCGAGTTTGGCAAGCCGGACATAAGCTCAGTAGAGCCGGCGCTCCGGGTCTGGCGACGTTCAGCCTGTTGTTGCTTTTTCAAAAGAAAATCGGGAGACAGGTAAGCAAGAGGATGAGAAAGAGGAACTTTTCTGGCAACCCACCACGGCTTTCGGGGGACAAAATATTCTGAGCCGGAAGAGACATAGTTTACCTCAGGGGCATTGGCACGGCTGGTCTCCACTTCATCCTGTGAGTAAAAAACAAGCATTGGTAAAACAGGAAGGCAAAGAATCAAGCAAAACAACTAAAATTTTACCTCTGAGCTGGATGATTGTGGCGGGTCAAACCACTCCTCTCGAGGGGCGTCTTTCTTTGGCTTCTTGGCTGGGGCCTTCTTCTTGAGCTTCTTTAGAGGAGGGACGTACTCCTTCCAAAAATCAGAGTCGGCCTGCGAAAATAACCCGGAGAAGAATAATAGATCAGCAAGGTACAAGCAACATCCAAGAGATGGATGGGAAGAAATTAACTTACATCTGGAGCCGGATTGTTGGCGCTGAAAGGCACTAGGCCAATGGCGCTACATGAGTCGGAGGCTTCATGGACAAGGCTCCGGATGACAGTGGTAATGTCATCCTCTGTCAAGGTTGATTTGCTGAAGCACAAGGAGCTGTCATACTTGCCTTCATATTCACACATAAGCCGGTTTCTACGGCTTAAGGGCATGATCCGCCATGAAATCCAGCAGCGAATCAAATCCAGTCCGGTCAAACCGTTGGCCATGAGTGCCTTGATCTTGGCGTGAGCCGGCTCATACCTAGCACGCTCTGAAACTGAGAGCCGGCCAGGAAGCTCTGAATCTATCCTGAGCCGGGAGGGACGATAACCCGACAATGGGCGCTCATCTTCAGGAGAGGTGTCCTTGCAGTAGAACCAAGTCTTATTCCAATCCTTTGGATGACTCGGCATTTGCGCAGCCGGAAAAATGATGTCTCTACGTCGTTGAATGGAAATACCGCCAAGTTCCAGACTCGGACCGCCTTTCATTTTCCACTTGGCGGTTGGCATAGAAGAACTCTCGAAACAACCCCACAGACGGCTTGGTTTGCAGGTAGGCTTCGCAGAGCACTTGGAAATTGCATATGTTTGAAACGGAGTTGGGGGCCAAATCTTGGGGGTGAAGCTTGTACAAATGGAGAACGTCATGGAAGAATTTAGAGCCGGGCGGCACGAGCCCTCGCTCGATATGGTCAGAGAAAACTACTACCTCTCCTTGTTGGGGAGAGGGCCGAGTCTCGTCACCTGGAACCCGCCAGTGAAGGACCTCCTTCGAAGGAAGAGTACCCGCGGCAACAAAATCCGCTAAGTATTCTTCTGTGACACAAGATCCGACCCAGTTGCATGAGTTGGAAGCGCGGGAAATGACGGTGGCTCAAAGACTGTGCAAAATTAAATATGCGGCGAGTTAAGAGCAAGCAATATCTGTGACGGCTTACAATTTTAAGGGCTCTAGAAATACTATGCCATAGTCCGGCTGATGAAAGCCGGAGAGGTCTGGCGGTTCAACAAGGAAGGGAGGAGCAAAAATCGGCGAAGTCCTAAAAAACAAGTTTCGCAAACTACCGCTGCAATTATGGATCTACAAAAACAGGAAAATAGGTTCTTATTTCTAGACCTAGCAAAGAACAGGCGGAACAGAAAAGAATGAGACAAAGCCGCGACGGTCCATGCATTGCGCACGACTACGTTGTGCGCGGCACGGCAGAGACACGCGCTAAAGATGTCGACGACATCGGAATACCCTAACGGTGGCGATGGAGGAGCACGGGTGGCGGCAACGGAGCTTCCCGCAAACCCTGCTATGGCGGCGATGGATCTAGGGGGAGTTTGAACTTATCGATAATGGAGCGGTGGACGCGGAAGAGGCTCTGGTATGACTCAGGTTGATGCAGCGGCCTGGTTGACGACGATGAGAAGGCAGCGCCGGAGCAGGGAGCGCCAGAGCAGAGATGATGAAGGGAAGAAGATGAAGAGAGAGCAGGAGAAGGAAAGCTTCCCCCCGCAACAGGTCTTATTTAAAGAGAAGACATGGCAGGCGTGAAAATTTAGGCGACGGAAACCATTTGACCGAGGTGGACGCCTCGATTTTTGGGTTGACCATTAATAAAAGATTCGGTGATACGTCAGCAGATCTCGTGACGTCACGCCGGGTCATCATCGGGCGACTCGCCAAAGAGCAGAAGATAAGGATGAAGTGAGCAAGCTCAATTTAACCTGGGGCCTAATGTTGTGGATATAACCCCGCAATATGACAAGCCCTTGAAGGATCCGGGTCATGTTGATGGCTCGTGAGCCGGCCCAAGGGTGAGCCGTAAAGCCAACAGCCCATGAAGATAGACGGCTCATGGTGTGGGCCGCAAGGTGGCCCGGTCTGAGAAGACCCGGGCGTGCAAGCCGCTCAGAGACAGTTTGGACAAAGAAGATAGAGTGAGACTCGGATAGACAATTGTAAAGACCCGTGGTCCTGACCTCTTATATAAAGGTAGACCCGGGGCGGCTTAGAGATCAGGGGATCGAGAACTAGGTCAAGCTTTAGCTCCCTTGTAATCGATACAACAAGCAATACAAGCGCAAGCATGACATAGGCTATTACCTCGACTTGAGGGGCCGAACCTGGGTAAACCCGTGTCCTTCGTCCCAATTAACCCCTTTGAGTCCATCACATTAGCGATGGCCTTGAATCCAAGTCCGTTCACCCGGGCATCTGCCATGATAAATCCACGACAAGAATAGAAACACAAGGGGAATCTTCTGGAATCTTCTGGAGCGTCGGTCCCGGGCTGTTACACAACAACTCGCTCCTCCTCCCTATTTCTTCTTCGATTGAGCTACTATTCATAATAACTTAAATTTATGTGGGGAAATTGTGTTCATAGAAGGTACTTAGAAAATTGGCTGAATTAACATGTCGGATTTAGTATTTGAGGATTATCATGCATATTTACACATTGCTAGATCCAAGGGATAATTAGTTTTATGCCCCTAGTTGAGTCCCACTCGGTTGTTTTTGTTGGTAATATGCCCTAGAGGCAATAATAAAATGGTTATTACTGTATTTCCTTGTTCATGTTAATTGTCTATTGTTCATGCTATAATTGTGTTAACTAGAAACCGTAATACATGTGTGAACACATAGACCACAACATGTCCCTAGTGAGCCTCTAGTTGGCTATCTCGTTAATACATAGATGGTCACGGTTTCATGATCATGGACATTGGATGTCGTTGATAACGGGATCACATCACTAGGAGAATGATGTGATGGACAAGATCCAATCGTGTAGTTCGTCTGCTAAAGATTTTCTAATGTCAAGTATCGTTTCCTTAGACCATGAGATTGTGCAACTCCCGGATACCGTAGTAATGCTTTGGGTGTGCCAAACGTCACAATGTAACTAGGTGGCTATAAAGGTACATTACAGGTGTCTCCGAAAGTGTCTGTTGGGTTGGCACAAATCGAGACTGGGATTTGTCACTCCGTGTGACGGAGAGGTAACTCTGGGCCCACTCGGTAAGACATCATCATAATGAGCTCAATGTGACTAAGGAGTTAGCCACGGGATGATGTGTTACGAAACGAGTAAAGAGACTTGTTGGTAACGAGATTGAACAAGGTATAGGGATACCGACGATCGAATCTCGGGCAAGTATCATACCGGTAGACAAAGGGAATTGTATACGGGATTGATTGAATCCCCGACATCATGGTTCATCCGATGAGATCATCGTGGAGCATGTGGGAGCCAACATGGGTATCCAGATCCCATTGTTGGTTATTGACTGAAGAGGTGTCTCGATCATGTCTACGTGTCTCCCGAACCCATAGGGTCTACACACTTAAGGTTTGATGATGCTAGGGTTATAGGGAAGTAGTGTACGTGGTTACCGAAGGTAGTTCGGAGTCCCGGATGAGATCTCGGACGTCATGAGGAGTTCTGGAATAGTCCGGAGGTAAAGAATGATATATAGGAAGTGAGGATTTGGCCACCAGAAGTGTTTCGGGAATTACCGATAACGTATCGGGACCACCGGAAGGGTTTCGGGGGTCCACCAAGTGGGGCCACCAGCCCCAGAGGGCTGCGTGGGCCGATAGTGGAAAGGACCATCCCTAGAGTGTGGGCTAGTGTGCCCTCCACCCTGGCCTAAGGCGCAGGAAAGGTGGGAAGGAGGGGAAACTCTAGGCCCACCTAGGGCTGCGCCCTCCCCTCTTCCTCTCTGGCGGCCGCAGCCCCTATGGTGAGAACCCTAGGGCTGCGCCCTCCTTCCCCCTCCTCCTATATATAGTGGAGGGTTTGGGGGCTGCCAGACACACGAGTTCTCTCTCTCTCTCGGCGCAGCCCTACCCTTCCTCTTCCTCGTTATCCGTGGTGCATGGCGAAGCCCTACCGGAGACCACACAGCTCCACCGTCACCATGCTGTCATGCTGCCGGAGCTCTCCCTCAACCTCTCCTTCCTCGCTGGATCAAGGCGTAGGAGACGTCACCGGGCTGCACGTGTGTTGAACGCAGAGGCGCCATTGTTCGGCGCTAAGATCGTAATCCACCGCGATCTGAATCGCTGCGAGGATGACTCCACCAACCGCGCTCTAGTAACGCTTCTGCTTAGCGATATTCAAAGGTATGAATATGCACTATCCCCTTACTCATTGCTGGTTTCTCCATAGATAGATCTTGGTGAACACGTAGGATTTTTTTGATTTACTACTACGTCTCCCAACAGTGGCATCATGAGCTAGGTCTGTGCGTAGAATCTATGCACGAGTAGAACAGAAGTTGTTGTGGGCATCGATATTATTAATATGCTTGCCATTACTAGTCTTATCTTGATTCGATGGTATTGTGGGATGAAGCGGCCCGGACGAACTTTACACGTACACTTACGTGAGACCGGTTCCACCGCCTGACATGCACTTGTTGCATAAGGTGGCTAGCGGGTGTCTGTCTCTCCCACCTTAGTCGGATTGGATTCGATGAAAAGGGTCCTTATGAAGGGTAAATAACAATTGGCATATCACGTTGTGGTTTTGGCGTAGGTAAGAAACGTTCTTGCTAGAAACCTATATCAGCCACCTAAACTTGCAACTATAAATTAGAGGACGTCTAACTTGTTTTTGCAGCATATGCCTTGTGATGTGATATGGCCAAAGGATGTGATGTGATGCATTGTGATATATGAGATTGATCATGTTCTTGTAATACGATTCACGACTTGCATGTCGATGAGTATGACAACCGGCAGGAGCCATATGAGTTGTCTTATTTTATTGTATGACCTGCGTGTCAATCGTAAACGCCATGTAATTACTTTACTTTACTGCTAATCGTTATCCATAGTAGTAGAAGTAATAGTTGGTGAGACAACTTCATGAAGACACGATGATGGAGATCATGATGATGGAGATCATGGTGTTGTGCTGGTGACAGTGATGATCATGGTGCTCCGAAGATGGAGATCAAAGGAGCAAGATGATATTGGCCATATCATGTCACTATATTGATTGCATGTGATATTTATCATGCTTACATCTTATTTGCTTAGAACGATGGTAGTAAATAAGATGATCTCTCAATAAAATTTCAAGAAATGTGTTCACCCTAACCGTGCACCGTTGCTAAGGATCGTTGTTCCGAAGCACCACGTGATGATCGGGTGTGATAGGTTCTAACGTTCGCATACAACGGGTGTAAGCCAGATTTACACACGTGAAACACTTAGGTTGACTTGACAAGCCTAGCATGTACAGACATGGCCTCAAAACACAGAAGGCCGAAAGGTCGAACATGAGTCGTATAGTAGATGCGATCAACATGGAGATGTTCACCATGGATGACTAGTCCGTCTCACGTGATGATCGGACACGGGCTAGTTGACATGGATCATGTATCACTTGGATGACTAGAGAGATGTCTATCTAAGTGGGAGTTCATTAAATAATTTGATTATGTGAACTTAATTATAATGAACTTAGTCTAAAATTGTCTTTACAATCTATATTGTAGATCCAATGGCCAACGCTAATGTCACCCTCAACTTCAACGCGTTCCTAGAGAAAACCAAGCTGAAAGATGATGGAAGCAACTATGCGGACTGGGTCCGTAGGCTTCCAAGAGATTGTATGTCCTTGATGCACCGCTAGGTGACCCACCCATTTTCCCAGCAGACCAAGACGTTACGAACGCTTGGCAGTCACGCTGTGATGATTACTTCCTGGTTCAGTGCGGCATGCTTTATAGTTTAGAACCGGGGCTCCAAAAGCATTTTGAGCAACACGGAGCATATGAGATGTTCCAGGAGCTGAAACTGGTTTTCCAAGCTCATGCCCAGGTCGAGAGATATGACGTCTCCGACAAGTTCTTCAGCTATAAGATGGAGGAGAATAGTTCTGTCAGCGAGCACATACTCAAATTGTCTGGGTTGCACAACCAGTTGACTCAGCTGGGAGTTAATCTCCCGGATGACTCAGTTATTGACAGAATCCTCCAATCGCTCCCACCTAGCTACAAGAGCTTTGTGATGAACTACAACATGCAGGGGATGGAGAAGTCCACTCCTGAGTTGTACTCGATGCTGAAATCAACGGAGGTCGAGATCAAAAAGGGGCATCAAGTGTTGATGGTGAATAAGACCACTAGTTTCAAGAAAGGCAAGGGTAAGAAGAACGTCAAGAAGGATGGCAAAGCTGTTGCCGCGCCTGGTAAGCAAGTTGCCGGGAAGAAGAACAAGCATGGACCCAAGCCTGAGACTGAGTGCTTTTATTGCAAGGGTACCGGTCACTGGAAGCGGAACTGTCCCAAGTACTTAGCGGATAAGAAGGCCGGCAACGTTAAAGGTATATGTGATATACTTGTTATTGATGTGTACCTAACCAGCGCTCGTAGTAGCTCCTGGGTATTTGATACCTGTGCAGTTGCTCAAATTTGTAACTCCAAGCAGGAGCTGTGGAATAAGCGGAGACTGGCAAAGGACGAGGTGACGATGCGCGTCGGAAATGGTTCCAAGGTCGATGTGATCATCGTCGGCACGCTACCTCTACATCTACCTTCGGGATTAGTTTTAAACCTCAATAATTGTTATTTAGTACCAGCTTTGAGCATGAACATTGTATCTGGATCTCGTTTGATGCGATATGCCTACTCATTTAAATCTGAGAATAATGGTTGTTCTATTTATATGAGGGAAATGTGTTGGAAATATGCCCTAGAGGCAATAATAAATTAGTTATTATCATATTTCCATGTTCATGATAATCTTTTATTATCCATGCTATAATTGTATTGATCGGAGACTTAGATGCATGTGTGGATACATAAACAAAACCATGTCCCTAGTATGCCTCTAACAGACTAGCTCGTTGATCAAAGATGGTTAAGGTTTCCTAGCCATGGACATGAGATGTCATTTGATAACGGGATCACATCATTAGGAGAATGGTGTGATGGATAAGACCCAAACTAAAAACGTAGCATATGATCGTGTCAGTTTATTGCTACTGTTTTCTGCATGTCAAGTATCTGTTCCTATGACCATGAGATCATGCAACTCACTGACACCGAAGGAGTGCCTTGTGTTTATGAAATGTCGCAACGTAACTGGGTGACTATAAAGGTACTCTAAAGGTATCTCCGAGGGTGTCTGTTGGGTTGGCATGGATCAAGACTAGGATTTGTTACTCTGTGTAACGGAGAGGTATCTCAAGGCCCACTCGGTAATAAACATCACAATAACCTTGCAAGCAATGTGACTAAGTGTTAGTCACGAGATCTTGTATTACGGAATGAGTAAAGTGGCTTGCCGGTAACGAGGTTGAACTAGGTATGGAGATACCGACGATCGAATCTCGGGCAAGTAACATACCAAAGAACAAAGGGAACATCATACGGGATTAACTGAATCCTTGACATAGAGGTTCGACCGATAAAGATCTTCGTAGAATATGTAGGAACCAATATGGGCATCTAGGTCCCGCTGTTGGTTATTGACCGTAGAGGTGTCTCGGTCATGTCTACATAGTTCTCGAACCCACAGGGTCTGCACACTTATGGTTTGGTGACGTTTCAGTAGTATAGAGTTATGCATGGTGGTGACCGAAGGTTGTTAGGAGTCCCGAATGAGATACCGGATGTCACGAGGAGCTACGGAATGGTCCGAACGTAAAGAGTGATATATAGGAAGTCCTGTTTTGGTCGCCAGAAAAGTTTCGGGCTCATCGGTAGTGTACCGGGAGTGCTGGTAGTGTTCCGGGAGACCATCGGGAGGGGTATTTCGACCCAAGAGACTACATGGGCTGTGGTAGGGTGAATATCAGCCCTTAGTGGGCTGGTGTAAGTCCCACAAAAGGCCCATGCGTCTGGGAAGAAAAGCCCAAAGAGAAAAATGTAGAAAAAGGCAAAAAGACCAAAATAAGGAGGAGTCCTAGTCCTACTAGGATTGGAGGAGGATTACTCCTCTCCTCCCACTTCGGCCGAAGCCTAGAGGGCTTGACCCTTGAACAAAGCCTTCTCCTCTCTTCCTCTTATATATACTAGAGGTTTTAGGGTTTTTGCACTTGATTTTTCAGCCACGTGCTACCCTCTCCTCTAGTGCATAGTTTCTCCTCTAGATCGGTTTTCTGCAGTGCTTAGGAGAAGCCCTGCTGGAATTGCTCCACCACCATCGCCGCGGCACCGTCACGCTGCCGGAGAACTTGTCTACCTCTCTGCTCCCTCTTGCTGGATCAAGAAGGTGGAGATCGTCATCAAGCTGCACGTGTGCTGAACGCGGAGGTGCCGTCCATTCGACGCTAGATCGGAAGGACCGTGATCAAGATCGCGAGACGAATCATGATGAGATCACGGGACGGATCATGATGAGTTCGCGGGACAGATCATGATTGGATCGCGGGACGAATCGTGATGAGATCGCGAGACGCTCGGCGATTTGGATCGTGAAGACGTTCGACTACACCAATCGTGTTTCTTAACGCTTCCCGCATAGCGATCTACAAAGATGGCTGGCGGGTGCCTGTTTCTCCTACTTTAGTTGGATCGGATTCGACAAAGGCGGTCCTTGAGAAGGTTGAAAAGGAACTTATGTATCACCATTGTGGTTTATACGTAGATGAGAATTGTTCTTGCTAGATACCTATAGCAGCCACGTAAAGCATGCAACAACAATTAGAGGACGTCTAACTTGTTTTTGCAGGGTATGTTGTGATGTGATATGGCCAATTACATGATGTGATATATGTGATGTATGAGATGATAATGTGTTGTATAGAATATCACGACTTGCATGTCGATGAGTACGGCAACCGGTAGGAGCCATGGGGTTGTCTTTAATTATTGTATGACCCGCATGTCAATCATTAAGCGCTATGTAATGCTTTACTTTATCGCTAAACGGTAGCAATAGTAGTAGAAGCATGGTGGGCGCGACAACCACGATAGCGACACATTGATGGAGATCAAGATGATGAAGATCATGGTGTCCAGTCGGTGACAATGGAGATCATGCCGGTGCTTTCAAGATGGAGATCAAAAGCACAAGTTCATAGCCATATCATGTCACTTATGATTTGCATGTGATGTTAATCCCATTATGCACCTTGTTTTGCTTAGGACGACGGTAGTATTATAAGGTGATCCCTCACTTAAATTTCAAGATGAATTGTGTTCTCCCCGAGTGTGCACCATTGCGAAAGTCCGCCGTGTCGAGACACCACATAATGATCGGGTGTGATAGACTCTACGTTCACATACAACGGGGGCAAGCCAGTGTTGCACATGCAGAACACTCGGGTTAAACTTGACGAGCCTAGCATGTACAGACATGGCCTAGGAACACAAGAGACCGAAAGGTCAAACATGAGTCATATAGTAGATATGATCAACATGATGATGTTCACCTTCGAAACCACCTCAACTCACGTGATGATCAGACTTGAGTTGGTGAATTTGGATCATGTATCACTCGAATGACCGGAGGGATGTCAATTTGAGTGGGAGTTCTTCAGTAATATGATTAATTTAACTAATTATCATGAACATAGTCAGTAGTGTCTTTGCAAATTATGTTGTAGATTACTTGCTCGAGCTGTAGCTCCCTTGAATTTTTATATGTTCCTAGAGAAATAGAGCTGAAAGATGATGGTAGCAATATTGCGGACTGGGTCTGTGATCTGAGGATTGTCCTCATTGCTGCACAGAAGGCTTATGTCCTTAATGCACCGCTCGGTGCGCCAACCCCTCTAGCGTCATATGTAGATGTTGTGAACATCTGATAGTCACGTTCTGATGACTACTTGATAGTTTAGTGCGTCATGCATTACGACTTAGAATTGAGGCTCCGAAATGTTTTGAACATCACGGAACATATGAGATGTTCTAAGAGCTAAAATTAGGATCTCAGGCTCATGCCCGTGTTGCGAGATATGAGATCTCCAACAAGATTCTTTGCCTGCAAGATGAAAGAGAATAGCTCAATTGTTGAGCATGTGCTCAGATTGTCTGGGTGCTACAATCGCTTGAATCGAGTGGGAGTTGATCTTCTAGATAAGATAGTGATTGATATAGTTCTCCAAGTCACTATCACTAAGCTACTAGAACTTGGTGATGAACTATAAAATGCCAGGGATAGAAATAATGATACCTGAGCTGTTCGCGATGTTTGACACCGCGAAGGTAGAAATCAAGAAGGAGCATCAAGTGTTGATGGTTAGTAAAATCACTAGTTTCAAGAAGGGCAAGGGCAAGGAGGGAAACTTCATGGATGGCAAGTCAGTTGCTGATCCAGTGAAGAACCCAAAGTTGAACCCAAACCCGAGACTAAGTGCTTCGATTATGAGGAGAGCGGACGCTGAAGTGGAACAACCCTAGATACTTGGTAGATAAGAAGGCTGGCAACGTCGATAGAAGTATATTTGATATACGTGTTATTGATGTGTACCTTGCTTGTAGTCCTAGTAGCACCTGAGTATTGGATACCGGTTCGGTTGCTAAATGTTAGTAACTCGAAATAAAAGCTACGGAATAAATGGAGAACTAGCTAAGGGTGAGGTGACGATGTGTGTTGGAAATGTTTCCAAGTTTGATGTGATCAACATCGCACGCTCTCTCTACCTTCGGGATTAGTGACGAACCTAAATAAATGTTATTTGGTGTTTTGCGTTAAGCATGAATGTGATTAGATCATGTTTATTGCAACACGGTTATTCACTTAAGTTAGAGAATAATGGTTATTCTGTTTACATGAATAATACCTTCAATGGTCATGCACCCAGTGAGAATGGTTTGTTGAATCTTGATCGTAGTAATACACATGTTCATAACATTGATGCCAAAAGATACAAAGTTAATAATGATAGTACCACATACTTGTGGCACTACCACTAAATGTCATATTGGTATAAAGCGCATGAAGAAACTCCATGCTGATGGATCTTTGGACTCATTCGATTTCGAATCGGTTGAGACATGCGAACCATGCCTCTTGGGCAAGATGACTAAGGACCCCGTTTTCCGGATGGATGGAGCGGGCAAGTGATTTATTGGAAATGATACATGTTGATGTATGCAATCTAATGAGTCTTGTAGCGTGCGGTGGATATCGTTATTTTCTTACCTTCACTGATGATTTGAGTAGATATAGTGTTTATTTACTTAATGAAACACAAGTCTGAATCGTTTGAAAGGTTCAAGCAAATTCAGAGTGAAGTTTAAGATCATCGTGACAAGAAGATAAAAATGTCTGCGATATGATCATGGAGGTGAATATCTTAGTTACGAGTTTGGCATACAACTTTACACAATGTGAAAGTTGTTTCACAACTCATGCCACGTGTAACACCATAGTGTGATGGTGTGTCTGAATGTCATAGTCGTACTCTATTGGATATGGTGCGTGCTATGATGTCTCTTATCGTTTTGCTGCTATAATTTTGGGGTTATGCATTAGAGACAACTACATTCACTTTAAATAGGGCACCATCTAAACACGTTGAGATGACACCATGTGAATTATGGTTTGATAGAAACCTAAGTTGTCATTTATTAATGTTTGGGGATGCGACGCTTGTGTGGAAAATGTTTTCACCTAATGAGGTCGAACCCAAAACGGACAAATGCATCTTCATAGAATACCCTAAGAACAGTTGGGTGAATCTTCTATCTCAGATCCAAGCATAAAATGTTTGTTGCTAAAACTGAGTCCTTTCTCAAGAAAAAGTTTCTCTCGAAGGAATTGGGTGGGAGGAAGATAGAATTTGATGAGGTTGTTGAACCTTTGTTTCAACGAGAGAGTAGCGTAGTGCAGGAAGATGTTTCTGTGAAGCCTACGTTAGTTGAAGAGGAAGTTAATGATGATGATCATGAAGCTTCGGATCAAGTTACTATCAAACCTCGTAGGTCGACAAGGATGCATACTCCTCCTAAGTGGTACGACAACCCTGTCTTGGAGGTCATGTTGTTGGACAACGATGAACCTACGAGCTATGGAGAAGCGATGATGGGCCCGGATTCCGACGAATGGTTAGAGGCCACGAAATCCGAGAAAGGATCCATGTATGAAAACCAAGTATAGACTTTGGTGGACTTGCTCATTGGACGGCAGGTCGTTGAGTACAAATGGATCTTTAAAATGAAGACATACGCTCATGGTGAATGTCACCATTTATAAAGCTTGACTTGTCACGAAGAAGTTTCCGGCAAGTTCAAGGAGTTGACTACGATGAGACTTTCTCACTCATAGTGATGCTAAAGTCTGTTGGAATTATGTTAGCAATTGCTGCATTTTTCAATTATGAAATCTTTCAGATGGATGTCAAAACATTGTTTCCTTAATGGTTTACTTGAGGAAAGGTTGTATGTGATACAACCAGAAGGTTTTGTCAGTCCTAAGGATGCTAAAAGGTGAGCAAGCTTCAGTGATCCTTCTATGGACTGAAGCAAGCATCTCGGAGTTGGAATATACACTTTGATGAGGTGATCAAAGTTTTTGAGTCTATACAAAGTTTATGAGAAACTTCTATTTACAATAAAGTGAGTTGGAGCACTATAGAGTTTCTGATAAGCATATGTGGTTGACATATTGTTGATCGGAAATGATGTAGAATTTCTAGGAAGTATAAATGGTTGTTTGAAAGGAGTTTTTCAAAGGAAGACCTAGATAAAGCTTGCTAATTGTTGAGCATCAAGATCTATAGAGATAGATCAAGATGCTTGATGAGACTTTCAATGAGTACATACCTTGACAAGATTTTGAAAGAGTTCAAAATGGATCAGTTAGAGAGAAGTGTTCTCGCCTGCTTTGTAAGGTGTGAAGTTGAGTGGGACTCAAAGCTCAACCATGGCAGAAGAAAGATAAAGGACGAACATCGTCCCCTATGCCTTAGCCATAGGCTCTGTATAGTATACCATGCTGTGTACCGCACATGTGTGTGCCTTGCCATGAGTCCATCAAGGGGTACAAGAGTGATCCAGGAGTGGATCACTGGACAACGGTTAAGATTATCCTTAGTGACTAAAAGACTAAGGAAATGTTTCTCGATTATCGAGGAGATAAAGAGTTCGTCGTAAAGAGTTACGTCGATGCAAGCTTTAACACCAATCCGGATGACTCGTAGTAGCAATATGGATATGTATAGTGGAGCAGCCATTTGGAATAGTACCAAGTGGAGTGTGGTAGCAGTGTTTACAGTTTGACATAGAGATTTACAAAGTACACACGGATCTGAATGTCGCAGACCCATTGACTATAATACCTCTCTCACATGCAAAGCATGATCGAGCCCCAGAACTCATTGGGTGTTAGATTCATAACAATGCGAATCACATGGTGATGTGAACTAGATTATTGACTCTAGTGCAAGTGGGAGACTGTTGGAAATATGCCCTAGAGGCAATAATAAATTAGTTATTATCATATTTCCTTGTTCATGATAATCGTTTATTATCCATGCTATAATTGTATTGATCGGAGACTTAGATGCATGTGTGGATACATAGGCAAAACCATATCCCTAGTATGCCTCTAATAGACTAGCTCGTTGATCAAAGATGGTTAAGGTTTCCTAGCCATGGACATGATATGTCATTTGATAACGGGATCACATCATTAGGAGAATGGTGTGATGGACAAGAACCAAACTAAAAACGTAGCATATGATCGTGTCAGTTTATTGCTACTGTTTTCTGCATGTCAAGTATCTGTTCCTATGACCATGAGATCATGCAACTCACTGACACCGGAGGAGTGCCTTGTGTGTATCAAACGTTGCAACGTAATTGGGTGACTATAAAGGTACTCTGCAGGTATCTGCGAGGGTGTCTGTTGGGTTGGCATGGATCAAGACTGGGATTTGTTACTCCGTGTGACGGAGAGGTATCTCAGGTCCAACTTGGTAATACAACATCACAATAAGCCTTGCAAGCAATGTGAATAAGTGTTAGTCATGGGATCTTGTATTATGGAACGAGTAAAGAGGCTTGCCGGTAACAAGGTTGAACTAGGTATGGAGATACCGACGATCGAATCTCGGGCAAGTAACATACCGAAGAACAAAGGGAACATCATACGGGATTAACTGAATCCTTGACATAGAGGTTCGACCGATAAAGATATTCGTAGAATAGGTAGGAACCAATATGGGCATCTAGGTCCCGCTATTGGTTATTGACCGTAGAGGTGTCTCGGTCATGTCTACATAGTTCTCGAACCCGTAGGGTCTACACACTTAAGGTTTGGTGACGTTTCGGTAGTATAGAGTTATGCATGGTGGTGACCGAAGGTTGTTAGGAGTCCCGTATGAGATCCCGGACATCACGAGGAGCTCCGGAATAGTCCGAAGGTAAAGATTGATATATAGGAAGTCCTATTTTGGTCGCCAGGAAAGTTTCGGGCTCATCGGTAGTGTATCGGGAGTGCCGGTAGTGTACCGGGAGACCATCGGGAGGGATTTCGACCCAAGAGGCTACATGAGCTATGGGAGGGTGAATACCAGCCCTTAGTGGGCTGGTGGAAGTCCCACAAAAGGCCCATGTGGCTAGGAAGAAAAGCCCAAAGAGAAAAAGGTGGAAAAAGGCAAAAAGACCAAAATAAGGAGGAGTCCTAGTCCTACTAGGATTGGAGGAGGATTCCTCCTCTCCTCCCACTTGGGCCGAAGCCTAGAGGGCTTGGCCCTTGAACCAAGCCTTCTCCTCTCTTCCTCTTATATATACTAGAGGTTTTAGGGTTTTTGCACTTGATTTTTCAGCCACGTGCTACCCTCTCCTCTAGTGCATAGTTTCTCCTCTAGATCGGTTTTCTGCAGTGCTTAGGTGAAGCCCTGCCGGAATTGCTCCACCACCATCGCCACAGCGCCGTCATGCTGCCATAGAACACGTCTAACTCTCCGCTCCCTCTTGCTGGATCAAGAAGGCGGAGATCGTCATCAAAGTGCACGTGTGCTGAACGCGGAGGTGCCGTCCGTTCGGTACTAGATCTGAAGGACCGTGATCAAGATCGTGAGGCGGATCATGATGAGATCGCGGGACGGATCATGATGAGTTTGAGGGAAGGATCGTGATTGGATCGTGGGATGGATCGTGATGAGATCATGGGACGCTCGGCGATTTGGATCGCGAAGACGTTCGACTACACCAACCGCGTTTCTTAATGCTTCTCGCTTAGCAATCTACAAGGGTATGTAGATCCACTCTCCCTCTCGTAGATGCTCATCACCATGGATAGATCTTGCGTGTGTGTAGGATTTTTTTTGTTTCCCATGCAACGTTCCCCAACAAAATGTTTTATGGTCATGTCCTACTGGTCAATGGTTTATTTTTAATGAATCTTGAACGTGATGTTACACATGTCCATAGTGTGAGTACCAAAAGATGTAAGGTTGATAACAATAGTCCCACTTACATGTGGCACTGCCACCTTGGTCATATTGGTGTCAAACGCATGAAGAAACTCCATGCTGATGGACTTTTGGAGTCTCTTGATTTTGAATCATTTGACACGTGCAAACCGTGCTTCATGGGCATGCCCACCAAGACTCAGTTCTCCGGAACAATGGAGCGAGCAACTGACTTGTTGGAGATAATACATACCAATGTATGCGGTCCAATGAGCGTTGAGGCTCGCGGTGGCTACCGTTATGTTCTCGCCGTTGCTGATGACTTGAGCAGATATGGGTATGTCTATTTAATGAAACACAAGTATGAAACCTGTGAAAGGTTCAAGGAATTTCAGAGTGAGGTAGTGAATCAATGTGACAGGAAAATAAAGTGCCTATGATCTGATTGTGGTGGAGAATATTTGAGTCACGAGTTTGGCACACACCTAAGGAAATGTTTAATTGTTTCACAACTCACGCCGCCTGGCACACCTCATCGAAATGGTGCGTCTAAACATCGTAATCGCACTCTATTGGATATGGTGCGATCTATGATGTCTCTTACCGACTTACCACTATCATTTTGGGGATATGCATTAGAGACTGCCGCATTCACTTTAAATAGGGCACCGTCAAAGTCTGTTGAGACGACACCATATGAATTATGGTTTGGAAAGAAACCTAAGCTGTCGTTTCTAAAAGTTTGGGGATGCGATGCTTATGTGAAGAAACTTCAACCAGAGAAGCTCGAACCTAAAGCGGAAAAGTGCGTCTTCATAGGATATCCCAAAGAGACTATTGGGTATACCTTCTACCTCAGATCCGAAGGCAAAGTCTTTGTTACCAAGAATGGATCCTTTCTCGAGAAAGAGTTTCTCTCGAAAGAAGTAAGTGGGAGGAAAATAGAACTAGATGAGGTAATCGTACCTCCACTCGAACCGGAGAGTAGCACAACACGAGAAGTTGTTTCTGTGGAGCCTACACCGGCTGGAGACGAAGTTAAAGATGATGATCATGAAACTTCAGATCAAGTTACTATTGAACGTTGAAGGTCCACTAGGACACGTTCCGCACTAGAGTGGTACGACAACCCTGTCCTGGAGATCATCTTGTTAGACAACGGTGAACCTTCGAACTATGAAGAAGTGATGGCGGGCCCGGATTCCAACAAATGGCTTGAAGCCATGAAATCCGAGATAGGATGCATGCATGAGAACAAAGTATGGACTTTGGTAGACTTGCCTGATGATAAGTGAGCCATTGAAAATAAATGGATCTTTAAGAAGAAGACTGACGCGGATGGTAATGTGACCGTCTATAAGGCTCGGCTTGTTGCTAAGGGTTATCGACAAGTTCAAGGAGTTGACTACGATGAGACTTTCTCACCCATAGCGATGCTGAAGTCCATCCGAATCATGTTAGCAATTGCCACATTTTATGATTATGAGATCTGGCAAATGGATGTCAAAACGGCATTCCTTAATGGCTTCCTTAAGGAAGAACTGTATATGATGCAACCGGAAGGTTTTGTCGATCCTAAAGATGCTAACTAAGTATACAAGCTCCAACGCTCCATCTATGGGCTGGTGCAAGCATCTCGGAGTTGGAAAATTCGCTTTAATGAGGTGATTAAAGCGTTCGGGTTTATACAGGTTTACGAAGAACCTTGTATTTACAAGAAAGTGAGTGGGAGCTCTGTAGCATTTCTCATATTATATGTGGATGGCATATTGTTGATGGGAAATGATATAGAAATCTTGGAAAGTGTAAAGGCCTACTTGAATAAATGTTTTTCAATGAAGGACCTTGGAGAAGCTGCTTACATATTAGGCATCAAGATCTATAGAGATAGATCGAGACACCTCATAGGTCTTTCACAAAGCACATACCTTGACAAGATATTGAAGAAGTTCAATATGGATCAGTCCAAGAAGGGGTTCTTGCCTGTGTTACAGGGTGTGAGATTGAGTACGACTCAATGCCCGACCATGGCAAAGGATAGAGAAGAGATGAGTGTCATCCCCTATGCTTCAGCCATATGCTCTATTATGTATGCCATGATGTGTACCAGACCTGATGTGAACCTTGCCATAAGTTT
The DNA here is from genome assembly GCA_022496015.1 of Hordeum marinum. Lineage (NCBI taxonomy): Eukaryota > Viridiplantae > Streptophyta > Magnoliopsida > Poales > Poaceae > Hordeum > Hordeum marinum. The sequence continues at coordinate 423,262,927 of CM039674.1, read as the reverse complement.
GGTAGGGAGGTACCAAAGTGATCCCGGAGCGGAACACTGGACAACAGTCAAGAATATCCTGAAGTACCTAAAAAGGACAAAGGACATGTTTCTCGTATATGGAGGTGCCTAAGAGCTCGTCGCAAAGGGTTACGTCGATGCTAGCTTCGACACAGATCCGGATGACTCCAAGTCACAAACCGGATACGTGTATATTTTGAATGGAGGGGCAGTCAGCTGGTGCAGCAGCAAGCAAAGTGTCGTGGCGGCATCTACATGTGAAGAAGAGTATATGGTTGCTTTGGAAGCAGCAAAGGAAGGAGTCTGGATGAAGGAGTTCATCACCGACCTAGGAGTGATTCCCAATGCGTCAGGCCCGATGACTCTATTCTGTGACAACACTAAAGCTATTGCCCTTGCGAAGGAGCCCAGGTTTCACAAGAAGACAAGACACATCAAGCACCACTTCGAATCCATTCGTGATTACATTCAGGAAGGAGATATAGATATTTGTAAAGTATATACGGATTTGAATGTTGCATATCCGTTGACTAAACCTCTCTCACGAGCAAAACATGATCAACACCAGAACTCTATGGGTGTTTGATTCATCACAATGTAACTAGATTATTGACTCTAGTGCAAGTGGGAGACTATTGGAAATATGCCCTAGAGGCAATAATAAAATGGTTATTATTGTATTTCCTTGTTCATGTTAATTGTCTATTGTTCATGCTATAATTGTGTTAACCAGAAACCGTAATACATGTGTGAACACATAGACCACAACATGTCCCTGGTGAGCCTCTAGTTGGCTATCTTGTTGATCAATAGATGGTCACGGTTTCATGATCATGGACATTGGATGTCGTTGATAACGGGATCACATCATTAGGAGAATGATGTGATGGACAAGACCCTATCCTAAGCATAGCACAAGATCGTGTAGTTCGTCTGCTAAAGCTTTTCTAATGTCAAGTATCGTTTCCTTAGACTATAAGATTGTGCAACTCCCGGATACCGTAGGAATGCTTTGGGTGTGCCAAACGTCACAACGTAACTGGGTGGCTATAAAGGTACATTACAGGTATCTCCAAAAGTGTCTGTTGGGTTGGCACGAATTGAGACTAGGATTTGTCACTCCGTGTGACGGAGAGGTATCTCTGGGCCCACTCGAAAAGACATCATCATAATGAGCTCAATGTGACTAAGGAGTTAGCCACGGGATGATGTGTTACAAAATGAGTAAAGAGACTTGCCGGTAATGAGATTGAACAAGGTATAGGGATACCGACTATCGAATCTTGGGCAAGTATCATACTGGTAGACAAAGGGAATTGTATACAGGATTGATTGAATCCCCAACATCATGGTTCATCCGATGAGATCATCATGGAGCATGTGGGAGCCAACATGGATATCCAGATCCCACTGTTGGTTATTGAACGGAGAGGTTTCTCGGTCATGTCTACGTGTCTCCCGAACCCGTAGGGTCTACACACTTAAGGTTCGATGATGCTAGGGTTATAGGGAAATAGTGTACATGGTTACCGAAGGCAGTTCGGAGTCCCGGATGAGATCTTGGATGCCACGAGGAGTTCAGGAATGGTCCGGAGGTAAAGAATGATATATAGGAAGTGAGGATTTGGCCACCGGAAGTGTTTCGGGAATTACCAGTAACGTACATAGTGGAGGGTTTTGGGGCTGCCAGACACACGAGTTCTCTCTCTCTCTCTCTCTCTCTCTCTCTCGGTGCAGCCCTACCCTTTCCTCTTCCTCGTTCTCCACGGTGCTTGGCGAAGCCCTACCGGAGACCACACAGCTCCACCGTCACCACGCCGTCATGCTGCCGGAGCTCTCCCTCAACCTCTCCTTGCTCCTTGATGGATCAAGGCGTAGGAGACGTCATCGGGCTGCACGTGTGTTGAACCCGGAGGCACCGTTGTTCGGCGCGAATATCAGAATCCACCGCGATCTAAATCACTACGAGTACGACTCTACCAACCGCATTCTAGTAACGCTTCCGCTTAGCGATCTTCAAAGGTATGAAGATGCACTCTCCCCTTACTTGTTGTTGGTTTCTCCATAGATAGATCTTGGTGAACATGTAGGATTTTTTGATTTACTACTACGTCTCCCAACAGTTTTACCCCTAATTTTCAAAAGCCAACCCCTAATTTCCAAAAGCCATTGGTTCTGCCTAAGTCACTTTGCTCCTGTTGTTCTTTTGCCCTTTGACCATTTGAAACAGCACGCGGACATGGCAACAAAGACATAACATAGCATACGGACATGGTTTCAAAGAGCAGATGATACCTTACATTCATTTGTCGTGGAATGTAAGGTATACATGGGCATCGAGCACCATGTGGTCGCTTGTACTTCCTGCTGGTGGTTTTGACAGCTCCCTCGATGAAATCTTGTGCTCCAGTCTAGCGGTTGAAATCACTGCTGGTCACCCAGTTCCATGTCAAGATTTTACGAAACTCGGGGTACAATTGCTCTTGTGATGACATGAACCCATCGTCCTTCCCACTTTACAAGGTATTCCAAGATGTAGTAGCTGCAGTCATGCCTACAAAAAGAAAGCAAGTGAACACATGGCAACAAACAAGAAACTCTCAGGGAAAACTCAAAGTCAAATGAGGTAGAAAACACATGGCCAGTGGATAAAAAAGGCTTACCCGTTACCTTGCTTGGCCATCGTGACGTACTCGATTGGAAAATGACCGATCTTGACCTTTGAGCTTCTGTAATGAAAGTTCCATGTCTCTTTGAGGTTGTCGATAAAGAATTTAGCATGAGTAGTGAGGCTGTCATCATCTCCTGAATGGACTGAATCGAGCACCTCAAAACGTTGGTGCTTCATGTCAATTCATATGGTGTAGTTGTGACCACACTTGTCTACTAGGTTATCCGGTGTAAGCAGTTGGAACATGGGAAACATGATCTACAAAAAAAGGAATTGACATGAAAATAGCTGGCTGAAGTTGCCATGTGCCATGCAGTGAACTTGCCATGAATTGGCAAAATGAACCATGCATTAGTGGTCAACTCAACATGTCAAAAAGTGTATACCATGTTTCCCTAAAAAAGGAGTTGTAGTTGCCATGCGTAATTGACTGAAGTTGCCATCTATGTTTCAGTAAAATTGTCATCACTTTTTCAGTAAAGTTGCCACTTGTGTCTAAAAATAGTTTCTATAAAGGTACTAAACAACAGATGGAATATAACTATGTACATTCATAACATGTAAAAAATGGTTGGAAAGGTGAAACACGCACATTTTTTCAATGTGAGCTTGAAATCATCATGTGGTGCAAAATGTTTCCTGATGATGGCATGGTGGAAGTCACCATTCCATATTTTGTTGGTCACGTTGCAGGACATGATGATCTTGTCGATAGAAATGTCCACATGCTTGTTGGTGTAGTTGATCCCACGTGCAACTACATTCAGCGACATTCTACCAGAGGGCCTCACAGACTCGGCTAGATCATCAAGGTCAACATATGTCACACCACATTGAATGATTTTAGTTCTGTCCAAACATAAGCTGTATGAAAATGATATAACATGAAAGAAGCATATCTTCTAGGAAAACAAAATAAAAATAAAAAAACACGGCGAAAAGATAAATCGTGAAAAAGCAAGTAAGGGGGTGTGGTGTGGTCATTACTCTCTCAGCTCCATGTGCTTGGTGTTCGACCTCGCATTTCTAAAACACCTAACAATACCATAGAAAAGAGACTGCTCCCTGGTAGCCTTAACTCAGGCTGAAAATGATCCGTCGATGGTGGGTGAACTACCCTCGCATGCCTCACATAACCATGGGTTGCACTTCTGACAACATCATCAGGCACTAGTACATCAAGAGCATCAAAACTTGGTTGGCCCTGATTGGGCAATGACCTCCTGTCTAAGGCATCCCGTGCAATCCTAAGGTAAGCTTCATCAAGAGACAGCGAAATCTCCTCAAGGGTTCCTGAAAAAAACACGAGAATAAGAGTTAAACGCGTGAAGTTGCCATGCAAGATCATTGTGAATTGCCATGTACGGAGAATGTTGTTTTCAAGTGTCAATTCAAAACAAAAGTTTGCCATGAACATGGATGTCCATGTTTGACAACAAGAATGGCAGGAATTATGGCTTTGCCATGTGAAATCATTAAATTTTGCCATATGGAATGCACTAAAGTTGTCATGTGACATCAACTACATTAACCATGTGTGATCGATAATAATTGGCTGTGCGAAGCCAAACAGTAGTTGCCATGTTAGAGAAACACCATTTGCCATGTTAGATCAACAGTAATTGCCAAGTTAGATCAACCACATTTGTCATGTACATACCATGTAAGTAGCAATGTGACATCAACTGCATTTGCCATGTCAGTTGAGGTTTAGACCAACAAAAAAATAACAACAAGGCTGAAGTTGTCATGAAATGTCAACTACAAATGCAATGTACATCACATAAGATTTGCCATCCCATTTCTAACAGAATTTTCCATGGACATCAAGAAATAAAATAAAAAGGTGAAACAAAGAGGTTACCTTGCACTATAGGCTTTGCAAACCTCATAGCCTTCCGGCCATCAACATTGGGCTGCGCCATCATCGGGACCGTGCCTGCCGGGAAAGAAAAAGCAACAAGCATAGGGTCGATGGATGGTCCAGCCTATCTACGATCAATCCCAAGGCTGCAGCTTGATGGGGTGAAATCCATGGGGTGCCTCTCCTGCTGCTTAGTTGGATTCGGAATAAACTGTTCTGCAGAATCTAGAGGTGGCAGTTGAACAAACATGTCACTCTCGTCTACTACACAAACATCAGTCTTCTTGGTAGGACGGGCCATGCAGTCAGGGATTTCAATCACAACCTTCTTAGCTATCTTCTTATTTGGACTGTACGAGACATCAATGTTGACAAGAAGCTTGAAAGTATGCATATTTAAACTAGGGGGTCTTTGATAACCCACAAGTTTATGGGATTGTTTGTAGCCTTTTTTGATAAGTAAGAGTGTCGAACCCAACGAGGAGCTAAAGGTAGAACACATATTCCCTCAAGCTCTACCGACCACCAATACAGCTCTACGCACGCTAATGCTTGCTTTACCTAGAACAAGTATGAAACTACTTTGCGAGAATAAAACTTGAAATACTTTGCAAGATAATAAAGAATGTGGAAATAAAATTTAGGTGATGTTTTAATAAAAGAACAATAAAAGTAAACAACTTAGTAGAAAGATTTTTGTGTAAAGCAAGAGAAAGTTTGTCCCTAAGCAATTGAATATAACATGATAGATACTTGTTATATGCAATGAGGGAGAGGCATACACTAACACACTATCTGTACTTGGATCATATGCACTTATGATTGGAACTCTAGCAAGCATCTGCAACTACCAAAGTTCATTAAGGTAAAACCCAACCATAACATTAAGTATCAAGTCCCCTTTACTCCCGTACGCAACAACCCACCTACTCGGGTCTGTGCTTCTGTCACTCACGCCACCCACCAAAGGCAAACCATGAACATATTGCAACACCCTACAACGGGGATCCCTCAAGTTTGCATGACACAGAGGGCACCATATCAACATACAACTCATATTCATAACATCATACCACAATTAACCCATAGGACAAAAGAGGTCTACTCAAACATCATAGGATAGCCAAATATCATTGCGAAATAATATATGGAGTTGAGCACCATGTTTAAGTATATATTACACCAGGGAAGACATGTGTTAGACCTCTACATAGAGGGGAAGAGAGTTGGTGTTGACGACGATGAAGTTGTTGGTGTAGATCACCGTCATGATGATTGCCCCGACGGCGTTCCGGTGCCATCGGGAGAGAGGGGGGAGAGCCCCCCTCCTCCTTCTTCTTCCTTGGCATCTCCTAGATGGGAGGAGAGTTCCTCCTCTAGTTTATGGCCTCCAGGGCGACAGAGGGGAAGGATCCCCTCCTAGATCTCCCTCTCTATTCTCTTCTGTTTCGTGTTCCCATTTTCTGGCCGAAAACCATTTCTTATATTCCCAAAGATCCGTAACTCTGATCGGGCTGAAATTTTGAGGGGATTTTTATTTGAAAAATAGATTCCTTGCGCCCGAAGGATAGCTCCAACTGACTTACAAGGAGGGCACAACCCATCACCACACACCTAGGCCCTTGGGCGCGCCTTGGTGTCTTGTGGTGGCTGTGGGCCCCCGTTTGCGTTGATTCCACCTCCCAAAATTCACAAATATTCCAAAATAATTCACCATAAATTTTTATCGTGTTTGGACTTCGTTTGATATGGAATTTCTGCGAAATAAAAAACACAAAAAAACAGGAACCGACACTTGGCACTGGATCAACATGTTAGTCCAATAAATCATATGAAATGTTGCCAAACATATGTGAAAGTTGTATAATATTGGCATGAAACAATCAAAAATTATAGATACGACAGAAACGTATCAGCATCCCCAAGCTTAATTCCTGCTCGTCCTTGAGTAGGTAAATGATAAAAAAGATAATTTTTGATGTGGAATGCTACCTAGCATAATCTTGATCATATATCTAATCATGGCATGAATATTAAGACATGAGTGATTCAAAGCAATAGTCTATATTGACATGAAGATATTAATACTCAAGCATCCCAACAAACAATCGTGTCTTTCAAAATATCAAGGCTAAAGAACTCTATCACTACAAAATCATATAGCCTTGTCGCGCTCTGTCTTCTTAACACAAAGTATAAATCATGTACTACCCCGGTGTCAGCCAACCAATTGGTTCATACTTTCTAACGCGCTTCAGCATTTTCAACTCTCATGCAATACATGAGCGCAAGCCATGGATATAACATTATGGGTGGAATAGAGTATGATGATAGGGGTAAATATAGAGAAGACAAAAGGGTAAGAAAGTCGCACATCGAAGCGGCTAATCAACAGGCTATGGAGATGCCCATCAATTGATCTCAATGCGAGGAGTAGGGATTGCCATGCAACAGATGCACTAAGAGCTATAAGTGTATGAAAGCTCAAACTGAAACTAAGTGGGTGTGCATCAAACTCTATAATGAAAAGTCCCACTAGTATATGAAACTAACAACATAGGAGACTCTATATGAAAAACATGGTGCTACTTCGAAGCACAAGTGTGGAATTAGCAGGCCCCTTCTCTCTTTGTCTCTTTTTTTCCTTTTTTTTCTTTTCCTTTTTTTTCTTTTTATTTTTTTCTATGTCCGGAGCCTCATCCCGACTTGTGGGGGAATCATAGTTTCCATCATCCTTTCCTCACTTGAACATGCTCTAATAATGAATAATGATGATCTTCACACTTCTATTTACTTACAAATCAATAGTAGAACGAAGTATGAATCTATATGAATGCCTCTGGCAGTGTACCAGGATGTGCAATGATCTAGCTTAGCAAAGATATCAAAAAATGGACAAGCCATGGAAACATCATGCTAGCTATCTTACGATCATGTAAAACAATATGACAATGAATGCTCAAGTCATCAAAACGGAAGCGGTGGAAGTTGCATGGCAATATATCTCAGAATGACTATGGAAATGCCATAATAGGTAGGTATGGTGGCTGTTTTTAGGAATATATATTGAGGCTTATGCGTGATAGAGTGTATCATATCACGGGGTTTGGATGCACTGACGAAGTTTGCACCAACTCTCGAGGTGAGCTAGGGCAATGCACGGTACCATAGAGGCTAGCAAATTGTGGAAAGGTAAGAGTGCGTATAATCCATTAACTCACATTAATCACAAAGAACTCACATACTTATTGCAAAAGTTTATTAGTCCTCAAAGCAAAGTATTACTACGCATGCTCCTTGGGGGGAGGTTGGTAGGAGTTAACCATCACGCGCCCCCGACCTTGACACAAAGATAGAAAATCAAGGATACATTGTGCTCCCACTTCCTAGCATAACGGGAGACTATACGTACATGAGTCAGAATCACAAACCTTAACACCAATATGTTACTAAACACGATCATCCAGTAGTACCTCCCACATATTATCATATCTATATCGCAAAACAATTGCAAGGAATCAAACATGTCATATTCAGTGATCCATAAGTTTTATGTAGGATTTTATGACTAACCAAGCAAACGACCAATTCCTGTTGACTCTCTAAATAAATATAAGTGAAGCAAGAGAGTTTAATTCTACATATAACGTTTTTTTTATGTGAAGCACATGAAGCATTCTATAAGGCCATACTCAAAAGATATAAGTGAAGTGGAATGAGCATTCTATAAATCAACCATGGACTATCTCAACCAGCATGGTTCTTAAAAGAAAAGTGAAAACTAAACACAAAAGATGCTCCAAGATTTACACATATCACATGAACAAAACAAAAACGAAAACATACCGATACTTGTTGAAGAAAGATGAGATGCCTTCTGGGGCATACCCAAGGTTAGACGCTTGAGTCTCCTTGGATATTTACTTGGGGTGCCTTGGGCATACCTTGAACTCTTTCCTCTCCTCCTTCTCCTCATATCAAGACCTCCTCGATCTTTGAACACTTCATCCACACAAAACTTAATAGAAAACTGGTGAGATCTGTTAGTATAATAAAACAAACTACTACTTTAGGTACTATTGCAAACCCATTCATATTTTATATTTGCATTATCCCTGATGTATTATAACTTCTCCATGACTTATACCATCGATAAAATCGGTAGTTTCATCAAAACAAGCAAAACAATGCATCAAAACAGAATTTGTCTTAAACAGGACAGTCTGTAGTAATCTGAACTTTGACCGTACTTCTGTAACTCCAAAAATTCTGAAATTTTAGGAAGAGATAAAACAATTGTATATAAATATGGTGTAAAACTTTCAGAAACTGTTTACTTTCAAGTAAAAAATTAAAATTCACACACTATAGCCAAAGTTTCTGTTTTTACACCGCACATACCAACAAGCAATCTAATCATCCTAAAGGCAAATCTTGGCACGTTATTTTTATAATATAATGGATTTTTACAAGGGTATAATTATTTTTTTGAAAAGTTTTTGTGATTCAAGATTCACAAAGTTTCCATGGGCATGAACAAAGTTCAAGGCTAGCCCCCACTTCAACGATGCTCATCATCTCCCTCACTTTCACCTTTCTTTTTGTGATGTTTTAGGTTCCCCTCTATATTTTTTGTTTTAAAATTTATAAAATAAATCAACAGAATAAATTGACTCTCTAAAACTTCCGAGTTGTCTCCCTGGTAGTGCTTTCTTTAAAGCCATTAAGCTAGGCATAAAGTGCTCAAGTAATGGATCCACCCGGATCCCAAGGTATATCAACGCCAATTTTAATTAACAATAATGTGTAATTTAGTAGTGAGCAAAAAGTGATATATATCATGTAATGACGAACTCTAACTCTCTTCCTACGCTTTGGCATGTCATAAAAGAACAATTCATGCACATCAAGTAAAGGTCGATGCATAGCATAAACACTTTCATACAATTTTATCGTATTGAAAACATAGAGAGGTGATGATTTGGTCCCTCTCTCATAATAATTGCAAGTAGGAGCAGGAAGCATGTGCATATTATATTCATCAAAATCATCATGTGTAGTAGCAAAAAGCAACCCATCAATATAATCCTTAATAAGAGCAAACTTCTCTGATATAGTGTAGTCGGGAGAACTCAAAAAGATAATAGGACTATCATGTGTGGGTGCAATAGAAACAATTTCATTTTTAACCTAAGGAACTATAGAATGTTCATCTACATAAGCATAATCCGTATTGGCATCATGGACACAAGCATAGCAAGCATCAAGTTCATTAAAAAGGGATATTTCAAACAAATCCAAGGGATCATGGCAATCATCATAGCTTTCATCCTTCGGTATGTGCGAAGGGAAGGTAAACAATGTATGAGTTGAAGATTTACTCTCATTAGACGGTGGGCACGGGTAGCTAATCCGCTGTTCCTCCTTTTGTTCTCCGCTCTCCTCATCTTTTTCATCTAATGAGCTCGCAATTTCAACAACTTCCTCTTCCATAGATTCCTGCAAAATATTAGTTTCTTGAAAGGCAGCGGTCATTCTTTCAATAAATTCAATAATATAATTATTGTATTCACAATTATCATAGCAATATTGAAGTATGGATAATTTTCATATTTGTAAGGAACATCATCATACTTTTCAATCAAAGAAGCAATTTCATAAGCACCTTTAAAAGCAACAAATTCTTCTATTCGTTCCACATCATAGTAATCATATATACCATTAGCATAAGAAGCTAGGTTTCATTATCATTAAATGAACATTGAAAGGGAAGGTGTGGAGCCTTTATCTTAGAGCAACAAGTAAAATCACATCTCAAGCATGCATCCCAAGCAAACCATTGCAATATTCTAATTTGATCCCATAAGCGTTTCCCATTTTTGAGATAAGTGATAATCCCTAAAGTAATCATGCTGATCCAATATGTCTCCCATTATAAAGTTCGATGAGGATTTCTGAGGATTATGAAAGGAGTAATTAACGCGTTTCACACAACTAGGATCGAGGGTTTTAGGAGGTTGCCCATCTCCATGAGTAGCAAGTACCACTATTTTTTTTTGGTGTTTCGAGTTCCATATCCACAACTAAAGATATAAAACAACTAATAGCAGAAAATAAAAATTACTTAGTGATAAAGCAAACAAGCACACACGAGAATATTCACCCCATGCTATTGCTCCCCGGTAACGGCGCCAGAAAAAGGTCTTGATAACCCACAAGTGTAAGGGATCGTTTATAGCCTTTTTCAATAAGTAAGAGTGTCGAACCCAATGAGGAGCTAAAGGTAGAATATATATCCCCTCAAGTTCTATCGACCACCAATACAACTCTACAAACGCCGATGCTTGCTTTACCTGGAACAGGTATGAAACTACTTTGCGGGAATAAAACTAGAAGTACTTTGCAAGATAATAAAGAACGTGAAAATAAAGATTAGGTGTTATTTTAATAAAAGAAAAATAAAATGAAATATCTTAGTAGAAAGCTTTTTGTGTAACAGAAGAGAAATATTGTCCCTAAGCAATTGAATATAATATGATAGATACTTGTTATATGCAATGAGGGAGAGGCATACACTAACACACTTTTTGTACTTGGATCATATACACTTATGATTGGAACTCTAGCAAGAATCCACAACTACCAAAGTTCATTAAGGTAAAACCCAACCATAGCATTAAGTATCAAGTCCCCTTTACTCCCATACGCAACCACCCACCTACTCGGGTTTGTGCTTCTGACACTCACGCCACCCACCATAGACAAATCATGAACATATTGCAACACCCTACAGGGGGATCCCTCATGTTTGTGTGACACGGAGGGCACCATAGGACATCACCATATCAACATACAACTCATATCCATAACATCATACCACAATTAACCCATAGGACAAAAGAGATCTACTCAAACATCATAGGATAGCCAAATATCATTGCGAAATAAATATGGATTTGAGCACCATGTTTAAGTAGAGATTACAGTGGGGTAGAGAGGTTTTACACCGCTACATAGAGGGGGAGAGAGTTCGTGTTGATGACGGCGAAGTTGTTGGTGTAGATCGCCGTCACGATGATTGCCCCAGCGGTGTTCTGATGCCAATGGGAGAGAGGGGGAGAGAGCCCCTCTCTATGTTCTTTTTCCTTGCCCTACCCTCTATATGGGAGGAAAGTTCCACCTTTGGTCCATGGCCTCCATGGTGGCGGAGGGGCAGGAGCCCCTCCTAGATTGGATCTCCCTCTCTGTTCTCTTCTGGTTCACGTTCCCGTTTTCTGGTCGGAAACTGTTTCTTATATTTCCAGAGATCCGTAACTCCGACCGGGCTGAAATTTTGAGGGGTTTTTTATCTGAAAATTAGCTTCCTTGATCCCGAAGGAGATATCCAACCGACTTACGAGGATGGCACAACCCATCACCATGCACCTGGGCCCTTGGGCATGCCCTAGTGTCTTGTGGTGTCTCTGGGCCCCCGTTTGCGTTGATTCCACCTCCCAAAATTCACAAATATCCCAAAATAGTTCTCCATAAAGTTTTATTGCATTTGGACTCCATTTGATATGGAATTTTTGCAAAACAAAAAACACAAAAAAACAGGAACTGGGCACTGGATCAATATGTTAGTCCAATAAATCATATACAATGTTGCCAAAAATATGTGAAAGTTGTATAATATTGGCATGAAACAATCAAAAAATATAGATACGACGGAGATGTATCAGTCTTCTTGGTCGCAAAGGACGCTGTCTGCTGTGAATGTCCAGCTCCAGCATAAGTAACCTGCTTACCACCTGAATCTGTCGAAATCCGAACCGTCACCACTCCTTTGCTTTGTGCAAAAGGTGGGAAAAGTGTGGAAGTAGACCCAAAACCCGTGTCAGCTCTACGTTTAACGAGCTCCATGATACGTCTCCAATGTATCTATAATTTTTGATTGTTCCATGCTATTATATTATCTTTTTTGGATGTTTTATATGCATTAATATGCTATTTTATATTGTTTTTTTGGGACTAGCCTATTAATCTAGAGCCTAGTGCCAGTTTTTGTTTTTTCCTTGTTTTTGAGTTTCGCAGATAAGGAATATTAAACGGAGTCCAAACGGAATAAAACCTCCGGAAAGATTTTTTCTGGAAAATATGTAAGCCACGAGACTTGAGAACCAAGGCAGAAGAGCTACCACAGGGCCACAAGCCTGCTTGTCGTCGCCAGGGGGGTACCCCGTGCCGGGCAGGCTTGTAGGCCCTTGGCACCTCCTCTAACCCTAATCTCGTCCTATAAATACCCAAATATTCCATCATTATCAGAAAGAGCCACGAAAACACTTTCCCGCCGCCAGAAGCCTCCGTTCCCGAGAGATCCAAACTTGGAGCCTTTTCCGGTAATCTGCCGGAGGGGGATTCGATCATGGAGGGCATCTACATCAACTCCATTGCCCCTCCAATGATGCGTGTGTAGTTCACCATAGAACTATGGGTCCATAGCTAGTAGCTAGATGATTTCTTCTCTCTCTTTGCTTCTTAATACCATGTTCTTCATGATCTTCATGGAGATCTATCCGATGTAATACTCTTTTGTGGTGTGTTTGTTGAGATCCGATGAATTGTGGGTTTATGTTCAGATTATCCATGAATATTATTTGAGTCTTTCCTAAATTCTTATATGCATGATTTCATATCTTTGCAAGTCTCTTCGAATTATTGGTTTGGTTTGGCCAACTAGATTGGTAATTCTTGCAACAGGAGAAGTGCTTAGTTTTAGGTTCAATCTTGTGGTGCCCTCACCTAGTGACATAGTAGGGGTAGCAAGGCACGTATTGTATTGTTACCATCAAGGGTAAAAAGATGGGGTTTTCGTCATATTGCTTGAGTTTACCCCTCTACATCATGTCATCTTACCTAATGTGTTACTCTATTCTTCATGAACTTAATACTCTAGATGCAGGCAGGAGTCAGTCGATGTGTGGAGTAATAGTAGTAGATGCAGAATCATTTCGGTCTACTTGTCATGGACGTGATGCCTATATGCATAATCATTGCCTTGGATATCTTCATAACTATTCGCTTTTCTATCAATTGCTCGATAGTAATTTGTTCACCCACCGTAATACTTGCCATCATGAGAGAAGCCATCTAGTGAAACCTATGGCCCCCGGGTCTATTTTCCATATTATATTTCCAGATCTAAAACCAAAAACACCAAAAATACTTGCTGCATTGTTTTTTACTTTTAGTTTTACTTTCTGTTCAAGCATCCTATTATATCTATCTCTACTAGATCTGATCCTTGCAAATAACCGTGAAGGGATTGACAACCCCTTTATAGCGTTGGGTGCAAGAGTTTGATTCCTTGTGCATGTATATCTATTGGTGGCTCGCTTGTGTCTCCTACTGGATTGATACCTTGGTTCTCAAAAACTGAGGGAAATACTTATCTACTTTGCTGCATCAAACCGTTCCTCTTCACGGGAAACCAACGCATGCTCGAGAAGTAGCACTCCGCTACACTAGAAGACGGTGCAGGATTCTTGCAGGGGCTGCACCTAGGTGGTAGGCCAGCTTGTTGTTGGAGTAGCATGTGTGATGGCAGCTGATGTAGCAACTGTGTAGCGAGAGTTATCTGTAGGTATCCTCTAATCAGAAATTCCGGCAGCAACCTGAATGTTTCCAACGTATCTATAATTTTTGATTGTTTCATGCTGTTATATTATCAATCTTGAATGTTTTACAATCATTTATAGCAACTTTATATCATTTTTTGGGACTAACCTATTGACATAGTGCCAAGTGCCACTTGCTGTTTTTTTCTTGTTTTTACTTCGCGGAATATCAGTACCAAATGAAGCCCAAACACCATGAAACTTTTTGGAGATTTTTTTTGGCTAGAAGACACCTTGAGGACCAAAGAAGTACTAGAGAGGAGGGCCGAGGAGAGCACAACCCACCAGGGCACGCTAGAGGCCCCTGGCGTGGCCTGATGGGTTGTGCCCTCCTCGGGATGCCTCTCCACTACCTATCAGCTCTATAATACGCAAATATTCCAAAAATCCTAGGGGAGTCGATTGAGGGAGTCCCGGATTAGGGGGTCCTCGTATAACCGACCTGTTGGTTATGGGCCGGACTATATGGGCTGCGTACCAAACACTCAATGATTTGAAGGCCAAATTTCTAGGATGGAAGCTTCGAGGAGCACGACTTGAGCTCCACATTTGATGTAGTAAATAGGCATGTTTATCTCTTCAGCATCCAACCGACCATGTGTAAACCCTAGGCCTCCTCGGCATCTATATAAGCCGGAGGGTCTTAGGATATTAGGAGGAACAACTCATCTTGTGTTAGACATACGATCTCGAGGTAGATCAACTCTGTAATCCCTTCACCATCAATACAACCAAGCAGGACGTAGGGTATTACCTCCATTGGAGGATCCAAACGTGGGTAAACTCGTGTCCCCTTCGTCTCCTGTTACCCTCAATCCCAGTCTCACAGTTCGGGACCCCCTACCTGAGATCCGCCGGTTTTGACACCGACATTGATGCTTTCATTGAGAGTTCCTCTATGAGCGAGATGGAATGGACGCCTCGCCTTGTCATCAACGAAGAGGTCCGCAACATGGACGTTTTCGTCCCCAGGCAGATCTTCGCCTTTGACAACATTGTGCTGCATGCTGATTGCGCCGGTCATCTAGGCCGCATGGAGAACTTCGCCCCTGATCAAGAGGTTAGATTCGGAAACTTAGAGTTTTCCGTCAACTTTTGGGGCGACTTGTCACTAATCAGGCTCGCGGCTTCGCCCGTAGCCCTCGAGGAATCTGAGGCTTTAACCTTGAGCCCCTTCTTCGGACAAGCCGATGGGGTCACCCATGGCGACAGTCCAATCTCTCATCCCGGTCTGGCTATCAAGCCATACGACCGGACATGCGTTACTTCCGAACACTCCCCATGGGCGGACTTCATGGGGGTGAACCCCACGGTTTCCGAACAGCTGGATCCAATCGGGCCCTCAGCGGTCGACGAGGCCTTGGAGCAATTCTCGTTGACAAGGATTACTGATGATCCAGCCCCAATCTACACCCGGCCCGGTTATAGGTCGGGCAGGGGCGGACTTTTCGACCCACCCACCACCCACTTGATAGCCACCATTGAAGACTTAACCGACGTGCTAGACTATGCCTCCAAGGAGGCAAAATACATGGATGAAGAGGACCATGCTCCCACCGCCGTTAACACCGGGAGTTGGGCTGCCACTTCTACATACAACGTCTACATGGTGGATACTCCTACCACCAATAATGACAATACGCCTCACAACAACAACGACAAATTGGGTGACATGCCATCAAGGCACCGGAAATCGCATAAGCGGTCCAAAAGCAAAAAGGGAAGAAGAGCTATTATCAGCAACAGGGACGGTAACGCCCCCACCGATCATGACAATCCCGATTTCCTTGAGCACCCGTTTGAGGGTCTGGAAGAGCCGGAGGACCAAAATGACCCTGATACCGTCAGTGACCCCGAAGGCGATGATTACCTCCCCCCTTCAAGGAGGAAGATATACCGGAGGCCGATAACTTGTACATCCCTGATAACCTCGAGGATCAGGAAGAAATCAGGCAGCGGCTCATTGCAACGGCTCATAGTCTAAAGGCCAAAGAGCGTCAATTCAAAGCCAAACAGGCCGACCTCACTGATCGATGGACGAAAGTACTCTCGGCCGAGGAGGGGTATGACACTGGTCTGTCAAACCAGCCCAAAAGCTACCCTTAGAGAAGGCGGCTGCCACAATTCAACAATGAGCTCACTGACACTCCGTCTCCGCATCATACCCTATATGACAAGCTGGACTGCCCTCCTCGTGGGTGTGACAGAGCAGCCAATGACACCGGTTATGTACCGGCGATGCCCCGAAGACGGGGTAAGGAGCCATTCGAACCCAACAACAGGTTCGACCTGCACGATGGCCTAGATCACAAAGCAGACCGTACAAGATCCATCTACAGATCCATATATTACTCACCGGATAGACGGGGAGAGTATAGACCATGGTTCGACCACAACCATAGAGTCCGGGAACGCAACTGGCCCCATGCAGACGCCAAATACAGGCGGGACATAGCTCGGGTTAGAGGCGCCGCTCACCCACTGTGCTTCACAGATGAGGTAATGCGGCATCAGTTCCCTGAAGGGTTCAAACCCGTGAATATAGAATAGTATGACGATACCACGGACCCAACTCTATGGATCGAGGACTTCCTCCTCCATATCCACATGGCACGAGGAGATCATCTCATGCCATCAAATACCTACCTCTTAAGCTTAAGGGGCCGGCTCGGCACTGGCCAAACAGCCTCCCCGAAAACTCCATAGGATGTTGGGAAGACCTAAAGGACGCATTCCACTCTAAATCTAGGGGACATATGTCCACCCGCCGAACTCTTCCGATCTCAACAACGTCGTTCATAAGCCCGACAAATCCGCTCGGCAGTTCTGGAATCGGTTCTTGACTAAGAAGAACCAAATCATCGATTGTCCGGATGCTGAGGCCATAGCCTCCTTCCGGCACAATATTCGGGACGAATGGCTGGCCCGCCAGCTAGGCTAGGACAAACCTCGAACTATGTCTGCTCTTACCTCCCTTATGACCCGGTTTTGCGCGGGCCAGGATAACTCGTTGGCTAGACGCAGCCACAATTCTGAAGATCCTATGGCACCGAAAGTCCAGGATGGAAACTCCAAGCCAAAGTGCAATAAGAATAAGCGCCAGCACAATGGTAATGATGCCGATGACACGGCTATTAATGCCAGGTTCCGCAATTCCCGACCTGGACAGCAAAAGAAGCCCCCTAAAGGCAATCGTGATGGACCTACTCAGTTGGAAAAAAATATGGAAAGGCCTTGCCAGATCCATGGGACTCCAAAAAAGCCCGCCAATCATACACACCACAATTGTTGGGTGTTTAAGCAGGCCGGCAAGATACCGCCTGAGGACCAAGGCAAGAGCTCTCGCAGCGAGGATGAGGATGAACCTCGAGGCCCAATTGGTGGCAGACAAAAGAAATTCCCTCCCGAAGACAAAACGGTGAATATGATATACGCCACCCACATACCTAAGAAGGAGAGGAAACGGGCACTTCAGGAGGTCTATGCTGTGGAGACTGTAGCTCCAAAGTATAACCCATGGTCAGCATATCCAATCACCTTTGACCGGCATGACCACCCGACCAGTATCCGTCATGGGTGCTCAGCTGCCCTCGTCCTAGACCCCATTATAGATGGGTATCACGTCACCAAAGTCCTAATGGACGAAGGAAGTAGCCTCAATTTTATTTACTCAGACACGGTGAAAAAGATGGGTATAGATCCGTCAAGGATCAAACCCAGTAGTACTACCTTCAATGGAGTGATCCCATGCGTTGAGGCCCGATGTACGGGTTCTGTAACCCTGGTGGTTGTGTTCAGCTCGCCTGATAACTTCCGCAACAAAGACTTGATCTTCGACTTTTGCCCTTTCGCAACGGCTATCACGCGCTGCTTGGCCAGACGATATTTGCTCGTTTCAATGCAGTCCCGCATTACGCATACCTCAAGCTTAAGATGTCGGTCCCCAAGGGGGTCATTACTGTTAATGGCAATACAGAGCGTTCCCTTAGAACCTAGGAACATACACTGGCAGTCGAATTCAGCTACAAAGATGACTGGCAAGTTTCGGCATTTGCCGTCAAGGCATGAAAGGCTGGGAAGCGGGTTCGGACTCATACTGAAAACTCGGATCCTTCCTCTTCCCCTCTATAGGGATTCGCCCCCCACCGCACAATTTCAGGATCAGCAAAGTACGTGTCGAGGAGGCACAACTTCGCACTTCAAATTCCATGGTAGCGGCGGGGAAATATAAGACGGGTGTTCGGCAGGCCCGAACTTCTACCCTCAAGGTGTCTTTGGACAAAACGCATGCCACACTAAAAGGCCCGCCATGGCTAAAGATCACCTACAAATTCGGCGACTTCTCAAGTCTTTGTTTGCAAGTTCCATTCACCGAACACTATCACCTATCAAGGCGCATCTAAAAGCAGGAGTCAACTAGCAATATGGCATATCGAAGACGTTTGGTCACCAATTGATGAACCCTGGTACAACAACTCCTGTAGGACTTTATTTCTTATTTTCTTTCGCATACGTGTAAACAGTTGCTTTGGCAATCCGAGTTATAAGAGTTGTTGAGGAAATGCAAAATTGTGTGGCACAAGTACCCCTCATTTGTCCTGTTTTGGGCGCATACTTTTTTCTTCCCTCCCTCTTCTTGTGAACCTGTTCGATATGACTCGAGGTAACTGGCTAATAGACCGGGGGCTCGATTTCAAACATAAATTGCCTTCACCATTGTGTGTTTGGCATCTTGGCATTCACTTTATATGCATCGGTTCCGAACTATGTCTTTGGTCATTAAGTTGGGTTGCCCGGTTCTTGTGCTTGCCCCTTTATGTTCCGCTCGTTCGGCTAAAAGGGCAAAGGGAGCACCCCTGCGATTGTACTTTTGGATAGTCCGGTCAAGCACCTCAAGGGAGAAAGCCGAAAACGGACTGTCATAGTATGCGCGATCCGATCTATGAACCCCAAGTTAGAAGTATTATACTTCAACCCTCGTAAGCGGTTATTCCATGTTATATGAGGAATTTGCCCTTTATGCAAACATTGTGATGTCGGCTTCAGCCTCGGTTCGTCCGGACATCGCAAATACTCCGGTGGCTAATCGTACGCTTCCCGCAGTCCTTTTCGCACCCCTTCGGTTAAGTGAAAGAAATAAAGCACAATAGTTTGATTGCCTAGTCTGCCGCACTAATCCGCCTTCGGGTTCCGATAATACGGCCAAGTGAAAGCACATTTTCTCCCTTGGTGGTTTTGGTAATTAAGAACAACATATATGTCATTGAACTAATGTTTCCGCTAAGAATGTTTTAGGAAAAGCTCAATGATGGGTTGGCATAGAGATTGTGGAACACCCCAAGATGCAAGGAAATAGATTGGCAAAGCTTCAAGCAAGAGGACTCTACATTTTACATTTGTGAGACATCACTTTGAGTCCATAGGAAAGCCAATACTATTAAAAGGGGGTAAGGTTTTGTTGGTGAACAAAATGCTCATACGTGCACAAGTGATAGTCACCAAAGACACCCACAAACTCTCCCACCAAAGTCTGTCCAAAACCAAATACTCAAATTGGTGCAACCAACATTCGACACTCGGTGCCACCGATTCCAAACCCTAGACAGACTCAGCCAAACCCTACCTTTTCGGTGTAGCCGATACTGCATTCGGTGCCATCGAGTTAGGCTACCAACTTTATGTTACGCAAGTTCATAGTTTTGGTCCCTCCGAGATTGTTGGATCGGTGTCACCGAGATTTGACATTCTGACCGTTGGGCACCTTATCGGTGCAACTGAGATTCCTATATCGGTCTCACCGAGATTCAAAAGTTGCTAACTTTAAGTCACTTCAGTACAACCGAGATTCACACATCGGTTCCACCGAGTCTGACTTATTGTGTGTAAAGGTTGGATTTTGGAGATGCCTATATATACCCCTCCACCACCACCTACTCGAAATAGAAGCACTCAGAATTGTTCCCCACTCATATCTACTAATTTTGTGAGAGAGAACCACCTACCCTTGTGATGAGGTCAAGATCTTCCGCTCCAACGATATGGATCTTGATTTCTAGCCTCCCCAAGTTGCTTTCCACCCAATCAATCTCTTCTACCAAGCCATATCTGTGAGAGAGTGATTGTGTGTTGAGGAGTCTATCATCTTGAAGCACAAGAGCAAGGAGTTCATCGCATTACCGAGCCTATTACCTTTTGGAGGGTGGTGCCTCCTAGATTGGTTAGGTGTCGCTTGGGAGCCTCCTACTTCGTGTTGTGGAGTGAACCAAGAAGTTTTAGGGCAAGGAGATCGCCTACTTCGTGAAGATCTACCTCGAGTAAGGCTAGTCCTCTGTGGACGGAAGCTGTCATGGTATAGTCAAGGTTGCTTCTTCGTGGAACCCTTCGTGGACTCCCGCGACCATTACCCTCCGTGGGTTGAAGACTCCATGAGTGTGGATGTACGATAGCACCACCTATCGGAACAACGGGAAAAATCATCGTGTCACCAATTGTGTTTGATCCTCCTACCCTCTCTTCCCTTACATGCTTGTCTTTACTTTTCGCTGCTATACTCTTAGACATGCATGTGTAGGGTGTACTTGACATACTATGAATGCTAAAATCTACCAAGAATTAAAATTGGGAGAAGGTAGATTTTTATTTGGTCAAGTAGTCTAATCACCCCCCTCTAGCACTACTTTCGATCCTACACTAAGGGACATAGTGCATTGGCATAGACACCCCATGTAGTATCTACGTGGGGGCTAAAGCCGACGACTCACATCTTTCAGTATTAAACAACCATACAGGAGTTATAAAGGAATGCAAGACCATATAAGAGAGGATACTAATATCATTAAAAAGTTATCATAAGTCTTCGGGCACATTACAAGCTCATTCAAATAATTTTTGGCCTGAACACTGTGATGCTATCACCCGCGCAGTTTCCATCACCCCATCGAAGTAAAGCTCGAGGCGTCGATGCTCCTTTCCGGGCGGCGATGGGCCGGTGGCGACCTTCAGCGGATTGAGCCCCGGCCAGTGCACTTTGGCCTTGGAAAGGGCCATCTGGACTCCTTCCACATAGGAGGAGCGTTTGACGGCATCGAGGCGGGGCGTGGCAGTGATCATTCGTTGCACCAGGCCAAAGTAATTGCCTGGGAGTGGCTCACTGGGCCATAAGCGGATGCAAAGGTCCTTGATGGCCGGCTCCACCATCTAGTGCATCTCCATCAGCTGTTTCAGCTGCTCCACCAGAAGAGGAGGACGCTCGGGGGCTCCGAACTGTGCCCAGAACGTCCGAGCTTCATCTTCCTCTCCCCACAAGGCGAGCAACTGATTAGCGTCTGCCACACTCTTCTGGAGATCGGCGGATGCGCCTAAGGATCGCCACACCTGGGTCAGCAATTCAAATCTGCTATCCCCGAATACGCACTTTAGGGAGTACGGCTTACCATCGGCTATCTCCTTGGCTTGGCGAACTTGTTCCTCGAAGAACCATATGTTCACCCACTCCTTCTGGAGATCAGACTTTATGGTGGACAGTCTGTCCGAGATCGCCTTTTCTTTTGCTCCAAGGCCTCACACTTGTTGCTAGCGTCCTTGAGCTCATCATGTATCTCCACCACACGAGCCTGGTGTTTATCACTGGTGGCTCGTAGGGTGGACAGTGTGGTGGCCGCTTCTTTGGCCGCCGCCTTTTCCACGGACGCTTCATCTTTGGCACGTTGAACCTCGACCTTGAGCTTATTGATCTCTTTCGACGAAGCTGCAACATGATACAACTTTATATAAAAATCTGCATTAACCGTATTCGGGGGAAAGTATCCAGATTTAGTTCGGACTTACCCTGCACCTCGTCGAACCTTTTGTTGAGGACTTCCACCTCATCCTTGGAGCGCTTGAGCTTCCGATGTAGCTCGTCCAGCTCGACATCGTTTTTGGCCGCCGCTGATGATGAAGCCTACATTGCACACGCAATGCGTACATCACATCGGCAATCACTTCCCAAATTATAGATATGACCCCTACGTGAGTTTGTTCATCTCACCTAGGGCTCGGGGGCTGCCATGTGTACAATATGAATAAATAAAAATCTTAGCAAACACATCGGGCGACTTATTTGAAAGCCTGCAAGGAGTCCTTTGAAGGCCTCCTTCAGTCCGTTGTCAATGGACTGGACACTTTATAGTACTGCACCCATAAGGGTGCAGTGATCCTCGGGGATGGAGGCGCTTGATAGAGCCTCCACCAAGGCCGACCACCTGTTTGCCGGTAGTGCCGGGGATGATCGGATTTCTCGATCACCCATCAGGGATTGGATCAGTGCCTCCGGAGGGACAGTGTGCTCCAGAGATGTCCTCGGAGGGGACTGATTGCCCGTCCGTCCGGCCTCCTCGTTGTCCGGGTGGGGCATTGTCCCCAGGTCTTCGGTGGCCAAAGCGCTAGCCTCGGCCATGGTGACATCTCCCTTGCCCCTATGTCCGCCTCCATTGGAGTAAGCTGGGATGACACCTCCACGACGTCCTTCATAACGCCTTGAGTGGTGGGGTGCGAGGCATCCCCGCTCTCCTCCAGTTAGGTGAGTGGAGTCTCCCCATCCGATACCACCTCGGTGGGGATAATGCGCGGGGGCCATTGGACCAATAACCTGCATGTTAGCAAACTCTGAATCTACTAGTTATAGGTAGAAGGGTCTTCAGATCCTAACCTGGATGGAGGGGGCTTGACCCTTAGGCTCCTTCATGGAACCTCCTCAGGGTCTTCGGACGCGGAGCTCGAGTGTGAGATGTCGTTGGACAAGACCACCCGTGTCTGCCGTGCCCTCTTCGGGACAGGAGAAGCTACCTACCCCGGGGCGTCCGAAGACACAACTCTTTTCTTGGCGCGAGGGAGTTGCCCCCCTCGCTCTTGGCCTCCTCCTCCTCTTCTTCCTCCTCTTTGGCCTCCTCATGATTTGAGGAGGCGGGGGTGCCTTCAAATGCAACATCAGGCCGGTCCCTGATGCGAAGGCCAGCTCGACCTGGTTTCTTCTTCTTCTCTTTCTTCATGGGAGCCTCGTAAGGCTTCTCCACAAGCATTCGGGCTAGCAGTCCGGTCCTCTCGTCTTCGGGCTGAGGAGCCGGACTGTGGATGTTGATGGTTTTCTTCAGCCATCTCTGCGTAAACAGATCAGACACAGGGTTATGGATCTTCTATGTAATAAGGCCGACCAAACCAGGATGTATCGTACCTCAGAATCTGGCTTGGTGGCGTGCAGGCCCTTGTCCTCCTCCTCGGCTGGCCAACTCTTCATTGATTTGAAGAATGCCTTCCATAGCTTCTCCCACGTAGTGTGGAAGAGGGTCCAGACTGTGGGCTCGGCTTCGAGTTTTCGAGCCCATAGAGGAGTGTCCTGGCACTGGCAGGGGAGGATGCATCTTCGGAGCATCACCTGGAACACATCGGGCAGCTTGGTGCCATCCTCGACTAAGGAACGGATGCGCTTCTACAGATCGACCACCTCCTTGCTTGGTCCCCAGACGAGGCCCTTTTCGAGCCATGAAGTCAGCCTGGTTGAGGGACCGGATCTGAATGCGGCGACCGGGGTGCTGACCTTCTTCTTGTAGTTCGGTGACATAGAACCACTCCTTTTTCCACCCCTTGATGGTACCGATAAGGGTGCCCGACAGCCACCCGACGCGGGTGAGTTTGCCGATGACGGCCCCACCGCAGTCGGCGTGCTTGCTGCCGATGCATGGCTTGATGTTGAAAACCTGCAGCCAGAGCCCGAAGTGCGGATCGACATGTAGGAAGGCCTCGTAGATGAGGATGAAGGCTGAGAGGTTCATGATGTAATTCAACGGGAGGTCGTGGAAGTCAAGGCCATAGAAGAACATCAATCTCCTGACAAAGGGGTGGAATGGGAAGCTCAACCCCCTGATGAAGTGGGGGATGAACACCACCCTCTCGCCTGGCCTGGGGGTGGGGATCACTTGGACTTCCTCCGCCACGCGGTGAGGAATGTCGGCGGGGAGGTAACCAGCCTTCTTGAGGTCGAGGATGTCCTTTGTTGGTGACCGTGGAAGCTTCCCACTGTCCATTGGAGCCCACCATTGCTGTGCTCTGGAGGCGAAGAATTTGAATGGAGAGCGTGAAAGGCCTTTGGGGTTTTCTTTCTCCTCTTATGGGGTCTGCCGATGCGGGCTCCCCTTGCTGCACCGTGAATCCCTCCACTTCCTGAAACACATGAACCGTTGTGTGTGCGTGATTAAGTATATCCCGTATAAAATGGGACACGATTGACATGTTGATAGATCGTGTGGATGGAACGGCCTCGAACCGCGGATTGAGTGCTTGTAACTGACCTATTGATCGTGGTGGGCTGTGACCTTTCGTCAGAGAGGTCGTCAGGAAACATTACCTTTCCCCCCTGACGTTTGGCCTTCAAAGCCAACTTATATCGCAGGATTCAGACGTACCACTATGCGGAAAACTACTTATCATCAGAGGCCGAACTATGGTTCGGTGATAATCCCCAAGTGCAAGGAATCATCGTAGCAATTTCCAAAGGTGGAAGTGATAAGTATGGAGTGTCTAACCGACAAGGAGCTAAAGGTAAGACCATATTCTCTCAAGTCCTATCTGCCACCGATACGACTCTACGTACACTGAACGTTTGCTTACAACTAGAAACGAGAAATAAAACTACGTTGTGGGTATGAAGAGGATAGCTTTGCATGATATCGGAGAACTAAAATTTAAATATAGGTGCTGTTATCATAATATTACAATATATTACAAATAGGGAGTGTGGAATAATGGTGGGTTGGTGTGCAGAATTATCCTAGGAAATTGTTAACAAGATCGGAAATCATTATTGCAATTTTATATGAGGGAGAGGCATAAGCTAACATACTTTCTCTACTTGGATCATATGCACTTATGATTGGAATTCTAGCAAGCATCCTCAACTACTAAAGATCATTAAGGTAAAACCCAACCATAGCATTAAAGCATCAAGTCCCCTTTATCCCATACGCAACAACCCCTTACTCGGGTTTATGCGTCTGTCACTCAAGCAACCCACTATAAGCGAATCATGAACGTATTGCAACAGCCTACAACGGGAATCCTTCATGTGTGCACGGCATAGAAGGCACCATAGGACAACACCAAAATAAACATACAACTCAAACCAATCTAGATCATCAATCAACCCAAAGGACAAAAGTAATCTACTGAAAAC
Source organism: Hordeum marinum (assembly GCA_022496015.1). NCBI lineage: Eukaryota > Viridiplantae > Streptophyta > Magnoliopsida > Poales > Poaceae > Hordeum > Hordeum marinum. The sequence goes on along the minus strand of CM039674.1, from coordinate 423,237,530 downwards.
ATCGTAGGATGGCAAAACATCATTGGATCATAATATGTAGCATAAAGCACCATGTTCAAGTAGGTGATTACAGCGGAGTGCGGGAGAGTGGACCGCTAAAAGGAGATGAGGATGGTGATGAAGAAGGTGATGTTGATGAAGACGATCACCACGGCGATGGTTCCCCCGATGGCACTCTAGCACCACCGGGAGAGAGGGGGAGAGCTTCTCCCCCTTGTGATTCCTCCTCCATGGCCTCCCCCCTCTGTGGGGAGAGGTTCTCCCTCTGGTCCTTGGCCTCCATGGTGTTGATGGCCCCTCCGAGACGATGAAGATGGCCTCTAGTGATGGTGACCCCCTCCTACAGGGTGTTAGAGAGGGTCAAGATTGGTTTTGCGTGGATCTGGAGGTGTGCGGCGGCGGAACTCCCAATCTAGGTTTCTTTTCGGAGGTTTCTGTATTTATAGGAGTTTTTAGCATCGGTCCCACGTCCAGAAGGTTCCCAAGGAAGTCACAAGCCAGCGGGGCGTGCCCTAGGGGGGATGCCCCTGTGGCTTGTGGCCTCCACGGCCTTCCTCTCTGGTGACTCTTTGCTCGAGTATTGTTTATATTTTCCAAAAATATTCTTCATAAATTTTCAGCTCATTCCGAGAACTTTTATTTCTGCACAAAAACAACACCACGGTAGTTCTGCTGAAAACAACGTTAGTCTGGGTTAGTTCTAATAAAATCATACCAAAATCATATAGAATTATTGTAAACATGGCATGAATACTTCATAAATTATAGATACGTTGGAGACGTATCATTCGGTGGGAAGGAACTCACCTCGCAAGACGAAGACTCTATTCGTGAAGTTATTGGAGCTGAAGACCCTTGGCATTGGAGGCAAGTTCAGGGGCTACTGAGGGAGTCCAGGATTAGGGGGTCCTCGGATAACCGACCTGTTGGTTATAGGCCGGACTATATGGGCTCCTTACCAAACACTCGATGATTTGAAGGCCTAGTATCCAGGATCGAAGCTTCGAGGGGCACAACTTGAGCTCCATGTTCGATGTAGTAAATAGGCATGTTTATCTCTTCGGCATCCAACCGACCATGTGTAAACCCTAGGCCTCCTCGGCATCTATATAAGCCAGAGGGTCTTAGGGTATTAGGAGGAACAACTCATCTAGGGTTAGACATACGATCTCGAGGTAGATCAACTCTGTAATCCCTTCAACATCAATACAACCAAGCAGGACGTAGGGTATTACCTCCATTGGAGGGCCCGAACCTGGGTAAATTTGTGTCCCCTTCGTCTCATGTTACCGTTGATCCCAGTCTCACAGTTCGGGACCCCTACACGAGATCCGCCGATTTTGACACCGACATCGACGAAACACATTCCAGCTGCCGCAAGTTCCAGAACCGCGAGATCCAATCTAACACCATCACGGAGGGGTGCATCATCTTCATGGGTGCCTCTTCGATGATGCGTGAGTAGTCAACCATAGACCTATGGGTCCGTAGGCAGTAGCTAGATGGTTCCTCTCTCTCTCTCTCTTTTGATTATCAATACAATGGTGTCTTGGAGATTTATTTGATGTAATGACTTTTTGCGGTGTGTTTGTTGGGATCCAATGGATTTTGAGTTCATGATCAGTTTCTATCCATGAATATTATTTGAGTCTTCATTGACCTTGTATATGCATGATTACTTATAGCCTCGTATTTCTTCTTTGAATCTTTGGTTTAGTTAGGCCAACTAGATCGTTTTTCTTGCCATGGGAAGAGGTGCTTTGTGATTGGTTCGATCTTGCAGTGTCCTCTCCCAGTGATAGAAGGGGAAGCAAGGCACACATGTATCGTTGCTATTAAGAATAAAAAGATGGGGTCTATTCCTACATGAATAGATCTTTTCTACATCATGTCATCATTGTTATTGCATTAGTCCGTTTCTCCATGAACTTACTACACTAGATGCATGCTAGATAGTGGTCGATGCGTGGAGTAATAATAGTAGATGCAGAATCGTTTCGGTCTACTTATCTTAGACGTGATGCCTATATAATGATCATTGCCTTGGATATCGACATGATTATTTGATCTTCTATCAATTGCCCAACAATAATTTGTTTACCCATCGTGTTCTATACTCATGAGAGAAGCCACTAGTGAAACCTATGGCTCCTGGGTCTATCTTCCAACATATTGCTTTCTGATCTATCCTTTTGCCACTTTTGTTTTCAGATCTATTATTCCAAAAAAACCAAAATACTTTGCTGCACTTTTTATTTGCTTCTTTTATTTTGTGTTCATGTGCAATCTATCCATCAAATCTACTACAACCAATCTATCTTTTTATCGTGGAGAGATTGACAACCTCTCTTACGGGTCGGGTCACAAGTATTTGTTCTTTGTGTGCAGGTACCATTTACATAGTGTTGCGTGGTTCTCCTACTGGTTTGATAACCTTGGTTTGATAACTGAGGAAAATACTTACCGTCGTTGTGCTGCATCATCCCTTCCTCTTTGGGTAAATACCGACACACTCTCATGCCACGTCAAAGGAATTTCCGGTGCCGTTGGCAAGGAGACATCATCAACATCTATCAGGTTCCTAATCACAAATCTTATCTCCTTGCAATTTACATTTTTTCCATTTGCCTCTCATTTTCCTCTACCCCACTTCATAGAATTTTCCGTTTTATTCGCCCAATTTTTCGTTTGCCTTTTTCTCGTTAGATCTTTTGTTTGCTTGCAATCTTGTCTGCGTAGTCATGATGCCTCAACGAAAGTATTATGATGTTCCTTACCCCAATATTGTGCTTGAGATTGAGAAAAGTACGAAGGAATATATGAGTACACAATTTGAGCATAATAAGTATTTTACCGAGGAGCTTACAGAACACTCTACCGCAATATATGCCATAACAAAACAACTTGACGGTATTAGTAGGGAAGTTTCTAATCTGCAATCTAAGTATGCTCATGCTGAAAATCTGTTAGGTAAAATATCTAATGCACAAGCCACTTTAGTGAATCAAATGGCCGCTAAACCAGTATCTATAGAGGATGAAAATGATGAAGATCTTAAGATGATTGGTGTTTGTTCTATTGATTCCTTGTTTAGTAATGTTAAAATTGATGATAAAGGGACCGAAGAGTCATTTTTAGCTAGAAGGCGTCCCAATAATTTGGAGGGTGGAAATCTTAATGAAAAGTTGATGAAAGTGGGTTTGGAGATGTCAAAACTTTAACTAGTGATGTGCCCACTATTTTGGATTACAAAGACTTTAATTGTGATAGTTTGTCTTTGGTTGAATGTATTTCATTTTTGCAATCCATGATAATTTCACCCCATGCTCATGAACAAAATAAAGCTTTTAGTAAACATATTGTCGATGCCATGATGAAATCCTTAGAAGAAAAGTTGGAATTAGAGATTTCAATTCCTAGAAAATTACATGATGAGTGGGAACCTACCATTAAAGTCAATATTAAAAACTATGAGTGCTTTGCTTTATGTGATTTGGGTGCTAGTGTTTCCACAAATCCTAAATCCTTATGTGATGTGCTTGGTCTTACCAATATTGAAGAACGTTCTCTTAATTTGCACTTGGCACATTCTACTATTAAAAACATTTGGAAAGGATTAATGATTTTTTATTCTTGCAAATAGGAACTATGTGCCCATAGATTTTTATTGTTCTTGATATTGATTGCAATCCGTCTTGTCCCATCATACTTGGTAGACCATTTTTACGCACTACTAGATCATCGATAGCGCGCGTTGCCGCGCCCGTCTTTTTAAATACCAAATGTCAGCTATATATTCAATGGTATGTAGATATTTGATTTGAAAGTTAACATGTAATTATGTATACAATTTTATTTTACCATGTCACCTGTCCTCCCGGATCTCAAAGCACCCATCTCCACCAGTGTATTATTTGTCAATGCACGCCTTTGAGCCTGCAAAGGACACTCCACTTGGCTGGCTAGATGCTATTCTTTTCTTACGATCGCCACATTGCCCGTGGGAATTTGAACTTGAATATCTACTATTTGTAGCAAACAAAAAGATAACAAAACATCATAACTGATTTGTAATGTGCAATCGAGACGCCAATATTCAGTAAAAAAGGAAAATATCGACATTAATAGAGAAGCTGTTGTCAAACAAACAGAGAAATTGCATAGCATTACTGTACAAAACGTTCATCTACAAACTAAAGACTGTTGGCTACTGGCGAGTCTGTGTTCATTCTTTGTGACAAAAAGAGCTCGACACATTGTGTCTCACAACTATTACATTATTACCTGAGGGTAGATCTTATAGCATTTCCCCTATGCTTCTCAAGCACCAAATCTAAAAGCAGCAAGGGACATTACAGAAGAAGATGCTCAATCTACTCATCCATTCTCGTGGAGAAACACAATCCCTCCCTAGAATGATGAACGCAAGTTGATCTGTTATAGAAAGGTCCGATGTGCGTAATGAACTTCTCCAACACCAACTCATTCCTCATGTACATCTTGACAACGTCTGGGATGTTGGTGTGTTGTAGTTTCCAAAGAAGGCACCTTTCAAGGTCTTCTAATTGAGGAAGTTCATCGGGTGGGTATTGAACGCCGCCTCCTTATGCGGGACGTCGACCAGCCTGACCACACCCCACCCCTGCACTCAGTCTTCATGACTGAATTCAAAGCAGAAGATCCAAAGAAGGCACCTTTTAAGGTCTTCTAATTGAGGAAGTTCATCGGGTGGGTATTGAACGCCACCTCCTTATGCGGGATGCCGACCAGCCTGACCACGCCCCACCCCTGCACTCAGTTTTCATGACTGAATTCAAAGCAGAAGACACATCAATGCATTCAAAATCAGATATAATGGCTTCTACATGGCACAAGTGCAATCCACGACTCTGTTGAGTCCACAATTTGTCATCTCGACAAGCACAGGAAGCATAGTTTGCGATGATTAGATAAAATTGCATACCATAACAAATTAAGGGATTAATGTGTGCTTAGGCAGAGAACTCAATATACCTCTTACACTAACTTGGTGTGATTCCTTGGGTTTATAAAGTCGGTGCAGCCAAAATTTTTAGTAGGATTTTTTGCAGATGTTTTGTGTGGGTCCATAAACACAAATCAAAATGCATATTTTTTCTTTCTAAAGATAACAATAGACTGTACCTTGTTCTTATTTTGCAAGGTTCAAGTCCACACTGCTAATAGTTGGATGCCCTATCCACCCTAGCCCCTTCCATAACCTGATGAAAGAACATACAACAATTACTGTTTTTTACAAGGAATAATTCTCATCACCCTCCAACATAATATTTTGGAAGATAAAATATCATGTATAGCTTACAACAAGGCTTACAACTCCAAGACCAAAAATCGCGATCGTCGAACCCTTTGTCGGTTTCTCGAAGCATTCTAAATCTAAATATGGTGCTTCAATGAGAAATGATGGCATTGGAACAATCACTAAATAGGTTGAATAATTCCTCAATTAGGCTCTGGTGACCAGCTAGTATGCTTGAGGAATTGCACCTGCATTAGTCGAACAAACACACGAATTTAGATTCACAAGACCAATTTGCTCAACAAAACAAAATGATGCTAAATACTCAACTCGGTAGCCCTGGATAAAAACAATAATCGTGTTCTCAGTCGATGTATAGTACAACACATAAAAATAGGACAAAAAAATGAAGGGGTAGTCCAGAGAAAGAAAGAATAAATCTCCACGTAGCACAAAAAGACTACCACTTCCTTTCTCTTCGTGGAAGAAAACATTTGAGAGCAATAAAGAACATACCAATGCAAACTATTCTAGGCCCCAACTGCATTGGGTGATTGTTTGCCTTGGTTTCCATACTATATTATTAAGGTTGGAAAACCTTTTTCTTCGATCATCAGGAGAGCCGAAAAGCACCTTCCCCTGTTTCATTTTTATTAGTGAAACAAGATGAGTTCAGGTAAGATTCTGAGAAAAATAAAAGCAGTCCAGGACTTTTTCCTGCCCTCAAAGTAGCTACAAAATGATATCACAGATGTCCTAAACAGGGAGATAGATAGATGACCCTCCTAGGCAATGTCTAGCTCCAAAGCAGCTTCAACGCCCATCACAACTTTGTTCTTGAGCTTCTTCAGCAGGGATGGTGCAGGTGAGGGTAGCAGCTCCAGTGGCGTAGACTTCGCCAACCTCTCCACAATCTATAAAGGAAAGTAGGCTACTGTCATATTTCTCAAATTGGCGAAGATGCCTTACATTCAGAACATCTTCATATGTCTTACTATACAAAGTAAGGTTGATTACCTAGCATAGCTCCTGTTCCACCATTTGGATCGGCTCGCCCCAAACGTCTAGCAATCATGGTGGTTGTCAGTAATCACATGCCTTGATAAACAGAGTTAACATCATTGGATTCGAACATTCCTTAAAGGGGAATTACATTGCAAAACCTTTACCATTATGGGTGTATCTGATTTTCATGTATAGCTTTTTCTATTGGTAAAGCAAAGGAACTATTGTGCCTGTAACATCTAATTTTTCCACAAGTTAGTTAATTAAAGTTGGCTGCTAACATGATAAAAGGATGACGTACTAAAATCAAGTTGGTTAAGCAAAAGTACACTCTACAATTCATTGGTGTATACATGAACCAGAAAGTTGACCAACCCAAATTTATTGGCGCACACACAATTGAAAAACTCTGAAAGCTAGTTTCAATAGCCAAGTTTTCTAAGCACCACCACACCAATAAATTGTACTGCAATAGCACACTCTATGACATTTGCAGTATGGATTTCTTAAAACCATAGCCACACATACACTATTTTTAATACCGACCATAAAATTGTACTATTTTATTTTGTTTTCCAAAAATAATACCGGCCAAACGATTTTCCTTTGCATGTCACGTTAGGTACATAGGAAAAATATTATCCATAGAATTGTTAGCCTTTGCTCATTAATTAATATAGAAGTAGAAGATGTTGAGGGTTCGCCTTCCTCTAAGACAACATGGCTATATTTTTTGCACATTGTAAAATTACTTTTCTAATTGTCCTATTCTATACAGTAGCATCATATAAACAACAGAGGGATGTGAGCAATTGTGTGGTGCAGTAAAATTGATGGTAAAACATGGAAGGATTATCTGTGGTGTAGTTACGTATCCAAAACTCATCTCAGATTATGAACTGGTTAGCAACAATCCACAGCACGAAGCTCCATAATCTTCCCAAATCAATCTACCAGACGTACTATGAACATCACCTGAACATTATACCTTTTTGGTATGAGAGGATATGAGGATCTTTTTTGCGAGTGGATATGAGGACCATGTAACTGTTTGATGCAATTAACAGGAAAAACATACCCTAGCATGATGCTGAAAGATGTGGTTGCCGGAGTGTTGAGGGTGGGCAAACAATGGAAGTGGAGGAAGCATTATATAGTACCATAGGGCATAGGAATGGTTTGCCACATTACCAGCCATGAATGCCGAGCTTGAAGATAGAATGAAGCAGTTTCTAGCAGAGGACGCATCTTCCATTATCATCCTCATGCCCACCTCTCTTCACCCACACGCCTCGGCGGATCCCTCGCGCACCTCGCGTCCAATCGCATGCTGAAGCGCTTCGACTGGAGCAGGACCCTGCTTCTTCGGTCCATCCCAGCGTGCCCATGGACTTGCCTCCATCCCGCACCTCCGGTAGATCGAATCGACCGATGCAGATTGGCTATTCTTGCGCGTGCCTCGCACTGGTCGACCCCAGCGTGCCCATCGAGATACCTCTATCCCTCACCTCTGGTGTATCGAATCGACGGACACTCATCGGGAACAAATTTGTGTGTGCCTCGCATCAGGAACTAATCTGGACACGGTCGCTTTTGTGCGCATCGATGAAGCCAGCAACTCCTTTGTGCGGCTCGCGTGCGCTGTTTTTTGGGAAACTCCTCACATCTGCAACTGAAGACGGTCTCTCCAATTTGTGGAAGCCCAAGTAGTTGAATGGGTTGGCTGACGGCCCAGTGCACCAGAGGCCTTTGTTTCGGCCTTTGGAGCAGCAGCCCACAGGACAGCCGACCCGTATACTATACAGTGTGAAACAGATTTCTTAGTAGACGAGATCAGACAGCCGAAAACTCCTATATCATGAAAATGGATGGCCGTAAACGCAGATCGCTGAGAGAGCTCGGTTTGGGTTCGGTTTTATTGTCCTTAATAGGCACCGTGATTGATATGAAAGAAGGCAATATTAAATTTCAGTATCCACTTAGAAAGGGTATGGAACACTTGCCTAGAACAAGAATTAAGCCACCATATTAATCAATCATGAGGGCCTCCTATTGAGCAAAAACTAAAGATGACAATACTTGAATATATGCATTACGCCTAGCTAGGGCGTAAAACGATAGCACTTGTTCGGAGGCAACCCAAGGAATAAAACTTATTTTACCTTTCCCTTTCTATTTTTGAGTGTTCACACAATTATGCTACTGTTATGATTGTGTTTTTTATGTTTGAATTTGTGTTTGTGCCAAGTAAAGCCTTTAGGATCATGTAGAGTGATAGTTGATTTGATCTTGTTGAAAAACAGAAACTTTTGCGTCAATTAAAAGAATTCTTAAAAATCACAGATGCGACGAAAAATTCTGAATTTTTAACAAAACATATATACACAAATTTTCGATGTTGTCCTAATTGTTTGGAATTTTTTAAGTTAGAGAATTATGGTTAGAGTATAGATTACTGCAGACTGTTCTGTTTTTGATAGATTCTGTTTTCGTTGCATTGTGTGCTTGTTTTGATGAATCTATGGCTTGTATTGAAGGGTATAAGCCATGGTAAAGATAGAATACAGTATATATAATGCAAGAATAAAATATGAATGAGTTTGCAACAGTACTTAGAGTGGTGATTTGCTTTATTATACTAATGGATCTCACGAAGATTTTGTTGAGTTTTGTGTGATTGAAGTTTTCATGTTTTGGGTGAGATCACGATGGATGAAGGAATAAGGAGTGAAAAGAGACTAAGCCTGTGGATGCTACAACACCCCAAGATAATATCCAAAGAGTAACAAACAACTAAGCTCGGGGATGCCCCGAGTGGCATCCCCTCTTTCTTCTAACGACCAACGGTATTTTGCTTGGAGCTATATTTTTATTCGTCACATATCATGAGTTTTACTTGGAGCATCTTGTATTATATGAATCTTTGCTTGATTTGTGATAACCCACAAGTATAGGGGATAAATTGTAGCCCTTCTTGATAAGTAAGAGTGTCGAACCCAACGAAGAGCTAAAGGTAGAACATATATTCCCTCAAGTTCTATCGACCAGCGATACAACTCTACGCATGCTTAACATTCGCTTTACCTCGAATTAGTATGAAACTAGAAGTACTTTGTAGGTGTTTTAGGATAGGTTCACAAGATAATAGAGAGCACGTCAATAAAAACTAGGGGCTGCTCAGATAAAGTAACAATTAAGTTAGTCTAACGAGTGTGGAAAAGTGGTGGTAGGAGTTATGGAATTGTCCCTAGGCAATCGATAACTAGATTGGTAATCATCATTGCAATTGTATATGAGGGAGAGACATAAGCTAACATAATTTCTCTACTTGTATCATATGCACTTATGATTGGAACTCTAGCAAGCATCCGCAACTACTTAAGATCATTAAGGTAAAACCCAACCATAGCATTATTGTTCGAAATATGCCCTAGAGGCAATAATAAATTAGTTATTATCATATTTCCTTGTTCATGATAATCGTTTATTTTCCATGCTATAATTGTATAGATCGGAAACTTAGATGCATGTGTGGATACATAGACAAAACCATGTCCCTAGTATGCCTCTAATAGACTAGCTCGTCGATCAAAGATGGTTAAGGTTTCCTAGCCATGGACATGAGATGTCATTTGATAACGGGATTACATCATTAGGAGAAATGTGTGATGGACAAGACCCAAAATACAAACGTAGCATGTGATCGTGTCAGTTTAATGCTACTGTTTTCTGCATGTCAAGTATCTGTTCCTATGACCATGAGATCATGCAACTCACTGACACCGGAGGAGTGCCTTGTGTGTATCAAACGTCGCAACGTAACTGGGTGACTATAAAGGTACTCTATAGGTATCTCTGAGGGTGTCTGTTGGGTTGGCATTGATCAAGACTGGGATTTGTTACTCCGTGTGACGGAGAGGTATCTCAGGGCCCACTCGGTAATACAACATCACAACAAGCCTTGCAAGCAATGTGACTAAGTGTTAGTCACGGGATCTTGTATTACGGAACGACTAAAGAGACTTGCCGGTAACAAGGTTGAACTAGGTATGGAGATACCAACGATCAAATCTCGGGCAAGTAACATACCGAAGAACAAAGGGAACATCATACGGGATTAACTGAATCCTTGACATAGAGGTTCGACCGATAAAGATCTTCGTAGAATATGTAGGAACCAATATGGTCATCCAGGTCCCGCTATTGGTTATTGACCATAGAGGTGTCTCGGTCATGTCTACATAGTTCTCGAACCCGTAGGGTCTGCACACTTAAGGTTCGGTGACGTTTCGGTAGTATAGAGTTATGTATGGTGGTTACCGAAGGTTGTTCGGAGTCCCGGATGAGATCCCGGACATCATGAGGAGCTCCGAAATTGTCCGGAGGTAAAGATTGATATATAGGAAGTCCTATTTTGGTCGCCGGAAAAGTTTCGGGCTCATCGGTAGTGTACCGGGAGTGCCGGTAGTGTACCGGGAGACCATCGGGAGGGGTATTTCGACCCAAGAGGCTTTATGGGGTGTGGGAGAGTGAATACCAGCCCTTAGTGGGCTAGTGGAAGTCCCACACAAGGCCCATGCGGCTTGGAAGAAAAACCCAAAGAGAAAAAGGTGGAAAAAGGCAAAAAGGCCAAAATAAGGAGGAGTCCTAGTCGTACTAGGATTGGAGGAGGATTCCTCCTCTCCTCCCACTTCGGCCAAAGCCTAGAGGGCTTGTCCCTTGCGCCAAGTCTCCTCCTCTCTTCCTCTTATATATACTAGAGGTTTAGGGTTTTTGCACTAGATTTTCAGCCATGTGCTACCCGTGCCTCTAGTGCATAGTTTCTCCTATAGATCGGTTTTCTGCAGTGCTTAGGCGAAGCCCTGCCGGAATTGCTCCACCATCATCGCCGTAGCGCCGTCATGCTGCTGGAGAACTCGTCTACCTCTCTGCTCCCTCTTGCTGGATCAAGAAGGCGGAGATCATCATCGAGCTGTACGTGTGCTGAACGTGGAGGTGCCATCCTTTCGGCGCTAGATCGGAAGGACCGTGATCAAGATCGTGAGATGGATCGTGATGAGATCGCGGGACGGATTGTGATGAGTTCACGGGATGGATCGTGATTGGATTGCGGGACGGATCGTGATGAGATCTCGGGATGCTCGACGATTTGGATCGCGAAGACGTTCGACTACACCAACCGCGTTTCTTAACGCTCCCCGCTTAGCGATCTACAAGGGTATGTAGACCCACTCTCCCTCTTGTAGATGCTCATCACCATGGATAGATCTTGCGTGTGCGTAGGAATTTCTTTTGTTTCCCATGCAACGTTCCCCAATAGTGGTATCAGAGCTAGGTCTATGTGTAGATGAGATTTCGAGTAGAACACAAAGAGTTTGTGGGCGTTGATGCTTAGATTGCTTCCTCCGTTGGTCGTGTTTTGGTTCAGCTGTATTGTGGGATGAAGCGGCCCAGACCAACATTACTCGTACGCTTACGAGAAACTGGTTCTCTCAACTGCAACTTGTTGCAAAAGATGGCTGGCGGGTGGCAGTTTCTCCTACGTTAGTTGGATCGGATTTGACAAAGGCGATCCGTGAGAAGGTTGAAAAGCAACTTATGTATCACTGTTGTGGTTTATGTGTAGGTGAGAATTGTTCTTGCTATATACCCGTAGCAGCCATGTAAAACATGCAACAACAATTAGAGGACATGTAACTTGTTTTTGCAGGGTATGTTGTGATGTGATATGGCCAATTACATGATGTGATATATGTGATGTATGATATGATCATGTGTTGTATAGAATATCATGACTTGCATGTTGATGAGTACGGCAACTGACAGGAGCCATAGGGTTGTATTTAATTGTTGTATGACCCGTGTGTCAATCATTAAACGCCATGTAATGCTTTACTTTATCGCTAAACGGTAGCAATAGTAGTAGAAGCATGGTGGGCGCGACAACCATGATGGCGACACGTTGATGGAGATCAAGATGATGAAGATCATGGTGTCATGCCGTTGATGATGGAGATCATGCCGGTGCTTTCAAGATGGAGATCAAAAGCACAAGTTCATGGCCATATCATGTCACTTATGATTTGCATGTGATGTTAATCCCATTATGCACCTTGTTTTGCTTAGGACGACTGTAGTATTATAAGGTGATCCCTGACTTAAATTTCAAGATAAATTGTGTTCTCCCCGAGTGTGCACCATTGCAAAAGTTCGTCGTGTCGAGACACCACGTGATGATCGGGTGTGATAGACTCTACGTTCACATAGAATGGGTGCAAGCCAGTGTTGCACATGCAAAACACTTGGGTTAAACTTGACGATCCTAGAATGTATAGACATGGCTTTGGAACACAAGAGACCGAAAGGTCGAACATGAGTCATATAGTAGATATGATCTACATGATGATGTTCACCATTCAAACCACCTCAACTCACATGATGATCGGACTTGAGTTGGTGAATTTGGATCATGTGTCACTCGAATGACCAGAGGGATGTCAATTTGAGTGGGAGTTCTTTAGTAATATGATTAATTGAACTCATTATCATGAACATAGTCCGTAGTGTCTTTGCAAATTATGTTGTAGATTACTTGCTCACGTTGTAGCTCCCTTGAATTTTTATATGTTCCTATAGAAATAGAGTTGAAAGATGATGGTAGCAATATTACGTACTGGGTCCGTGATCTGAGGATTGTCCTCATTGTTGCACAGAAGGCTTATGTCCTTAATGCACCGCTCAGTGCGCCAACCCCTCTAGCGTCGTTTGTAGATGTTGTGAACATCTGACAGGCACGTTCTGATGGCTACTTGATAGTTTAGTGCGTCATGCATTACAGCTTAGAATTGAAGCTCCGAAACGTTTTGAACTTCACGGAACATATGAGATGTTATAAGAGCTGAAATTAGGATCTTAGGCTCGTGCTCGTGTTGCGAGATATGAGATCTCCAACAAGATTCTTTGCCTACAAGATGAAGGAGAATAGGTCAATTGATGAGCATGTGCTCAGATTGTCTGGGTGCTACAATCGCTTGAATCGAGTGGGAGTTGATCTTCCAGATAAGATAGTGATTGATATAGTTCTCCACGTCACTACCACTAAGCTACTAGAACTTGGTGATGAACTATAAAATCCCAGGGATAGAAATAATGATCCCTGAGCTGTTCGCGATGTTTGACACTGCGAAGGTAGAAATCAATAAGGAGCGTCAAGTGTTGATGGTTAGTCAAAACCACTAGTTTTGAGAAGGGCAGGAGCAAGGAGGGAAACTTCATGGATAGCAAGTCAGTTGTTGCTCCAGTGAAGCAACCCAAAGTTGAACCCAAACCCAAGACTAAGTGCTTCGATTATGAGGAGAGCGATCACTGAAGCGGAACAACCCTAGATACTTGGTAGATAAGATGGCTAGCAACATCGACAGAAGTATATTTGATATATGTGTTATTGATGTGTACCTTGCTAGTACTCCTAGTAGCAGCTGGGTATTGGATACCGGTTTGGTTGCTAAATGTTAGTAACTCAAAATAAAAGCTACGGAATAAACGGAGAACTAGCTAAGGATGAGGTGACGATGTGTGTTGGAAATGTTTCCAAGGTTGATGTGATCAACATTGCACGCTCTCTCTACCTTTGGGATTAGTGACAAACCTAAATAAATGTTATTTGGTGTTTTGCGTTGAGCATGAACGTGATTAGATCGTGTTTATTGCAACACGATTATTCATTTAAGTTAGAGAATAATGGTTATTCTGTTTACATGAATAATACCTTCAATGGTCATGCACCTAGTGAGAATGGTTTGTTGAATCTTGATCATAGTAATACACATGTTCATAACATTGATGCCAAAAGATACAAAGTTAATAATAGTACCACATACTTGTGGCACTACCACTAAATGTCATATTGGTATAAAACGCATGAAGAAACTCCATGCTAATGGGTCTTTGGACTCATTCGATTTCGAATCAGTTGAGACATGCGAACCATGCCTCTTGGTCAAGATGACTAAGGACCCCGTTTTCTGGTTTGATGGAGTGGGCAAGTGATTTATTGGAAATGATACATGTTGATGTATGCAATCCAATGAGTCTTATAGCGTGCGGTGGATATCGTTATTTTCTTACCTTCACTGATGATTTGAGTAGATATAGTGTATATTTACTTAATGAAACACAAGTCTGAATTGTTTGAAAGGTTCAAAGCAAAATCAAAGTGAAGTTTAAGATCATCGTGACAAGAAGAAATGTCAGCGATATGATTGTGGAGGTGAATATTTGAGTTACAAGTTTGGCATACAACTTTAGACAATGTGAAAGTTGTTTCACAACACACGCCACCTGGAACACCATAGTGTGATGGTGTGTCCGAATGTCATAGTCGTGCTCTATTGGATATGGTGTGTGCTATGATGTCTCTTATCGTTTTGCTACTATAATTTTGGGGTTATGCATTAGACACAACTACATTCACTTTAAATAGGGCACCATCTAAATCCGTTGAAATGACCCTGTGTGAATTACGGTTTGATAGAAACCTAAGCTGTCATTTCTTGATGTTTGGGGCTGCGACGCTTGTGTGGAAAAATGTTTTCACCTAATGAGCTCGAACCTAAAGAGGACAAATGCATCTTCATAGATTACACTAAGAACAGTTGGGTGAACCTTCTATCTTCAAAAAGTTTCTCTCGAAAGAATCGAGTGGGAGGAAGATACAACTTGATGAGGTTGTTGAACTTTTGTTTCAACCAGAGAGTAGCGCAACGCAGAAAGATGTTTCTGTGGAACCTATGTCAGTTGAAGAGGAAGTAAATGATGATGATCATGAAGCTTCGGATCAAGTTACTATTGAACCTCATAGGTCGACAAGGATGTGTACTGCTCCTAAGCGGTACGACAACCCTGTCTTGGAAGTCATGTTGTTGGACAACGATGAACCTACGAGCTGTGGAGAAGCGATGATGGGCCTGAATTCCGACAAATGGTTAGAGGCCATGAAATCCGAGAAAGGATCCATGTATGAAAACTAGGTATAGACTTTGGTAGACTTGCTTGTTGGACGGCAGGTCGTTGAGTACAAATGGACCTTTAAGATGAAGACAGACACTGATGGTGAATGTCACCATTTATAAAGCTCGACTTGTCGCAAAGAAGTTTCCGCCAAGTTCAAGGAGTTGATTGCAATGAGACTTTCTCACTCGTAGCGATGCTAAAGTTTGTTGGAATTATGTTAGCAGTTACTGCATTTTTCAATTATGAAATCTAGCAGATGGATGCCAAAACATCGTTTCCTTCCTTAAGGAAAGGTTGTAGGAGATACAACCAGAAGGTTTTGTCAGTCCTAAGGATGCTAAAAGGTGTGCAACCTTTAGTAATCCTTCTATGAACTGAAGCAAGCGTCTCGAAGTTGGAATATACACTTTGATGAGGTGATCAAAGTTTTTGAGTCTATACAAAGTTTATGAGAAACTTGTATTTACAATAAAGTGAGTGGGAGCACTATAGAGTTTCTGATAAGCATATGTGGTTGACATATTGTTGATCGGAAATAATGTGGAATTTCTGGAAAGCATAAACGGTTGTTTGAAAAGTGATTTTCAAAGGAAGACCTAGATAAAGCTACCTAATTGTTGAGCATCAAGATCTATAGAGATAGATCAAGATGTTTGATGGGACTTTCAATGAGTACATACCTTGACAAGATTTTGAAAGAGTTCAAAAATGGATCAGTCAGAGAAAGGGTTCTCGCCTGATTTGTAAGGTGTGAAGTTGAGTGAGACTCAAAGCTCGACCATGACAGAACAAAGAGAAAGGACAAATGTCGTCCCCTATGCCTTAGCCATAGGCTCTGTATAGTATGCCATGCTGTGTACCGCACCTGTGTGTGCCTTGCCATGAGTCCATCAAGGGGTACAAAAGTGATCTAGGAATGGATCACTGGATAGTGGTCTATATTATTCTTAGTAACTAAAAGACTAAGGAGATGTTTCTCAATTATGGAGGTGATAAAGAGTTTATCATAATGAGTTACGTCGATGCAAGCTTTAACACTAATCCGGATGACTCCTAGTAGCAATCTGGATACGTATAGTGGAGCAGCCATTTGGAATAGTACCAAGTGGAGTGTGGTAGCAGTGTTTTCGGTTTGACATAGAGATTTGAAAAGTACACACGGATCTGAATGTCGTAGACCCGTTGATTATAAGACCTCTTTCACATGCAAAGCATGATCGAGCCCTAGAACTCATTGGGTGTTAGATTCATAACAATGCGAATCACATGGTGATGTGAACTAGATTATTGACTCTAGTGCAAGTGGGAGACTGTTGGAAATATGCCCTAGAGGCAATAATAAATTAGTTATTATCATATTTCCTTGTTCATGATAATCGTTTATTATCCATGCTATAATTGTATTGATCAGAAACTTAGATGCATGTGTGGGTACATAGATAAAACCAAGTCCCTAGTATGCCTCTAATAGACTAGCTCGTTGATCAAAGATGGTTAAGGTTTCCTAGCCATGGACATGAGATGTGATTTGATAATGGGATCACATCATTAGGAGAATGGTGTGATGGACAAGACCCAAAATACAAACGTAGCATGTGATCGTGTCAGTTTAATGCTACTATTTTCTGCATGTCAAGTATCTGTTCCTATGACCATGAGATCATGCAACTCACTGACACCGGAGGAGTGCCTTGTGTGTATCAAACATGGCAACATAATTGAGTGACTATAAAGGTACTCTAAAGGTATCTTCGAGGGTGTCTGTTGGGTTGGCATGGATCAAGACTGAGATTTGTTACTCCGTGTGACGGAGAGGTATCTCAGGGCCCACTCGGTAATACAACATCACAACAAGCCTTGCAAGCAATGTGACTAAGGGTTAGTCACAGGATCTTGTATTACGGAACGAGTAAAGAGACTTGCCGGTAACGAGGTTGAACAAGGTATGGAGATACCGACGATCGAATCTCGGGCAAGTAACATACCGAAGAACAAAGGGAACATCATACGGGATTAACTGGATCCTTGACATAGAGGTTCGACCGATAAAGATCTTCGTAGAATATGTGGGAACCAATATGGGCATCCAGGTCCCGCTATTTGTTATTGACCGTAGAGGTGTCTCGGTCATGTCTACATAGTTCTTGAACCCGTAGGGTCTGCACACTTAAGGTTTGGTGACATTTCGGTAGTATAGAGTTATGTATGGTGGTTACCGAAGGTTGTTCAGAGTCCCAGATGAGATCCCAGGCATCACGAGGAGCTCCAGAATGGTTTGGAGGTAAAGATTGATATATAGGAAGTCCTATTTTGGTCACCGGAAAAGTTTCGGGCTCATCGGTAGTGTACCGGGAGTGCCGGGAGTGTACCGGGAGACTACCGGGAGGGGTATTTCGACCCAAGAGGCTACATAGGCTGTGGGAGAGTGAATACCAGCCCTTAGTGGGCTGGTGGAATTCCCACACAAGGCCCATGCAGCTGGGAAGAAAAACACAAAGAGAAAAAGGTGGAAAAAGGCAAAAAGGCCAAAATAAGGAGGAGTCCTAGTCCTACAAGGATAGAGGAGGATTCCTCCTCTCCTCCCACTTCGGCCGAAGCCTAGAGGGCTTGGCCCTTGCACCAAGTCTCCTCCTATCTTCCTCTTATATATACTAGAGGTTTTAGGGTTTTTGCACTAGATTTTCAGCCACGTGCTACCCGTTCCTCTATTGCATAGTTTCTTCTCTAGATCGGTTTTCTGCAGTGCTTAGGCGAAGCCCTGCCGGAATTGCTCCATCACCATCGCCGCGGCGCCGTCACGCTGCCGGAGAACTCGTCTACCTCTCTGCTCCCTCTTGCTGGATCAAGAAGGCGGACATCGTCATCGAGCTGTACGTGTGCTGAACGCGGAGGTGTCGTTCGTTCGGCGCTATATCGGAAGGACCGTGATCAAGATCGCGAGATGGATCGTGATGAGATCAGGGGATGGATCGTGATGAGTTCGCGGGACGGATCGTGATTGGATCGCGAGACGGATTGTGATGAGGTCGCGGGACGCTCGGCGATTTGGATCACGAAGACATTCGACTACACCAACCGTGTTTCTTAACGCTTCCCGCTTAGCGATCTACAAGGGTATGTAGATCCACTCTCCCTCTCATAGATGCTCATCACCATAGATAGATCTTGCGTGTGCGTAGGATTTTTTTGTTTCCCATGCAACGTTCCCCAACAATTATAAGGTATCAAGTCCTCTTTACTCCCATATGCAACAACCCACCTACTTGGGTTTATGCTTCTATCACTCAAGCAACCCACCATAGGAAAATCATGAACACATTGCAACACCCTATAGCGAGGATCCCTCATGCTTGCGCGACACGAAGAGCACCATAGGAAAGCACAAATAATAAAAAAATGCAACTCAAACCAATCATGATCATCAATCAACCCATAGGACAACAAAAATCTACTCAGATATCATAGGATGGCAACACATCATTGGATAGTAATATGAAGCATAAAGCACCATGTTCAAGTAGAGGGTAAAGCGGGTTGCGGGATATTGGACCATTGTAGATATATGAGGTAAGGTGATGGAGGTGTTGGTGAAGATGACGGAATTGTTGGAGTAGATCGCCGTCACGATGATGGCCCCGGCGGCGTTTTGGTGCCACCAGGAGAGAGGGGGAGAGAGCCCGCTCCTTATTCTTCTTACTTTACCCCCCAAGATGGGAGGAGGGTTTCCCCTCTGTTACTTGGCCTCCATGACGACGGAGGGGCGAGAGCTCCTCCGAGATTGGATCTCTCTCTCTCTCTCTCTCTCTCTCTCTCGCTTTCCTTCTGTTTCTGCGCTCCCAGATTCTGGCCTTTTACCATTTGTTAAATATCTGGAGATCCGAAACTCCGATTGGGCTGAAATTTGAACACAATTTTTATCCAGATATTATCTTTCTTGCAGCGAAAGAAGGGCACCAACCGCATAATAGGGTGGCCACAAGCCAGCCTGGCGTGGCTAGGGGGGTAGGTCACGCACTGTGAGCTTGTGGCCCCCTCGGGCATCATCTCGCATTGATTCTTTTTCCCCAAAATCACATATATTCCAAAAAAATCTCTACAAGTTTTTATCTCGTTTGGACTTCCTTTGATATGGATTTTCCGTGAAAAAAACATGCAACAAACAGGAACTGACACTGGACACTGGATCAATATGTTAGTCCCAAAAATAGTATAAAAAGTTGCCAAAAGTATATGAAAGTCATAGAATATTGGCATGAAACAATCAAAAATTATAGATATGATGGAGATGTATTAGCATCCCCAAGCTTAATTCCTACTCGTCCTCAATTAGGTAAATGAAAAGAAGATAATTTTTGATGTGGAATGCTACCTAGCATAATCTTGTTCATATAATCTAATCATGACATGAATATTAAGACACGAGTGATTCGAGTCTATCACTTGACATTAAGACAGTAATACTTCAAGCATACTAACAAAGCAATTGTATCTCTTCAAAATATAATAGCAAACGAACCCTACAATATCATATAGTCTGGCTATGCTCCATCTTCCCCACACAAAGTATTTATATCATGCACAACCCCGATGACAAGTCAAGCAATTGTTTCACACCTTTTATGTTCTCAAACTTTTTCAACTCTCATGCAATACATGAGCGTGAGCCATGGATATAACACTATAAGTGGAGTAGAATATGGTGGAGGTTGTGAAGAAAAAGGAGAAGATGGTCTCCATCAACTAGTCGTATCGATGGGATATGGAGATGCCCATTAATAGATATTAATGTGAGTGAGTAGGGATTGCCATGCAATGGATGCACTAGAGCTATAAGTGTATGAAAGCTCAAAAAGAAACTAAGTGGGTATGCATCCAACTCGCTTGCTCATGAAGACCTAGGGAAATTGGAGGAAGCCCATCATTGGAATATACAAGTCAAGTTATATAATGAAAAATTCCCATTAGTATATGAAAGTGAAAAAATAGGAGACTCTCTATCATGAAGATTATGGTGCTACCATGAAGCACAAGTGTGGAAAAAATATAGGAGCATTGTCCCTTCTCTCTTTCTCTCATTTTTTTTATTTTGGTGGGCATCTTTGGCCTCCCTTTTTTGGGGCTTTAGTGGCCTCTTTTATTTTTCATAAAGTCCAGAGTCTCATCACAACTTGTGAGGGAATCATAGCTTCCATCATCCTTTCCTCACATGGGACAATGCTCTAATAATGATGGTCATCACACTTTTATTTACTTACAACTCAAGAATTACAACTCGATATCTAGAACAAAATATGACTGTATATGAATGCCTCTGGTGGTGTACCTGGATGTGCAATGGTCTAGCATAGCAAATGACATAAAAATGGACAAGCCATGAAAACATCACGCTAGCTATCTTACGATCATGCAAAGCAATATGAAAATGATGGTGCGTGTCATAATAAACAGAACGGTGGAAGTTGCATGGCAATATATCTCGGAATGGCTATGTAAATGCCATAATAGGTAGGTATGGTGGCTGTTTTGAGGGAGTGTATATGGTGGGTTTAATGCACCGGCGAAAGTTCACTGTACTAGAAAGGCTAGCAAAGGTGGAAGGGTGAGAATGTGTATAATCCATGGACTCACATTAGTCATAAAGAACTCACATACTTATAGCAAAAGTCTATTAGCCATCGCAACAAAGTATTAGATGCATGCCCCTAGGGGAGAGGTTGGTAGGAGTAAACCATCACGCGCTCCCGACCCTCATGCAAAGGCTGAAAATCAATAAACAAATCATACTCCTACTTCCTTACATAACAGTTCACCATATGTGCATGCTATGGGAATCACAAACCTTTACACAAGTATTTTTACCAATTCACAATTACTTCCTAACATGACTCTTAATATTACCATCTTTATATCTCAAAACTATTGCAAGGAATCAAACATATCATATTCAGTGATCTACAAGTTTTATGTAGGATTTTATGACTAACCATGTGAATGAGCAATTCATGTTGACTCTCTAAATAGATATAAGTGAAGCATGAGAGTTTAATTCTTTCTACAAAAGATATGCCCATGCTCTAACAAATAGAAGTGAAGCAAAAGAGCATTCTACAAATGGCGGTTTTCTATGTGTAGAGAAACATGCAATCCAAACTTCAAAGGATATAAGTGAAGCACATGAAGCATTCTATAAATCCATACTCAAAAGATATAAGTGAAGTGCATGAAGCATTCTATAAAGCCATACTCAAAGGATATAAGTGAAGTGCATGAATCATTCTATAAAGCCATACTCAAAAGATATAAGTGAAGTGCATGAAGCATTATATAAATCGGCCAAGGACTATCTCATACCAGCGTAGTGCATTATTAAAATAAAAATAAAAAGCACACAATGCTCCAAGATTTAGGCATATCATGTGATGAATAAAAATATAGCTCCAAGTAAAATTACCGATGGTTGTTAGAAGAAAGAGGGGATGCCTTTTGGGCCATCCCCAAGCTTAGTTTATTGGGAGTCCTTGAATATTACCTTGGGTTGCCTCGGGCATCCCCAAGCTTAGTCTCTTTCCACTCCTTATTCCTTCATCCATCATGATCTCACCCAAACTTGAAAACTTCAATCACACAAAACTTAACAAAACCCTCGTGAGATACGTTAGCATAATAAAACAAATAACCACTTTAAGTACTGTTGCCAACCAATTCATATTTTGTTTTTGCATTTTAGCTACTGTAATATAAATTTTCCATGGCTTATACCACCGATACAATCGATAGTTTCATCAAAACGAGCAAAACAATGCATGAAAAACAGAATCTATCAAAAACAGGACAGTCTGTAGTAATCTGAATATTCACCATACTTATGTAACTCTAAAAATTCTGAAAAATTAGCATGTGGTCAATAATTTTTATAAAACTATTTTATAAAAATTTCAGAATTTTTGCACGTTCCAGTAAAATATAGAAATTCAAACACTGCAGCAAAAGTTTCTGTTTTTACACATCACATATCAAACAAGCAATTTAAACATCCTAAAGGTAATTCTTGGCACATTATTTTTATAATACAATGTATTTTTACAAGGGGATAATTATTTTTATTGAAAAGTTTATGTAATCAAGATTCACAAAGTTTCCATGGGCATGAACAAAGTTCAAGGCTAGCCCCTACTTCAACGTTGCTTGTCTTTCTCACTTTCACTTTTCTTTTTGAAAAAGTTTTAAGTTCCCCACTTTTTTTTAAACTATATAAAATCACAGAACAGAATAAAATGACCCTCTAAAACTTCCGGGTTGTCTCCCTAGGAGCGCTTTCTTTAAAGCCATTAAGCTAGGCATAAAGTTCTCAAGTAATGGATCCCCCGGATCCCAAGGTATATCAAAGCCAATTTTAATTAACAATGAGTTGTAATTTATTAGTGAGCACAACTTAACATATCTCATGCAACAACAAAGTCTAACTCTCTTCCTATGCATTGACATGTCATACAAGAACAATTCATTCACACCAAGTAAAGGACAATGAATAGCATACGTAGTTTCTTGCAATTTTATTGTATCGGAAACATAGAGAGGTGAAGATGTAGTTCCTCTCTCATAATAATTGCAAGTAGGAGAAGAAAGCACATGCATATTATATCTATCAAAATCATCATGTGTAATAGTAGAAGGCAACCCATCTATATAATCCTTAATAAGTGCAAACTTATCCGATATAGTGTAGTTGGGAGATTTCAAAAACATAATAGGACTATCATGTGGGTGCAATAGCAACAATTTCACATTTAACATAAGGAACTATAGCAAGTTCTGTTGGGGAACGTCGCATGGGAAACAAATTTTTTCCTACACACATGCAAACCTATCCATGGTGATGAGCATCTACGAGAGGGAGAGTGGATCTACGTACCCTTGTAGATCGCTAAGCGAGAAGCGTTAAGAAACGCGGTTGGTGTAGTCGAACTTCTTCGCGATCCAAATCGCCGAGTGTCCCGCGATCCAATCACGAACCGTCCCGCGAACACATCATGATCCGTCTCGCGAACTCATCACGATCCGTCTCACGATCTATCCCGCGAACTCATTACGATCCGTTCCGTGATCACATCACGAACCGTCTCGCGATCTCGATCACGGTCCTTCCGATCTAGCGCCGAACGGGAGGCACCTCCGCGTTCAGCACACGTGCAGCTTGATGACGATCTCCACCGTCTTGATCCAGCGAGAGGAGGTGGAGAGGAGAGAGAGTTGACCGGCAGCGTGACGGCGCTCCGGTGATGGTGGTGGAGCAATTCCGGCAGGGCTTCGCCTAAGCGCTGCAGAAAACCGATCTAGAGGAGAAACTATGCACCGGTGGAACGGGTAGCACGTGGCCGGAAATTCTGTCCAAAAACCACCCAATCCACTAGTATATATAGGAGGAGAGGAGAGGAGAGGCAGCCAAGGCCTTTGGTCGGCCGAAATAGGAGGTGGGAAGCAATCCTACTTCACCTCCAATCCTAGTTGGAGTAGGATTGCCTCCTATTGGCTGATTTTCCACTTTTTGCTTTAGGACTTTCTCTCCTGCGCCATGGGCCTTTGTGTCTGTTTTCCCAGCCCTCTAAGGGCTGGTTATTATTCTCCCACATCCCATGGACCTCTTGGGGTCGAAATACCCCTCCCGGAGGCCTCCCGGTACACTACCAGCACTCCCGATACACTACCGATGAGCCCGAAACTTTTCTGGAAACCAAACTGGGACTTCCTATATATGAATATTTACCTCCGGACCATTCCAGAGCTCCTCGTGACATCCGGGATCTCATCCGGGACTCCGAACAAACTTTGGTCACCACCATACATAACTCTACACCACCGAAACGTCACCGAACCTTAAGTGTGCAGACCCTGCGGGTTCGAGAACTATGTAGACATGATGAGACACCTCTACGGTCAATAACCAATGGCGGGACCTGGACGTCCACATTGGTTCCTACATATTCTACGAAGATCTTTATCGGTCGAACCTCTATGTCAAGGATTCAGTTAATCCCGTATAACGTTCCCTTTGTTCTTCGGTATGTTACTTGCCCGAGATTCGATCGTCGGTATCTCCATACCTAGTTCAACCTCGTTACCGGCAAGTCTCTTTACTCGTTCCGTAATACAAGATCCCACAACTAACAATTAGTCACATTTCTTGCAAGGCTTATTGTGATGTTGCATTACCGAGTGGGCCCCGAGATACCTCTCCGTCACACGGAGTAACAAATCCCAGTCTCGATCCATGCCAACTCAACAGACACCATCGGAGATACCTGTAGAGCACCTTTATAGTCACCTAGTTACGTTGTGACGTTTGATACACACAAGGCACTCCTCCGATATCTGTGAGTTGCATGATCTCATGGTCATAGGAACACATACTTGACATGCGGAAAACAGTAGCAATAAACTGACACGATCATATGCTACGTTTGCAGTTTGGGCCTTGTCCATCACATCATTCTCCTAATGATGTGACCCCGTTATCAAATGACATCTCATGTCCATGGCTAGGAAACCTTAACCATCTTTTGATCAACGAGCTAGTCTATTAGAGGCATACTAGGGACATGGTTTTGTCTATGTATCCACACATGCATCTAAGTCTCCGATCAATACAATTATAGTATGGATAATAAACGATTATCATGAACAAGGAAATATGATAATAACTAATTTATTATTGCCTCTAGGGCATATTTCCAACAAGTTCATCTCCATAAGCATCATTCATATTGGCATCATGGCCACAAGCATAGCAAGCATCAAGTTCATCAAAAAGGGATATTTCAAAAGAATCCAAGGGATCATACCAATCAACATAACATTCATCCTTTGGTAAGCACGAAGGGAAATTAAACAATGTATGAGTTGAAGAGTTACTCTCATTAGAAGGTGGGCACGGGTAGCTAATCCGCTCTTCCTCCTTTTATTCTTCGTTCTCCTCCTCATCTTTTTCATCTAATGAGCTTACAGTTTCAGCAACTTCCTCTTCCATAGATTCCTGCAAAATATTAGTCTCTTCCAAGGCAGCGGTCATTCTATCAATAAACTCTTTAACATAAGCATTAGGAGCATGGTTTTCATAGCAATATTTAAGTATGGCAAAATTTCCAGAATTGTAATGAGTAGCATCATACTTTTCAATGAAAGAAGCAATTTCATAGGCACCCTTAAAAGCAACAAATTCTTCAATTTGTTCAACATCATTACAGCAATGGGCCTCCTTGGCAGAAGAGGATAATATTTCATTATTATTAAACACACATTGGTAGGAAAGGTGTTTTTTAGCTGTTGGGGAATGTTGCATGGGAAACAAAATGTTTCCTACGCGCACACAAGATCTATCCATGGTGATGACCATCTACGAGAGGGAGAGTGGATCTACATACCCTTGTAGATCGCTAAGCGGGAAGCATTAAGAAACACGGTTGATGTAGTTGAACGTCTTCGTGATCCAAATTGCCGAGCGTCCCGCGATCCAATCACGATCCGTCCCGATCCAACGTCAAGCGAACGACACCTCCACGTTTAGCACACATACTGCTTGATGATGATCTCCGCCTTCTTGATCCATCAAGAGGGAGTGGAGAGGTGGACGAGTTCTCCGGTAGGAAGACGACATTGCGGTGATGGTGGTGGAGCTATTCCAGCAGGGCTTCTCCTAAGCACCGCTGAAACCGATCTAGAGGAGAAACTACGATCTAGAGGAGAGGTAGCACGTGGCTGTTTTTCTGTGTCAAAAACTTCAAACCCTCTAGTATATATAGGAGGAGGGGAGGGAGGAGGCTTGGATCCCAAGGGATCCAACCCTAGTTCGTCCGAAGTGGGGGGAGGGGTGCTTCTCCTCCACTCCTAGTAGGATTAGGACTCCTCCTTTCCCACTTGGGCCTCTCTTCTCACCTTGGGTTTTCCTTCCCAGCCACATGGGCCTCCTGTGGGGCTTTGGCCAGCCCAATAAGGGCTGGTATACCTCTTCCCATAGCCCATGTAGCCTTTTGGGTCGAAATACCCCTCCTGATGGTCCCCCGGTACCCTCCCGGCACTCCTGGTACACTACCGATGAGCCTGAAACTTTTCCGGCGACCAAAACAGGACTTCCTATATATCAATCTTTACCTCCAGACCTTAAGTGTGCAGACCCTGCGGGTTCGAGAACTATGTAGACATGACCGAGACACCTCTAAAGTAAATAATCAATAGCTGGACCTGGATGCCCATATTGGTTCCTACATATTCTACGAAGATCTTCATCGGTCGAACCTCTTTGTCAAGGATTCAGTTAATCCCGTATGTTGTTCCTCTTGTGAAACCTTGGTTCCTTGGCTAGGGCAATGGCACAAGTGTTATCACAGAACAGATCCACTGGATTCAGTGCACTAGGCACTACTCAAAGATCTCTCATGAACTCCTTCATCCAGACACCTTCCTTTGCTGCCTCCGAGGCTGCGATGTACTCCACTTCACATGTAGAATCGGCTACCACACTCTGCTCGGAACTGCACCAGCTTACCGCTCCCCCATTGAGAATAAATACGTATACGGTTTGCGACTTAGAGTCATTCGGATCAGTGTCAAAGCTTGCATTGATTTAACCCTTTACGACGAGCTCTTGATCACCTCCATAAACGAGAAGCATTTCCTTAGTCCTTTTTAGGTACTTAAGGATATTCTTGACTGCCGTCCAGTGCTCCCTTCCAGGATCACTTTGAAACCTTCTGACCATACTTATGGCAAGGATGACATCGTGTCTTGTGCACAACATTGCATACATGATAGAGCCTATGGCTGAAGCATAGGGGATGACACTCATCTTCTCTCTATCTACTGCAGTCACTAGGCATTGAGTCTTACTCAACTTCACACCTTGTAACACGGGTAAGAACCCCTTCTTGGACTGATCCATTTTGAACTTCTTCAAAACTTTATAAAGGCGTGTGCTTTGTGAAAGTCCTATTAAGCGTCTCAATCTATCTCTATAGATCTTAATGCCTAATATGAAAGCAGCTTCTCCTAGGTCCTTCATTGAAAACTCTTGTTCAAATATTCCTTCACGCTTTCCAGCAATTCTATATTGTTTCCAATCAGCAATATGTCATCCACATATAATACTAGAAACTCTATAAAGCTCCCACTCACTTTCTCGTAAATACAAGCTTCTCCATAAACTTGTATAAACCCGAACGCTTTGATCACCTCATCAAAGCGCAGATTGCAACTCCGAGATGCTTGCACCAGTCCATAAATGGATCGCTGGAGTTTGCAAACTTTGTTAGCATTCTCTGGATCAACAAAACCTTCCGGTTGTATCATTTACAGCTCTTCCTTAAGGAAACCGTTAAGGAATGCTGTTTTGACATCCATTTGCCAAATTTCATAGTCGAAATATGGAGCTATTGCCAACATGATTCTGACAGACTTAAGCATCCTTACGGGTGAGAATGTCTCATCATAGTCAATTCCTTGAACTTGTGAGAAACCCTTTGCCACAAGTCGAGCTTTATAGACGGTGACATTACCGTCCACGTTCGTCTTCCTCTTAAAGAGCCATTTGTTCTGAATGGCCTTTCACCATTCAGGTAATACTTCCAAAGTTCATACTTTGTTTTCATACATGGATCCCATCTCGGATTTCATGGCCTCTAACCATTTCTCGGAATCTGGGCCCATCATCACTTCTCCATGGCTCGTAGGTTCATCATGTCTGACAACATGACCTCCAAGACAGGGTTGCCGTACCACTCAGGAGAAGTATGCGCCCTTGTCGAGCTATTAGGTTCAATAGTAACTTGATCCGAAGTTTCATGATCATCATAATTAACTTCCTCTTCAACTATCGTAGGTTCCACAGAAACATCTTTCTGCGTTGCGCTACTCTCTGGTTGAAGTAAAGGTTTAGTAACCTCATCAAGTTCTATTTTCCTCCCACTCAATTCTTTCGAGAGAAACTCTTTCTCAAGAAATGTTCCATTGTTAGCGACAAACACTTTGCCTTCGGATCTGAGATAGAAGGTATATCCAATAGTCTCTTTTGGGTATCCTATGAAGACGCATTTCTCCGCTTTGGGTTCCAGCTTTCCAGGCTGAAGCTTTTTGATATAAGCATCACATCCCCAAACTTTAAGAAACGACAACTTTGGCTTCTTGCCAAACCATAGTTCATATGGCGTCGTCTCAACAGATTTCGATGGTGCCATATTTAAAGTGAATGCAGCAGTCTCTAATGCATAACCCCAAACGATAGTGGCAAATCGGCAAGAGACATCATAGAACGCACCATATCTAATAAGGTTCGATTACGACGTTCAGACACACCATTTGTTGGAAATATGCCCTAGAGGCAATAAATAAAGTGTTTATTATTATATTTACTTGTTCATGATAATCGTTTATTGTCCATGCTTTAATTGTATTGATTGGAAACACATTGCATGTGTGGATATATAGACAACACTTTGTCCCTAGCGTGCCTCTAGTAAACTAGCTTGTTGATAAAATATGGTCAAGGTTTCCTAGCCATTGACATGAGATGTCATTTGATAACGGGAACACATCATTACGAGAATGATTTGATGGACACGACCCAAACTATAAACGTAGCATATGATCGTGTCAGTTTATTGCTACAGTTTTCTGCATGTCAAGTATGTGTTCCTATGACCATGAGATCGTGCAACTCACTGACACCGGAGGAGTGCCTTGTGTGTATCAAATGTCGCAATGTAACTGGGTGACTATAAAGATGCTCTACAGGTATCTCCGAGGGTGTCTGCTGGGTTGGCATGAATCAATACTGGGATTTGTTACTCCGTGTGACGGAGAGGTATCTCAGGGCCCAGTCGGTAATACAACATCACAACAAGCCTTGCAAGCAATGTGACCAAGTGTTAGTCACGGGATCTTGTATTATGGAATGACTAAAGAGACTTGCCGGTAACGAGATTGAACTAGGTATAGAGATACCAACGATCGAATCTCGGGCAAATAACATACCGAAGAACAAAGGGAACATTATACGAGATTAACTGAATCCTTGACATAGAGGTTCAGATGATAAAGATCATCGTAGAATATGTAGTAATCAATATGGGCATCCAGGTCCTGCTATTGGTTATTGACTATAGAGGTGTCTCGGTCATGTCTACATAGTTCTCGAACCCGCAAGGTCTGCACACTTAAGGTTCGACGACATTTCGATATAGATGAGTTATGTCTTTTGGTGACTGAAGGTTGTTTGGAAACCCATATGAGATCCCGCACGTGATGAGGAGCTCCAAAATGGTCCGGAGGTAAAGATTCATATATAGGATGTTCCATGTTGGTTACCGGGAAAAGTTCGGGCATCACCGGTAACATACCGGGGATGCCGAGAGGGTCCCGAGGGTCCACCGGAAGGGGCCATCAGCCCCAAAGGGCTACATGGGCTGTGAGAGAGGGCACACCAGCCCCTAGTGGGCTGGCCACCCCTCCCACAAAGGCCCATGCGGCAAGGGGGTTGGTGGGAGGGCCAACCCTAGGGTTGGCGCCACCTTACTTAGGTGGCAAGCCACCCTAGGGCGCCTCCACCCTTGGCCACCTCCCAAGGGGGAAACCCTAGCGGTTGGGCGCACCACCCCTCCCCCTATATATATGTGAGAGGGAGGAGGGAAGCCGCACCCTAAGCCACGGCGCAGCCCTTCCTCCCACTCCAATAGCCTCTCCTCTAGATTGATTCGGCGATGCTTAGCGAAGCTCTGCCGGATCAGCTCCACCACCACCGCCGCCACACCGTCGTTTTGCCGTCGAACCCATCTACCTCTCCGCTCCCTCTTGCTGGATGAAGAAGGCAGAGATCTTCATCAAGCTGCATGCGTGCTGAACGAGGAGGTGCCGTCCGTTCGGCACTTGATCGGGAGTTCATGGGACGGCTTGCGTTTTGGATCGCGGAGACGTACGACTACTTCAACCGCGTTCTTTAACGCTTTCTCTTAGCGACCTACAAGGGTATGTAGATGCAATCTCTCCTCTCATAGATGCTCATCTCCTAGATTGATCATGGTGAAGCGTAGGCAATTTTTTGTTTCCCATGCAACGTTCCCCAACAATGGCATCATGAGCTAGGTCTATGCATAGATGAGATCTTGAGTAGAACATAAAGGAGTTTATGGGCATTTATATTCAGATTGTTTCCTTCCTTAATATTTTATGGGTTCAGCGGTATTGTGGGATGAAGCGGCTCGGACCGACTTTACTCGTACGCTTACGAGAGACCGTGTTCCATCGACTGACATGTGACTTTGTTGCATAAAGATGGCTGGCAGGTGTCTGTCTCTCCCACTTTAGTTGAACCGTACTTGATTAAGGCGGTCCTTGTAGAAGATTGAAAAGCAATATTCATATCACTATTGTGGTTTTGCATAGGTAAGAATCGTTCTTGCTAGATACCCATAGCAGCCACGTAAAACATGCAACAACAATTAGAAGATGTCTAACTTGTTTTTGCAGGGTATGTTGTGATGTGATATGGCCAATTACATGATGTGATATATGTGATGTATGAGATGATCATGTTTTGTATAGAATATCACGACTTGCATGTCGATGAGTACGACAACCGGCAGGAGCCATAGGGTTGTCTTTGATTATTCTATGACCTGCGTGCCAATCTTTAAGCGCTATGTAATGCTTTACTTTATCGCTAAGCAGTAGCAATAGTAGTATGAGCATGGAGGGCGCGACAACCCCGATGTCGACACAATTATGGAGATCATGATGATGGAGATCACGGTGTTATGCCGGTGACGATGGAGATCATGCTGGTGCTTTGAAGATGGAGATCAAAAGCACAAGTTCATGGCCATATCATGTCAGTTATGATTTGCATGTGATGTTAATCCTTTTATGCACCTTGTTTTGATTAGAACTACGGTAGCATTATAAGGTGATCCCTCACTTAAATTTCAAGATGAATTGTGTTCTCCCCGAGTGTGCACCATTGTGGAAGTTCGTCGTGTCGAGACACCACGTGATGATCGGGTGTGATAGACTCTACGTTCACATATAACGAGTGCAAGCTAGTGTTGCACATGCGGAACACTCGGGTTAAACTTGACGAGCCTAGCCTTTACAGACATGGCCTTGGAACACAAGAGACCGAAAGGTCGAGCATGAGTCATATAGTAGATATGATCAACATGATGATGTCCACCATTCAAACCACCTTAACTCATGTGATGATCGGACTTGATTTGGTGAATATGGATCATGTATCACTCAGATGACCTGAGGGATGTCAATTTGAGTGGGAGCTTTAGTAATTTGATTAACTAAACTCATTATCTTGAACAATAGTCTTAGTAACCTTTGTTTATTTAGGTTGTAGATCAATGGCTCGCGTAGTAGCACCCCTGAATTTTAATGCGTTCCTAGAGAAAGCTAAGTTGAAAGATGATGGAAGTAACTTTGTGGACTGGGCCTATAATATGAGGATTATCCTCACGGCTTCCCAGAAGGCTTATGTGCTTGATGCACCGCTTGGCGACCCACCCGCTCCTGTGTCATCCGAAGACGTTAAGAACGCTTGGAAGGCACGTTCTGGAGATTACTCAATAGTTCAATGTGCAATGTTGTATGGCTTAGAACCGGGACTTCAAAGACCTTTTGAACGTCATGGAGCATATGAGATGTTCAAAGAGTTGGAGTTTATCTTTAAGCAGAATGCCCAGATCGAGCGGTATGAGACCTCCGATAAGTTCTATGCTTGCAAGATGGAGGAGAACGGGTCTATCAGTGAACATATACTCAGAATGTCTAGGTATTCGACCCGTCTGGCAAAGTTAGGGATTCCCCTTCCGCCGGAGGCGATCACTGACAAAGTTCTTCAATCATTGCCACCTAGCTACAAGAGCTTCGTGATGAACTATAACATGCACTGGATGACCAAGTCAGTCGCCGAGCTGTTTGCGATGCTGAAAGTCGCTGAGTCTGAAATCTAGAAAGAACATCAAGTGTTGATGGTCAATCAAACCACTAGTTTCAAGAAGCATGGCAAGGGCAAGAAGGCTAATTCCAAGAAGGGTGGCAAAGCAGTTGCTCCTCCCATGAAGAAAAACAAGGTTGGACCCAAGCCAGAAACTGATTCCTTTCATTGCAAGGGAACTGGTCACTGGAAGCGGAACTGCCCCAAGTATCTGGCTGACAAGAAGGCGGCCAACGACAAACAAGGTATATATTATATACATGTTATTGATGTGTACCTTACTAGCTCTCGTTGTAGTGCCTGGGTATTTGATACCGGTTCAGTTGCTCACATTTGCAACTCAAAGTAGGACCTACGGAATAGACGGAGGCTGGCTAAGGATGAAGTGAAGATGTGCGTGGGAAATGGTTCCAAGGTCGATGTGCTCGCCGTGGGCACGCTCTCTCTTCAATTACCATCGGGATTAGTGATGAACTTGAATAATTGTTATTTAGTGCCTGCGTTAAGCATGAACATTATATCTGGATCTTGTTTATTGCGAGATAGTTACTCATTTAAATCAAAGAATAATGGTTGTTCTATTTATATGAGTAATATCTTTTATGATCATGCACCCAATGTGAGGGTTTTATTCATGTTGAATCTTTATAGTGATGATACACATGTTCATAACATTGATGCCAAAAGATGTAGAGTTGATAATGATAGTACCACTTTGTTATGGCACTACCGTTTGGGTCATATTGGTGTAAAATGCACGAGGAAGCTCCATGCTGATGGACTTTTGGAGTCACTTGATTTTGAATCACTTGACACATGTCAACCATGCCTCATGGGCAAGATGGCTAAAACTCCGTTCTCTGGAACAATGGAACGGGCGAGTGATTTGTTGGAAATAATACATACTGATGTGTGCGGTCCAGTGAACATTGAGGCGCGTGGTGGATATCGTTATTTTCTCACCTTCACCGATGACTTAAAGTAGATATGGATATATTTACTTAATGAAACACAAGTCTGAAACGTTTGAAAAGTTCAAGCAATTTCCGAGTGAAGTTGAGAATCATCATCACAAGAAGATTAAATTCCTTCGATCCGATCGAGGAGATGAATATATGAGTTATGAGTTTGGCAGTCACTTAAGACAGTGTGGAATTATTTCAAAATTGACACCACCTGGAGCACCACAACATAATGGTGTGTCTGAACGTCGTAATCGAACATTATTGGATATGGTGCGTTCTATGATGTCTCTTGCCAATTTGCCACTATCGTTTTGGGGTTATGCATTAGAGACAACTGTATTCACTTTAAATAGGGCACCCTCGAAATCCGTTGAGATGACGCCATATGAACTGTGGTTTGGCAAGAAGCCGAAATTGTCATTTCTTAAAGTTTGGGGATGTGATGCTTACGTCAAAAAGCTTTAGCCTGAAAAGATGGAACCCAAAGCGGAGAAATGCCTCTTCATAGGATACCCAAAAGAGACGGTTGGGCATACCTTCTATCTCAGATCTGAAGGCAAAGTGTTATTCGCCAAAAACGGAACATTTCTTGAGAAAGAGTTACTCTCAAAAGAATTGAGTGGGAGGAAGATAGAGCTTGATGAGGTTGTTGAACCTCTAGTTCAACTAGAGAGTAGCGCAACAAAGAAAGATGTTTCTGTGGAGCCAACGACGGTTGAAGAGGAAGTTAATGATGATGATCATGAAACTTCAGATCAATTTACTATTGAACCTCATAGGTCGACAAGGGCGTGTACTGCTCCTGAGTGGTACGACAACCCTGTCTTGGAGGTCATGTTGTTAGACAACGATGAACCTACGAGCTATGGAGGAGCGATGATGGGCCTGGATTCCAAGAAATGGTTAGGGGCCATGAAATCCGAGATGGGATCCATGTATGAAAACAAAGTATGGACTTTGGAAGTATTACCTGAAGGGCGAAAGGCCATTCAGAACAAATGGATCTTTAAGAAGAAGACGGACGCGGACGGTAATGTCACCGTCTATAAAGCTCGACTTGTGGAAAATGTGTTTTCACATGTTCAAGGAGTTGACTATGATGAGACCTTCTCACTCGTAGCGATGCTTAAGTCCGCCAGAATCATGTTAGCAGTAACTGCATATTTCGACTATGAAATTTGGCAGATGGATGTCAAAACAGCATTCCTTCACGGTTTACTCGAGGAAGAGTTGTATATGATGCAACTAAAAGGATTTGTCGATCCAGAGAATGCTGACAAAGTTTGCAAACTCCAGCGATCCATTTATGGACTGGTGCAAGCATCTCGGAGTTAGAATAAGCATTTTGATGAGGTGATCAAAGCGCTTGGGTTTATACAAGTTTACGGAGAAGCTTGTAGTTACAAGAAAGTGAGTGGGAGCTCTGTAGCCTTTCTAATATTATATGTGGATGACATATTGCTGATTGGAGACAATATATAAATATTGAAAAGCTTGAAGGAATATTTGAACAAGAGTTTTTCAATGAAGGACCTAGGAGAAGCTGCTTTCATATTAGGCATTAAGAACTATAGAGATAGATCGAGACGCTTGATAGCACTTTCACGAACCACATACCTTGATAAAGTTTTGAAGAAGTTCAAAATGGATCAGTCTAAGAAGGGGTTCTTACCTATGTTACAAGGTATGAAGTTGAGTAAGACTCAATGCCCTATGACTACAGAAGATAGAGAAAAGATGAGTGTCATCCCCTATGCTTCAACCATAGGCTCTATCATGTATGCGATGTTGTGCACAAGACCCGATGTCAGCCTTGCCATAAGTATGGCTGGAAGGTTTCAAAGTGATCCTGGAATGGAGCACTGGACGACGATCAAGAATATCCTTAAGTACCTGAAAAGGACTAAGGAAATGTTTCTTGTTTATGGAGGTCAAGAGCTTGTCGTAAAGGGTTATGTCGATGCAAGCTTTGACACTGATCCGGATGACTCTAAGTTGCAAACCAGATACATATTTATTCTCAACGGGGGAGCGGTAAGCTGGTGCAGTTCCAAGCAAAGCGTGGTAGCCGATTCTACATGCGAAGTGGAGTACATCGCAGCCTCGGAGGCAGCGAAGGAAGGTGTCTGGATGAAGCAGTTCATGACAGATCTTGGAGTAGTGCCCAGTGCACTGAATCCAATGGCTCTGTTATGTGACAACACTGGTGCCATTGCTCTGGCCTAGGAACCAAGGTTTCACAAGAGGACCAGACACATAAAGCGACGCTTCAATTCCATCCGCGATTACGTCAAGGAGGACATAAATATTTGCAAAGTGCACACGGATCTGAATGTTGCGGACCCATTGACTAAACCTCTTCCAAGGGCTAAACATGATCAACACCAGAACTGCATGGGTGTTCGATTCATTCCAATGTAAATCACATAGTGATGTGAACTATATTATTGACTCTAGTACAAGTGGGAGAGTGTTGGAAATATGCCCTAGAGGCAATAAATAAAGTGTTTATTATTATATTTCCTTGTTCATTATAATCGTTTATTGTCCATGCTATAATTCTATTGACTAGAAACACATTCAATGTGTGGATATATAGACAACACTTCCTCCCTAGTGTGACTCTAGTAAACTAGCTCGTTGATCAAAGATGATCAAGGTTTCCTAGCCATTGACATGAGATGTCATTTGATAACGGGATCACATCATTAGGAGAATGACGTGATGGACAAGACCCAAACTATAAACGTAGCATATGATCGTGTCAGTTTATTGCTACAATTTTCTGCATGTCAAGTATGTGTTCCTATGACCATGAGATCATGCAACTCACTGAAATCGGAGGAGTGCCTTGTGTGTATCAAACTCATACATCTCCAACGTATCTATAATTTTTGATTGTTCCATGCTGTTATATTCTCATTCTTGGATGTTTTACAATCATTTTACTACAACTTTATATTATTTTTGGGACTAACATATTAACCTAGAGCCCAGTGCCAGTTCCTGTTTTTCTGTGTTTTTGAGTTTTACAGAAAAGGAATATCAAACGGAGTCCAAACGAAATAAAAATTTACATTGATTTTCATGGACCAGAAGAGACCCACGAAGCATCGGAGTTGGGCCAGAAGATCCACGAGGCAATCACAAGCCTCAGGGGCGCGTCCACCAGGCTTGTGACTCCCTCATGGCCTATCCTGACTCGTTTCCACCGCCATAAATTCCTATAAATCCCAAAAACCCCAACACAGAACCTAGATCAGGGGTTCTGCCGCTGCAAACCTCCAGAGCCATGAAAAACCAATCAAGAGCCCGTTCCGGCACCCTGCCGGAGGGGGAAACCATCACCGGGGGCCATCTTTATCATGCCGACACTCTCCATGACGAGGAGGGACTAGTTCACCCTTGGGGCTGAGGGTATGTACCAGTAGCTATGTGTTTGATCTCTCTCTCTCTCGTGTTCTTGAGATGGCATGATCTTGATGTACCGCGAGCTTTGTTGATATAGATTGAATCATATGGAGTTTTCCCCTCTCTATCTTGTTGTGATGAATTGAGTTTTCCCTTTGAAGTTTTCTTATCGGATTGAGTTTTTAAGGATTTGAGAACACTTGATGTATGTATTGCGATGGGATATCCGTGGTGATAATGGGATGTTCTATTGATCCACTTGATGTATGTTTTGGTGATGAACTTGCGGGTTCGGTGACCTTGGGAATCTATGCATAGGGGTTGGCACACGTTTTTGTCTTGACTTTCTGGTGGAAACTTTGGGGCACTCCTTGAAGTTCTTTGTGTTGGATTGAACATGGTGAATCTGAAATTACGTGATGCATATCGTATAATCAAGCGCATGGATACGTGTGGTGACAATGGAGTATCTATGTGACATTAGTGTTTTGGTTGATGTGTATCTTAAGGTGTTATTTTAGTACAAACTCTAGGGCTGTTTGTGACACTTATAGGGACAACTCATAAGATTGATCAGAAAAGACAACTTTTAGGTGGTTTCATACCCTACAATAATTTCTTCGTTAGTTCTCCGTTATTTGTGACTTTGGAGTGAACTCTTTGTCGCACGAGAGGTACTTACATATGATTCAACTATGTCAATATTGTTGAGAGAAATTGCACTAGTGAAAGTATGTACCCTAGGCCTTGTTTCCAAACATTTATACAATGTTTTGCTCGCCGTTTAAGATATGTTATCTCGCTATTTTATATTTTCAGATTACAAAAAACTATATCTACCATCCACATTGCACTTGTATCACCATCTCTTTGTCGAACTAGTGCACTTATACAATTTACCATTGTATTGGGTGTGTTGGGGACACAAGAGACTCTTTGCTATTTCATTCAAGGGTTGTTTGAGAGAGACCATCTTCATCCTACACCTCCCTTGGATTTATAAACCTTAGGTCATCCACTTGAGGTAAAATTGCCATTATCCTACAAAACTCTGCGCTTGGACGCCCAACACGAGTCTACAAGAAGAAGGTTGTGTAGTAGACATCAAGCTCTTTTCTAGCGCCGTTGCCGGGGAGGTGAGTGCTTGAAGGTATATCTTTAGATCTTGCAATTGAATATTTAAGTTTCTTGTTTTTCACTTGTTTAGTTTTATAAAAGAAAACTACAAAAAATGGAATTGAGGTTGGCTCATATGCTTCATCTTTTTAATGTCTTTTGTGAAAATGATGGAAAGGAAAATTGTGCTCAAGTGTTAGAAGAAGAAGTTATTAAAATGTTTGGCACTAAATATTTGAGTGATGATAATGATATTGATATTGTTGGTATGAATTCTCTGAATATTCATGATGCTAATGATATGCAAAGCCACAAGCTTGGGGATGCTATGTTTGATGAAGATGATATTTTTAGCCCCCTAAGTTTTGATGAGCAAAACTATTATGATTATGACATGCCTCCTATCTATGTTGATTATTGTGACGACACGTATGCTATAAAGAGTAATGGTAACCATGAAAATTGTCATCATGATTTTAATATTCAAAGTGGTGATGTCAATCAAGTATGTCATGATAGTTATTTTATTGAGTTTGCTCCCACTATTTTGAATGAGAAGAAAATTGCTTATGTGGAGAGTGACAAATTTTCTATGCTTGTGCATCATCAAAATAATGATTTATGTGTTGGTTATATTGTGTAATTTCTTCATGATTCTACTGAAAATTATCATGAGGGAGGAACATATGCTTGTAGGAATTGCAATAATATCAAGTTTCCTCTCTATGTGTTCAAAGTTTTGAAGTTATGCTTGTTTTGCCTTCCTATGCTATGCTAGATGATTCTTGTTCCCATAATTTTTTTCTCACAAAATCCCTATTCATATAAAGTGGTTTAGACTTAAATGTGCTTGTCATGAGATTCATGATGCTCTTTTGCATGTTTCAACTATTATTCCTATACGAGCATCATTGAAATCATCATGCCTAGCTAAAAGGCATTAAAGAAAAGCGCTTGTTGGGAGACAACCCAACACTTTTACTTTCTGTTTTGATGTGTTCACATGATTAAGCTACTGTATTAATAATGTTTTTTTATTTTATTTAAATAAAGTGGCAAGTAAAGCCTTTGGGATAATTTGGATACTTGCTTGTTTGATTCTGTGCAAAAGCAGAAAGTTTTGTGTCCAGTATATGAATTATATGATTTTACTGGACAGTTAAAAAAATTCTGAAATTTTTACAAAACATGTATATGAAAATTACTTGAGTTGTCCTAATTTTTCAGAATTTTTAGAGTGAGGGAAGTGTGGTGATCATTCAGATCTTTACAGACTGTTCTGTTTTTGTCAGATTCTATTTTGCATGCATAGTTTGCTTGTTTCAAGTATGCCTATAGCTTATATTGAGTAATATAAATTGTGGGAATGATTTAATACAGTAGGTATCATGTGGGAACAATCATGAATCTTTTCTTGATAGTACCTAAGTGAATGATCTATATTTACTACACTAACCCATCTCACGAAGTTCCGTTAAGTTTTGTGTGATTGAAGTTTTCAAGTTTTGGTTGAGACACCGATATGAGGAGAATAAGGAGTGACAAGAACCTAATATTGGGGATGCCTAAGGAACCCCCAAAGTAATATTAAAGTAAAACTCAAGCGTCTAAGCTTGGGGATGCTCCGGAAGACATCCCCTCTTTCGTCTTCAACACTATCGGTATATCTTACTCAGAGCTATATTTTTATTCGTCACATAATAAGTGTTTTGCTTGGAGCGTCATTGTATTTTGTTATTTTATGTTAGTTGTTATTTATAATCTAGTTTTCCAATAAAAAGTTCCAAGAATTGCCTTAGGATGCTTGCATTGCATGTTTTGATATGTGTTGGGCAAAAACAGAAACTTCTGCTGTAGTGTTTGAATTTTCGTATTTTACTGGAATGTGTAAAGTTTCTGAAATTTTTACACAGTGTTTCCATATAAATTTTATAGAATTTTATAAGTTTTCATAATTTTTTGAGTTACATAAGTACACTGTTTCATAAATTTCTACAGACTTTTCTGTTTAGACAGATTGCTGTCATAGTTTCGTTATCTACTTATCCTACAATTTCCATAGCCTATATTGGTATATATAAATTGTGGAAATGATATTATACAGTACCTAATGTTTGAAAATTATTATGCAACTTGTCTTGGCAATACTTAAAGAGTTGATTTATTATTATGTGTACTAACCTATCTCACAAGTTCTTTTTGAGTTTTGTGTGGATGAAGTTTTTTTAGAATAGGTGAAACCAGGATATGAGAGGATTGAACGAGAAACAAAAGCTCAATATTGGGGATGACCAAGGCACCCCAATTAAATATTTAAAGAAGTCTCAATCATCTAAGCTTGGGGATGCTACGCATCCCACCTCTCTTCATCAACAATTATCGGTTAGCCTATGTTGAGCCTAAATTTTTATTCGTTCACATGATGCATGCTATTCTTGGAGTGCTATTTTTATTTTGCTTGATGTTTGAATAAAGTAATTAATATATGAAAATGTTTATTTATGGAGAGACAATCCTCACATAGCTCCTTAATTGTTTGACTAGTCATATCCTTTGAGAGTAGCTTGTCATTTGCTCATGTGCTTTACTTAAATTTGTTTGAGCTTGTCGAAAAACCAATGGCAATACATGAAAATAGTCCCAAAGTGATAGATATACAAGGAGGATATAAAAGAAACTTTCATGAAAATCATGGGACAAATTAAACTTGATTCTTTGTAATAGGTTTGAAACATGATGATAGTAATATGTGAGTCATGTTAGTGAGTAATTATGCTTAGTAAGAATATTGGTGTTAAGGCTTGTGATTCCCTATACATGCACGGAAGTCAATAGTTATGCAATGAAGTTACATCCTACTTGTGGTGCATTTTTTGGTGTTATTTATGACTCAATGCTCACTTATTTGATTTTTCGTTCCTCGGTTTGGTTGTTTCCCAATCTATTTGCTGGCCTTCATTTGTACTAAGTAGAAATAATACTTGTGCATCCAAAATCCTTAAACCAAGTTTTGCCTTATGAGTCCACCATACCTACCTATATGCAGTATTTCCATGCCGTTCCAAGCAAATTTGTATGTGCCATCTCTAAATCTTCAAAATAATTTTTCTCTTTTGTGTGACCATACCGCTCATGAAATAGTGGGGAGTATCCAATATTTTCCCATGATAGGTGTGTTATTATCACAATATGTGTTGATTCACTATGATTCATGAGAAAGTGGCTGGTATTTGAGATGCCCAGTCCCATGCTCAAAAATCAAATCAAAATATAATGAAACAAAACTCCCCCCAGGAATGTTGTTGGTATGGATGGTACCCATGGATTCGGCTCGCCGTGGAGTGTGATTGATTGGTGGAGGGGGAGTAAAAACTTTACTATTCTGTTTGGGAATCGCCTATAATGTATCTAGCATGGAAAGTATTGTGAGCTACTTCATCATTTTCGTTGACAGGAAAAGCATGCCACTCAAAATATTTTTCTCTCTCAATATAAACCTTGAGCTCTGGCACCTCTACAAATCCCTACTTCCGTCTGCGAAGGGCCTATCTATTTACTTTATGCAATTTTTATTTTTTCTTTGAGTCTCCATCTTCTCTTATAAGCACCAACTAGGGGGCACTATGATCGTACTTGAGCATTGGGCATAGCTAATATTTGAGTGCGTTTCATGAATGGATCAATGATTGAGCATGATGGGCTAGGGATAACTTTGTTTAGTGTTGATATTTTGAAAGACATGGTTGCTTGTTCACATGCTTGAGTATTGAAGTCATTATGTTAAAACTAGACTATTGCTTTGAATCATTTACAAGTCCAAATGTCCATGCTATACAAGAAGAAAATAATATGATGAACATGTTAGGAAGCATTCCACATCAAAAATTCTATTTTTATCATTTACCGACTCGAGGATGAGCAGGAATTAAGCTTGGGGATGCTGATACGTCTCCAACGTATCTATAATTTTTGCTTGTTCCATGCTATTATATTATCATTCTTACTACATTCATTTTTTGGGACTAACCTATTAACCTAGATCCCAGTGCCAGTTCCTATTTTTTCCGTCTTTTTGAGTTTTACAGAAAAGGAATATCAAACGGAGTCCAAACGG
Organism: Hordeum marinum; assembly: GCA_022496015.1. Classification (NCBI taxonomy): domain Eukaryota; kingdom Viridiplantae; phylum Streptophyta; class Magnoliopsida; order Poales; family Poaceae; genus Hordeum; species Hordeum marinum. The sequence goes on along the minus strand of CM039674.1, from coordinate 423,195,645 downwards.
AATAAAAATTTATAGTGATTTTTTATGGACCAGAAGAGACCCACGAAGCATCGGAGTTGGGCCAGAAGACCCACGAGGCAGTCACAAGCCTCAGGGGAACGACCACCCCCTGGGCACGCCCACCAGGCTTGTGACTCCCTCGCGGCCCATCTTGACTCGTTTCCACCGCCATAAATTCCTATAAATCCCAAAAACCCCAACACAGAACCTAGATCGGGAGTTCCGCTGCCGCAAACCTCTAGAGCCATGAAAAACCAATCAGGAGCCTGTTCCGGCACCCTGTCGGAGGGGGAAACCATCACCGGAGGCCATCTTCATCATCCCGGTGCTCTCCATGACGAGGAGAGAGTAGTTCACCATCCGAGTTGGGGGTATGTACCAGTAGCTATGTGTTTGGTCTCTCTCTCTCTCTCATGTTCTTGAGATGGCACGATATTGATGTACTACGAGCTTTGTTGATATAGATTGAATCATATGGAGTTTTCCCCTCTCTATCTTGTTGTGATGAATTGAGTTTTCCCTTTGAAGTTTTCTTATCGGATGGAGTCTTTAAGGATTTGAGAACACTTGATGTATGTCTTGCGATGGGATATCCGTGGTGCCAATGGGATGTTCTATTGATCCACTTGATGTATGTTTTGGTGATCAACTTGCGGGTTCCGTGACCTTGGGAATCTATGCATAGGGGTTGGCACACGTTTTTGTCTTGACTTTCCGGTAGAAACTTTGGGGTACTCCTTGAAGTTCTTTGTGTTGGATTGAACATGATGAATCTGAAATTATGTGATGCGTATTGTATAATCAAGCCCATTGGTACTTGTGGTGACAATGGAGTATCTAGGTGACATTAGGGTTTTGGTTCATGTGTATCTTAAGGTGTTATTTTAGTATGAACACTAGGGCTTTTTGTGACACTTATAGGAATCAATATGGGCATCCAGGTCCCACTATTGGTTATTGACTGTAGAGGTGTCTCGATCGTGTCTACATAGTTCTAGAACCCGCAGGGTCTACATACTTAAGATTCGGTGATGCTTCGGTATAGATGAGTTATGTGTGTTGGTGACCGAAGGTTGTTCGGAGTCCCGGATGAGATCCTGGACATGATGAGGAGCTCTGGAATGGTCCGAAGGTAAAGATTCATATATAGGATGTTCCGTATTGGTTACCGGGAAAAGTTCAGGTGTCAACTGTAACGTACCGGGGATGCCGGGAGGGTCACGGGGGTCCACAGGAAGGGGCCGCCAGCCCCAAAGGGCTACATGGGCTGTGAGAGAGGGCACACCAGCCCCTGGTGGGTTGGCTGCCCCACCCACAAAGGCCCATGCGGCAAGGGGGTTGGTGGGAGGGCCAACCCTAGGGTTGGCGCCACCTTACTTGGGTGGCAAGCCACCCTAGGGCGCCTCCACCCTTGGCCGCCGCCCCAAGGGGTAAACCCTAGGGGTTGGGCGCACCACCCCTTCCCCTATATCTATGTGAGAGGGAGGAGGGAAGCCGCAACCTAAGCTACAACGCATCCGGTCCTCCCTCTCCGATAGCCTCTCCTCCAGATTGATTCGGCGACGCTTAGCGAAGCACTCCCGGATCAGCTCCACCACCACCGCCGTCACGCCGTCATGTTGCCGGCGAACCCATCTACCTCTCTTCTCCCTCTTGCTAGATCAAGAAGGCGGAGATCGTCATCAAGCTACACATGTGCTGAACGCGGAGGTGCCGTCCGTTCGGCACTTGATCTAGAGTTCGTGGGACCGCTTGCAATTTGGATCGCAGAGACGTACGACTACTTCAACCGCGTTCTTTAACGCTTCCGCTTAGCAATCTACAAGTTGTAGTAAAATGAATGTAAAAACTCAAAAAGACGGAAAAAATAGGAACTGACACTGGGATCTAGGTTAATAGGTTAGTCCCAAAAATAATATAAAGTTGTGGATATCATTATTTTCTCACCTTCACTGATGACTTAAGTAGATATGGGTATATTTACTTAATGAAACACAAGTCTGGAACGTTTGAAAAGTTCAAGCAATTTTAGAGTGAAGTTGAGAATCATCGTAACAAGAAGATTAAGTTCCTGCGATCTGATCGAGGAGGTGAATATCTGAGTTATGAGTTTGCCAGTCACTTAAGACAGTGTGGAATTGTTTCACAGTTGACACCGCCCGGAACACCACAGCGTAATGGTGTGTCCGAACGTCATAATAGAACCTTATTAGATATGGTGCGTTCTATGATGTCTCTTGCTGATTTGCCACTATCGTTTTGGGGTTATTCATTAGAGACAGCTGCATTCCCTTTAAATATGGCACCATCAAAATCCATTGAGACGATGCCATATGAACTGTGGTTTGGCAAGACGCCGAAGTTGTCGTTTCTTAAAGTTTGGGGATGTGATGCTTATGTCAAAAAGCTTCAGCCTGAAAAGCTGGAACCCAAAGCGGAGAAATGCGTCTTCATAGGATACCCGAAAGAGACAGCCGGGTATACCTTCTATCTCAGATCCAAAGGCAAAGTGTTTGTCGCTAAAAATGGAACATTTCTTGAGAAAGAGTTTCTCTCGAAAGAATTGAGTGGAAGGAAAATAGAGCTTGATGAGGTTATTGAACCTTTACTTCAACCAAAAAGTAGTGCAGCGCAGAAAGATTTTTCTGTGGAACCTACGACGGTAGAAGAGGAGGTTAATGATGATGATCATGAAGCTTCGGATCAAGCAACTATTGAACCTCGTAGGTCGACAAGGCCGCGTACTACCCCTGAGTGGTACGGCAACCCTGTCTTGGAGGTCATGTTGTTGGACAACAATGAACCTACGAGCTATGGAGGAGCAGTGATGGGCCCGGATTCCGAGAAATGGTTAGAGGCCATGAAATCCGATATGGGATCCATGTATGAAAACAAAGTATGGACTTTGGAAGTATTACCTGAAGGGCGAAAGGCCATTCAGAACAAATGGATCTTTAAGAAGAAAACAGACACGGACGGTAATGTCACTGTCTATAAAGGTTGACCTGTGGCAAAGGGTTTTTCACAAGTTCAAGGAGTTGACTACGATGAGACTTTCTCACCCGTAGCAATGCTTAAGTCTGTCAGAATCATGTTAGCAATAGCTGCCTATTTTGACTATGAAATTTGGCAGATGGATGTAAAAACGGCGTTCCTCAACGGGTTCCTTGAGGAAGAGTTGTATATGATGCAACCCGAAGGTTTTGTCGATCCAGAGAATGCTGACAAAGTTTGCAAACTCCAGCGATCCATTTATGGACTGGTGCAAGCATCTCGGAGTTGGAATAAGAGCTTTGATGAGGTGATCAAAGCGTTTGAGTTTATACAAGTTTACGGAGAAGCTTGTATTTACAAGAAAGTGAGTGGGAGCTCTATAGCGTTTCTAGTATTATATGTGGATGACATATTGCTGATTGGAAACAATGTAGAAATGCTGGAAAGCATGAAGGAATATTTGAACAAGAGTTATTCAATGAAGGACCTAGGAGAAGCTGCTTTCATATTAGGCATTAAGATCTATAGAGATAGATCGAGACGCTTAATAGCACTTTCACAGAGCACATACCTTGATAAAGTTTTGAAGAAGTTCAAAATGGAACAGTCCAAAAGGGGTTCTTGCCTGTATTACAAGATGTGAAGTTGAGTAAGACTCAATGCCTAGTAACTGCAGAAGATAAAGAAAAGACAAGTGTCATCCCCTATGCTTCAGCCATAGGCTCTATCATGTATGCAATGCTGTGCACAAGACCCGATGTCAGCCTTGCCATAAGTATGGCCGAAAGGTTTCAAAGTGATCCTGGAATGGAGCACTGGCAAGCGGTCAAGAATATCCTTAAGTACCTGAAAAGGACTAAGGAAATGTTTCTCGTTTATGGAGGTGATGAAGAGCTCGTCGTAAAGGGTTTGACACTGATCCGGACGACTCTAAATCACAAACTGGATACATATTTGTTCTTAACGGGGGAGCGGTAAGCTGGTGCAGTTCCAAACAAAGCGTGGTAGCTGATTCTATGTGCGAAGCGGAATACATCGCAGCCTCGAAGGCGGCGAAGGAAGGTGTCTGGATGAAGCAGTTCATGACAGATCTTGGAGTAGTGCCCAGTGCACTGAATCCAATGAACCTGTTCTATGACAACACTGGTGCCATTGCTCTGGCCAAGGAACCAAGGTTTCACAAGAGGACCAGACACATAAAGCGACACTTCAACTCCATCCGCGATTACATCTTGGAGAAAGACATAAATTTTTGCAAAGTGCACACGGATCTGAATGTTGCAGACCCGTTGACTAAACCTCTTCCAAGGGCTAAACATGATCAACACCAGAACTGCATGGGTGTTCGTTTCATTACAATGTAAATCACTTAGTGATGTGAACTAGATTATTGACTCTAGTGCAAGTGGGAGACTATTGGAAATATGCCCTAGAGGCAATAAATAAAGTGTATATTATTGGGCATCCAGGTCCCGCTATTGGTTATTGACCGTAGAGGTGTCTCGGTCATGTCTACATAGTTCTCGAACCCGCAGGGTCTGCACACTTAAGGTTTGGTGACGTTTCAGTAGTGTAGAGTTATGTATGGTGGTGACCAAAGTTTGTTCGGAGTCCCGGATGAGATCCTGGACGTCACGAGGAGCTCTGGAATGGTCCGGAGGTAAAGATTCATAGATAGGAAGTCCTGTTTTGGTCGCCGGAAAAGTTCCGGGCTTATCGGTAGTGTACCGAGAGTGCCAGTAGTGTACCGGGAGACCTCCGGGAGGGGTATTTCGACCCAAGAGGCTTCATGGGCTGTGGGAGAGTGAATATCAGCCCTTTGTGGGCTGGTGGAAACTCCCACACAAGGACCATGTAGCTGGAGAAGAAAACCCAAAAGGAAAATGGTGGAAAAAGGCAAAAAGGAAAAAAAGGATGAATCCTAATCCTACTAGGAGTGGAGGAGGTGGACTCCTCCTCTCCTAGTTCGGCTGAAGCCTAGGAGGCTTGGAGGCCAAGCTAACTCCTCGCCTCCTCTCCTCCTATATATACTGGTGGTATTGAGGGTTTTTGCACGAGATTTTCAGCCACGTGCTACCCGTTCCTCCAGTGCATAGTTTCTCCTCTAGATCGGTTTTCTACAGTGCTTAGGCGAAGCCTTGCCGGAATTGCTCCACCACTATCGCTGGAGCGCCGTCAGGCTGCCGGAGAACTCTTCTTCCTCTCCACTCCTTCTTGCTGGATCAAGACGGTGGAGATCGTCATCAAGCTGTACATGTGCTGAACGCGGAGGTGCCGTTCGTTCGGTGCTAGATCGAAAGGATCGTGATCAAGTTCGTGAGACGGATCATGATCAAGTTCGTGGGACGGATCATGATCGGATCGCGGGACGGATCGTGATTGGATCACGGGATGGATCGTGATTGGATCGTGGGACGCACGGTGATTTGGATCGCGAAGACGTTCGACTACACCAACCGTGTTTCTTAATGCTTCCCGCTTAGCGATCTACAAGGGTATGTAGATCCACTCTCCCTCTCGTAGATGCTCATCACCATGGATAGATCGTCGTGTGCGTAGGAAATTTTTTGTTTCCCACACAACGTTCCCCAACAACTTCCATCATCTTTCTACTTAGCTTTCTCTAGGAACGCATTAAAATTCAGGGGTGCTTGATACGCCCATTTTGCATCATGATTTTATATTGATATTTATTGCATTATGGGCTGTTATTACACATTTTGGTACAATACTTATGCCTTTTCTCTGTTATTTTACAAGGTCTACATGAAGAGGGAGAATGCCGGCAACCGGAGTTCTGGACTTGAAAAGGAGCAAATCTGAGATACCTATTCTGCACAACTCCAAAAGTCCTGAAAACCTACGAAGAATTATTTTGGAATATATAAAAAATACGGGGTGAAAGAAATACATCAGGGCCCCACCAGGGAGCCACAAACCTGCTGGGCACGACCACCCCCTGGCCATGCCCCTGGGGCTTGTGGCTCACTTGGCAGCCCTCCGGTGCCCCATCTTATCTATATTGAGGGTTTTGTCCTGGAAAAAATCATATCAGAGCTTTCGAGACGAAGCGCCGCCGTCTCGAGGAGGAACTTGGGCGGAACCAATCTAGAGCTCCGGCAGGGCGATCCTGCCGATGAAACTTCCCTCCGTGAGGGGGAAATCGAAGCCATCGTCATCACCAATGATCCTCTCATCGAGAGGGGGTCAATCTCCAGAACATCTTCATCAGCACTGTCTCCTCTCCAAACCCTAGTTCATCTCTTGTATCCAATCTTTGTCTCAAAACCTCAGATTGGTACCTGTGGGTCGCTAGTAGTGTTGATTACTCCTTGTAGTTGATGCTAGTTGGTTTACTTGGTAGAACATTATATGATCAGATCCTTGATCATCACTTATACTCCTCTGATTATGAACATGAATATGCTTTGTGAGTAGTTACATTTGTTCCTGAGGACATGGGATAAGTCTTGTTATAAGTAATCATATGAATTTGGTATTCGTTCGATATTTTGATGAGATGTATGTTGTCTCTCCTCTAGTGGTGTTATGTGAACGTTGACTACATAACACTTCACCATTGTTTGGGCCTAGAGGAAGGCATTGGGAAGTAATAAGTAGATGATGGTTGCTAGAGTGACAGAAGCTTAAACCCTAGTTTATGCATTGCTTCGTAAGGGGCTGATTTCGATCCACATGTTTCATGCTATGGTTAGATTTATCTTAATTCTTCTTTCGTAGTTGCGGATGATTGCGGGAGGGGTTAATCATAAGTGGGAGGATTGTCCAAATAAGGACAACACCCAAGCACCAGTCGACCGACATATCATATTATCAAAGTAGCGAACGTGAATCAAATGAGCATGATGAAAACTAGCTTGACATAAATTCCCATGTGTCCTCGGGAGCGCTTTGTTTTATATAAGAGTTTGTCTAGGCTTATCCTTTGATATAAAAAGGATTGGGCCACCTTGCTACACCGTTGTTACAATTGTTACTTTCTACCCGTTACAAATTATCTTATCACAAAACTATTTGTTATCGATAATTTCAGTGCTTGTAGATAATACCTTACAGAGAACCGCTTGCCATTTCCTTATGCTCCTCATTGGGTTCGACACTCTTACTTATCAAAAGGTGTCGTGGTTTCGTCACGGCAGATGCCATGAGTAGGCTTATCAAGAGGGGCCGAAGGACGCCGGCGGGCTCCGGGAGCGGGGTTAGGCACACGATGTACCCAGGTTCGGGGCCCTCCGTGGGAGGTAACACCCCTAGTCCTGCTTGGTCTAGTTGAGACAATGGTCAGATTACAATGACGCTCCTTGAGCTGTATGGATCGTGGAGGAAGAAGGATCTATCTCGCTCTTCTGCCTCTCTACGCGTGTGTGAGGAGTGGACGTGAAGAGAACTGGGAGATCAGCCGACCTCTTGCATGGGGGTGGCCCAGGGGGTTTTATAGGCGAACCCCCCGAATTGCAATACAAATAGAAGGTCATGGGGCATCCCGGCCGGCAGCCTCTCTGGCCGGCTCTGGGGGCCGCCGGCTGTGGGGTCCTATCGCCGGTAAGCCCTGCCGGCTCAAGGGTCCCGTCAGGAGCCGGCGGGGCCCGCGCGGCGGGTCCTGACACCGGTCACGTCACGGCACGGGCCGCCCCTTGTGGCGTCGTCTTGCGGTGACCGGCCGAGGTCAGCGATGTGGCCGGCCGCCCTGTAGCCATGCCTGGGAAGGTAATGGAGTGGTTGGGGCATGCCGGCACTGTTGGAAGCCCGGCCACTGTCCGCCAGGGTCAGAGGCCCTGACACCTTCACTGTGGCTGCTGTGGCGCTGACCCCTGATGGGATGGGGACCACTGTCGCCACGCATTCCCTAACGATGGTATCTAATGCGCAGCCGGGTGGGGTGGGGGGACCAGGCGGCAACGCCCCCAGCTCGTCGGCATGTCGTAACCGGCGGGGCGTAGCCGGCGGGCTCTAGCCGGAGGGCCGCTACCGGTAGGGCGTAGCCGGACCGCAGGGGGAGGCGGCCCGCCCTTTGATTGCATTAGAAGGCCAGAGCAAGGGGGCACATGAGGCTACCCCGGGGTCATCCCCCCGTCAGTAGTCCCCGAAGCCGGGGAGGCCTGCCGACGAACCGTGGCGGTCCTCGCCGTCTTGAAGATCGTCCTTGCACCACGGGGTGCCTTGAGAGTCGAGCAACGCCAGAAAACGCCGGCCGGCTCCACAACCGGCCGATTCCTCGCACGCCACCTCGGGTTCCCCACCGGGTAGAGAAGACGCGCTACGCGGCGGAAAAGACCGGGCCGCGGGACGGGGCCCTCCACAACCGTGGGCTCGGCCCGCGCGCAGGGATCTTTTATGGCACGGGCGGATGGTTGGCGTTCCTGAGCGCCATAATATCCGCCCCGCATGCCACAAGAATCGCGGGGGTCATGCGCAATGAATCCGGCCCCCACAATCACCCGCGTAGGGTTTAAATGGCGAGAGCAGGGGGCAAAATGGCCCGTTCGCTCCCCCCACTGTCATCACATCGTCGTCGTCGTCTTCCTCTCCCCGCCACGAGAGAGAGAAGGAGGTCAGAGCATGCGGGCAGGCTGCGCCGCCGTCTGCCGCCGAAGAAATCCTGGGCCGCCGCCGAGCACCCGCCTCCGTCGTCGCGACCGCATGCCCCCTCAGCAACCATGGCGGGCAAGGGCGCATGGAACGGCAGCGACGTGGATGAGACCTTCATCGAGCACCTCGGCCATCGCTGCAAGCTCCCAACAGAGGCACACTTGGAGGCACGCCCAGCCAGGCCGGAGAACTCCCCAGCACCGGAGGAAGGCGAGGTGGTCGTCTTCGCCGATCATTTCCTTCGCGGGCTTGGGCTGCCTGCGGTTCGGTCTGCAGCCACACCACCTCCCCCTAATGCCGTCTTGCAGCTGGCGGCGTTCGTCACCCTTTACGAGGGGTACTTGTGGGTTGAGCTGAGGCTTGACCTCTGGTGCCGGCTTTTCTTCCTCAAGCGACACACGACGAAGGATCCGGTGACGAAGCAGATGGTGATAACCACCTGCGGAGGTGCCATGATCCATATCTGCAAGGGGACCGGCTTCCCGAAGCTCCCACTACACGAGTCGGTGAAGCGCTGGCAGCGGGGGGGGGGGGGGGTTCTTCTATGTGAATAACGCGAAGCCGGAGGATGATTACATCAACCTCCCCGACTTCGCCAACCACCCACCGACCGCGATGTTGAACTAGCGGGTGGTTCCGCCTCCGGCGCCCGAGACGGCAGACCGGCTCTGCGAGCGCTTGCTCGTGGTGACTAGGACGGAGGGTCTGAAGACCACCGATCTACTGGCCGTGATGGTGGCGCGCCGGGTGCAGCCGTTGCAGCACCGGCCACACCTCATCTGCCAGAAGGGAGGACGCCATGACCCCTGCCGGCTCTCCACCAAGGAGATGAAACAGGCCCATGTGGAAAGGAGGGTGAACGCCATCTCGACGGCGAAGATGGTGGAGGGCGAGTGGCAATGGAGGAAAACCCTGTACAGCCGGAGCCGCCTGGCACTGCGGGTAAGTGTCTAGCCACCTCCTTCCCTCCATCTTTTTTCAGAGGCAGCGCCCCTCCCCCCTTTGACCTGACGACGCGCCGCCCGGCCCGCCCGCAGATTTTCCCGCTGCTGCAGAACTACGGGAGCCGGCCCCCGACACGGCGGAGTCAGACCCCGAGGAGGTCGAGGATGCCAACGATGTGGAGCCAGCTGACTCCGAGCGAGCCAGCGCGTCCGAAGCAGGCGACACGAAGACGAAGACGGAGGGGGCCGAAGAGGCCGAATCGATGGGCGAGTCTCCTCCCCAGATCACCTACGTGACTCGACCGATGATGACGCTGAGGCGGAGACGTCGCGTGTTGCAGAGGCTCCGGAGAATCCCGAAACTTCGGAGGACGAGGTCATGGCGCCACGGAGGCGCCAACCTCGAGCCGGCGGCGGCTCCAGCCGGGGAGGCCCGGATGCGGACGACAAGGGGAAACGGCTGGCTGCCACCAAGCCGGCGCCCAAGCGCGCGACGACCGCGCTGCCGGGCGGCAGGCGCGGAGGCGGGGGCAGGAAACAAAGGGTCGCCCAGGCAGGACCCATGAGGAGGGCGGTCCCCGTCGTTGTCGGGTAAGTCCATCTCCTCCTCCACCTTGGTCCGTTTCGTCTTCCCCCCAGTCCCTTATTTCATCGTTACCAGGGAGGCGCGTGCCCTGGGGAGGACCCTGGGTGGCAGGATGGAGAGGGCGGCACCGCTGACGGCTGCCGAGGAGAGGGTGCGCCAGGCGTGGCTCGACCTCGAGGCGGCCGAGCAGGAGCGGCGCGTCGAGGAGCTCCACCCATGGGAAGAGGCGGCGAAGAAGCGGGGAGGAACCAGCGGGGAGGCCGCTGGCGGAGCATGGGAGCCGTTCCCCTGTGTCCGAGGAACCAGCGAGGAGGCCGTTGGCGGAGCGTGGGAGCCGTTCCCCCGCGGCCGGGAGAAGAGGTCGAAGGACCACCACGGTCCCGGGCGACGGACGGAGGCGGGCGCGAATGCCGCGGAGGACATGGCAGAGATGGACTGCGACGCCACCCAGCCGGTGGCGGACGACGTGCCGCTGAGGGCGGAGGTGCCGGCCTTGGAAGCGCTGGCCCCGAAAGTGTCGGCTTTGGAGGCGCCGGCTCCAGAGGCGCCGACATCAGAGGCGAGACGGCCCGGAGCCGCTGGAGGCGGAGCACTGGAGGTGAGGTCCGCGACGGCCGGGGAAATGGCCGCCGCAGGCGCATCGACGGCGGACCCGGCGCGACGACGATAGGAGGGGCCGGTCCCATTGCGATCTTCGACAAGGGAGGACCTGCGGATGGGGGCTAGCCACAGCAGACCTGGGCGGCGGCTGGGAGCCCGGCCCCTGGCGAACCGTCGAGTGCCCTCGGGGCGGCGGTGTCCACCGTTGTGGATGCGTTCGCCGCTTGCCACGCCCGGACGTCACAGGACGCTCGAGCCGCCAATGACCGGCTGGTGAACTTGGAGCAGGCGGTCGCGGTGAGATCTCTTCTTTCCTTCTTCTCTTGACTTGGCATTTTCTGTCCTTTCTAGTGGGGGCGCGCCAGCGCACCCACTGGGTGTAGCCCCCGAGGCTCGAGCCGGCTAGGGTGCAGGCGGGGTATGACCGCCGGGAGGCTGCGTACAGCATCCTGCTAGGGTTGTACCGAGGAGCCAAAAACCGGCTCACCATCGTGTCCGCGGATTTGCGAGGTATGTGCTCTTGCGATCTTTCAGTGGGGGCGCACAAGCGCACCCACTGGGTGTAGCCCCCGAGAATCAGGCCGGCTGCCCCGGAGGCGGGCTGAATCCTTTCTAACAACGACGACTTCTTCTCGTGAAGCTACCCACGCCAAGACGGTCAGCCTCCGGCGCCAGGTGGTGCATCTTTACGAGGAGAGGGAACTCCTAACGACGGAGCACGACTGGCTCGGTAGGGAGGCAGACCAGGTGAAGGCGGAGCGGGAGGGGCGCGAGGCGGCCCACCACCAAGCGTTGGTGGACCAAGGGGCGGCACTTCGTCGGAAGGTGGAGGAGCGGGAGAAAGTTCTCCACGAGAGGCTGGAGGCCAAAGATGCCGCGCTAGCCAAGGCGGCCGAGGACGCGCAGGCGGCTCGGGACGAGCACGAGCGCCAGCGCCAGGAGTGGTCAGCCAGATAGGTGCAGCTGCAGGAGCAAGGGCATGAGGTGGATCAGATGCTGCACGGTAAGCTTATGTTGCCTTGTTCTTATCGCGCCTTCCTTCTGGGTTTTCTGGCTTGCCTCCCCGCTCATCCCTTGTCTTCTTCTTAGGGCTTTTCCCTGGCACGCAGGAGGTTGCGAGAGGGCCGTGGAGGCCGACCGTGAGGCCCGACGGGTGCAAGGAGAGGTCGTTGGGCCGCTTTCCCCTGGACCCTGGACGAGGTGGTGATCGCCGCTGAGGCGCGTTTGTTAGAGGTGGTCCGCGCCCTGAGGCGGCTCCAAGCGGCCGGCTTGGCGCTGGTTCGCACCCTTTGGCCCGGCGCGGCGGACCCAGGCTCCATGAACCGGCTGTTGAGGTGGCTGGAATTTGGGACTACGTGGGTGAACGCCTGGAGGGCCTCCGCGGCACGTGCCGGTGCGGACATGGCGCTTCACTTTGCTAGGTCGTGGTATCCCGAGCTGGACTTGGGTTTGTTCACGGCCCAGCATGCCGGCACCGACGCGGAGTTGGAGGCGGTGGCCAACGAGCTGTTGGTGAGGGCGAGCGACCTCGCGTCCTTCGCCACGTGGGACGAGTACATCCCGGGGCACGGGGCGGACGGCGTGGTGGTCCCAGAGGACCAATACGGGCTCGCCCTGGACGACCCGGAGGGGAGCGCCACCGAGACGGCCGATGGAGAGTCCGACACCGACGACTATGCCGAGTCCGAGCCGGCTCCGGGCACGGGGGTGGGGGCTTCTACCTCAGCCGCCCCGGAGGTGCCGGCCTCGGAGGCGCCAACACCGCCGGCTCCCGAGGCGTGAGCACCGCTGGCTCCAGAGGCGTCAACACCGGAGGAGGGCCGGCCTGAAGCTGCCACCACTTAGGATTTTTCTTTCCTGCATTTTGTTTTAGACTGGAATTCCACCCACTGGGTGTGTATATGTAATGAACTCGTGGCCGTGGGCCTTTTATCGTTATGACTTATGCCGTTTTTCTTAAAAAGAATGTGCGTGCTGGCTCTTCTTTCGCCTTTTGCCTTTTGACTTGTGTTCATGCGCCGGGATTCCTTCCGGCTTCCGCCCCGCCTGCCAGCCAGCCGGGAGCCGGTCTAGGACAGGGACGGGGCTTCACCCTTGGGGAAAACTAGCGGGCTCTTAGATTCAACCGGCTAGGGCTAGGTTGAGCCGACAAAGGCCGGTTACTAGGAGTAACAAAGCTCGGCTGGTCCGGTCCAGCTGCCACGCGTCGGCTGACCTCAGTGTGAGAAGTTCCTTCGCACCCCGTGGTCCCTTCAGCCGGACAGCGGGGAGCCGGTCTGTAGTTGGTTAGGGAGGGGAGGCGAAGGGTTGCTTGCTCACACTACTTGTCCGCCTCGGGGGGAGTCGGGCAAGCCCCCGGGCCCGGGAGCCGGACCCATTTGACGTGCCTTAAATAATAGGAAAACTTTGGAGGAATCGAAAAGGGGCGTGCCCCAAGTGCCAGCTTGGGGCCCCCATTGCATTCATAAGCCCGAAAGGGGAAGGATACATGCACTGGTTTTCAGCAATAAAATGGATGGAGGAGCGCCGCATTCCATGGGCGCTCCGTCTCCTCGCCGGAGGCGTCCCTCTTGCGCTTCTGCGGCTTCTGGGCGTCTATTAGATAGTATGCGTTGTTGTGTAGCGCTCGACTGACGATGAACGGGTCCTCCCATGGGGAGGACAGCTTGTGCTGGCCGGCAGTTCGCTGGATCCGCTTGAGCACCAAGTCTCCTTCATGGAAGGAGAGTGGCCGGATCCGCTTGTTGTGGTAATGCCGGAACTTCTGCTGGTAGATGGCTGTCCGGCTCAAGGCTAGCTCGTGGGCCTCCTCGAGGAGGTCGACGCCGTCTTCCCTTTCCTCCCTCGCATCCTTCTCGATGTACAGGGTAACCCGAGGCGAATCAAACTCGATATCGGTGGGGATGATCGCCTCGGACCCGTAAACGAGAAAGAACGGAGTGTAGCCGGTTGACCAGTTGGGCGTGGTCCGGAGGCTCCAAAGGACAGCCGGCAGCTCCTCAACCCAACAGCCGGCCGACCGGACCAGTGGTGTCACGAGCCGAGGCTTGATGCCGGACAGGAGCAGACCGTTTGCCCTCTCAACCTGGTCGTTCGACTGCGGGTGGGCGACGGACGCCAGGTCGAGCCGGATGCCCTGCCTCGAGCAGAAACGTGCTAGCGCGCCCTTGGCGAAGTTCGTGCCGTTGTCGGTGATGATGCTGTGGGGGACGCCATAGCAAACTGTGATGTCTTCGATGAACCGGACGGCTATGGGGCCGTCTAGTTTCTTGATTGGCCGGTCCTCGATCCACTTGGTGAATTTGTCGACGGCTACCAGCAAATGTGTCATGCCGCCTCGTGCGGTCTTGAAGGGTCCCACCATGTCCAGCCCCCAAACGGTGAAGGGCCAGGAGAGGGGATGGTCTGGAGGGCGCTAGCCGGAAGATGGCTCTGCGTGCTGAAGCGCTGGCAGCCCTCGCACTTGTCAACAAGTTTCTTGGCCGCGTCTAGAGCAGTTGGCCAGTAGAAACCATGACGGAATGCTTTGTCCACTAGGGACCTGGAGGTAGCATGATGCCCGCACTCGCCCTGGTCGATGTCGAGGAGGATTTCTTGCCCTTTCTCCGGCTCAACGCAACATTGGAAGACGCCGGTGGTGCTGCGATGAACCAACTCGTGGTTGATGATGCTGTAGGCCGGGGCCCGGCGCCGAATTTGCCTTTTAGTGGCCTCATCGGAGGGGAGCTCGCCGCATTGGAGGAACGCCAGGATGGGCTGGGCCCATGAGGGAGCCGAGATAGGTGGCGGCTCTGCCCCCGGGACCGGCTCACTAGCCCCCGGGAGTGAGGCGGTGGCAGGAGCGTCGACCGTCATCATGACGGCGACGGGCCCGATGCCGGCGCGTGCATACGTGGCCGACTCAATTGCCATGGCGGACAGCGCCGACCCGGCGGCCGGTGGTGACGGAGCCGGCAGAGCTGCCGCAGCCGGCGGGGCCAGTTGGGCAGCTGGTTCCGCTGAGGTGCCGGCCGCGTTTGCCGGTACGAAGATGGACTCCGATTCGGAAGAAGGCTTGATCGAAGGCTTGAGCAGCCGCTCGAGGGAGTCGCCGGCTGGGATGCCCTGCCGGGTGGAGCCAATCTTGGCCAGCGCGTCGACCGCCTCGTTGTCCGCACGGGGGACGTGGTGGAACTCGCAACCCTCGAACGAGCCGGTGAGCTGCTGGACGAGGAAGCGGTAGCTAGCCATGTTGGCGTCCCTAGCATCCCATTCGCCAGAGACCTGTTGCGCCATGAGGTCGGAGTCGCCGAAGCAAATGATGCGCTGGATGCCGATCTCCTTGGTGAGCCGAAGGCCCTGGACGAGGGCCTCGTATTCGGCCACGTTGTTGGAGGTGGCAAAGTGGATCTGGAGGGCGTAGCGGAGCTGGTCTCCTATAGGAGACGATAAGATGATGCCGTCTCCAAGGACGGATCGCATCTTCGAGCCGGCGAAGTGCATGCGCCAGTGTGTGGAGTCGGGCGAAGGCGGCACAAACTGGGTTTCGGCCCAGTCGACGAGGAAGTCGGCCACTACCTGGGATTTGATGGTGGTGCGCGGCTCGTACCGTATTTCGTAGTCAGCCAGGGTGGCCCATTTGCCGATCTGGCCGGTGGTGTCCCACCCAACCATGATTTCGCCTAGCGGCGCTGTGCTCGCGACGGTGATGACGTGCTCCTGGAAGTATTGGTTGATCTTCTGGGCGGCGAAGTATATGCCATAGCACATCTTCTAGTAGTGGGGGTAGTTTTGCTTGGAGGCGGAGAGGACCTCGCTGAGGTAGTAGACGGGACGCTGCGTTGGTAGCGCCTTGCCTTCCTCCGGCCGCTCCACCACGAGGACGATGCTGATGGCACATGTGGTCGCCACAATGTAGGCGAGCAAAGGCTCCTTGTCAGCCGGCACGGACAAGATGGGTGCGCTGGTGAGAGCCCGCTTGAGGCCGCGGAACACCGCGTACGCCTCGTCGGACCAGTCGACCAGGGCCAACTTCTTCGAGAGGTCCCGGCCCGGCTCGACCAGGGCCGACTTGCGTAGGAGCCCGTAGAGGGCCAAGGCCTTCTTGCCTAGCCGGCTGATGAACCGGCTAAGGGAAGCAAGGCAGACGCTGAACTTCTAGACGTCGCAGAGCCAGACCTGCTTGGGCATGCGCTCGATCGCCCGGATCTTCTCGGGGTTAGCTTCGATGTCGCGGGCAGACACGAAGAAACCCAGGAGTTGGCCAGCTGGGACGTCGAAGACACACTTCTCCGGGTTGAGCTTGATCTTGTATTCGCGCAAGTTGGCGAACGTCTCCCGGAGGTCGTCGAGGAGGCTGAAATGCTTATTGGATTTGACGATGATGTCGTCCACATAGACGTGGACATTCCTGCCTATCTGAGGAAGGAGGCACTTCTGCATGCAACGCTGGAAGGTAGCGCCTGCATTCTTCAGGCCAAAGGACATGGTGATGTAGCAGTAGGCCCCGAAGGGTGTGATGATGGAGGTCTTGAGCCGGTCATCCGGGGCCAGCTTTATCTGGTGGTAGCCGGAGTAGGCATTCAAGAAAGACAGAAGATCACAACCGGCCGTGGAGTCAATGACTTGATCGATCCGCAGCAGGGCGAACGGGTCCTTGGGGCACGCCTTGTTCAGGCTTGTATAGTTGATACACATGCGCCAGGTCTTGTTTTTCTTCAGCACTAGGACTGGGTTGGCCAGCCAATCCGGCTGGAATACTGTTGGGGAACGTCGCATGGGAAACAAAAAATTTCCTACACACACGCAAACCTATCCATGGTGATGAGCATCTACGAGAGGGAGAGTGGATCTATGTACCCTTGTAGATTGCTAAGCGGGAAGCGTTAAGAAACGCGGTTGGTGTAGTTGAACATCTTCGCGATCCAAATCGCCGAGCGTCCCGCGATCTCATCACGATCCGTCCCGCAATCCAATCACGATCCGTCCCGTGAACTCATCACGATCCGTCTCAGGATCTGTCCCGCGAACTCATCACGATCCGTTCCGTGATCTCATCACGAACCGTCTCGCGATCTCGATCACGGTCCTTCCGATCTAGCGCCGAACGGACGGCACCTCCACGTTCAGCACACGTGCAGCTTGATGACGATCTCCACCGTCTTGATCCAGCAAGAGGAGGTGGAGAGGAGAGAGAGTTCACCGGCAGCGTGACGGCGCTCCGGTGATGGTGGTGGAGTGATTCCGGTAGGGCTTCGCCTAAGCGCTGCGGAAAACCGATCTAGAGGAGAAACTGTGCACCGGTGAAACGGGTAGCACGTGGCCGGAAATTCTGTCCAAAAACCACCCAATCCACTAGTATATATAGGAGGAGACGAGAGGAGAGGCAGCCAAGGCCTTTGGGTCGGCCTAAATAGGAGGTGGGAGCAATCCTACTTCACCTCCAATCCTAGTTGGAGTAGGATTGCCTCCTATTGGCTGATTTTCCACTTTTTGCTTTAGGACTTTCTCTCCTGCGCCATGGGCCTTTGTGGCTGTTTCCCCAGCCCAATAAGGGCTGGTTATTATTCTCCCACAGCCCATGGACCTCTTGGGGTCGAAATAACCCTCCCGGAGGTCCTCCGGTACACTACCGGCACTCCCGGTACAATACCGATACTCCCGGTACACTACCGATGAGCCCGAAACTTTTCCGGAAACCAAACTGGGACTTCCTATATATGAATCTTTACCTCCGGACCATTCCGGAGCTCCTCTTGACGTCCGGGATCTCATCCGGGACTCCGAACAACCTTTGGTCACCACCATACATAACTCTACACTACCGAAACGTCACCGAACCTTAAGTGTGCAGACCCTGCGGGTTTGAGAACTATGTAGACATGACCGAGACACCTCTACGGTCAATAACCAATGGCGGGACCTGGACGTCCACATTGGTTCCTACATATTCTACGAAGATCTTTATCGGTCGAACCTCTATGTCAAGCATTCAGTTAATCCCGTATAACGTTCCCTTTGTTCTTCGGTATGTTACTTGCCCGAGATTCGATCGTCAGTATCTCCAGACCTAATTCAACCTCGTTACTGGCAAGTCTCTTTACTCGTTCCGTAATACAAGATCCCATGACTAACACTTAGCCACATTGCTTGCAAGGCTTGTTGTGATGTTGTATTACCGAGTGGGCCCTAAGATACCTCTCCGTCACACGGAGTAACAAATCCCAGTCTCGATCCATGCCAACTCAACAAACACCATCGGAGATACCTGTAGAGCACCTTTATAGTCACCCAGTTACGTTGCGACGTTTGATACACACAAGGCACACCTCCGATATCCGTGAGTTGCATGATCTCATGGTCATAGGAACATATACTTGACATGCAGAAAACAGTAGCAATAAACTGACACGATCATATGCTATGTTTGTAGTTTGGGTCTTATCCATCACATCATTCTCCTAATGATGTGATCCCGTTATCAAATGACATCTCATGTCCATGGCTAGGAAACCTTAACCATCCTTTGATCAACGAGCTAGTCCATTAGAGGCATACTAGGGACATGGTTTTGTCTATGTATCCACACATGCATTTAAGTCTCCGATCAATACAATTATAGCATGGATAATAAACGATTATCATGAACAAGGAAATATGATAATAACTAATTTATTATTGCCTCTAGGGCATATTTCCAACAGTCTCCCACTTGCACTAGAGTCAATAATCTAGTTCACATCACCATGTGATTCGCATTGTTATGAATCTAACACCCAATGAGTTTTGGGGCTCGATCATGCTTTGCATGTGAGAGAGGTCTTATAGTCAACGGGTCTGCGATATTCAGATCCGTGTGTACTTTGCAAATCTCTATGTCAAACCGTAAACACTGCTACCACACTCCACTTGGTACTATTTCCAAATGGCTGCTCCACTATACGTATGCAGATTGCTACTACTAGTCATCCGGATAGGTGTTAAAGCTTGCATCGACGTAACTCTTTACGACGAACTCTTTATCACATCCATAATCAAGAAACATTTCCTTAGTCCTCTGGTTACTAAGGATAATTCCGACCGCTGTCCAGTGATCCACTCCTGGACCACTCTTGTACCCCTTGACAGACTCATGGCAAGGCACACATAGGTGCGGTACACAGCATGGCATAATATAGAGCCTATGGCTAAGGCATAGGGGACGACATTCGTCCTTTCTCTTTCTTCTGCCGTTGTCGAGCTTTGAGTCTCACTCAACTTCACACCTTACAAATCAAGCGAGAACTCTTTCTCTGACTGATCCATTTTGAACTCTTTCAAAATCTTTGTCAAGGTATGTACTCATTGAAAGTCTCATCAAGTCATCTTGATCTATCTCTATAGATCTTGATGCTCAACAATTTTGTAGCTTTATCTAGGTCTTCCTTTGAAAATCACTTTCCAAACAACCATTTATGCTTTTCAGAAATCCTACATTATTTCCGATCAACAATATGTCATCCACATATACTTATCAGAAATTCTATAGTGCTCCCACTCACTTTGTTGCAAATACAAGTTTCTCGTAAAGTTTGTATAAACTCAAAAACTTTGATCAACTCATCAAAGAATATATTCCAACTCCAAGATGCTTGGTTCAGTCCATGGAAGGATCACCAAAGCTTGCACACCTTTTAGCATCCTTAGGACTGACAAAACCTTCTGGTTGTATCACATACAACCTTTCCTCAAGTAAACCGTTAAGGAAACGATGTTTTGACATCCATCTGCCAGATTTCATAATTGAAAACACAGCAACTGCTAACATAATTCCAACAGACTTTTAGCATCGCTACGAGTGAGAAAGCCTCATCGCAGTCAACTCCTTGAACTTGTCACAAACAACTTTGCAACAAGTCGAGCTTTACAAATGGTGACATTCACCATCAGTGTCTGTCTTCATTCTAAAGGTCCATTTGTACTCAACGACCTGCCGTCTGACGAGCAAGTCTACCAAAGTCTATACTTGGTTTTCATACATGGATCCTATCTCGGATTTCATGGCCTCTAACCATTCGTCGGAATCCGGGCCCATCATCGCTTCTCCATAGCTCGTAGGTTCATCATTGTCCAACAACATGATCTCCAAGACAGAGTTGTCGTACCACTTAGGAGCAGTACACATCCTTGTCGACCCATGAAGTTCGATAGTAACTTGATCCTGAAGCTTCATGATCATCATCATTAACTTACTCTTCAACTAACGTAGGCTTCACAGAAACATCTTTCTGCGCTGCGCTACTCTCTGGTTGAACAAAGGTTTAACAACCTCATCAAGTTCTATCTTCCTCCCACTCAATTCTTTCGAGAGAAACATTTCCTCGAGAAAGGATCCGTTTAAGCAACAAACACTTTGCACTAGGATCTGAGATTGAAGGTTCACCCAACTGATCTTAGGGTATTCTATGAAGATGCATTTGTCCGCCTTGGGTTCGACCTCATTAGGTGAAAACATTTTCCACACAAGTGTCACAGCCCCAAATATTAAGAAATGACAGCTTAGGTTTCTATCAAACCATAATTCACACGGTGTCATCTCAACGGATTTAGATGATGCCCTATTTAAAGTGAATGTAGTTGTCTCTAATGCATAACCCCAAAAATTATGGTAGTAAAACGATAAGAGACATCACAGTATGCACTATATCAATAGAGCATGACTATGATGTTCGGACACACCATCACACCATGGTGTTCCAGGTAGCGTTAGTTGTGAAACAAATTTCACATTGTCTTAAGTTGTATGCCAAACTCGTAACTCAGATATTCACCTCCACGATCATATCGTGGTAATTTTTATCTTCTTGTCACGATGATCTTTAAACTTCACTCTGAATTTGCTTGAACCTTTCAAACGATTCAGACTTGTGTTTCATTAAGTAAATATACACTATATCTACTCAAATCATCAGTGAAGGTAAGAAAATAACGATATCCACTGCACGCTACAAGATTCACTAGATTGCATACATCAATATGTATCATTTCCAATGAATCACTTGCCCGCTCCATCCAACGGGGTCTTTTAGTCATCTTGCCCAAGAGGCATGGTTCGCATGTCTCAACCGATTCGAAATCGGATGAGTCCAAATATCCATCAGCATGGAGTTTCTACATGCGCTTTATACCAATATGACATTTAGCGGCAGTGCCACAAGTATGTGGTACTATCATTATTAACTTTGTATCTTTTGACATCAATGTTATGAACATGTGTACCACTACGATCAAGATTTCAACAAACCATTCTCACTGGGTGCATGACCATTGAAGGTATTATTCATGTAAAAAGAATAACCATTATTCTCTAACTTAAATGAATAACCGTATTGCAATAAACATGATCTAATCATGTTCAAGCTCAACGCAAAACACCAAATAACATTAATTTAGGTTCGTCACTAATCCTGAAGGTAGAGAGAGCGTGCGATGTTGATCACATCAACCTTGGAAACACTTCCAACACATATCGTCACCTCACCCTTAGCTAGTTCTCCGTTTATTCCGTAGCTTTTATTTCGAGTTACTAACATTTAGCAACCGAACCGGTATCCAATACCCAGGTGCTACTAGGAGTACTAGCAAGGTACACATCAATAACTCGTATATCAAATATACTTCTGTCGATGTTGCCAGACTTCTTATCTACCAAGTATCTAGGGTTGTTCCGCTTCAGCGACCTCTCACCTCATAATAGAAGCACTTAGTCTCGGGTTTGAGTTCAATTTTGGGTTGCTTCACTGGAGCAGTAACTGACTTGCTATCCATGAAGTTTCCCTCCTTGCTCTTGCCCTTTTCGAAACTAGTGGTTTGATTAACCATCAACACTTGACGCTCCTTCTTGATTTCTACCTTCGCGGTGTCAAACATCGCGAACAGCTCAGGGATCAATACTTCTATCCCTGGTGTATTATAGTTCATCACTAAGTTCTAGTAGCTTTAGTGACAGTGACTTGGAGAACTATATCAATCGCTATCTTATCTGGAAGATCAACTCCCACTTGATTCAAGCGATTGTAGTACCCAGGCAATCTGAGTACATGCTCAACGATTGAGCTATTCTCCTTCATCTTACAAGCAAAGAATCTTGTTGGAGATCTCATATCCCGCAACAAAGGCACGAGCCTGAGATCACAATCTCTGCTCCTAGAACATCTCATATGTTCTGTGACGTTTCAAAATGTTTCCGAGCCTCAATTCTAAGACGTAATGCATGACGCACTAAACTATCAAGTAGTCATCGAAACGTGCCTGTCAGATGTTCACAACATCTATAGACGACGCTAGAGGGCGTGGCGCACCGAGCGGTGCATTAAGGACATAAGCCTTCTGTGCAGCAATGAGGACAATCCTCAGATCACGGACCCAGTCCACAATATTGCTACCAACATCTTTCAACTCTATTTCTCTAGGAACATATAAAAATACAAGGGAGCTACAGCGCGAGCTAGTAATCTACAACATAATTTGCAAAGACACTTTGACTATGTTCATGATAATGAGTTCAATTAATCATATTACTTAAGAACTCCCACTCAAATTGACATCCCTCGGGTCATTTGAGTGATACATGATCCAAATTCACCAACTCAAGTCCGATCATCACGTGAGTTAAGGTGGCTTCAATGGTGAACATCATTATGTTGATCATATCCACTATATGACTCATGCTCGACCTTTCGGTCTCTTGTATTCCGAGGCCATGTCTGTACATGCTAGGCTCGTCAAGTTTAACCCGAGTGTTCTGCGCGTGCAAATCTGGCTTGCACCCGTTGTATGTGAACATAGAGTCTATCACACCTGATCATCACGTGGTGTCTCAACACGACGAACTTTTGCAACGGTGCACACTCGGGGAGAACACAATTTATCTTGAAATTAAGTGAGGGATCACCTTATAATGCTACCGTCGTCCTAAGCAAAACAAGGTGCATAAAAAGGATTAAGATCACATGCAAATCATAAGTGACATGATATGGCCATGAACTTGTGCTTTTGATCTCCATCTAGAAAGCACCGGCATGATCTCCATCGTCACCGGCATGATCTCCATCGTCACCGGCATGACACCATGATCTCCATCAACGTGTCGCCATCGGGGTTGTCACGCCCTTCATGCTTCTACTACTATTGCTACCGTAGCGATAAAGTAAAGCATTACATAGCGCTTAATGATTGACACGCAGGTCATACAATAATTAAAGACAACCCTATGGCTCCTGCCGGTTGCCGTACTCATCGACATGCAAGTCGTGATAATCTATACATCACATGATCATCTCATACATCACATATATCACATCATGTAATTGGCCATATCATATCACAACATCCCCTGCAAAAACAAGTTAGACGTCTTCTAATTGTTGTTGCAAGTTTTACGTGGCTGCTACGGGTATCTAGCAAGAACGATTCTCACCTACGCATAAACCACAACGGTGATACATAGATTGCTTTTCAACCTTCTCAAGGACTGCCTTTGTCGGATCCGATCCAACTAAAGTGAGAGAAACTGTCACCCGCAAGCCATCTAAGCAACAAGTTGCATCGAGGGAACCGGTCTCTCATAAGCGTACGAGTAATGTTGGTCCGGGCCGCTTCATCTCACAATCCCGCTGAACCAAAATACGACCAAGGGAGGAAGCAATCTAAGCATCAACGCCCACAAACCTTTTGTGTTCTAGTCGAGATCTCATCGAACCATCAACCTAGCTCATGATGCCACTGTTGGGAACGTCGCATGGGAAACAAAAAATTTCCTACGCACACGCAAACCTATACATGGTGATGAGCATCTACGAGAGGGAGAGTGGATCTATGTACCCTTGTAGATCGCTAAGCGGGAAGCGTTAAGAAACGCGGTTGGTGTAGTCGAACATCTTCGCGATCCAAATCGCCGAGCGTCCCGCGATCTCATCACGATCCGTCCCGTGATCCAATCACGATCCGTACCGTGAACTCATCACGATCAGTCTCACGATCTGTCCCGCGAACTCATCACGATCCGTTCCGTGATATCATCACGAACCGTCTCGCGATCTCGATCACGGTCCTTCCGATCTAGCGCCGAACGGACGGCACCTCCGCGTTCAGCACACGTGCAGCTTGATGACGATCTCCACCGTCTTGATCCAGCAAGAGGAGGTGGAGAGGAGAGAGAGTTCACTGGCAGCGTGACGGCGCTCCGGTGATGGTGGTGGAGTGATTCCGGTAGGGCTTCGCCTAAGCGCTGCGGAAAACCGATCTAGAGGAGAAACTGTGCACCGGTGAAACGGGTAGCACGTGGCCGGAAATTCTGTACAAAAACCACCCAATCCACTAGTATATATAGGAGGAGAGGAGAGGAGAGTCAGCCAAGGCCTTTGGGTCGGCCAAAATAGGAGGTGGGAGCAATCCTACTTCACCTCCAATCCTAGTTGGAGTAGGATTGCCTCCTATTGGCTGATTTTCCACTTTTTGCTTTAGGACTTTCTCTCCTGCGCCATGGGCCTTTGTGGCTGTTTCCCCAGCCCACTAAGGGCTGGTTATTATTCTCCCACAGCCCATGGACCTCTTGGGGTCGAAATAACCCTCCCGGAGGTCCTCCGGTACACTACCGGCACTCCCAGTACAATACCGATACTCCCGGTACACTACCGATGAGCCCGAAACTTTTCCGGAAACCAAACTGGGACTTCCTGTATATGAATCTTTACCTCCGGACCATTCTGGAGCTCCTCTTGACGTCCGAGATCTCATCCGGGACTCCGAACAACCTTCGGTCACCACCATACATAACTCTACACTACCGAAACGTCACCAAACCTTAAGTGTGCAGACCCTGCGGGTTCGAGAACTATGTAGACATGACCGAGACACCTCTACGGTCAATAACCAATGGCGGGACCTGGACGTCCACATTGGTTCCTACATATTCTACGAAGATCTTTATCGGTCGAACCTCTATGTCAAGGATTCAGTTAATCCCGTATAACGTTCCCTTTGTTCTTCGGTATGTTACTTGCCCGAGATTCGATCGTCAGTATCTCCATACCTAATTCAACCTCGTTACTGGAAAGTCTCTTTACTCGTTCCGTAATACAAGATCCCATGACTAACACTTAGCCACATTGCTTGCAAGGCTTGTTGTGATGTTGTATTACCGAGTGGTCCCTGAGATACCTCTCCGTCACACGGAGTAACAAATCCCAGTCTCGATCCATGCCAACTCAACAACACCATCGGAGATACCTGTAGAGCACCTTTATAGTCACCCAGTTACGTTGCGATGTTTGATACACACAAGGCACTCCTCCGATATCCGTGAGTTGCATGATCTCATGGTCATAGGAGCATATACTTGACATGCAGAAAACAGTAGCAATAAACTGACACGATCATATGCTATGTTTGTAGTTTGGGTCTTATCCATCACATCATTCTCCTAATGATGTGATCCCGTTATCAAATGACATCTCATGTCCATGGCTAGGAAACCTTAACCATCCTTTGATCAACGAGCTAGTCCATTAGAGGCATACTAGGGACATGGTTTTGTCTATGTATCCACACATGCATTTAAGTCTCCGATCAATACAATTATAGCATGGATAATAAACGATTATCATGAACAAGGAAATATGATAATAACTAATTTATTATTGCCTCTAGGGCATATTTCCAACAAATACTTCCATGATGAAGCCGGCTGCAAGCAGCCGGGCGATCTCTTCTCCTATAGTATGCCGCTTCTCCTTGGAGAAACGACACAGGGGTTGCTTGACCGGCTTTGCATCCGGCCGTACTTGTAGCTTGTGCTCAGCGAACTTCCTCGCAACACCCAGCATGTCCTTGGGACCATGCAAAGATGTCCCGATTCTCATGGAGGAAGTCGATGAGCTCACTTTCCTATTTGCTGTCGAGGCGGGAGCCGATGGTCACGCACTGGGTGGGGTTGGCCAGATCGAGTGGCACCTGCCTGGTGTCTTTGGATGACTGGAACGAGGCTTCGCTGACCGACTGGGATGGAGGGGGCCGGCACGGCTGGCTGGGCAAAGGCGAGGGCCACGAGCCGGTCGAGCTGCCGCTTATCCTCCGCTATCTCCAGGGCCTTGGCCAGCCGGCTGCCGTCTCGCGTGCACGCCATTGACATCTGGTATTTGCCGGTGACGGTGATGATGCCCCTGGGACCCGAAATCTTGAGCTTGAGGTAGGCGTAGTGGGGGATTGCCATGAACTTGACAAGAGCCTGCCGGCCCAGCAATGCGTCGTCGAAGAGGACGTCGAGCTTGATCTTGCCGACAGGGGTGCAGGACTTTCCCTGCACGATGCCATGGAAGACGGTCCGACTTGTTTTTAGATCCTCCACCCTGAGCCCCAACTTGAGTAGGGTGTCAAGGTAGAGGATGTTGATGCTGCTGCCTCCATCGATCAACACCCGCGAGAAGCGGCATGAGCGTCTCTCGGAGGCAATGGTAGGATCGAGGATGAGGGCGTAGCTGCCAGGGTTCGGCATCACGGTCGGGTGGTCCACCCGGCTCCAGGTGACGGGCTTCTCTGACCAATGCATGAACTGGGGAGTCACGGGCATGGTGTCATTCACCTCGTGGCGGAGCTGGCGCTGGCCGTGCTTGTTTTTCTCTTCACTGGTGAAGACGACGTAGCAGTCGTCATGTTCGGGGTATCGGTCCTGCAGCCGGCCGTCGTTCGGAGCCAGGGCCGGGTCCGCCTGGACCAGGCCGGGAGCCGGAGCCGGAGCGGGAGCTGGTGCCGGAGCGCGGGCTGGCTGCGCGGGGGGAGCCGGGAGGGCATCCTCTCGGGCCAATCGCTGTGAGAAGCTGCACTTCCGGAGCATGTGCGTGGCCGGCTTGGCACCGGAGTGGTTTTTGCAGGGGAGGTCAAGCATTTGCTCGAAAGCTAGCTTGGGTTGCCAGGCGGCCTTGCCGGTGCGCTCGCGCTGACTGGAGGCCTGGCCAACCGGCTGATCCTCCTCGATGGAGGCGACCTGCCGGCTTCCGTAGCCGGAGTCGGGCTGGTCGTTCTTGCGCTTGCCGTTTTGCTGCTGCCGGTTGTCGGCCGCTGCCCGCGGCGCTGCGGGGGGCATAGCCGGCTTGGCTGGTGCCTTAGCCTTCATCCTCATCAAGGAATCGGCCGTGGCATATTTGTCGGCTTTGGACATCAGGTCCACCAGGGAGGTTGGCTCGGAGCACAAGAGCTTGTGCTTGAGGGGAGTGCCATCGCAGCAGCCTTCGATGAAGTACTGGATGGCCTGTACCTCATGCACTCCCTCGCAGGAGTTGCGGAGCTTGGTCCAGCGCGTTTGGTAGTCGCGGAGGTGCTCTTCCAGCCCAAGATGCACATGGCCAGCTCGCGGGGCCGGCCAGGCCGTTTGTAGGTGCCGGTGAAGTTGCAGACGAAGGCCTCCTCGAAGTCCGGCCGGGTGTTGATGCTGCCTGTAGCTAGGTTGTTTAGCCAGGTGTGGGCCAAGCCGATCAACATGAGGGGGGTGTAGCGGATGGCTATGCGCTTGTTCCCCCTAGCGATGCCGACGGCGGTGGTGTAGTCGATCAGCCAGTCCTCCAGCTTGGCAGCCCTGGTATACTTCGGGGTGTCACGGGGGAGCGTCAAGCCGGGCAATAAAGGCTCATTGCGGATCCGTGGACCGAAGCAGGCCAGGCCAATCGAGCCTTCCTCCTTGAGGTGAGCTGACTGCGCCAGCCGGTCAAGACGGAGCCAGGCGTCGTTGTCGCTGTGGGGGACGCGCGGTCCGAGCCGGGCTGCAAGCTCGGGACGGACGGCCAGCGGGATGGACCGCGTCGGGTCCTGCCACAGAGGCAGAGTATGCCCACAGGTGCGCCGGCTGCCGCCTACCGGCGCCTCATCGCGGCGGTTGTTGCCAGCCGGATTGTTGCTGTGCCGGCTGTTCACAGCCGGCTGCTTGTTTCCGCATGACGGGGGGTGCTGAGCGTTGCTCCCCCGGGTGTTCCGACCGGAGGGACGAGGGGTGCTGGAGTGCTGAGGCGGCCGGTGGTCAGCAGCCCCGGTGTCCTCGCCCTCGGGACGGGGAAACTCGGAGACGGCCCCACCGGGGTTGAGGACGACCTGTTGCGCGTTGGCGGTGTCGATGAGGTCCTTGATGTGCCGCTCGTGTGCGGCCCGCTCCTCGCCCTCCAAGGTTGCCAAATCCTCGTAGGCAACCTTGGCGGCGCGCAGGTTGGCCGTGGGGGTGTCGTAGACGGGGAAGCGGCCGCCGAGGATTTCTACGACCATACGGCCGCGTTCTTGCACAACACCATGCCGTCTGGGCTCGAGGCCAGCCGGGGTGAGACTGTACGCAGAGTTGTATTCCCGCTGCACGGCCTCCATCCGGCGCCGCTCAGCAACGAGGGCGTTGGTGTCTTCGAACAGCAGGTGGCGGGCCGCCTCCAGCTCGGCTCTGGCGGTGGCCGGGTCCGCCGTCGTAGCGATAGGAGTGCCCAGAGCCCGGAGGGTGGCGGCGAGTGGGTCGGAGGTGCCAGCGCAAGCGACGGCCGCGTCGGCCTCGGCCGCCCGCACACGGCCCGAAGTGGTGGAGGAGGCGGTGACCATCACTCCCACATGGGTGTGGGGGCCGATGGCCTTGCCCGTGGAGAGCGCGCCCATGGACGAGGGAGGGTAGGTGCAGTCGAGCACCCAACTAGGGTACTCGTCGGCCGCCGACTTTTGGCGAGGCTCAGCTTGTTGAGCCGCCCAACGAGCACGACGACGTCGAGCGCGAGGTCGCGGCCGAGGCACTCATCAGAGATGTCGGCCGTGTTGCCCAGAAGACCTGCCGGAGCAAGCCCCACGAGCATGCGGTTCCGCCCGGACGCAAGGCGACCGGGGGAGGTGGTAAAGGGCCCCACCCGGAGCGTGACTCCGGCCGGCGCCGCGGACGGTCCCACGGTGGGCGCCACCTGTCGTGGTTTCGTCACGGCAGATGCCATGGGTAGGCTTATCGAGAGGGGCCGAAGGACGCCGACGGGCTCCGGTAGCGGGTTTAGGCACAAACGGTGGTGGACACACGATGTACCTAGGTTCGGGGCCCTCCGTGGGAGGTAACACCCCTAGTCTTGCTTGGTCTAGTTGAGACAATGGTTAGATTACAATGGCGCTCCTGGAGCTGTATGGATCGTGGAGGGAGAAGGAGCTAGCCCGCTCTTCTGCCTCTCTACGCGTGTGTGTGGAGTGGACGTGAAGAGAACTGGGAGATCAGCCGACCTCTTGCATGGGGGTGGCCCGGGGGGTTTTATAGGCCAAGCCCCCGGATTACAATACAAATAGAAGGTCATGGGCCCCCCAGCCGACAGCCTCTCTGGCCGGCTATGGGGCCCATTGGCTATGGGGTCCTGTCGCCGGTAGGCCCCGCCGGCTGAAGGGTCCCGTCAGGAGCCGGCGGGGCCCGCGTGGCGGGTCCCGACGCCGGTCACGTCACGACATGGGCCGCCCCTTGTGGCGTCGTCTTGCGGCGGCCGACCAAGGTCAGCGGTGCGTCCGGCCGCCCTGTAGCCATGCCTGGGCAGGTATTGGAGTGGTTGGGGCGTGTCGGCACTGTAGGAAGCCCGATCACCGTCCGCCAAGGTCAAAGTCCCTAACACCTTCACTATGGACACTCCGGCACTGACCCCCGATGGGATGGGGTCCACTGTCGCCACGCATGCCCTAACGACGGTATCCAATGCGCAACCGGCTGGGGAGGGGCAGGCGGCAACGCCCCCAGCTGGCCGACACGTCGTAACCGGCGGGGCGTAGCCGGCGGGCTCTGGTCAGAGGGCCGCTACCGGCAGGGCGTAGCCGGACCGCAGGGGGAGGCGGCCTGCCCTTTGATTGCGTTAGAAGGCCGGAGCAAGGGGGCGCTTGAGGCTACCCCGGGGTCATCCCCCCGTCAAAAGGACTAAAGTAGATACCCTATACTTGTGGGCCATCAAGACTCTTTTCTAGCGCTGTTGCCAGGGAGTGAAGCGCCTTTGGTGAGTGGAAATTGGTAAGAAAAAATTTATACAGTGTGCTGAAATTTAGTGTCACTTGTTACCATGGAAAGTAATCCTTTGAGGGGCTTGTTTGGGGTATCTTCACCTCGACCAAAAACTCAAAGAGTTGTCCCTCAACCTACTGAAAATATTTATTTTGAAATTCCTTCAGGTATGATAGAGAAACTACTAGCTAATCCTTATGCAGGAGATGGAACACTACATCCTGATTTGCATTTAATCTATGTAGAGGAAGTCTATGGATTATTTAAGCTTGTAGGTCTCCCCGAGGATCACGTCAAGAAGAAGTTCTTTCCTTTATATTCGAAGGTGAATGCATTGACATGGTACAGGCTATGTGATGATATTGGATCATGGAGCTACAACCGACTGAAAATGGAATTTCATCAGAAGTTCTATCCTATGCATCTAGTTCATCGTGATCAGAATTATATTTATAATTTTTGGCCTCGTGAAGGAGAAAGAATTGCTCAAGCTTGGGTGAGGCTTAAGTCAATGTTATATTCATGCCCCAATCATGAGATCTCGAGAGAAATTATTATTCAGAATTTTTATGCTCGGCTTTCTCGTAATGATCAATCCATGCTCTATACTTCTTGTGCTGGTTCTTTTATGAAGAAAGATATTGAATTCAAATGGGATTTATTAGAACGAATTAAATGCAACTCTGAAGATTGGGAACTCGACGAAGGTAAGGAGTCAGGTATAAACCTTAAGTTTGATTGTTTTAAATCCCTCATGGACACTGATGCTTTTCGTGAATTTAGCACTAAATATGGACTTGGCTCTGAGATAGTAGCTTCTTTCTGTGAATTATTTTCTACTCATGTTGATCTCCCTAAGGAGAAGTGGTTTAAATATCATCCTCTCATTGAAGTGAAAGTAATGGAACCTATTAAAGTTGAAGAGAACATTATTACTTACAATGTTAATCCTGTTACCCCTACTGCTTACATTGAGAAACCACCTTTCCTTGTTAGGATAAACGAACATGCTAAAGCTTCAACTGTGGTTCGTAAGAGTTGTATTAGAACACCTACACCCCCTGAATAAATCAAAGTTGAACCTAGTATTGCTAGGGTTAAAGATCTCTTGGTTGATAATATTGATGGGCATGTTATTCATTTCTGTATGAAGCTGCTAGAATTGCTAGACATGATACTAAGCATAAACATAGACAATTTGTTGGCATGCCTGTTGTTTCTATTAAAATAGGAGATCATTGTTATCATGGCTTATGTGATATGGGTGCTAGTGTAAGTGCAATTCCCCATTCCTTATACAAAGAAATCATGCATGATATTGCACCAGTTGAACTAGAGGATATTGATGTTACTATTAAGCTCGCTAATAGAGACACTATTGCATCGATAGGGATTGTTAGAGATGTTGAAGTCTTGTGTGGGAAAATAAAGTATCCTACTGATTTTCTTGTTCTTGGTTCCCCACAAGATAATTTTTGTCCCATTATATTTGGCAGACCCTTCTTGAATACTGTTAATGCTGGGATTGATTATGAGAAAGAAATAGTTACTGTGAGCTTTGGGGATGTGTCTCATGAGTTTAATTTCTCTAAATTTCATAGACAACCCCATGACAAGGAATTGCCTAGTAAAGATGAAATTATTGGTCTCGCTTCTATTGCTGTGCCTCCTACTGATCCCTTAGAACAGTATTTGCTAGACCATGAAAATGATATGCGTATGAATGATAGGAATGAAATAGATGAAATTTTCTTTGAGCACCAGCCTATTTTGAAACAAAACTTACCCGTTGAAATACTTGGGGATCCTCCTCCACAAAAGGGGATCCCGTGTTCGAGCTCAAGAAATTACCCGATACGTTGAAATATGCTTATCTTGATGAAAAGGAGACATGTCCTGTTATTATTAGTGCTAACCTTTTAGAGCATGAAGAAAAGAGATTATTGAAAACTCTGAGGAAGCACCGTGCTGCTAATGGTTATACTCTTGATGATCTTCAGGGTATTAGTCCCACTCTATGCCAGCGTAAAATTAATATGGAGCCTGATGCCAAACCAGTTATTGATCACCAACGACGATTGAACCCTAAGATGAAAGAAGTGGTAAGAAAAGAAATAATAAAGCTTTTGGAGGCAGGTATAATTTATCCAGTTGCTGATAGCAGATAGGTTAGTCCCGTCCATTGTGTCCCTAAGAAGGGATGTATTACCATTGTTCCTAATGATAAAAATGAATTGACCCCGCAAAGAATTGTTACAGGTTATAGAATGGTAATTGATTTTAGGAAATTAAATAAAGCTACTAAGAAAGATCATTACCCTTTACCTTTTATTGATCAAATGCTAGAAATATTATCCAAACATACTCATTTTGCTTTCTACATGGTTACTCAGGTTTCTCTCAAATACTTGTATCAAGCCAGGATCAAGAAAAAACCACTTTTACTTGCCCTTTCGGTACCTTTGCTTATAGACGTATGCCTTTTGGTTTATGCAATGCACCTGCTACCTTTCAAAGATGTATGTTGGCTATTTTCTCTGATTTTTGTGAAAAGATTCTTGAGGTTTTCATGGATGATTTTTCCGTTAACGGAACTTCATTTGATGATTGTTT
This sequence comes from Hordeum marinum, assembly GCA_022496015.1. NCBI lineage: Eukaryota > Viridiplantae > Streptophyta > Magnoliopsida > Poales > Poaceae > Hordeum > Hordeum marinum. The sequence goes on along the minus strand of CM039674.1, from coordinate 423,163,310 downwards.
GAGCAACCGTGATCGAGTTTTGCAGAGATGTGAAGAAATTAATCTTGTCATGAATTGGGAAAAGTGCCACCTTATGGTTAATGAAGGTATTTTCTTGGGGCACAAGATCTTCGAAAGAGGTACTGAAGTTGATAAAGCTAAAGTTGATTCTATTGGAAAAATGCCGTGCCCTGCGGATATCAAAGGTATAAGAAGTTTCCTTGGTCATGTTGGTTTCTATAGGAGGTTTATCAAAGATTTCTCTAGGATTTATAGGCCTCTCACAAACCTTTTGCAAAAACATCATTCATTTGTTTTTGATGATGATTGTGTCGAAGCATTTGAAATTCTTAAGAATGCCTTGATTACCGCACCTGTTGTTCAACCACCTGACTGGAACCTACCTTTTGAAATTATGTGTGATGCTAGTGATTATGCTGTTGGTGATGTTCTAGGACAAAGAGTCAATAAGAAATTAAATGTTATCCATTATGCTAGTAAAACTCTAGATAGTGCTTAAACAAACTATGCTACTACTGAAAATGATTTTTTAGCAGTCATGTTTGCTTGTGATAAGTTTAGACCTTATATTGTTGATTCCAAAGTAACTGTTCACACTAATCATGATACTATTAAGTACCTTATGGATAATAAAGATGCTAAACCTAGACTTATTAGATGGGTCCTTCTACTACAAGAATTTGATTTGCATATCATTAACAGAAAGGTTGTTGATAATCGAGTGGCAGATAACTTGTCTAGGTTAGAAAATGTTCTTGATGACCTACTACCTATTGATGATAGCTTTCCTGATGAACAATTATCTGTCATGAATACTTCACATAATGCTCCTTGGTATGCTGATTACGCCAATTACATTGTTGCAAAATTTATACCTCCTAGTTTCACATGCCAACGAAAGAAAAAGTTCTTCTATGATTTAAGGCATTACTTTTGGGATGACCCACATCTTTATAAATAAGGAGTAGATGGTATTATTAGACGTTGTGTACCTAAGCATGAACAGGAACAGATCTTATGCAAGTGTCACTCCGAAGCCTATGAAGGACATCACGTTGGAGATAGAACCGCACACAAGGTACTACAATCTGGGTTTTATTGGCCTACTCTCTTCAAGGATGCTCGTAAGTTTGTCTTATCCTGTGATGAATGTCAAAAATTGGTAATATTACTAGACGTTAGGAAATTCCTATGAATTACTCTCTTTTTATCGAACCATTTGATGTTTGGGGCTTTGATTATATGGGGCATCTTCCACAATCTAACGGGTATACTCATATTCTAGTTGTTGTTGATTATGTCACTAAGTGGGTAGAAGCTATTCCAACTAGTAGCGCTAATCATAACACTTCTATGAAAATGCTTAAAGAAGTTATTTTCCCTAGATTTGGAGTCCCTAGATATTTCATGACTGATGGTGGTTCACATTTTATTCATGCTTCTTTCCGTAAATTGCTCGCTAAATATGATGTTAATCATAGCGTTGCATCTCCTTATGATCCTCAGTCTAGTGGTCAAGTAGAATTGAGCAATAGAGAGATTAAATTGATTTTTGCAGAAGACTGTTAATAGATCCAGGAAGAATTGGTCTAAGAAACTCGATGATGCATTATGGGCTTATAGAACTTCTTACAAAAACCCTATGGGTATGTCTCCGTATAAGATGGTTTATGGTAAAGCATGTAACTTACCTCTAGAGCTAGAACATAAGGCTTATTGGGCAATGAAAGAGATCAATTATGATTTCAAACTTGCTGGTGAGAAGAGGTTATTTGACATTAGCTCACTTGATGAATGGAGAACCCAAGCCTATGAGAATGCTAAGTTGTTTAAAGAAAAGGTTAAGAGATGGCATGATAGAAGGATACAAAAGCGTGAATTTAATGTAGGTGATCATGTCTTGCTATACAATTCTCATTTAAGATTTTTTGCAGGAAAACTTCTCTCTAAACGGGAAGGTCCTTACGTCATCGAAGAGGTATACCGTTCCGGTGCCATCAAAATTAACAACGCTGAAGGCACAAACCCGAAGGTGGTGAACGGTCAAAGAATCAAACATTATATGTGAGGTACTCCCATAAATGTTGAAACCAATATCATCAATACCATAACTCTGGAGGAGTACATTAGGGAGACTTACCAGAGCGTTTTAGACTCCGAAAAGGAATAGGTATGTGGTACGGTAAGCAAAAAGACTCCAAAAGTTTTTCAATGGCAAATCTTATCTGTTTTGGAATATTTAAAAATTAGGAAAATTTAAAGTAGTCCAAATAGTGCACGAGGAGGCGACAAGCCTGCTAGGCGCGGCCACCCTCCTAGCCGTGCCCCTGGGGCTTGTGGCCACCTCGTGCACCACCCGGACTCCGTTTTCTTGTGGCATACTCCTTCGGGTCGGTAAAAAATCATTATATAATATCTTGATGTTTTTGATTCTTGTATCACGACAATACCTCCCGTTTTCTTTTTGAGCTATTTCTGCAGCAGATTTAGAGCAGTATGTCGTGCCAAGATTCTGATGGGGAGAGCTTCATATTGCATTATCTTGCCAATCCCAAGCTCTATGGGGACTTGGACCCTTATTGATTGTTCTCAGAGGAGGAACAAGAAGGCAAGTAAGAGGAAGAAAGATCGGATGAAGAAGATCCCCCCTGCTTCATCCAGGAGATATGCACATGGAGTTCAAGAAATCAAGCCTCCCAAACACAAGGCGAAAACCCAAGGTTCTATTTATCCCTTCTCGTTTCCTGCAGGAGAGTAAGGAAGAATTATGTCAAAGGATATTGAAGCTCAAGCAGGAAGTGGACGATTTGAGGGAGCATAATTTTATGCTTAGGAGGAAACTAGAAAGGCTTCCAACCCCATCAACAAATCCCACATCATCACCTCCGAAGCCAGACAACTAAACACATGGGTATGGGCACTCCCCTTGGCTTGTGCCAAGCTTGGGAGAGGTGCCCTGGTATCGTATCACCATCACATCTTTTGTTTTGATTTTGATTTTGATTTTGATTTTTATTTTCATCGTCTTTTCTTAGTTCAATCCTTTTGGTTATATCTTGATCTAGTAGAATAAAGTTTTCGTGTGATCTAGTTTTGAGTCTTTGCTTTATGACTCCTCCTATGTAAGCAAGTCCGTGAGTTATATAATAGAAAAGTGCTTTTGAGTTAAGGGCTTTGCTTGCTTGGTATGATCTTAATCTTGAGAAAGATAAAGTAGAAAGAAGTGTAGAATAAAAGCAAAGAGTACATATGAAAATCTTATGGGGAGTGATGACTTCACATATAAAAAGTATGTCAATTGAAACCTGTTGTGGGTTGACAAACATAGCTATTGGTCATTGGGGAAATTAAAAGGAAGTAATAAAGAAAGAGAGGTTCACATATAAATATATTATCTTGAACATCTTTTATGATTGTGAGCACTCATTAAAATATTATATGTTAAGAAGTTGATGTTGGACAAGGAAGACAACATAATGGGTTATGTTTGCTTATTCCCGAATAGAAGTTATATTGTTATAAATCCATCAACATATGTTGCTTGCTTCCACCTCATATCAGCAAAAACTTCCGCACTAAGTAGAGATACTACTTGTGCATCCAAACACCATTAACCCAATTTTTCCATGAGAGTCCACCATACCTAAGGATAGAATAAGATCCTTCAAGTAAGTTGTCATCGGTGCAAGCAATACAAATTGCTCTCTTAATATATGTGATCTATTAGTGTGAGGAAAATAAACTTTATACGAACTTGTGATAGGGAAGAAATAAAAGCGACGGACTACATAATAAATTTCTCTATCACAAGGGGAATATAAAGTGACGTTCTTTTGCATTAAGAGATTGTGCATACAATTATAAAAGCGCAAGACAACCTCTGCTTCCCTCTGCGAAGGGCCTATCTGTTACTTTTATTTTCTAGTACTTACCTTTATGCAGAGTCGTGGTGATCTCCATCACCTTTGCTATTTTTGCCTTTATCTTCTGGCAAGTGTCACATGTTGGGGAATGATATAAGAACATATATCCACTCGAAGTGGATGAGCATGAGTTATTACTGTTGACATTACCCTTGAGGTAAATAGTTGGGAGGCAACACTATAAGCCCCCATCTTTCTTTGTGCCCGATTGAAACTTTGAACTCATAGGTACCACGTGAGTGTTAGCAATTGTGAAAGACTAAAAGATGATTGAGTATGTGCGTTTGCTTTACAAGCTCTTATATTGACTCTTTCCTACGTTATGATAAATTGGAATTGCTTCAACGACTGAGATCATAGTTTGTCAGTTCTCAATAGAGTTCTTGATTCATACTTTGCCATTGTGAATGAATTATTACTTTATCATAAGAAATTATATGTCAATATATGTTGCTGTTCTAAAGATGATCATGATGCCTTCATGTCCGTATTTTATTTCATCGACACCTCTATCTCTAAGCATGTGGGCATATTTATTGATTTCGGCTTCCGCTTGAGGACAAGCGAGGTCTAAGCTTGGGGGAGTTGATACGTCCATTTTGCATCATGATTTTATATTGATATTTATTGCATTATGGGTTGTTATTACACATTTTGGTACAATACTTATGACTTTTCTCTCTTATTTTACAAGGTCTACATGAAGAGGGAGAATACCGGCAGTTGGAGTTCTAGACTGGAAAAGGAGCAAATGTGAGATACCTATTTTGCACAACTCCAAAAGTCCTGAAAATCTATGAAGAATTATTTTGGAATACATAAAAAATATTGGGCAAAATAAATACATCAGGGGGCCACCGGTAAGCCACAAGCCTGCTGGGCGCGGCCACCCGCCTGGTCGCGCCCCTGGGGCTTGTGACCCACCTAGCAGCCCTTTGGTGCCCATCTTCTTATATATTGAGGGTTTTGTCCTAGAGAAAAAAAATCATATCAGATCTCTTGGGATGAAGCACCGCCGTCTCGAGGCGGAACATGGACAGAACCAATCTAGAGCTCCGGCAGGGCGATCCTACTGGTGAAACCTCCCTCCGAGAGGGGGAAATCGAAGCCATCATCATCACCAATGATCCTCTCATTGAGAGGGGGTCAATCTCTAGCAACATCTTCATCAACACCATCTCCTCTCCAAACCCTAGTTCATTTCTTGTATTATATCTTTGTCTCAAAACCTCAGGTTGGTACCTGTGGGTCGCTAGTAGTGTTGATTACTCCTTGTAGTTGATGCTAGTTGGTTTACTTGGTGGAAGATTATATGTTCAGATCCTGGATCATCACTTATACTCCTCTGATTATGAACATGAATATGCTTTGTGAGTAGTTATGTTTGTTCCTAAGAACATGGGATAAGTCTTGTTATAAGTAATCATGTGAATTTGGTATTCGTTCAATATTTTGATGAGATGTATGTTGTCTCTCCTCTAGTGGTGTTATGTGAACGTCGAATACATAACACTTCACCATTGTTTGGGCCTAGAGGAAGGCATTGGGAAGTAATAAGTAGATGGTGGGTTGCTAGAGTGACGGAAGCTTAAACCCTAGTTTATGCGTTGCTTCGTTAGGGGCTGATTTGGATCCACATGTTTCATGCTATGGTTAGATTTATCTTAATTCTTTTTTCGTAGTTGCGGATGCTTGTGGGAGGGGTTAATCATAAGGGGGAGGCTTGTCAAAGTAAGGACAACACTCAAGCACCGGTCCACCCACATATCAAATTATCAAAGTAGCGAATGCGAATCAAATGAGCATGATGAAAAGTAGCTTGACATAAATTCGCATGTGTCCTCGGGAACGCTTAGATTTATATAACAGTTTGTCCAAGCTTATCCTTCACTATAAAAAGGATTGGGCCACCTTGTTGTACCGTTATTACAATTGTTACTTGCTACCCGTTATAAATTAACTTATCACAAAACTATTTGTTATCGATAATTTCAGTGCTTGTAGAGAATACCTTACAGAGAATCGCTTGTCATTTCCTTATGCTCCTCGTTGGGTTCGACACTCTTACTTATCAAAAGGACTACGATAGATCCCCTATGCTTGTGGGTCATCAGTGCTACAGCATGAGCCATTGATCTACAAGAAAAATATGCAAAGGTTGCTAAGACTATTGTTCAAGATAATGAGTTTAGTCAATCAAATTACTAAAGCTCCCACTCAAATTGACATACCTTAGGTCATCTGAGTGATACATGATCCAAATTCACCAACTCTAGTCCGATCATCACGTGAGTTGAGGTGGTTTCAATGGTGAACATCATCATGTTGATCATATCTACTATATGACTCATGTTAGACCTGTCGGTCTCTTGTGTTTTGAGGCCATGTTTGTACATGCTAGGCTCGTCAAATTTAACCTGAGTGTTCCGCACGTGCAACACTGGCTTTCACCCGTTGTATGTGAACGTAGAGTCTATCACACCTAGTCATCATGTGGTGTCTCGACACGACGAACTTTCGCAACGGTGCACACTCGAAGAGAACACAATTTATCTTGAAATTTAAGTGAGGGATCCCCTTATAATGCTACCGTCGTCCTAAGAAAAACAAGGTGCATAAAAGGATTAACATCACATGCAAATCATAAGTGACATGATATGGCCATGAACTTGTGCTTTTGATGTCACAGCCCTGGAAATTGATTGCATTAGTTGCATCATGTGCATCATGTCATCATGCTAGAATTCAAATGAAACTTGAAATGGGGATTGTCAAACCCTAGCACTTCATCAAATAAATAAAATTCCAACAATTGAAATTTCAATGAGTTTAAAATACTATTCAAAAATGTCCACTGTTTCTGATAAATGATGGCAACAACATATTAGGGGACATCTTAATTTCCAAACAAATATAGCAATTTAAAATACTCATTAATGCTACTGAAATCAATTAATAAAACATTATAAATATGATAGTTGTCTAAAATTGCCCAAATCTTTTTGTGGAGATTTGAAATAATCAGGCTATATTTCTTAAAATATTGGGCATTTTGTACTAGGTATTTTGGCCACACAAAAATTAAAAGAAGAATGTCAGAATAAAAGAAAACTGGAAATAAAAATAGAGAAGGAAGGGGGTTACCTGGCGCTTACCTGGCCCAGAGCTGGCCCAGCCCAGCTTCTCCCCCTGTCGTCTTCCTCCTCGCTAGGAGGACGAGGCGTGGCAGCTCGCCGAGCGCCGGCCTCCACCTCCTGCCCGTCTGCCTACCTGTGCAAGGGGATTAGGCCCCAGAGCCGTCCGGATCGGGACGACCCCTCCCCTCTCTCTCCCTCTCTCTCTTCCCTCTCCCCTGCTCCTCTCCCTCCCTCTGCTCGCCATGGTGACCGCCGGATCTCGCCACGATTCGCTCCGCCCGGTGCTTCCCCGAGCTCGTCGTGACCTCCAGGAGCCCCATAGTGAGCTCCGCTCCATTTCCCCCTCTTCCCGTGCTTCCTCGCGCTCCGTAGCCCGTGCCCGCACGCGACCGAACTCTGGCCGCCGCCAAAGTCGCCTTGGTCATCAACTCCGACGTCCTCGCGTCCTCCCGTTGCCCTAGATGGACGCGCGCGAGCCCCAGCTTGCCGTAGCTCCATCCCGCGTTCAGAACCGTCGCCGGACGGAGATTTCCAGCGACCACCGCCGTCTCGGCTCGCTGCCGGCGGCCTCCCTCCAGCGAGTGCCAGCATGGCCAGGTTAACTAGCCACTAATCCCCCCCTTAGCCACTGACCAGAGGGCCCCACAGGGGGTCAAAGCCCAGTCAGCCTCTGTTTTGACCGGAGATTAGACCCGAGTCAATGACAGGTGGGGCCCAGCCCTGTTTAACTCCGGATTAGTTTAATAAATAAATAATTTGCTTAATTAACTTAATTAGACACTGACTGGTGGGCCCTGATATGTTAATTAATATTAAGAAATAAAATTAAAACCTATTAGTGACTATGTCACTAACCAGTGGGTCCCACTGGTCCGGTTTGACCTGGACCTGGTCCAGTTGACCTGCTGACGTAGGCATGACCTCAGCATGACACAATAATAATTTCTGTAATAAAATAATTTGAGGAAATGCTTAAAACTTCTAAAAATCATAGAAAATAATCTGTAAGTCAGATGAAAATAATTTATATATGAAAAATGATCAGAAAAATCCAATGAATCTGTTTATGCCATGATCATGCATGTTTGAACAAGTTAACATCATCAAGTAGGACATTTTATGATTAGGCCAATATATGAAATATCATTTGGAGTTGGAAATTCAAACTTGTTTGAATTCCACTTCAACCAATTTGACTAACCACTCCTCTAGGTTAGTTAAGTACCTAAATATGCCATGTCATACATCATGATTGTTGCATTGCATTGAATATATTCTTTATTTCTGTTTGCCGGTGGTTATTCCCTCTCGGTAGACGCTGATTCCGACGATGTGAACGTTGACACTAATGAAGAGAAGTATATCTTCAGGATTGTCAGGCAAGCAAAACCCCCTTGAGCATATCAATATCAACCCACTCTCTTGCTCCTGCTCTCTTTCACTGCATTAGGACAACAACAATTCTACTGTTACATGTCATCGGTAGTCGAAGCCATTCCTTTGCATGACCTGTCTTTGCCACAGTAAATAGTTGAAACCACTTAGCATGAGTAGCAACTGCTTGAGCCTTGTTGTGCTTACTCATCCATGCTTGCTTACTTACTGTGCCTGCTATGCTTAGAGTCGTGTCGTGTCGGGACTGATACATCTGAGTGATGGATCGGGATGGCAGTATACATGTCCTACTGAGTGGAAGTTAAAGGTGTGAATACGATTTGGTAAAGGTAGCGATGAGACGTCATGTAGGAGTACATGGCGGGTTGTCTCATTGGGACCGTCCTTAGGAACTAAGTTCTGTGTATGTTATCCAAGACAAGATACTACCGCACAATGGGATACTTAATTGACCCTCTTGACTTATTAATCGCCTAGACCTCTGTCCAGGAGTTGCAACTAGTTTCTGGCATTTGTAGGGAAAGTATTGGCGGCCGTGTATAGTGCTGCCCGACGGGGTGGACTATGATGCAGTACAGACACAGTGGCACGGTGTACCAAGTGGCACCCGAACGATGGGCTTGGGAACCCTGCGCACATCGTTTGAGGCCGTAGCGGAAACTTTGGCCGGACTTCCATGCGGGTTCAACCTCGGATAGGCGATAAACCTGGACTAGGGTCTTGTGTGGTTGACGATCGAGGCCGGCGCCCACGCCAGTGCTTCCGCTTGAAGGTTGCCGAGATGCATGACGTGCATATGGTGCTAAGTGGCGAGAGTGTGTGTGAAGAAGTATACCCCTACAGGGTGAAATAATCTGTTCGAATAGCCGCGTCCTCGGATATGGACTACTTGGAGAACTTATGTGGTTCATAGAAAACTTGAAGTGGATACTTTTATAATACGCAAGATAAGCGTGAGTGCTATGGATGGCCTTCTCGTAGGGAGACGGAAGTGGATCCATAGTGGTGTATTGATTGGTGAATATGTGGACTCGTGTGCGCTATCCCACCTTAGAGAAAGCACTTGTAGTCGTAGTATAGGTTAGCCGAGAGTCAAAGCTGGCTTGCTGCAATAAACTCCACAACCCCCTTCATTGATACCGATGCATGTGTAGTTAGTTCTGAAGTAAGTCTTGCTGAGTACTCTTGTACTCACGTTTGCTTAATTTATGTTTTGCAAAGGAGACGTCAGTCTCATTAGTGGTATTTACGACGTGAAGTTCGATGTTGACCGGATTAGCCTGGGAATCCCAGACAGAGGTCTGGTTCCTTTGGTAGGGTCGATGTAGCTTTTCAAGCTCCTCTAGCCACTTTTATAGATGTCTGTACCCGAACATGTTTAACTTCCGCTTGCTTGTTTGAATGCTCTGAATGTTGGGTCTTGTGACCCCTGTTTGTAACATCTATTGTATTGGCTCTTCCGAGCCTTCTAATAAATGTCGTAATGTTGTATGGTTATGTTGTGATGCCACAGTTGTATCTATGCATATCGGGCATGTCGTGCGTACGTGTGACGTGCAACGGTATGTATGGGATCCGACACCTAGTTGTGTGCCTTTAGTAGTACTCTTTACGGGGAACTGCCTCTTTGTGCTTCCACTGAGCCTTGGTAGCTTGCTACTGCTCCGGACACATTGATTGACCGGCATGTATCCTTCTTCGCTGCTGTATCTGTTCCTTTGGGGAAATGTCTCGCAGTGTAATGGAGTCCCTCTAGCCTGCTACGACTTGTCTACGTGCAGTGATGACATTTATGTCCCACGACGTAATGGAGTCCTTGTAGCTTGCTATGACTCGTCTACACACACTAGAGATCGACACCTGCATTGCTGGGTTACGTATGCCTGTCCCTGTACGGATGTTCTACGACTAGTCATGTCATCCCGGGTTCTTTGACATTTGAATGCTAGCGACATTATCACATACGTGAGTCAAAAGACGCAAACGGTCCCGGCCCAGGTAAGGTGGCAGCCGTGGAGATAACCATGCGTGAGACCGCAAAGTGATGTGATGTGTTACATGATGGATTCTTATGGCTTAGGATCGGGGTCCTGACATTTGATCTCCATCTCCAAAGCACCGACATGATGTCCATCATCACCGGCACGACACCATGATCTCCATCATCTTGATCTCCATCAACGTGTCGCCATCAGGGTTGTCACACCCACCATGCTTCTACTACTATTGCTACCACTTAGCAAAGGAGTAAAGCATTACATAGTGCTTAATGATTGACACGCAGGTCATACAATAATTAAAGATAACCCTATGGCTCCTGCCGGTTGCCGAACTCATCGACATGCAAGTCGTGATATTCTATACAATACATGATCATCTCATACATCAAATATATCTCATCATGTAATTGGACATATCACATCACAACATACCCAGCAAAAACAAGTTAGACGTCCTCTAATAGTTGTTGCATGTTGTACGTGGCTGCTATGGGTATCTAGCAAGAACAATACTTACCTACGCAAAACCACAATGATGATACATAACTTGCTTTTCAACCTTCTCAAGGACTGCCTTTGTCGAATCCGGTCTAACTAAAGTAGGAGAAATAGGCACCAGCCAGCCATCTTTGTGCAACGAAGTTACATGTCAGTCGATGGAACCAGTCTCTCGTAAGCGTACGAGTAAGATTGGTCCAGGCCGCTTCATCCCACAATACCGCTGAACCAAAACACGACCAAGGGAGGAAGCAATGTAAGCATCAACGCCCACAAACTCCGTTGTGTTCTACTCAAGATCTCATCTACACATAGACCAAGCTCATGGTGCCATTGTTAGGGAACGTTGCATGGGAAAAAAATTCTTACGCACAAGTAAGATCTAGCCATGGTGATGAGCATCTACGAGAGGGAGAGTGGATCTACATATCCTTGTAGATCGCTAAGCGGTAAGCATTAAGAAACATGGTTGATCTAGTCGAACTTCTTTGCGATCCAAATCGCCGAGCGTCCCGCGATCCAATCACGACCCGTCCCGATCCAGCGCCGAACGGACGGCACCTCGGCGTTCAGCACATGTACAGCTTGATGACGATCTCCGCCTTCTTGATCCAGAAAGAGGGAGCGGAGAGGTGGATGAGTTCTCCAGCAGCACGACAACGTTGTGGCGATGGTGGTGGAGCTATTCCAGCAGGGCTTCGCCTAAGCACCGCTAAAACCGATCTAGAGGACAAACTACGATCTAGAGGAGAGGTAGCACATGGCTATTTTTCTATGTCAAAAACCTCAAGACCTCAAGTATATATAGGAGGAGGGGAGGGAGGAGGCTTGGATCCGAAGCGATCCAACCCTAGTTCGGCCGAAGTGGGGGGAGGAGTGCTGCTCCTCCACTCCTAGTACGATTAGGACTCCTCCTTTCCCACTTGCGCGTGTCTTCCCACCTTGGGTTTTCCTTCCCAGCGGCATGGGCTTCCTGTGGGGCTGTGTCCAGCCCACTAAGGGCTGGTATACCTCCTCACACAGCCCATGTAGCCTCTTGGGTCGAAATACCCCTCCCGATGGTCCCTCGGTACACTCACGACACTCCCGGTACACTACCGATGAGCCCGAAACTTTTCCAGCGACCAAAACAGGACTTCCTATATATCATTCTTTACCTCCGGACCATTCTGGAGATCCTTGTGACGTTCGAGATCTCATCCGGGACTATGAACAACCTTCAATCACCACCATACATCACTCTATACTACCAAAACGTCACCGAACCTTAAGTGTGTAGACCCTGCGGGTTCGAGAACTATGTAGGCATGACCGAGACATCTCTATGGTCAATAACCAATAGCGGGACCTAGACGCCCATATTGGTTCCTACATATTCTACGAAGATCTTCATCGGTCGAACCTCTATGTCAAGGATTCACTTAATCCCGTATGTTGTTCCCTTTGTTCTTTAGTATGTTCCGTTTGTTCTTTGGTATACCTAGTTAAATCTCATTACCGGCAAGTCTCTTTACTCGTTCCGTAATACAAGATCATGTAACTAACACTTTAGTCACATTGCTTGCAAGGCTTGTTGTGATGTTGTATTACCGAGTGGTCCCTGAGATACCTCTCCGTCACACGGAGTAACAAATCCGAGTATAGATCTATGCCAACTCAACAGACACCCTCGGAGATACCTATAGAGCACCTTTATAGTACCCAGTTACGTTGCGATGTTTTATACACACAAGGTACTCCTACAGTGTCAGTGAGTTGCATGATCTCATGGTCATAGGAACAGAACTTGACATACAGAAAACTGTAGCAATAAACTGACATGATCAAATGCTATGTTTATAGTTTGGGTCTTGTCCATCACATCATTATCCCAATGATGTGATCCTTTTATCAAATGACATATCATGTCAATGGCTAGGAAACCTTGACCATCTTTGATCAACGTGCTAGTCTACTAGAGGCATACTAGGGACAAAGTGTTGTCTATGTATCCACACATGCAATGTGTTTCCAGTCAATACAATTACATCATGGATAATAAACAATTATCATGAACAAGGAAATATAATAATAACCATTTTATTATTGCCTCTAGGGCATATTTGCAACATTAGCTTCTTTAGAACAACAAGTAAAATCATAAATTTCACATAGCTTCCAGACATAGCAACATAAAGTATTAATTGTATGCCACAAGAGTTTCCCTTTTCGAGATATGCGGTGTCACACATAATGAGCATGCTCATTTAATGATTTCCCCCAACTAAGCTAGTTGGGTTATTAGCACGATCACAAGTGGATCGAAGATGACCCAACTAATATTCTTTAGTGGTACGAAACACTAGGGGTTCCTCAACTTTTGGAGAAGCAAGTACATCTATTTTTTTGGTATTTTGTGTTTCCTACCCATATCTAAAGATAGAAAACAAGCTAATAATAGAAAACAAAAATTACTTAGTGATAAAGCAAACAAGCACACACAAGAATATTCATCCCATGCTATTGCTCCCCAGCAACGACGCCAAAAAGGTCTTGATAAATCACGAGTATAGGGGATCAATTGTAGCCTTTATCGATAAGTAAGAGTGTAAAACCCAATGAGGCTCTAAAGGTAGAACAAATATTTCCTCAAGTTCTATCAACCACCGATACAACTCTACGCACCCTTAACGTTCGCTTTACCTCGAACAAGTATGAAACTAGAAGTACTTTGTAGGTGTTGTAGGATAGGTTTGCAAGATAATAAAGAGCACGTAAATAAAAACTAGAGTCTGCTAAGATAAAGTAACAATTAAGTTAGTTTAACGAGTATGGAAAAGTGGTGGTAGGAGTTGTAGAATTGTCCCTAGGCAATCGATAACTAGACCGCTAATCATCATTGCAATTTCATATGAGGGAGATGCATAAGCTAACATACTTTCTCTACTTGGATCATATGCACTTATGATTGGAACTCTAGCAAGAATTCGCAACTACTAAAGATCATTAAGGTAAAACCCAACCATAACATTAATAGGTATCAAGTCCTCTTTACTCCCATATGCAACAACCCACCTACTCGGGTTTATGCTTCTGTCACTCAAGCAACCCACCATAGGCAAATCCTGAACACATTGCAACACCCTACAGCAAGGATCCCTCACGGTTGCACGACATGGAGAGCACCATAGGACAGCACCAATAATAAAACATGCAACTCCAACAAATCATGATCATCAATCAACCCATAGGACAACAAAAATCTACTGAGACATCATAGGATGGCAACATATCATTGGATAATAATATGAAGCATAAAACACCATGTTCAAGTAGAGGGTATAATGGGTTGTGGGAGAGTGGACCGTTGTAGATAGATGGGGGAAGGTGATGGAGGTGTTGGTCAAGATGACGGAGTTGTTGGAGTAGATCGCCGTCACGATGATGGCCCTAGCGGCGTTCCCGTGCCACTAAGAGAGAGGGGGGAGAGCCCCCTCCTTATTTTCTTCCTTGACCTCCCCCTAGATGGGAGGAGGGTTTCCCATCTGGTCCTTGGCCTCCATGGCATCGGAGGGGCAAGAGCCCCTCCGAGATTGGATCTCTCTCTTTCTCTCTATGTTTCCTTCTGTTTCTGCGCTCCCAGATTCTGGCCTTTCACCGTTTCTTAAATATCCGGAGATCCATAACTCCGATTGGGCTGAAATTTTACCATGATTTTTATCTAGATATTAGCTTTCTTGCGGCAAAAGAAGGGTGCCAACTTCCTTATGGGGCGACCACAAGCTAGCCTGGCGTGGCCAGGGGGGGTAGGCCGCTCCCTGTGAGCTTGTGGGCCCCTCGGGCATTGTCTCGCATTGATTCTTTTTCCCAAAAATCACATATATTTCAAAAAAAATCTTTTTATGTTTTTATCTCGTTTGGACTTCATTTGATATGGATTTTCTGCGAAACAAACAACATGCAACAAACAGGAACTGCCATTGGGCACTGGATCAATATGTTAGTCCCAAAAATAGTATAAAAAGTTGCCAAAAGAATATGAAAGTGGTAGAATACTGGCATGAAACAATCAAAAAATATAGATACGGTGGAGACGTATCAATTTGCTTTTTTTAACTGTCGTCATTTTCTCACGACAAATGCAATGGGTAGGCTTATTGAAGGTGGTTGGGGCCGGAGGACGCCGACGGGCTCCGGGTGTGGGATTATGTACAAGCGGTGGTGACACACAGTGTACCTAGGTTCAGGGCCCTTCATGGGAGGCAACACCCCTAGTCCTCCTTGGTCTAGTTGATGGATGGGTATGTTTACAAGGTTGCTCCTGGAGCTGTGTCTAGAGGAGGAAGAAGGAGCAGCCGGCTCGCCTTCCTCAGCTATGAAGTGTGAGTATGAGGTAACTGTCCCATAGGTGTGAGCATGTGAGACTCGTCATCCCCGTTCCATGGGGGGCTCGGGGGGTTTTATAGGCCAACCCCCGACTTACAATATTCCTAAGGTACAAAGATGAGGGGCCCGGCTGGCGGCCTCTCTGGCTGACCAGGGGGTCCTGCCCCTCGAGCCATCTTGTTGCCCATAGGGTCCTCTGGCTGAGCGGTCCCATCGCCTATTGGGACCCGCCAGCCGGCCCCGTGATTGGCCCTTGCCCACCTACTATGGCACAGGTCGCTTGGGCGGCGTTGTCCAGTGCCAGCTGGCCGCACTGTAGCCGTGCCGGAGCAGGTAATCGAGTGGGCGGGGCGTGTTGGCACTATTCCCCCACCCGGTCACAGTCGCCAATGTCAGCGGCCCAGACGGCCGAACTGTAGCCACGCGCACCCGTGTGTCAACGGCCACTATGGCTACATTGGCGTCCGTCGTGGCGGTCACGTCGTGTCTCCGTACCCGCGCGCAGTAGGACGGGATGGGTGCTTGTCCGCCCAGGAGTCAACGGGGGAGCCGGTTTGAAGGCAACTGGCCGTGCTCAGCCAGCTTGGGTCCGAACCGGCTCCTCGACCAGCCGGCCTTGACTCAGCCGACAACGCGTCTGCCGGCTACATGCCAGCCGGCCGTAAGCAGACGACCATGCGCTAATTCCTTGAAGTGGGGGAGAGAACCCTGGTGCTTTGGCCTACCCAGGGGTAATAACCCTGTCAGTAGTCCCCGAAGCCGGCGGGGGCCCACGTCCAGCAGATGGGGGGGGAGCCGACGGCTTCTCCCTAGCGGTACCCGCCTCCAGTGCAAAGCCGAAAGGCTAGCCAGGTCGGAAGCCGAACCCGACGCCTCGGGTCCCGAAGCGGCGCCCCGGGACCCCGGTCGGCCCGCCGCGCGCCACGTGGCGAGTAATGATGGCGTGGGTCCCGCGCACGCGGGCAGACGGGATGTCGCCCTGGGCCTAGCCTACTAGGCCTCGGGTGTAGCCCAGTAGGCCTTGGGGCACAAGCAAGGATCTTCTATGCCCCGAAGCGGCGGTTGCGGCACAAGACGGCCATGCATGCGTGGAGATTCCGGGGGAGTGGGCACAGTTAATCCCCACATCCCCCGGTCGTGGCCTCCCCATTTAAAAGGGGAGGAAGGGCAGAGGGCGGAAGCACCCGCACCCCATTTGCCCCCTCATTTCCTCTTCTCTCGTCTTCTCCGCTCCCCCACGCGCCACTGCTCTTCTCGCATGCAACCGCGCTCGCACGCCGTCCCACCGTTGCAGTGGCCAAAGGACGCATAGGAAGCTAGGACGGATCCGTGGTCACGGAGGCCACCATCGTGCATCTCCGCCGTGCGCGCATGCTGTCGTCGATGGAGCGCGTGATCACCCGCGCAGCGGGCGACGAGTTGGTGTCCAAGCCGCAGCCAGGAGAGTTCGTCATCTTCGCCTAGCACTTCTCCCGCGGCTTCGGGCTCCCGGTGAGCCACGTCTTCCGTCTGATGATGGATACTTTCGACCTCCAACCGCACCACCTCGGCCCCAATTCCATCCTCTACATCGCGGGCTTCGTGACACTGTGCGAGGGGTACTTGGGGATTCTCCCCTTCATCGACTTATTCAACACACTGTTCTACCTCAAGGCGATGAAGAGCAATGCCCGCGGGGGCGTGGCGGTGTGCTGCCGCGGCACGCGCTTCCCGCACTTCAGCCTCATCGACTCCGTCAAGGGCTGGCATTGGACGTTCTTATACGTGAAGAACACCGACCTGTGGTGGGATTACATCCGGCTACCGGCGTTTGTCAATGCACATTCCTCCGGAGCGAACTGGTCGGGAGCCGCCCCGCGCGAAGTGGCTCTTGCGGAGGTCGGCCGACTCGTGTAGCTGAGGAGCAGGGAGGGGCTGGTCGCCTCCGATCTGGTGGCGGTATTCATCGTGCGTCGGGTGCTGCCTCTCCAGAAGAGGCCGCATTGGATCTACGATATGTCCGGCAGCCGGTACCCCTGCCGGATGATGACCATCGATCTGATGCCGGCTCAGGTGGCGAGGCGGGTGAACGCCATCACGACGTTCAAGATGGCGCCGACATCATGGACCTTTGGCAAGGAGCCGTACGACTGCCTCAACCGACCTCCCCTGGTACGTTTTGTTGAGGCAATCCTTTTTGTTCGAATCCCCCCAGCTGGCAGCCGGCATCTGACCTTACTTCTCCGTGCTGACCGCAGTTGTTCGTGCGACAGAACACACCGTATGGCCCACACCCCCAGATCTTTGAGGCGGAGCGCGACCACTCCGACTCTGAGGACTACGAGTAGGGAGGCCTGCCTGAAGAGGGTGTTGACTCCTCGGGGGGGGGGGTCGAGGAGGCGGCCAACTCGGGAGCCGGCAGGCCCAGCGGAGCTAGAGGGTCCAGCGCAGCCGGAGAGCCCAACGTAGCCGGTGAGTACCCTACTGGTCCCACGATTAGGGACTGGACCGATGACGATGATGACGATGATGTGATGATCCTGAACGTGCCTCCCCCTCAGTTAAGCAGGGCCGACACGGGCAGAGTGACGAGCGGCCGACTCAGGCCCAGACGATCGGAGCTGCCAGCCGAGGGAAGAGGCCAGCTCAGGAGGAGCCGGCGGCCTCGCCACTTGCCCGTAAGCGGGTGAAAGTGGACGTGCAGAAGCCACAGGCATGCACCAGGCGGGTTCTACCCATCGTTACCGGGTACGTGACCTTTCCTTTTTGCGTGTGTTCCTTTTCGAGTCGCGGGTCGGTGTGTGTTTAACCTTCATGCGTATCAGGGACTCCATCGAGCTCCACGACGTGGAGTTGACTGTTGACCTGAAGGATGCAGTGGGAGGAGAAGAGGAGGCTTGCGGAGCTGCGAGCCTCAAATTCCGGGGCACAAGGCGGGGGCTCGCGCTCCGGGACCTCAAGCGGCGGGAGGCGGAGGAGGTCCGCGGACCCCGCGCATGCATATGACTCGATGGCGGAATCGACCAGCCTGTCGATACCCAAGTCGAGCGAGCCATGAGGGGTGGCTACGGAGCCATCTACGCCCCCACCTGCGGAGGAGGCGGCCCGATCGGAGACTGCGGCTATGGAGCCGGCCCTCGAGGAGACCTGGCCAACAGGGCCAGATGAGACGCCGCCTATGTCCGAGCCGGCCCAGGGCGACGTGCCGGAGGTCCTGGTGGCCCCGGAGGTGGTGCCGGAGGCGCCGACTATGGAGACGGAGGCACCGTCCATCGCGGTCGTCGCGTCGGGCCGGCGGGAGGAGGAGGCAGCGGTAGCGCTGTGCGAGGGGCAACTAGGGACCGAATCCCGTGTCCTCGCCGTCATCAACCCCGCCCCCGGCGGCCGGCACCGTGACAAACGTCACGGCGGGCGGCGACGATAGCCGGGCCCGGAGGTCCATGCAGGACGTGATCCGGGATTGGGACGCGCTGGCGCGTGTCCCAACCCTTGCGGCTCCCCCGTTAGGCGGCCCGGTCCCCGCGTTTGGGCAGTTGGGGAGCGTCCTGGATCGGTGCCGCCAGGAGCTGGCCCGGTTCGTGGAGGCGGCCGACACCACCCTGCAGCGCATGGATGACGGGGTCATTCCCCTCCCACTTCAAAGAAGAACAACGTGGACCGGCTGGTCGTGGCTGGTTGGAGGACGTCCGGCTCGAGCCGACGCTGGCTGGCGCTCCGGGCGGCTGGTCAAGGAGCCGGCTCGACCCACGGCCAGCTGGGCGTGACCGATTGCCTCTGGCCCGCCTCCTCCGTTGACCCTGGGACGGGCATGCGACGTCCCGTCCCTCTGTGCGCGGGTACGACGAGATGACACGACCGGCACGACGGGCGGCCCTATGGCTACAGTGGCCGCTCACGCATTGCAGGGCATGGCTACAGTCTGGCCGTCCCGGCCGCTGACTAAGGCAAGCGCGATCGGGCGAGGGAACAGTGCCGACACGCCCTTGCCCACTCGATTACCTGCCTCTGCTTGGCTACAGTACCGCCGGCCATACCGGAGACCTCGGCCGGCTGGCGCTAGACGACGCCTCTCGGGCGACCCGTGTGGTGGCAGGTGAGCGAGAGCTAATCGCAGAGCCGGCTGGCGAGCCCCAGTGGGGGACAAGACCGATTAGCCGGTGGACCCCATAGACGATGAGACGGTGCAAAGGGTGGGACCCCCTGGCCAGCCGGAGAGACTGCTAGCCGTGTCCCCCCACCTCTGTACTTTAGATATATTGTAGAGCCGGGGAGTTGGCCTATAAACCCCCCCGAGCCCCCCATGCAATGGGGACGGACGATCACTCTCGCACACCCGCCGAACTGCCTAAACCACTCTAGTAGCAGAGGAAGACGAGCTGGCTGCTCCTTCTTCCTCCTCTAGACACAGCTCCAGGAGCACCCTTGTACACATACCCATCCATCCAACTAGGCCAAGCAGGACAAGGGGTGTTACCTCCCACGGAGGGCCCTGAACCTGAATACATCATGTGTCATCACCGCTTTTGCCCAATCTCGCACCCGGAGCCCGTCGGTGTCCTTCGGCCCAAACCACCTATGATAAGCCACCCTATGGCATCTATCGTGAGAAAACGACATCAACGGAGGTAAGCGTCGTTATCCTTGTTGAAATTTTTAGTGGGGGCGTGCAAGCACACCCACTGGGTGTAGCCCTCGAGAGGCGGTCTGGCTGACCGGCTGTGTGGCAGCCAGACCTGCTCACGAGCGCCACATCGAGGAGCTCATCGACACTGCCGACGCGTAGCAGCACCTGCTCGCGTCGGGCGGCGTCGCCACTGGAGGCCCCCAGCTTGAGCGCGAGGGCACGTGGACTGCTGGCCATCAGCCGGCTCAGTATTCCAGCTCCCCTCACGTCTCCAGCTGCCGGACAGGAACAAACAACCCCCGGCACTCTCAGATGCCGGGGAGCGAGCAGCCGGCTGTTCGCAGCTGGCGCACCAACGACCCGCCTCGCAGCAATCGGCACCAAGAAGCACCGGCATCCAGTAGCCGGCGTAGCCACGGGCACACTCCACCCCCGCGGCGCTAGCGGGAACGAACGGTTCCGCCCGTCATCCAACCCGAGCTCTCGGCCCGGATCGGGCCGCGTGTCCCCCGCAGCGAGAACGACGCCCGCAACCGCATCAACCACCTCACGCAGTCCGCCCTCCTTGAGAAGGGCTCAATTGGTCTAGCCTGTTTCGGTCCTCGGATCCGCAACGAGCTGTTCCCAACCGGCTTCACGCTCCCTCAAGATACTTCAAAGTACAATGGGGCTGCCAAGCCCGAGGACTGGCTGATCGACTACACCACCACGATCAGCATCGCCAGGGGGAACAAGCGCGTAGCCGTTTGCTACGCCCCCCTCATGTTGATCGGCTCGGCCCGCACCTGGCTCAACAGCCTAGCAGCCGGCAGCATCAACACTTGGACATGCATCGAGGAGGCCTTCGTTCGCAACTTCATCGGCACCTACAAGCGGTCCGGCCGCCCCCGTGAACTCACCATGTGCGTTCAGGGGCCGCACGAATCCCTCCGCGACTACCTTACTTGGTGGACCAAGCTTCGCAACTCCTGCGAGGGGGTGCACGAGGTACAAGCCGTGCAGTACTTCATTGAAGGCTACCGAGACGGCACCCCCCTCAAGCACAAGCTTCTGTGGTCCGAGCCGGCCACGCTTGCCGAGCTCATGACCAAGGCGGACAAGTACGCCATGGCCGATTCGCCCATCCGGGTCAAGACGACCCCGCCTACCAAGGCGACGATGACACCGGCCACGACCCGGACGGTTGCCAACAACCGGCAGCCGCAAAATAACAAGCTCAAGAACGACGAGCCGGATTCCCGCTACGGGAGCCGGCAGGTCAATACCGTCGAAGAGCAGGAACTGGCTGCCTAGCCTTCCAGCCAGCGCCAGGACACTGGCAAGGCTTCCTGGCAGGTGAAGCTCACCTTCGAGCAAATGCTCGACCTCCCCTGCAAGAATCACTCAGGGGCCAAACCCTCTACGCACACGCTCCGGCAGTGTAGTTTCTCACAGCGATTGGCCCGGGGGGACGACCTTGCGGCTCCTCTCGCGTTGTCCCCAGCCCAAGCTGCCGCCCCAGCGCCGGCTCCGGCTCCGGCCCAGAACGACGGTCGTCTGATCGACCAGTTTCCAACCAGGACGGCTGTTATGTCGTCTTCACTAGTGAAGCGACGAGCAAACATGCTCAACGCCAGCTCCGTCATGAGTTGAACGCCACCATGCCGTCAACTCCCCAGTTCATGCACTGGTCGGAGAAGCCGGTCACTTGGAGCCGGGCCGATCACCTCGTTGTGATGCCGAATCCCGGCAGCTACCCCTTGGTCCTCGACCCCACCATCGCCTAACAGCCCAAGTGTAATCCTTGCCATTTGTATAATATTTCTCATGTGGACCTTCATGTTTTGCCATTGTGTTTGATTATCAACCTTGCCTCACGGTCATTCCATGCATCATGCCATCATGCTCATCATACCAAGTGCATATTAATTATTGCCATGCCTATGCTTGTGTTTCTTGTGATGTGAGGTGGTGTTGATGGGAGTGTATGTGATGTGGAGAGAGTGCATGTGTTTCTTTGTTTGGAGTGCTACTCCCTTCCATCAAATAAACTATCCCCCTCTTCTCTCTTATTCAAAATATTCCCATGATAATAATTTACTTGTTGTTTTCACATATTAAAAATGTTGCTCCTTTTCTATATATTCATATGAGACTTGTTGTATAGTCTCAAGCATGTTCTACTGGTCTTGAGTATTTTAAACAATTGCAAAATAGAGTCCAAAATAATATATGTGAAATTATTTTGCTTCTCTAAAAATGCCAAGATCATTTTTATTGTCTAGTACATAATTCTGTGAGTCCAAATATATTCTTATTCCAGTTAGCAAATCATCTCTCTTTTCTCTGGGTTTTTGTTTTGCTTCCGTTTTATTTATTAGAACCCTAAGTTTCCTATGTGAGAGAGGGGCTAGACTACCTAGGCCTCCATGCCCCTCGCGAACCGACTTGCCTCCCGCAGCCCAGCCAGCCTTCAGAGCGTTCGCTTCTTCCACCTCCTGTACGGCTCCGATCCAGGATGTCCACGATGGCGTCCTCCGCGATTTGACGGCCGGAGCTTGTCCGAGCGTGCTATAAGAGGTGTCCCTGACCTAGCCCTAGAATCCTTCGCCCCATTTCATCCCTCTCCTCCTCGCGCCGCCACCAGGTAAGGTAGCCTCGCGCCATGCCATCGCCGCACCCGCTGTGCTCCGGCCAAGCAACAGATCGTGCCCGGAGATAGCCTCCTCTCCGTGTCTCCGCCACTCTGGTGCGTGGGAAGGGTTCCCCCACAGCTTATCCGTCGTCCCCTACGAGCGAGGGAGCGCCAAGGCCCAGCTCGACGTCGTTCACGACCTCGTTTCTGCTCTTCTTCCCGGACCCGAAGAACGTCAAGTTCAGAGCTCCCTCGCGTCGTCCCGGGCTCGTCCTCGTCCTCCTCTTGTTGTCCTAGGTAGACCAGGTAGTCCCCTCTTGCGCCCTGCTCCTCCTTGTTGCCTATATATCCGCGTAGGATACGCCAGGTTCATGCCAACTTCGCGCTCTTGGTGCTCTGCCCTTAGATGCAGTATGCGTACTATTTTGTGGTGCTTTTGTTCTTGCTCCTCGCGCGCCGTAACGTTGTCCCTCGCACTCCTAGGGGAATTCGGCACCCCCGCCGGCTGTTCCCCTCGCCGGAGATGGCCGGAGCTGGCCCGTGCCGCCGTTGTTTCCTGTCGCTACTCGCAGATTTCAGTTTCGTCACGCATATATGTGTTATGTGTGTATTAGTGGTGCATTCTCCTTCCTTTGTTAATATACTCAGATCTAGTAGAGTGGTTGGCTTTGGGGGGAGAAAACTAGTAGGTTGTGGGTTCGAGCCCAGGCTCCCCCCTTTTTGTTTTAATTTCTTTTATTTTGAATTCTATTGTGTTATGACCTGCTGATTGTATGTGTGGTAGGTAATTCCATGTAGTTTTTTCTTTCTTTTCTTTTATTTTTCTAGCCTGTCATATGTTTATGTATGTTGGTGTGTGGTGTGGGTTGTAGTGAGTGTGTATGTGTCACGTGGTGATGCATACACATAGGTGTGTGTATATGTTTTCATGCACATATTTGAGTGTATATGCCTAAGGCATATATACATGAGTAGTTTTGTGCTTGTGTGTATGTAGGGGTGGATGCCCCTTGTGTATGTGTGTATGTGCATGTGTATGCACTTACATGTGCATGTGCACATGTGGATATGTTGGTTGATGAGTGTGTGTGTGGTAGTGTCATACTTGTATGTGTGAGGGTGTATACCATACTTACACACCCTTGTGTATGCGAGTGTGGATGTATATGCAAGATGAGCTCCATGTGTAGGTTCCCTTTTATGTGCATTGACCATGGTTCTTCTTCTAGCTAGTTTCATACTTGCATATTGATGTTATTCCATGTTACCATGTCCCTAACATGATAATTAACCACTTTCATATGAATTAACATATGCATGCTTTCAAGATCTTGCCAACATGAACTTGTTAGTCAATGTTGTTGGGAATGTTCCAGTATTTTTATTATTCATGTTAAGTCACTAGATAAGTGGGAACCATGCTGTTAAGTTGCCTACTTTCTGTTTCTGCCAACCTGCTTTGAAATGGCCAAGTCTGGAGAGTCTGCTGTTATTGTTTTGCCGTGTAGAGTGGGGTGTATCTAGTGATGTGTTGTGAATTTGACCATGCTCAGTGTTAGGAATTTGTAGTAGGTATTGCCATATACAATCCTGTTAATTTTAATGCCAGTAGGAGCTCTCTAGCACATTTAACCATTTCTGTTAACTTGCTACTTTATTAACCCAGATTCCAGAAAACTGGAATTTTCACCAAGTCCCAGGAAAACTGATTCATCATGCCAACTTGATTGCTTCTTGCTTATTGATTTGTGGCTTCTTTGCTAGTTGTGTAGTTGGATGAATTGATGTGTGTGTTGAGTAGATTCTGTCCATATCTTCTTTGTGGCCGTAGGAATTCTGTAACTCTAGTTGTGAGCTTTTCAAATTGCTATGTTGCTGTTTTGTGTCAGATTGGGTGCTATTTTGTTTTGTGAGTTGTGGAAGCTATACTCCATGGAATTGAGTGATTCTTGAGTCTATTGCGATTGGTTTTTCATCACCTATCCAGTGGATACCTTGGAATGCTAAGAATTAGCCCAGGTATTTGGTGATCTTGTGTTTTGCCTCCGTACCTTGTCGTGAGCGTATCTCGAGAACCGTAGCTCCATTTCTCGCGATCTTTATATGCATTTACATCGATTTTGCATGATGCATACATATTTTCCATGTTCATGCATGTCTAAATAAGTTAACATGAGGTTCTGTCCAGATTCACTAATAAACAAACTGTGCATGAGTACCACTACGAGGATCCCGCTACTTGTTCCGCTGAAGAACCAACAGGCAAGATGATCGTACCCGGATCCCAATACTATCTTTGCTTGCTATTTTCTCGTTCTTCTCGTTACAATTGCGCTACCTACCACATGATATCAGCCCCCATGTTGCCATGACAGCCTCTAACCTGCACCTCCTAGCAAACCGTTGACTGGCTAAGTTACCGCTGCTCAGCCCCTCTTATAGCGTTCTTAGTTGCAGGTGCGGGTTGTTCCATGTGATAACATGGTTTGGATATCACAATAAAATTCTGATCTTAATTTAATGCACATATATATTTGGTATTGGTGGAAGGCTTGGCCTTTTGCTAAGTGATTTGTTCCGCTCGTACCGCCATTAGTTCCTTGTTACCAGTGCTATGTTTTCCATATTTTGCGCTCCTAACACGCTTGGGGTTGTTACGGGGCCCCCTTGTTTCTTCGGTTAAGATTAAAACTTGTCTGGCAAGAACCAACATTGGTACTACATTTGCTAATAACTTTATCAACTTGCATAGGGCTTTGCAACCCCGTGGATAATTTAATCAACCCCCGGGCCATTGCTCCGCATGAGTGTTGGTCCAACCCAGAGCAGCTTATTAACGCCGCCCGGGGCAACTCGGTGATTAGCGTGGTAACCATCGCTCATCCGTCGTGTCCTGAGACTGAGATACGCGGCTCTTATCGGGTTCGTCGACACGTCGGGTGGTCTTGCTGGATTTGTTTTACCTTCATCGAATGTCTTGCGTGTGGACTCTGACTTTCTTCGGGTTTACTCGAGGTATTGGAAATCCTTTGGAATCACCGAGGAAGATCACGAGATCCGTGGTCGAGGAATTCCCGCGGAGTGTGGTTATTTGTGATGGACTAGTTGGAGCACCCCTGCAGGGTTAAATATTTCGGAAAGTCGTGCCCGCGGTTATGTGGCAACTTGGATATTTGTTTAACACCCAGTTCTAGCAAACTTGAAGTAAACTCTAGTTAAAATACACCAACTATGTGAGTAACCGTGATTGTCTCTGCTAGTGAACATGATCCGAGAGAGGACACAGTGGGGTTATGATTGACATAGGCAGGTGTTCAGGATCTCATAGAGATTATGCTAGTTTCGACCGTTTAACGTAGACCACTTACATTTCCATTCTTGTTGCGTAAGCTAGCCACCAAATAATGCTTAGTGCTGCTGCAAACTAAACATCACCCCTTCCAACCTAAAGCTTATATAGTCTTGGCACCCGGGTACATGATAGCTGAGTCCTCTGTGGCTCACAGTTTACTACAACAATCCAGGTACAGGTACAGATGACTATGTTCAGGATGATCTTACCTAGCTCCAGTGGGAGTACGATGAAGAAAGAGGCCGTATGTACGTGACTTATCCGGACGAGTGAGGACCTGGTCGTGATCTTGGGCAGCTTGATAGTATCATCGCATTTTCTTTTATCATTTGTTTTCGTCCCTAGCCGGACCCTGTGTTCCTCTTGATGTTATGAACTGAGTGATGTTGTAATTTAGCATGTGGCGAGTGTAAGCCAACTTTGTATACTCTCCCCTTCTGTAAATGTATGATGTGATGATGCTTATCTTGCTAACAGAAAGATGCGCTTCTATCCCTTGCGAGGACCTCGAGCCTCAAAAATGGATAGGCGCGCATCTTGGGCGTGACAACCAAGGAACAAACTTGCCTCTTCTCGCGGGTGCTGATAGATGGTGGCAGCAACATCAACATCCTCTACCTCGACAGTATGCACAAGCTGGGGCTAAAGATAGAAGACCTATAGGCGAGCTGGACGGTCTTCCACGGCATCGTGCTTGGGAACTCCTGCTCCCCTGTTGGCAAGATCACGCTCGACGTCCTCTTCAGCGGACCCAAACACTTTCGCCGCGAGCCGGTGTTGTTCGAGGTCATGGACCTCGCGAGCCCCTACCACGCGTTGTTGGGCCGGCCGGCCCTTGTCAGCTTCATGGCGATCCCCCATTATGCCTACCTCAAGCTCAAGATGCCAGGCTGCAAGGGAATCATCACCATCACGGGTGACTACAAGATGTCGCTCAAGTGCGCTCGAGACAGCAACCGGTTGGCTGAGGCCCTGGAGATCGCCGAGGAGAAATGGCAGCTCGACCGGCTCGTGGCCCTTGCTGACAGCCAGCTGGCCATGTCGGCTCCTCCCTTGCAATCTATCGGCGAGGCCTCCTTCCAACCGTATGAAGATACCAAGCAAATCCCGCTCGACCCGGACAACCCATCTCAGTGCGTCACCATCGGCTCCCACCTCAACAGCAAATAGGAAGGCGAGCTCATCGACTTCCTCCATGAGAATCGGGACATCTTCGCATGGTCCCCCAAGGACATGCTGGGTGTTCCTAGGAAGTTCGCCGAGCACAAACTCCACGTCCAACCAGACATCAAGCCGGTCAAGCAACCCCTGCGCCGCTTCTCCGAGGAGAAGCAGCATACTATCGGCAAAAAAATCGCCCGACTGCTCACAACCGGGTTCATCATGGAAGTGTTCCACCCGGACTGGCTGTCCAACCCAGTCCTAGTGCTAAAGAAGAACAAGACCTGGCGCATGTGCATCGACTACACTAGCCTGAACAAGGCATGTCCCAAGGACCCATTCACTCTGCCGCAGATCGATCAAGTTATCGACTCCACGACCGACTGCGATTTGATGTCCTTCCTGGACGCCTACTCCGGCTACCACCAGATCAAGCTGGACCCAGAAGACCGGCTCAAGACCTCCTTCATCACGCCCTTTGGGGCCTATTGCCACATCACCATGTCCTTCGGCCTGAAGAACGCAAGCTCCACCTTCCAACGGTGCATGCAGAAGTGCCTCCTGCCTCAGATAGGCAGGAATGTCCACGTCTACATCGACGACATCGTCATCAAAACCAAGAAGCACTTCAGCCTCCTTCACGACCTTCGAGAGACCTTCGCGAACTTGCGCAAGTACAAGATCAAGCTCAACCCAGAGAAGTGTGTCTTTGGCATCCCGGCCGGTCAACTCTTGGGTTTCTTCGTGTCCGCTTGCGGTATCGAAGCTAACCCCGAGAAGATCGGCGCGATTGAGCGCATGCCCAAGGCGACCTAGCTCCTCAACATCCAGAAGTTCACCGGCTGCCTTGCCTCACTCAGCCGGTTCATCAGCCGGCTAGGGGAGAAGGCCTTGCCCCTCAACAAGCTCCTTCGCAAGACAGCTCTAATCGAGCCGGGTCAAACAAAGAAGCCGGGCATATTCGACTGGCCCGACGAGGCGGATGAGGCTTTCTGTGGCCTCTAAAAGGCTTCCACCCACGCACCCATCCTACCCGCGCCGGCTGAGAAGGAACCCCTGCTCGCCTACATCACGGCAACCACACGTGTCATCAGCATTGTCCTGGTGGTCGAGCGTTCGGAGGAGGGCAAGTCCCTGCTTGTCTAGTGACCCATCTACTACCTCAGCGAGGTCCTCTCCGCATCCAAGCAGAACTATCCCCACTACCAGAAGATGTGCTATGGCATATACTTCACCGCCAAGAAGGTCAAGCACTACTTCCAGGAGCATAACATTACCATGGTAAGCATGGCCCCGCTCGACGAGATCATGAGCGGCCAGGACTCCACCGGCCGGATCGCCAAATGGGTCATCGCCCTCGCCGATCATGAGATCCGGTACGAGCCAAGAACCACCATCAAGTCACAGGCGTTGGCTGACTTCCTCGTTGACTGGGCGGAGACGGAGTTCGTGCCACCTCCCCAGACACAACGCATTGGCGCATGCATTTCGACGACTCGAAAATGAGGACCGGCCTGGGTGCCGACATATTCCTCTCCTCCTCGAAGGGTTACCAGCTCAAATACGCCCTCCAGATCCACTTTGCCACCTCCAACAATGTGGCCGAGTACGAGGCCATCGTCCATGGCCTCCGGCTCGCCAAGGAGATCGGCATTAGGCGCATCCTCTGCTTCGGCTACTCCGACCTCGTGGTGCAACAAGTCTCTGGCGAATGGGATGCCAGGGATGCCAACATGGCCAGCTACCGCTTCCTCGTACAACAGCTCACCGGCTCCTTCGAGGGCTGTGAGTTTCATCACATCCCATGGGCGGACAACGAGGCGCCGGACGCGCTGGTGAAGATCGGCTCCACCCGGCAGGCCATCCCAACGGTGGACACCCTCGAGCGGCTGCTCAAGCCATCGATCAAGCCTTCCTTAGAATCAGAGTCAATCTTCGTGCTGATGGGCGTTGCCGGCCCATCAATGGCCCCGGCCGCCTCTCCGGCACCTTCGCCACTGGCTCCCGAACTATCGGCCGCCTTGCCGGCACCAATCGAGTCGGCGGCGTACGAGACGGCCGGCTCCAACGACACGGCCGTCATGATGATCGTCAACCAGCCGGCCCCGGGGGCAGGCGAACTGGTCCCAGGGACTGATCATCCAGTCCCGGGGGCTCCCGAGCCGGTCCTGGGGGCTGGCGAGCTGATCCCGGGGGCTGGCGAGCCGATCCCAGGGGCTGGCGAGCCAGTCCCGAGGGCTGGTCGTCCGGCCCCAGGGGCTCCCGAGCGTGTCCCCTTCACGGCCCCCTCATGGGCCCAACCCATGCTAGCGTTTCTTCTACGGGGCGAGCTGCCGTCGGACGAGGCTCTGGCAAGGCAAATCCAACGCCAGGCCACGGCGTACGGCGTACGACATCATCAACAACGAGCTCGTCCACCCCAGCACCATCGGCGTCTTCCAGCGATGTGTCGAGCCGGAAAAGGGTCTGGAGATCCTCCTCGACATCCACTAGGGTGAGTGCGGGCAGCACGTCGCCTCTAGGACCCTGGTGGCCAAGGCTTTCCGCCACGGCTTCTTCTGTCGGACTGCTCTCGAGTTGGCCAAGAAGTTGGACGACAAGTGCAAGGGCTGCCAACGCTTCAGCACGCAGAGCCACCTGCCGGCAACAGCCCTCCAAACCATCCCCATCTCGTGGCCATTTGCCGTTTGGGGGCTGGACATGGTGGGCCCATTCAAGACCGCTCGAGGCGGCATGACGCACTTGCTGGTGGCTGTCGAAAAATTCACCAAGTGGATCGAGGCGTGGCCAATCAAGAAGCTGGACGGCCCCACGGCCGTCCGGTTCATTGATGACATCACGGTGCGCTATGACATTCCCCACAGCATCATCACCGACAACAGCACGAACTTTGCCAAGGGCGCACTCGCGCGTTTCTGCTCCAAGCAAGGAATCCGGCTCCACCTGGCCTCCGTCATTCGTTCATAGTCAAACGGCCAGGTCGAGAGGGCGAACAGCCTCATTCTGTCCGGCATCAAGCTCCGACTCGTGACGCCACTGGTAAGGTCAGCCGGTTGCTGGATCAACGAGCTGCCGGCCATCCTTTGGAGTCTCAGGACCACCCTGAACCGTTCAACCGTCTACACTCCCTTCTTCCTTGTGTACGACCCCGAGGCGATCATCCCCACCGACATCGAGTTCGATTCGCCTCGGGTCGCCCTTTACAAGGAGAAGGATGCAAGGGAGGCAAGAGAAGACGGTGTCGACCTACTCGAGGAGGCTCGCGAGCTGGCCTTGAGCCAAACGACAATCTACCAACAGAAGCTCCGACACTACCACAACAAGCGGATCCGGCTGCTCTCCTTCCGCAAAGGAGACCTGGTCCTCAGGCGGATCCAACGAACAGCCGGACAACACAAGTTGTCCTCCCCATGGAGGGCCGGTTCATCATCAGCAAGGCATTACACAATGACTTGTACTACCTGATAGATGCCCAGAAGCCGCAGAAACGCAAGAGAGACGCCTCCGGCGAGGAGACGGGGCGCCCATGGAACCCGACGCTCCTCCGCCCGTTCTACTGCTGAAAAAACCGATGTACGTATGTATCCCTACCCTTTTGGGGCTTATGAATGCAATGGGTGTCCCAGGCCGGCTCTGGGGCATGCCCTATTTCGTTTCCTCCAAAAGCTTCCTCGCTCACCGGCTCCCGAGCTCGGGGGCTTGTCGGTTGGTCTTAGGTCGTTTCTCCCAGAAATTGATTAAGTAGTGTGAGCCCGCCAAACCCCCTCACCCCTACCAGCTACAGAACCGGCTACCGGTTGTCCGGCTGACGGGGCCACGGGGTCAAACAAAAGGGGATCTCGGATAGGCCTAGCCGGACCATTGCCTCGCCTCTTCCACTCTACTTGACGGGGTTTATATCCCGGGGTAGGCCAAGGCAACGGGGTCCTCCTCACTCCGCTTCGAAGAAAAACCAATCGGCCGGCTAGGGACACGCCACACGAGCCGTCTCCGGCTGGCGTTTCGCCCGACTTGCCAAGCGGACACGCCCCGTCTCGCTGTCCGTAGGTACGGCGGTGCAACGTGACTGGCGGGGCGAGTGACCCCGTGGCCATAGTGGTCGCTGACGCGCCGTCCCGCATGGCTACAGTCCATTCGTCCGGCCCGCTGACCTCAGTGAGCGTGACCGGACGGGGAACAGTTCCAGCATGCCTCCACCACTCGAGTGCCTGCCCCGGCGTGGCTATAGTGCCGCCGGTCGTATCGACGGCCTCGGCCGGCTGGCGCTAAGTGATGCCTCCCTGGGCGGCCCGTGCCGGGGCAGGTGCGGGAGGGCCAATCACGGCGCCCGTCGGTGGGTCCCAGCAGCGATGGAACCACTCGGCCGGCGGGCCCCGCACACGACAAGACAATACAAGCCGCGGAGCCCCTGGCCAGGCGGAGAGGCTGCTAGCCGGGTCCCACCACCCTCGTACCTAAATCATATTGTAAGAGCTGGGGGTTGGCCTGTAAAACCCGTCGAGCCCCCCATGCAACGGGGACGGAACCCCCGATCAAGAACACACACATAGCGAGCTCTCATACCCTTCCTAGTAGAAGAGGGAGACGAGCCAGCTGCTCCTTTCTTCCTCCTCTGAACACAGCCCTAGGAGCACCTCTGTATACTTATCCATCCATCCAACGAATCCAAGCAGGACTAGGGGCATAACCTCCCACGGAGGGCCCCGAACCTGGGTACATTGCGTGTCTCCACCTTCTCGTACCCAATCTCGCACCCGGAGCCCATCGGCATCCTATGGCCCCAACACCACCGATAAGCCAACCTATGGCATCTGTCGTGAGGAAATGACGACAGTTGGCGCCCATCGTTGGGCCATCCGCGGTGCCATTCGGGTTCATGCTCCGAGCGGGACCTCTCGCCATCCCCCGCCGCCGCCGCTTGGCCCGGCGAAACCATGGGGGGCTCATGGGGCTTGCTGCGGTACGCCCTGCGGGTGACTTTAACGGCCTAGCGGCCGACATCGATGCACTCACTAAGCGCTTCGGCAGGCTTAGCCTTGCCGAGGCTCCGGCTGCGGGTGACTACCCGCGGGGGTACTCGTCTATGTCGGGCCGCCCACAGCCATGGGCGTACTCGCTGCGGCCCGCCCTAGTGGGTCCCACGACCGTGAGGGGGTGATGGCCATCACCTCCTCTACCGCCTCCGGATAGGCGCGGGTAACGGCCACTGCTGCTGCCACCCGCGTCGGCACGCCCAACCCGGTCGGTGCGGCCCTCCAGGGCTTGAGCACCCCGATCGCCCCGACGGCAAACCCCGATCCTGCCGTGGCTGACCTCGAGGCGGCTCGTCGCATCCTCTACGAGGAGGCCACCGCCCTCGCCGCCACGCGCCGCCGCATGGAAGCGGCACAACGGGAATACACCTCCGCTTATGGCCTTACCCCGGCTGGTGCCGAGCCCAGCCGGCGTGGGGCCGTGCGCGACCGCGGCCGCGTGGTCGCCGAAATCCTCGGTGAGAAAATGCCCGTCTACGACACCCCCGCAGCTAACTTGCGGGCCCTAAAGGTGGCCTACGAGGAACTGGACACCTTGGAGGGCAAAGAGCGTGCCGCCCACGAGCACCACATCAAGGAGCTTATTGATGCTGCTGACGCACAGCAGCATCAGCTCACGCCAGGCGGCATCGCCGCTGAAGGCCCCCGGCCTGAGCGCGAGGGCACGGGAACTACCGGCCGCTAGGCGGCGCAGTACTCCTGTTCCCCTCGCATCTCCGGTAGTCGGATCGAGACGCACGACCCCCGGCCCTCTCAGCCGCCGAGGAGTGAGCAGCCGGCTGTTGGCAGCCAGCGCACCAACGAGCCACCTCGTAGCGTCCGCTACCGCGAAGCATCGGCATCCGGCATCCGGTGCAGCCGGGGGCACACACCACCCCCGCAATGCGGGTCGCGGTAATCAACGCCGCCAACCATCCGCCCCGAGCTCTCAGCCCGGCTCGGGCCACGCGTCCCCCGTAGCAAGGACGATGCTCGCAACCGCATCGACCAACTTGCGCAATCCGCCCTCCTCGAGGAGGAGGGCTCGATCGGCCCGGCTTGCTTCCGCCCCCGGATCCACACCGAGCCATTCTCGAAGGGCTTCACGCTGCCTAGGGACACCCCGAAAAATAGCGGGGCCGCCAAGCCAGAAGACTGGCTGATCGACTACACCACCGCAGTGGGCATTGCCAGGGGAAGCAAACACGTGGTCATCCGCTATGCCCCCCTCATGCTCATTGTCTCAGCTCGCACTTGGCTCAACAACCTGGCGGCCGGCAGCATCAACACGTGGATGGACTTCGAGAAGGCCTTTGTCCGCAACTTCATCGGCACCTACAAGTGGCCTGGCCGGCCCCGTGAACTTGCTATGTGCGTTCAGGGGTCGGACGAATCCCTCCGTCACTACCTCACCCGATGGACTGAGCTCCGCAACTCCTGCGAGGGAGTGCACGAGGTGCAAGCCGTGCAATACTTCATCGAGGGTTGCCGGGACGGCACCCCTCTCAAGCACAAGCTTCTGTGCTCCGAGCCGGCCACGCTGGCCGAACTCATGACCAAGACGGACAAATATGCTATGGCCGACTCGGCCATCCAGGTCAAGACGATCCCGCCGGCCAAGGCGGCAATGACGCCGGCCGCGGCCCGGCTGGCAGCCGACAACCGCAGCCGCAGAGCAACAAGCACAAGAACGACCAGGCGGATCCCAGCTACGGGAGCCGGCAGGTCAACACTGTCGAGGATCAGGAGCCAGCTGCCCAGCCTTCGAGCCAGCGCTAGTGCACACTGCCTCACAGCTGAAGCTCACCTTCGAGCAAATGCTCGATCTTCCATGCAAGAATCACTCGGGGGCCAAACCCTCCACGCACGCGCTCCGGCAGTGCAGCTTCTCACAGCGATTGGCCTGGGGGGACGGCCTTCCGACAGCACCGGCAACGGCCCCAAACGATGGTCGCCTAGTCGACCAGTACCCCAACCAAGACGGTTGCTACGTCGCCTTCACCAGTGAAGAGATGGGCAAGCACGCGGAGCGCCGGCTCTACCGTGAAGTGAACGCCACCATGCCGGCAACTCCCAAGTTCATGCACTGGTTAGAGAAGCCAGTCACATGGAGCCAAGTCGGCCATCCCGCGGTGATGCCGAATCCCGGCAACTATGCTTGGTCCTTGACCCCACCATCGCCACCAAGGATCGAGCCTGCCGCCTTACGCGGGTGCTGATAGATGGTGGCAACATCATCAATATCCTCTACCTCGACATGATGCACAAGCTGGGGCTAAATATGGAAGACCTACAGGCGAGACGGACGGTTTTCCACGACATCGTTCTTGGAAAGTCTTGCTCACCTGTAGGCAAGATCACGCTCGACGTCCTCTTTGGAGGACACGGCCACTTCCACCGCGAGCCAGTACTATTTGAGGTCGTGGACCTCGCAAACCCCTACCACGCGCTGTTGGGTTGGCCGGCTCTAGTCAGCTTCATGGCGGTCCCACACTACACCTACCTGCAGCTCAAGATGCCGGGCCCCAAGGGAATCATTACCGTCAAGGGTGACTACAAGATGTCGCTCGAATGCGCTCGAGACGGTAGCCGACTGGCCGAGGCCCTGGAAATTGCCGAGGAGAAGCGGCAGCTCGACCGGCTCATGGCCCTCGCCGCCAGCCAGCCGGCCATGCCAGTTCCTCCCTTGCAATCCACTAGCGAGGCCTCCTTCCAGCCGTCCAAGGACACCAAGGAAATCCCGCTCGACCCAGCCAACCCGGCTCAGTGCATCACGATCGGATCCTGCCTCAACAACAAATAGGAAGGCGATCTCGTCGACTTCCTCCGTGAGAATCGGGACATCTTCGCGTGGTCCCCCAAGGACATGCCAAGTGTTCCGAGGTAGTTTGCCGAGCACAAACTACACGTCCGGCCAGACGTCAAGCCGGTCAAGCAACCCCTACGCCGCTTCTCCAAGGAGAAGCGGTGCACTATAGGAGAAGAGATCGCCCGGCTGCTCGCGGTCGGGTTCATCATGGAAGTGTTCCACCCAGACTGGCTGGCCAACCCAGTCCTGGTGCTGAAGAAAAACAAGACCTGACGCATGTGTATCGACTACACCAGCCTGAACAAGGCATGTCCCAAGGACCCATTCGCCCTGCCACGGATCGATCAAGTTATTGACTCCACGGCCGGCTGCGACTTGCTGTCCTTCTTGGATGCCTATTCCGGCTATCACCAAATCAAGCTAGACCCGGAAGACCGGCTCAAGACCTCCTTCATCACGCCCTTTGGGGCGTACTGCTACATCACTGCAAAAGTACCTCCTGCCTCAGATAGACAGGAACGTCCATGTCTACGTCGATGACATCGTCGTCAAAACCAAGAGGCACTTCAGCCTCCTCGACGACCTCCGGGAGACCTTCGCGAACTTGCGCGAATACAAGGTCAAGCTCAACCCGGAGAAATGTGTCTTCGGCGTTCCCGCCGGTCAACTCTTGGGTTTCTTCGTGTCCGCCCACGGCATTGAAGCTAACCCCAAGAAGATCCGCACGATCGAGCGCATGCCAAAGCTGACCCGGCTTTGCGAAATCCAGAAGTTCACCGGCTGCCTTGCCTCGTTCAGCCGGTTCATCAGCTGGCTGGGGGAGAAGGCTCTGGCCCCCTATGGGCTCCTTCACAAGACGGCTCTCGTCGAGCCGGGTCAAACCAAGAAACTAGGCACCTTCGACTGGCCTGATGAGGTGGATGAGGCCTTCCGCGGCCTCAAGAAGGCTCTCACCCGCGCGCCAATCTTGGCTGCGCCGGCGAAGAAGGAAGCACTGCTCACGTACATCGCCGCGACGACCCGGGTCATCAGCGTCGTGCTGGTGGTCGAACGGCCGGAGGAGGGCAAGGCCCTACAGGTCCAGCGGCCCGTCTACTACCTCAGTGAGGTCCTCTCCACGTCCATGCAGAACTACCCCCACTACCAGAAGATGTGTTACGTCATATATACTTTGCTGCCACGAAGGTCAAACAATACTTCCAAGAGCACACCATCACCGTGGTGAGCATGGCCCCGCTCGGTGAGATCATGAGTGGCCGGGACTCCACCGGCCGGATTGCCAAGTGGGTGATCGTCCTCGCCGATCACGAGATCCGGTACGAGCCGAGAACCACCATCAAGTCGCAAGCATTGGAGGATTTCCTCATCGACTGGGCGGAGACGGAGTTCGTCCCGCCTCCCCCAGAGTCCACGCATTGGCGAATGCACTTCGACGGCTCGAAGATGTGGACCGGCCTGGGCGCCGGCATAGTCATCTCCTGCCCGAATGGTGATCAACTCAAGTACGCCCTCCAGATCCACTTCGCCGCCTCCAACAACATGGCGGAGTACGAGGCCATCGTCCATGGCCTCCGGCTCGCCAAGGAGATCGGCCTTAGGCGCATCCTCTTCTTCGGCAACTCCGACCTCGTGGTGCAGCAAGTTTCTGGCGAATGGTACGCTAGGGATGCCAACATGGCCAGCTACCGTTTCCTCGTGCAACAACTCACCAGCTCCTTCGAGGGTTGTGAGTTCCACCATATGCCCCGAGCGGATAACGAGGCAGCTGACACGTTGGCAAAAATCGGCTCCACCCGGCAGGCCATCCCAGCCGGCGTCTCTCTAGAGTCGGAGTCAATCTTCGTACTGGAAAGGGCCCATCAACGGTGCCGGCCGCCTCCCCAGCAACTCCGTCATCGGCTCTCAAACCGCTGGTTGCCTAGCCGGCCCTGATCGAACCGGTAGCACCCGGAGCGGACGGACCCGACGACGCAGTCGTCATGATAGTCATCGACCAGCTGGCTCTAGGGGCAGGCGAGCCTGGCCTGGGGTCTAACCAACCGGCCTTGAGGGCTCCCGAGCAGCTCCCGGGGGCTGGCGAGCCGGTCCCGGGGGATTGATCAACCAGCCCCGGGAGTTCTCTAGTCGGCTGCTGTCACAGCCCCCTCATGGGCCCAGCCCATCTTGGCATTCCTTTTACAAGCCAAGCTGCGTCCGGACGAGGCTCTGGCTAGGCATATCTAGCGCCGAGCCTCGGCTTACATCATCATCAACAACGAGCTCTACTAGCGCAGCACCACCGGCGTCTTCCAGCAGTGTGTCTGTTGGGAGACGTAGTAGTAAACCAAAATTTTCCTACGTGTCACCAAGATCTATCTATGGAGAAACCAGCAAACGAGCGGGGAGAGATTGGATCTTCATACCTTTGAAGATCACAAAGCGGAAGCGTTGCTAGAACGCGGTTGATTGAGTCGTACTCGCAGCGATTCAGATCGCGGTAGATCCGATCAAGTGCCGAACGGACGGCACCTCCGCGTTCAACACACGTGCAGCCCGGTGACGTCTCCTACGCCTTGATCCAGCAAGGAGGGAGGAGAGGTTGAGGGAGAGCTCCGGCAACACGACGGCGTGGTGGCGGTGGAGCTGCGTGGTACTCCGGCAGAGCTTCGCTAAGCACTACGGAGAACGAGGAGAGGGAGGAGTAGGGCTGCACCAGGGAGGAGATGAACTCGTGTATTGTGCAGCCCCAAATACCTCCACTATATATAGGGGGAGGGGAGGAGAGGTGCTGCGCCCTAGGGTTCCACTCTAGGGGTGGCGGCAGCCTCCAGGAGCCCATCTGGCCGGCGGCCAGGGCAGGGAGAGGTGGAGGCGCCCTAGGGTGGGCCTTAAGGCCCATCTAAGCCTAGGGTTTGCCCCCTCCACCCTTGCTGCGCCTTGGGCTGGGGAGGGAGGCGCACCAGCCCTCCTAAGGGCTGGCTCCCTCCCACTCTTGGCCCATGGAACCTTCCGGGGCAGGTGGGCCCACTTGGTGGACCCCCGGAACCCTTCCGGTGGTCCCGGTACACTACCGGAGACACCCAGAACACTTTCGGTAACGAAAACCTCACTTCCTATATATCAATCTTCGTCTCCGGACCATTCCGGGACTCCTCGTGACGTCCGGGATCTCATCCGGGACTCCGAACAACCTTCGGTAACCATGTACACTATTTCCCTATAACCCTAGCGTCATCGAACCTTAAGTGTGTAGACCCTATGGGTTCGGGAGACATGTAGACATGACCGAGACACCTCTCCGGTCAATAACCAACAGCGGATCTGGATACCCATGTTGACTCCCACGTACTCCACGATGATCTCATCGGATGAACCACGATGTCAAGGATTCAATCAATCCTATACAATTCCCTTTGTCTATCGGTATGGTACTTGCCCGAGATTCGATCGTCGGTATCCCCATACCTTGTTCAATCTCGTTACCGGCAAGTCTATTTACTCGTTCCGTAATACATCATCCCGTGACTAACTCCTTAGTCACATTGAGCTCATAATGATGATGTCTTACCGAGTGGGCCCAGAGATACCTCTCCATCACACGGAGTGACAAATCCCAGTCTCGATTCGTGTCAACCCAACAGACACTTTCGGAGATACCCGTAGCGTACCTTTATAGCCACCCAGTTACGTTGTGACGTTTGGCACACCCAAAGCATTCCTACGGTATCCGGGAGTTACACAATCTCATGGTCTAAGGAAATGACACTTGACATTGAAAAGCTTTAGCAAACGAACTACACGATCTTGTGCTGTGCTTAGGATTGGGTCTTGTCCATCACATGATTCTCCTAATGGTGTGATCCCATTATCAACGACATCCAATGTCCATGGTCATGAAACCGTGACCATCTATCGATCAACGAGCTAGCCAACTAGAGGCTCACTAGGGACACGTTGTGGTCTATGTATTCACACATGTATTACGGTTTCCGGTTAACACAATTATAGCATGAACAACAGACAATTATCATGAACTAGGAAATACAATAATAACCATTTTATTATTGCCTCTAGGGCATATTTCCAACAGTCTCCCACTTGCACTAGAGTCAATAATCTAGTTACATTGTGATGAATCGAACACCCATAGCATTCTGGTGTTGATCATGTTTTGCTCGTGAGAGAGGTTTAGTCAACGGATCTGCGACATTCAGATCCGTATGCACTTTACAAATATCTATGTCTCCCTCCTGAATGTAATCACGGATGGAGTTAAAGCGGTGCTTGATGTGTCTTGTCTTCTTGTGAAACCTGGGCTCCTTTGCAAGGGCAATAGCTCCAATGTTGTCACATAGTAGAGTCATCGGGCCCGACGCATTCGGAATCACTCCTAGGTCGGTGATGAACTCCTTCATCCAGACTCCCTCCTTTGCTGCTTCCGAAGCAGCTATGTACTCCGCTTCACATGTAGATGCTGCCACGACGCTTTGCTTGCTGCTGCTCCAGCTCACTGCCCCTCCATTCAAGATATACACGTATCCGGTTTGCGACTTGGAGTCGTCCGGAACTGTATTGAAGCTAGCATCGACGTAACCCTTTACGACGAGCTCTTCGGCACCTCCATAAACGAGAAACATGTCCTTTGTCCTTTTCAGGTACTTCAGGATATTCTTGACCGCTGTCCAGTGTTCCGCCCCGGGATCACTTTGGTACCTTCCTACCAAGCTTATGGCAAGGTTCACATCAGGTCTGGTACATAGCATGGCATACATAATAGAGCCTATGGATGAAGTATAGGGGATGACACTCATCTCTTCTCTATCCTTTGCCATGGTCGGGCATTGAGTCGTACTCAATCTCACACCTTGCAACACAGGCAAGAACCCCTTCTTGGACTGATCCATATTGAACTTCTTCAATATCTTTTCAAGGTATGTGCTTTGTGAAAGACCAATGAGGCGTTTCAATCTATCTCTATAGATCTTAATACCTAATATGTAAGCAGCTTCTCCAAGGTCCTTCATTGAAAAACACTTATTCAAGTAGGCCTTTATACTTTCCAAGAGTTCTATATTATTTCCCATTATCAGCATGTCATCTACATACAATATAAGAAATGCTATAGAGATCCCACTCACTTTCATGTAAATACAAGGTTCTCCATAAACCTGTACAAATCCAAACGCTTTAATCACCTGATTAAAGCGAATGTTTCAACTCCGAGATGCTTGCACCAGCCCATAGATGGAGCGCTGGAGCTTGCATACCTTGTTAGCATCTTTAGGATCGACAAAACCTTCCGGCTGCATCATATACAGTTCTTCCTTGAGGAAGCCATTAAGGAATGCCGTTTGACGTCCATTTGCCAGATCTCATAAGCATAAAATGCGGCAACTGCTAACATGATTCGGACTGACTTTAGCATCGCTACGGGTGAGAAAGTCTCATCGTAGTCAACTCCTTGAACTTGTCGATAACCCTTAGCGACAAGCCGAGCCTTATAGGCGGTCACATTTCCGTCCGCGTCAGTCTTCTTCTTAAAGATCCATTTGTTTTCAATGGCTCGTTTATCATCAGGCAAGTCCACCAAAGTCCATACTTTGTTCTCATACATGGATCCTATCTCGGATTTCATGGCCTCAAGCCATTTGTCGGAATCCGGACCCGCCATCGCTTCTTCATAGTTTGAAGGTTCACCGTTGTCCAACAACATGATCTCTAGGACAGGATTGCCATACCACTCTGATGTGGAATGTGTCCTAGTGGACCTTCGAATAGCGACTTGATCTGAAGCTTCATGATCATCATCATTAACTTCCTCTCTAGCCGGTGTAGGCTCCACAGAAACAACTTCCTGCGCTGCGCTACTCTCCGGTTCGAGTGGAGGTACAATTACCTCATCAAGTTCTATTTTCCTCCCACTTACTTCTTTCGAGAGAAACTCTTTCTCGAGAAAGGATCCATTCTTGGCAACAAAGAATTTGCCCTCGGATCGTAGGTAGAAGGTATACCCAATAGTCTCTTTGGGATATCCTATGAAGACGCACTTTTCCGCTTTGGGTTCGAGCTTCTCAGGTTGAAGTTTCTTCACATAAGCATCGCATCCCCAAACTTTTAGAAACGACAGCTTAGGTTTCTTTCTAAACCATAATTCATACGATGTCGTCTCAACGGATTTAGACGGTGCCCTATTTAAAGTGAATGCGGCAGTCTCTAATGCATATCCCCAAAATGATAGCGGTAAGTCGGTAAGAGACATCATAGATCGCACCATATCCAATAGAGTGCGATTACGACGTTCAGACACACCATTTCGCTGAGGTGTGCCGGGCGGCGTGAGCTGTGAAACAATTCCACATTTCCTAAGGTGCGTGCCAAACTCGTGACTTAAATATTCTCCGCCACGATGAGATCGTAGGCATTTTATTTTCCTGTCACGTTGATTCTCGACCTCACTCTGAAATTCCTTGAACCTTTCAAAGGTTTCAGACTTGTGTTTCATTAAGTAGACATACCCATATCTGCTCAAGTCATCAGTGAGGGTGAGACCATAACGGTAGCCACCACGAGCCTCGACACTCATTGGACCGCATACATCGGTATGTATTATCTCCAACAAGTCAGTTGCTCGCTCCATTGTTCCGGAGAACGGAGTCTTGGTCATCTTGCCCATGAGGCATGGTTCGCATGTGTCAAATGATTCGAAATCAAGTGACTCCAAAAGTCCATCAGCATGGAGCTTCTTCATGCGCTTGACACCAATATGGCCAAGACGGCAGTGCCACATGTAAGTGGGACTATCGTTATCAACTTTACAATTTTTGGTACTCACACTATGGACATGTGTAACATCACGTTCGAGAGTCATCAAAAATAAACCATTGACCAGCGGGGCATGAGCATAAAACATTTCTCTCATATAAATAGAACAACCATTATTCTCGGATTTAAATGA
Source organism: Hordeum marinum (assembly GCA_022496015.1). Lineage (NCBI taxonomy): Eukaryota > Viridiplantae > Streptophyta > Magnoliopsida > Poales > Poaceae > Hordeum > Hordeum marinum. The sequence goes on along the minus strand of CM039674.1, from coordinate 423,121,507 downwards.
GTAGCCATCTCGCATCAAGCGAGATCCAGATACAATGTTCATGCTCAAAGCTGGTACTAAATAACAATTATTAAGGTTTAAAACTAATCCCGAAGGTAGATGTAGAGGTAGCATGCCGACGGCGATCACATCGACCTTGGAACCATTCCCGACGCGCATCGTCACCTCGTCCTTGGCCAGCCTCCGCTTATTCCGCAGCTCCTGCTTGGAGTTACAAATGTGAGCAACTGCACCGGTATCAAATACCCAGGAGCTACTACGAGCGCTGGTCAAGTACACATCAATAACAAGTATATCACATATACCTTTAATGTTGTCGTCCTTCTTATCCGCTAAGTACTTGGGGCAGTTCCGCTTCCAGTGACCGGTACCCTTACAATAGAAACACTCAGTCTCAGGCTTGGGTCCATTCTTGTTCTTCTTCTTCCCGGCAACTTGCTTACCGGGCGCGGCAACAGCTTTGCCATCCTTCTTGAAGTTCTTCTTACCCTTGCCTTTCTTGAAACTAGTGGTCTTGTTTACCATCAACACTTGATGCTCCTTTCTGATCTCGACCTCTGCTGATTTCAGCATCGAGTACAACTTAGGAATGGACTTCTCCATCCCCTGCATGTTGTAGTTCATCACAAAGCTCTAGTAGCTAGGTGGAAGCGACTGGAGGATTCTGTCAATGACCGAGTCATCCAGGATGTTAACACCCAGCTGAGTCAAGCGGTTGTGTAGCCCAGACATCTTGACGATGTGCTCCCTCACAGAACTGTTCTCCTCCATCTTACAACTAAAGAACTTGTTGGAGACTTCATATCTCTCAACCCGGGCATGAGCTTGAAAAACCAGTTTCAGCTCTTGGAACATCTCATATGCTCCGTGTTGCTCAAAACGCTTTGGGAGCCCCGGTTCTAAACTGTAAAGCATGCCGCACTGAACAAGGGAGTAATCATCACAGCGAGAATGCCAAGCGTTCGCAACGTCTTGTTCTGCTGGGAGAAGGGGTGGGTCACCTAGCGGTGCATCAAGGACATACAGTTTCTTGGAAGCTATGAGGATGATCCTCAAGCCACGGACCCAGTCCGCATAGTTGCTTCCATCATCTTTCAGCTTGGTTTTCTCTAGGAACGCGTTGAAATTGAGGTTGACATTTGCGTTGGCCATTGTATCTACCATATAGATATTAAAGGCAATTTTAGACTAAGTTCATGATAATTAAGTTCACATAATCATATTATTCAATGAACTCCCACTTAGATAGACATCTCTCTAGTCATCCAAGTGACACATGATCCATGTCAACTAGCCCGTGTCCGATCATCACGTGATACGGACTAGTCATCCATGGTGAACATCTTCATGTTGATCGTATCTTCTATACGACTCATGTTCGACCTTTCGGTCTTCCGTGTTCCGAGGCCATGTCTGTACATGCTAGGCTCGTCAAGTCAACCTAAGTGTTTCGCGTGTGTAAATCTGGCTTACACCCGTTGTATGCAAACGTTAGAACCTATCACACCCGATCATCACGTGGTGCTTCGGAACAACGATCCTTAGCAACGGTGCACAGTTAGGGTGAACACTTCTCTTGAAATTTTATTGAGAGATCATCTTATTTACTACCGTCGTTCTAAGAAAATAAGATGTAAACATGATAAACATCACATGCAATCAATATAGTGACATGATATGGCCAATATCATCTTGCTCCTCTGATCTCCATTTTCGGGGCACGATGATCATCATTGTCACCGGCACGACACCATGATCTCCATCATCATGATCTCCATCATTGTGTCTTCATGAAGTTGTCTCGCCAACTATTACTTCTACTACTATGGCTAACGCTTAGCAATAAAGTAAAGTAATTACATGGCGTTTATGATTGACACGCAGGTCATACAATAATATAAGACAACTCCTATGGCTCCTGCCGGTTGTCATAGTCATCGACATGCAAGTCGTGAACCCTATTACAAGAACATGATCAATCTCATACATCACAATGCATCACATCACATCCTTCTGGCCATATCACATCACAAGGCATATGCTGCAAAAACAAGTTAGACGTCCTCTAATTTGTAGTTGCAAGTTTTTATGTGGTTGCTATAGGTTTCTAGCAAGAACGTTTCTTACCTACACCAAAACCACAACGTGATATGCCAATTGCTATTTACCCTTCATAAGGACCCTTTTAATCGAATCCAATCCGACTAAGGTGGGAGAGACAGACACCCGCTAGCCACCTTATGCAACTAGTGCATGTCAGGCGGTGGAACCGGTCTCACGTAAGCGTACGTGTAAGGTTGGTCCGGGCCGCTTCATCCCACAATACCGTCGAATCAAGATAAGACTAGTAACGGCAAGCATATTAACAAAATTGACGCCCACAACTGCTTTGTGTTCTACTCGTGCATAGATTCTACGCATAGACCTAGCTCTGATACCACTGTTGGGAGACGTAGTAGTAAATCAAAATTTCCTACGTGTCACCAAGATCTATCTATGGAGAAACCAGCAAACGAGCGGGGAGAGATTGGATCTTCATACCTTTGAAGATCGCAAAGCGGAAGCGTTGCTAGAACGCGGTTGATTGAGTCGTACTCGCAGCGATTCAGATCGCGGTAGATCCGATCAAGTGCCAAACGGATGGCACCTCCGCGTTCAACACACGTGCAGCCCGGTGACGTGTCCTACGCCTTGATCCAGAAAGGAGGGAGGAGAGGTTGAGGGAGAGCTCCGGCAACACGACGGCGTGGTGGCGGTGGAGCTGCGTGGTACTCCGGCAGAGCTTCGCTAAGCACTACGGAGAACGAGGAGAGGGAGGAGTAGGGTTGCACCAGGGAGGAGATGAACTCGTGTATTGTGCAGCCCGAAATATCTCCACTATATATAGGGGGAGGGGAGGAGAGGTTCTGCGCCCTAGGGTTCCACCCTAGGGGTGGCGGCAGCCTCCAGGAGCCCATCTGGCCGGCGGCCAGGGCAGGGAGAGGTGGAGGCGCCCTAGGGTGGGCCTTAAGGCCGATCTAAGCCTAGGGTTTGCCCCCTCCACCCTTGATGCACCTTGGGCTGGGGTGGGAGGCGCACCAGACCTCCTAAGGGCTGGCTCCCTCCCACTCTTGGCCCATGGAACCTTCCGGGGCAGGTGGGCCCACTTGGTGGACCCCCGGAACCCTTCCGGTGGTCCCGGTACACTACCGGAGACACCCGAAACACTTCCGGTAACCAAAACCTCACTTCCTATATATCAATCTTCGTCTCCGGACCATTCTGGGACTCCTCGTGACATCCAGGATCTCATCCGGGACTCCGAACAACCTTCGGTAACCATGTATACTATTTCCCTATAACCCTAGCGTCATCGAACCTTAAGTGTGTAGACCCTACGGGTTCGGGAGACACGTAGACATGACCGAGACACCTCTCTGGTCAATAACCAACAGTGGGATCTGGATACCCATGTTGGCTCCCACGTACTCCACGATGATCTCATCGGATGAACCACGATGTCAAGGATTCAATCAATCCCGTATACAATTCCCTTTGTCTATCGGTATGGTACTTGCCCGAGATTCGATCGTTGGTATCCCCATACCTTGTTCAATCTCGTTACCGGCAAGTCTCTTTACTCGTGCCGTAATACATCATCCCGTGACTAAATCCTTAGTCACATTGAGCTCATAATGATGATGTCTTACCTAGTGGGCCCAGAGATACCTCTCCGTCACACGGAGTGACAAATCCCAGTCTCGATTCGTGTCAACCCAACAGACACTTTCGGAGATACCCGTAGCGTACCTTTATAGCCACCCAGTTACGTTGTGACGTTTGGCACACCCAAAGCATTCCTACGGTATCCGGGAGTTACACAATCTCATGGTCTAAGGAAACGACACTTGACATTGAAAAGCTTTAGCAAACGAACTACACGATCTTGTGTTATGCTTAGGATTGGGTCTTGTCCATCACATCATTCTCCTAATGGTGTGATCCCGTTATCAACGACATCCAATGTCCATGGTCATGAAACCGTGACCATCTATTGATCAACGAGCTAGCCAACTAGAGGCTCACTAGGGACACGTTGTGGTCTATGTATTCACACATGTATTACGGTTTCCGGTTAACACAATTATAGCATGAACAACGGACAATTATCATGAACTAGGAAATACAATAATAACCATTATTTTATTGCCTCTAGGGCATATTTCCAATAGTGTCGAGCCGGAAAAAGGCCAAGAGATCCTCCTCGACATTCACCATGGCGAGTGCGGGCATCACGCTGCCTCCTGGACCCTGGTGGCCAAGGCTTTCCGCCACGGCTTCTATTGGCCCACGGCTCTCGAGGCGGCCAAGAAATTGGTCGATGAATGCGAGGGCTGCCAACGCTTTAGCACGCAAAGCCACCTGCCGGCAACAGCCCTCCAAACCATCCCCCTCTCGTGGCCCTTTGCCGTTTGGGGGCTGGACATGGTGGGCCCCTTCAAAACCGCTCGAGGCGGCATGACGCACTTGCTGGTGTCCATGGACAAATTCACCAAGTGGATCGTAGCACGGCCCATCAAGAAGCTGGACGGCCCCATGGCCGTCCGGTTCATCGATGACAATACAGTACGCTACGGCGTCCCGCACAGCATCATCACTGACAATGGCACCAACTTCGCCAAAGGCGCGCTAAAGGCGCGCTCACGCATTTCTTCTCCAAGCAAGGGACCCGGCTCGACCTGGCCTCCGTAGCTCATCCGCAATCAAACGGCCAGGTCGAGAGGGCAAACGACCTCATCCTATCCGGCATCAAGCTCCGTCTCGTGACTCCGCTGGTCAGGTCGGCCGGCTGCTGGATCGACGAGCTGTCGGCCGTCCTTTGGAGTCTCAGGACCATCCCCTAACCGCTCAACTAGTTACACCCTGATCTTTCTCGTGTATGGGTCCGAGGCGATCATCCCGACCGACATCGAATTCGACTTGCCTCGGGTCGCACTATACACGGAGAAGGATGCCAAGGACGCAAGAGAAGACGGCGTTGACCTGCTCGAGGAGGCTCGCGAGGTAGCCTTGAGCCGGACGGCAATCTACCAATAGAAGCTTCGACATTATCACATCAAGAGGATCCGGCCGCTCTCATTCTACAATGGGGACCTGGTCCTCAGACGGATCCAATGAACCGCCGGTCAGCACAAGCTATCCTCCCCATGGGAGGGCCCATTCATCATTAGCAAGGCGCTACACAACAATGCATACTATCTAATAGACGCCCAGAAGCCACAGAAGTGCAAGAGAGACGCCTCCGGCGAAGAAACGGAGCGTCCATGGAACGCGGCACTCCTGCGCCCATTTTACTGCTAAGGAAAAACCAACGTATTATCTCAAAGCTTTCCACACTCACCGACCCCCCGGTCTGGCTCCAAGGCCCGAGGGCTAGCCGGCTGGACCCAGAAGTGTCTCTCCGCAGAAAAGACTAAGTAAATGTGAGCCGGCCAAGCCTCCCCACCCTTACCAGCTACAGACTGGCACCCGGCTGCCTTGCTGACGGGGCCTCGAGGCGGCAAGGTTCGGCTCGCACCAAAGGTCGAAACGGGAAGGGATCTTTTCTAGGCCCGGCCGGACCCTTGCCGTGTCTCTAGCCGCTTCACTTACCCCCAAAAAAAACCTCCGTGATTCCTAAGTTTTGAAATGGCTCCCTCGAGGCGGACGCCCCAACCCAGCCACAAACCGGCTCCCGGCTGTCGAGCTGGCGGGGCTGAGGCCAAAGGGGAAACAGAGTAGACGTGCAAAGGGGCCTGGCGGGTGAAAAAGGGGTAAGGTGGAGGCGGCAAGATTCATAAGGCATAAAACACAAAGTATTCATAATGTAAAGCAAAGCGGCCCACGACCGGCGTTCAATTCATTGCATACACACCCCCAGTGGGTGGATCGAATCCAAGTTCAAAGTGCAGGAAAGAAGAAAAAGAAAGATCAAAACAGGAAGATGCCCGGGGGCTCAAGCCACTGGCGCGTCGCCAGCCGGTGTGTCGCTAGCCGGTGCGTCACCAGCAGGCACGTCGAGAGGCGGCTCGGTCCTCGTCCCGGAGGTGCTCGCGGCCTTCGGGTCGGCTGCCTTGCCCTTCGCGGCGGCCTCCTCGGTCTCCTCCATCTCGTCGCTCGAGTCGGTGCTCTCTTCGGCAACTTCGGTGTCGTTCGGGCCCTAGGGGATGCCGAAGGAGTCCACGGGTAGCAGCTCGCCGTCTTCTCCAAGGGGCGGCAGGAACTCATCGGTGTCGACATATGACGTGTGCTCGTTCACTCGCAAGACAAGGTCCAGCTCGTGAGCCTCCCGCTTCGCGGACGGCACGTCCCGCATCGTCGCTAGCCGGGCGAGGTCCACCTCTCGGTACCACGAAGTGACGAACCTAAGCGCCATCTGCGCTCCGGCTCGGGCGGCCGAGGCTTTCCAGGCCTCGAGGCGGGAGAGGGCGTGCTCAAGCCATAGTGCCACACGATGCGTCGGAGCTCCTCCGTGGCCCGGCCACAACGCAGCGATGACCTCCTTGTCGGCGGTCTTGAGCCGCTCCATGCTCCGCTCGAGATCGGTCATCTATATCTCGATGGCGAGCCCAATCTCGCCCACATCCCATGGGGCATGCTCATCAATGGAGTGTCCGTACCCCTGGAGATGCTCCCGGTGCTCCTCAACGGCCCGCGTGGTGTGGCAATGGGTCTCCGGGAACCGCACTAAGCGGAAGAAGGGAAGAAGAGAAGGAAAACCAGATGAAGCACAAAGAGGCGGCAAGCAGAAGGCAACCAATCGAAAAAGAAAGAAACAAGCGCTTACCTTCGATCGCTTTATCCACACTGATGGCGAAGTTGAGCGCCGCCGCCCGCTCGGCTACCCGAGCCGCTTCCGAGGCGGTAAGAGAGCCCTTGGCCTCCTCGAGTGACTTCTCGAGGCGGGTCACCTCGCCTTGGAGGGCGGCAGTCCTCAAGGCGGCGTCACCTGCCTCCTTGATGGCCGCCTCCCGGGCCGCCACCTCCTTCACCGCCTCGGCCTTGAGCCGGTCGCGGACCGCCTCACCATCAACCAGTAGCGCGGCCAGCCGGTCCATCTCCTGCGCGGCCGCCTGGACATCCCGTGCCAGCCGGTTCCACTCGGCGGCCAGCCCAGTCTTTTCCTCCCGAAGGGCGGCCAGTTTGCCTGCGTAACAATGATAGCATTAGTAAAACAGGTGTAAAGCTGCCGACCCCCGGGGGCTACACGCCTCCACCCGCGAAATGGAACTCACCTTGCACACGGGCCAGCTCCTCCCCTAGACGGTAGAAACCGTACTTGCCGCCGTCGTGGATAGAGACCGCCTCCGCAAAGAGCTTCTGCCGCAGGGAGGCTCCCTCCTGTTGCAAAAGGGGGAGAACATCAAAAACACGCTCGAAGGAGATCCGGCCCGGCTACCCGTCAGCCGGTCAGCCGACCCGCATCTCGGGGGCTACACCCAGTGGGTGTGCTTGCTCGCCCCACTAAAAATACTAAAGACGAAAGGAGAAGCTTACCTCAGCACGCCGAAGGGCGGTGTCCCCTGCCTCCGCGAACCAGGCCAGATCCTGCCGGGACCGTCCAGGACACTCCCCAAATCCCCAAAGGAAGGGACCGGGCATGTTCGCCAGCACCTCCCAGTCCCGGCTGACCTCCTGCATCGACCGCAGGACTCGCCGAGCACGGCCGCCGCTACCACCCGAGCTCACCGCGGCTCTGGCTGTTGGGGCGGGTTGATAACGGCGAGGGACTGGGAGTCGCCTCCCGTCGGCCCCTCGCCGGGCGCCGGCGCCGCCTCACTTGCCGGCCGCTCCGGCGCATCAGTCGCGCCAGAGGGCCGCTCCACCTCCATAACGACCGCCTCCGGCGGTGCCGCTGGCGTTGCCTCGGGAGCCGGCGGGATCACCTCCTCCCGGGCCAGCTTGGGAGATGGAGGGGTCACCTCCGGCACTTTGTGGGAAGCCGCCTCGGGAGCCGGCTCCGTCACTATCTCCCGAGCGGGCGGGGGAGGCGGCAGATCCATGGCCACGTCTCGCGACTCGTCGGAGCGGGGTCTTGACATGCGGGTGGACTCCACCGCTGAGTCCGAGGCCCGTGGCGGCTCAGTCACCCCCCTGCGCCACCGGCCGCTTGAAGTTCCGGAGCATGCGGCCCCTCCCCGCGTGCCAAACCGGGAGGCTTGCAGCTCCGCCAGCCTCCTCTTATCCCCCCTCAGGGTGGCCGCATGCTCATGGGCCAGCCGGCTGGCGGCGTCTGCCTGCTCATCGGGCACCCCTCCTCTTGGAGCTCGATGGGGTCACTGCAGCATCCAAGCCCTGGTCATCGACCGGCTCGAAAGACGAAGATAGAAAAAAACAAGGGAAGAAGCGTAGAGGACTTACGTGATGACATGGGGCAGGGCCCGCTTGGCGTGAGGCGGCGGCTTCCGTGTAGCCACCTTGACCCTCTTTGGTTCGGGCGGTGGAGCCGCCGACCCCTCCTGGGCCGGCCTTTTTTCCCTGCCGGCCGGCTCGGCGGCCAGGCCTAAAGGTGGGCGCTCCTCGCTCCTCCGGTCCGGGCGTGCTGCAGGAGGAGGTCCATCGAGGATCATCAGCTCATCATCATCATCGTCGTCGTTGTCCGTCCAATCGCGGATGGTGGGGCCAAGAGGGAACTCACCCGTTCCGCCGGGTCCCTCGGCTGCTCCGGACCCTCCAGTCGCTCCGGACCCCCGGCTCCGCCGGGATCGCGGCCTCGGCGGCCTCCTCAGAGGAGTCCACACCCTCTTCCGCGGGACCCCTGTCAAGAAGTCCCGGGAGTTGGAGTCCGCCCGCTCCGCCTCGAAGATTTGCAGATGCGGACCGTCTGGGGTGTTCTGTCGCACCAGCCGCTGCGGTCAGCACCATATCATAAGTTCTCCCGCCGGCTGCCGGCTAGGGATATCAAGCAAAAGACAAACCTCTACAAGAAGACTTACCAAGGGGGGGCGGTTGATGCGGTCATACGACCACGAAGCGGGCTTCAGCTTGAACGTCGTGAGGGCATTCACCCGCATCGCCACCTGAGCCGGCGTCAGCTCTACGGTGGACTACTGGCAGGGGTCGTGCCGGCCTAACATGTCGCAGATCCGGTGCGGCCTCATCCGAAGAGGCGACACCCGGCGCGATATGAAGGCCGCCACCAGGTCGGAGGCAACCAGCCCCTCAGAGCTCTTTAGCTCCCCAAGCCGGCCCAGCTCCTCTAAAGCGACGCCGCGTGGGGCCAACGCTGGCCAGTTCTGCTGGGACGACTGGCGGTCCTCGAACGGCGGTAGCCCGATGTAGTCCGTCGTCGGGTCAACATTCCGCACGGAGAAGAATGTGTGCTGCCACCTCTTGACGGAGTCAATCAAAGAAAGGGGAGGGAAGCGGGCAACACCGCGGTAGCACACTACGGTGCCCCTGCACGCATTGTTGAAAAACGGCTTGAGATAGAATAGCACGTTGAAGAGGCCAAGAAAAGGAAGAACTCCCAGATGCCCCTCACACAACGCCACGAAGGCAGAGAGATACAAGATGGCATTGGGACAAGATTGTGGGGTTGAGGGTCGAGTGTTTTAAGGAAGAGGCGGAAGAAGTTGCTCATCGGGAGCGCGAAGCCCCGGGAGAAGTGCCAGATGAACACTACTCGTTCCCCTGGCTGCGGCGCCGGCACCAGCTCGCCGCCCGGCACACAGGCGGCCACCCGCTCGGGCGGCGGCAGCATCCGCGCCTTGCGCAGCTCCTCGATATCGCCATCAGTGACGAAGGATCCTCCCCAGCTGCCGCCGCGTCTGTCGGCCATCTTAGTGGTGGGGCGGTGTGCGGGCGCGTGCACGGGCTCTAGCGCGGCAGCACGAGGGGAGGCGAGGTCAAGAAGCGAGGAGCAATGGTGAGAAGGGTTGCAAGGGAGCAAGTGGGGCGCGTGTACATCTGCCCCTACCCTTCCCTCCCCTTTTATAGGGGAGGACACGATCGGGGACGTGGGATCATTTGCACCCATGTTCCTTGGAAATCCCACGCGAGTGGGTTGCTTCGGGCCGTAATGGCCGTATCGGGGCACACAGGATCCGGCCCCGGCCCCGAGGCCTACCGGGCTACACCTGGGCCCTACCAGACTAGGCCTGGGCGACGTCTCGTCTCCCCACGTGCGCGGGGCCCAGCGCATCATTACACACCACGTGGCAAGTCGCGCGCCGGCGCGTGCCCTGGAGCGACGCGCCAGAACCCGAGGCGTCGGGTCCTGTAGCTGGCCCGGCTGCCCCTTCGCCTTTAGGCCGGAGGCAGGCTAGGCTGGGGGGGGAAGCCGCTGGCACCCCACCATCCGCCGGACATGGGGGCCGCCGGCTTCGGGGGCTACTGACGGGGTTTATATCCTGGGGTAGGCCAAGGCAACGGGGTCCTCCCCACTCCGCTTCGAAGAAAAACCAATCGGCCGGCTGGACGAGGCGGGCGGGGGACACGCCACACGAGGCGTCTCCGGCTGGCGTTTCGCTCAGCTGGCCTAGCGGCCGGGCGTGCTCCCGCCCGGCTGGCCAAGCAGCCGGCTACCCACGAGCCGGGCAGCCCATTGACTTGGGGACGGACACGCCCTGTCCTGTCTCCCTGTTCGTTGGTACGGCGGCACAACGTGACTGGCGGGGCGAGCGACCCTATGGCCACAGTGGTCGCTGACGTGCCGTCCCGCATGGCTGCAGTCCATCCGTCCGGCCCACTGACCTCAGTGAGCGTGACCGGACGGGGAACAGTTCCAGCACGCCTCTGCCACTCGAGTGCCTGCCCCAACATGGCAAAAGTGCCGCCGGCCGTACCGACGACCTCGACCGGCTAGCGCTAAGCGACGCCTCCCCAGGCGCCCCGTGCCGGGGCAGGTGGGGGAGGGCTAATCATGGCACCCGTTGGCGGGTCCCAGCAGGGATGGAACCGCTCGGCCAGTGGGCCCTGCCCACGACAAGACAATACAAGCCGCGGGACCCCCTGGCCAGGCGGAGAGGCTGCTAGTCGGGTCCCTCCACCCTCGTACCTAAATCATATTATAAGAGCTGGGGGGTTGGACTATAAAACCCCCCGAGCCACCATGCAACGGGGACGGAACCCCCGATCAAGATAACACACATAGGGAGCTCTCATACCCTTCCTAGTAGCAGAGGGAGATGAGCCGGCTTCTCCTTTCTTCCTCCTCCGAACACAGCTCTAGGAGCACCTCTGAATACTTATCCATCCATCCAACAAATCCAAGCAGGACTAGGGGCATGACCTCCCACGGAGGGCCCCGAACCTGGGTACATCGCGTGTCTCAATCTTCTTGTACCCAATCTCGCACCGGAGCCCATCGGTGTCCTATGGCCCCAACACCACCGATAAGCCACCCTATGGCATCTGTCATGAGGAAACGACGACACTACTTATCCCAAAGAACCCTCGCGATTCCTAAGTCTCGAACCGGCTCCCTCGAGGCGGACTCCCCGACCTAGCTACAAACCGGCCCTCGGCTGTCGGCCTGGCGGGGCCAAAACCTAAGGGGAAAAGGAGAAGGACCCAAAAAACCAAGAGGGCGAAAAGGGATAAGGACGAGTCGGTAGGAGCAATAAGGCAAAGACACTAGATTTCACAACATAAACGTTAAGAGAAAAGTGGCCCACGGCCAGCATGGTTCATTACATAAACACCCCAAGTGGGTGGACTTGAGCATAACCTGCAGGAAAGAAAAAAGATAGACAAAAACGCCTGGGGGCTTAGGCCACCAGCACGTCGCCAGCCGGCGTGCCCCAACAGGTGCATTGCTGGGCGGCTCGACTCTCGCCTCGGAGGTGGTCGCGGCCTTCGAAGAGGCCTCCGTGGTCCCAGACTTCTCGCCGCTCGAGTCGGTGCTCTTGTCGGCGACCTCCTCGTCCATTGGGCCTTGAGGGCTGTCGAAGGAATCTTCAGGCAGTGGCTCGCTGTCCTCGCTAAGCACAGGCAGGAACTCGTCTGTCAACATACGACGCGAGCTCGTTGGCCCGGAGGATGAGGGCCGGCTCACGGGCCTCCCGCTCTATGGTCGGCTTGTCGCGCATGGTGCCCAGCCGGTCCAGATCGACACCTCGATACCATGAGGTGACAAACCAGAGCGCCATCTGCGCATCGGCCCAGGCCGCCGACACCTTCCAGGCCTCGAGCCGGGCCATGGCCTACTCCAGCCACAAGGCCACGCGGTTTGCCGGAGCTCCCTCACGGCCTGGCCACAGAGCGGCGATGACCTCCTTTCCGACCGTCTTCAGCCGTTCCACACTTCGTTGGAGATGGGTCAGCCGGTACTCGATGGCGACCCCAATCTCCTCCATGTCCCATGGGGCCTCCTACTCAATGGAGCGACACTGCTACCGAAGGTACTCCCGATGCTCCTCGACGGCCCGCGCAGCGCGACGCCGAGTCTCTGGGAAGCGCCCTAAGGGAAAGAAGAAGAAGAAGAAAGAAAGGAAAATCAAAACACAAGAACCAGCAAAGGAAAAAGCGACCGACTCGAGAAGAGAAAGAAAGGCACTTACACTCAATGGTGTCGTCCACCCCAGGGGCGAAGTTGAGTGCCGCCGTCCGCTCCGTCTCCATAGAGGCCTCTGACGCGGCAAGGGAGCCCTGGACCTCCTCGAGCGTCCTCTCAAGGCGGGTCACTTCGTCTTGGAGGGGAGCGGTCCTCTGAGCGGCATCAACCGCCTCCTTGACGGTCATCTCCCAGGCCACCACCTCCTTCGCCGCCTCGGCCTTGAGCCGGTCCCGGGCCGCCTCCCCATCCGCCTGTAGCGCGGTCAGCCGGTCCTTCTCCTTTGTGGCCGCCTGGACGTCTTGAGCCAGCCGGTCCCACTCGGAGACGAGCCCGGTCTTCTCGTCCTAAAGGGCGGTGAGGTCACCTGCGAGGCAAGGTTGCAAGCATCATCCGGCGCCTGGGGGCTACACTCCCCTCCCACGAAGTTCAACTGACCTCGCACGCGCGTCAGATCCTCCTTCAAGCGGTGGAAGTTGTGTTCGCCACGGTCATGGATGGCGACCGCCTCCTCGAACAGCTTCTACCGCAGGGAGGTTCCCTCCTTTCACAAGGAGGCAAAGATCAGGGCATGCTCAAAAGAGAACCGGCCTGGCTGCCCGTCAGGGACTAGACAGACGACGATGATGATGATGACATAATGATTCTAAACGAGCCTCCTCCCTCAGCGCGCCAGGGTCGGAGGAGCGAGGAACGGCCGGCTCAAGACCCGGCGACTGGAGCAGCCGGCCGAATGAAGAGACCGGCAGACCTGCCGCCAGTCCCCAAGCGGGTGAATGTGGTGGCACGGAAGTCGCCGCCGCGCGGCAAGCGGGCCTTGCCCCTTGTCACTGGGTAAGTCTTCCTTCCGTTTGTTTGTTGTTTTCCTGGGTCGTGAGCCGATAGGTGACCAGTCCTTGGGCGTTACAGGGACCCCATCGAGCTCCACGAGGGGGAGCCGGTGCGGATGCGATGGACGCCACCAGCCGGCTGGCCCGCGAGCACGCAGCCAGCCAGCAGGAGGAGAAGATGAGGCTCGCGGAGCTGCAAGCCTCTAAGTCCGACACGCGAGGAGGAGCCTCGCACTCCGGAACCTCGAGCAGCCGGAGGCGGAGGGGGTCTGTGGATCCCCGCGGGCGTCTGACTCGGTGGCGGAGTCGACCCTGATGTCGCGACCTCCGTCGAGTGACCCGCATCTCGAGGGCTACACCTAGTGAGTGCGCTTGCGCACCCCCACTAAGAATCCTAAGACAATGCAAAACGATAGTTCTTACCTCGGCACGCTGCACGGCGATGTCTACTGCCTCCCCGAACTGAGCCAGCACCTGCCGGCACCGGTCCAGGACGCTCCCCAAATCGCCAAAGGAGGGGACTGTCCACCCGCCTGGGGAGCCGACAGGGCCGGCACGCACGCCAGCGCTTCCCAATCTTGGAGGACCTCCTACATTTTCGCAGGGTGCTCCGAGCTCGGCCATCGTTGCCACTTGGGCTCGCTGCGGCACTGGCCGCTGGGGGCGGGTTTATGACGGCAAGGGTCCTGGAGTCGCCTCCCACTGGCCCTTCATCCGACACCGTCACTGCCTCTGCCTCCTGCCGCTCCGATGCGACGATCGCAACAGAGGGCACCTCCGCCTCCATGGCCGCCACCTCCGGTGCCACCTCCGACGCCGCCTCCGGGGCTGTCGGGGCCTCCGGCACATCAGCCTGAGCCGGCTCGGTCGTCAACAGGGTCACGACCGGCACCTCGGTTCGGGCCGCCTCAGGAGTCGGGTCCACCGTCATTGCCCTCTCTTGGGCCACCTCCTCCGCGGATGGAGGCACCGGCGGTTCCATGGCCGCCCCTCGCGGCTCGCTCGACGGAGGTCGCGACATCCGGGTCGACTCCGTCATCGAGTCAGACGCCCGCGGGGGATCCACAGACCCCCTCCGCCTCCGGCTGCTCGAGGTTCCCGAGTGTGAGGCTCCTCCTTGCGTGTTGGACTTAGAGGCTCACAGCTTGGCGAGCCTCCTCTTCTCCTCCCGCTAGGTGGCCGCGTGCTCGTGGGCCAGCCGGCTTGTGGCGTCCGTCGCATCCCCCGCTGGCTCCCCCTCGTGGAGCTCGATGGGGTCCCTGCAACGCCCAAGGACCGGTCACCTTTCGGCTCGCGACCCATAAAAAGAACAAACAAACGGAAGGAAGACTTACCCGGTGACAAGGGGCAAGGCCCGCTTGCCGCGCGGCGGCGGCTTCCGTGCCACCACCTTCATCTGCTTGGGGACTGGCGGCAGGGCTGTCGGCCCCTCCTGTGCCGGCCTCTTCATTCGGCCGGCTGCTCCGGCCGTCGGGTCTTGAGCCGGCCTCTCCTCGCTCCTCCAACCCTGGCGCGCTGAGGGAGGAGGCTCGTTCAGAATCATTATGTCATTGTCATCGTCGTCGTCCGTCTAGTCCCTGATCGAAGGGGCAAGAGGGAACTCACCCGCTCCACTAGGCTCCCCGGCCATGCCGGATCCTCCGGCTTTGCTAGGGGCGCTGGCTCGTGGGTCCACCAGCTCGTTGGCTCCTCCCGAGGAGTCCACCTCTTCCTCTGGAGGGCCTCCCGTCTCATAGTCTTTAGAGTAGGAGTTTTCACACTCTGCCTCAAAGATCTGAGAGTGCAGGCCATCCGGCGTGTTCTGTCGCACCAGCAGTTGCGGTCAACACGACTAAGTAATTCTCCAGTTGGCTACCGGTTAGGAAGCATCGAATGAAGGAAGGACCGCCTCGACGAAAGACTTACCAGGGGGATGGTTGATGCAGTCGTACGGCTCCATGCCGAAGGACCATGACGTGGGCTTCAGCTTGAACATCGTAAGGACGTTCACTCGCTTGGCCACCTGAGCCGACAGCAGATCTACGGTGGACAGCCGGTTGGGGTCGCGCCGACCGGACATGTCGCAGATCCGGTGCGGCCTCAGCTAGAGGGGCAACACCCGGCGCGAGATGAACTCCCCCACCAGATCGGCGGCGACCTGCCCCTCAGAGCTCTTCAGTAGCGCGTGCCAGCCAAGCTCCTCCAGGGCCACGCCGCGCGGGGCAGACCCTAGCCAGTTCATCTGGCTGGACTGCACGTCGACGAACGACGGCAGCCGAGTGTAGTCCATGTTCGGGTTGGCATTCTTCACATAGAAGATTGTTCGGTGCCACCCCTTGAAGGAGTCAATGAGAGAAAGAGGGGAGAAGTGCGCGACGCCGTGGAAGGACACCACCGTGCCCCCGCAGGCACTGACTTTCAACGGCTTGAGATAGAAGAGCGCGTTGAAGAAATCAATGAAGGGAAGATTGCCGAGGAACCCCTCACACAGCATCACGAAGGCAGAGAGATACAAGATCGCGTTGGGGCCGTGATGATGCGGAAGCCAGAAGAAGAGACTCAACGGGAGCCCGAAGCCCCGGGAGAAGTGCCATAGGAACACGACGTGTTCCCTTGGGTGTGGTGCCGGCACCATCTTGTCCCTTGGCGCGCGCGCCACCACCCGCTCTACCGGCGGCAGCTTGCGCGCGTGGCGGAGCTTCGCAATATCGGCCTCTCTGATGATGGAGCCGGCCCAGATCCCTCCGTGACCGTCAGCCATGTCGGCGGCGGGTCGGCGTGCGGGCACGAATACGGGCTCGGTCATAGTGACACGCGAGGGGGCGAGGAGGACGAAGAAAAGCAAGAAGATGAACAACAAGAGAGCAAACAGGACGCGGGTGTTTCCGCCTACCGCCCTCCCTCCCCTTTTATAGGGGAGGCCACAACCTCTATGTCAAGGATTCCGTTAATCCCATATGATGTTCCCTTTGTTCTTCGGTATGTTACTTGCCCGAGATTCGATCGTCGGTATCTCCATACCTAGTTCAACCTCGCTACCGGCAAGTCTCTTTACTCGTTCCGTAATACAAGATCCCGTGACTAACACTTAGTCACATTGCTTTCAAGTCTTTATTGTGATGTTGTATTACCGAGTGGGCCCTGAGATACCTCTCCGTCACACGGAGTAACAAATCCCAGTCTTGATCCATGCCAACTCAACAGACACCCTCGGAGATACCTATAGAGCACCTTTATAGTCACCCAGTTACGTTGCGACATTTGATACACACAAGGTACTCTTCCGATGTCAGTGAGTTGCATGATCTCATGGTCATAGGAACATATACTTGACATGCAGAAAACAGTAGCAATAAATTGACACGATCATAATCTACGTTTCTAGTTTGGGTCTTGTCCATCACATCATTCTCCTAATGATGTGATCCCGTTATCAAATGACATCTCATGTCCATGGCTAGGAAACCTTAACCATCTTTTGATCGACGAGCTAGTCTATTAGAGGCATACTAGGGACATGGTTTTGTCTATGTATCCACACATGTATCTAAGTCTCCGGTCAATACAATTATAGCATGGATAATAAACGATTATCATCAACAAGGAAATATGATAATAACTAATTTATTATTGCCTCTAGGGAATATTTCCAACAGTCTCCCACTTGCACTAGAGTCAATAATCTAGTTCTCATCACCATGTGATTCGCATTGTTATGAATCTAACACCCAATGAGTTCTGGGGTTCGATCATGCTTTGCATGTGAGAGAGGTCTTATAGTCAACGGGTCTGCGACATTCAGATCCGTGTGTACATTGCAAATTTCTATGTCAAACCGTAAACACTGCTACCACACTCCACTTGGTACTATCCCAAATGGCTGCTCCACTATACGTATCCAGATTGCTACTACGAGTCATCCGGATCATTGTTAAAACTTGCATCGACGTGACTCTTTACGACGAACTCTTTATCACCTCCATAATCGAGAAACATCTCCTCAGTCTTGTAGTTACTAAGGATAATCTTGCCCGATGTCCAGTGCTCCATTCCAGGATCACTTTGAAACCTTCCGTCCATACTTATAGCAAGGCTGACATCGGGTCTTTGTGCACAGCATTGCATACATGATAGAGCCTATGGCTGAAGCATAGGGGATGACACTCATCTTTTCTCTATCTTCTGCAGTCACTGGGCATTGAGTCTTACCCAACTTTATACCTTACAAATCAGGCGAGAACTCTTTCTCTGACTGATCCATTTTGAACTCTTTCAAAATCTTGTCAAGGTATGTACTCATTGAAAGTCTCATCAAGTATCTTGATCTATATATATAGATCTTGATGCTCAACAATTAGGTAGCTTTATCCAGGTCTTCCTTTGAAAAACTCTTTTTAAATAACCGTTTATGCTCTCCAGAAATTATACATCATTTCCGAATAGCAATATGTCATCCACATATACTTATCAGAAACTCAATAATGCTCCCACTCACTTTTTTGCAAATACAAGTTTCTCGTAAACTTTGTATAGACTCAAAAACTTTGATCACCTCATCAAAGTGTATATTCCAACTCCGAAATGCTTGCTTCAGTTCATAGAAGAATCACTGAAGCTCACACACCTTTTAGCATCCTTAGGACTAACAAAACCTTCTGGTTGCATCTCATACAACCTTTCCTTAAGGAAGGAAACGATGTTTTGGCATCCATCTGCCAGATTTCATAATTGAAAAATGTAGCAACTCCTAACATAATTCCAACAGACTTTAGCATCGCTACGAGTGAGAAAGTCTCATCGCAGTCAACTCCTTGAACTTGTCAAAAATTACTTTGCAACAAGTTCAACTTTACAAATGGTAACATTTACCATCAACGTATGTCTTCATTTTAAAGATCCATTTGTACTTAACGATCTGCCGTCCAATGAGCAAGTCCACCAAAGTCTATACTTGGTTTTCATACATGGATCCTTTCTCGGATTTCATGGCCTCTAACCATTTGTTGGTTTCCTGGCCCATCATCACTTCTCCATAGTTTGTAGGTTCATCGTTGTCCAACAACATGACCTCCAAGACAGGGTTGCGCTACCGCTCAGGAGCAGTATACATCCTTGTCGCCCTACGAGGTTTGATAGTAACTTGATCCAAAGCTTCATGATCATCATCATTAACTTCCTCTTCAACTAACGTAGGCTTCACAGAAACAACTTCCCGTGCTGTGCTACTCTCTGGTTGAAGTAAAGGTTCAATAACCTCATCAAGCTCTAATTTCCTCGTAGGTCGATAGTAACTTGATCCGAAGCTTTCATGATCATCATCATTAACTTACTCTTCAACTGACGTAGGCTTCACAGAAACATCTTTCTGTGTTGCGCTACTTTCTGGTTGAAGTAGAGGTTTCAACA
This sequence comes from Hordeum marinum, assembly GCA_022496015.1. Taxonomy (NCBI): domain Eukaryota; kingdom Viridiplantae; phylum Streptophyta; class Magnoliopsida; order Poales; family Poaceae; genus Hordeum; species Hordeum marinum. The sequence continues at coordinate 423,102,778 of CM039674.1, read as the reverse complement.
ACCTCATCAAGTTCTATCCTCCTCCCACTCAACTCTTTCAAGATAAACCCTTTCTCGAGAAAGGACCCAGTTTTAGCAACAAACATTTTATGCTTGGATCTGAGATAGAAGGTTCACCCAACTGTTCTTAGGGTATTCTGTGAAGATGCATTTGTCCGCTTTGGGTTCGAGCTCATTAGGTGAAAACTTTTTCCACACAAGCATCACAGCCCCAAACATTAAGAAATGACAGCTTAGGTTTCTATCAAACCATAGTTCACACGGTGTCATCTCAACGGCTTTAGATGGTGCCCTATTTAAAGTGAATGTAGTTGTCTCTAATGCACAACCCCAAAATTATAGTAGCAAAATGATAAGAGACATCATAACATGCACCATATCCAATAGAGCATGACTATGACGTTCGGACATACCATCACACTAGGGTGTTCCAGGTGGCATGTGTTGTGAAACAACTTTCACATTGTCTAAAGTTGTATGCCAGACTCGTAACTCAGATATTCACCTCCACGATCATATCGCAGATACTTTTATCTTCTTGTCACGATGATCTTAAACTTCACTCTGAATTTGCTTGAACTTTTCAAATGATTCAAACTTCTCTTTCATTAAGTAAATATACACTATATCTACTTAAATCATCAGTGAAGGTAAGAAAATAACGATATCCACTGCATGCTACAAGACTCACTCGATTGCATACATCAACCTGTATCATTTCCAATGAATCACTTGCCTGCTCCATCCAACGGGTTTTTTAGTCATCTTGCCCAAGAGGCATGGTTCGCATGTCTCAACCGATTCGAAATCGAATGAGTCCAAAGATCCATCAGCATGGAGTTTCTTCACGCGCTTTATTCCAATATGACATTTAGCGGCAGTGCCACAAGTATGTGGTACTATCATTATTAACTTTGTATGTTTTGACATCAATGTTATGAACATGTGTATTACTACGATCAAGATTTCAACAAACCATTCTCACTGGGTGCATGACCATTGAAGGAATTATTTAGGTAAACAGAATAACCATTATTCTCTAACTTAAATGAATAACCTCTTGCAATAAACATGATCTAATCATGTTCATGCTCAACGCAAAACACCAAATAACATTTATTTAGATTCGTCACTAATCCTGAATGTAGAAAGAGCATGTGATGTTGATCTCATCAACCTTGGAAACATTTCCAACACACATCGTCACCTCACCCTTAGCTTAGTGCTCCGTTTATTCCGTAGATTTTATTTCGAGTTACTAACATTTAGCAACCGAATCGGTATCCAATACCCAGGTGCTACTTGGAGTACTAGCAAGGTACACATAAATAACACATATATCAAATATACTTCTGTCGATGTTGCCAGCCTTCTTATCTACCAAGTATTTAGGGTTGTCCCGCTTCAGCGACCTTTCTCCTCATAATTGAAGCACATAGTCTCGGGTTTGGGTTCAACTTTGGGTTGCTTCACTGGAGCAGCAACTGACTTGCCATCCATGAAGTTTCCCTCCTAGCCCTTGCCCTTCTCGAAACTAGTGGTTATACTAACCATCAACACTTGATGCTCCTTCTTGACTTCTACCTTCGCGGTGTCAAACATCGCGAACAGCTCAAGGATCATTAATTCTATGCCCGGCATTCAATAGTTCATCACCAAGTTCTAGTAGCTTAGTGAAAGTGACTTGGAGAACTATATCAATCACTATCTTATTTGGAAGATGAACTCCCACTCGATTCAAGCGATTGTAGCACCCAGACAATCTGAGCACATGCTCAACGATTGAGCTATTCTCGTTCATCTTGCAGGCAAAGAATCTTGTTGGAGATCTCATATCTCGCAACACGGGCACGAGCCTGAGATCCTAATTTCAGCTCTTAGAACATCTCATATGTTCCGTGACGTCCAAAATGTTTCGAAGCCTCAATTCTAAGCTGTAATGCATGACGCACTAAACTATCAAGTAGTCATCACGTACCTGTCAGATGTTCACAACATCTACAGACGACGCTAGAGGGGTTGGCGCACTGAGCGGTGCATTAAGGACATAAGCCTTCTGTGCAGCAACGAGGACAATCCTCAAATCACGGATCCAATCCGCAATATTTCTACCATCATCTTTCAACTCTGTTTCTCTAGGAACATATAAAAATTCAAGGGAGCTACAGTGCGAGCAAGTAATCTACAACATAATTTGCAAACACACTACTGACTATGTTCATGATAATGAGTTCAATTAATCATATTCCCTAAGAACTCCCACTCAAATTGACATCCCTCTGGTCATTCGAGTGATACATGATCCAAATTCAGCAACTCAAGTCCGATCATCACGTGAGTTGAAGTGGTTACAATGGTGAACATCATCATGTTGATCATATCTACTATATGACTCATGTTCGACCTTTCGGTCTCTTGTGTTCCGAGGCCATGTCTGTACATGCTACGCTAGTCAAGTTTAACCCGAGTGTTCTGCGCGTGCAACACTGGCTTGCACCCGTTGTATGTGAACGTAGATTCTATCACACCCGATCATCACGTGGTGTCTCAACAGGACGAACTTTCGCAACGGTGCACACTCGGGGAGAACACAATTTATCTTGAAATTTAAGTGAGGGATCACCTTATAATGCTATCGTCGTACTAAGCAAAACAAGGTGCATAAAAGGATTAACATCACATGCAATTCATAAGTGACATGATATGGCCATGAACTTCTGCTTTAGATCTCCATCTTGAAAGCACCGGCATGATCTCCATCGTCACCGGCATGACACCATGATCTCCATCATCTTGATCTCCATCAACGTGTCGCCATCGGGGTTGTCACACCCACCATGCTTCTACTACTATTGCTACCGTTTAGCGATAAAGTAAAGCATTACATAGCGCTTAATCATTGACACGTAGGTCATACAATAATTAAAGACAAACCTATGTCTCCTGCCGGTTGTCGTACTCATGGACATGCAAGTCGTGATAATCTATACATCACATATATCACATCATGTAATTGGCCATATCACATCACAACATACCCTGCAAAAACAATTTAGACGTCCTCTACTTGTTGTTGCATGTTTTACGTGGCTGCTACGGGTTTCTAGCAAGAACTATTCTCACCTACGCATAAACCACAACGGTGATACATAATTTGCTTTTCAACCTTCTCAAGGACTGCCTTTGTCGAATCCGATCCAACTAAAGTGAGAGAAAGTGGCACCCGCAAGCCATATATGCAACAAGTTGCGGTCGAGGGAACCGGTCTCTCGTAAGCGTACGAGTAATGTTGGTCCGGGGCGCTTCATCTCACAATACCGCTCAACCAAAATCTGACCAAGGGAGTAAGCAATCTAAGCATCAAAGCCCACAAACTATTTGTGTTCTACTGGAGATCTCATCTACACATAGACCTAGCTCATGATGCCACTGTTGGGGAACGTTGCATGGGAAACAAAAAATTTCCTACGCACACGCAGATCTATCCATGGTGATGAGCATCGACGAGAGGGAGATTGGATCTACGTACCCTTATATAGCTAAGCGGGAAGCGTTAAGAAACGCGGTTGGTGTAGTCGAACATCTTCGCGATCCAAATCGCCGAGCGTCCCGCGATCACATCACGATCCGTCCCGCGATCCAATCACGATCCGTCCCGCGAACTCATCACAATCCGTCCCGAGATCTCATCACGATCCGTCCCGCGATCTCATCACGATCCGTTCCGTGAACTTGTTGACGGTCCTTCCGATCTAGCGCCGAACGGACGGCACCTCCGCGTTCAGCACACGTGCAGCTTGATGACGATCTCCACCGTCTTGATTCAGCAAGAGGAAGTGGAGAGGGAGAAGAGTTCACCAGCAGCATGACAGCGCTCCGGCGATGGTGGTGGAGCAATTGCGGCAGGGCTTCGCCTAAGCACTGCAGAAAACCGATCTAGAGGAGAAACTATGCACGAGAGGAACGGGTAGCACGTGGCTGAAAATTCTGTCCCAAAACCCTAAAATCCTCTAGTATATATAGGAGGAGAGGAGGAGGAGTCTTGGCTGCCAAAAATCTAGCCGTTGGGTCGACCAAAGTGGGGAGGAGAGGAGGACTCCTCCTCCAATCCAAGTAGGACTAGGATTCCTCCTTTTTTGGCCCTTTTCCACCTTTTTCCCTTTGGGCTTTTTGTCCCTGTCGCATGGGCCTTGTGTGGGACTTCCACCAGCCCACAAAAGGCTGGTATTTACTCTCCCACAGCCCATGAAGCCTCTTGGGTCGAAATACTCCTCCCGGTGGTCTCCCGGTAGAGTACCGGCACTCACGGTACATTACCGATTAGCCCGAAACTTTTCCGGCGACCAAAATGGGACTTCCTATATATCAATCTTTACCTCCGGACCATTCCGGAGCTCCTCGTGATGTCCGGGATCTCATCCGGGACTCTGAACAACCTTCGGTCACCACCATACATAACTCTATACTACCGAAACGTCACCAAACCTTAAGTGTGCAGACCCTGCGATTTCGCGAACTATGTAGACATGACCGAGAAACCTCTGCGATCAATAACCAATAGAGGGACCTGGATGCCCATATTGGTTCCTACATATTATACAAAGATCTTTATCGGTCAAACCTCTATGTCAAGGATTCAGTTAATCCCGTATGATGTTCCCTTTGTTCTTCGGTATGTTACTTGCCCGAGATTCAATCGTCGGTATCTCCATACCTAGTTAACCCTTGTTACCGGAAAGTCTCTTTACTCGTTTCGTAATACAAGATTCCATGATTAACACTTAGTCACATTGCTTGCAAGGCTTTATTGTGATGTTGTATTACCGAGTGGGCCCTGAGATACCTCTCCGTCACACGGAGTAACAAATCCCAGTCTTGATCCATGCCAACTCAACAGACACCCTCGAAGATACCTATAGAGCACCTTTATAGTCACCCAGTTACGTTGTGACGTTTCATACACACAAGGTACTCTTCCGATGTCAGTGAGTTGCATGATCTCATGGTCATAGGAACATATACTTGACATGCAGAAAACAGTAGCAATAAACTGACACGATCATAAGCTATGTTTGTAGTTTGGGTCTTGTGCATCACATCATTCTCCTAATGATGTGATCCCGTTATCAAATGACATCTCATGTCCATGGCTAGGAAACCTTAACCATCTTTTGATCGACGAGCTACTCTATTAGAGGCATACTAGGGACATCGTTTTGTCTATGTATCCACACATGTATCTAAGTCTCTGATCAATACAATTATAGCATGGATAATAAACGATTATCATGACCAAGGAAATATGATAATAACTAATTTATTATTGCCTCTACGGCATATTTCCAACACCGAGGTGACGCACCTGTACCCGAGGCGTCGGATCCAACGGCCGATTCGGCTGCCCTTTCGGCTTCGTGCCGGAGGAGGGTATCGCTGGGGGGAAGCCGCCGGCTCCCCTCCGTACACCAGACGTGGGCCTCCGCCGGCGTCGGGGACTACTGATGGGGTTATTACCCCCAATTATGCCAAACCAACGGGGTCATTCCTCTCCCGCTTCAAAGAAGAACAATGCAGACCGGGTGGTCGTGGCCGGCTGGAGGACGTCCGGCTCGAGCTGATGCCGGCTCGCGCTACGGACGGCAGGTCAAGGAGTCGGCTTGACCCGCGGTCGGTTGCCTTAGGGCCGCCTCCTCTGTTGACCCTGGGACGGACATGCGACATCCCGTCCCTCTGCGCGGGTACGACGACACGACGCGACCGACACGACGGGCGGCCTCGTGGCCACAGTGGCCACTGACACACTACAGCGCATGGCTACAGTCCGGCCGTCCTGGCCGCTTACTTCGGCGAGCGCGACCGGGCAAGGGAACAGTGTTGACATGCCCTTGCCCACTCGATTACCTAGCTCGGTGTGGCTACAGTACAGCCGGCCGTACCGGAGACCTCGGCCGGCTGGCGCTAGACTACGCCTCCTGAGCGACCCGTGCCGTGGCAGGTGAGCGAGAGCCAATCGAAGAGCCGGCTGGCAGGCCCCAACGGGGGATAGGACCGCCCAGCCGGTGGACCCCATAGACAATGAGATGGCGCAAAGGGTGGGACCCCCTGGCCAGTCGGAGAGATTGCCAGCCGGGTCCCCCCACCCCTGTACTTTAGATATATTGTAGAGCTAGGGGTTGGCCTATAAAAAACCCCGAGCCCCCCATGGAACGGGGACGGACGATCACTCTCACACACCCACAGAACTCCCTAAACCGCTCTAATAGCAGAGGAAGACGAGTCGGCTGCTCCTTCTTCCTCCTCTAGACACAGCTCTAGGAGCATCCTTGTACACATACCCATCCATCCAACTACGCCAACAAGGACTAGGGGTGTTACCTCCCATGGAGGGCCCTGAACCTAGGTACATCGTGTGTCATCACTGCTTGTGCCCAATCTCGCACCCGGAGCCCGTCGGCTTCCTCAGGCCCGAACCACTTATGATAAGCCACCCTATGGCATCTGTCGTGACAAAACGACAACAGCGGAGGTAAGCGTCGTTATCCTTGTTGAAATTTTTAGTGGGGGCACACAAGCGCACCCACTGGGTGTAGCCCTCGAGATGCGGGCCGGCTGACCAGCTGTGGGGCAGCCGGACCGGATCTCCTTGTGCGTCTTCTGATTTTGACTTCCTGTGGCAGGAGGGGAACTCCAAGTGGCAGATGTTGTTTGATGAGGCGGTATCCATCCACAACCACGGCAAGCACGGCTTCTACCGGCTGGAGGAGGTGCTGGCGTGGGTGCGAGGTATGTCAGGTCTTGTGAGGGGGGCATAGCCCCCGGGAGCCGGGTTGGCTACCTGGCAGCCGGGCCAGGCCTGGAATGTCCGATTGATGCCTGTATTGCTTTGCAGAGGAGCTGACCACCCTTCGAACGGAGAAGTCCAGGGTGGTCTCCGAGCAGGACCGGCTGGCGCAGAGCGTCCAGGTGGTCACCCAGGAGAGGGACCGGCTCAGCGCCCAGCTGGCGGATGGGCAGGCGGCCTAAGACCGCTTGAAGGCCAATGTGGCACAGGAGGTGATGGCCAAGGAGAAGGCCGTCAAGGAAGTGGCCGAAGCCACCCAATGCACCGCTGCTCTCCAAAACGAGGTGACCCACCTCGAGAGGACGCTTGAGGAGCATAGGGTGGCTCTTTCCAAGGCAGAGTCTACGCTGGATTTGGAGAGGGACTCATCGCTCCACTTCGCCGGTTGACTCCCTTGAGCGTAAGTGCCCGTTTTTCTTTTTTCGGCCGGTTGCTTTCTTCTTGCCAGTTCTTGTCCTTGATGTGCCTTCTTCTCTTTCTTCCCTTTCTTCTTATGGGCGCTTCCCAGAAACCCAGTGCAGCACTGAGCATGCTGTCGAGGAGCACTGGGAGTGTCTCCGGGCACACGGGCGCTCCATCAAGGAGGACTCCGCTTCGGATATGACAGAGCTTGGGCTCTCCATAGAGAATCGGGTTATCCACATCGAGCGAAGCGTTGAGCAGCTGAAGATGGTCGGCAAGGAGGTCATCACCGCCTTGTGGCCGGGCCATGGAGCTCTGGTGAACCGCGTGGCCTTGTGGCTGGAGCACGCCGTGGCCCGGCTCGAGGTCTAGAAGGCATCGGCAGCTCGGGCCGGCGCGCAGATGGCACTGTCGCCTCGTGGTACCGCGGTGTTGACTTGGACCGACTGGCCACTATACGGGATGAGCTGGCCATGGACCGGTCGGCCCGCGAGACGGTCCTTGTCCGCCGGGCCAACGAGCTCGCATCATACATCGACCCAAATAAGCTCACTCCGGCCATTGGCAAGGACGGCGAGCCGGTGGCTGAGGACTCCTTCGGCAACCCCCAAGGTCCGAAGGACGAGGAGGTCGCCAATGAGAGCACTGACTCTAGCACCGAGACGGCTGGGACCACAGAGTCTTCCTCAAAGGCCAAGGAAGCCAACCCGAAGGCCGCGACTACCTCCGGGGCAAGAGTCAAGCCGCCTGGCGATGCACCGGCTGGAGACGTGCCGGCTGGAGACGTGCCGGCTGGTGACGCTCTAGTGGCCTGAGCCCCTGGGCTTCTTGTCTTTTCTTTTGTTATTTGTCCTGCATGTTAGAATCAAGTCCACCCACTGGGGGTGTAATGTAATGAATCATAATGGCCGTGGCCCTTCTTTATTTTAAGTTTGTGTGCTAAATGCTTAATGTGTTTGCCTATCATGCGTGTCGGCTCGTCCTTACCCTTTTTTGTTCCCTTGGTTCCGTCTGCTCGGCCCCCTTTTCTCCTTTGGTTTCCGCTCCGCCAGCCCGACAGCCGGGAGCCGGTTTGTAGCTGGGTCAGCGCGTCCGCCTCGAGACAGCCGGTTTTGAGCTTAGGAACCGCGAGAGTTTTTTGGGGGGTAAGTTGAGTGGCAGAGGCGAGGCAGTAGTCCGGCAATACCTAGCCGGCAACCCCCTTGCGATCGATTTTTCATGTGCGCTAAGTTTTGCCGCCCTGAGGCCCCATCAGCTAGACAGCTGGGAGCCGGTCTGTAGCTGGGAGGGGGTGGGAGGGCTTGCTCAGCTCACACTACTTGGTCGGTTTTGGGAGAGGCGGTCTAGGATCAGCCAGAGAGCCCTCGGGCCCGGCAGCCAGGTCCGGGAGCCGGTGAGTGAGGAGACCTTGGAGGGAAACGGAAAGGGCGTGCCCCAAGAGCCGGCCCGGGGCCCCCATTGCATTCATAGGCCCAAAAGGGGAGGGATACATACATACACTGGGTTTTTCAGCAGTAAAACGGACGGAGGAGCGCCGCGTTCCACGGGTGCTTGGTCTCCTTGCCGGAGGCGTCTCTTTTGCGCTTCTGCGACTTCTGGGCGTCTATCAGGTAGTGCGTGTTGTTGTGCAACACCTTGCTGACGATGAATGGGCCCTCCCATGGGGAGGACAACTTGTGCTGTCCGGTTGTCCGCTGGATCCGCCTAAGCACCAAGTCTCCTTCGCGGAAGGAGAGCACCGGATCCGCTTGCTGTGGTAGTGCGAAAGCTTCTGTTGATAAACTGTCGTCCGGCTCAAGGACAGTTTGCGGGCTTCTTCGAGTAGGTCGACACCGTATTCTCTTGCCTCCTTTGCATCCTTCTCCATGTATAGGGTGACCCGAGGCGAGTCGAACTCAATATCGGTGGGGATGATCACCTCGGACCCATACACAAGGAAGAAGGGCATGCAGCCTGTTGATCGGTTGGGAGTGGTCCTGAGGCTCCAAGGGATAGCCGACAGCTTGTTTACCCAGCAACCGGCTGACCTCACCAGCGGCGTTACGAGCCGGGGCTTGATGCCGGACAAGATTAAGCCGTTCGCCCTCTCGACCTGTCCGTTTGACTGTGGATTAGCGACGGAGGCCAGGTCGAGCCGGGTGCCCTGCTTGGATCAGAAATGTGCAAGCATGCCCTTGGTGAAGTTCGTGCCGTTGTCAGTGATGATGCTATGGGGAACGCCGTAGCGATCTGTGATGTCGTCGATGAACCGGACGGTCGTGGGGCCGTCCAGCTTCTTGATTGGCCGGGCCTCGATCCACTTGGTGAATTTGTCGACGGCCACCAATAGATGTGTCATGCCGCCTTGTGCGGTCTTGAAGGGACTCACCATGTCCAGCCCCCAGATGGCGAAGGGCCACGAGAGGGGGATGGTCTGGAGGGCCGATGTCGGTAGGTGGCACTACGTGCTGAAGCGCTGGCAGCCCTCGCATTCGTCGACCAGCTTCTTGGCCGCCTCCAAAGCGATGGGACAATGGAAACCGTGGCGAAAAGCTTTGGACACCAAGGTCCTAGAGGCGGTATGGTGCCCGCACTCGCCCTGATGGATGTCGAGGAGGATCTCCTGACCCTTCTCCGTCTCCATGCACCGTTGGAAGACATTGGTGGTGCGGCGGTGGACGAGCTCGTGATTGATGATGTTGTATGCTAAGGCTCGGTGCTGGATTTGTCTTGTTGTGGCCTCGTCTGGGGGAGCTCCCCGCACAGAAGGAATGCTAGGATGTGCTGGGCCCATGAGGGAGCCGAGACGGGGGCCGGCTCGGGAGCCCCCGGGCCTGGTTGATCAGTCCCCGGGACCGGCTCGCCCGCCCCCTAGACCGGATCGCCAACCCCCGTATTGGGGACGGCAGGAGGGGCGTCGATTGCCATCATGACAGGCGTGGCATCGGAACCGGCTGCTTCGGACGCAGCCGGTTGGGCCGGCTCAGGCGGCGCCGACAGGGCAGCCGGGGTAGGTGGAGCCGGTGGCGAAGATGCCGACGGGGCGGCCGGAGCCTCCAATGGGTCGGCGTCGTCGGTCGGTATGAAGATGGACTCCGACTCCGGGGAAGGCTTGACTGATGGTTTGAGCAGCCGCTCGAGGGAGACGCCAGCTGGGATGGCTTGCCGGGTGGAGCCGATTTTTGCCAGCGTGTCGGCCGCCTCATTGTCCGCCCATGGGACGTGGTGGAATTCACAACCCTCAAAAGAGCCGGTGAGTTGCTGTGTGAGGAAGCTGTAGCTGGCCATGTTGGCCTCCCTGGTGTCCCATTCGCCAGAGACTTGCTGCGCCACGAGGTCGGAGTCGCCGAAGCATAGGATCCGCCTGATGCCAATCTCCTTGGCGAGACAGAGGCCGTGGGCGAAGGCCTCGTATTCGGCCTTGTTGTTGGAGGCGGTGAAGTGGATCTGGAGGGCGTACTTGAGTTGGTCACCTTTTGGGGAGGAGAGGACTATGCCGGCACTGAGACCGGTCCTCATTTTCGAGCCGTTAAAATGCATGCGCCAATGCATGGAGTCTGGGGGAGGCAGCATGAACTCGGTCTCCACCCAGTCGACGAGGAAGTCAGCCAGCACCTGTGACTTGATGGCGGTACGCGGCTCGTACCGGATCTCGTGGTCGGCAAGGGTGATGACCCATTTGGTGATCTGTCCGGTGGAGTCCCGACCGCTCATGATCTCGCCGAGCGGGGCCGTGCTTACCATGGTGATGGTGTGCTCCTGGAAGTACTGCTTGAACTTCTTGGCAGCGAAGTATATGCTATAACACATCTTCTGGGAGTGGGGATAGTTCTGCTTGGAGGCAGAGAGGACCTCGCTGAGGTAGTAGACGGGGCACTGGACTGGCAGGATTTGCCCTCCTCCGGCCGCTCGACCACCAAGACGACGCTGATGACACGAGTGGTCGCCGTGATATAGGCGAGCAAGGGCTCCTTCTCAGCCGGCACGGCTAGGATGGGCGTGCGGGTGAGAGCTTTCTTGAGGCCCTGGTAGGCCTCGTCCACCTCATCGGGCCAATCGAACATGCCCGGCTTCTTGGTGTGACCCGGCTCAACTAGAGCCGTCTTGCGAAGGAGCTCGTCAAGGGCAAGGCTTTCTCCCCCAGCCGGCTGATGAACCGGCTAAGCGAGGCGAGGCAGTCGGTGAACTTCTGGACGTCACATAGCCGGGTCGGCTTGGGCATGCGCTCGATTGTGGTGATCTTCTCTAGGTTAGCTTCGATGTCGCGGGCAGACACGAAGAAACCCTGTTGCTGGACGGCTGGGATGCCGAAGATGCACTTCTTCGGGTTGAGCTTGATCTTGTACTCACGCAAGTTCGCGAAGATCTCCTGGAGATCATCGAGGAGGCTGAAGTGCTTCTTGGTTTTCACGATGATGTCGTCGACGTAGACGTGGACGTTCCTGCCTATCTGAGGTAGGAGGCACTTCTGCATGCACCGCTGGAAGGTGGTGCCCGCGTTCTTCAGGCCGAAGGACATGGTGATATAATAGTAGGCCCCTAAGGGCGTGATGAAGGAGGTCTTGAGCTGGTCCTCCAGATCCATCTTGATCTGCTGGTAGCCGAAGTAGGCATCCAGGAAGGACAGCAAATCACGGCCGGCCATGGAGTCGATGACTTGATCGATCCGTGGTAGGGCGAATCGGTCCTTAGGGCACGCCTTGTTCAGGCTGGTGTAGTTAGTGCACATGCGTCAGGTCTTGTTCTTCTTCGCACCAGGACTGGGTTAGCTAGCCAGTCCGGGTGGAAAACTTCCATGATGAAGTCGACTGCGAGCAGCCAGGCGGTCTCTTGTCCTATAGTACGCCGCTTCTCCTCAGGGAAATGGCGTAGGGGTTGCATGACCAGCTTGACGTCCGGCCAGACGTGTAGTTCGGCGAACTTCCTCGGAACACCCAACATGTCCTTGGGGGACCATGCAAAGATGTCTCGATTCTCACGGAGGAAGTCAACAAGCTCGCCTTCCTATTTGCTGTTGAGGCGGGAGTCCATGGTGACGCACTGAGCGGGGTTGTCCGGGTCGAGCAGGATTTGCTTGGTTTCCTTGGACGACTAGAAGGAGGCCTCGCCGATGGACTGTGAGGGAGGAGCCAGCACTGCCAGCTGGCTGGCAGCAAGGGCCACGTGTCGGTCGAGCTGCCGCTTTTCCTGGCTATCTCCTCGGCCTCGGCACTGCCGGCCGGCTGGCAGCGAGGGCCACGAGCCGGTCGAGCTGCCGCTTTTCCTGGCTATCTCCAGGGCCTCGGCCAGCCGGCTGCCATCATGAGAGCACTTGAGCGACATCTTGTTGTCTCCCGCGATGGTGATGATTCCCTTGGGGCCCGGCATCTTGAGCTTGAGGTGGGCATAGTGAGGGACCACCATGAACTTGACGAGAGCCGGTCGGCCCAGCAATGCGTGGTAGGGACTCTCGAGGTCCACCACCTCGAACAACACCGGCTCACGGCGGAAGTGGCCGGGTCCGCTGAAGAGGACGTCAAGCATGATCTTGCCGACAGGGGAGCGGGACTTTCCAGGCACGATGACATGGAAAACTGTCCGGCTGGCCTTCAGGTCTTCTGTTTTCAGCCCCAGCTTGTGCATCATGTTGAGGTAGAGGATGTTGATGCTGCTGCCACCATCAATCTGCACTCGCAAGAAGCAACAGGTGCGCTTCTCGATGGCGATGGTGGGGTCAAGGACCAGGGCATAGCTATCGGGACTCGGCATCACGGCGGGGTGATCTGCCCGGCTCCATGTAACCAGCTTCTTTGACCAGTGCATGAACTGAGGAGTTGCCGGCATGGTGGCGTTCACCTCATGATGAAGCCTGCGTTGAGCTTGTTTGCTTGTCCCTTCACTGGTGAAGACGATGTAGCAACCGTCCTGGTTGGGGAATTGGTCGAGCAGGCGACTGTCGTTTTGGGCCGGAGCCAGAGCCGGCACCGGGGCTACAGCTAGGGCCGAGGCCGGCGCGCGGGCAGGCAGCACTGGAGGAGCCGAAAGGCCATCCCGTGGGCCAGTCGCTATGAGAAGCTGCACTTACGAAGCAGGTGCGTGGAGGGCTTGGCCCCAGAGTGGTTCTTGCGGGGGAGGTCGAGCATCTGCTCGAAGGTGAGTTTGGGCTGCCAGGAAGCCTTGCCAGTGCGCTGGTGCTAGCTGGAAGATTGGGCAGCCGGCTCCTGTTCCTCGATGGTGGCGACCTGCCGGCTCCCATAGCGGGAGTCCGTCTGGTTATTCTTGCGCTTGTTGTTCTACGGCTGCCGGTTGCCGACAGCCGGTCGGGACGCTGTCGGTGTTGGTGATGCCTTAGCGGGCGGGGTCGTCTTGACCTGAATAGCGGAGTCAGCCATGGCGTACTTGTCCGCCTTGGTCATGAGCTTGGCGAGCGTAGCCGGCTCAGAGCACAGGAGCTTGTGCTTGAGGAGGGTGCCGTCATGACAGCGTTCGATGAAGTACTTTATAGCTTGCACCTCATGCACCCCCTCACAAGAGTTGCGAAGCTTGGTCCACCGGGTCAGGTAGTCGCGGAGGGACTCGTCCGACCCCTGAACGCACATGGCGAGTTCACGGGGGCGGCAGGGCCGCTTGTAGGTGCCGGTGAAGTTGCAGACGAAGGCTTCCTCGAAGTGTGTCCAGGTGTTGACGCTACCGGCTGCCAGGCTATTGAGCCAGGTGTGGGCCGAGCCGATCAACATGAGGAGAGTGTAGCAAACGGCTACGCGTTTGTTCCCCCTGGCGATGCCGACCGTGGTGGTGTAGTCGATCAGCTAGTCTTCGGGCTTGGCGGCCCCATTGTACTTTGGGATGTGTCGGGGGAGTGTGAAGCCGGTCAAGAACAGCTCGTTACGGATCTGAGGGCCGAAACACACCTGGCCAATCCAGCCCTCCTCCTCGAGGAGGGCCGACTGCACGAGCCGGACAATGCGGAAACAGGCGTCATTCTCGCTGTGGGGGATGCGTGGACCGACACGGGCCAAGAGCTCGTGGCGGATGACGGGCAGAACCGACCGTTCTGGCTCATGCCGCGGGGGTGGTGTATGCCTGAGGTTGTGCCGGCTGCCGGCTGGCGTCACCTCATGGTGGCGGCCACTACGAAGCAGGTCGTTGGTGCACCGGCTGCTTACAACCGGCTGCTTGTTCCCCGACAGCTAAGAGGGCCAGGGGCTGCTTGCCCCGACCCGGCGGCCGAAGACGTGGTGGGAGCAGGAGTGCTGAGCTAGCTGACATCCAGTACTCCCCATGCCCTCACGCTCGAGCCGAGGGCCTTCGGAGGCAGCACCACCTGCCGCGAGAAGATGTTGTTGCGCGTCGGCGGCATCGATGAGGTCCTTCATGTGGCGCTCGCGGGCGACACGTTCTTCGCCCTCCAAGGTAGCCAAGTCCTCGTAGACTACCTTGGTGGCCCACAGGTTGGCTGCGGGGGTGTGGTAGACGAGCATGTTGCCACCCAAGATTTCAGCGACCACACGACCGCGGTCGCGCACATCCCCACGCCGGCTAGGCTTAGTGCCAGCCAGGTTGAGACCGTAGGCGGAAGCGTATTCCCGTTGAGCAGCGCCGCATGGCGACAAGGGCACTGGCGTCCTCGAACAGGAGACGGCTAGCTGCCTCGAGTTTGGCCGTGGTGGCGTCAGGGTTTGCCCTCGGGGCAATGGGAGTGCTCAGGCCCCGGAGGGCCACACCGAGCGGGTCGGAGGTGCAGACGCGGGCCGCGACGGTGTTGGCCTCGGCCCGAGCACGACCGGAGGAGGTGGAGGAGATGATGGCCATTGCTCCCACGCAAACGTGAGAGTTGCTGGACTGGGTCGCGGCCAGTGCGCCCACAGCCGTGGGTGGCTCGGTGCAGACAAGCACTTGGCTAGGGTACTCGTCGGCGACCGGTGCTTTGGCAAGGCTTAGCCTGCTGAAGCGCTTGGTGAGGGCGTTGATATCGATCATGAGGTCGATCGAGCTTCCCGTAGGGCCTGCCAGAGCAAGCCCCACGAGCCCGCGGTTTCGCCTGGACGTGCGGCGATGGCGGGGAATGGCGAGGGGTCCTGCCCGAAGCACGAATCCGGACGGCACCGCGTACGGCCCCACGGTGGGTGCCAACTGTCATCGTTTTCCCACAATAGATTCCATGGGTAGGCTTATCGAAGGTGGTTGGGGCTGGAGGATGCTGACGGGCTCCGGGTGCAGGATTAGGTACAAGTGGTGGTGACACATGATGTACCCAGGTTCAGGGCCCTCTGTGGGAGGTAACACCCCTAGTCCTGCAGTTGGGGAACATTGCATGGGAAACAAAAAATTTCCTACGACACGCAAGATCTATCCATGGTGATGAGCATCTATGAGAGGGAGAGCGGGAAGCGTTAAGAAATGCGGTTGGTGTAGTCAAACATCTTCGCGATCCAAATCGCTGTGCGTCCCGCGATCTCATCACTATCCGTCCCGCGATCCAATCACAATCCGTCCTGTAAACTCATCACGATCCGTCCCGCGAACTCATCACGATCCTTCTCGCGATCTTGATCACGATCCGTCCTGTGATCCAATCACGATCCGTCTCGTGAACTCATCACGATCCGTCTCGCAATCTTGATCACGGTCCTTCCGATCTAGCGCCGAATGGATGGCACCTCCGTGTTCAGCACACGTATAGCTTGATGACGATCTCCGCCTTCTTGATCCAGCAAGAGGGAGAGGAGAGGTAGAAGAGTTCTCCGGCAGCATGACGGCGCTCCGGCGATGGTGGTGGAGCTATTCCGACAGGGCTTCACCTAAGCACTGCAGAAATCCGATCTAGAGGAGAAACTATGCACTGGAGGAACGGGCAGCACGTGGCTAAAAATTCTATGCAAAAACCCTAAAACCTCCAGTATATATAAGAGGAAGAGAGGAGAAGGCTTGGCACAAGGTCCAAGCCTCCAAGGAGTCGGCCGAACCAGGTGGAGGAGGTGGACTCCACCTCCAATCCAAGTAGGACTAGGATTCACCCTATTTTTGCCTTTTTCCACTTTTTCTCTTTGGGCCTTTTTTCCCAAACCGCATGGGCCTTGTGTGGGACTTCCACCAGCCCACTAAGGTCTGGTAAACAGTCTCCCACAGCCCATGGAGCCTCTTGGGTCGAAATACCCCTCCCGATGTCTATTTACCCACACATATAATGTGTTTCCAATCAATACAATTATAGCATGGATAATAAACGATTATCATGAACAAGGAAATATAATAATAAACACTTTATTTATTGCCTCTAGGGCATATTTCCAACAGTCTCCCACTTGCACTAGAGTCAATAATCTAGTTCACATCACCATGTGAGCCACATTGTTATGAATCTAACACCCAATGAGTTCTGGGGCTCGATCATGCTTTGCATGTGAGAGAGGTCTTTTAGTCAACGGGTCTGCGACATTCAGATCCATGTGTACTTTGCAAATCTCTATGTTAAACTGTAAACACTGCTACTACACTCCACTTGGTACTATTCCAAATGGCTGCTCCACTATACGTATCCAGATTGCTACTACGAGTCATCCGGATTGGTGTTAAAGCTTGCATCGACGTAACTCTTTACAGGAAACTCTTTATCACCTCCATAATCGAGAAACATCTCCTTAGTCTTTTAGTTACTAAGGATAATCTTGACCGCTGTCCAGTGATCCACTCCTGGATCACTCTTGTACCCCTTGACGCACTCATGGCAAGGCACACACAGGTGCGGTACACAACATGGCATACTATACAGATCCTATTACTAAGGCATTGGGGACGATGTTCGTCCTTTCTCTTTCTTCTGCCGTGATCGATCTTTGAGTCTTACTCAACTTCACACCTTACAAATCAGGCGAGAACTATTTCTCTGACTGATCGATTTTGAACTCCTGCAAAATCTTGTCAAGGTATGTACTCATTGAAAGTCTCATCAAGCATCTTGATCTATCTCTATAGATCTTGATGCTCAACAATTAGGTAGCTTTAGAGAGGTCTTCTTTTGAAAAAATCTTTTAAAACAACCGTTTATGCTTTCCAGAAATTCTACATTATTTCCGATCAACAATATGTCAACCACATACGCTTACCAGAAACTCTATAGTGCTCCCACTCACTTTATTGTAAACACAAGTTTCTCATAAACTTTGTATAGACTCGAAAACTTTGATCACCTCATCAAAGTGTATATTCCAACTCCGAGATGCTTCCTCCAACCCATAGAAGGATTGCTGGAGCTCGCACACCTTTTAGCATCCTTAGGACTAACAAAACCATCTGATTGTATCACATACAACCTTTCCTCAAGTAAACCGTTAAGGAAACGATGTTTTGACATCCATCTGCCAGATTTCATAATTGAAAAACGTAGCAACTGATAACATAATTCCAATAGACTTTACCATCGCTACGAGTGAGAAAGTCTCATCATAGTCAACTCCTTGAACTTGCCAGAAACTTCTTTGCAACAAGTCGAGCTTTATAAATGGTGACATTCACCATCATCATCTGTCTTCGTTTTAAAGATCCATTTGTACTCAACGATCTGCCGTCCAACGAGCAAGTCTACCAAAGTCTACAATTGGTCTTCATATATGGATCCTTTCTTGGATTTCATGGCCTCTAACCATTTCTCGGAATCCGAGCCCATCATCGCTTCTCCATAGCTCGTAGGTTCATCGTTGTCCAACAACATGACCTCCAATCCAGGGTTGTCGTACCGCTCAGGAGCAGTGCACATCCTTGTCGACCTACGAGGTTTGATAGTAAATTGATTTGAAGCTTCATGATCATCATCATTAACTTCCTCTTCAACTAATGTAGGCTTCACAGAAACATCTTCCTGTGCTACGCTACTCTCTGGTTGAACAAAGGTTCAACAACCTCATCAAGTTCTATCTTCCTCCCACTCAATTCTTTTAAGAGAAACCTTTTCTCGAGAAAGGACCCAGTTTTAGCAACAAACATTTTATGCTTGGATCTGAGATAGAAGGTTCACCCAACTGTTCTTAGGGTATTCTATGAAGATGCATTTGTCCGCTTTGGGTTCGAGCTCATTAGGTGAAAACATTTTCCACACAAGCGTCGTACCCCAAACATTAAGAAATGATAGCTCAAGTTTCTATCAAACCATAATTCACACGGTGTCATCTCAACGGATTTAGATGGTGCCCTATTTAAAGTGAATGTAGTTGTCCCTAATGCATAACCCCAAAATTATAGTAACAAAACGATAAGAGACATCATAGCATGCACCATATCCAATAGAGCATGACTATGACGTTCTGACACACCATCACACTATGGTGTTCTAGGTGGCGTGAGTTGTGAAACAATTTTCAAATTGTCTAAAGTTGTATGCCAAACTCGCAACTCAGATATTCCTCTCGATGATCATATCGTAGACATTTTTATCTTCTTGTCATGATGATCTTAAACTTCACTCTGAATTTGCTTGAACCTTTCAAACGATTCAGACTTGTGTTTCATTAAGAAAATATACACTATATCTACTCAAATCATAAGTGAAGGTAAGAAAATAACGATATCCACCGCATGCTATAAGACTCATTGGATTGCATACATCAACATATATCATTTCTAATAAGTCACTTGTCGGATCTATCAAACCAGGAAACGGGGTCCTTAGTCATCTTGACCAAGAGGCATGGTTCGCATGTCTCAACCGATTCGAAATCGAATGAGTCCAAAGATCCATCAGCATGGAGTTTCTTCATGCGTTTTATACCAATATGACATTTAGCGGCAGTGCCACAAGTATGTGGTACTATTATTATTAACTTTGTATCTTTTTGGCATCAATGTTATGAACATGTGTATTACTACGATCAAGTTTCAACAAACCATTCTTACTGGGTGCATGACCATTGAAGGTATTATTCATGTAAATAGAATAACCATTATTCTCTATCTTAAATGAATAACAATGTTGCAATGAACATGATCTAATCACGTTCATGCTCAACGCAAAAACACCAAATAACATTCATTTAGGTTCGTCACTAATCTCGAAGGTAGAGAGAGCGTGTGATGTTGATCACATCAACCTTGGAAACATTTCCAACACACATCGTCACCTCACACTTAGCTAGTTTTCGTTTATTCCATAGCTTGTACTTCGAGTTACTAACATTTAGCAACCGAACCGGTATCCAATACCCAGGTGCTACTAGGAGTACTAGTAAGGTACGCATCAATAACACGTATACCAAATATACTTCTGTCGACTTTGCCAGCCTTCTTATCTACCAAGTATCTAGGGTTGTTCCGCTTCAGTGACCGTTCTCCTCATAATCGAAGCACTTAGTCTCGGGTTTGGTTTAGACTTTGGTTTGCTTCACTAGAGCTGCAACTGACTTGCTATCCATGAAGTTTCCTTCCTTGCTCTTGCCCTTCTCGAAACTAGTGGTTTTGATTAACCATCAACACTTGACGCTCCTTCTCGATTTCTACCTTCGCGGTGCCAAACATCGCGAACAGCTCAGGGATCATTATTTCTATCCCTGACGTTTTATAGTTCATCACCAAGTTCTAGTAGCTTAGTGACAGTGACTTGGAGAACTATATCAATCACTATCCTATCTAGAAGATCAACTCCCACTCGATTCAAGTGATTGTAGCACCCAGACAATCTGAGAACATGCTCAACGATTGAGCTATTCTCCTTAAACTTGTAGGCAAATAATCTTGTTGGAGATCTCATATTTCGCAACACGGGCATGAGCCTGAGATCCTAATTTCAGCTCTTAGAACATCTCATGTGTTCCGTGACGTTCAAAACGTTTCGGAGACTCAATTCTAAGCCGTAATGCATGACGCACAAAACTATCAAGTAGTCATCGGAACGTGCCTGTCAGATGTTCACAACATCTACAAACAACGCTAGAGGGGTTGGCGCACCGAGCGGTGCATTAAGGACATAAGCCTTCTGTGCAGCAACGAGGACAATCCTCAGATCACGGAGCCAGTCCGCAATATTGCTACCATCATCTTTCAACTCTATTTCTCTAGGAACATATAAAATTTAAGGGAGCTACAGCATGAGCTAGTAATCTACAACACAGTTTGCGAACACACTACTGACTATGTTCATGATAATGAGTTCAATTAATCATATTACTTAAGAACTTCCACTCAAATTGACATCCCTCCAGTCATTCGAGTGATACATGATCCAAATTCACCAACTCAAGTCTGATCATCACGTGAGTTGAGGTGGTTTCAATGGTGAACATCATCATGTTGATCATATCTACTATATGACTCAAGTTCGACCTTTTGGTCTCTTGTCTTCTGAGGCCATGTCTGTACATGCTAGGCTCATCAAGTTTAACCCGAGTGTTCTGCATGTGCAACACTGGCTTGCACCCGTTGTATGTGAACGTAGAGTCTATCACACCCGATCATCACGTGGTGCCTCAACACGATGAACTTTCGGAATGGTGCACACTCGGGGAGAACGCGATTTATCTTGAAATTTAACTAAGGGATCACCTTATAATGCTACCGTCATCCTAAGAAAAAGAAGGTGCATACAAGGATTAACATCACATGCAAATCATAAGTGACATGATATGGCCATGAACTTGTGCATTTGATCTCCATCTTGAAAGCACTGGCATGATCTTCATCGTCACCGGCATGACACCATGTTCTTCATCATCTTGATCTCCATCAACGTGTCACCATCGGGGTTGTCGCGCCCAACATGCTTCTACTACTATTGCTACCGTTTAGCGATAAAGTAAAGCATTACATAGCGCTTAATGATTGACGCGCAGGTCATATAATAATTAAAGACAACCCTATGGCTCCTACCGGTTGCCGTACTCATCGACATGCAAGTCGTGATAATCTATACATCACATGATCATCTCATACATCACATATATAACATCATGTAATTGGCCATATCATATCACAACATACGCTGCAAAAACAAGTTAGACGTCCTCTAATTGTTGTTGCATGTTTTACATGGCTGCTACGGGTATCTAGCAACAACAATTCTCATCTACGCAAAAACCACAACGGTGATACACTAGCTGATTTTCAAACTTCTCAAGGACCTCCTTTGTCGAATCCGATCCAACTAAAGTGAGAGAAACTGGCACCCGCAAGCCATCTATGCAACAAGTTGCGGTCGAGGGAACCGGTCTCTCGTAAGCGTACGAGTAATGTTGGTCCGGGCCGCTTCATCTCACAATACCGCTGAACCAAAATCCGACAAAGGGAGGGAGCAATCTAAGCATCAAAGCCCACAAACCTTTTGTGTTCTACTCGAGATCTCATCTACACATAGACCTAGCACATGATGCCACTGTTGGGGAACATTGCATGGGAAACAAAAAAATTCCTACGCACACACAAGATCTATCCATGGTGATGAGCATCTACGAGAGGGAGAGTGGATCTACATACCCTTATAGATTGCTAAGCGGGAAGCGTTAAGAAACGTGGTTGGTGTAGTCGAACATCTTCGCGATCCAAATCGTCGTGCGTCCCGCGATCTCATCATGATCCGTCCTGCGATCCAATCACAATCCGTCTCGTGAACTCATCACGATCTGTCCCATGAACTCATCACGATCCATCTCGCGATCTTGATCACGATCCATCCCGCGATCCAATCACGATCTGTCCCATGAACTCATCACGATCCGTCTCACGATCTTGATCACGGTCCTTCCGATCTAGCGCCGAACGGACGACACCTCCGCGTTCAGAACACGTACTGCTCGATGACGATCTCTGCCTTCTTGATCCAGAAAGAGGGAGAGGAGAGGTAGAAGAGTTCTCCGGCAGCGTGACGGCACTCCGGCAATGGTGGTGGAGCTATTCCGGCAGGGCTTCGCCTAAGCACTGTAGAAATCCGATCTAGAGGAGAAACTATGCACTGGAGAAACGGGCAACATGTGGCTAAAAATTCTCTACAAAAACCATAAAACCTCCAGTATATATAAGAGGAAGAGAGGAGGAGGCTTGGCACAAGGGCCAAGCCTTCAAGGAGTCGGCCAAACCAGGTGGAGGAGGTGGACTCCACCTGCAATCCTAGTAGGACTAGGATTCACCCTATTTTTGCCTTTTTCCACTTTTTCTCTTTGGGCCTTTTTTCCCAAACCGCATGGGCCTTGTGTGGGACTTCCACAAGCCCACTAAGGGCTGGTAAACACTCTCCCACAGCCCATTGAGCCTCTTGGGTCGAAATACCCCTCCCTGTGGTCTCCCGATACACTACCGGCACTCCCGGTACACTGCCGATGAGCCCGAAACTTTTCCGGCGACCAAAACAGGACTTCCTATATATGAATCTTTACCACCGGACCATTCCAGAGCTCCTCGTGACGTCCGGGATCTCATCCGAGACTCCGTACAACCTTCGGTCACCACCATGCATAACTCTATACTACCGAAACGTCACCGAACCTTAAGTGTGCAGACCCTGCGGGTTTGAGAACTATGTAGACAGGACCGAGACACCTCTACGGTCAATAACCAATAGTGGGACCTAGATGCCGATGTTGGTTCCTACATATTCTACGAACATCTTTATCGGTCGAACCTCTATGTCAAGGATTCAGTTAATCCCGTATGATGTTCCCTTTGTTCTTCGGTATGTTACTTGCCCGAGACTCGATCGTCGGTATCTCCATACCTAGTTCAACCTCGTTCCCGGCAAGTCTCTTTACTCGTTCCATAATACAAGATCCCGTGACTAACACTTTGTCACATCGCTTGCAAGGCTTATTGTGATGTTGTATTACCCAGTGGGCCCTGAGATACCTCTCCGTCACACGGAGTAACAAATCCCAGTCTTGATCCATGCCAACCCAACGGACACCCTCGGAGATACCTGTAGAGCACCTTTATAGTCACCCAGTTACGTTGTGGAGTTTGATACACACAAGGCACTCTTCCGGTGTCCATGAGTTGCATGATCTCATGGTCATAGGAACATATACTTGACATGCAGAAAACAATAGCAATAAACTGGCATGATCATATGCTATGTTTGTAGTTTGGGTCTTGTCCATCACATCATTCTCCTAATGATGTGATCCCGTTATCAAATGACATCACATGTCAATGGCTAGGAAACCTTTGACCATATTTGACCAACGAGCTAGTTCACTAGAGGCATACTAGGGACAAAGTGTTGTCTATTTACCCACACATGTAATGTGTTTCCAATCAATACAATTATAGCATGGGTAATAAACAATTATCATGAACAAGGAAATATAATAATAAACACTTTATTTATTGCCTCTAGTGCATATTTCCAACACCTCCTTGGTCTAGTTGATGGATGGGTATGTTTACAAGGTGGCTCCTGGAGCTGTGTCTAGAGGAGGAAGAGGGAGCAGCCGGCTCGCCTTCCTCCGCTATGAAGTGTCAGTATGAGGGAAGTGTCCCGTAGGTGTGAGTGTGTGAGACTTGTCGTCCTCGTTGCATAGGGGGCTCGGGGGGTTTTATAGGCCAACCCCTGGCTTACTGTATTCCTGAGGTACAAAGATTAGGGGCCCTACTGGCGGCCTCTCCGGCTGACCAAGGGGTCCTGCCCTTGAGCCGTCTCATCGCCCGTAGGGTCCTCCGGCTGAGCGGTCCCATCGCCCGCTAGGGCCCGCCAGCCGGCCCCATGATTGGCCCCCGCCCACTTGCAATGACACGGGTCGCTCGGGCATCGTCGTCTAGTGCCAGCCGATCGCAATCTCCAGTACGGCCGGCTGCACTGTTCCCCCGAGCGGTCACGGTCGCCAAGGTCAGCGGCCCGGATGGCCGAACTATAGCCACGTGCGCCCGTGCGTCAGCGGCCACTGTGGCTACATTGGCATCAGTCATGGCGGTCACGTCATGTCGCCGTACCCACGCGCAGTGGGACGGGACGGGTGCTTGTCTGCCCAGGAGTCAACAGGGGAGCCGGTTCGAAGGCAACCGGTCGTGCTCAGCCGGCAATGTGTCTGCGGGCTGCGTGCCAGCCGACCGTAAGCTGCCGACCGTGCGTTATTCCTTGAAGTGGGGAGAGAACCCTGGTGCTTTGGCCTACCCAGGGGTAATAACCCCGTCATTTACTTTGCCACAAGTATCCTTGATGGACACACCTATTTGAGAGAGCCACAATTATCCTATGATTTGTTAGAATTGCTCTACATGCTTCACTTAAATTTTTTGAGCTATGGAATTGCTCTAGTACTTCACTTATATCTTTTTTAGCACATCGTGCTTTAAATTTTTGAACAAATACTCTGATGCTTCACTTAGATTAATTTGAGAGTTAGTGAATTTTGAAGAAATTCTCTCATGCTTCACTTATATTATTTTGAGAGATGAAACTTTTATGATCATGTTCTTGATGACCCACAAGTATAGGGGATCAATCGTAATTCTTTTGATAAGTAAGAAGATCGAACCCAACGAGGAGCATAAGGATATGATAAGCGGTTATCATCAAGTTAATTTCTGCAAGAGCTGAAATTGTCAGTAGCAAGTAGTTTCATAGCAAGGAAATTTATCATGAGCAAGTAACAGTAACAATAGGTAAGGTGCAGAAAGGTAGCCCAATCCTTTTGTGTCAAAGGACAGGCCAAAACAATTGGGGAACATTGCATGAGAAACAAAAAACTCCTACACACACACAAGATCTATATATGGTGATGAGCATCTACGAGAGGGAGAGTCGATCTACATACCCTTGTAGATCGCTAAGTGGGAAGCGTTAAGAAACGCGGTTGATGTAGTCGAATGTCTTCGCGATCCAAATCGCCGAGCGTCCCTGATCCCATCATGATCCATCTCACGATCCAACCACGATCCATCCCACGATCCCATCACGATCCGTCCCGCGATCAAATCTTGAATCGTCTCATTATCCTAATCATGGTCCTTCCGATGTAGCACCGAACGGACGACACCTCCACATTCAGCACACGTACAGCTCAATGACCATCTCCACCTTCTTGATCCAGCAAGAGGGGTGCAGAGGTAGATGAGTTCTCCGGCAGCATGACGGCATAGCGACAGTGGTGGTGGAACTATTTCGGGAGGGCTTTGCCTAAGCACCGCCAAAACTAGAGTGAAGGAGAAAACTATCTAGAGGAAGTAGAGGGAGCACGTGGCAATTGGGGTTAGCTATCCCCTGTAAATCCTCTAGTATATAGGAGGGAGGGAGAGGAGGAGGCAGCCTCAAACCCTCAAGGGTTGTCTGAAATTGGAGGTGGAGGAGTCCCACTCCAATCCTACTAGGAGTAGGATTCCTCCTCTCCACTTGGAAACCCTTTCCACCTTTCCACCTTTGGGTTTTTCCCACCCATCGCCGCATGGGCCTTAGTGGGGGGTTCGGCCAGCCCACTAGGGGCTGGTTTGACTCCTCCCACATCCCATGAGGTCCTTTGGGCCGAGAGAGCTCTCCCATGGTCCCCCGGCACCCTCCCGAGTGTTCCGCACGTGGAACAATAGCTTTCACCCATTGTATGTGAACATAGAGTCTATCACACCAGATCATCACGTGGTGTCTCGACACGACGAACTTTCACAATGGTGCTCACTCGGGGAGAACACAATTTATCTTGAAATTTAAGTGAGGGATCACCTTATAATGCTACCGTCATCCTAAGAAAAACAAGGTGCATAAAAGGATTAACATCACATGCAAATCATAAGTGACATGATATGGCCATGAACTTGTGCTTTCGATCTCCTTCTCCAAAGCATCGGCATGATCTCCATCGTCACCGGCATGACACCATGATCTCCATCATCTTGATCTCCATCAACGTATCCCCATCAGGATTGTCGCGCCCACCATGCTTCTACTACTATTGCTACCGCTTAGCGATAAAGTAAAGCATTACATAGCGCTTAATGATTGACACGCAGGTCATACAATAATTAAAGACAACCCTATGACTCCTCCCGATTGTCGTACTCATCTACATGCAAGTCGTGATATTCTATACAATACATGATCATCTCATACATCACATATATTTCATCATGTAATTGGCCATATCACATCACAACATACCCTGCAAAAACAAGTTAGACGTCCTCTAATTGTTGTTGCATGTTTTACGTGGCTGTTATGGGTATCTAGCAAGAACAATTCTTACCTACGCAAAAACCACAATGATGATACATAAATTGCTTTTCAACCTTCTCAAGGACTTCCTTTGTCAAATCCGGTCCAACGAAAGTAGGAGAAACAGGCACCCGCCAGCCATCTTTATGCAACGAAGTTACACGCCAGTCGATGGAACCGGTCTCTCGTAAGTGTACGAGTAAGGTTGGTCCGGGATGCTTCATCCCACAATACCGCTGAACCAGAACACGACCAAGGGAGGAAGCAATATAAACATCAACGCCCACAAACTCATTTATCTTATACTCGTGATCTCATCTACACATAGACCTAGCTCATATACCACTGTTAGGGAACATTGCATGGGAAACAAAAAATTTCCTACGCACACGCAAGATCTAACCATGGTGATGAGCATCTACGAGAGGGAGAGTGGATCTACATACCCTTGTAGATTGCTAAGCGGGAAGCGTTAAGAAACGCGGTTGATGTAGTCAAACTTCTTCGCGATCCAAATCGCCGAGCGTCCTGCGATCCCATCACGATCCGTCCCGCGATCCAATCACAATCTGTCCCGCGATCCAATCACGATCCGTCCCACGATCCAGTCATGGTCCTTCCGATCTAGCGCCGAACGGACGACACCTCCGCGTTCAGCACACGCACAACTCAAGGACGATCTCCGCCTTCTTGATCCAGCAACTGGGAGTAGAGAGGTAGATGAGTTCTCCGGCAGCGTGATAGCTTGGCGGCGATGGTGGTGGAACTATTCCGGCAGGGCTTCGCCTAAGCACTGTCGAACTATACTAGAGGAGAAAACTAATCTAGATGAAGTAGAGGGAGAACGTGGCAATTAGGGTATGCTTTCCCCTCTAAATCCTCTAGTATATATAGCAGGGAGGGAGGGGAGGAGGCAGCCTCAAACCCTCAAGAGTTGGCCGAAACTGGAGGTGGAGGACTCCTACTCCAATCCATGCTAACCCAACAGACACCCTCGAAGATACCTGTAGAGCACCTTTATAGTCACCCAGTTACGTTGCGACGTTTGATACACACAAGCTACTACTCCGGTGTCAGTGAGTTGCATGATCTCATGGTCATAGGAACACATACTTGACATGCAGAAAACTGTAGCAATAAACTGACATGATCATATGCTATGTTTACAGTTTGGGTCTTGTCCATCACATCATTCTCCTAATGATGTGATCCCGTTATCAAATGATATCTCATCTCTATGGCCAGGAAACCTTGACCATCTTTGCTCAACGAGCCAGTCTACTAGAGACATACTAGGTACATGGTGTTGTCTATGTATCCACACATGTATCTGAGTTTCCAATCAATACAATTCTATTATGTATAATAAACGATTATCATGAACAAGGAAAAAGGATAATAACTAATTTATTATTGCCTCTAGGGCATATTTCCAACAGTCTCCCACTTGCACTAGAGTCAATAATCTAGCTCACATCGCTATGTGATTTGTTATGAATCTCACACCCAATGAGTTCTGGGGTTCGATCATGTTTTGCATCCGAAAGAGGTTTTAGTCAATGGGACTGTGACATTCACATCTGTATGTATTTTGTAAATCTCTATGTCCGAGTGTAGACACTCCTACCACGCTCCACTTGGAGCTATTCCAAATGGCTATGCCACTATACATATTCGGATTGCTACTAAGGTTCATCCGGATCGGTGTTAAAGCACGCATCGACGTAATCCTTTACGACGAACTCTTTATCACCTCCACAATCAAGAAATATTTCCTTACTCCTCTAGTTACTAAGGATAATCTTGACCACTGTCCATTGATCCACTCCTAGATCACTCTTGTACCCCTTGACGGACTCATGGCAAGGCACACACCAGGTACGGCACACAGCATGGCATAATCGTGAAACATCTCCGTCACACTGAGTAACAAATCCCAGTCTTGATCCATGCCAACCCAACAACACCCTCGAAGATACCTGTAGAGCACCTTTATAGTCACCCAGTTATGTTGTGACGTTTGATACACATAAGGTACTCCTCCGGTGTCAGTGAGTTGCATGATCTCATGGTCATAGGAACACATACTTGGCATGCAGAAAACTGTAGCAATAAACTGACACGATCATATGTTATGTTTACAGTTTGGGTCTTGTCCATCAGATCATTCTCCTAATGATGTGATCCCGTTATCCAATGACATCTCATGTCTATGCCCAGGAAACCTTGACCATCTTTGATCAACGAGCCAGTCTACTAGAGGCATACTAGGGACATGGTGTTGTCTATGTATCCACAAATGTATCTGAGTTTCCGATCAATACAATTCTAGCATGGATAATAAATGATTATCATGAACAAGGAAATATGATAATAACTAATTTATTTATTGCGTCTAGGGCATATTTCTAACAGCCACCCACTTGCACCAGAGTTTATAATCTAGCTCACGTCGCTATGTGATTTGTTATGAATCTCACACCCAATGAGTTATGGGGTTGCATCATACTTTGCATATGAAAGAGGTTTTTGTCAACGGGTGTGCGAAATTCAGATCCATGTGTACTTTGCAAATCTCTATGTCATACTATAAACACTGCTACCACGCTCCACTTGGAGCTATTCCAAATGGCTACTCCACTATACGTATCCATATTGCTACTAAGAATCGTCCGGATTGGTGTTAAAGCTTGCATCGACGTAACTCTTTACGATGGACTCTTTATCACCTCCATAATCGAGAAACATCTCCTTAGTACTCTAGTTACTAAGGATAATTTCGACCGCTGTCTAGTGAGCCAATCCTAGATCACTCTTGTACCCCTTGACGGACTCATGGCAAGGCACACATAGGTATGGTACACAGCATGGCATACTATACTGAGCCTATGGATAAGGCACAGGGGACGACCTTCGTCCTTTCTCTTTCTTCTGCCGTGGTCAAGCTTTTAGTCTCACTCAACCCACACCTCACAAATCAGGCAAGAACTCCTTCTTTGACTGATCCATTCTGAACTCTTTCAAAATCTTGTCTAGGTATGTACTCATTGAAAGTCTCATCAAGCATCTTGATCTATCTCGATAGATCTTGACGCCCAACAATTAGGTAGCTTTATCCAAGTCTTCCTTTGAAAAACTCCTTTCAAACAACCATTTTTGCTTTCCAGAAATTCTACATCATTTCTGATCAACAATATGTCAACCACATATACTTATCAGAAATACTATAGTGCTCCCACTCACTTTATTGTAAATACAAGTTTCTCATGAACTTTGTATAAACCCAAAAACTTTGATCACCTCATCAAAGCTTATATTCCAACTCCGACATGCTTGCTCCAGCCCATAGAAGGATTGCTGGAGCTTGCACACCTTTTAGCATCCTTAGGACTGACAAAACCTTCTGGCTGTATCACATACAACATTTCCTCAAGTAAACCGTTAAGGAAACGATGTTTTGACATCCATCTGCCAGATTTCATAATTAAAAAATGCAGCAACTACTAACATAATTCCAACAGACTTTTAGCATCGCTACGGGTGAGAAGGTCTCATCGTAGTCAACTCCTTGAACTTGGCGGAAACTTCTTTGTGACAAGTCGAGCTTTACAAATGGTGACATTCACCATCAGCATCTTTCTTCAACTTAAAGGTCCATTTGTACTCAATGACCTGCCGTTCAACAAGCAAGTCTACGAAAGTCTATACTTGGTTTTCAAACATGGATCCTTTCTCGGATTTCATGACCTCTAACCATTTGTTGGAATCCGGGTCCATCATCGCTTCTCCATAGCTCGTAGGCTCATCGTTGTCCAACAACATGACCTCTAAGACAGGGTTGTCGTACCACTCAGAAGCAGTACGCGTCCTTGTGGACCTATGAGGTTTGATAGTAACTTGAACCAAAGATTCATGATCATCATCATTAACTTCCTCTTTAACTGATGTAGGCTCCACAAAAACATCTTTCTGTGTTGTGCTACCCTTTGGTTAAAACAAAGGTTCAACAACCTCATCAAGTTTTATCTTCCTCCCACTCAAGTCTCTCGAGAGAAACTCTTTCTCGAGAAAGGACCCATTTTAGCAACAACACTTTTTGCTTGGATCTAAGATAGAAGGTTTACCCAACTGTTATGTTAGGGTATTCTATGAAGATGCATTTGTCCGCTTTGGGTTTGTCCTCATTAGATGAAAACCCCCTTTTCACATAAGCGTTGCAGCCCCAAACATTAAGAAATGACAACTTAGGTTTCCGCCAAACCAAAATTCATACGGTGTCATCTCAACGGACTTAGATGGTGCCCATTTTAAAGTGAATGTAGTTGTCTCTAATGCATACCCCAAAACGATAGTGGAAAATCGATAAGAGGCATCATAGTTCGCACCATATCCAATCGAGCACGACTACAACGTTCGGACACACCATCACACTATGTTGTTCCAGGTGGCGTGAGTTGTGAAACAACTTCCAGTTTGTCTTAAGTTGTATACCAAACTCGTAACTTAGATATTCACCTCCACGATCATACTGTAGACATTTTATCTTCTTGTCACGATGATCTCAAACTTCACTCTGATTTTGTTTGAACCTTTCAAATGATTCCGACTTGTGTTTCATTAAGTAAATATATACTATATCTACTCAATCATGAGTGAAGGTAAGAAAATAATGATATCCACCGCACGCTACAACACTCATTGGACTGTATACATCAACATGTAACATTTCCAATAAGTCACTTGCCCGTTCCATCAAGCCGGAAAATGGGGTTTGAGTCATGTTACACATGAGGCATGGTCCACATGTCTCAACAGATTCAAAATCAAATGAGTCCAAAGATCCATCAGTATGGAGTTTCTTCATGCACTTTACACGAATATGATATTTAGCGGCAGTCCCACAAGTATGTGGTACTATCATTATTAACTTTGTAGCTTTTGGCATCTATGTTATGAACATGTGTATTACTACGATCAAGATTCAACAAACCATTCTCATTGGATGCATGACCATTGAAGGTATTATTCATGTAAACAGAATAACCATTATTCTCTCACTTAAATAAATAACCATATTGCAATAAACACAATCTAATCATGTTCATGCTTAACGCACACACCAAATAACATTTATTTCGGTTACTCACTAATCTCGAAGGTAGAGAGAGCATGCGATGTTGATCACATCAACCTTGGAGACATTTCCAACACACATCGTCACCTCACCCTTAGCTAGTCTCCATTTATTCCGTAGCTTTTATTTCGAGATGCAAACATTTAGCAATCGAACCGGTATCCAATAGTCAGGTGCTACTAGGAGTACTAACAAGGTACACATCAATAACACGTATATCAAATATACTTCTATCGACGTTGTCATCCTTCTTATGTACCAAGTATCTAAGGTTGTTCCGCTTCAGCGACCGTTCCCCTCATAATAGAAGCACTTAGTCTCGGGTTTGGGTTCAACTTTGGGTTGCTTCACTGGAGCAGTAACTGACTTGCCATCCATGAAGTTTCCCTCCTTACCCTTTCCCTTCTCGAAACTAGTCGTTTTACTAACCACCAACACTTGATGCTCCTTCTTGATATCTACCTTCGCGGTGTCAAACATCGCGAACAACTTAGGGATCATCATTTCCATCCCTGGCATAATTATAGTTCATCTTGAAGTTCTAGTATCTTAGTGACAGTGACTTGGAGAACTCTATCAATCACTATCTTATCTGGAAGATCAACTCCCACTTGATTCAAGCGATTGTAGCACCCAGACAATCCGAGAACATGCTCAATGATTAATCTATTCTCCTTAATCTTGCAGGCCAAGAATCTTTTTGGAGATCTCATATCTCCCAACACGGGCACGAGCCCGAGATCCCAATTTCAGCTCTTACAACATCTCATATGTAAGGTGACGTTCAAAACGTTTTGGAGCCTCAATTCTAAGGCGTAATGCATGACGCACTGAACTATCAAGTAGTCATCGGAACGTGCCTGACAGATGTTCACGACATCTAAAGACGACACTAGAGAGGCTGGTGCACTGAGCGGTGCATTAAGGACATAAGCCTTCTGTGCAGCAATGAGGACAATCCTCAGATCACGGACCCAGTCCCAATATTGCTACCATCAACTTTCAACTGTATTTACCTAGGAACATATAAAAATTCAAGGGAGCTACAGTGCGAGCTAGTAATCTACAACATAATTTGCAAAGACACTACAGACTATGTTCATGATAATGAGTTCAATTAATCATATTACTTAAGAACTCCCAATCATATTGACATCCCTCTGGTCATTCAAGTGATACATGATCCAAATTCACCAACTCAAGTCCGATCATCACGTGGGTTGAGGTGGTTTCAGCGGTGAACATCATCATGTTGATCATATCTGCTATATGACTCATGTTCGACCTTTCGGTCTCTTGTGTTCCGAGGCCACGTCTGTACATGCTAGGCTCATCAAGTTTAACCCGAGCGTTCCGCATGTGCAACACTGGCTTGCACCCGTTGTATGTGAATGTAGAGTCTATCACACCCAATCATCATGTGGTGTCTCGACACGACGAACTTTCGCAACGGCGCACACTCGGGGAGAACACAATTTATCTTGAAATTTAAGTGAGGGATCACCTTATAATGCTACCGTTGTCCTAAGAAAAACAAGGTGCATAAAAGGATTAACATCACATGCAAATCATGATTGACATGATATGGCCATGAACCTGCTTTTGATCTCCATCTGTATAGCACTGACATAATCTCCATCCTCACCGGCATGACACCATGATCTCCGTCATCTTGATCTCCATCAACGTGCCACCATCGGGGTTGTCACGCCCACCATGCTTCTACTACTTTCTACCGCTTAGCGATAAATTAAAGCATTACATAGCGCTTAATGATTAACACGCAGGTCATAAAATGATTAAAGACAACCCTATGGCTCCTGCCGGTGGTCGTACTCATCGACATGCAAGTCATGATGTTCTATACAATAGATGATCATCTCATACATCACATATATCTCATCATATAATTGGCCATATCACATCACAACATACCCTGCAAAAAAAGTTAGACGTCCTCTAATTGTTGTTGCATGTTTTACGTGGCTTCTACGGGTATCTAGCAAGATCAATTCTTACCTACACAAAAGCCACAACGATGATATAGAAATTGCTTTTCAACATTCTCAAGGACTGCCTTTGTCGAATCCGGTCCAACTAAAGTAGGAGAAACAGGCACCCACCAGCCATCTTTGTGCAACGAAGTTACACGTCAGTCGCTCGAACCGGTCTCTCGTAAGCGTACGAGTAAGATTGGTCCGGGACACTTCATCCCACAATACCGCTGAACCAGAACACGACCAAGGGAGGAAGAAATCTAAGCATCAACACCCACAAACTCCTTTGTGTTCTACTCGTGATCTCATCTACACGCAGACCTAGCTCAGATACCACTGTTGGGGAACATTGCATGGGAAACAAAAAAAATCATACGTACACGCAAGATCTAACCATGGTTATGAGCATCTACGAGAGGGAGAGCAGATCTACATACCCTTGCAGATTGCTAAGCGGGAACCATTAAGAAATGCGGTTGATGTAGTCGAACTTCTTCGCGATCCAAATCACCGAGCGTCCCGCAATCCTATCACGATCTGGTGATCCCATCAGGATCCGTCCTGTGATCCCATCATGATCCGTCCCGCGATCCAATCACGATCTGTCCCACGATCCAGTCGCGGTCCTTCCGATCTAGCACCGAACGGACGACACCTCCGCGTTCAGCACACATACAGCTCAATGACGATCTCCACCTTGTTGATCCAGCAAGAGGGAGTAGAGAGGTAGATGAGTTCTCTGGCAGCACGACAGCATGGCGGCGATGGTGGTGGAACTGTTCTGGCAGGGCTCAGCCTAAGCATCGCCGAACTAGACTAGAGGAGAAAACCGATCTAGATGAAGTAGAGGGAGCACGTGGCAATTAGGGTAAGCTTTCCCCTCTAAATCCTCTTGTATATATAGAAGGGAGGGAGGGGAGGAGGTAGC
Organism: Hordeum marinum; assembly: GCA_022496015.1. NCBI lineage: Eukaryota > Viridiplantae > Streptophyta > Magnoliopsida > Poales > Poaceae > Hordeum > Hordeum marinum. Next base: position 423,068,404 of record CM039674.1, on the reverse strand, counting down.
CTCAAACCCTCAAGATTTGGCCGAAATTGGAGGTGGAGGAGTCCTACTCCAATCCTATTAGGAGTAGGATTCCCCCTTTCCACATGGAAACTCTTTCCACATCTCCACCTTTTGGTTTTTGCCCACCCCTAGATGCATGGGCCATAGTGGGGGGGGGGGGGCTCGCCCAGCCCACTAAGGGCTGGCTTGACTCCTCGCACAGCCCATGAGGCCCTTTGGGTCGAGACACCCCTCCCGATGGTTCCCGGTACCCCTCCTGGCACTCCCGGTACACTACCGATGAGCCCAAAACTTTTCTGGTGACCAAAAGAGGACTTCCTATATATCAATCTTTACCTCCAGACCATTCCAAAGCTCATCATGACATCCGGGATCTCATCTGGGACTCTGAACATCCTTCAGTCACCACCATACATAACTCTATACTACCAAAACGTCACCGAACCTTAAGTGTGCAGACCCTGCGGGTTCGAGAACTATGTATACATGACCGAGACACCTCTATGGTCAATAACCAATAGCGGGACCGGGATGCCCATATTGGTTCCTACATATTTTACGAAGATCTTTATTGGTGGAACCTCTATGTCATGGATTCAGTTAATTCCGTATGTTGTTCCCTTTGTTCTTCGGTATGTTACTTGCCCGAGATTCGATCATCGGTATCTCTATACCTAGTTCAATCCTGTTACCAGAAAGTCTCTTTACTCGTTCCGCAATACAGGATCCTATGGATAACACTTTAGTCACATTGCTAGCAAGGCTTATGGTGATGTTGTATTACCGAGTGGGCCCTGAGATACCTCTCCATCACATGGAGTAACAAATCCCAGTCTTGATCCATGCCAACCCAACAGACACCCTCGAAGATACCTGTAGAGCACCTTTATAGTCACCCAGTTACGTTGCGACGTTTGATACACACAAGGTACTCCTCCGGTGTCAGTGAGTTGCATGATCTCATGGTTATAGGAACACATACTTGACATGCAAAAAATGGTACAAATAAACTGACACGATCATATGCAACGTTTACAGTTTGGGTCTTGTCCATCACATCATTCTCCTAATGATGTTATCCCGTTAGCAAATGATATCTCATGTCTATGGCCAGGAAACCTTGACCATCTTTGCTCAACGAGCCAGTCTACTAGAGGCATACTAGGGACATGGTGTTGTCTATGTATCCACACATGTATCTGGGTTTCCGATCAATAAAATTCTAGCATGGATAATAAATGATTATCATGAACAAGGAAATATGATAATAACTAATTTATTATTGCCTCTAGGGCATATTTCCAACAGGGAAATTGTCGGGACCCCGATCCTAAGTCATATGATTCCATACTGTAACAAGCCACATCACCTTGCGGCCTCATGCACGGTACTCCACGGCTGCCACCTTACCTTGGCCAGGACCGTTTGCGTCTTTTGGCTCACGTATGTGAACATGTCGCTGGCAATCACACAACAAAGAACCCGGGCCAACATGACTAGTCATAGAACCCAAGTGGCACATCCGTACGGAAACAGGCATACATAACCCATCAATGCAGGTGTCGATCTCAAGCGTGTGTAGATGAGTCATAGCAAGCTACAAGGACTCCATTACGTCGCGAGACACGAATGTCATCACTACACGTAGACGAGTCGTAGCAGGCTACGGGGACTCCATTACACTGCGAGACATTTCCCCGAAGGGACAGACACAACAGCAAAGAAGGATACATGCCGGTCAATCAATGTGTCCGGAGCAGTAGCAAGCTACCATGGCTCGGTGGAAGCACAAAGAGGCAATTTTCCGTAAAGAGTACTACTAAAGGCACACGACTAGGTGTCGGATCCCATACATACCATTGGACGTCACACGTATGCACGACATGCCAATATGCATAGATACAACCATGGCATCACAACATAACCATACAATAACATGACTTTTATTTAAGAGGCTCAGACGAGCCTTGCATAATATGTTCTTACAGATAGGGGTCACATGACCCGGCACTCAAGTCATACAAACATAGTCATACAAGCCAGCGGAAACTTAAGCTGTTGGAGTACAGATGGCAAAATATAAAATAGAGGCACACGGCCTGACTATCTACAACCCACCACACGGGCAAGATCGTAGCTGGGACACCAGTTATTCGGCATCGTCAACGTCTAGATAAAACCCACCTGATGGTTCCTGGTTTTCTTCTGCAACATTAATTAAGCAAGGATGAGTACAATCGTACTCAGCAAGTCTTTAAAACAGACCTAGTCTATTTATGCTCATGTATCAACAAAGGGGTGGTGGAGTTTATGTAGAAAGCCAGCTTTGACTCATGGCTAACCTACACTACTCAGTTTTAAACTCTTTGTTACAATTTTAGTTATCGCACATGAGTCCACTACCTCCATCACAATACACTACCATGGATTCACCTTCCCCTTTCGGAAGTGTGCCATCCACGGTACTCACACTTGTCTTGAGATTTTTAGAAGTCTCCATTTGATTATCTATGAACATCATAAGTTCTCCAAGTAGTCCATATCCGAGGACGCGGCTATTCGAATAGTTTCATAACCCTGCAGGGGTGTACTTCTTCACACACGCTCTCACCACTTATCGATGTGTGCTTATAAAACCATGCACCTCGGCAACCTTCAAGCGGATGCCCAGCGAGGGAGTCGGCCATGACCGTCATTCACATAAGACCTCTGGTCCAGGCTACCTCCTATTTGAGATTGAACCCGCACGGAAGTCCGGCCGAAGTTTCCGCTACGGTCCCAAACGATGTGCGTAGGGTTCCCAAGCCCACCATTCGGGTGACCCTTGGTACACCGTGCCACTGCCTACCGCGTCATAACCCACCCCGAGGGTCAGCGCTACGCACGGCCTCCAGCATGCTATAAACACCAGAAACTACTTGCAATACCTGGACCAAAGACTAAGCGACTGATAAGTCGAGAGGGTCAGTTAAGTATCCCAACGTGTGGTAGTATCTAGTCTTGGATCACAAACACGGAACCCAGTTCCTAAGAACGGTCCCAATGAGACAACCCACTATGTACTCCTACATAGCCTCTCATCGCTACCTTTACCAAATCGTATTCATTATAAGCTCATCACATCGGACAACACTGTTTCACTCAGTTCATCACCCAGATGAATCCGACTTGACACAACTCTAAGCATAGCAAGCATAGCAGGCAAAGTAAGCTAAGCACATCATGGCACAAGCATCTACCAGGTATGCTAGGTTGCAAAGTTTAGTTATTTACTGTGACAAGATCAGGTCATGCATAAGGATAGGACCATCTATCGTGCATAACTGACATGTGATCGTTTGTCCTAATGCAATAAACGAGAGAAGGAGTGAGAGAGTGGGATGTTATCGGAATGATCAATGAGGTTGCTTGCCTTGTGGGGTTGCGGAAGAGTTCTCTCCTTCGTCGGGGTACGGGTTAGTATCCTCCGGATTAGGGCCTACCGCAACGCAGATAAATACATTCAATACAAGCAGATGCAACAATATGATGCATGATCATGGCATAATGATGTGCATGGATGAGCTAATGTAACTACTGGTCATGTCAATTTGAAATGTGTTTGAATATAGGTTCAAAGTTGTTCTCATTTCAAATTATATATATTGACCTAATGCTAAAATGTCCATGTTCACCTATTTATATTGCTCTAACATGCATGAGAATAGCACCATTGGATTCATTGGATTTTTCTGATCAATTTTCATATATAAATTATTTTCATCTGACTTACAGATTATTTTATATGATTTTTCAAAGTTTTAAATAATTTCTGGAATTTCCTGATTTATTTTTATTAAGGAAATTGAGTTATTGTGTCAGCATGACATCATGATGACATCAGCTGGTTAGCTGACTTGGCCCAGAGTCAAACCTGACATGTGGGGTCCACATGCCAGTGACTGGTTAACTTAACTAACTAATTAAAACTAATTCTGTTTTAATTAACTAACTAGGCCCACCTGTCAGTGTCTAATTAACTTAATTAATTAAAATGTTTAATTATTACTAATTTATAATTAGCCAGGGGGCTGGCCCCACCTATCAGGGGTCAAACCCCGTGGTCAAACTGACCAGGGCCACCGGCGTTGAGCCGCCGGCGACTCCAGGAACGGCGGAGGGGCCCGGAAACCCACCTCCGGCGACCAAATCCACGGCGGATGGCACCTATCTACTCAGCGTCGACGTGCACGTCCATTCCGACCCTTCCCACGAGCTGGGGTGGTCGGAATCGACGCCGGCGATGAGCTGGGCGGCGGTCGGAGCTCGGGCGAGCTCGGGCTCGTCGAACCAAGGCACGGCAAAGCTCCTACTTGGCACTGACAGCAACTACGCGACTCCGCAAGCTCAACGGTGGCCTCGGAGGAACCAACTGGTCACCGGAACGCGACCGGCGACGAGGTCAGGCGGCGGCGCCATTCGGGCTCCGATGGAATCCAAGGCTAGGGCGCGAGATAGAAGGGGGAAAGAGGGGGAAAAGGACCAGGGGCTCACGGCGAACGCAGGGGCGTCGAAAGCGGGCTCGGGGACGGTCGGAATCAACGGCGAGCTTCGATTTCCCCTCCGGCGACCCGAGGAGGAAGAAGACGGCGCGACGACGACAGAGAGCTTCCGGCGACGCGTGGCTCGGCTAGGAGGTAGAGGTGGTTTGGGCGGAGCGTTTGGCTGGCTCAGATGGGCTCGGGGTTGGCTAGGGCGACGGCACGACGGCGAGGAGCGGGGAGGCCATGGCGGGAGCAGAGAGGTGAATGCACGCGCGAGAGAGAGCGCGCGGGAGAGAAGAGGGAAGAGGAGGCCACGGCGGCGAGGTGCTTCGCGCTGGCGCCCTCCCAGCCTTCCAGCAAGGTGCCAGACAGGGAGGAGGTGGCCGGCGCGCGGCGACCACGCGCTCGGCGTCCTTCTGGCGCGAGGAGGACGACGACTGGCGTCGCTTCGTCCTGGGTCGGGCCTGCTACAGTGCTGGGCCATAGGTAAGTCTCCTCTCTCTCTTTTCTTTTTCCTTTATTTTTGTTTTCTGATTTCTTCTGACATTTGTTTATTTTTTTGCAGGTCCAAATACCCCTTCAATAATTCTAAAACTTTTTTATAACTTCAAGTTTGAATATTTCAAACTTGTATCAAAAGTTTCAGATTATTTTGAAAGCAGTGATAATGATAATGTTTTTATTTGTCATTTTCAGAGACTTAATTCAATAATTTAAATATTTGAAATGTTCAAATAATTGAAATGGTCCCTGGTATATCCATGCCCTTAATTATCAGACATAGGGAACATTTTTGATGGGCATTTTGGATTTGTTGAAATTTCATTTGTTTGGAATTCCTTTAATTCATAAAATGCTTAGGGTTTCTTTCTTTCTCCCCATTTCATATTGATGCAATGATGATGATGATGATGATGCAAACACAATGCTAGACTAGACACTTGCTAGGGTTGTGACAGAAATCTCCACAACTTAATTGGAGGCTCCCAACGACAGCACAAAGCTTCACCACAACGGACTGTGGCTCCAAGGTGACCCCAAATGCTTGGGGAAATCTCCACAACCTAATTGGAGATCCCGACGCTTGCCCAAAGCTTTGCACCACAATGATTGAGCTGCGAGAAAACACAAGCCTTCTAGGGCGCCAAGGCACCCAAGAGGAACAAGCTCTAGGCTGCACAAACACCCAAGAGTAATAAGCTTTTCAAACTTCACTTCCACGTATTACCGTGGAGAACTCAAACCTATGCACCAAATTGTCGGGTCCCCGATCCCAAGACATATGACTCCAGCCTATAACACGTCACACTACTTTGCGACCTCACGCACGGTAACCCATGATTGCCGCCTTACCTTGGTCGGGACCGTTTGCGCCATTTGACTCACAGATATGAACATGTCGCTAGCTTTCACACATCAAAGAACCCGGGTCGACATGACTAGTTATAGACCCAAGTGGAACAACCGTACAGGGACAGGCATACGTAACCCATCAATGAAGGTGTCGGTCATCAACGTGTGTAGACGAGTCATAGCAAGATAGAAGGACTCCATTATGTCGTGGGACATAAATGTCATCACTGCACGAAGACGAGTTGTAGCAGGCTACAGGGACTCCATTACACTGCGAGACATTTCCCCGAAGGGATAGACACAGCAGAAAAGAAGGATACATGCCAGTCAATCAATGTGTCCGGAGCAGTAGAAAGCTACCAAGGCTCAATGTAAGCACAAAGAGGCATTTCCCCGTAAAGAAGGCTACTAAAGGCACACAATTAGGTGTCAAATCCCACGCATACCAATGCATTTCAATCATACACACACTATGAACGATATGCATAGATACAAGATGGCATCACAACAAAACTCTACAACATAACATTTATTAGGAGGCTCCAAGGAGCCAACATAGTATAATGTTACAAGCAGAAGGGGTCACATGACCCTACATTCAAACCATACAAACAACAAGCAGAAGTTACATGTCTGAGTACAGACATCTACAAAAGCGGCTGGAAGATCCTGAAAAGCTACAATGACCCTACCATAGGAGTTAGACCTCTGTCTGGGTTACTAAGCTAATCTGTCGATGTCAACATCAGAAGAAACAAAGCTGAACAACTTCCATCTCTGCAAAAATGTAAATAAGCATCAATGAGTATGAAGGTACTCAACAAGTCTTACATCAGAACTATCTACATATGCATCATGTATCAATGAATGGGATTGTGGGGTTTACTACAGAATGTCGGCTTTGTCCTTTGGCTATCCTAGACCACGACAAAGTAACCAATGTATCACTACTCTCTCGTCTCCCTACGAGAGAGCACACACGAGTCCACATGTTCACCATCTCAATACACCACTATGGATCCTCTCTCGTCTTCCTACGAGAAGCCATCCATAGCACTCACACTTGTTTGGTGCATTTTAGAGTAGCCACTTAAAGTTGTCTATGAACAATGCAAGTATCCAAGTAGTCCATATTCACGGAGATGGCTATTCGAATAGATAGTTTACTCTGTAGGGGTGTTCTTTGTAACACATGCTCCCGCCACTTATCGCCATGTGCACGTAAAAAGGCACCTTGGCAACCTTCAAGCGGAAGCCCAGCGAGGGAGTCGGCCATGGACGTTAACCTTCAACAACTCACGTCCAATGTAGTCGCCTATATGAGTTGGAACCCGTACTAGAAGTCCGGTCCAACATGGCCTCAAACGTTGTGAGCAGGGCCCCAAGCCGGTCTAGATTGGGTTGTTCATCCACTTCGCAGGTCGTGCCACACCTATCAACGTTTCGAACTACTGCGACTCCTGGACTGAGAACAGGGTAGGTTAATAGGACGAGAGGGTCCATTGGTTTTGGGCCCAATGTGCGGTAGTAGCTAGTCTTGGAACACAAACACAGAACTCAGTTCCCATGAGCGGTTTCAATGAGATAACCCACCATGTACTCCTACATGGCCTCTCATCGCTACCTTTACCAAAATGGGTTCAACACTTAACCCTCATCGCCAGGACACATTCATTTCACTCTGGTTCATCATCTAGATGAATCAGACCTCACACAACTCTAAGCATAGCAAGCATAACAGGGTTATAGCACAACATGGCTCAAGCATCTACCAGGTATGCTAGGTTGCTTGGTTTAGCTATTTAATGTGACAATGACAGGTCATGCAAAGGAGTGGGTTCATCTACCGCAACACGAGTAGCAGTTAAATCGCGTTATCCTAATGCATTGAAATGAGAGCAAGAGCGAGAGAGTGGGATTGTATCGGATATGCTCAAGGGGGGTTGCTTGCCTTTTTATCAGAAGAACTCAGCTGTTCTTCGATGTCATCAATAACTATGTCTCGCAAGTCTATCGGCAATATCAAACAAGGTACAAATTAAGCAAGGCAAATGCTTCACAATGTTGCATGATAATGGCATGGCAATATGTTGCTGGTTTGAGCTAATGCATCTATCAACATGTTAAATGAAGATGGTTTGAACCCAAGGTTCAAATTCAACTCCATATGTGAAGTGGCCTATTGTGTTTTGAACAAAATGTCCAAGTTCTCCTTTTTATCTTGCTCTAGCATGCATGAAAATGCCACCATTAGATTCATTGGATCTTTATGATTAATTTTCATATATAAATTATTTTAATCTCACTTACAAATTATTTTTATGAATTTTTGAAGTTTATACTAATTTCTGGTAGTTATAAATTATTTTTATTCTAGAAATTCATTAATTGCGTCAGCACTGCATCAGGCTGACATCAGCAAGTCAACCGGGCTAGTCCCTCGTTAAACCTGACCAGTGGGGTCCACTGGTCATTGGCCCGGGGCTAATCTCGTGTTGACCGGGGGTTTGACCCGCAGTTGGGGCGCGCTGTCAGTAGCTAAGGGGGAATTAATAGGGGCATTAGGCCCTAATGGCCATGCCACGTAGGCGCCGGCCGGAGGGATGTCACCGATGACCATCCAACACGGCGAAGGGTCGCTGGAATCCCCTACGACCATCGGTTCGACGCGCAGACAGCACCCGTGCGTAGCCCTCACCCGTGCACATCCAGGGGCGTGCGGTTGGCCACGAGGATGCCGGAGTCGACCCTGGTGGCGAGGTTCATGGTGCCAACGGCTCAGGCTCAAGAGGGGTAGGGGCTATAGGGCACGGGGAAGAAGGGGGAGAGGGGAGGAGCATCAGCGGCTCACCGCGGGCTCGATGGCGGTGACGGTGAGCTCAGGGACGACTGGCAGCCGGCAAATCGGCGACGGGGAGAGGCGACCGGAAGGTGGAGAATACGGCGGCGGCCTCGGCTTTAGGGTGCTCCCGGCGATGCCTTGCTCCACAAAGGGGTCTGATACATCTCCAACGTATCTATAATTATTTATTGTTCCATGCTATTATATTATCTGTTTTGGATGTTTTATATGCATTTATATGCTATTTTATATTATTTTTGGGACTAACCTATTAATCTAGAGCCTAGTGCCAGTTTCTGTTTTTTCCTTGTTTTTGAGAATTGTGGATAAGGAATATTAAACGGAGTCCAAGCGGAATAAAATCTTCGGAATGATTTTTTCTGGAACGAAAGGAAATCAGGAGACTTGAGAACCAAGGCAGGAGAGCCACCATGGGTCCACAAGCCCTAGGGCATGCCGAGCAGGCTTGTGGGCCCACGACAGCTCTTCCAACCCTAATCTTCAGCCTATAAATTCCCAAATATTCTATCATTATCAGAACAAGCCACGAAAACACTTTTCCGCCACCAGAAGCCTCCGTTCCCGAGGGATCCAATCTTGGAGCCTTTTCAGGTAATCTGCCAGAGGGGGATTTGATCAAGGAGGGCATTTACACCAACTACATTGCCCCTCCGATGATGCGTGATTAGTTCACCACAGACCTTCGAGTCCATAGCTAGTAGCTAGATGGCTTCTTCTCTCTCTTTGCTCTTCAATACCATGTTCTTCATGATCTTCAGGGAGATCTATCCGATGTAATACTCTTTTACAGTGTGTTTGTCGAGATCCGATGAATTGTGGGTTTATGTTCAGATTATCCATGAATATTATTTGACTCTTTCCTAAATTCTTATATGCATGATTCCATATATTTGCAAGTCTCTTCGAGTTATTGGTTTGGTTTGGCCAACTAGATTGGTAATTCTTGCAATGGGAGAAGTTCTTAGTTTTGGGTTCAATCTTGCGGTGTCCTCACCCAGTGACAAAGTAGGGGTAGCGAGGCACGTATTGTATTGTTGCCATCAAGGATAACAAGATGGGGTTTTCATCATATTGCTTGAGTTTATCCCTCTACATCATGTCATCTTACCTAATGCGTTACTCTATTCTTCATGAACTTAGTACTCTAGATGCAGGCGAAGTCGATGTGTGGAGTATTAGTAGTAGATGCAGAATTGTTTCGGTCTACTTGACATGGATGTGATGCCTATATGCATAATAATTGCCTTGGATATCTTCATAAATATTCGCTTTTCTATCAATTGCTCGACAGTAATTTGTTCACCCATCGTAATACTTGCTACCATGAGAGAAGCCTCTAGTGAAACCTATGGCGCCCGGGTCTATTTTACATCTTATACTTTCAGATATAATACCAATACCAAAAATACTTTGCTGCATTATTTTTACCTTTTGTTTTACTTTCCGTTCAAGCAATCTATCTCTATCAGATCTCATCCTTGCAAGTAACCTTAAAGGGATTGACAACCCCTTTATAGCGTTGGATGCAAGAGTTTGATTCGTTGTGTAGGTACAGCTATTGGGGACTTGCTTGTATCTCCTACTGGATTGATACCTTGGTTCTCAACAACTGAGGGAAATACTTATCTACTTTGCTGCATTAACCATTCCTCTTCACGGAAACCAACGCATGCTCGAGAAGTAGTAGGTTCGAGGGGGTCGCGGCGGAGCTTCGGGGCGGCTCGGGGAGGTGAGGGGTGGCTGATGGCTGCGGGTGCGGCGACAATAATAAATAAGTTATTATCATATTTCCTTGCTCATGATAATTGTTTATTATCCATGATATAATTGTATTAATTAGAAACTAAATACATGTGTGGGTATATAGACAACATTGTATCCCTGGTATGCCTCTAGTAGACTAGCTCGTTGATCAAAGATGGTCAAGGTTTCCTGGCCATGGACATCAGATGTCATTTGATAATGGGATCACATCATTAGGAGGAGGATATGATGCACAATACCCTGTTGGGGAATGTTGCATGGGGAACAAAAAATTTCCTACGCACATGCAATATCTATCCATGGTGTTGAGCATCTACGAGAGGGAGAGTGGATCTACATACCCTTGTAGATCGCTAAGAGGGAAGCGTTAAGAAACACAGTTGATGTAGTCGAACGTCTTCGCGGTCCAAATCACCGAGCGTCCCGCGATCCCATCACGATCCGTCCCGCGATCCGATCACGATCCGTCCCGTGATCTCATCACAAGCTGTCCCACGATCCAATCATGAATCGTCTCACGATCTTGATCACGGTCCTTCCGATCTAGCGCCAAACGGACGGCACCTCCGTGGTCGGCACACATACAGCTCGATGACGATCTCTGCCTTCTTGATCCAGCAAGAGGGAGCAGAGAGGTAGATGAGTTCTCTGACAGCACAACGGCGTGGTGGCGGTGGTGGTGGAGTAATCTCAGCAAGGCTTCGCCTAAGCACAGTTGAAACCGATCTAGAGGAGAAACTACGAACTAGAGGGTAGGGTTGCACGTGGCTGAAAATCTTGATCCAAAACCCTAATACCCTCAATTATATATAGGAGGAGAGGAGGAGGAGGCTTGGCTTAAGGTCCAGCCCCTCTAGGCCTCGACCAAAGTGGGAGAGGAGTAATCCTCCTCCTCCACTCCTAGTAGGATTAGGACTCCTTCCTTATTTCCACCTTTTTGCCCTTTTCACCTTTTCTCCTTTGGAATTTCTTCCCCAGCCGCATGGGACTTCTGTGGGACTTTGGCCATCCCACTAAGGGCTGTTATTAGTCCTCCCACAGCCCATGAAGCCTCTTGGGTCGAAATACCTCTCCCGATGGTCCCCCGGTAGTACCAACACTCCCGGTACACTACCGATGAGCCCAAAACTTTTCCGGTGACCAAAACAGGACTTCCTATATATCAATATTTACCTCCGGACCATTTTGGAGCTCCTCGTGATGTCTAGGATCTCATCCGGGACTCCTAACAACCTGATCTCACCACCATACATAACTCTATACTACCGAAACATCACCGAACCTTAAGTGTGCAGAACCTGCGATTTCGCGAACTATGTAGACATGACCGAGAAACCTCTACGATCAATAACCAATAGAGGGACCTGGATGCCCATATTGGTTCCACATATTCCACAAAGATCTTTATCAGTCAAACCTCTATGTCAAGGATTCAGTTAATCCCGTATAATGTTCCCTTTCTTCTTCGGTATGTTACTTGCCCGAGATTCGATCGTCGGTATCTCCATACCTAGTTCAACCTCGTTACCGACAAGTATCTTTACTCGTTCCGTAATACAAGATCCCATGACTAACACTTAGTCACATTGCTTGCAAGGCTTATTGTGATGTTGTATTATCGAGTGGGCCCTGAGATACCTCTCCGTCACACGGAGTAACAAATCCCAGTCTTGATCCATGCCAACCCAACAGACACCCTCAGAGTTACGTTGCAATGTTTGATACACACAAGGTACTCTTCCGGTGTCAGTGAGTTGCATGATCTCATGGTCATAGGAACATATACTTGATATGCAGGAAACAGTAGCAATAAACTGACACGATCATATGCTATATTTGTAGTTTGGGTCTTGTCCATCACATCATTCTCCTAATGATGTGATCCCGTTACCAAATAACATATCATGTCCATGACTAGGAAACCATATCCATCTCTGATCAATGAGCTAGTCTATTAGAGGCATACTTTTGACATGGTGTTATCTATGTATCCACACATGTATCTGAGTTTCCGATCAACACAATTATAGCATGGATAATAAACGATTATCATGAACAAGGAAATATGATAATAACTAATTTATTATTGTCTCTAGGGCATATTTCCAACAGTATCCCACTTGCACTAGAGTCAATAATCTAGTTCACATCACCATGTGATTCGCATTGTTATGAATCTAACACCCAATGAGTTCTGGGGCTTGATCATGCTTTGCATGTGAGTGAGGTCTTTTAGTCAACGGGTCTGCAACATTTAGATCCATGTGTACTTTGCAAAAATCTATGTCATATTGTAGACACTACTACTACACTCCACTTGGAGCTATTCCAAATGGTTGCACCATTATACATATCCGGATTGCTACTAAGAGTCATCCGGATTGCTGTTAAAGCTTGCATCAACGTAACTTTTTACGACGAGCTCTTTATCACCTCAATAATCGATTAACATTTCCTTAGTCTCTTAGTTACTAAGGATAATCTTGACTGTTGTCCAGTGATCCACTCCTGGATCACTCTTGTACCCCTTGACGGACTCATGGCAAGGCACACACAGGTGCGGTACACAACATGGCATACTATACATAGCCTATGGCTAAGGCATAGGGGACGACGTTCGTCCATTCTCTATGTTTTGCCATTGTCGAGCTTTGACTCTCACTCAACTTCACACCTTACAAATCAGGCGAGATCACTTTCTCTGACTGATCCATTTTGAACTCATTCAAAATCTTGTCAAGGTATGCACTCATTGAAAGTCTCATCAAGCATCTTGATCTATCTCTATAGATCTTGATAATCAACAATTAGGTAGCTTTATCCAGGTCTTCCTTTGAAAAACACTTTTCAAACAACCGTTTATGCTTTCACGAAATTCTACATCGTTTTCGATCAATAATATGTCAACCACATATGCTTATCAAAAATTCTATAGTGCTCCCACTCACTTTATTGTAAATACAAGTTTCTCATAAACTTTGTATAGACTCAACAACTTTGATCACCTCATCAAAGTGTATATTCCAACTCTGAGATGCTTGCTTCAGTCCATAGAAGGATCGCTGGAGCTTGCACAGCTTTTAGCATCCTTAGGACTGACAAAACCTTCTGGTTGTATCACATACAACCTTTCCTCATGTAAACCGTTAAGGAAATGATGTTTTGACATCCATCTTCCAGATTTCATAATTTGAAAAATGCAGCAACTGCTAACATAATTCCAACAGACTTTAGCATCACTATGAGTGAGGAAGTCTCATCACAGTCAACTCCTTGAATTTGTCGGAAACTTGTTCGCGACAAGTCGAGCTTTATAAATGGTGACATTTACCATGAGCGTCTATATTCATCTTAAAGGTCCATTTGTATTTGACGACTTACCGTCCAATGAGCAAGTCTACCAAAGTCTATAATTGGCTTTCATACAAGGATCCTTTCTCAGATTTAATGGCCTCAACCATTTGTCGGAATCCGGGCCCATCATCGCTTCTCCACAGCTCGTAGGTTCATCGTTGTCCAAAAATATGACCTCCAAGACAGGGTATCGTACCGCTCAAGAGTAGTACACATCCTTGTAGACCTACGAGGTTCGATAGTAACTTGATTCGAAGCTTCATGATCATCATCATTTACTTCTTCTTCAACTGACGTAGGTTCGACATAAACGTCTTTCTGTGCCGCGCTACTCTCTGCTTGAAGCAAAGGTTCAACAACCTCATCAAGTTCCATCTTCCTCCCACTCAATTCTTTTGAGAGAAACTTTTTCTCAAGAAAGGACCTAGTTTTAGCAACAAACACTTTATGCTTGGGTCTGAGATAGAAGGTTCACCCAATTGTTCTTAGGGTATTTGAAGATGCATTTGTTCGCTTTGGGTTCGAGCTCATTAGGTGAAAACATTTTTTCCAAACAAGCGTCGCAGCACCAAACATTAAGAAATGTCAGCTTAGGTTTCTATCAAACCATAATTCACACGGTGTCATCTCAACGGATTTAGATGGTGCCCTATTTAAAGTGAATGTAGTTGTCTTTAATGCATAACCCCAAAACTATAGTAGCAAAACGATAAGAGACATCATAGCCCGCACCATATCCAATAGAGCATGACTATGACATTCGGACACACCATCACACTATGGTGTTCCAGGTGACATGAGTTGTGAAACAACTTTCACATTGTCTAAAGCTGTATGCCAAACTCATAACTCAGATATTCACCTCCACGATCATATCACATACATTTTTATCTTCTTATCACGATGATCTTAAACTTCACTCTGAATTTGCTTGAACCTTTCAAATGATTCAGACCTGTGTTTCATTAAGTAAATATCCACTATATGTACTCAAATCATGAGTGAAGGTAAGAAAATAATGATATCCACCGCACGTTATAAGACTCATTGGATTGCATACATCAACAGGTATCATTTCCAATAAATCACTTGCCCGCTCCATCAATCTGGAAAACGGGGTCCTTGGTCATCTTGCCCAAGAGGCATGGTTCGCATGTCTCAACCGATTCGAAATCGAATGAGTCCAAAGATCCATCAGCATGGATTTTCTTCATGCGTTTTATACCAATATTTCATTTAGTGGCAGTGCCACAAGTTTGTGGTACTATCATTATTAACTTTGTATGTTTTGGCATCAATGTTATGAACATGTGTATTACTACGATCAAGATTCAACAAACCATTCTCACTGGGTGCATGACCATTGAAGGTATTATTCATGTAAAATAATAACCATTATTTTCTAACTTAAATGAATAATTGTGTTGCAATAAACACGATCTAATCACGTTCATGCTCAACGCAAAACATCAAGTATCATTTATTTAGGTTTGTCACTAATCTCGAAGGTAGAGAGAGCATGCCATGTTGATCAACCTTGGAAACATTACCAACACACATCATCACCTCACCCTTAGCTAGTTCTCCATTTATTCCGTAGCTTTTATTTCGAGTTACTAACATTTAGAAGCCGAACCGGTATCCAATACCCAGGTGCTACTAGGAGTACTAGCAAGGTGCACAGCAATAACACGTATATCAAATATACTTCTGTCGACGTTGCCAGCCTTCTTATCTACCATGTATCTAGGGTTGTTCCACTTCAGCGACCGTTCTCCTCATAATAGAAGCACTTAGTCTCGGGTTTGGGTTCAACTTTGGGTTGCTTCAATGGAGCAACAACTGACTTGCCATCCATGCAGTTTTCCTCCTTGCCCTTGCCCTTCTCGAAATTAGTGATTTTACTAGCCATCAACACTTGATGCTCTTTCTTGATTTCTACCTTCGCGGTGTCAAACAACACGAACACCTCAGGGATCATTATTTCTATCCCTGACATTTTATAGTTCATCACGAAACTAGTAGCTTAGTGACAACGACTTGGAAAATTATATCAATCACTTTCTTATCTGGAAGATCAATCTTTACTCGATTCAAGCGATTGTAGCACCCAGACAATCTGAGCACATGCTCAATGATTGAGCTATTCTCCTTCATCTTGGAGGCAAAGAATCTTGTTGGCGATCTCATATCTCGCAACACGGGCACGAGCCTAAGATCCCGATTTCAGCTCTTGGAACATCTCATATGTTCCATGACGTTCAAAACATTTCGGAGCTTCAATTCTAAGCTATAATGCATGACACACTAAACTATCAAGTATTCATCAGAACGTGCCTGTCAGATGTTCACAACATCTACAGACGATGCTAGAGGGGCTGGCGCACCGAGCGGTGCATTAAGGATATAATCCTTCTGTGCAGCAATGTGGTCAATCCTCACATCACAGACCCAGTCTGCAATATTGCTACCATCATCTTTCAACTCTATTTCTTTAGGAACATATAAAAATTCAAGGGAGTTATAGCGTAAGCTAGTAATCTACAACACAATTTGCAAAGACACTACTGACTATGTTCATGATAATGAGTTCAATTAATCATATTACTTAAGAACTCCCACTCAAATTGGCATCCCTCCGGTCATTCGAGTGATACATGATCCAAATTCACCAACTCAAGTCCGATCATCACGTGAGTTGAGGTGGTTTCAATGGCGAACATCATCATGTTGATCATATCTGCTATATGACTCATGTTCGACCTTTCGATCTCTTGTGTTCCGAGGCCATGTATGTACATGCTAGGCTCGTCAAGTTTAACCCGAGTGTTATGCATGTGCAACACTGTCTTGCACCTGTTCTATGTGAATGTAGATTCTATCACACCCAATCATCACGTGGTGTCTCAACACAACGAACTTTCGCAATGGTGCACACTTGGGGAGAACACAATTTATCTTCAAATTAAGTGAGGGATCACCTTATAATGCTACCGTCGTCCTAAGAAAAACAAGGTGCATAAAAGGATTAACATCACATGCAAATCATAAGTGACATGATATGGCCATGAACTTGTGCTTTTGATGTCCATCTTGAAAGCACCGGCATGATCTCCATCGTCACCGGCATGACACCATGATCTCCATCATCTTGAGCTCCATCATCGTGTCGCCATTTGGGTTGTCGTTCCCACCATGCTTCTACTACTATTGCTACCATTTAGCGATAAAGTAAAGCATTACATAGCGCTTAATGATTGACAACCCTATGGCTCCTGCCGGTTGCCATACTCATCGACATGAAAGTCATGATATTCTATACAACACATGATCATCTCATACATCACATATATCTCATCATGTAATTGGCCATATCACATCACAACATACCCTGCAAAAACAAGTTAGACGTCCAATAATTGTTGTTGCATGTTTTCGTGGCTGCTACGGGTATCTAGCAAGAACAATTCTCACCTACGCAAAAGCACAATGGTTATACATAAGTTGCTTTTCAACCTTCTCAAGGACAGCCTTTGTCGACTCTGATCCAACTAAAGTAGGAGAAACAGACACCCGCCAGCCATCTTTGTGCAACGAGGTTACACGTCACTCATTGGAACCGGTCTCTCGTAAGCGTACGAGTAAGGTTGGTCCGGGCCACTTCATCCCACAATACCGCCGAACCAAAACACGACCAAGGAAGGAAGCAATCTAAGCATCAACGCCCACAAACTCTTTGTGTTCTACTCGAGATCTCATCTACACATAGACCTAGCTCTGATACCACTGTTGGGGAATGTTTCATGGGAAACAAAAAAATTCCTACACACACGCAAGATCTATCCATGGTGATGAGCATCTACGAGAGGGAGAGTGGATCTACATACCCTTGTAGATCGCTAAGCGGGAAGCATTAAGAAACGCGGTTGATGTAGTCAAACGTCTTCATGATCCAAATTGCCGAGCGTCCCGCCATCCCATCACGATCCGTCCCGCGATCCGATCACGATCCATCCGGCGATCTCATCACGATCCATCCCTCGATCCAATCACGAACTGTCTTGCGATCTTGATCACAGTCCTTCCGATCTAGGGCCGAACGGACGGCACCTCCGCGTTCAGCACACGTATAGCTCGATGATGATCTCTGCCTTCTTGATCCAGCGAGAGGGAGCGGAGAGGTAGATTAGTTCTTCGGCAGCACAACAGCATGGTGGCGATGGTGGTGGAGTAATCTCAGCAGGGCTTCGCCTAAGCACAGCTGAAACCGATCTAGAGGAGAAACTACGGACTAGAGGGAAGGGTTGCACATGGCTGAAAATCTTGTTCCAAAACCCTAAAACCCTCTAGTATATATAGGAGGAGAGGAGGAGGAGGCTTGGCGCAAGGGCCAGCCCCTCTAGGCTTCGACCGAAGTGGGAGAGGAGGAATCCTCCTCCTCCACTCCTAGTAGGATTAGAACTCCTTCCTTATTTCCACCTTTTTGCCTTTTCCACCTTTTCTCCTTTGTAATTTCTTACCCAGCCACATGGGCCTTATGTGGAACTTTGGCCATCCCACTGAGGGCTGGTATTAATCCTGCCATAGCCCATGAAGCCTCTTGGGTCGAAACACCTCTCCCGATGGTCCCCTGGTGCACTACCGGCACTCCCGGTACACTACCGATGAGCCCAAAACTTTTCCGGTGACCAAAACAGGACTTCCTATATATCAATCTTTACCTATGGACCATTCTGGAGCTCCTCGTGACATCTGACATCTCATCCGGGACTCCGAACAACCTTCGGTCACCACCATACATAACTCTATAGTACCAAAACGTCACCGAACCTTAATTGTGCAGACCCTGCAAGTTCGAGAACTATGTAGACATGATCAAGACACCTCTATGATCGATATCCAATAGCGGGACCTGGATGCCCATGTTGGTTCCTACATATTCTACAAAGATCTTTATCGGTCGAGCCTCTATGTCAAGGATTCAGTTAATCCCGTATGATGTTCCCTTTGTTCTTCGGTATGTTACTTGCCCGAGATTCGATCGTCGGTATCTTCATACCTAGTTCAACCTCGTTACCGACAAGTCTCTTTACTCGTTCCGTAATACAAGATCCAATGACTAACACTTAGTCACATTGCTTGCAGGTCTTATTGTGATGTTGTATTACCTAGTGGGCCCTAAGATACCTCTCCATCACATGGAGTAACAAATCTCAGTCTTGATCCATGCCAACCCAACAGACACCCTCGAAGATACCTGTAGAGCACCTTTATAGTCACCTAGTTATGTTGCAACGTTTGATACACACAAGGTACTCTTTCGGTGTCAGTGAGTTGCATGATCTCATGGTCATAGGAACATATACTTGACATGTAGAAAACAGTAGCAATAAACTGACACGGTCATATGCTACTTTTGTAGTTTGGGTCTTGTCCATCACATCATTCTCCTAATGATGTGATCCCATTACCAAATGACATCTCATGTCCATGAATAGGAAACCATAGCCATCTCTGATAAACTAGCTAGTCTATTAGAGGCATACTAGGGACATGGATAATGAACGATTTGTGAAAGCCCAAGTGTTGTCCCTACCTTGTTGTCATGAGTTATGAAATGTTTTTTCTCCTTGTCATGCCATGTCTTGTTCTTGCATTCATGCATCATGCATCATAGCATCCATCATGCCATGCCTTTGTTGCGATGTGCCTTGTGGTGGATGAGTGTGTCCTTGTGTTTGTGTGATGTGGGTTGAGTGTATGTGGTGCAACACTCCTTCTTCTTCCCCTCTCTTTTTCTTTCATCAAAACCCAACCAAATACCCCTCCTTTTCCTTGTCATTTTATTATCAGATTCTACTTGCTAACAAATTTGTTATAAAATGTTCAAGAGGTAGCCTATTATGTTTTATAAATTATGAGTGTGGTTCTTTTGTTGTTTGAGTTTATATGCATTTGTGGGTTAAATAACCAGAGGGATGTTATTTTAAAACTATTAAAAAATACTTGCTTCACAATTCCTCTTGACAATTTTATTAATTAGTTCTTATGTTCTTTAAGTCAAAAGTAATTTTGCCTTTTCAAAAATCCTTCTGATTTCCTCAAGGAGTTTTTCGTTTTCTTTCTATTTTATTAGATAGGAAATCTCTTTGTGTTTCTTTTCTGGGTGAGAGAGGAAGAGCTAGGCCAGCTCCTCCCTGCACGGCCCAGCCCAGGTGCCAAGCGGCTACGTGCTCCGTCGCTTCTCCGTCAGTCATCATAGAGAGAGCGAGCGTCGCTGCCGTGTCCTTGCGCCGTCTATGGCCGTCTGCTCCGGGGTTTAAAACTCCCCTCGACGTGCATGCCCCCTCTGCCTAGGGTTCCTCTTCTCCCTCCAGCCGCCGCTGCCCCCTTATTCCTCTCCATCTCTCCCCTTCCTCTCCTTCTCCCTCTGTCAGGTAAGCTTTAGAGTGAATTCAGAGAGGTTGCCCCTCATCGTCGCCGTCATCCTTGCGTCTCCGGTGGATACCCTCTGCATTCGAGATGCCATGGCGAACGCGGATCGTCCCCGTGTTCCATTCCTTCCGTTAGAACGCCGTGGGAAGCTCCAAGGTGTGGACTTCTTCCTCCCCGTCGACGCGCTCCCGACGGTCGCCACCGGTCTTCTTCCTCTTCGCCGCCATCATGTCTTCGTCTCTTCTTCCTCGTCATCGCGTTCATAGTCATCATCGTCTCCCCCTCGGTGAGCCGCCATGACTTCCCCTCTCATTGCCATGCTTAGCTCACCGTCGCCGTGCTTTTTTTGTCGCCGCCGTTCCGCTCCTGGCAAGGCCTTGAGGGCGTCGCCTCCGTCCTCCTTGTTGCAAAGCGAGTAGGGGAGTGGAAACCCCATAGGCACTATGCTCCCCACTAGTAGATCGTGTCGCCATAGATCCCGATAGTTGCTGGAATTTTGTCGCTGCCGTCCGCTGTCGCAGGTGTCGGCATCTTAAGTTTCGTCAGTGTCTTCTCGATCTATTAGATTAGAGTAGTTAGTGCCCTCTATGGTCAGACGTCGAAGCATAGCGCAGTGGTGTGTGCTCGGGGAGTCGACCGTGAGGTCACGGGTTCGATCCCGCTAAACCCCCTTTTCCTTTTATTTGGTTAGTGCGTGTGGTATTGTGTGTTCGGATCCGGTGTGGTGGACGGATCCCGTGTGGGGGGGGGATCTGGTGTGGATACACCAGATCTGGTGTGGTTGCGTGTGTGAGTGTGTACGTGTTGGCTAGTGGCAGAGAGGATCTAGTGTGGTTGTGTGTGTGCTGCACTATGTGTGTGTGGGGGTGTGTGGCTGACAGGTGGGCCCTGGCCCCACATGTCATCCACTAAGGGACCCTGGTGAGTATGCCAGGTGGGTTCCCCTCCTATTTGTGCTTTTCTTTGTTTGTGTTTTTTGTGTGTGTTTTATATAGATAATTCTAATTATAGTAATTTTCCAAATGAGGATATGTTCATTTTTTATTGTGGTCAATTATAGTAAGTTCTCACTTATAAAATGAAGATGATGTTTTGCTACCTAGGCTTTGTCATGTTGTTTCATGTAACTATATGTGTATGATACATGATTTTGGGATAGAAATACCCAAGGAATCCATTGGTGCTATTGGATTTCACTTTTGGGCAAGTTTATAAAACTGCCATTTTCTGCTGTGATGCTACTTTGTCATTTTTGCATGAATTAATCCATGCTTGCTTTGGGGCATGTGCCAACTAGGAAGTGATAGTGTTTTATGTCTATTATGCCATGGTATTTTTGTTTGACATGAGAATCACCCACATAAGTGGGAAACTTTCTACAAAGTGGCTAACTTGATGTTTCTGTTTTCACCATGCTATATATTTCTAAGTCTGAGAATCTTCTGTTATTTTTATGCCATGAAGAGTGGTTGCCATCTTGTGATATGTTGAGAATTAGCTCATGCTCAGTGCTAGTGTTTTGAATTAGATGTTGTCTACTAAAATCTTGTTAATTTTCATGCCATGAGGTGGTCCCTATCACCATTAGTTTCTGCTGTCAACTTGCCATCAGATTAACTCAGATTCCAGAAAACTGTTATTTTCACTAAGTCCCAGAAATCTGTTTCTTCATGCCAACTTGTGAGCTTCATGCTTATTGATGTGTGCCTCCTTTCCAGATTGTGTAGTTGGATAAGTTGATAAGAATGTTATGTAGTTTGTTTCAATGCCTTGTTTGTGGTTGTAGGATTCCTGTAGCTCAAGTTGTGGGCTGTGCAAGTTGCTATGTTGCTGTTTTGTGGCAGATTGTTTGTTTTATTGTTTTGTTATTTGTGGGAGCTATACTCCATGGAATTGCTTGATCTTTGGCTCTATTTTGGTTGGTTTTTCATTGCCTAACCAGTGGTTACCTTGGAATGACAAGGAATAGCCCATGTCCTTGTTGTCTTGTGTTTTGCCTTCGTATCTTGTCGTGAGCGTATCATGAGAACCGTAACTCCGTTTCTTACGTTCTTCATATGCATTTTTATCGTTTTCACATGATGCATCCATATTTTCCATGTTCTTTCATGTCTAAATAAATTAACATAAGGTTCTGTCCAGTTTCATTAATAACCAATCCTTTGCATATGAAACATGACTAGTTAGGATTGCCATGCTAGAAACTCTTCAAATAAGCATGCATCATTCTTGCTTGTGCATTGCACCTTGGTTGTTTTTTTATTCTTTCTGTTTCTTTTGAGTAGAAGCGAACGTTGAACCTGAGTATGAAGAGCCAGGCGAGTACATCTACGAGGATCCCGCTACTTGTTCCACTGAAGAACCAACATGCAAGATGATCGTACCAGGATCCCGATACTATTTTTGCGATACTAGTTTCTTGTTACCAGTGTTATGTTTCCATACTTTGCGCTCCTAACATGCTTGGGGTTGTTATGTGGACCCCCTTGTCTATTCGATTGAGATTAAAACTTGTCTGGCAAGACCCAACTTTGGTACTACATTTGCTTAACAACTTAATAAAAATTACATAGGGCTTTGCAACCCCGTGGATAATTAATCAACCCCCCCGGGCCAGTGCTCCTCATGAGTGTTGGTCCAAACTAGATCCGTGTGAGGGTCCAACCTAGGGCAACTCGGGAGATTTCTATCAGGCCACTGTATGCTGTGCTTATCCGTCATCTCCTCAAAACGAGATACATGACTCTTATCGGGTTCGTCGAGATGTCGGGTGGTCTTGCTGGATTTGTTTTACCTTTATCGAGTGTCTTGCGTGAGGGCTCTGACTTTCTTCGGGGTATCTCGAGGTGTTGGAATTCCTTTGGAGTTACCTATGATGATCACGAGGTCCCTGGTCGAGGCTATTCCCGCAGAGTGTGGTTAATTTGTGATGGACTAGTTGGAGCATCCCTGCAGGGTCAAATCTTTCGGAAGCCATGCCCGCGGTTATGTGGCAACTTGGATATTTGTTTAACACCCGGTTCTAGTCAACTTGAAGTACACTCTAATAAAATGCAACCAACTGTGTGAGTAATCGTGATCATCTCTGCTCGTGAACATGATCCGAGAGAGAACATGGTGGGGTTATGATTGATGTAAGTAAGTGTTCAGGATCTCATAGAAGTCACTCTAGATTCGATCGTTCATCAAAGGCCACATATTTATCTTCATGTTACGTAAGTTTAGACACCATACATGCTTAGTGCTGATGCAAACTAAACACCTACCCCATCCCAACCTTTTATGCTTGAATAGTCTTGGTACCCGGGCGCATGATTGCTGAGTCCTTGTGGCTCACAGTTTACTACAACAATCCAGGTACATGTACAGACGAGTTCGTGTAGGATGATCTGACCCAGCTCCAATGGGAGTATGACGAGGAAAGGGGCAGGATGTACGTGACTTACCCGGATGAGTAGAGGACCATGGTCGTGATCTTTGGGATAGCGAGATAGTATCATTTGCATCTGCTTTTATCGTTTGTTTTCGTCCGTAGTCGGACTCTGTCTTCATCTTGATGTTTGAACTCTGTGTGGTATTGTAAGTTAGTATGTGGCAAGTGTAAGCCAACTCATATAATCATGTCTTCTGTAATGTATGATGTAATGATGCTATACTTGCGAATGACAAGATGCGCCTCTATCCCTTGCGAGGCCCTCGTGCCTTAATATGGTTAGGCGTGCATTTTGGGCGTGACAAGTTGGTACCAGAGCCATACGACCATAGGAGCCTTTGCTTGATCAAACTTGGCCAAGTCGAGTCTAGTTAAAAAACTATTTTGAGTCTAGTTATATCGGAGAGTAGGATTATTTTTACTCCTCTTCTATGCTCTGGTGAGGTATTTGACTTAGGAATTTTGATTCTACTCCTCTTCTCGCTCAAAAAAAATTTAGGATCACGCAGGTATTTTGGAGTCTATATGATGCCGATGTGATAGGGTTCTGTCTTGGTGCCTCCTGTCTGACTTGATTTCTTCCGGGGAGTCAAGCTCCAAGGAATGTTGGCACATCGTTATCATTCAGCATCCTTGACATCTCAGGACGGAGAGTGTTCGGAATTACTTCAATACTTGTCGTGGTGAGATAAGGTCGGAGTCACCATGTACTAGGGAGGCGTCCGGGGTACCACCTTGGGTTAGTATCGTTGTGAGTTCGAGGATTTGAGCTAGATGAATTTGCGAAAGCCTCTGGTTATGTGTTGAAGGATGGATACAGTTGGGGTGTAGGATTGCTAGTTGTGTGAGATATTTCCTCATTGTATCCCCCACACCGGATTGCATAACCAAAAAGTTTTCGGAAGTTCTTAGGTGGGAAATCTTGTAGTTATCTAGGATCATCTTCTTCAGATGTATGAGGGCATATACATTTGTTCTGAGCAGCTAGCTCAATACTTTTGTATTATTGCAAGTGGCTTCTTATATCTGATGATGTTATCATAAACCAAAGAAGCATTCTTACTATTTTTCAGTAGGAAGGCTGTGATGTTATTTTCTCAATTTCTTCAAGCATTTGATTCAGCTTTTGAATTCATCTTATCAATGAGGTGTTGATGCATTTTGTCCATCTGCAGGATGGCTCCACCAACTCGCAGCAATCTGGGTCGTGGTGAGGAGCAGGCTGATGTTCCACCACCACCCCTGCCGCCACCTCCTCCTCCAGAAGCTTGGCAAGCTGTGACGGCCGCAACCAATGCGAACACTCAGATGTTGCTCAGGCTGTTGCAAGAAAGGAAGTAGGGTCAGCAGGCTTTCAAGGGAATTTTCAGAATCAACCTCAGTTCGCAACGCTCAATCAGTTCCTTGCCAACCAGCCCAAGTCTTTCACCTATTGTGAGCAGCCTTTTGACGCTGATGATTGGCTCCGTGATATGAGTAAGCATTTTGAGTGCAGAAATGTCAGGATAGAGGACTTTGTCAGATTTGCATCATTCCATCTCAAGGGATAAGAAGCTGATTGGTGGCAGCAGTACAAGGATTCCAGGGGAGATCGTGTTGTTACTTGGGACGATTTTCGTCATGACTTCAGGGCTCATTACATTCCGACAAGCTTTGTCGAGGAGATGCGTGAGAAGTTCAGGCACCTGAAGCAGGGAAGCAAGTCTGTCTATCAGTACAACATCGAGTTCCAGAATCTAGCCCACTAAGCTAAGCAAGATGTTCCAGATGACAAGGCGATGATCTATCAGTTCAGAGGTGGTCTCAAGGATGAGCTTCTGCCAGGCCTAGTTCTTCAAGAGCCTCGTGAGTTTGATCAGTTCTACAACATGGCTTTGAAGGTCGAGGCAACTCAGCTCAAGTTGTAGAACTCAAGGAAGGATTCAAGGGATTCATATTCGTCTTCTTCCAGCTCTCAGATGGTTCCTATGCAGCAGAAGTATTGGGTGCCAAATCCTCCTCCGTTTCGTCCTGCTCAGCAGCAGAAGCAGTTCGGTGGCCGTGATTCTTCCCACCCACCCAACCCAGAATTTCAGCAGAGACCCCAGGCGTCCAAGGCAGTTCTTGTTCCTCCTCCAGGCAATGTTCATCCGCTTTCTGAGGTAACTTGTCAGAAGTGTGACCAGAAGGGTCACTATGCAAACAAGTGCAACCAGCGGCGTCTTCCGCCTCCTCCTCCAGTCAGGCCTCCAGGCAATGCAATGGTGAAGCATAATCCCAAGTCAGCAAGGGTGAATATGATGAATGCAGAAGAAGCAGAGGATTCTTCTCAAGTGATCATGGGTAATCTCTCATTTAATTCCATTCCTGTAAAAGTTTTGTTTGATACTGGTGCATTGCATTGTTTCATGTCTCATTCATTCTTTGCAATGCATGAGTTTGCATGTCAGTAGACCTGTGTCAGTGGGTGTGTGGCTAACAGGTGGGCCCTGGCCCCACATGTCATCCACTAGGGGACCCTGGTGAGTATGCTAGGTGGGTTCCCCTCCTATTTGTGCTTTTCTTTGTTTTTGTTTTTTGTGTGTTTTATAGAGATAATTCTAATTATATTAATTTTCCAAATGAGGATATGTTCATTTTTGATCGTGGTCAATTATAGTAATTTCTCACTTATAAAAGGAAGATGGTGTTTTGCTACCTAGTCTTTGTCATGTTGTTTCATGTAACTATATGTGTATGATACATGATTTTGGGGTAGAAAGACCCAAGGAATCCATTGGTGCTATTGGATTTCACTTTTGGGCAAGTTTATAAAACTTCCATTTTGTGCTGTGATGCTACTTTGTCATTTTTGCATGTATTAATCCATGCTTGCTTTGGGGCATGTGCCAACTAGGAAGTGATAGTGTTTTATGTCTATTATGCCATGGTATTTTTGTCTGACATGAGAATCACCCATATAAGTGGGAAACTTTCTGCAAAGTGGCTAACTTGATGTTACTGTTTTCACCATGCTATATATATTTCTAAGTCTGCGAATATGCTGTTATTTTTATGCCATGAAGAGTGGTTGCCATCTTGTGATATGTTGAGAATTAGCTCATGCTCAGTGCTAGTGTTTTGAAGTAGATGTTTTATACTAATGTCCTATTAATTTTCATGCCATGAGGTGGTCCCTATCACCATTAGTTTTTGCTGTCAACTTGCCATCAGATTAACTCAGATTCCAGAAAACTGTTATTTTCACAAAGTCCCAGAAATCTGTTTCTTCATACCAACTTGTGAGCTTCATGCTTATTGATGTGTGCCTCCTTTCTAGATTTTGTAGTTGGATAAGTTGATAAGCATGTTATGTAGTTTCTGTCAATGCCTTGTTTGTGGTTGTAGGATTCCTATAGCTCAAGTTGTGGGATGTGCAAGTTGCTATGTTGCTCTTTTGTGCCAGATTGTTTGTTTTATTGTTTTGTGATTTGTGGGAGCTATACTCCATGTAATTGCTTGATATTTCGCTCTATTATAGTTGGTTTTTCATAGCCTAACCAGTGGCTACCTTGGAATGCCAAGGAATAGCCCGGGTCCTTGTTGTCTTTTGTTTTGCCTTCGTATCTTGTCGTGAGCGTATCGTGAGAACCGTAACTCCGTTTCTTACGTTCTTCATATGCATTTTTATCGTTTTCACATGATGCATCCATATTTTCCATGTTCATGCATGCCTAAATAACTTAACATAAGGTTCTGTCCAGTTTAATTAATAACCAATCCTTTGCATGTGAAACATGACTAGTTAGGATTGTCATGCTACAAACTCTTCAAATAAGCATGCATCATTCTTGCTTGTGCATTGCACCTTGGTTGTTTGTTTATTCTTGCTGTTTCTTTTGAGTATACACGAACGTTGAACCTGAGTATGAAGAGCCAGTCGAGTACATCTACGAGGATTCTGCTACTTGTTCCACTGAAGAACCAACATGCAAGATGATCGTACCCGGATCCCGATACTATTTTTGCTTGCTATTGTCTTGCTCTTATCGTTACAATTGTGCTACCTACCAATTGAATGTCAGCCTCGTAATTTCCATGATAGCCTTTAACCCTTCACGTCCTAGCAAACCTTTGATTGGCTAAGTTACCGCTGCTCAGCCCCTCTTATAGCGTTCTAGTTGTAGGTGCAGGTTGTTCCATGTGATGACATGGATTTGGCATATCACAATATTATTTGTTATTTAATTTAATGCACACATATATCTTGGTATTGGTGGAAGGGTTGGCCTTTTGCTAGGTGTTTTGTTCCGCTGTTACCGCCATAGTTTCTTGTTACCGGTGTTATGTTTCCATACTTTGCGCTCCTAACATGCTCGGGGTTGTTATGGGGACCCCCTTGTTTATTCGGTTGAGATTAAAACTTGTCTAGCAATACCCAACTTTGGTACTACATTTGCTTAACAACTTAATAAAATTTTCATAGGGCTTTGCAACCCCATGGATAATTAATCAACCCCCCGGGCCAGTGCTCCTCATGAGTGTTGGCCCAAACTAGAGCCATGTGCGGGGCCAACCTGGGGCAACTCGGGAAATTTCTATCAGGCCACTGCACGCTGTGCTTATCCGTCGTGTCCTCAGAACAAGATACGCGGCTCTTATCGGGTTCGTCGACATGTCGGGTGGTCTTGCTGGATTTTTTTTCCTTTATCGAGTGTCTTGCGTGAGGGCTCTCACTTTCTTCGGGGTATCTCGAGGTGTTGGGATTCTTTTGGAGTTACCTATGATGATCACGAGATCCCTGGTCGAGGCTATTCCCGCGGAGTGTGGTTAATTTGTGATGGACTAGTTGGAGCACCCCTGCAGGGTCAAATCTTTTGGAAAGCCGTGCCCGCGATTTTGTGGCAATTTGGATATTTGTTTAACACCCAGTTCTAGTTAACTTGAAGTAAACTCTAATAAAATGCCACCAACTGTGTGAGTAACCGTGATCGTCTCTGCTCATGAACATGATCCGAGAGAGAACACGGTGGGGTTATGATTGACGTAAGTAAGTGTTCAACATCTCATAGAGGTCACTCTAGATTCGATAGTTAATCATAGGCCACATATTTACCTTCATGTTACGTAAGTTTAGCCACCATACATGCTTAGTGCTGCTGCAAACTAAGCACCTACCCATCCCAACCTTTTAAGCTTGAATACTCTCAGTAACCTGCGCATGATTGCTGAGTCCTTATGGCTCACAGTTTACTACAACAATCCAGGTACAGGTACAGATGAGTTCGTGCAGGATGATATGACCCAGCTCTAGTGGGAGTATGATGAGGAAAGGGGCAGGATGTACGTGACTTACACAGATGAGTAGAGGACCATGGTCGTGATCTTTGGGATAGCGAGATAGTATCGTTTGCATCTGCTTTTATCATTTGTTTTCGTTCGTAGAAGGACTATGTCTTCATCTTGATGTTTGAACTCTGTGTGGTATTGTAATTTAGTATGTGGCGAGTGTAAGCCAACTCATATATTCATCTCTTCTGTAATGTATGATGTAATGATGCTATACTTGCGAATGACAAGATGTGCCTCTATCCCTTGCGAGGCCCTCGTTCCTTAATACGGTTAGGCGCGCATTTTGGGCATGACCAGTTGGTATCAGAGCCATACGACCATAGGAGCCTTTGCTTGATCGAACTTGGCCGAGTCGAGTCTAGTTAAAAAACTATTTTGAGGCTAGTTATATCGGAGAGTAGGATTCTTTTTACTCCTCTTCTATGCTCAGGTGAGGTATTCGACTTAGGAATTTTGATTCTACTCCTCTTCTCGCTCAAATTTTTTTAGGATCACGTGGGTATTTTCGAGTCTATATGATACCGATGTGACGGGGTTCTGTCTTGGTGCCTCCTGTCTGACTTGATTTCTTCCGGGGAGTCGAGCTCTAGGGAATGTTGATACATCATTATCATTCAGCTTCCTTGACATCTCAGGACAGAGAGTGTTCAGAATTACTTCAATACTTGTCGTGGTGAGATAAGGTCAGAGTCACCCAGTACTGGGGAGGCATCCGGGGTACCACCATGGGTTAGTATCGTTGTGAGTTCGAGGATTCGAGCTAGATGAATTTGCGAAAGCCTCTGGTTATGTGTTGAAGGATGGATACAGTTGGGGTGTAGGATTGCTAGTTGTGTGAGATATTTCCTCCTTGTATCACCCACACCGGATTGCACAACTAGTAAGTTTTTGGAAGTGCTTAGGTGGGAAATCTTGTATTTATCTAGGATCATCTTCTTCAGATGTATGAGGGCATATACATTTGTTTCGAGCAGCTAGCTCAATACTTTTGTGTTATTGCAAGTGGCTTCTTATATCTGATGATGTTATCATAAACCAAGGGGGTCTATTGGGTTGGCATGGATCAAGACTGGGATTCGTTACTCCGTGTGACGGAGAGGTATCTCAGGGCCCACTCGGTAATACAACATCACTATAAGCCTTGCAAGCAATGTGACTAAAGAGTTAGCCACGGGATCTTGTATTATGGAACAAGTAAAGAGACCTACCGGTAATGAGATTGAACTAGGTATGGAGATACCGATGATCGAATCTCGGGCAAGTAACATACCGAAGAACAAAGGGAACATCATACGAGATTAACTGAATCCTTGAGACAGAGGTTCGACCGATAAAGATCTTCGTAGAATATGTAGGAAGCATTATGGGCATCCAGGTCCCGCTATTGGTTATTGACCGTAGAGGTGTCTCGGTCATGTCTACATGGTTCGCAAACCCGCAGGGTCTGCACACTTAAGGTTCGGTGACGTTTCGGTAGTATTTAGTTATATGTGTTGGTGACCGAAGGTTGTTCGGAGTCCTGGTTGAGATCCCGGACATGAAGTGGAGCTCCGGATTGGTCCGGAGGTAAATATTTATATATAGGAAGTCCCGTTTTGGCCACCGGAAAAGTTCTGGGTATTTCTGGTACTGTACATGGAGTGTCGAAGGGCCATCGGGAGAGGCCACCCACATCATGAGGCCACATGGGCCTAAGGGGTGTTGCACCAGCCCTTAGTGGGCAGAGCAAACCAACCCTACAAGGACCATGCGGCTAGGAAAGAGTGGGAAAGGAAAAACCCCAAAGAAGGGAAGGAAAATAAAAATTAGGAAGGAGTCCTAATAGGATCCCACCTCCCTTGTGGGAGGTGGATTCCCTCCCTTGTTTGGTTCGGCCGAACCTACTTGGAGTAGGGGCCAAGTCTGCCTCCTCTCCCCTTCCTCCTATATATATTGAGGGATTTTGAGGGCAGCCCCTAACCCTAATTGCCACGTGCTACCCTCTTCTTCCTCTAGATCTGTTTCTCCTCTAGATTAGTTCTCCGGTGCTTAGGCGAAGCCCTACAGGATTAGTTCACCACCACCGTCACCACGTCGTTGTGCTGCCGAAGAACTCATCTACCCCACCGCTTCCTCTTGCTGGATCAAGAAGGCGGAGATCGTCATCGAGCTGTACGTGTGCTGAACGAGGAGGTGCCGTCCGTTCGGCACTAGATCAGAAGGACCACGATGGGATTGCGGGACGGCTCATGATGAGATCGCGGGACGGATTGTGATTGGATCGTGAATATGTTCAACTAGATCAAACACATTTCTGAATGCTTACCGCTTAGCGGCCTACAAGGGTATGTAGATCCACTCTCCCTCTCGTAGATGCTCATCACCATGGATAGATCTTGCGTGTGCGTAGGAAATTTTTTGTTTCCCATGCAACGTTCCCCAACAGTGGCATCATGTGCTAGGTCTATGTGTAGATGAGATCTCGAGTAGAACACAAAGGAGTTTGTGGGAGTTGATGCTTAGATTGCTTCCTCCCTTGGTCATGTTTTGGTTCAACGGTATTGTGGGTTGAAGCGGCCCGGACCAACCTTACTCGTACGCTTACGAGAGACCGGTTCCATCGACTAACGTGTAACTTCGTTGCATAAAGATGGCTAGCAGGTGCCTGTTTCTCCTACTTTAGTTGGATCGAATTTGACAAAGGAGGTCCTTGAGAAGTTTGAAAAGCAATTTATGTATCACCATTGTGGTTTTTGCATAGGTAAGAATTGTTCTTGCTAGATACCCGTAGGAGCCACGTAAAAGTTGCAACAACAATTAGAGGACGTCTAACTTATTTTTGCAGGGTATGCTGTGATGTGATATGGCCAATTACATGATGAGATATATGTGATGTATGATATGATCATGTATTGTATAGAACATCACTACTTGCATGTCGATGAGTACGGCAACCGGCAGGAGCCATAGGGTTGTCTTGAATTATTGTATGACTTGCGTGTCAATCATTAAGTGCTATGTAATGCTTTACTTTATTGCTAAGCGGTAGAAATAGTACTAGAAGCACGGTGGGCGCGACAACCCCGATGGTGACATGTTGATGGATATCAAGATGATGGAGATCATGGTGTCATACTGGTGAGGATGGAGATTATGCCAGTGATTTGTAGATGGAGATCAAAAGCACAAGTTCATGGCAATATCATGTTACTTATGATTTGCATGTGATGTTAATCCTTTTATGCTCCTTCTTTTTCTTAGGACAACGATAGCATTATAAGGTGATCCCTCACTAAAATTTGAAGATCAATTGTGTTCTCCCCGAGTGTGCACCGTTGCGAAAGTTCGTCGTGTCGAGACACCACGTGATGATCCGGTGTGATAGACTCTACGTTCACATACAACTGGTGCAAGCCAGTGTTGTACGTGCAGAACACTCGGGTTAAACATGAAGAGCCTAGCATGTATAGACATGGCCTCGGAACACAAGAAACGGAAAGGTCAAACCTGAGTCATATAGTAGATATGATCAACATGATGATGTTCACCATTGAAACCACCTCAACTCACATGATGTGTCACGCCGAAGATGCGATCCTATTCTTATTTTGGCAGGAGGGCCTCGACAGGGATAGAAGCACATCTCATCGTGTTGCAAGAATGGATATCATTACAAGTACATGTACAGAAGAGATGAGTATATGAAATTGGCTTACACTCGCCAAAAGCTACATAAGAGTCACATCAGTATAACAACATATGCAAACATCATACAAAAGAGCAGGGTCCGACTACGGACGAAAACAAACGACAAAAAATGACAACAAAATGACATCCATCCTTGCTATCCCAGGCTGCCGCCTGGAACCCCCCTAGATTGATGAAGAAGAAGGACTCCATATCAAACAAGCACCGCGCTCATGTCAAAGCATCGCATTACCTGTACCTGCAACTATTGTTGTAGTAATATGTGAGCCACAGGGGACTCGGCAATCTCATTTCCAAGGGTATCAAAACAATTAAAGCTTAATGGGTGAGGTATGGTTAAGTGGTGAGGCTGCAGTAAGGGACTAAGCGTTAAATTGAGTGGCTAACTAACAAGAACAGAAATTAAAGTATGGTGGTCTATGCATAACGAACATGAACTAGTAATGATCACTAACTGATCCTGAACACCTACTTACGTCAAACATAACCCCACCGTGTTCTCTCTCGGATAAGGACTCATGAGAAGAGACAGTCATGGTTACGCACGCAGTTGGTGTATTTTATTAGAGTTTACTTCAAGTTTTCTATGACCGGGTGTTAAACAAAGTATCCAAGTTTGCCACATAACCACGGGCACGGCTTTCCGCAAGATTTAACCCTGCAGGGGTGCTCCAACTCGTCCATCACAAATTAACCACACACCGCGGGAATAACCTCGACCACGGATCTCGTGATCATCCTAGGCAATACCAAAGGAATTCTGACACCTCGAGATAGCCCGAAGAAGATCAGAGATCCTCACACAAGACATTCGAGAAAGGTAAAACGAATGCAACAAGGCCGCCCGACGTGTCGACAACCCCGATAAGAGCCGCGTATCTCGTTCTCAGGACAAGACATATGGCTCTAGCTACAGGGAAAAAACCAATCCCCGAGTTTCCTCGAGGAGGCCCCGCAGGCAACCCGTTTTGGACCAATACTCATGAGGAGCACTGGCCCGGGTTGTTGATTAGTTATCCACGGGGTGATCATGCCCTATGCAAATTTTAGTTGTTATTAAGCAAATAGTACCAATGTTGGGCCTTGCCAGACAAGCTTTATCCTAAAACGAAGATCAAGGGGGTCCCCATAACAACCCCGAGCATGTTAGGAGCGCTCAATTATGGAACATAACACTGGTTCACAAGTAACTAGGGGCGGCAAGAGTGGAACAAAACACTGAGAAAAAGGCCTAGCCTTCCACCCTTTACCAAGTGTATAAGTGCATTAAATTAAATAGCAATAATATTGTGATAACAAAAGAATGTCCATGTTGTCACATGGAAGCAATTGCACTTGCAGCTAGAAACGCTATAAGAACGGCTGAGCAAGCGGTAACATAGCCAAACAATGGTTTGCTAGGAAGGTGGAGGGTTAGAGGCTTTTCATGGCAATGTTGGGAGGCTTGACAAACAAGTGGTAGGTAGCGAGACATAACGATAAAAACGGGACAACTAGCATGGCAATGATAGTAGTGGTATCCAGGGAAATGTGTCATCTTACCTAAGATCCCGCTCGAAAGAAGATTGAGTCCATGAAGAAGACGAGCCAACGTAGTTGAACGAATCCTCACACTCCGAACGCTTTCGGAACTCTATCGATAAGAAACAAACTAGAAACAACAATCAACACAAGTTACACCGCAACATATGCATGACATGATGCGCGATCAAATATGATCCATGTCCGGTTAAATATGCAACGCATGGCATGGCATGGCAAGAACAACAAACAACTACTACATATTAAGTGAAGTTCAATATGCAATGAGTTGCATAGGCAATGAGTCGCATATTGATGAAACTCCATGTTCGAATTATTTAGTTCACTCCCGTTTGGGTACACATCAATATTGAATGTAGTTAAACATGGCAAGAGGTGAAACATGAACAACTATAACATCTAGGCAATTTAAATGGGGCCGGAAGCAACATATAGCATTCCCAAAGCGTCCCCATATGCAAGTTATGAATTAGGTCCAGATCTTTCCGAACACAATTTTAGAGTTGTTAAACAGTAAAATAAATGTCACCATGTGATTGTACACATTTTCTAGCCAAGTTACATATGTGGAACATTTTTATCGGAGCTACGGTTTAAAAGTGATTAAATAAATCATTTTAACATGGCATATGTGCAAATTAATGCAAACAGCAAGTTTAAATATTTTTATCATGTGTGAAAGTTGTAAATTAGTAAACTACACGAAATTCTGGACATTTTACATATCTACGTTATTTCCATACGATGCACAGACAATTAGTTATTAGCAATTTTAAATCATGGGTTTTTCTGCAATTTTATTATACTATGGATAATTGGCAAATTCGTCTAAAGGAAAAAAAATGCACCGGCCGAATCTGGGCAGAACACTAGGCGCAACATACTAGTAAATGCATAAGGCGAGGGATAGCGCAGGGGGGCGACTCACCCATGGGCCGAGGCCCGGTCGGGCTGGCTGGGCGATGGGAGCTGGGCCAGAGCGAGGCCGGCTTGCAGGGCCGAGGCGGGGCGGCGGCCCACCTGGCCAACACAAGTGGGAGCGCTCGTCTGGTCGGGCGTCCTTGTCCTCCCTCACGAGGGCGTTCCATGGCCACGGTCAACGACGGGGCTCGTGCCAGGGCTCTTGCGGCGAGGGCCTCAGGAGGAGCAGCGACGGCCGGATCCGTGATGGGACTGCCCGGATCTGCTCATTTTCGGCAGCGGTGTGGCGGCTTGGGTCCACGGCGGCAGGGTTCCTGCAAGAAAGGAGAAAGTCTGGGGTGAGCTCGGGCATGGGGCAACAAGGGGAGAAGGAGGAAGAAGGGAAGAGAGAGAGGGCGTCGCGGGGCGGCCAGGTCCAGCGAGGGGCGGCTGCGGGATCGGGCCAGCAAGCGGCGGCGCTGGCTGTGGGAAGCCATGGGGGGCAGCTGGGAGGATCTCGGGCGCTCGGGCGCCTCGCCTGGCTCGGGCCCGGGCAGGCCTGGATCTAGGCCTTGGCGGGCCCACTGCGGGAGGAGGGAGATAGGAGGCGCTGGGGATTGGGGGAGGCTAGCGGCCATGCGGATTTCAAGGAGGAGCCAGATTAGGAAGGGGAGGGAGATTAAATAGGAAAAGAGGGCTAGGTTAGGGATGAGAGGGAAGTTGCGGCCCGTGACATGATGTTTTAAAACATCAAAAACGTTCGACGAATATACCGATGACCGCACAGCTACGACTGACCGATGGGGTATCGAACAAACTCAGAATGCGACAAAATTTGACAGACGGTCTACCTACAATATAATAAGACCGCATGCCAGGTTTTGACCCAATCCGAGAATATTTTTAGCGTTCCTTTTAAAACATTTTTTTAAACAATGTCGCGGGCGTGTGCGTGTGTGGTTCGTCTCAAAATAGTCAGCGACGAGAATGGAGAGAATCGGCAACTAAATTTGGATGCAAGTTCTCGAAAACGAGTGATGATGCTTTGCAGATGATGCGAATGATGCGACGATGAATGCAACAACCAAACGAAACACGGACAAGAATATAAATAAAAGGGGAATCTTCTGGAGCGTCGGTCCCGGGCTGTTACATGATGATCGGACTTGAGTTCATAAATTTGGATCATGTATCACTCGAATGACCGGAGGGATGTCAATTTGAGTGGGAGTTCTAAACTAATATGATTAATTGAACTCATTATCATGAACATAGTCAGTAGTGTCTTTGCAAATTATGTTGTAGATTACTAGCTCATGCTGTAGGTCCCTTGAATTTTTATATGTTCCTAGAAAAATAGAGTTGAAAGATGTTGGTAGCAATATTGCGGACTGGGTCCGTGATCTGAGGATTGTCCTCATTGTTGCACAGAAGGATTATGTCCTTAATGCACCGCTCGATGCGCCACCCCCTCTAGCGTAGTCTATAGATGTTGTGAACATCTGACAGGCACATTCCGATGACTAATTGATAGTTCAGTGCGTCATGCATTATGGCTTAGAATTGAGGCTCCAAAACATTTTGAACGTCATGGAACATATGAGATGTTCTAAGAGCTAAAATTGGGATCTCAGGCTCATGCCCATGTTGTGAGATATGAGATCTCCAACAAGATTCTTTGCCTGCAAGATGAAGGAGAATAGGTCAATCGTTGAACATGTGCTCAGATTGTCTGGGTACTACAATCGCTTGAATCGATTGGGAGTTAATCTTCTAGATAAGATAGTGATTGATATAGTTCTCCAAGTCACTGTCACTAAGCTACTAGAGCTTCGTGATGAAACTATAAAATGCCAGGGATGGAAATATTGATCCCTGAGATGTTCGCGATGTTTGACACCGCGAAGGTAGATATCAATAAGGAGCATCAAGTGTTGATGGTTAGTAAAACCACTAGTTTCGAGAAGGGCAAGGGCAAGGAGGGGAACTTCATGGATGGCAAGTCAGTTGCTGCTCCAGTGAAGCAACCCAAGGTTCAACCCAAACCCGAGACTAAGTGCTTGTATTATGAGAAGAGCGGTCGCTGAAGTGGAACAACCCTAGATACTTGGTAGATAAGAAGGCTGGCAACGTCGATAGAAGTATATTTTGATATACATGTTACTGATATGTACCTTTCTAATACTCCTAGTAGCACCTGGGTATTGGATACCGGTTCGGTTGCTAAATATTAGTAACTCGAAATAAAAGCTACAGAATAAACGGAGACTAGCTAAGAGTGAGGTGACAATGTGTGTTGGAAATGTTTCCAAGGATGATGTGATCAGCATCGCACGCTCTCTCTACCTTCAGGATTAGTGACAAACCTAAATAAATGTTATTTAGTGTTTGTGTTAAGCATGAACATGATTAGATTGTGTTTATTGCAATACGGTTATTCATTTAAGTGGGAGAATAATGGTTATTCTGTTTACATGAATAATACGTTCAATGGTCATGCACCAAATGAATGGTTTGTTGAATCTTGATCGTAGTAGTACACATGTTCATAACATAGATGCCAAAAGATACAAAGTTAGTAATGATAGTACCACATACTTGTGGCACTGCCGCTAAATGTCATATTGGTGTAAAGTGCATGAATAAACTCCATGATGATGGATCTTTGGACACATTCGATTTTGAATCGGTTGAGACATGCAGACCATGCCTCTTGGGCAAGATGACTAAAACCCCGTTTTCCGGCTTGGTGGAACGAGCAAGTGACTTATTGGAAATGATACATATTGATGTATATGGTCCAATGAGTGTTGTAGCGTCCAGTGGATATCGTTAGTTTTTACCTTCACTAATGATTTGAGTAGATATAGTGTATATTTACTTAATTAAATACAAGTCTGAAGCATTTGAAAATTTCAAGCAGAATCATAGTGAAGTTTGAGATCATCTTGATGAGAAGAGAAAATGTCTACGATATGATCGTGGAGGTGAATATATGAGTTACGAGTTTGGTATACAACTTAAGACAGTGTGAAAGTTGTTTCACAACTCACGCCACCTGGAACACCATAGTGTGATGTTGTGTCCGTACGTCGTAGTCGTGCTCCATTGGATATGGTGCGAATTATGATGTCTCTTATCGTTTTTCCACTATCATTTTGGGGTTATGCATTAGAGACAACTACATTCACTTTAAATAGGGCAACATATAAATATGTTGAGATGACACCATACGGTTTGGCATAAACTTAAGTTGTCATTTCTTAGAGTTTGGGAATGCGACACTTACGTCTAATAAGCTCGAACCCAAAGCATAAAAATGCATCTTCATAGAATACCCTAAGAACAGTTTGGTATACCTTCTATCTCAGATCCGAGTACAAAGTGTTTGTTTGCTAAAACTGGGTCCTTTCTCCAGAAAAAGTTTCTCTCGAAAGAATTAATTGGGAGGAAGATAGAACTTGATGAGGTTGTTGAACCTTTGTTTCAACCAGAGAGTAGCGCAACGCAGAAAGATGTTTCTGTGGAGCCTACGTCAGTTGAAGAGGAAGTTAATGATGATGATCATGAAGCTTCAGATCATGTTACTATAAAACCTCGTAGGTCGATAAGGATGCATACTACTCCTGAGTGGTATGTCAACCTTGTCTTAGAGGTCATGTTGTTGGAAAACGACGAACCTACGAAGTACGGAGAAGCGATGATGGACCCGGATTCCGACAAATGGTTAGAGGCCATGGAATCCGAGAAAGGATCCATGTATGAAAACAAAGTATAGACTTTGCTAGACATGCTCGTTGGACGGCAGGTCGTTGAGTACAAATGGACCTTTAATATGAAGACATACGCTGATGGTGAATGTCACCATTTATAAAGCTCGACTTGTCGCAAAGAAGTTCCCGCCAAGTTCAAGGAGTTGACTACAATGAGTATTTTTCACTGGTAGCGATGCTAAAGTCTGTTGGAATTATGTTAGCATTTGCTGCGGTTTTTCAATTATGAAATCTGGTAGAACGATGTCAAAACATAGTTTCCTTAACGATTTCCACGAGGAAAGGTTGTATGTGATACAACCGGAAGGTTTTGTCACTCCTAAGGATGCTAAAAAGTATGCAAGCTCCAGCAATCCATCTAAGGGCTGGAGCAAGCATCATGGAGTTGGAATATATGCTTTGATGAGGTGATCAAAGTTTTTAAGTTTATACAAAGTTTACGAGAAACTTGTATTTATAATAAAGTGAGTAGGAGCACTATAGAATTTCTTTTAAGTATATGTGGATAACATATTGTTGATCGAAAATAATGTAGAATTTCTAGAAAGCATAAATGGTTGTTTGAAAAGTGATTTTCAAAGGAAGACCTGGATAAAGCTACTTGAACATTGAGCATTGAGATCTATAGAGATAGATCAAGACGCCTGTGGAGATTTTTCAATGAGTACATACCTTGACAAGATTTTGAAAGAGTTCAAAATGGATCAGTCAAAGAAAGAGTTCTTGCCTGATTTGTAAGGTGTGAAGTTGAGTGAGACTCAAAGATCGAACACGACAGAAGAAAGAGAAAGGACGAAGGTCGTCCCCTATGCCTTAGCCATAGGCTCTATATTATGCCATGCTGTGTACCGCACTTGGTGTGTGCCTTGCCATGAGTCCGTCAAGGGGTACAAGAGTGATCCAGGAGTGGATCACTGGACAGCGGTCAAGATTATCCTTAGTAACTAGAGGATTAAGGAAATATTTCTCGATTATGGAGGTGATAAAGGGTTTGTCGTAAACGGTTACGTCGATGCAAGCTTTAACACCAATCCGGATGACTCTGAGTAGCAATCCAGATACATATAGTGGAGCAGCCATTTAGAATAGCTCCAAGTGGGGTAGCAGTGTCTACAGTATGACATAGAGATTTGCAAAGTACACATGGATCTAAGTGTCACAGACCCGTGGACTAAAGACCTCTCTCACATGCAAAGCATGATCGAACCCCAGAACTCATT
This sequence comes from Hordeum marinum, assembly GCA_022496015.1. Lineage (NCBI taxonomy): Eukaryota > Viridiplantae > Streptophyta > Magnoliopsida > Poales > Poaceae > Hordeum > Hordeum marinum. The sequence continues at coordinate 423,028,247 of CM039674.1, read as the reverse complement.
GGGTGTTAGATTGATAACAATGTGAATCACATGGTGATGTGAACTAGATTATTGACTCTAGTGCAAGTGGGAGACTATTGGAAATATGCCCTAGAGGCAATAATAAATTATTTATTATCATATTTCCATGTTTGTGATAATCGTTTATTATCCATGCTATAAGTGAATTAATTGGAAACTAAATACATGTGTGGGGATATAGATAACACTGTGTCAATGGTATGCCTCTAGTAGACTAGCTCGTTAATCAAAGATGGTCAAGCTTTCCTGGCCATGGACATGAGATGTCATGCAACTCAGTGACACCGAAGGAGTACCTTGTGTGTATCAAACGCCGCAACATAACTGGGTGACTATGAAGGTGCTCTATAGGTATCTTCGAGGGTGTCTGTTGGGTTGGCATGGATCAAGACTAGGATTTGTTACTCCGTGCGACGGAGAGGTATCTTAGGTCCCACTCGGCAATATAACATCACTATAAGCCTTGCAAGCAATGTGACTAAATAGTTAGCCACGGGATTGAACTAGGTATAGAGATACCGACGATCTTGTATTATGGAATGAGTAAAGAGACTTTCCGGTAATGAGATTGAACTAGGTATAGAGATACCGACGATCGAATATCGGCCAAGTAACATATCAAAGAACAAAGGGAACATCATACGGGATTAACTGAATCCTGGACATAGAGGTTCGACTGATAAAGATCTTCGTAGAATATGTAGGAACCAATATGGGCATCCAGGTCCCGCTATTGGTTATTGACCATAGACGTGTCTCGGTCATGTCTACATAGTTCTCAAACCCGCAGGGTCTGCACACTTAAGGTTCGGTCACGTTTCAGTAGTATTGAGTTATATGTGTTGGTAACCGAAGGTTGTTCGGAGTCCCGGATGAGATCTCGGACGTGACGAGGAGCTCCGGAATGGTCCGGAGGTAAAGATTGATATATAGGAAGTCCCGTTTTGTCCACCGGAAAAGTTTTGGGTATTTCCGATAGTGTACCGGGAGTAGGGATGGCAATTTTATCCATGGATCCGGATATCCGTGGATAGCCGACCCCGTTGGGGAAGGGTATGGAGCACATTTCTGCCCATGGATTCATGTATTTGGATACCCGCAAATAGGCGGGTTGGGGACGGTTATGATTTCTGCTCCATGGATATCCAATGGGTACCCGTATAATACGTAGGGCCATATGATAGTGAACCTGGGCTAAGCAAATGTGCAACCCAAGTCGCTCGTGGTTAGAAAAGGTCAAAACCTGACCCATGCTCCCTAATCCCCACAACCTAATTATTAAACCTAATATAATCTGACTACCTTGCGTCAACTGACACCCCAACCTAATCTAATATGGCGGCCTTGCGACAACCCGCAACCTAATATAATCCGGCTGTCATTGTGTGGTTTACTTCGGTTTTTATGTAATAAGATTTAAGACAAGGTTTTTACTATTAAACTATTTTAGTTTTCATTGTATGTGTGGACAATATTTGAACAGTGTACTGTCTACCTACTTAGGCTTGTATCTTATGTTGTCATTTGCGAATGAACGATGATGAGTTAATTTCATCTTTGGGAAGGTGTCATGCTGATTTTTCTTTGCCCATGGAGCTCCATGGGTATATGGGTATCCAATGGGTTTGGACATGGGCACAACTTGTGCCCATGGATACTTTGGTGGATGGGCAGAAGGTAGGAACATAGGTCAAGGGTTGGATTTGGACCAGCTCCACCCGCACCAAACCCGACCCATTGCCATTCCTAACCTGGAGTGCCGGAGGGCCATCGGGAGAGGCCACCCACGCCGGGAGGCCATATGGGCCTGAGGGGTGTTACACCAGACCTTAGTGGGTTGGGAAAACCAGCCCTACAATGCCCGTGTGGCTAGGAAAGAGTGGGAAGGGAAAAAACCCAAAGAAGGGAAGGAAAATCAAAATTAGGAAGGAGTCCTAATAGGATCCCACCTCCCTTGTGGGAGGGGATTCCCTCCCTTGTCTAGTTCGCTGAACCTACTTGGAGTAGGGGCCAAGGCTGCCACCTCCCCCTTCCTCCTATATATATTGAGGGATTTTGAGGGAAGCCCCTAACCCTAATTTCCACGTGTTGCACTCTTATTCCTCTAGAACCTTTTCTCCTCTAGATTAGTTCTGTGGTGCTTAGGCGAAGCGTTGCAGGATTAGTTCACCACCACCGCCACCACGTCGTTGTGCTGCCAGAGAACTCATGTACCTCTCCGCTCCCTCTTGCTATATCAAGAAGACGGATATTGACCTCGAGTTGTGCGCGTGCTGGACACGGAGTTGCCATTCGTTCAGCACTAGATCGGAAGGACCACGATGGGATCGCGTGTAGGCTCATGATGAGATCGCGGGACGGATCGTGATTGGATTGTGAAGATTTTCGACTACATTAATCACGATTCTTAGCGCCTCCCGCTTAGAGATCTACAAGGGTATGTAGATCCACTCTCCCTCTCGTAGATGCTCATCACCATGGATAGATCTTGCTTGTGCGTAGGAATTTTTTTTGTTTCCCATGCAACGTTCCCCAACAAGCAGCAGCAACGGCGGCGCTCGGGTGCGAGGGGAAGGGAGAGAGTGAGGGGGCGAGATACGGGGCGTCGGCTCGATCCAGACGGGTCTCCAAGGCCATCCACGCATCCAGCTCCTCAGCGGCAAGCAGGAGGTGTCCATGGGCATGGCCGCAAACGCCCAACACATGCCCCTATCCTCCTGGCAAGAGGAAGGGGACGACTGGCGTCCCAGCTGGGCTGGGCCGCCTAATGGGCCGGCACAGGTAAGCCAGGTACTCTCTCTCTCTCTCTCTCTCTCTCTCTCTCTCTCTCTCTTTCTGGTTTTGTTCTATTTCCTTTCTATTGTTTCTAACATTTGTTTTGGCCTGAAAATTGTCATGTGGTCTAGACATAAATAACTAGGTCCACATAAAAAAGTTTCAGAATTATTGAACTTATAATTTATATATAATAAATATAAATCCAATGTAACTATTATTTTATTAATTCAAATTCCCAATATAAAATTTTTATGTGATCCCAAAATATTGTTTGACATTTTCACATGATTCCAATATTTAATCAAAACACCAGGAACATTTTATTGGATCTATTTGAAGCAATTTTTATATTGCTTATTTTGGCAAAAATGATTTCTGAAGCTTGACCATTCCTCATTTCATTTTCAAATGAAACCAAAATGCATGCATGAATGCAATAACAAACAAAGTGAAACTACGACCGTGACAACTCACCCCCACTAAACAAGAATCTCGTCCCAAGATTCAGGAGTAGTCGGGAAGAGTGGAGGGTACTCAAGCCGAAGACGATCTTCGCGCTCCCAGGTTGCTTCATCCTCGGAATATGTGACCACTGAACCTTGAGAAACTTTCTACTGCTACATCGAGTGTCGTGCTCGACTTCATCAAGAATATGAACAAGATATTCTCGATATGAGAGATCATCTTGATGATCAAGCGTTTTGTGGTCTACTTCGCGGATAGGATCCTTGAAGCAACGCCTGAGTTGAGAAACGTGGAACACATCATGAACTTTGGAAAGTTGCGAGCGTAGTTCCAATTGGTAGGCAACCTCTCCTCATTTAGCGAGATGCGAAAAGGACCAATGTAATGAGGAGCCAATTTGCCTTTGATACCTAAATGATGGGTACCCTTCAAAGGCGAAACCCGAAGGTAGGCCTCTCGTCAACTTCATAACTTACTTCCTTATGACGATGGTCATATTGACTCTTTTGACGAGATTGGGCGGATTTCAAATTTTCACGAATGATGCAAACGTGCTCTTCTACATCCTGGGTCATATCTGGTCCAAAGAATTGTCTTTCACCGGTTTCTGACCAGTTTAATGGCGTTCGACATCTTCGTCCATACAGAACTTCTAAAGGATCTTTGCCTAGACTAGACTGGAAGCTGTTGTTATAAGCAAATTCGGCGAATGGAAGACATTTCTCCCAATTCATTCCGAATGAGATAACACAGGCTCTGAGCATATCTTCGAGAATTTGATTGACTCTTTCTACTTGACCACTTGACTGAGGGTGATAGGCGGTGCTAAAGGAGAGATGGGTTCCCATAGCATTCTGGAAACTTTCCCACAACTGATAAGTGAAAAGACTTCCACGATCACAATTGATCTCTAGAGGAACACCATGAAGAGAAACTATTCGAATACAGATCTGCTAACTGACTAGTAGTTATACTTTCTCGAACTGGAAGGAAATGAGCAACTTTTGAAAGGCGGTCGTTGACCACGAAAATGACATCATTCCCTTTCTTAGTCTTTGGAAAGCCGGTGATAAAACCCATACCGACCTTGTCCCATTTCCACTTTGGAATAGCCAACGGCTGAAGGATGCTAGCAGGCCTTTGATGTTCTGCTTTAATGCGACGACAAACGTCGTAGTTGGAAATGAATCGGGCGATTTCTCTCTTCATCCGGGTCCACCAAAACCTCTGGCGTAGGTCCTGATACATCTTAGTACTACTAGGACGAATCATGAGAGGAGATTCATGAGCTTCTTTAAGGATCAACCGCCTTAAGTTTCATACCTTGGGAACCACCAAGCGGTTCTCAAAGAATACGACCCCTTGATCATTTACAGAGAAACATCTAGCAGCTCCGCTAGCAATATTCCTCTTGATTCGAGAAATACATGGATCACATTTCCAGGCTTCTATGATCTGATCCCCGAGGAACAATGTGAAGATTTAACTTACGAAATTCCTCGTGGATAAGTGGTTGACTTTGTAGCAACATGAGGTTGTTACAATAGGATTTACGACCTAGTGCATCGGCCATGACATTGGCTTTGCCTGGGGTGTAAGATATTCCTAAGTTGTAGTCCGTAATCAACTCAATCCATCGTCTTTGCCTGAGATTCAAATCTGGTTGGGTGAATATAAATTTGACACTCTAGTGATCACTATATATTTTGCAACGATTACCCATAAGGTAATGTCGCAAAGTGACAAGTGCATGGACTACAGTGGCAAGTTCCACATCGTGTGTTGGATAATTCTCCTCATGTGGACGCAACTGTCGATATGCGTAGGCAATCACATGACTATCTTGCATAAGAATGCACCTAGACCTTGTTGTGAAGCATCACAGTAGATAACAAAGTCCTTTGTGAAATCCGAGGGTACAAATACCAAGGCAGTAGTCAGTTGTCTTTTCAACTCCTGAAAACTTTCCTCACACTTTGAAGTCCACTCAAACTTCTTATCTTTCTTGAGGAGTCCACTTAGAGGTTTGGCAACTTTGGAGAAGTTCTCAATGAAGCGGAGACAATAGCTCGCTAAGCCAAGGAAACTCCTAACTTGCTTCACCAATTCAGGTTGAGTCCAATCAAGGACAGCTTGAACTCTCTCAGGATTGACATCAATACGTTTCGCAGAGATTACGTGGCCTAGATAGGTCACTTCTGGCAACCAGAATTCACACTTGGAGAATTTGGCGTAAAGGCGGTGCTCTCGGAGTTTCATTAATACCAACCTAAGATGCTTAACATGTTCCTATTTATACTCCGAGTATATGAGGATGTCATCGAGGTAAACCATGACAAATTTGTCCAAATACTCCAAGAAGATCAAATTCATTAAGCAGGAGAAGGTGGCTGGGGCATTGGTTAGACCGAAGGACATGACGGTGTACTCGTATTGGTCATAACGAGTGACAAAAGTCGTCTTTGGAATGTCCCCGTTCCTGATTTCGATTTGATGATAAACTAATCTCAAATCCATCTTGGAGAAGACTGTGGATCTAGCAAGCTGATCATACAGATCGTTGATCCTGGGGAGCAGATATTTGTTCTTTATCATGACCAGGCTGACAGCACTTGAAGCATGCCCCATGAATGGGACGTGGATCCGGGTTGAGCACTCAGTTGATGAGGTTCTTTTGGGGAGCACATGGCATCGACAGACGAGGCGCCACATAGGATGGCCTCAGTGCATATCTCGGAGGAAGAGCGACATTCGGGGTCCATATCCTACGCTTCGGGGATGTAGACGTTGAAGATGATCCAACACCAGGGTTGTGCTTGCGAGATTCCTCATAGGTCATCCTGCTCATTTCTACTTGGATTGCTTTGTTCACAAGAACTTGTAAGCTAACAAACTCATGTCGATTGAGATCATGACGAAGCTTCGGGTTGAGGCATTTCCTGAACCTTGCTTGCTTCCTGGCATTTGTGGATACTTCTTCTGAGGCATAACGCGTGATACATTCAAATTCACGGCTATAAGCATCCACGTCCATCTTGCCTTGGGTTAGGTTGTAGAACTCTTCTTGCTTACGATCTATCAAAGCCTGTGGAACATGATGCTCACGGAAAGCTTCACAAAATTCCTTCCATGATGTGGCTTGGCCTGCAGGTCGCATGGCCTCGAAATTCTCCCACCATAAACTAGCAGAACCTGGAAGGTGATATGCGGCATAGATGACCTTGTCTCCTTCAACCACGTTTGCATAATAGCTTTTTGTTGATACTTCGGAGCCAATCATCTGCGTCTAGTGGCTCAATGAAGTGATAGAAGGTGGACAGTTGCAACTTGATGAAGTCTCTAATGGATACTAGATCATTGCGTTGATGGGATGTATTCTGCTCGATGTGCTCCAACAGACGGTTGGTGGAACGCTTGCTCCTCTCAACTTCTAGCATAACCTCTGCCAAGAGAGGTGGGTTGGGAGGATCTTCTTCATCCCTACCATCTCCAGGGTTCTGACTACGACCAACACATCTCCAATTGACTGGCGACATCCTGAAGGAAATAAACAGGGTTCAGAATCAAAGGAGAACACTAACACACAATGAATCCTAGGTGAACTCGGGCATCATAACGGCTATACGGGCATGAAATATGCGGCAACCTGCACAAGATTTGGCCAGCATAACAGCTCAACATCATGGTTCAAGGCACAGAGAGAACATGTACATCACTTCTCACAACTCTGATGGGACATGACTTGACACAAACAACAATTATATAAGTCTGAGGTCCATTAACTCGTCATCCTAGCGGATAGGTAGAGAAGCCTAGTTCTTAACCCCTATAGGAAGAGAAGGGGTGACCCAGAATAGGGTAACTTGAGGAAAGGAGTAAAAAGAGCCTTATGTTCCCTTCCACAATCAATTCCCTTATATAACTAAAGCATTACTAGACTCAACATCGACTAGTTTGGCTTCATAAACCAATAGGAAGTTCAGCTCTGATACCAACGCTGCTGGGACCCTGATCCTAAGACATATGAATCCAGCCTGTAACACGTCACACCACTTTGTGGCCTCACGCACGGTAACCCATGGTTGTCGCCTTACTTTGGCTGAGACCGTTTGCGCCTTTTAGCTCACGGATATGAAAATGTCGCTAGCATTCACACATCAAAGAACCCGGGACAACATGACTAGTTATAGACCCAAGTGGCACAACCGTACAGGGACGGGCATACGTAACCCAACAATGAAGGTGTCGATCATCAGCATGTGTAGACGAGCCATAGCAAGCTACAAGGACTCCATTACACCGTGGGACATAAATGTCATCACTACACGTAGACGAGTCGTAGCAGGCTACAGGGACTCCATTACACTACGAGACATTTCCCTGAAGGGACAGACGCAGCAGCAAAGAAGGATACATGTCGGTCAATCAATGTGTCCGGAGCAGTAGCAAGCTACCAAGGCTCAGTGGAAGCACAAAGAGGCATTTCCCCGTAAATAAGGCTACTAAAGGCACACAACTAGGTGTCGAATCCCACACATACCAATGCATTTCAATCATACACACAATGTGCGCGATATGCATAGATACAACATGGCATCACAACAAAACTCTACAACATAACATTTATTTAGGAGGCTGCAAAGAGCCAACATAGTATAATGTTACAAGCAGAAGGGGTCACATGACCCAACATTCAGAGCATACAAAGAACAAGCAGAAGTTACATGTCACAGTACAGACATCTACAAAAGCGGCTGGAAGAGCCTAAAAAGCTACAACGACCCTACCATAGGAGCCACACCTTTGTCTGGGTTACTAAGCTAATCCATCGATGTCAACGTCAGAAGAAACATAACTAAGCAATGTCTATCTCTGCAAAAATATAAATAAGAAACAGTGAGTACGAAGGTACTCAACAAGTCTTACATCAGAACTATCTACATATGCATCATGTATCAATGAACGGGATTGTGGGGTTTACTACAGAATGCCAGCTTTGACCTTTGACTATCCTAGACTACGACAAAGTAACCAACGTATCACTACTCTCTCGTCTCCCAACGAGAGAGCATACACGAGTCCACATGTTCACCATCTCAATAGACCACCATGGATCCTCTCTCGTCTTCCTACGAGAAGCCATCCATAGCACTCACACTTGTTTGGTGCATTTTAGAGTAGCCACTTAAAGTTGTCTATGAACAATGCAAGTATCCAAGTAGTCAATATCCGCGGATGTGGCTATTCGAATAGATAGTTTACCCTGCAGGGGTGTACTTCGTCAGACATGCTCCCGCCACTTATCGCCATGTGCACGTAAAAAGGCACCTCGGCAACCTTCAAGAGGAAGCCCAACGAGGGAGTCGACCATGGACGTTAACCTTCAACGACTCACGTCCAAGGCAGTCGCCTATATGAGTTGGAACCCATACTGGAAGTTCGTTCGAGGTTTCCAACATGGCCTCAAACGTTGTGAGCAGGGCCCCAAGCCGGTCCCGATTGGTCCATTCATCCACTTCGCAGGCCGTGCCAGACCTATCAACATTTCGAACTACTGCGACTCCTGGACTGAGAACAGGGTAGGTTAATAGGACGAGAGGGTCCATTGGTTTTGGGCCCAATGTGCAGTAGTAGCTAGTCTTGGAACACAAACACAGAACTCAGTTCCCATGAGCGGTTTCAATGAGACATCCCACCATGTACTCCTACATGGCCTCTCATCGTTACCTCTGCCAAAACGGGTTCAACACTTAACCCTCATCATCTGGACACATTCATTTCACTCCGGTTCATCATCCAGATGAATCAGACCTCACACAACTCTAAGCATAGCAAGCATAACAAGGTTATAGCACAACATGGCTCGAGCATCTACCAGGTATGCTAGGTTGCTTGGTTTAGCTATTTACTGTGACAATGACAGGTCATGCAAAGGAGTGGGTTCATCTATTGCAACACAAGTAGTAGTTGAATCGCGTTGTCCTAATGCTTTGAAATGAGAGCAAGAGCGAGAGAGCGGGATTGTATCGGATATGCACAAGGGGGGTTGCTTGCCTGTTTATCAGAAGAACTCAGTTGTTCTTTGATGTTGTCAATAACTATGTCTCGCAAGTCTACCGACAAGATCAAACAAGGTACAAACTAAGCAAGGCAAATGCTTCACAATGATGCATGATAATGGCATGGCAATATGTTGCTGGTTTGACCTAATGCATCTATCAACATGTTAAATGAAGATGGCTTGAACCGAAGGTTCAAATTCAACTCCATATGTGAAGTGGCCTATTGTGTTTTGAACAAAATGTCCAAGTTCTCCTATTTATCTTGCTCTAACATGCATGAAAATGCCACCATTAGATTCATTGGATGTTTATGATAAATTTTCATATATAAATTATTTTAATCTGACTTACAGATTATTTTCTATAAATTTTTGAAGTTTATACTAATTTCTGGTATTTTATAAATTATTTTTATTCTAGAAATTCATTAATTGTGTCAGCACTGCATCAGGCTGACGTCAGCGAGTCAACCGGGCTAGTCCCTAGTTAAACCTGACTAGTGGGGTCCACTGGTCATTGGCCCGGGGCTAATCCCGCGCTGACCGGGGGTTTGACCCGCAGCTTGGGCACGCTGTCAGCAGCTAAGGGGGGAATTAATAGGGGCATTAGGCCCTAATGGCCGTGCCACGTAGGCGCCGGCCGGAATCCCCTACGGCGATCGATTCGACGTGCAGATGACACCCGTGCATAGCCCTCGCCCGTGCACATCCAGGGGCAATGCGGTTGGGCGCGGGATGCTAGAGTCGACCCCGATGGCGAGGTTCATGGCGATGACGGCTCGAGCTCAAGCGGGTAGGGGCTACAGGGCATGGGGAAGAAGGGGGAGACGGTGAGGAGCATCAACGGCTCACCGCGGGCTCGATGGCGGTGACGGTGAGCTCGGGGATGACCGGCAGCCGACGAATCGGCGATGGGGAGAGGCGGCCGGAAGGTGGAGAATACGGTGGCGGCCTCGGCTTCAGGGTGCTCCCGGCGACGCCTTGCTTCATGAAGGGGTCTAATACGTCTCCAATGTATCTATATTTTTTTATTGTTCCATGCTATTATAATATCTGTTTTGGATGTTTTATATGCTATTTTATATTATTTTTGGGACTAACCTATTAATCTAGAGCCTAGTGCCAGTTTCTGTTTTTTCCTTGTTTTTGAGAATTGTAGATAAGGAATATTAAACGGAGTCCAAGCGGAATAAAACCTTCGGAATCATTTTTTCTGGAATGAAAGGAAATGAGGAGACTTGAGAACCAAGGTAGGAGAGCCACCGTGGGGCCACAAGCCCTAGTGCGCGCCGGGCAGGCTTGTGGACCCACGACAGCTCTTCCAACCCTAATCTTCAGCCTGTAAATTTCCAAATATTCTATCATTATCAGAACGAGCCACGAAAACACTTTTCCGTTGCCAGAAGCCTCCGTTCCCGAGAGATCCCGTCGTCGTTTTCTCACGATAGAAGCCATGGGGTGGCTTACCGAACGTGTCGGGGCCAAATGACGCCGATGGGCTCCGGGTGCGAGATTGGGCACACGAGGTGATGACACACGATGTACCCAGGTTTGGGGCCCTCCGAGGGAGGTAACACCCCTAGTCCTTCCTGGTTTCTTTGGATGGATGGGTATGTACACAGGGATGCTCCTGGAGCTGTGTCTAGAGGAGGAAGAAGGAGCAGCCGACTCGTCTTCCTCCGCTATGATGAGAGTTTCGTGGATGTGAGCATGAGTGTATATGTTTTTTTGTCCGTCACCATTGCATGGGGGGCTCGAGGGGTTTTATAGGCCAACCCCCCGGCTCTTACAATATGCGATAAGTACAAAGGTGGGGGGACCCGGCTGGCAGTCTCTCCGGCTGGCCAGAGGGTCCCGCCACTTGCGCCGTCTTGTCATGGGTAGGGCCCGCCGGCCGAGCGGTCCCATCTCCCATTGGGGCCCGCCAGCAAACTGAGTGATTGGCCCTTGCCCACCTGCCGCGGCACGGGCCGCCCGAGGGGCGTCGTCTAGCGCCAGCCGGCCGAAGTCTCCGGTACGGCTGGCGGCATTGTAGCCACGCCGGGGCAGGTAATCAAGTGGTGAGGGCGTGCCAGCACTGTTCCCCCGCCTGGTCGCTCTCACCGAGGTCAGTGCCCAGGACGGTTGGACTGTAGCCATGTGCTATGGTGCGTAAGCAGCCACTATAGCCACAGGGCTGCTCGTCATGCCGGTCACGTCGCGTCGTCATACCTGCGCGCAGAGGGACGGGACGGGGCGTGTCCGTCCCGATGTCAATAGAAGAGCAGGCCCATGGGCAGCCGGCCGAGGGCCAAACCGGCTCCTTGATCAGACGGCCGAGGTGCCAGCCGGCACTGGCTTGCGCTGAACGTCCTCTAGCCGGCCATGGCCAGCCGGCCGCGTAGTTTTTCTTCGAAGCGGAAAGGGGGAAGACCCCGTTGCTTTGGCCTACCTAGGGGTATAAACCCCGTTAGTAGCCCCCGAAGCCGGCGGGGGCCCGCGTCTGGTGGACGGTGGGGAGCCGGCGGCTTCCCCTCAGCACCAGCCGCCCCCGACTCGAAGGCGAAGGGGCAGCCGGGTCGGCCGTTGGATCCGACACCTCGGGTTACGGCATGCTGCCTTGGGTCCCGCACCGGCACACGGCACGCCAGGCGGCGAGTAACGATGCCACGGGTCCCGCACATGTGGGGAGACGGGACGTCGCCCAAGCCTAGCCTGGTAGGACCCAGGCGTAGCTCTCGTAGGCCTCGGGGCGCATGACATGATCCTCTGCGCCCCGAAGCGGCCGTTACGGCTTGGGGCCACCCACGCACACGGAATTTCCGGCAGGAGTGGGCGTAGACGATCCCACGTCCCCCGGTCGTGACCTCCCCTATAGAAGGGAGGAAGGCCAGGAGGCGGAGGTACCTGCGCCCACTTGCCTCCTTGCTGCCCTGCTTCGTCGTCACTTCTTTCCTTCCCTCGCACACCATCGCACCCGAGCCCGTGCCCGCGCCCGCACACCGCACCGCCGCTGTGATGGCTGATGGACGCGGAGGCAGTTGGGCTGGTTCCTTTGTGATTGAGGCAGAGCACGAGGACTTCGACTCTCGAGACTTCTAGACAGGAGGCCCCTGGAGGAAGGAGTGGACTCCTCGAGGGGGGGGCTACGAGCCGACGGATCTGCGAGGCGGCACTCCTGGCGGGGCCGGAGGGTCCGGCGCAGCTGGGGAACCCAGCAGAGCGGGTGAGTTCCCTCTTGCCCCCTCCATCCGGGACTGGACAGACGACGACGACGATGATGATGATGATTTGATGATTCTAGACGGACCTCCTCCCATGGCGCGCCAGCACTGGAGGAGCGAGGAGCGACCGGCTCGAGGCCCGGCGGCCGAACGGGCCGACCGGGGGAAGAGGCTGGCTCACTGCGTGGCCCGAAGCGGGTGAAGGTGGCCGCGTGGAAGCCGCCACCACACGCCAAGCAGGCCCTGCACCTTGTCGTTGCGTAAGTTCTTTCATCCTCGCGCTAGTTTTTGTTTGTTGTTGTTGCCTCGCGAGATGGTCGATGACCAGCCCTTGGGCATTGCAATGACCCAATAGAGCTCCATGAGGAGGAGGCGGCGGGGGAGCAGACGGACGCCGCCGGCCAGCTGGCCCGCGAACACGCAACCACCCAGCGGGAGGAGAAAAGGAGGCTCGCGGAGCTGCGAGCCTCTCGGTCCGGGACGCGGGGAGGGGCAGCGCACTCCAGGACCTCGAGCGGCCGGCGGCGAAGGGGGTCGACCGAGCCTCCCTGGGCCTCGGACTCCACAGGAGAGTCCACTCGCATGTCGAGGCCCCCGTCAAGCGAGCCACGAGGGGTAGCTACGGACCCGCCCGCGCCTCCGTCCACGCAGGAGGCGGTGCAGCCGAGGGAGGCAACGACGGTGTCGCCTCCCGAGGAAACCCCGCCTGAGGTGTCGGAGGCGACTCCACCTACAACCGAACCGGTCCGAGTCGAGGCACCGCCGGAGGCGGCAGCCATCGAGGTGGAGGTGCCCTTCGGCGCGACCGACACGCCGGAGTGGCCAGGAGAAGAGGCGGCGATGGCGCCGGGCGGGGGGTCGGCGGGAGGGGTCTACCGGCCCCTTGCCGTCATCAACCCGCCCCTAGCGGCCGGAGCCATGGCGAGTCTGGGTGGCAGCGGCGGCGGGCCCGGAGGGTCCTGCGGTCGATGCAGGAGGTCTCCCGGGACTGGGACGCGCTGGCGAGCATACCGGCCTTCCCGGCTCCCCCGGAAGGCGGCCCGGTCCGCTCCCTCGTGGATCTGGGAAGCGTCCTGGACCGGTGCCGGCAGGAGCTGGCCCGGTTTGCGGAGGCAGCAGACGCCGCCCTTCATCGCACGGAGGTAAGTAGGCAACTTTCCTTGAGTTTTTAGTGGGGGTGCGCAAGCGCACCCACTGGGTGTAGCCCCCGAGAAGTGGGCCGACTGACCGGCTGACGGGCAGCCGGGCCGGATCTCCTTCGAGCACTTTTTGATCTCTTGCTTCTTTTTCTTGTGATAGGAGGAGACCTCCCAGCGGCAGAAGCTCTTTGCGGAGGCGGTTGCCGTCCACGACCGCGATAAATACGGCTTCTACCGCCTGGAGGAGGAGCTGGCGCACGTGTGAGGTGGGTTGCGTTTTGTAGGAGAGGCACATAGCCCCCGGGAGTTGGCTGACGTTGGATGTGTCTTGCAGGCAAGCTGGCCGCCCTCCAGGGGGAGAAGGCCGGGCTCGTCGCCAAACGGGACTGGTTGACGCAGGATGTCCAGGCGGCCGCGCAGGAGACGGACCAGCTGGCCGCGCTGCTGGTCGATGGGGAGGTGGCCCAGGACCGGCTCAATGCCGAGGCGGCAAAGGAGGTGGAGGCCCGGGAGGCGGCCGTCAAGGAGGCGGCTGATGCCGCCCTGAGGACCACCTCCCTTCAAGGCGAGGTGACCCGCCTCGAGAAGACGCTCGAGGAGGTCAAGGGCTCCCTCGTGGCCTCGAAGGCGGCCTGGAAGTTGGAGCGCGAGGCGGCGTACCACTTCGCCGTCGGGGTGGACGACGTGATCGGAGGTATGTGCCAACCTCTCTCCTTCCTCAGCCAGTTGCACTTTTCTCTGCCATTTCTCGCGTCTTCATCTTGCTTTTTTTGTTCTTCTCTTCTTCTTTCTTCCAACGCGTTTCCCGGAGACTCATCGTCGCGCCGCGTGCGCCGTTCAGGAGCATCGGGAACACCTTCAGGGGTATGGTCGCTCCATCGAGGAGCACGCCACGTGGGACATGGACGAGATTGGGATCGCCATACAGATGCGGATGACCCATCTTGAGCGCAGCATGGAGCGGCTCAACACTGCCGGCAAGGAGGTCGTCGCCGTGCTGTGGACGGGCCACGAAGGAGCTCTGACGCACCGCGTGGCACAGTGGCTTGAGCACGCCATCCCCCGCTTCGAGGCCTGGAAGGCATTGGCTACCCGAGCCGGGGCGTAGATGGCGCTCCAGTTCGTTACTTCTTGGTACCGGGGGATAGACCTGGGCCGGCTGGCAACCATCCGGGACGTGCCGGCCACGGAGCGGGAGGCCCGCGAGCTGGCCCTCGTCCAGCGGGCTAACGAGCTCGCATCGTACGTTGACGCGGATGAGTTCCTGCCGCCCCTTGGCGAGGACGGCGAGCCGCTGCTGGAGGACTCCTTCGGCATCCCTTAGGGCCCGGACGATGCCGAAGTCACCGACAAGAGCACCGACTCGAGCGGCGAGACGGCTAAGACCGAGGAGCCCGCCTCGAAGGACAAGGGTGCCGACCCAAAGGCCACGACCACCTCCGGGGCGAGGACCGAGCCGCCCCGCGACGCGCCGGCTGAGGGCACGTCGGCTGGCGACGCGCTGGTGGTCTGAGCCCTCGGCATCCTTTTTATCTTTGTTCCTGCATGTAAGACTTGACTCCACCCACTTGGGGTGTTTTGAGTAATGAACTGAATGCTGGTCGTGGGCCATTTTATCCTTAATGTTTATGTCGTGAGTATCCGTGTTTCGCCTTATGACTCATGTCGCGCTATCCTTATCCCTTTTTCGCCTGCCTTGATTCTTTCCATTTCTATTCCTTTTCCCCTTTGGCTTCGGCCCCACCATCCCGACAGCTGGGAGCCTGTCTATAGCTGGGACGGGGCGTCTGCCTCGAGGGAGCTATTTCAAAACTTAGGAATCGCGGGGGGTTTTCGGGATAAGTAGAGCGACAGAGACGCGGCGAGGGTCCGGCTAGGCCCAGAAGAGGTCCCCCCCCCCCCCGTTTTGACCTTTCATGCGAGCGAGACCTTGCCGCCCCGAGGCCCCATCAGTCGGACAGCCGGGAGCCGGTCTGTAGCTAGTAAGGGTGGGGAAGTTTGGCCGGCCCACATTACTTAGCCATTTTTCGGAGAGGTATTTCTAGGTCCAGTCGGCTAGCCCTCGGGCCCGGAGCCGGACCGGGGAGCCGGTGAGTGAGGAACACTTTGAGAGAAACATAATGGGGCACGGCCCAAGAGCCAGCTTGGGGTGCCCATTGCATTCATAAGCCCAAAAGGACGGGGGTACATACATACATTGATTCTCTTCAGCAGTAAAACGGGCGTAGGAGCGCCGCGTTCCATGGGCGCTCCGTATCTTCACCGGAAGCGTCTCTTCTATGTTTCTGTGGCTTCTGGACGTCTATCAGGTAGTACATGTTTTTGTGTAGCGCCTTGCTGATGATGAACAGGCCTTCCCATGGGGAGGACAGCTTGTGCTGCCCAGCGTTCGCTGGATCCGCCTGAGGACCAGATCCCCATCGCGGAACGAGAGCGGCCGGATCTGCTTGCTGTGGTAGTGTTGGAGCTTCTGCTAGTAGATCACCGTCCAGTTCAAGGCCAGTTCGCGAGCTTCCTCGAGTAGATCGACGCCGTCTTCTCTTGCCTCCTTGGCATCCTTTTCCGTGTATAGGGCGACCCGAGGCGAATCGAACTCGACGTCGGTGGGGATGATCGCCTCGGACCCGTACACAAGGAAAAATGGAGTATAGCCGGTTGACCGGTTCGGCGTGGTCTTGAGACTCCAAAGGACGACCGACAGCTCGTCGATCCAGCAGCCAGCCGACCTCACCAGCAGCGTCACAAGCCGGGGCTTGATGCTGGATAGGATGAGGCCGTTTGCCCTCTCGACCTGGCCATTTAACTGTGGATGAGCAACGGAGGCCAGGTTGAGTCGGATCCCTTGCTTGGAGCAAAAACGTGTGAGCACGCCCTTGGCGAAGTTGGTGCCATTGTCGGTGATGATGTTGTGGGGAATGTCGTAGCGTACCGTGATGTCGTCGATGAACCGAACGGTCGTGGGGCCGTTCAGCTTCTTAATTGGTTGCGCCTCGATCCACTTGGTGAACTTGTCAACGGCCACCAACAAGTGCGTCATGCCGCCTCGAGCAGTCTTGAATGGACCCACCATGTCTAGCCCCCAGACGGTGAAAGGCCACAGGAGGGGGATGGTTTGGAGGGTCGTCGCCAGTAGGTGGCTTTGTGTCCTGAAGCATTGGCAGCCCTCGCACTCGTCGACCAACTTCTTGGCCGCCTCGAGAGCCGTGGGTCAGTAGAAGCCGTGGCGGAAAGCCTTGGCCACCAGAGTCCGGGAGGCGGCATGATGCCTGCACTCGCCCTGGTGAATGTCGAGGAGGATCTCCAGGCCCTTTTCCGGCTTCACGCATCACTGAAACACGCCGGTGGTGCTGCGGTGGACGAGCTCGTTGTTGATGATGATGTAAGCCGAGGCCCGGCATTGGATTTGTCTAGCCAGAGCCTCGTCCGGAGGCAGCTCACCTCGCAGAAGAAATGCCAAGATGGGTTGGGCCCACGAAGGGGCCGCAACGGCGGCCGGCCCAGGAGCCCCCGGGGCTGGTTGATCAGACCCCGAGGCCAGGCCGCCAGCCCCCGGGACCGGCTCGGGAGCCCCCGAGGCTGGTTGGTCGACGATCATCACGGCGGCTGTGTCGTCGGGGCTGTCCGCCTCGGGCGCCGCCAGCTCGACTGGGGCCGGATGGACGGCTGACGGTTCGAGAGCCGGTGGCGAAGTTGCAGGGGAGGCGGCCGGAGCCATTGATGGGCCGGCGGCGCCTGCCGGGACGAAGATTGACTCCGATTCTGGGGACGGTTTGATCAACGTCTTGAGCAGCCATTTGAGGGAGACGCCGGCTGGGATGGCCTTCTGGGTGGAGCTGATCTTTGCCAGCGCATCCGCCACCGTGTTGTCCGCTCGGGGGACGTGATGAAACTCATAGCCCTCGAAGGAGCCGGTGAGCTGTTGTACGAGGAAGCGGTAGCTGGCCATGTTGGTGTCCCTAGCGTCCCGTTTGCCAAAGACCAGCTGCACCATGAGGTCAGAGTCGCCAAAGCAGAGGATGCACCTGATGCCGATCTCCTTGGCGAGCCGGAGGCCATGGACAATGCCCTCGTATTCCGCCGCATTGTTGGAAGCGGCAAAGTGGATCTGGAGGGCGTACTTGAGCTGATCACCTTTCGGGGAAGAGAGGACTATGCCGGCACCTAGGCCGGTCCCCATTTTTGAGCCATCGAAGTGGATGCGCCAATGCGTGGAGTCTGGGGGAGGCAGAACGAACTCCATCTCCGCCCAGTCAACGAGGAAATGTGCCAAAGCCTGTGACTTGATGGCGGTTCTTGGCTCATACCGGATATCGTGATCGGCGAGGGTGATCACCCACTTGGCAATCCGGCTGGTGGAGTCCCGGCCGCTCATGATCTCGCCAAGCGGGGCCGTGCTCACCACGGTAATGGTATGCTCTTGGAAGTATTGCTTGACCTTCTTGGCAGCGAAATATATGCTGTAACACATCTTTTGGTAGTGGGGGTAAATCTGCTTGGACGTGGAGAGGACCTCGCTGAGGTAGTAGACAGGCCGTTGGACCGGCAGGGACTTGCCCTCTTCCGGCCGCTCGACCACCAGGACGACGCTGATGACGTGGGTGGTTAGAGCGATGTAGGCGAGCAGCGGTTCCTTCTTAGCCAGCATGGCCAGGATGGGTGTGTGGGAGAGAGCCTTCTTAAGGCTGCGGAAGGCCTCATCCGCCATGTCGGGCTAGTCGAAGAAGCCCGGCCTCTTGGTTTGACCCGGCTCGATTAGAGCCGTCTTGCGAAGGAGCCCGTAGAGGGGCAGAGACTTCTCTCCCAGCCGGCTGATGAACCGGTTGAGCGAGGCAAGGCAGCCGATGAACTTCTGGATGTCGCGGTGCCGGGTCGGCTTCGGCATGCGTTCGGTCGCACGGATCTTCTCGGGGTTAGCTTCAATGCCGCGGGCGGACACGAAGAAACCCAAGAGTTGACCGGCGGGAACGCTGAAGACACACTTCTCCGTGTTGAGCTTGATCTTGTATTCGCACAAGTTCGCGAAAGTCTCCCGGAGGTCAGCGAGGAGGATGAAGTGCTTCTTGGTTTGGACGACGATGTCGTCAATGTAGAAGTGAACGTTCCTGCCTATCTGAGGCAGGAGGCACTTCTGCTTGCACCGTTGGAAGGTGGCGCTTGCATTCTTCAGGCCGAAGGACATGGTGGTGTAGCAGTAGGCCCCAAAGGGCGTGATGAAGGAGGTCTTGAGCCGGTCTTTTGGGTCCATCTGGATCTGGTGGTAGCCAGAGTAGGCGTCCAGGAAAAACAGCAAGTCGCAGCCGGCCATGGAGTCGATAACTTGATCGATCCGCGGCATGGCAAATGGGTCCTTGGGACACGCCTTGTTCAGGCTAGTGTAATTGATGCACATATGCCGGGTCTTGTTCTTCTTCAGCACTAGGACTGGAATGGCCAGCCAATCCGGATGGAACACTTCCATGATAAACCCGGCTGCGAGCAGCCGGGTGATCTCTTCTCCGATAGTGCGCTGCTTCTCCTCGGAGAAGCGGCACAGGGGTTGCTTGACCGGCTTGACGTTCGGCCGGACGTGTAGTTTGTGCTCGGCTAACTTCCTCGGAACACCCGACATGTCTTTGGGAGACCATGCGAAGATGTCCCGATTCTCACAGAGGAAGTCGACGAGCTCGCCTTCCTATTTGCTGTCGAGGCGGGAGCGGATCGTGACGTATTGAGCCGGGTTGACCGGGTCGAGCGGGATTTGCTTGGTGTCTTTCGACGGCTGGAAGGAGGCCTCGCCGGTGGATTGCGAGGGAGGGGCCGGTATGGCCGGCCAGCTAGTCACAAGGGCCATGAGCCGGTCGAGCTGCCGCTTCTCCTCAGCGATTTCCAGGGCCTCGTCCAGCTGGCTGCCATCTCGAGCGCACTCGAGTGACATCTTGTAGTCGCCCTTGATAGTGATGATTCCCTTGGGGCCCGACATCTTGAGCTTGAGGTAGGCGTAATGTGGAACCGCCATGAAGCTGACAAGGGCCGACCGGCCCAACAGCGCATGGTAGGGGCTCGCGAGGTCCACGACCTCGAACAGCACTAGCTCGCGGCGGAAGTGGTCAGGTCCGCCGAAGAGGACGTCAAGGGTGATCTTGCCGATAGGGGAGCAGGATTTCCTAGGCACTATACCGTGGAAAACTGTTCGGCTCGCCTGCAGGTCTTCTACCTTCAGCCCTAGCTTGTCCATCGTGTTGAGGTCAAGAGTGTTGATGTTGCTGCCGCCATCTATCAGCACCCGCGAGAAGCGGCAGGCTCGCTCCTTGCAGGCGATGGTGGGATCAAGGACCAAGGCGTAGCTATCGGGATTCGGCATAACGGCAGGGTGATCGGCCTGGCTCCAAGTGACCGGCTTCTCCGACCAGTGCATGAACTGGGGAGTTGCCGGCATGGCGGCGTTCACCTCACGGCAGAGCCAGCGCTCCACGTGCTTGACCGTCTCTTCACTAGTGAAGACGACGTAGCAACCGCCCTAGTTGGGGAACTGGTTGATTAGATGACCGTCGTTCGGTGCCATTGCCGGCGCCGGGGCGGCAGCTTGGGCCGGGGCCGGCGCGCGGGCTGGCGGCACAGGAGGAGCCGAAAGGCCGTCCCCCCGGGCCAATCGCTATGAGAAGCTGCACTACCGAAGCGTGTGTGTAGAGGGATTGGCCCCTGAATGGATCTTGCATGGGAGATCGAGCATTTGCTCGAAGGTGAGCTTTAGCTGCCAGGCAGCCTTGCCGGTGCGCTTGCGTTGCTGCTGGCCGGAAGGCTGGGCAGCCGGCTCTTGATCCTCGACGGTGTTCACCTACCGGCTCCCGTAGCGGGGATCCGGTCGGTCGTTCTTGCGCTTGTTGTTCTGCGGCTGCCGGTTGTCGGCAGCCAGTCGGGTCACGGCGACGTTGTTGTTGACTTGGCCGGCAGGGTCGTCTTGACCCGGATGGCTGAGTCGGTCGTGTCGTACTTATCCGCCTTGGTCATGAGCTCGGCCAGCGTGGCCGGCTCGGAGCACAGCAGTTTGTGCTTGAGGGGGGTGCCGTCCCGGCAGCCCTCGATGAAATATTGCACGGCTTGTACCTCGTGCACCCCTTCGCAAGAGTTGCGGAGCTGGGTCCACCGAGTGAGGTAGTCCCGGAGGGATTCGTTCGGCCCCTGGATGCACATGGAGAGTTCACGGGGATGGCCAGGCCGCTTGTAGGTGCCGGTGAAGTTGCGGACGAAGGCCTCCTCAAAGTCCGTCCAGGTGTTGATGCTGCTGGCCGCCAGGCTGTTGAGCCAGGTGCGGGCCAAGCCGATCAGCATGAGGGGGACGTAGCGAACGGCAATGCGCTTATTCCCCCTGGCGATACCGACCGCAGTGGTGTAGTCGATCAGCCAATCCTCGGGCTTCGCGGCCCCGTTGTATTTCGGGGTATCCCTAGGGAGCGTGAAGCCGGTTGGGAATGGCTCATTGT
Source organism: Hordeum marinum (assembly GCA_022496015.1). NCBI lineage: Eukaryota > Viridiplantae > Streptophyta > Magnoliopsida > Poales > Poaceae > Hordeum > Hordeum marinum. Next base: position 423,007,120 of record CM039674.1, on the reverse strand, counting down.
GAATCCAGGGGCCGAAGCAGGCCAGAAAATTCGAACCCTCCTCCTCGAGGAGAGCGAATTGCGCAAGTCTGTCGATGTGGTTGTGGGCATCGTCCTTGCTGCGGGGGACGCGCGGTCCGAGCCGGGCCGAGAGTTCGGTACGGATGGTAGGTGGCATCGACTGTCGCGACTCCCTTCATGGTGGCAGCGTGTGCACCCGGCTGTGCCAGCTGCTGGATGCCGGTGCTTCGAGGTGGCGACCGCTGCGAGGCGGCTCGTTGGTGCGTCGGCTGCTCACTCCCCGGTGTCTGAGAGGGCCGGGGGTTGTTCGCTTCGACCCGGCGACCGGAGACGCGAGGGGAGCAGGAGTACTGGGCAGACTAACGGCCGGCAGTTCCGTGCCCTCGCGTTCGGGCTGGGGGCCTTCGGTGGCAGCGCCGCCGGGCGCGAGCAGATGCTGCTGTGCGTCAGCAGCATCAATGAGCTCCTTGATGTGGCGCTCGTGGGCGGCATGCTCTTCGCCCTCCAAGGCGGCCAACTCCTCGTAGGCCACCTTGAGGGCCCGCAAGTTGGCTGCGGGTGTGTCGTAGATGGGCATTTTGCCGACGAGAATCTCGGCGACCACGCGGCCGCGGTTGCGCAGGGCCCCACACCGGCTAGGCTCGCCGCTAGCCGGGGTGAGACCGTAGGCGAAGCATACTCCCGCTGCGCCGCCTCCATGCGGCGCCGCGTGGCCGCGAGGGCGGTGGCATCCTCAAACAGGATGCGGCGAGCCGCCTCGAGATCGGCCGCGGCGGTGTCGGGGTTGACCGTCGGGGCGATCGGAGTGCTTAAACCTCGGAGAGCCGTACCGAGAGGGTCGGACGTGCCGATGCGGGCAGTAGTAGTGGTAGCTGCGGCCCGTGCCCATCTGAACGTGGTGGAGGAGGTGATGGCCATCAACCCCGCATGATCGTGGGACCCGCTAGGCCAAGCCACAGCGAGTGCGCCCACTGCTATAGGCAGGCCGGCGCAGACAAGCATCCCCGTGGGATACTCCTCAACAGCCGGAGCCTCGGCGAGGCTGAGCCTGTCGAAGCGCTCGGTGAGCGCGTCGATGTCGGCCGTTAGGCCGACGGAGTTGCCCGCAAGGCGTGCTGAGGCAAGCCCCACGATCTCCCTACGGTTTCGCCGGGACGAGAGGCGGCGGTGGGGAATGGCGAGGGGTCCCGCCCGGAGCATGAATCCGACCGGCGCCGCATAGGGCCCCATGATGGGCGCCAACTGTCATCGTTTTCTCACGATGGATGCCATGGGGTGGCTTACCGAAGGTTTTGGGGGCAAAGGACGTCGATGGGCTCTGGGTGCGAGATTGGGCACAAGAGGTGATGACACACGATGTACCCAGGTTCGGGGCCCTCCGAGGGAGGTAACACCCCTAGTCCTGCTTGGTTTCTTTGAATGGATGGGTATGTTCACAGGGATGCTCATGGAGCTGTGTCTAGAGGAGGAAGAAGGAGCAGCCGGCTCGTCTTCCTCCGCTATGATGAGAGTTTCGTGGATGTGAGCGTGAGTGTATATCTTTTTTTGTTTGTCCCCGTTGCATGGGGGGCTCGGGGGGTTTTATAGGCTAACCCCCCGGCCCTTACAATATGATATAAGTACAAAGGTGGGGCAGTCTCTCCGGCTGGCCAGAGGGTCCACCGCTTGTGCCGTCTTGTCATGGGAGGGGCCCGCCGGCCGAGCAGTCCCATATCCTATTGGGGCCCGCCAGCCGGCACTGTGATTGTCCCTCGCCCACGTGCCGCGGCACGGGCCGCCCAAGGGGCGTCGCCTAGTGCCAGCCGGCCGAAGCCTCCGGTATGGCCGGCGGCACTGTAGCCTCGCCGGGCCAGGTAATCAAGTGGCAAGGGTGTGCCGGCACTATTCCCACATCTGGTCGCTCTCACCGAGGTCAGCGCCCAGGACGGTTGGACTGTAGCCATCTGCTGCGGTGCGTAAGTGGCCACTATAGCCACACGGCTGCCCGTCGTGTCGGTCACGTCGCATTGTGGTACCTGTGGATAGAGGGACGGGACGGGGCGTGTCCGTCCTGATGTCAATGGAAGAGCAGGCCCATGGGCAGCCGGCCAGGCCCAGCCGGCCGAGGGCCAAACCGGCTCCTTGATCAGATGGCCGGGCCGCCAACCGGCACTGGCTTGCGATGAATGTCCTCCAGCCGGCCACAGCCAGCCGGGCGCCTAGTTTTTCTTCAAAGTGGAAAGGGGAAAGACCCCATTGCTTTGGCTTACCTAGGGGTATAAACCCCGTCAGATCCAATCTTGGAGCCTATTTCGGTAATCTGCCGGAGGGGGATTCGATCACGGAGGGCATCTACACCAACTACATTGCCCCTCCGATGATGCGTGAGTAGTTAGACATAGACCTTCGGGGCCATAGCTAGTATCTAGATGGCTTCTTCTCTCTCTTTGCTCTTCAATACCATGTTCTTCATGATCTTCATGGAGATATATCTGATGTAATACTCTTTTACAGTGTGTTTGTCGAGATCCGATGAATTGTGGGTTTATGTTCAGATTATCCATGAATATTATTTGAGTCTTTCCTAAATTCTTATATGCATGATTTCATATCTTTTCAAGTCTCTTCGAGTTATTGGGTTTGGTTTGGCCAACTGGATTGGTAATTCTTGCAATGGGAGAAGTGCTTAGTTTTGGGTTCAATCTTGCGGTGTCCTCACCCAATGACAAAGTAGGGGTAGCAAGGCACGCATTGTATTGTTGCCATCAAGGATAATAAGATGGGGTTTTCATCATATTGCTTGAGTTTATCCCTCTACATCATGTTATCTTACCTAATGTGTTACTCTGTTCTTCATGAACTTAGTACTCTAGATGCAGGCAGGAGTCGGTCGATGTGTGGAGTAATAGTAGTAGATGCAGAATTGTTTCGGTCTACTTGACATAGACGTGATGCCTATATGCGTAATCCTTGCCTTGGATATCTTCATAAATATTCTCTTTTCTATCAATTGCTCGACAGTAATTTGTTCACCCACCGTAATACTTGCTATCATAAGAGAAGCCTCTAGTGAAACCTATGGCCCCCGGGTCTATTTTCCATCTTATACTTTCAGATCTAAAACCAAAAATACCAAAAATACTTTGCTGCATTTTTTTACCTTTTGTTTTACCCTCCGTTCAAGCAATCTATCTCTATCAGATCTCATCCTTGCAAGTAACCTTAAAGGGATTGACAACCTCTTTATAGCGTTGGGTGCAAGAGTTTGATTCCTTGTGTAGGTACACCTATTGGGGACTTGCTTGTATCTCCTACTGGATTGATACCTTGGTTCTCAACAACTAAGGGAAATGCTTATCTACTTTTCTGCATCAACCGTTCCTCTTTACGGAAACCAACGCATGCTTGAGAAGTAGTAGGATCGAGGGGGCGGCAGCGGAGCTTCGGGGCAGCTTGGGGAGGTGAGGAGAGGCCGGTGGCTGCGGGTGCAGCGACAGTAATAAATAAGTTATTATCACATTTCCTTGTTCGTGATAATTGTTTATTATCCATGCTATAATTGTATTAATTAGAAACTAAATACATGTGTGGGTATATAGACAACACTATATCCCTGGTATGCCTAGCTCGTTAAGTAGACTAGCTCGTTAATCAAAGATGGTCAAGGTTTCCTGGCCATTGACATGAGATGTCATTTGGTAACAGGATCACATCATTAGGAGAATGATGTGATGGAGAAGACCCTCTTGGGGAAAGTTGCATGGCGAACAAAAAATTTCCTACGCACACGCAAGATCTATCCATGGTGATGAGCATCTACGAGAGGGAGAGTGGATCTACATACCCTTGTCGATCCCTAAGCAGGAAGCGCTAAGAAACGCGGTTGATGTAGTCGAACGTCATCACGATCTAAATTGCCGACCGTCCTGAGATCCCATCACGATCGATCCCGCGATCTGATCATGATCCGTCCCGTGGTCTCATCATGATCCATCCCGCGATCCAATCACGAATCGTCTCGCGATTTTGATCACGGTCCTTCCGATGTAGCGCCGAACGGACGGCACCTCCGCGTTCTACACACGTAAAGCTCGATGACAATCTCTGCCTTCTTGATCCAGCAAGAGGGATCAGAGAGGTATATGAGTTCTCCGGCAGCACAACGGCATGGTGGCGGTGGTGGTGGAGTAATCTCAGCAAGGCTTCGCCTAAGCACAGCTGAAACCGATCTAGAGGAGAAATTACGGACTAGAGGGTAGGGTTGCAAGTGGCTGAAAATCTTGTTCCAAAACCCTAAAACCCTCTAGTATATATAGGAGGAGAGGAGGAGGAGGCTTGGCGCAAGGAACATCCCCACTAGGCTTCGGCCAAAGTGGGTGAGGAGGAATCCTCCTCCTCCACTCCTAGTAGGATTAGGACTCCTTCCTTATTTCCACCTTTTTGCCTTTTTCCACCTTTTCTCCTTCGGAATTTCTTCCCCGGCCGCATGGGCCTTGTGTGGGACTTTGGACAGCCCACTAAGGGATGGTATTAGTCCTCCCACAGCCCATGAAGCCTCTTGGGTTGAAATACCTCTCCCGATGGTCCCCCGTTAGTACTGGCACTCCCGGTACACTATAGATGAGCCTGAAACTTTTCTGGTGACCAAAACAGGACTTCCTATATATCAATCTTTACCTCCGGACCATTTAGGAGCTCCTCGTGATGTCTGGGATCTCATACGAGACTCCGAACAACCTTCGGTCACCACCATACATAAATCTATACAACCAAACCGTCACCGGACCTTAAGTGTGCAGACCCTGCGGGTTCGAGAACTATCTAGACATGACCGATACACCTCTACGATCAATAACCAATAGAGGGACCTAGATGCCCATATCGGTTCCTACATATTCTACAAACATCTGTATCGGTCGAACCTCTATGTCAAGGATTCAGTTAATCCCGTATGATGTTCCCTTTGTTCTTCGGTATGTTACTTGCCCGAGATTCGTTGGCCGGTATCTCCATACCTATTTCAACCTCGTTACCGGCAAGTCTCTTTACCCATTCCGTAATACCAGATCCCATGACTAACACTTAGTCACATTGCTTGCAAGGCTTATTGTGATGTTGTATTATCGGGTGGGCCCTGAGATACCTCTCCATCACACGGAGTAACAAATCCTAGTCTTGATCCATGCCAACCCAACAAACAACCTCGAAGATACCTGTAGAGCACATTTATAGTCACCCAATTATGTTGCAACGTTTGATACACACAAGGTACTCTTCCGGTGTCAGTGAGTTGCATGATCTCATGGTCATAGGAACATATACTTGACATGCAGAAAACAATAGCAAGAAACTCACACGATCATAGGCTACGTTTGTAGTTCGGATCTTGTCCATCACATCATTCTCCTAATGATGTGATCCCGTTACCAAATGGCATGTCATGTCCATGACTAGGAAACCATAGCCATCTCTGATCAACGAGCTAGTCTATTAGAGGCATACTAGGGACATGGTGTTGTCTATGTATCCACACATGTATGTGAGTTTCCGATCAACACAATTATAGCATGGATAATAAACGATTATCATGAACAAGGAAATATGATAATAACCAATTTATTATTGCCTCTAGGGCATATTTCCAGCAGTATCCCACTTGCACTAGAGTCAATACTCTAGTTCACATCACCATGTGATTCGCATTGTTATGAATCTAACACCCAATGATTTCTGGGGCTCGATCATGCTTTGCATGTGAGAGAGGTCTTTTAGTCAACGGGTCTGCAACATTCAGATCCATGTGTACTTTGCAAAACTCTATGTCATACTTTAGACACTGCTACCACACTCCACTTGGAGCTATTCCAAATGGCTGCTCCATTATACATATCCGGATTTCTACTAAGAGTCATCCAAATTGGTGTTAAAGCTTGCATCGATGTAACTCTTTACGACGAACTCTTTATCACCTCCATAATCGAGAAACATTTCCTTAGTCTCTTAGTTACTAAGGATAATCTTGATCGTTGTCTAGTGATCCACTCCTGGATCACTCTTGTACCCCTTGACGGACTCATGGCAAGGCACACACAGGTGCAGTACATAGCATGGCATACTATACATGGCCTATGGCTAAGGCATAGCGGACGATGTTCGTCCTTTCTCTTTATTTTGCCGTTGTCGAGCTTTGAGTCTCACTCAACTTCACACCTTACAAATCAGGCAAGAACTCTTTCTCTGACTGATCCATTTTTAACTCTTTCAGAATGTTCTCAAGGTATGCACTCATTGAAAGTCTCATCAAGCATCTTGATCTATCTCTATAGATATCGATGCTCAATGTTCAAGTAGCTTTATCCAGGTCTTCCTTTGAAAAACACTTTTCAAACAACCATTTATGCTTTCAAGAAATTCTACATTGTTTTCGATCAATAATATGTCAACCACATATGCTTATCAAAAATTCTATAGTGCTCCCACTCAGTTTATTGTAAAGACAAGTTTCTCATAAACTTTGTATAGACTCAATAACTTTGATCACCTCATCAAAGTGTATATTCCAACTCCGAGATGCTTGCTTCAGTCCATAGAAGGATCGCGGGAGCTTGCACACCTTTTAGCATCCTTAGGACTGACAAAACCTTCTGGTTGTATTACATACAACCTTTCCTCAAGTAAATCGTTAAGGAAACGATGTTTTGACATCCATCTGCTAGATTTCATAATTTGAAAAATGCAGCAACTGCTAACATAATTCCAATGAGTGAGGAAGTCTCATCGCATTCAACTCCTTAAATTTGTCGGAAACTTGTTTGCGACAAGTCAAGCTTTATAATTGGTGACATTTACCATCAGCATATGTCTTCATCTTAAAGGTCCATTTGTATTCGACGACTTGCTGTCCAACGAGCAAGTCTACCAAAGTCTATAATTAGTTTTCATACATGGATCCTTTCTCCAATTTAATGGCATCTAAGCATTTATCGGAATCCGGGCCCATCATCCCTTCTCCACAGCTCGTAGGTTCATCGTTGTCCAACAACATGACCTCCAAGACAGGGTTGTCGTACCGCTCAAGAGCAGTACACATCCTTGTCGACCTACGAGGTTCGATAGTGACTTGATCTGAAGCTTCATGATCATCATCATTTACTTCTTCTTCAATTGACGTAGGTTCCACAGAAACATCTTTCTGCGCTACTCTCTAGTTGAAGCAAAGGTTCAACAACCTCATCAAGTTCCATCTTCCTCCCACTCAATTCTTTTGAGAGAAACTTTTTCTCGAGAAAGGACCTAGTTTTAGCAATAAACAATTTATGCTTGGGTCTGAGATAGAAGGTTCACCCAACTGTTCTTAGGGTATTCTATGAAGATGCATTTGTCCGCTTTGGGTTCGACCTCATTAGGTGAAAACATTTTTTCCACACAAGCGTCGCAGCCCCAAACATTAAGAAATGATAGCTTAGGTTACTATCAAACCATAATTCGCACGGTGTCATCTCAACGGATTTAGATGGTGCCCTATTTAAAGTGAATGTAGTTGTCTTTAATGCATAACCCCAAAACTATAGTAGCAAAACGATAAGAGACATCATTGCCCGCACCATATCCAATAGAGCACGACTATGACATTCAGACACACCATCACACTATGGTGTTCTAGGTGGCGTGAGTTGTGAAACAACTTTCACATTGTGTAAAGTTGTATGCCAAACTCGTAACTCAGATATTCACCTCCACGATCATATCGCAGACATTTTTATCTTCTTGTCACGATGATCTTAAACTTCACTCAGAATTTTCTTGAACCTTTCAAATGATTCAGACTTGTGTTTCATTAAGTAAATATACACTATATCTACTCAAATCATGAGTGAAGGTAAGAAAATAACGATATCCACCGCACGCTACAAGACTCATTGGATTGCATACATCAACACGTATCATTTCAAATAAATCACTTGCCCGCTCCATCAATCCGGAAAATGGGGTCCTTGGTCATCTTGCCCAAGAGGCATGGTTCGCATGTCTCAACCGATTCGAAATCGAATGAGTCCAAAGATCCATTAGCATGGAGTTTCTTCATGCGCTTTATACCAATATGACATCTAGCGGCAGTGCCACAAGTATGTGGTACTATCATTATTAACTTTGTATATTTTGGCATTAATGTTATGAACATGTGTATTACTACGATCAAGATTCAACAAACCATTCTCACTTGGTGTATGACCATTGAAGGTATTATTCATGTAAACAGAATAACCATTATTCTCTAACTTAAATGAATAACCGTGTTGCAATAAACATGATCTAATCATGTTCATGCTCAATGCAAAACACAAATAACATTTATTTAGGTTCATCACTAATCTCGAAGGTAGAGAGAGCGTGCGATGTTGATGAACCTTGGAAACATTTCCAACACACATCGTCACCACACCCTTATCTAGTTCTCCATTTATTTCGTAGCTTTTATTTCGAGTTACTAACATTTAGCAACCGAACCGGTATCCAATGCCCAGGTGCTACTAGGAGTACTAGCAAGGTACACAGCAATAACACGTATATCAAATATACTTCTGGCGACGTTGCCAGCCTTCTTATCTACCAAGTATCTAGGGTTGTTCCGCTTCAGCGACCATTCTCCTCATAATACAAGCACTTAGTCTCGGGTTTGGGTTCAACTTTGGGTTGCTTCACTGGAGCAGCAACTAACTTGCCATCCATGAAGTTTCCCTCCTTGCCCTTGCCCTTCTCGAAATTAGTGGTTCTACTAACCATCAACACTTGATGCTCTTTCTTGATTTCTACCTTCGCGGTGTCAAACATCGCGAACACCTCAGGGATCATTAATTCTATCCCTGGCATTTTATAGTTCATCACGAAGCTCTAGTAGCTTAGTGACAGAGACTTGGAAAACTATATCAATCACTTTCTTATTTGGAAGATCAACTTCCACTCGATTCAAGCGATTGTAGCACCCAGACAATCTGAGCACATGCTCAAGGATTGAGCTATTCTCCTTCATCTTGCAGGCAAAGAATCTTGTTGGAGATCTCATATCTCGCAACACGGGCACGAACCTAAGATCCTGATTTCAGCTCTTGGAACATCTCATATGTTCCGTGACATTCAAAACGTTTCGCAGTCTCAATTCTAAGCCGTAATGCATGACACACTAAACTATCAAGTAGTCATAAGAACGTGCATGTCAGATGTTCACAACATCTACAGAGGATGCTAGAAGTGCTGGCGCACCGAGCGGTGCATTAAGGACATAATCCTTTTGTGCAGCAATTTGGTCAATCCTCACATCATGGACCCCGTCCGCAATATTGCAACCATCATCTTTCAACTCTATTTCTCTAGGAACACATAAAAATTCAAGGGAGTTACAACATGAGGTAGTAATCTACAACACAATTTGCAAAGACACTACTGACTATGTTCATGATAATGAGTTCAATTAATCATATTACTTAAGAACTCCCACTCAAATTGACATCCCTCCGGTCATTCGAGTGATACATGATCCAAATTCACCAACTCAAGTCCGATCATCACGTGAGTTGAGGTGGTTTCAATGGCAAACATCATCATGTTGATCATATCTGCTATATGACTCATGTTCGACCTTTCGGTCTCTTGTGTTCTGAGGCCATGTTTGTACATGCTAGGCTCATCAAGTTTAACCCGAGTGTTCTGCATGTGCAACACTAGCTTCCACCCGTTGTATGTGAATGTAGAGTCTATCACACCCTATCATCACGTGGTGTCTCGACACGACGAACTTTTGCAATGGTGCACACTTGGGGAGAACACAATTTATCTTGAAATTAAGTTAGGGATCACCTTATAATGCTACCGTAGTCCTAATCAAAACAAGGTGCATAAAAGGATTAACATCACATGCAAATCATAAGTGACATGATATGGGCATGAACTTGTGCTTTTGATCTCCATCTTGGAAGCACCGATATGATCTCCATCGTCACCAGCATGACACCATGATCTCCATCATATTGATCTCCATCAACGTGTCGCCATCAAGGTTGTCGCGCCCACCATGCTTCTACTACTATTGCTACCGTTTAGCGATAAAGTAAAGCATTACATAGCGCTTAATAATTGACACGCAGGTCATACAATAATTAAAGACAACCCTATGGCTCCTGCCGGTTGCCGTACTCATCGACATGAAAGTCGCGATATTCTATACAACACATGATCATCTCATACATCACATATATCTCATCATGTAATTGGCCATATCACATCACAACATACCCTGCAAAAACAAGTTAGACGTCCTCTAATTGTTGTTGCATGTTTTACGTGGCTGTTACAGGTATCTAGCAAGAACAATTCTCACCTACACAAAACCACAACGGTGATACGTAAGTTTCTTTTCAACCTTCTCAAGGACTGCCTTTGTCAAATCCGATCCAACTAAAGTAGGAGAAAGAGACACCCGCCAACCATCTTTGTGCAACGAAGTTACACGTCAGTCAATGGAACCGGTCTCTCGTAAGCGTACGAGTAAGGTTGGTCCGGGCCGCTTCATCCCACAATACCGCTGAACCAAAACACGACCAAGGAAGGAAGCAATCTAAGCATCAACACCCACAAACTCTTTGTATTCTACTCGAGATCTCATCTACACATAGACCTAGCTCTGATACCACTGTTGGGGAACGTTGCATGGGAAACAAAAAAATTCCTACGCACACGCAAGATCTATCCATGGTGATGAGCATCTACAAGAGGGGGAGTGGATCTACATACCCTTGTAGATCGCTGAGCAGAAAGTGTTAAGAAATGCGGTTGATGTAGTCGAATGTCTTCGCGATCCAAATCGCCGAGCGTCCCGTGATCCCATCATGATCCATCTAGCAATCCAATCACGATCCGTCCCGTGATCTCATCACGATCCATCCCGCGATCCAATCACGAATCGTCTCGCGATCTTGATCACGGTCCTTCCTATCTAGCGCCGAACGAACGGCAGCTCCGCGTTCAGCACACGTACAACTCGATGACGACTCTGCCTTCTTCATCCAGCAAGAGGGAGTGGAGAGGTAGATGAGTTCTCCGACAGCACAACGGCGTGGTGGCAGTGGTGCTGGAGTAATCTCAGTAGGGCTTCGCCTAAACACAGCTGAAACCGATCTAGAGGAGAAACTACGGACTGGAGGGTAGGGTTGCACGTGGCTGAAAATCTTGTACCAAAACCCTAAAACCCAAAAACCCTCTAGGAGGATAGGAGGAGGAGGCTTGGCGCAAGGGACAGCCCTTCTAGGCTTCAGCCGAAGTGGGAGAGGAGGAATCCTCCTCCTCCACTTTTAGTAGGATTCGGACTCCTTCCTTATTTCCACCTTTTCTCCTTTGGAATTTCTTCCCCAGCCGCATGGGCCTTTTGTGGGACTTTGGCCAGCCCACTAAGGGCTGGTATTAGTCCTCCCACAGCCCATGAAGCCTCTTGGGTCGAAATACCTCTCCCGATGGTCCCCCGGTACACTACCGGCACACCTGGTACACTACCGATGAGCTCGAAACTTTTCCGGTGACCAAAACAGGACCTCATATATATCAATCTTTACCTCCAGACCATTTCGGAGCTCCTCGTGATGTCCAGCATCTCATATGGGACTCTGAACAACCTTTGGTCACCATCATACATATCTCTATACTATCAAAATGTCACCGAACCTTAAGTGTGCAGACCCTACGGATTCGAGAACTATGTAGACATGACCAAGACACCTCTACGATCAATAACCAATAGCGGGACCTGGATGCCCATATTGGTTCCTACATATTCTACGAAGATCTTTATCGGTCGAACCTCTATGTCAAGGATTCAGTTAATCCCGTATGATGTTCCCTTTGTTCTTCGGTATGTTACTTGCCCGAGATTCGATCATCCGTATCTCCATACCTAGTTCAACCTCGTTACCAGAAAGTATCTTTACTCATTCCGTAATACAAGATCCCGTGACTAACACTTAGTCACATTGCTTGCAAGGCTTATAGTGATGTTCTATTACCGAGCAGGCCCTAAGATACCTCTCTGTCACACGGAGTAACAAATCTCAGTCTTGATCCATGCCAACCCAACAGACACCCTCAGAGATACCTGTAGAGCACCTTTAGAGTCACCCAGTTATGTTGCAATGTTTGATACACACAAGGTACTCTTCTGGTGTCAGTGAGTTGCATGATCTCATGGTCATAGGAACATATACTAGACATGCAGAAAACAATAGCAATAAACTGACACGATCAAATGCTACTTTTGTATTTTGGGTCTTGTCCATCACATCATTCTCCTAATGATGTGATCTCATTACCAAATGACTTCTCAAGTCCATGACGAGGAAACCATAGCCATCTCTGATCAACGAGCTAGTCTATTGGAGGCATACTAGGGACATGGTATTGTCTATGTATCCACACATGTATTTGAGTTTTCGATCAACACAATTATAGCATGGATAATAAACGATTATCATGAACAATGAAGTATGATAATAACCAATTTATTATTGCCTTTAGGGCAAATTTCCAACAGACCCAAATTATAAATGTAGCATATGATCATGTCAGTTTATTGCTATAGTTTTCTGCATGACAAGTATCTGTCCCTGTGACCATGAGATCATGCAACTCACTGACACCGGAGGAGTACCTTATGTGTATCAAACATTGCAACATAACTGGGTGACTATAAAGGTGCTCTATAGGTATCTCCGAGGGTGTCTGTTGGGTTGGCATGGATCAAGACTGAGATTTGTTACTCCGTGTGACGGAAAGGTATCTCAGGGCCCACTCGGTAATACAACATCACTATAAGACTTGCAAGCAATGTGACTAAAGAGTTAGCCATGGGATCTTGTATTATGGAATGAGTAAAGAGACTTTCCGGTAACGCGATTGAACTAGGTATAGAGATACCGACGATCAAATCTCGGGTAAGTAACATACCGAAGAACAAAGGGAACATCATACGAGATTAACTGAATCCTTGAGATAGAGGTTCGACCGATAAAGATCTTCATAGAATACATAGGTACCAATATGGGCATCCAGGTCCCTCTATTGGTTATTGACCGTAGACGTGTCTTGATCATGTCTACATAGTTCTCGAACCCGCAGGGTCTGCACACTTAAGGTTCGGTGACGTTTCGGTAGTATTGAGTTATATTTGTTGGTGACCGAAGGTTGTTCGGAGTCCCGGTTGAGATACCGGACATGAAGAGGAGCTCCGGATTGGTCCGTAGGTAAATATTGATATATAGGAAGTCCCGTTTTGGCCCCCAGAAAAGTTCCACGTATTTCCGGTAGTGTACCTGCAGTGCCGGAGGGCCATCGGGAGAGGCCACCCACATCATGAGGCCACATGGGCCTGAGGGGTGTTGCACCAGCCCTTAGTGGGAAGGGAAAACGAGCCCTACAAGGCCCATGCAGCTAGGAAAGAGTGGGAAAGGAAAAACCCCAAAGAAGGGAAGGCAAATAAAAATTAGGAAGGAGTCCTAATAGGATCCCACCTCCCTTGTTGGAGGTGGATTCCCTCCCTTGTTTGGTTCGGCCTAACCTACTTGGAGTAGGGGACAAGGTTGCATCCTCTCCCCTTCCTCCTATATATATTGAGGGATTTTGAGGGAAGCCCCAAATCCTAATTGCCACGTGCTACCCTCTTCTTCCGCTGGATCTGTTTCTCCTCTAGATTAGTTCTCCGGTACTTAGGCGAAGCCCTGCAGGATTAGTTCACCACCACCGCCACCACGCCGTTGTGCTGCCGGAGAACTCATCTACCTCTCCGCTCCCTCTTGCTTGATCAAGAAGTCGGAGATCGTCATCGAGCTGTACGTGTGCTGAACGCGGAGGTGTCGTCCATTCGGTACTAGATTGGAAGGACCACGATGAGATCGCGGGACGGCTCATGATGAGATCGCGGGACGGATTGTGATTGGATCGTGAATATGTTCAACTACATCAACCGCATTTCTTAACGCTTCCCGCTTAGCAATCTAGAAGGGTATGTAGATCCACTCTCCCTCTCATAGATGCTCATCACCATGGATAGATCTTGCGTGTGCGTAGGAAATTTTTTGTTTCCCATGCAACGTTCCCCAATAGTGGCATCATGAGCTAGGTCTATGCGTATATGAGATCTCGAGTGGAACACAAAGGAGTTTGTGGGAGTTGATGCTTAGATTGCTTCCTCCCTTGGTGATGTTTTGGTTCAGCAGTATTGTGGGATGAAGCGGCCCGGACCAACCTTACTCGTACGCTTACGAGAGACCGGTTCCATCGACTGACGTGTAACTTTGTTGCACAAAGATGGCTGGCAGGTGCCTGTTTCTCCCACTTTAGTTGGATCGAATTTGACAAAGGAGGTCCTTGAGAAGGTGGAAAAGCAATTTATGTATCACCGTTGTGGTTTTTGCGTAGGTAAGAATTGTTCTTTCTAGATACCCATATGAGTCACGTAAAACTTGCAACAACAATTAGAGGACGTCTAACTTATTTTTGCAGGGTATGTTGTGATGTGATATGACCAATTACATGATGAGATATATGTGATGTATGAGATGATCATGTAATGTATAGAATATCACTACTTGCATGTCGATGAGTACGGCAACCGGTAGGAGCCATAGGGTTGTCTTTAATTATTGTATGACCTGCGTGTAAATCATTAACGCTATGTAATGCTTTACTTTATCGCTAAGCGGTAGCAATAGTAGTAGAAGCATGGTGGGCGCGACAACCCCGATGGAGACACGTTGATGGAGATCAAGATTATGGAGATCATGGTGTCATGCTGGTGAGGATGGAGATCATGCCGGTGATTTATAGATGGAGATCAAAAGCACAAGTTCATGGCCATATCATGTTACTTATGATTTGCATGTGATGTTAATCCATTTATGCCCTTGTTTTTCTTAGGACAACGATAGCATTATAAGGTGATCCCTCACTAAAATTTCAAGATCAATTGTGTTCTCCCCAAGTGTGCACCGTTGCGAAAGTTTGTCATGTCGAGACACCACGTGATGATCGGGTGTGATAGACTCTATGTTCACATACAATGGGTGCAAACCAGTGTTGCATATGCAGAACACTCGGGTTAAACATGACGAGCCTAGCATGTACAAACATGGCCTCGAAACACAAGAGACCGAAAGGTCGAACATGAGTCATATAGTAGATATGATCAACATGATGATGTTCACCATTGAAACCACCTCAACTCACATGATGTGTCACGCCCAAGATGTGATCCTATCCTTATTTCGACACGAGGGCCTCGACTGGGATAAAAGTGCATCTCATCATGTTGTAAGAATGGATATCATTACAAGTAAATGTACAGAAGAGATGAGTATATGAAATTGGCTTACACTCACCACAAGCTACATCAGAGTCACATCAGTACAACAACATATGCAAACATCATACAGAAGAGCAGGGTCCGACTACGGACGAAAACAAACGACAAAAAATGACAAACAAAATGACATCCATCCTTGCTATCCCAGGCTGCCGCCTGGAACACATCCTAGATTGATGAAGAAGAAGAACTCCAAATCAAACAAGCACCATGCTCACGTCAAAGCATCGCATTACCTGTACCTGCAACTGTTGTTGTAGTAATCTGTGAGCTACAAGGGACTCAGCAATCTCATTTCCAAGGGTATCAAGTCTATTAAAGCTTAATGGGTGAGGTATGGTTAAGTGGTGAGGCTGCAACAAGCGACTAAGCATTTATTTGAGTGGCTAACTTACGAGTACAGAAATTAAAGTATGGTGGTCTACGCATAATGGATGTGAACTAGTAACGAACGTGTCGACAACCCCAATAAGAGCTGCGTATCTCGTTCTCAGGAAATGACAAATGGGTCTAGCTACAGGAAAAAAACCAATCCCCGAGTTTCCTCGAGGCGGCCCCGTAGGCAGCCCGTTTTGGACCAACACTCATGAGGAGCACTGGCCCGGGTTGTTGATTAATTATCCACAGGGTGATCGTGCCCTATGCAAATTTTAGTTGTTATTAAGCAAATAGTACCAATGTTGGGCCTTGGCAGACAAGCTTTATCCTAAAATGAAGATCAAGGGGGTCCCCATAACAACCCCGAGCATGTTAGGAGCGCTCAATTATGGAACATAACACCGGTTCACAGGTAACTAGGGGCGGCAAGAGCGGAACAAAACACAGAGCAAAAGGCCAAGCCTTACACACTTTACCAAGTGTATAAGTGCATTAAATTAAATAGCAATAATATTGTGATAACAAAAGAATGTCCATGTTGTCATATGGAAGCAATTGTACCTGCAGCTATAACGCTATAAGAAGGGCTGGACAAGCGGTAACATAGCCAAACAATGGTTTGCAGGGAAGGTGGAGTGTTAGAGGCTTTTCATGGCAATGTTGGGAGGCTTGACAAACAAGTGGTAGGTAGCAAGACATAACGATAAAAACGGGACAACTAGCATGGAAATGATAGTAGTGGTATCAAGGGAAATGTATCATCTTGCCTGAGATCCCGCTCGGAAGAAGATCGAGTCCATGAAGAAGACGAGCCAACGTAGTCGAACGAATCCTCACACTCCGAACGCTTTCGGTACTCTATCGATAAGAAACAAACTGGAAACAACAATCAACACAAGTTACACCACAACATATGCATGACTTGATGCGCAATCAAATATGGTGCATGTCCGGTTAAATATGCAACACATGGCATGGCATGGCAAGAACAACAAACAACTACTACATATTAAGTGAAGTTCAATATGCAATGAGTTGTATAGGCAATGACTCGCATGTTGACGAAACTCCATATTCGAATTATTGAGTTCACTCCCGTTTAGGTACTCATCAATATTAAATATAGTTAAACATGGCAAGAGGTGAAACATGAACAACTATAACATCTAGGCAATTTAAATGGGTCCGAAAGCAACATATATCATTCCCGAAACGTCCCCATATGGAAATTATGAATTAGGTCCAGATCTGTCCTAACACAATTTTCCAGTTGTTAAACAGTAAAATAAATGTCACCATGTGTTTCTGCACATTTTTCTAGCCAAGTTACATATGTGGAACATTTTTATCGAAGCTACGGTTTAAAAGTTATTAAATAAATCATTTTAACATGGCATATGTGCAAATTAATACAAACAGCAAGTTTAAACATTTTTATCATGTGTGAAAGTTAGAAATTAGTAAACTACACGAAATTCTGGACATTTTACGTATCTACATTATTTCCATATGATGCAGAGACAATTAGTTATTCGCAATTTTAAATCATGGGTTTTTCTGTAATTTTATTATAGTGTGGATAATTGGCAAATTCGTCTAAAGGAAAAAAACGCATGGGTCGAATTTGGGAAGAACACCCATGGGCAACAATGCATCGGGCGAGGGATAGCATAGGGGGGAAGCTCACCCATGGGCCGAGGCCCGGTCGGGCTGGCTGGGCGATGGGAGCTGGGCCAGAGCGAGGCTGGCTTGCTGGGCCTAGGCGGGGCGGTGGCCCACCTGGCCAACGCGAGCGGGAGTGCTCGTCCTGTCGGGAGTCCTTGTCCACCTGCACGAGGGCGTTCCATGGCAGCGGTCAACGGCGGGGCTGGAGCCAGGGCTCCTACGACGAGGGCCTCAGGAGGAGCAGCGGCGGCCGGATCCACGACGGGACTGCCCGGATCTGCCCATATCTGGCAGCGGTGCGGCAGCTTGTGTCAACTGTAACGGGGTTCCTGGAAGAGAGGAGAGAGGCCAGTGTGAGCTCAGGCATGGGGCAAGAAGGGGAGAAGGAGGAAGAAGGGAAGAGAGAGAGGGCGTCGCGGGGCAGCCAGGTCCGGTGAGGGACGGCGGCAAGGCAAGGAGCTGGTCCGGCGGCGGCAGCATCGGGCTAGCAGGCAGCGGCACTGGCTGCGGGAGGCCAGGGGGGCGGCTAGGAGGAGCCCTGGCGCTCGGGCGCCTCGCCTGGCTTGGGCCCAGGCGGGCCTGGATCTGGGCCTTGGCGGGCCCACTACGGGAGGTGGTAGACAGGAGGCGTTGGGGATTGGGGGAGGCTGGCAGCAGCATGGATTTCGAGGAGGAGCCAGATTAGGAAGGGGAGGGAGATTAAATAGGAACAGAGGGATAGGGTAGGGATGAGAGGGAAGTTGCGGCCCGTGACATGAGGTTTTAAAATATCAAAAAACGTCCGACGAATAAACCGATGACTGCACTGCTATGACTGACCGATGGGTATCGAACGAACTCAGAATGCGACGAAATTCGATAGACGGTCTACATACAATATAATAAGACCGCGTGCCAGGTTTCGATCCAATCCGAGAATATTTTAGCGCGCCTTTTAAAACATTTTTTTAAATGATGTCGCATGCGTGTGTGATTGGTCTCAAAATGGTCAGCGACGAGAACGGAGAGAACCGACAACTACGAATGGATGCAAGTTTTCGAAAACAAGTGACGATGCTATGCAGATGATGCGAATGATGCGATGATGAATGCAAGAACCAAACGAAACATAGATAAGAATGGAAATAAAAGGGGAATCTTCTGGAGTGTCAGTCCCGGGCTGTTACAACTCTCCTCCACTACACGAGCATCTCGTCCCGAGATCTAGAATGAAAAGGGGAAGAGAAAGAGCAAAAGGTAAAACTTAGTTGCTTCTCTAACAAACGAGTGAAACCCATGAACATGAAGGTTGGAAAGAGATGAAGAATGACATGGGAACAAGCAAGATTTCACAAGAAATTTCGGCAGCACTTCGGTAGGATAGAGAGGAAAATTTGATATGAAGGAAAGAAATTGAAAGAGACACCAAACTTCGGTTGGATTAGAATCAAAACTTCATAAGATGGAAGGATCATGAAAAGATTTCATAGCACTCCGGTTAATGGGCAAGCCAGGGAAGAACATGATCTTAATCAAACTAGATGTGAGATGAAAAGAGCAACACACAATGCCTCCAGAACAAAGAATAGAAGCTAGATCCTTGGGAAGAAGAGAATGGAGAAGAAAATGACAACTTCTACCACCAATGAATTTGAGAAGCATAGGTTGAATGGAGTTGATGAAGAATCAACAATGAAAAGTATAGCTTGTTATGGGCTTATGGAAAACATCTCAAAATTAAGAGGTGACAACCTGCCACAACAGAAACAATTGATTGCTTGCGAGCAACAAGATATGCAAAACTTCTTTCACCAAGAGGAGGAGAAAACTTGAATCATTTATGACACCATGATAGCAACAATCCTTAGGAAATGCTTTAGGTGACATTCAACCCAAGATAACTCCGAGAAGACAAGATGGGTTTACTTATCTCATTCTTGACAATTTTCCTTCGAGACTCCTCATAATCAAGAATTTAATAACACCATCTCAAAAGACAATGGAGAAGGAATTGAACTTAGAAATCCAAGAGAAAGAACACTTGAGCACCTCCAACAAGAATCTTGAAGAACACTTCGAGAAGAATTACATCCTTAATAACCCACCATGAGGAACCTCCGGAAAAGAGAGGATGATAGAAAAGAATTGAAGGTTGAAAAAGAACAAGATTGGAGCCTTGCTATGAATTAGATGAAGCTTAGCGACAAGATACTTGAGAAAAACTAGGAACACTAGAAAACAAAGATGATCAAAGAATGAAGGTTGGGAAGAATAAGATGGAAGCCTTGCCATGATTTAGAAGAAACTATGCGAAGAGATTCTTGAGAAAACTTGAAACTTCGGAAAAGATAAGATAGTAACACTTGAGATCAAAAATTTGAATCATGAACACTCTAGAAGAAGGATTGAAATCACTTCGATGAAACAAGAATAAGAATTATGATACGCCTATCCTTCGTCAAGTTAAATTGATGACAAACAACGGATTTGGCATACCACTTATACTTGTTGCAAAGAATTGAAGAGAAAGAGAGAGATGACAAACTTGAAGAAGTCTTCAATGAAACACCGGTACGAATTAAAACAAATGGGAATAGATGAGAATGAAGAGACCAAGATTTGCCTAATAGAAATTGAACAAGGCACCGGAATTATTGAGATACGAACGAAGGGACAACAATTGAGAAGATTTTGCGAACAAAAGCTGAAACTAAGAACGAAGAAATCATCTGAAATGTTGGCCTTCGAAAGGATCGAGAAATGAGAACAACTCTGAATGCACCGTATAGATATGGGAGAAATTTCTCATGAATGGAAACAATTTGAGATGATAGCAAGAGCCTGAAACCATGAATATTTGGAAGAATGAACAATGACTGAAGAGAACTCTCCTTCGGTCTTCAATGCTAAGAATGATGATGAGAAACAACACCATGAATTACTGAGATACTCCGGAATAATGAATAAGTAAATGTTGAGCCAACGACGAAAATGATTCGAAGCGATCTTGGACGAGGAATATGACTGATGCAAAACATTCTTGCATCATATTTTAAAAGAACTTGAGGACATCTCCGGAACGATTAGAAGAGTCGGGTAGGATCCTGGGAAAAACTTGTGGGTTATGGGCCCACTCAAAAGAAACCACCGTTGAAACAATTGATTAAAAGAGAGATTGCACCGGTACAAATTAAGAACTTGATGAAGTGAGAACCTCGAAATAATTTGGAAGAAATGAAAGAAAACACGAATCTCTGAGATATCTTCAGCCTCCAGCTAGAACAGAGAGAGACGAATAAACAAGAGAGGCTTGGAAAAGAAATTCCAACATGGAAACCATTGAATGAATGAGAAAGGATAAGATGAGCACCGAAGCTTGAATCAAATCCACTAGAGAAGAATAACAATATGAACTAGGAATATGAGGATAGATCTTGAAATTGAAACTCTTGAGAATCCTCACAAGAACTCACCGGATACAAAATAGAAGAAATGATAGCGGAAGCATTGATGAAGAGAAAGGCACTTGGAAGAAAATTTAATCATTGAATAAAAAGGGTGAGAGGGTGGGAAAAACAAAGAAAACTAGGAACAGATGAGATAAACTCTAGAACGAAATATGAGGGTTGATCCTGCACATATTGGAGATGACTGAATTATCTTGAAGATAAGCACACCGGATAAAAAGAATTTCATGAAAACTTGATTGAGCAAAAGAATTAGCAATCCCACAAAGTATGAGAACATTACTTCGGAAAGATATGAGATCACCACTTGACATCGAAGCAACTCAAATTACCATCTTCGAAAAAAATAAAGGATGAGGCTTACGAAACAAGCCAGAACAAATACATACCCACTATGCACTTGTCGGAAAGATAATCCTAGGTACCTACTTAAATTCCCACCTAAGAACTTGCAAAAACTTTCTAATTATGCAATCTAGTGTGGGGGATAGAAGGAGGAAATATCTCACATAACTAACAAACCTACACCCCAACGGTATCCATCCTTGAACACATAACTAGAGGCTTCCGCAAGTCCATCTAACTCAGATCCTCGAAAGCACAACGATACTAACCATGGTGGTACCCCGGACACCTCCCTAGTACTAGGTGACTCCGACCTTATCTCACCACGACAAGTATTGAAGCAATCCCGAACACCCTCTGTCCTGAGATACTAAGGAAGCTGAATGATAACGATGTGCCAAGAATTCCCTGGAGCTCAACTCACCGGAAGAAATCAAGTCGGACAGGAGGCACCAAGACAGAACTCCGTCACATCGGCATCATATAGTTTCCAAAATACCCGCGTGATCCGGAAAAAAAATTTGAGCGAGAAGAGGAGTAGAATCAAAACTCCTAAGTCGAATACCTCACTAGAGCATAGAAGAGGAGTAAAAAGAATCCTACTCTCCAATATAACTAGACTCAAAATAGTTTTTTTACTAGACTCGACTCGGCCAAGTTCGATCAATCAAGGGGGCTCCTAGGTCGGAACAAGCTCTGATACCAACTTGTCATGCCCAAGATGCGGTCCTATCCTTATTTCGGCACGAGGGCCTCGACAGGTATAGAAGCACATCTCGTAGTGTTGCAAGAATGGATATCATTACAAGTACATGTATAGAAGAGATGAGCATATGGAATTGGCTTCACTCGCCACAAGCTACATCAGAGTCACATCAGTACAACAACATATGCAAACATCATACAAAAGAGCAGGGTCCGACTACGGACGAAAACAAATGACAAAAAATGACAACAAAATGACATCCATCCTTGTTATCCCAAGCTGCTGCCTGAAACCCGTCCTAGATTGATGAAGAAGAAGAACTCCAAATTAAACAAGCAATGCGCTCACGTCAAAGCATCACATTACCTATACCTGCAACTGTTGTTGTAGTAATCTGTGAGCCACGGGGGACTCAACAATCTCATTTCAAAGGGTATCAAGACTATTAAAGCTTAATGGGTGAGGTATGGTTAAGTGGTGAGGCTGCAGTAAGGGACTAAGCGTTAAATTGAGTGGCTAACTAACAAGAACAGAAATTAAAGTATGGTGGTCTATGCATAACGAACATGAACTAGTAATGATCACTAACTGATCCTGAACACCTACTTACGTCAAACATAACCCCACCGTGTTCTCTCTCGGATCAAGACTCACGGGAAGAGAAAGTCATGGTTACACACACATTTGGTGTATTTTATTAGAGTTTCCTTCAAGTTTGCTATGACCGGGTGTTAAACAAAGTATCCAAGTTTGCCACATAACCGCGGGCACGACTTTCCAAAAGATTTAACCCTGCAAGGGTGCTCTAACTCGTCCATCACAAATTAACCACATGTCGCGGGAATAACCTTGACCACGGATCTCGTGATCATCCTAGGCAATTTGAAAGGAATTCCGTCACCTCGAGATAGCTCGAAGAAGATCAGAGCTCCTCACGCAAGACATTCGAGAAAGGTAAAACAAATCCAGCAAGGCCGCCCGACGTGTCGACAACCCCGATAAGAGTTGCGTATCTCGTTCTCAGGACACGACATATGGCTCTAGCTATAGGGAAAAAACAAATCCCCGAGTTTTCTTGAGGCGGCCCCGCAGGCAGCCCGTTTTGGACCAACACTCATGAGGAGCACTGGCCCGGGTTGTTGATTAATTATCCACAGGGTGATCATGCCCTATGCAAATTTTAGTTGTTATTAAGCAAATAGTACCAATGTTGGGCCTTGCCAAACAAGCTTTATCCTAAAACGAAGATCAAGGGGGTCCCCATAACAACCCCGAGCATGTTAGGAGCGCTCAATTATGGAACGTAACAATGGTTCACAAGTAACTAGGGGCGGCAAGAGTGGAACAAAACACCGAGAAAAAGGCCTAGCCTTCCACCCTTTATCAAGTGTATAAGTGCATTAAATTAAATAGCAATAATATTGTGATAACAAAAGAATGTCCATGTTGTCACATGGAAGCAATTGCACTTGCAGCTAGAAACGCTATAAGAAGGGCTGAGCAAGCGGTAACATAGCCAAACAATGGTTTGCTAGGAAGGTGGAGGGTTAGTGGCTTTTCATGGCAATGTTGGGAGGCTTGACAAACAAGTGGTAGGTAGCGAGACATAACGATAAAAATGGGACAACTAGCATGGCAATGATAGTAGTGGTATCCAGGGAAATGTGTCATCTTGCCTGAGATCCCGCTCGAAAGAAGATCGAGTCCATGAGGAAGACGAGCCAACGTAGTTGAACGAATCCTCACACTCTGAATGCTTTCGGAACTCTATCGATAAGAAACAAACCAGAAACAACAATCAACACAAGTTACACCGCAACATATGCATGACATGATGCGCAATCAAATATGATGCATGTCCGGTTAAATATGCAACGCATCGCATGGCATGGCAAGAACAACAAACAACTGCTACATATTAAGTGAAGTTCAATATGCAATGAGTTGCATAGGCAATGAGTCGCATATTGACGAAACTCCACGTTCGAATTATTTAGTTCACTCCCGTTTAGGTACTCATCAATATTAAATTTAGTTAAACATGGCAAGAGGTGAAACATGAACAACTATAACATCTAGGCAATTTAAATGGGGCCGGAAGCAACATATAGCATTCCCAAAACGTCCCCATAGGCAAATTATGAATTAGGTCCAGATCTGTCCTAACACAATTTTAGAGTTGTTAAACAGTAAAATAAATGTCACCATGTGATTCTACACATTTTTCTAGCCAAGTTACATATTGGAACATTTTTTATCGGAGCTACGGTTTAAAAGTTATTAAATAAATCATTTTAACATGACATATGTGCAAATTAATGCCAACAGCAAGTTTAAACATTTTTCTCATGTGTTATAGTTGGATATTAGTAAACTACATGAAATTATGGACATTTTACATATCTACATTATTTCCATACGATGCACGGACAATTAGTTGTTAGCAATTTTAAATCATGGGTTTTTCTGCAATTTTATTATACTATGGATAATTGGCAAATTCGTCTAAAGGGAAAAAACGCATGGGCCAAATCTGGGCAGAACACTGGGTGCAACATAGCTAATAAATTCATCGGGCAAGGGATAGCACAGGGGGGCGGCTCACCCATGGGCCGAGGCCCGGTCGGGCTGGCTGGGCGATGGGAGCTGGGCCAGAGGGAGGCCGGCTTATTCGGCCGAGGCGGGGCGGCGGCCCACCTGGCCAACTCGAGTGGGAGCACTCGTCCGGTCGGGCGTCCTTGTCCTCCCACACTAGGGCGTCCCATGACGGCGGTCAACGGCAGGGCTGGAGCCACGGCTCCTGCGGCGAGGGCCTCGGGAGGAGCAGCGGCGGCCGGATCCTTGACGGGACTGCCCGGATCTGCCCATTTCAGGCAGCGGTGCGGCAGCTTGGGTCCACGGAGGCGAGGTTCTTGCAAGAGAAGAGATAAGTAGGGGTGAGCTCGGGCATGGGGAAAGAAGGGGAGAAGGAAGAAGAAGGGAAGAGAGAGAGGGCGTCGCGGGGCGGCCAGGTCCGACGAGGGGCGGCGGCGACACAAGGAGCTGGTCCGGCGGTGGCGGGATCAGGCCAGCAGGCGGCGATGCTAGCTGCGGGAGGCCATGGGGTGGCAGGGAGGAGCTCGGGTGATCTGGTGCCTCGCCTGGCTTGGGCCCGGGCAGGCCTGGATATGGGCCTTGGTGGGGCCACTGCGGGAGAAGGGAGACAGGAGGCGTTGGGGATTGGGGAAGGCTGGCGGCCGCACGGATTTTGATGAGGAGCCAGATTAGGAAGGGGAGGGGATTAAATAGGAAAAGAGGGCTAGGGTAGGGATGAGAGGGAAGTTGCGGCCCGTCACATGAGGTTTTAAAACATCAAAAAACGTCCGACGGATAAACCGATGACTACTCTGCTATGACTGACCGATGGGGTATCGAACGAACTCAAAATGCGACGAAATTCGACAGACGGTCTACCTACAATATAATAAGACCGCATGCCAGGTTCGACCCAATCCGAGAATATTTTTAGCGCGCCTTTCAAAACATTTTTTTAAATGATACCACGGGCGCGAGCGTGTGTGGTTGGTATCAAAATGGTCAGCGACGAGAACGGAGAGAACCGACAACTATGAATGGATGCAAGTTTTCAAAAACGAGTGACGATGCTATGCAGATGATGCGAATGATGCGATGATGAATGCAACAACCAAACGAAACATAGACAAGAATGGAAATAAAAGGGAATCTTCTGGAGCGTCGGTCTCGGGCTGTTGCATGATGATCGGACTTGAGTTGGTGAATTTGGATCATGTATCACTCGAATGACCGGAGGGATGTCAATTTGAGTGGGAGTTCTTAAGTAATATGATTAATTGAACTCATTATCATGAACATAGTCAGTAGTGTCTTTGCAAATTATGTTGTAGATGACTAGCTCATGATGTAGCTCCCTTGAATTTTTATATGTTCCAAGAAAAATGGATTTGAAAGATGTTGGTAGCAATATTGAGGACTGGGTCCGTGATCTGAGGATTGTCCTCATTGTTGCACAGATGGCTTATTTCCTTAATGCACCGCTCGATGCGCCACCCCCTCTAGCATAGTCTATAGATGTTGTGAACATCTCACAGGCACATTCCGATGACTAATTGACAGTTCAGTGCGTCATGCATTACGACTTAGAATTGAGGCACCAAAACATTTTGAACGACATGGAACATATGAGATGTTCTAAGAGCTCGAATTGGGATCTTAGGCGCATGCCCGTGTTGTGAGATGTGAGATCTCCAACAAGATTCTTTGCCTGCAAGATGAAGGAGAATAGCTCAATCGTTGACCATGTGCTCAAATTGTCTGGGTACTACAATCGCTTGAATCGAGTGGGAGTTAATCATCTATTTAAGATAGTGATTGATATAGTTCTCCAAGTCACTATCACTAAGCTACTAGAGCTTCGTGAGGAAACTATAAAATGCCAGGGATGGAAATAATGATCCCTGAGCTGTTCGCGATGTTTGACACCGCGAAGGTAGATATCAATAAGGAGCATCAAGTGTTGATGGTTAGTAAAACCACTAGTTTCGAGAAGGACAAGGGCAAGGAGGGAAACTTCATGAATGGCAAGTGAGTTGCTGCTCCAATGAAGCAACCCAAGGTTCAACCCAAACCTGAGACTAAGTGCTTCTATTATGAGAAGAGCGGTCGCTAAAGCGGAAGAACCCTAGATACTTGGTAGATAAGAAGGCTGGCAACGTTGACAAAAGTATATTTTGATATACGTGTTATGGATATGTACCTTTCTAGTACTCCTAGTAGCACCTGGGTATTGGATGCCGGTTCGGTTGCTAAATGTTAGTAACTCAAAATAAAAGCTACTGAATAAACGGAGACTAGCTAAGAGTGAGGTGACAATGTGTGTTGGAAATGTTTCTAAGGATGATGTGATCAGCATCGCATGCTCTCTCTACCTTCAGGATTAGTGAAAAACCTAAATAAGTGTTATTTGGTGTTTGTGTTAACCATGAACATGATTAGATCGTGTTTATTGCAATACGGTTATTCATTTAAGTGAGAGAATAATGGTTATTCTGTTTACATGAATAATACCTTCAATGGTCATGCACCAAATGAATGGTTTGTTGAATCTTGATCGTAGCAGTACACATGTTCATAACTAGATGTCATAGGAAAGCATGTGTGTGCATCATGTTTCAATTTTTGCATCAACATGAAGTGGGGATTAAAAGAAACCCCAAGCTCACTTTTGAATCAAATTAATTTAAAGTTGGTGAAAACTCAACAAACTCAAAATGCCTAGACAAAATGTTCCCTATGTCTGATAAATATGGACATGAATGTATCAGGGGCCATTTTAAATATTTGAATAGTTATAGCAATTTAAAAATAAATAACAAAGCCTCTGAAAATGCCAAATAAAGCATTATCAATACTTGAAACTTTTTATTGGATTTTGAAATATTCAAACTTGATGTTATAAAATATTTGGGATATTTTATAAAAGCATTTGTACCTGTAAAAGAAATATAACAAATGTCAGAATTAGAAAACAGAGAGAAAAAAGAGAAAAAAAGGGCAGAGGCCCAGGGGGAACCGGCCCATCCAGCCCGTGCCAGTCATTCCTGTCCTCTCGCCAAGAGGACAGGGGCGCGCTCACCGCGTGCGGGAACGCGCCGGACAGCTCCTCCCTACCTGGCTGCTGGCCTGGAGGACTCGGAGAGCGCCAGCGCGAGGCCTCCTCGTCATGGCCTCTTTCTCCTCTCCCTCTCTCCCTCGCGAGCTCTCTCTCCCTCGCTCTCCCCCTCTCTGCCCGCCATGACCGAGCTCGTCACCGCCACACCACCATAGTTCCAGCCACCCCCGCACCTTTCTGAGCCCGCCAAAAGCCTCGCCGCGACCTCCTCGTCCTCCCTGTAAATCCAATCAATGCCGGGAGCACTCCACAACGCGTCGTAGCCGTTTCTTCCCCACACCTAGTGTGTGCCTTGCCATGAGTCTGTCAAGGGGTACAAGAGTGATCCAGAAGTGGATCACTGGACAGCGGTCAAGATTATCCTTAGTTACTAGAGGACTAAGGAACTATTTCTCGATTATGGAGGTGATAAAGAGTTCATCATAAAGGGTTACGTCGATGCAAGCTTTAACACCAATCCGGATGACTCTGAGTAGCAATCCAGATACATATAGTGGAGCAGCCATTTGGAATAGCTCCAAGTGGGGTAGCAGTGTCTATAGTATGACATAGAGATTTGCAAAGTACACACGGATCTACGTGTCACAGACCCGTTGACTAAAGACCTCTCTCACATGCAAAGCATGATCAAACCCCAGAACTCATTGGGTGTTAGATTCATAACAATGTGAATCACATGGTGATGTGAACTAGATTATTGACTTCAGTGCAAGTGGGAGACTATTGGAAATATGCCCTAGAGGCAATAATAAATTATTTATTATCATATTTCCTTGTTCGTGATAATCGTTTATTATCCATGCTATAAGTGTATTAATTGGAAACTAAATACATGTGTGGGTATATAGACAACACGGTGTCCCTGGTATGCCTCTAGTAGACTAGCTCCTTGATCAAAGATGGTCAAGGTTTCATGGCCATGGACATGAGATGTCATTTGATAATGGATCACATCATTTGGAGAATGATGTGATGTACAAGACCCAAACTATAAAAGTAGCATATGATCGTGTTAGTTTATTGCTATAGTTTTCTGCATGTCAAGTATCTGTTCCTATGACCATGAGATCATGCAACTCACTGACACCGGAGGAGTACCTTGTGTGTATCAAACGTCACAACGTAACTAGGTGACTATGAAGGTGCTCTACAGTTATCTCCAAGGGTGTCCGTTGGGTTGGCATGGATCAAGACTGGGATTTGTTACTTCGTGTGATGGAGAGGTATCTTAGGGCCCACTCGGCAATACATCATCACTATAAGCCTTGCAAGCTATGTGACTAAAGAGTTAGCCACGGGATCTTGTATTACAGAACGAGTAAAGTGACTTCCCGGTAACGAGATTGAACTAGGTATAGAGATACCGATGATCGAATCTCAGGCAAGTAACATATCAAAGAACAAAGGGAACATCATACGGGATTAACTGAATCCTTGACATAGAGGTTCGACCGATAAAGATATTCATAGAATATGTAGGAACCAATATGGACATCCAGGTCCCGCTATTGGTTATTGACCGTAGAGGTGTCTCGATCATGTCTACAAAGTTTCCAAACCCGCAGGGTCTGCACACTTAAGGTTCGGTGACGTTTTGGTAGTATTGAGTTATATGTGTTGGTGACCGAAGGTTGTTCAGAGTCCTGGATGAGATCCCGGACGTGACGAGGAGCTCCGGAATGGTCCAGAGGTAAAGATTGATATATAGGAAGTCCCCTTTTGTACACCGGAAAAGTTTTGGGTATTTCCGGTAGTGTACCGGGAGTAGGGATGGCAATTTTATCCATGGATCTGAATATCTGTGGATACCCGCCCCTGTTGGGCAAGGGTATGGAGCACATTTCTGCCCATGGATTCATATATTTGGATACCCGCGAATAGGCAGGTTGGGCACGGTTATGAGTTCTGCTCCATGGATATCCAATGGATACCCGTATAATATGTAGGGCCATATGATAGTGAACCTAGGCTAAGCAACTGTGCAACCCAAGTCGCTCGGGGTTAGAAAAGGTCAAAACCTGACCCATGCTCCCTAATCCCCGCAACCTAATTATTAAACCTAATATAATCCGACTACCTTGCCAAAACCCACGCCCCCAACCTAATCTAATATGGCGGCCTTGCGACAACCCACAACCTAATATAATCCAGCTGTCATTGTATGGTTTACTTCGGTTTTTATGTAATAAGATTTAAGTCAAGTTTTTTACTATTAGACTATTTTAGTTTTCATTGTATGTGTGGACATTATTTGAACAATGTACTTTCTTCGTACTTAGGCTTGTATCTTATGTTGTCATTTGCGAATGAACGATGATGAGTTAATTTCATCTTTGGGAAGGTGTCATGCTGATTTTTCTTTGCCCATGGAGCACCATGGGTATATGGGTATCCAACGGGTTTAGACATGGGCACAACTTGTGCCCATGGATACTTTGGTGGATGGGAAGAAGGTAGGTATATAGATCATGGGTTAGATATGGACCAGCTCCACCCGCACCAAACCGGACCATTGCCATCCCTAACCAGGAGTGCTGGAGGGCCATCGGGAGAGGCCACCTATGCAGGGTGGCCACATGGGCTTGAGGGGTGTTGCACCAGCCCTTAGTGGGGTGGGCAAACCATCCCTACAATGACCGTGTGGCTAGGAAAGAGTGGGAAAGGAAAAAAATCAAAGAAGGGAAGGAAAATCAAAATTAGGAAGGAGTCCTAATAGGATCCCACCTCCCTTGTGGGAGGTGGATTCCCTCCCTTGTTTGGTTCGGCCGACCTACTTGGACTAGGGGCCAAGGCTGCCTCCTCTCCCCTTCCTCCTATATATATTGAGGGATTTTGAGGGAAGCCCCTAACCCTAATTGCCACGTGCTACCCTCTTCTTCCTCTAGATCCTTTTCTCCTCTAGATTAGTTCCGTGGTGCTTAGGCGAAGCCCTGTAGGATTAGTTCACCACCACCGCCACCACGTCGTTGTGCTGCCGGAGAACTCATGTACCTCTCCACTCCCTCTTACTGGATCAAGAAGACGAATATCAACATCGAGCTATACGCGTGCTAGACGCGGAGGTGTCATCCGTTCAACACTAGATCGGAAGGACCACGATGGGATCGCGTGTTGGCTCATGATGAGATCGCGGGACGGATCATGATTGGATGGTGAAGACGTTTGACTACATCAACCACATTTCTTAACGCTTCCCGCTTAGCGATCTACAAGGGTATGTAGATCCACTCTCCCTCTCGTAGATGCTCATCACCATGGATAGATCTTGCGTGTGCGTACGATTTTTTTGTTTCCCATGCAACAAGCGGTAGTGACGGTGGTGCTCGGGTGCGAGGGGAAGAAGTAGAGGGGAAGGGAGAGAGCGAGGGGGCGAGATATGGGGCGTCGGCTCGATCCATACGGGTCTCCGGGGCCATCCACACATCCAGCTCCTCAGCGGCAAGCAGGAGGTGGCCGTGGCACGTGGCCACGAACGCCTAGCATGCGCCCCTGTCCTCCTGGCAATAGGAAGGGGACAACTGGCGTGCCAGCCGGGCTAGGCCGCCTAATGGGCCAACATAGGTAACCTAGGTACTCTCTCTCTATCTTTCTTGTTTTGTTTTATTTCCATTCTATTTTTTTCGGACATTTGTTTTGGCTGCAAATAAAATAGCTAGACATTATATAAAATCCTGAAAATTGTCATGTGGTCTAGATATAAATAACTAGGTCCACATAAAAACGTTTCAGAATTATTGAACTTATATTTTATATATAATAAATATAAATCCAATGCAACTATTATTTTATTAATTCAAATGCCCAATATAAAAAATTTATGTGATCCCAAAATATTGTTTGACATTTTCACATCATTCCAATATTTAATCAAAACATCAGGAACATTTTATTGGATCTATTTGAAGCAATTTTTATATTGCTTATTTTGGCAAAAATGATTTCTGAAGCTTGACCATTCCTCATTTCATTTTCAAATGAAACAAAAATGCATGCATGAATGCAGTAACAAACGAAGTGAAACTACGGCTGTGACAACTCACTCCCACTAAATAAGAATCTCGTCCCGAGATTCAGGAGTAGTCGGGAAGAGTGGAGGGTACTCAAGCCGAAGACGATCTTCACGCTCCCAGTTGCTTCATCCTCGGAATATGTGACCACTGAACCTTGAGAAACTTGCTACTGCTACGTCGAGTGTTGTGCTCGACTTCATCAAGAATACGAACAGGATATTCTCGATATGAGAGATCATCTTGAAGATCAAGCGTTTCGTGGTCTACTTCGCGGATAGGATCCTTGAAACAACGCCCGAGTTGAGAAATGTGGAACACATCATGAATTTTGGAAAGTTGCGGGGGTAGTTCCAATTGGTGGGCAACCTCTCTTCGTTTAGCGAGATGCAAAAAAGGACCAATGTAACGAGGAGTCAATTTTACTTTGATACCGAAATGATGGGTACCCATCAAAGGCGAAACCCAAAGGTAGGCCTCTCGTCAACTTCATAACTTGCTTCCTTATGACAACGGTCATATTGACTCTTTTGACGAGATTGGGCAGTTTTCAAGTTTTCACGAATGATGGGAACTTGCTCTTCTCCATCCTGGATTATATCCGGTCCAAACAATTTTCTTTCACCGGTTTCTGACCAGTTCAATGGCATTCGACATCTTCGTCCATACAGAACTTCGAAAGGATCTTTGCCCAGACTAGACTAGAAGCTGTTGTTATAAGCAAATTCGGCGAATGGAAGACATTTCTCCCAATTCATTCCGAATGAGATAACACAGGCTCTGAGCATATCTTCGATAATTTGATTGACTCTTTCAACTTGACCACTTGACTTAGGGTGATAGGCAGTGCTAAAGGAGAGATGGGTTCCCATAGCATTTTGGAAACTTTCCCAAAATCGATAAGTGAAAAGACTTCCACGATCACAATTGATCTCTAGAGTAACACCATGAAGAGAAACTATTCGAGAAACATACAGATCTGCTAACTGACTAGCAATTATACTTTCTCAAACTGGAAGGAAATGAGCAACTTTTGAAAGGCGGTCCATGACCACGAAAATGGCATCATTCCCTTTCTTAGTCTTTGGAAAGCCAGTGATGAAATCCATACCGACCTTGTCCCATTTCCACTTTGGAATAGCCAAGGGCTGAAGGATGCTAGCAGGCCTTTGATGCTCTGCTTTAACACGACGACAACCGTCGCAGTTAGAAATGAATTGAGCAATTTCTCTCCTCATCCGGATCCACCAAAACCTCTGGCGTAGGTCCTGATACATCTTAGGACTACCAGGATGAATCGTGAGAGGATATTCATGAGATTCTTTAAGAATCAACCGCCTTAAGTTTCGTACCTTGGGAACCACCAAGCGATTCTCAAAGAATACGCCCCCTTGATCATTTATTGAGAAACATCTAGCAGATCCGCTAGCAATATTCCTCTTGATTCAAGAAATAACCGGATCACATTTCTGGGCTTCTATGATCTGATCCCCGAGGAACGATGTGAAGATTTAACTTACGAAATTCCTCGTGGAGAAGTGGTTGACTTTGTAGCAACATGAGGTTGTTACAATAGGATCTACGACTTAGTGCATCAGCCATGACATTGGCTTTGCCTGGGGTGTAAGATATTCCTAAGTTGTAGTCCGTAATCAACTCAATCCATCGTCTTTGCCTGAGGTTCAAATCTGGTTGGGTGAATATATATTTGAGACTCTGGTGATCACTGTATATTTCGCAACGATTACCCATAAGGTAATGTCGCAAAGTGACAAGTGCATGGACTACGGTGGCAAGTTCCAGTTCATGTGTTGGATAATTCTCCTCATGTGGACGCAACTGTCGATATGCATAGGCAATCACATGACTATCTTGCATAAGAATGCAACCTAGACCTTGTCGTGAAGCATCACAGTAGATAACAAAGTCCTTGGTGAAATCCGAGGGTACAAGTACCAGGGTAGTAGTCGATCGTCTTTTCAACTCCTGAAAACTTTCCTCACACTTTGAAGTCCACTCAAACTTCTTATCTTTCTTGAGGAGTCCAGTTAGAGGTTTGGAAACTTTGGAGAAGTTCTCAACAAAGTGGCGACAATAGCTCGCTAAGCCAAGGAAACTCCTAACCTGCTTCACCGATTCAGGTTGAGTCCAGTCAAGGAAAGCTTGAACTCTCTCAGGATTGACAGCAATACCTTTCGTAGAGATTACGTGGCCTAGATAGGTCACTTCTGGCAACAAGAATTCACACTTGGAGAATTTGGTGTAAAGGCGGTGCTCTCAGAGTTTCATTAATACCAACCTAAGATGCTTAACATGTTCCTCTTTGTTCTTCGAGTATATGAGGATGTCATTGAGATAAACCATGACAAATTTGTCCAAATACTCCATGAAGATCAAATTCATTAAGCAGGAGAAGGTGGATGGGGCATTGGTTAGACCGAAGGACATGACCGTTTACTCGTATTGGCCATAACGAGTGACAAAAGTCATCTTTGGAATGTCCCCGTTCCAGATTTTGATTTGACGATAACCTAATCTCAAATCCATCTTGGAGAAGACTACATATCTAGCAAGTTGATCATACAGATCGTTGATCCTGGGGAGCGGATATTTGTTCTTTATCGTGACCAGATTAACCGGTCGATAATCAACAACCATCCGTTCTATACCATCCTCCTTCCTGACGAAGAGGACATGACAAGCCCATGGAGAAGAACTAGTATGGATGAAACCTTTCTAAAAAGATTCATCGAGTTGGATCTTAAGCTCGACTAGCTCTTGGGGAGACATCTTATAGGGCCATCTAGCAATTGGAGTGGTTCCTGTAATAAGTTCTATGACAAACTCTACTTCTCTGTTAGGTGGAACACCTGGCAATATTTTAGGGAAAACATCCGGAAAGTCACAGACTATTGAAGTTTTTTCAAGGTCTGGAAGAGGATTGGCATTTACTGAATAAATCATACCCTATGGAATGCGGGTTTGGACCTTGACTATCTGGCCAGAAGGATGGGTAAGATGAACAGACCTAGTGAAACAATCAATTTTGGCATGATGAGCAATCATCCAGTCCATCCCCAAAATGATATTGATGTCCGAAGTTTTGAGGGCTATCAGAGAGGCAAGAAACACTAAACCATCAACAAGGATTTGGTTCCCATGGCTTACTACATTAGTTTGCCATTTGGAACCTGGACTTTGAATTACTAATGGAGAGGGCATAACCTCAAAAGCAATATTATGCAAGGAGGCATAATGCTCGGAAATGAAGGAGTGGGATGCTCCTGAGTCAAACAGAACTGAAGCTGGATGAGAATTGACAAGGAGCGTCTTAAGCACGACATTAGCATCATCTTTAGCTTCTTAAAAAGTTACATGGTGCACACATCCACGAGTATAAACAACTAATCTAACATTAGGCTATTTGGTTGGAGGCTTGCAACAAACAACACCACTTGTTGAAGAGGGTGGAACATTTGCTTGCAAAGGGCAATTCTTCAAATAATGTCCAGGCTAACTGCACTTGAAGAATGCCCCATGAATGGGACGTGGATCCAGGTTGAGCACTTAGTTGATGAGGTTCTTTTGGGGAGCACATGGCATCAGCAGACGAGGCGCCACATAGGATGGCCTCGGTGCATATCTCGAAGGAAGAGCGGCATTCGGGGTCCATATCCTATGCTTCTGGGATGTACACGTTGAAGATGATCCAACATCAAGGTTGTGCTTGTGAGATTCCTCATGGGTCATCCTGCTCATTTCTGCTTGGATTGCTTTGTTCACAAGAACATGGAAGCTAATGAACTCATGCCGATTGAGATCATGAGGAAGCTTCGGGTTGAGGCATTTCCTGAACCTTGCTTGCTTCTTGGCATTTGTGGATACTTTTTTCGGGGCATAACGCACGATGCGTTCAAATTCACGTCTATAAGCATCCACGTCCATCTTGCCTTGGGTTAGGTTGTAGAACTCTTCTTGCTTACGATCTATCAGAGCCTATGAAATATGATGCTCACGGAAAGCTTCACAAAATTCCTTCCATGATGTGGCTTGGCCTGCAAGTCGCATGGGCTCGAAATTCTCCCCCATAAACTAGCAGAACCTTGAAGGTGATATGCGGAATAGATGACCTTGTCTCCTTCAACCAAGTTTGCATAGCAACTTGTTGTTCATACTTCGAAGCCAATCATCTGCATCTCGTGGCTCAATGGAGTGATGGAAGGTGGGCGGTTGCAACTTGATGAAATCTCTAATGGATACTAGATCATTGTGCTGATGGGATATATTCTGCTTGATGTGCTCCAATAGACTGTTGGTGGAACGCTTGCTCCTCTCAACTTCTAGCATAACCTCCGCCAAGAGAGGCGGGTTGGGAGGATCTTCTTCATCCCTACTGTCTCTAGGGTTCTGACTATGACCAACAGATCTCTGATTGACTGGCGACATCCTGAAGGAAACAACGAGGATTCATAATCAAAGGAGAACAGTAACACACAATGAATCCTAGGTGAACTCGGACATCATAACGGTTGTACGGGCATGAAATATGAGGCAACCTGCACAAGATTTGGCCAGCATAACATCTCGACATCATGGTTCAAGGCACATAGAGAACATGGACATCACTTCTCACAACTCTGATGGGATATGACTTGACACAAACAACCATTATATAAGTTTGAGGTCTAGTAACTCATCATCCTAGCGGATAGGTAGAGAAGCCTAGTTCTTAACCCCTGTAGGAAGAGAAGGGGTGACCCAGAATAGGTTAACTTGAGGAAAGGAGTAAAAAGAGCCTTATGTTCCCTTCCACAATCAATTCCCTTATATAACTAAAGCATTACTAGACTCAACATCGACTTGTTTGGCTTCGTAAACCAACAAGAAGTTCAGCTCTGATACCAATGCTGTCGGGACCCCGATCCTAAGACATATGAATCCAGCCTGTAACACGTCACACCACTTTGCGGCCTCACGCACGGTAACCCACGGCTGCCGCCTTACCTTGGCTGGAACCGTTTGCGCCTTTTGGCTCATGGATATGAAAATGTTGCTAGCATTCACACATCAAAGAACCCGAGTCGACATGACTAGTTATAGACCCAAGTGGCATAACCATACAGGGACATGCATACGTAATCCAACAATGAAGGTGTCGGTCATCAGCGTGTGTAGACGAGTCATAGCAAGCTACAAGGACTCCATTACGCCGTGGGATATAAATGTCATCATTGCACATAGACGGGTCGTAGCAGGCTACAGGGACTCCATTACACTATGAGACATTTCCCCGAAGGGACAGACACAGTAGCAAAGAAGGATACATGTCGGTCAATCAATGTGTCTGGAGCAATAGCAAGCTACCAAGGCTCAGTGGAAGCACAAAGAGGCATTTCCCTGTAAACAAGGCTACTAAAGGCACACAACTAGGTGTCGAATCCCTCGCATACCAATGCATTTCAATCATACACGCACTATGCATGATATGCGTGGATACAACATGGCATCACAACAAAACTCAACAACATAACATTTATTTAGCAGGCTCCAAGGAGCCAACATAGTATAATGTTACAAGAAGAAGGGGTCACATGACCTAACATTCAAAGCATACAAACAACAAGCGGAAATTACATGTCTGTGTACAGACATCTACAAAAGCGGCTGGAAGAGCCTAAAAAGCTACAACGACCCTACCATAGGAGCGACACCTTTGTCTGGGTTACTAAGCTAATCCGTCGATGTCAACGTCAAAAGAAACATAACTTAGCAACGTCTATCTCTTCAAAAATGTAAATAAGCAACAGTGAGTACGAAGTTACTCAACAAGTCTTACATCACAACTATCTACATATGCATCATGTATCAATGAACGTGATTGTGGGGTTTACTACAGAATGCCAGCTTTGACCTTTGGCTATCCTAGACTACGACAAAGTAACCAATGTATCAATACTCTCTAGTCTCCCTATGAGAGAGCACACACGAGTCCACATGTTCACCATCTCAATACACCACCATGGATTCTCTCTCGTCTATCTACAAGAAGCCATCCGTAGCACTCACACTTGTTTGGTGCATTTTAGAGTAGCCACTTAAAGTTGTCTATGAACAATGCAAGTATCCAAGTAGTCCATATCCGCGGACGTGGCTATTCGAATAGATAGTTTACCGCGCAGGGGTTTACTTCGTCACACATGCTCCCACCACTCATCGCCATGTGCACGTAAAAAGGCACCTCGGTAACCTTCAAGCGGAAGCCCAGCAAGGGAGTCGGCCATGGACGTTAACCTTCAACGACTCACGTCCAAGGCAGTCGCCTATCTGAGCTGGAACCCATAGTGGAAGTTCGTCCGAGGTTTCCAACATGGCCTCAAACGTTGTGAGGAGGCCCCCAAGCCGGTCTAGATTGGGCCATTCATCCACTTCGCAGGCCGTGCCACACCTGTCAACGTATTGAACTACTGCGACTCCTCGACTGAGAACATGGTAGGTTAATAGGACGAGAGGGTCCACTGGTTTCGAGACCAATGTGCAGTAGTAGCTAGTATTGGAACACAAACATGGAACTCAGTTCCCATGAGCGGTTTCAATGAGACAACCCACCATGTACTCCTACATGGCCTCTCATCACTACCTTTACCAAAACGGCTTCAACACTTAACCCTCATCATCAGGACACATTCATTTCACTTCGGTTTATCATCCATATGAATTAGACCTCACACAACTCTAAGCAAAGCAAGCATAACTGGGTTATAGCACAACATGGCTCAAGCATCTACCAGGTATGCTAGGTTGCTTGGTTTAGCTATTTACTGTGACAATGACAGGTCATGCAAAGGAGTGGGTTCATCTACCGCAACACAAGTAGCAGTTGAATCGCGTTGTCCTAATGCATTGAAATGAGAGCAAGAGTGAGAGAGTGGGATTGTATCGGATATGCTCAAGGGGGGTTACTTGCCTGTTTATCAGAAGAACTTAGTTGTTCTTCGATGTCGTCGATAACTACATCTCGCAAGTCTATCGGCAAGATCAAACAAGGTACAAATTAAGCAAGGTAAATTATTCATAATTATGCATGATAATGGCATGGCAATATGTTGCTGGTTTGAGCTAATGCATCTATCAACATGTTAAATGAAGATGGTTTGAACCCAAGGTTCAAATTCCTATTGTGTTTTGAAAAAAATGTCCAAGTTCTCCTATTTATCTTGCTCTAACATGCATGAAAATGCCACCATTAGATTCATTGGATCTTTATGATAAATTTTCATATATAAATTATTTTAATCTGACTTACAGATTATTTTCTATGAATTTTTGAAGTTTATACTAATTTCTGGTATTTTATAAATTATTTTTATTCTAGAAATTCATTAATTGTGTCAGCACTGCATTAGGCTAACGTCAGCAAGTCACCGGGCTAGTCCCTGCTTAAACCTGACCAGTGGGGTCCACTGGTCATTGGCCCGGGGCTAATCCCGCGTTGACCGGGGGTTTGACCCGCAACTAGGGCGAGCTGTCATCGGATAAGGGGGGAATTAATAGGGGCATTAGGCCGTAATGGTCGTGCCACGTAGGCGCCGGCCAGAGGGATGTCACCGGCGACCATCCAATGTGGCGAAGGTTCGCCGGAATCCCCTATGGCAATTGGTTCGACGCGTAGACGGCACCCGTGCATAGCCCTTGCCCATGCACATCCAGGGGGCATGCGGTTCGCCGCGGGGATGACGGAGTCGACCCCGGTGGCGAGGTTCATGGCGGCGACGGCTCCGGCTCAAGCGGGGTAGAGGCTATAGGGCACAGGGAAGAAGGGGGAGAGGGGGAGGAGTATCAGCGGCTCACCGCGGGCTCGATGGCGGTAACGGTGAGCTCGGGGACGACCGGCAGCCGACGAATCGGCGACGGGGAGAGGCGCCCGGAAGGTCGAGAATAAGGCGACGGCCTCGGCTTCAGGGTGCTCCCGGTGATGCCTTGCTCCACGAAGGGGTCTGATACGTCTCCAACGTATCTATAATTTTTTATTGTTCCATACTATTATATTATCTATTTTGGATGTTTTATATGCATTAATATGCTGTTTTATATTATTTTTGGGACTAACCTATTAATCTAGAGCCTAGTGACAGTTTCTGTTTTTTCCTTGTTTTTGAGAATTGTAGATAAGGAATATTTTTTTACGGAGTCCAAGTGGAATAAAACCTTTAGAATGTTTTTTTCTCGAACGAAAGGAAATCAGGAGACTTGAGAACCAAGGGAGGAGAGCCACCGTGGGGCCACAAGCCCTAGGGCGCATAGGGCAGGCTTGTGGGCCCATGACAGCTCTTCCAACCCTAATCTTCGGCCTATTAATTCCCAAATATTCTATCATTATCGGAACGAGCCATGAAAACACTTTTCCGCCATTAGAAACCTCTGTTCCCGAGAGATCCAATCTTGGAGCCTTTTCCGGTAATCTGCCGGAGGGGGATTCGATCACGGAGTGCATCTACACCAACTAGATTGCCCCTCCGATGATGCGTGAGTAGTTCACCACAGACCTTCGGGTCCATAGCTAGTAGCTAGATGGCTTCTTATCTCTCTTTGCTCTTCAATACCATGTTCTTCATGATCTTCATGGAGATCTATCCGATGTAATACTCTTTTACAGTGTGTTTGTCGAGATCCGATGAATTGTGAGTTTATGTTCAGATTATCCATGAATATTATTTGAGTCTTTCCTGAATTCTTATATGCATGATTTCATATCTTTGCAAGTCTCTTCGAGTTATTGGTTTGGTTTGGCCAACTAGATTGGTAATTCTTGCAATGGGAGAAGTGCTTAGTTTTGGGTTCAATCTTGCGGTGTCCTCACCCAGTGACAAAGTAGGGGTAGTGAGGCACGTATTGTATTGTTTCCATCAAGGATAACAAGATGGGGTTTTCATCATATTGCCTGATTTTATCCCTCTACATCATGTCATCTTAGCTAATGCGTTACTCTGTTCTTCATGAACTTAGTATTCTAGATGCTGGCAGGAGTAGGTCGATGTGTGGAGTAATAGTAGTAGATGCAGAATTGTTTTGATATAATTGACACGGACATGATGCATATATGCATAATAATTGCCTTGGATATCTTCATAAATATTCACTTTTCTATCAATTGATCGACAGTAATTTGTTCACCCACCGTAATACTTGCTATCATGAGAGAAGCCTCTAGTGAAACCTATGGCCCTCGGGTCTATTTTCCATCTTATACTTTCAGATCTAAAACCAAAAATACCACAAATACTTTGTTGCATTACTTTTACCTTTTCTTTTACTTTCAGTTCAAGAAATCTATCTCTATCAGATCTCGTCCTTGCAAGTAACCTTAAAGGGATTGATAACCCATTTATAGCATTGGGTGCAAGAGTTTGATTCCTTGTGTAGGTACACCTATTGGGGACTTGCTTGTATCTCCTACTGGATTGATACCTTGGTTCTCAACAACTGAGGGAAATACTTATCTACTTTGCGGCATTAACTGTTCCACTTCACGGAAACCAACGCATGCTCGAGAAGTAGTAGGATCGAGGGGGTCGCGGCGGAGCTTCGGGGCGGCTCGGGGAGGTGAGGGGAGGCCGGTGGCTACGGGTGCGGTGACAATAATAAATAAGTTATTATCATATTTCCTTGTTCATGATAATTGTTTATTATCCATGCTATAATTGTATTAATTAGAAACTAAATACATGTGTGGGTATATAGACAACACTGTATCCCTGGTATGCCTCTAGTAGACTAGCTCGTTGATCAAAGATGGTCAAGATTTCCTAGCCATGGACATGAGATGTCATTTGATAACGGGATCACATCATTAGGAGAATGATGTGATGGACAAGACCCTGTTGGGGAACATTGCATGGGGAACAAAAAATTTCCTACGCACACGCAAGATCTATCCATGGTGATGAGCATCTACGAGAGGGAGAATGGATCTACATACCCTTGTAGATCGCTAAGCGGGAAGCGTTAAGAAACGCGGTTGATGTAGTCGAACATTTTCGTGATCCAAATCACCGAGCATCCCGCGATCCCATCACGATCCGTCCCACAATCCGATCACGATCCTTCCCGCGATCTCATCACGATCTGTCCCGCAATCCAATCACGAATCGTCTCGCGATCTTGATCACGGTCCTTCCGATCTAGCGCCGAACGGACGGCACCTCCGCGTTCAGCACACGTACAGCTCGACGACGATCTATGCCTTCTTGATCTAGCAAGAGGGAGCGGAGAGGTAGATGAGTTCTCCAGCAGCACAACGGCGTGGTGGCGGTGGTGGTGGAGTAATCTCAGCAGGGCTTCGCCTAAGCACAGCTGAAACCGATATAGAGGAGAAACTACGGACTAGAGGGTAGGGTTGCACGTGGCTGAAAATCTTGTTCCAAAACCCTAAAACCCTCTAGTATACATAGGAGGAGAGTAGGAGGAGGCTTGGCGCAAGGGCCAGCCCCGCTACGCTTCGGCCGAAGTGGGAGACGAGGAATCCTTCTCCTCCACTCCTAGTAGGATTAGGACTCCTTCCTTATTTCCACCTTTTTGCCTTTTCCACCTTTTCTGCTTTGGAATTTCTTCCCCCGCCGCATGGGCC
Organism: Hordeum marinum; assembly: GCA_022496015.1. Taxonomy (NCBI): domain Eukaryota; kingdom Viridiplantae; phylum Streptophyta; class Magnoliopsida; order Poales; family Poaceae; genus Hordeum; species Hordeum marinum. Next base: position 422,964,881 of record CM039674.1, on the reverse strand, counting down.
TTGTGTGGGACTTTGGCCAGCCCACTAAGGGCTGTTATTAGTCCTCCCACAGACCATGAATCCTCTTGGGTCGAAATACCTCTCCCGATGGTCCCCCGATACACTCCCGGCACTCCTGGTACACTACCAATGAGCCCGAAACTTTTCTGGTGACCAAAACAGGACTTCCTATATATCAATCTTTCCCTCCGGAACATTCCGGAGCTCCTCGTGACATCCGGCATCTCATCCGGGACTCCGAACAACCTTCGGTCACCACCATACATAACTCTATACTACCGAAACGTCACCGAACCTTAAGTGTGCAGACCCTGCGGGTTCGAGAACTATGTAAACATGACCAAGACACCTCTACGATCAATAAACAATACTGGGACCTGGATGCCCATATTGGTTCCTACATATTGTACACAGATCTTTATTCGTCGAACCTCTATGTCCAGGATTCAAGTAATCTCGTATGATGTTCCTTTGTTCTTCGGTATGTTACTTGCCCGAGATTCGATCATCGGTATCTCCATACCTAGTTCAACCTCCTTACCGACAAGTCTCTTTACTTGTTCTGTAATACAAGATCCCGTGACTAACACTTAGTCACATTGCTTGCAAGGCTTATTGTGATGTTGTATTATCGAGTGGGCCCTGAGATGTCCTGGGATCTAGTATTATGGAACAAGGAAAGAGACTTTCCGGTAATGAGATTGAACTAGGAATAGAGATACTAACGATCGAATCTCGGGCAAGTAACATACCGAAGAACAAAGGGAACATCATACGAGATTAACTGAATCCTTGAGATAGAGATTCGACCGGTAAAGATCTTCATAGAATATGTAGGACCAATATGGGCATCCAGGTCCCCTTATTGGTTATTGACCGTAGAGGTGTCTTGGTCATGTCTACATAGTTCTCGAACCCGCAGGGTCTGCACACGTAAGGTTCGGTGACGTTTCGGTAGTATTGAGTTATATGTGTTGGTGACCGAAGGTTGTCCGGAGTCCCGATTGAGAACCCGGACATGACAAGGAGCTCCAGATTGGTTCGGTGGTAATGATTGATATATAGGAAGTCCCGTTTTGGCCATCGGAAAAGTTTCGGGTATTTCCGGTAGTGTACCTGGAGTGCCGGAGGGCCATCGGGAGAGGCCACCCACATCATGAGGCCACATGGGACTGAGGGGTGTTGCACTAGCCCTTAGTGGGCAGGGCAAACCAGCCCTACAAGGCCCATGCAGCTAGGAAAGAGTGGGAAAGGAAAACCCCAAAGAAGGGAAGGAAAATAAAAATTAGGAAGGAGTCCTAATAGGATCCCACCTCCCTTGTAGGAGGTGGATTTCCTGCCTTGTTTGGTTTGGGTGAACCTACTTGGAGTAGGGTCCAAGGATGCCTCCTCTCCCCTTCCTCCTATATATATTGAGGGATTTTGAGGGCAGCCCCTAACCCTAATTGCCACGTGCTACCCTCTTCTTCCTCTAGATCTGTTTCTCCTCTAGATTAGTTCTCCGATGCTTAGGGGAAGCCCTGCAGGATTAGTTCACCACCACCGCCACCATGTCGTTGTGCTGCCGGAGAACTCATCTACCTCTCCGCTCCCTCTTGCTGGATCAAGAAGGCGGAGATCGTCATCGAGCTGTACGTGTGCTGAACGCGGAGGTGCCGTCCGTTCGGCACTAGATCGGAAGGACCACGATGGGATCGCAGGATGTCTCATGATGAGATCGCGGGACGGATTGTGATTGGATCGTGAATATGTTCAACTACATCAACCGCATTTCTTCACGCTTCCCGCTTCGCGATCTACAAGGGTATGTGGATCCACACTCCCTCTCGTAAATGCTCATCACCATGGATAGATCTTGCGTGTGCGTAGGAAATTTTTTGTTTCCCATGCAATGTTCCCCAACAGTGGCATCTTGAGCTAGGTCTACATGTAATTGAGATCTCGAGTAGAACACAAAGGAGTTTTTGGGAGTTGATGCTTAGATTGCTTCCTCCCTTGGCCATATTTTGGTTCAGCGGTATTGTGGGATGAAGCGGCCCAGACCAACCTTACTCGTACGCTTATGGGAGACCGGTTCCATCGACTAACGTGTAACTTCGTTGCACAAAGATGGCTGGCAGGTGCCTGTTTCTCCTACTTTTGTTGGATCAAATTTGACAAAGGAGGTCCTTGAGAAGGTTGAAAAGCAATTTATGTATCACCGTTGTGGTTTTTGCGTAGGTAAGAATTGTTCTTGCTAGATATCCGTAGGAGCCACATAAAACTTGCAACAACAATTAGAGGACGTCTAACTTGTTTTTGCAGGGTATGTTGTGATGTGATATTGACAATTACATGATGAGATATATGTGATGTATGAGATGATCATGGATTGTATAGAATATCACTACTTGCATGTCGATGAGTACGACAACCGGCAGGAGCCATAGGGTTTTCTTTAATTATTGTATGACCTGTGTGTCAATCATTAAGCACTATGTAATGCTTTACTTTATCGCTAAGCGGTAGCAATAGTAGTAGAAGCACGGTGGGCGCGACAACCCCGATGGCGCACGTTGATGGAGATCAAGATGATGGAGATCATGGTCTCATGACGGTGAGGATGGAGATCATGCCGGTGATTCTAGATGGATATCAAAAGCACAAGTTCATGGCCATATCATGTTACTTATGATTTGCATGCGATGTTAATCCTTTTATGCACCTTGTTTTGCTTAGGACAACGATAGCATTATAATGTGATCCCTCACTAAAATTTCAAGATCAATTGTGTTCTCCCCGAGTGTGCACCATTGCAAAAGTTCGTCATGTCGAGACACCATGTGATGATCGGGTGTGATAGACTCTACGTTCACATACAACAGGTGCAAGCCAGTGTTGCACGTGCAGAACAGTCGGGTTAAACATGACGAGGCTAGCATGTACAGACATGGCCTCAGAACACAAGAGACCAAAAGGTCGAACATGAGTCATATAGTAGATATGATCAACATGATGATGTTCACCATTGAAACCACCTCAACTCACATGATGTGTCACGCCCAAGATGCGATCCTATCCTTATTTTGGCACGAGGGCCTCAACAGGGATAGAAGCGCATCTCGTCGTGTTGCAAGAATGGATATCATTACAAGTACATGTACAGAAAACATGAGTATATGAAATTGGCTTGCACTCGCCACAAGCTACATCAGATTCACATCAGTACAATAACATATGCAAACATCATATAGAAGAGCAGGGTCCGACTACCGACAAAAACAAACGACAAAAACAAACGACAAAAAATGACAACAAAATGACATCCATCCTTGCTATCCCAGGCTGCTGCCTGGAACCCATCCTAGATTGATGAAGAAGAAGAACTCCAAATCAAACAAGCATTGCGCTCACGTCAAAGCATCGCATTACCTATACCTGCAACTGTTGTTGTAGTAATCTGTGAGCCACAGGGGACTCAGCAATCTCATTTCCAAGGGTATCAAGACTATTAAAGCTTAATGGGTGAGGTATGGTTAAGTGGTGAGGCTGCAGCAAGCGACTAAGCATTTATTTGAGTGGCTAACTTACGAGTACAGAAATTAAAGTATGGTGGTATACGCATAACGGACGTGAACTAGAAATCATCACTAACTGATGCTAAACACCTACTTACGTCAAACATAAACCCACCGTGTTCTCTCTCGGATAAGGACTCACGAGAAGAGACAGTTACGGTTACGCACACAGTTGGTGTATTTTATTAGAGTTTACTTCAAGTTTGCTATGACCGGGTGTTAAACAAAGTATCCAAGTTTGCCACATAACCGCGGGCACGACTTTCCAAAAGATTTAACCCTGTAGAGGTGCTCTAACTCGTCCATCACAAATTGACCACACGCCGCGGGAATAACCTCGACCATGGATCTCGTGATCATCCTAGGCAATTCCAAAGGAATTCCGACACCTCGAGATAGCCCGAAGAATATCAGAGCTTCTCACGCCAGACATTCGAGAAAGGTAAAAAAATCTAGCAAGGCCGCCCAACGTGTCGACAACCCCGATAAGAGCCGCGTATCTCGTTCTCAGGACACGACAGATGGGTCTAGCTACAGGGAAAAAACCAATCCCCGAGATTCCTAGAGGCGGCCCCGCAGGAAGCCCGTTTTGGACCAACACTCATGAGGAGCACTGGCCCGGGTTGTTGATTAATTATCCACGGGGTGATCATGCCCTATGCAAATTTTAGTTGTTATTAAGCAAATAGTACCAATGTTGGGCCTTGCCAGACAAGCTTTATCCTAAAACGAGGATCAAGGGGGTCCCCATAACAACCCCGAGCATGTTAGGAGCGCTCAATTATGGAACATAACACCAGTTCACAAGTAACTAGGGGCGGCAAGAGAGGACCAAAACACCGAGCAAAAGGCCAAGCCTTCCACCCTTTACCAAGTGTATAAGTGCATTAAATTAAATAGCAATAATATTGTGATAACAAAAGAATGTCCATGTTGTCACATGGAAGCAATTGCACCTGCAGCTAGAAAAGCTATAAGAAGGGCTGAGCAAGTGGTAACATAGCCAAACAATTGTTTGCTGGGAAGGTGGAGGGTTAGAAGTTTTTCATGGCAATGTTGGGAGGCTTGACAAACAAGTGGCAGGTAGCGAGACATAACGATAAAAACTGGACAACTTGCATGGCAATGATAGTAGTGGTATCTAGGGAAATGTGTCATCTTGCCTGAGATCCCGCTCGGAAGAAGATCGAGTCCATGAAGAAGACGAGTCAACATAGTCGAACGAATCCTCACACTCCGAACGCTTTCGAAACTCTATCGATAAGAAACAAACGGAAACAACAATCAACACAAGTTACACCACAACATATGCATGACATGATGCGCAATCAAATATGATGCATGTCCGGTTAAATATGCAACGCCTGGCATGGCATGGCAAGAACAACAAACACCTACTACATATTAAGTGAAGTTCAATATGCAATGAGTTGCATAGGCAATGAGTCGCGTATTGACGAAACTCCACGTTCGAATTATTTAGTTCACTCCCGTTTAGGTACTCATCAATATTAAATGTAATTAAACATGGCAAGAGGTGAAACATGAACAACTATAACATCTAGGCAATTTAAATGGGGCCGGAAGCAACATATGGCATTCCCAAAACGTCCACATATGCAAATTATGAATTAGGTCCAGATCTGTCCTAACACAATTTTAGAGTTGTTAAACAGTAAAAATAAATGTCACCATGTGATTCTACACATTTTTCTAGCCAAATTACATATGTGGAACATTTTTATTGGAGCTACGGTTTAAAAGTTATTAAATAAATCATTTTAACATGGCATATGTGCAAATTAATGCAAACAGAAAGTTTAAACATTTTTATCATGTTTGAAAGTTGGAAATTAGTAAACTACACGAAATTCTGGACATTTTACATATCTACATTATTTCCATACGATGCACGGACAATTTGTTATTAGCAATTTTTAATCATGGGTTTTCCTGCAATTTTATTATACTATGGATAATTGGCAAATTCGTCTAAAGGGAAAAACGCACGGGCCGAATCTGGGCAAAACACTGGGCGCAACATAGCTAATAAATGCATCGGGCATGGGATAGCGCAGTGGGGCGGCTCACCCATGGGCCGAGGCCTAGTCGGGCTGGCTAGGCGATGGGAGTTGGGCCCGAGGGAGGCCGGCTTGCTGGGCCGAGGCGGGGCGGCGGCCCACCTGGCCAACGCGAGCGGGAGCGCTTGTCCGGTCGGGCATCCTTGTCCTCCCGCACGAGGGTGTTCCGTGGCGGCGGTCAACGGCAGGGCTGGAGCCAGGGCTCCTGTGGCGAGGGCCTCGGGAGGAGCAGCGGCGGACGGATCCACAATGAGACTGCCTGGATCTGCCCATTTCCACTAGCGGTGCGGAGGCTTGGGTCCACGGCGGCGGGGTTCCTGTGAGAGAAGAGAGAGGTCGGGGTGAGCTCGGGCATGGGCAAGAAGGGGAGAAGGAGGAAGAAGGGAAGAGAGAGACAGAGGGCGTCACGGGGCGGCCAGGTCCGGCGAGGGGCGGCGGCGAGGCTAGGAGCTGGTCCGGCGGCGGTGGGATCGGGCCAGCAGGCGGCGGTGCTTGCTGCGAGAGGCCATGGGAGGCGGCTGGGAGGAGCTCGGGTGCTCGGGCGCCTCGCCTGGCTCGGGCCCGGGCCCGGGCGGGCCTAGATCAGGGCCTTCGCGGGCCCACTACGGGAGGAGGGAGACAGGAGGCGCTGGGGATAGGGGGAGGCTAGCGGCGGTGTGGATTTCGAGGAGGAGCCAAATTAGGAAAGGGAGGGGGATTAAATAGGAAAATATGGCTAGGGTAGGGATGAGAGGGAAGTTGCGGGCCATGTCATGAGGTTTTAAAACATCAAAAAATGTCCCACGAATAAACCGATGACCGCACTGCTACGACTGACCGATGGTATATCGAACGAACTCAGAATGCGACGAAATTCGACAGACGGTCTACCTACAATATAATAAGACCGCATGCCAGGTTTGGACCCAATACAAGAATATTTTCAGCGCGCCTTCTAAAACATTTGTTTAAACGATGTCGCGGGCGCGGGCGTGTGTGGTTGTTCTCAAAATGGTCAGGGACGAGAACGGAGAGAACCGGCAACTATGAATGGATGCAAGTTTTTGAAAATGAGTGACGATGCTATGCAGATGATGCGAATGATGCAATGATGAATGCAACAACCAAACGAAACACAGACAAGAATGGAAATAAAAGGGGAATCTTTTGGAGCATCGGTCCCGGGCTGTTACATGATGATCGGACTTGACTTGTTGAATTTGGATCATGTATGACTCGAATGACCGGAGGGATGTCAATTTGAGTGGGAGTTCTTAAGTAATATGATTAATTGAACTCATTATCATGAACATAGTCAGTAGTGTCTTTGCAAATTATGTTGTAGATTACTAGCTCATGTTGTAGCTCCCTTGAATTTTTATATGTTCCTAGAAAAATAGAGTTGAAAGATGTTGGTAGCAATATTGCGGACTGGGTCCATGATTTGAGGATTGTCCTCATTTTTGCATAGAAGACTTATGTCCCTAATGCACCACTCGATGCACCACCCCCTCTAGTGTAGTCTGTAGATGTTGTGAACATCTGACAGGCACATTCCGATGACTAATTGATAGTTCAGTGCGTCATGCATTACGGCTTAGAGTTGAGGCTCGAAAACGTTTTGAACGCCATGGAACATATGAGATGTTCTAAGATCTGAAATTGGGATCTTAGGCTCGTGCCCGTGTTGTGATATATGAGATCTCCACCAAGATTCTTTGCATGCAAGATGAAGGAGAATAGCTCAATCATTGAACATGTGCTCAGATTGTCTGGGTACTACAATCGCTTGAATCGAGTGGGATATAATCTTCTAGATAAGATAGTGATTGATATAGTTCTCCAAGTCACTGTCACTAAGCTACTAGAGCTTCATGATGAAACTATAAAATGCCAGGGATGGAAATAATGATCCCTGAGCTGTTCGCGATGTTTGACACCACGAAGGTAGATATCAATAAGGAGCATCAAGTGTTGATGGTTAGTAAAACCACTAGTTTCGAGAAGGGCAAGGGCAAGGAGGGAAACTTCATGGATGGAAAGTCAGTTGCTGATCTAGTGAAGCAAGCCAAGGTTCAACGCAAACCCGAGACTAAGTGCTTCTCTTATGAGAAGAGCGGTCACTGAAGCGGAACAACCCTAGATACTTGGTAGATAAGAAGGCTGGCAACGTCGACAGAAGTATATTTTGATATACGTGTTATTGATATGTACCTTTCTAGTACTCCTAGTAGCACCTGGGTATTGGATACCGGTTCGGTTGCTAAATGTTAGTAACTCGAAATAAAAGCTACAGAATAAATGGAGACTAGATAAGAGTGAGGTGACAATGTGTGTTGGAAATGTTTCCAAGGATGATGTGATCAACATCGTACGCTCTCTCTACCTTCAGGAATAGTGACAAACATAAATAAATGTTATTTGGTGTTTGTGTTAAGCATGAACATGATTAGATCGTGTTTATTACAACACGGTTATTCATTTAAGTGAGAGAATACTGGTTATTCTATTTACATGAATAATACCTTCAATGGTCATGCACCAAATGAATGGTTTGTTAAAGCTTGATCATAGCAGTACACATGTTCATAACATAGATGCCAAACGATACAAAGTTAGTAATGATAGTACCACATACTTGCGGCACTGTCGCTAAATGTCATATTGGTGTAAAGTGCATGAAGAAACTCCATGATGATGGATCTATGGACTCATTCGATTTTGAATCGATTGAGACATGCGGACCATGCCTCTTGGGCAAGATGACTAAAACCCCGTTTTCCGGCTTGATGGAATGAGCAAGTGACTTCTTTGAAATGATACATATTGATGTATATGGTCCAATGAGTGTTGTAGCGTGCGGTGGATATCGTTTTTTTACCTTCACTAATGATTTGAGTAGATATAGTGTATATTTACTTAATGAAACACAAGTCTCAAGCGTTTCAAAAGTTCAAGTAGAATCAGAGTGAAGTTTGAGATCATCGTGACGAGAAGAGAAAATGTCTACGATATGATCATGAAGGTGAATATCTGAGTTACGAGTTTGGTATACAACTTAAGACAATGTGAAAGTTGTTTCACAACTCACGCCACCTGGAACACCATAGGTTGATGGTGTGTCTATACGTCGTAGTCGTGCTCTATTGGATATGGTGCGAATTATGATGTCTCTTATCGTTTTCGCACTATCATTTTGGGGTTATGCATTAGAGACAACTACATTCACTTTAAATAGGGAACCATCTAAATATATTGAGATGACACCATATGGTTTGGCATAAACCTAAGCTGTCATTTCTTAGAGTTTGGGAATGCGACACTTATGTCTGATAATCTCGAACCCAAAGCGAAAAATGCATCTTCATAGAATACCCTAAGAACAGTTTGGTATACCTTCTATCTCAGATCCGAGTACAAAGTGTTTGTTGCTAAAACTGGGTCCTTTCTCCACAAAAAGTTTCTCTCGACAGAATTGATTGGGAGGAAGATAGAACTTGATGAGGTTGTTGAACCTATGTTTCAACCAGAGAGTAGCGGAACGCAGAAATATGTTTCTGTGGAGCCCATGTCATTTGAAGAGGAAGTTAATGATGATGATCATGAAGCTTCAGATCATGTTACTATTAAACCTCATAGGTTGATAAGGACGCATACTACTCCTGAGTGGTACGTCAACCCTGTCTTAGAGGTCATGTTGTTGGACAACGATGAACCTATGAACTACGGAGAAGCGATGATGGACCCGGATTCCAACAAATGGTTAGAGGACATGAAATCCGAGAAAGGATCCATGTATGAAAACCAAGTATAGACTTTGGTAGACTTGCTCGTTGGACGGCAGGTCGTTGAGTACAAATGGACCTTTAATATGAAGACAGATGCTGATGGTGAATGTCACCATTTATAAAGCTCGACTTGTCGCAAACAAGTTCCCGCCAAGTTCAAGGAGTTGACTACAATGAGACTTTCTCACTCATAACAATGCTAAAGTCTGTTGGAATTATGTTAGCATTTGTTGCGGTTTTTCAATTATCAAATCTGGCAGAAGTGTGTCAAAACATAGTTTCCTTAATGGTTTCCATGAGGAAAGGTTGTATGTGATACAACCGGAAGGTTTTGTCACTCCTAAGGATGCTAAAAAGTATGCAAGCTCCAGCAATCCATCTAAGGGCTGAAGGAAGCATCACGGAGTTGGAATATACGCTTTGCTGAGGTGATCAAAGTTTTTGAGTTTATACAAAGTTTATGAGAAACTTGTATTTACAAAGTTTATGAGAAATTTGTATTTACAATAAAGTTTATACAAAGTTTATGAGAAACTTGTATTTATGAGTTAGTACTATAGAATTTCTGATAAGTATATGTGGATGACATATTGTTGATCAGAAATAATGTAGAATTTGTGGAAAGCATAAACGGTTGTTTGAAAAGTGATTTTCAAAGGAAGACCTGGATAAAGCTACTTGACCATTGAGCATCGAGATCTATAGAGATAGATCAAGATGCCTGATGAGATTTTTCAATGAGTACATACCTTGACAAGATTTTGAAAGAGTTCAAAATGGATCAGTCAAAGAAAGAGTTCTTGCCTGATTTGTAAGGTGTGAAGTTGAGTGAGACTCAAAGATCGAACACGACATAAGAAAGAGAAAGGACGAAGGTCGTCCCCTATGCCTTAGCCATAGGCTCTATATTATGCCATGTTGTGTACCGCACCTGGTGTGTGCCTTCCCATGAGTCCATCAAGGGGTACAAGAGTGATCCAGGAGTGGATCACCGGACAGCGGTCAAGATTATCCTTAGTAACTAGAGGACTAAGGTAATATTTCGTGATTATGGAGGTGATAAAGAGTTCGTCGTAAAGGGTTATGTCGATGCAAGCTTTAACACCAATCCGGATGACTCTGAGTAGCAATCCAGATACATATACTGAAACAGCCATTTGGAATAGCTCCAAGCGGGGTAGCAGTGTCTACAGTATGACATAGAGATTTGCAAGGTAAACACGGATCTGAGTGCCACAGACCCATTGACTAAAGACCTCTCTCACATGCAAAGCATGATCAAACCCCATAACTCATTGGGTGTTAGATTCCTAACAATCTGACTCACATGGTGATGTGAACTAGATTATTGACTCTAGTGCAAGTGGGAGACTGTTGGAAATATGCCCTAGAGGCAATAATAAATTATTTATTATCATATTTCCTTGTTCGTGATAATCGTTTATTATCCATGCTATAAGTGTATTAATTGGAAACTAAATACATGTGTGGGTATATAGACAACACTGTGTCCCTGGTATGCCTCTAGTAGACTAGCTCGTTGATCAAAGATGGTCAAGGTTTCCTGGCCATGGACATGAGATGTCATTTGATAACGGGATCACATGATTAGGAGAATGATGTGATGTACAAGACCCAAACTATAAAAGTAGCATATGATCATGTCAGTTTATTGCTATAGTTTTCTACATGTCAAGTATTTGTTCCTATGACCATGAGATCATGCAACTCACTGACATCGAAGGAGTACCTTGTGTATATCAAATGTCGCAACGTAACTGGGTGACTATGAAGCTGCTCTACAGGTATCTCCGAGGGCGTCTGTTGGGTTGGCATGGATCAAGACTGGGATTTCTTAGTCTTTGTGATGGAGAGGTATCTTAGGGCCTACTCGGCAATACAACATCACTATAAGCCTTGCAAGCAATGTGACTAAAGAGTTAGCCACGGGATCTTGTATTATAGAACGAGTAAAGAAACTTGCTGGTAACGAGATTAAGCTAGGTATAGAGATACTGACGATCGAATATCGGGCAAGTAACATATCAAAGAACAAAGGGAACATCATACGGGATTAACTGAATCCTTGACATAGAGGTTCGACCGATAAAGATCTTCGTAGAATATGTAGGAACCAATATGGGCATCTAGGTCCCGCTATTGGTTATTGATCGTAGAGGTGTCTCGGTCATGTCTACATAGTTCTTGAACCCGCAGGGTCTGCACAATTAAGGTTCGGTTACGTTTCGGTAGTATTGAGTTATATGTGTTGGTGACCGAAGGTTGTTCGGAGTCCCGAATGAGATCCCGGACGTGACGAGGAGCTTCGGAAAGGTCCGGAGGTAAAGATTGATATATAGAAAGTCCCGTTCTGTCCACCAGAAAAGTTTTGGGTATTTCCGATAGTGTACCGGGAGTAGGGATGGCAATTTTATCCATGTATCCGGATATCCGTGGATACCCGACCCCGTTGGGCAAGGGTATGGAGCACATTTCTGCCCATGGATTCATGTATTTGGATATCCGCGAATAGGCGGGTTGGGCATGGTTATGAGTTCTGCTCCATAGATATCAAGTGGATACCCGTATAATACGTAGGGCCATATGATAGTGAACCTGGGCTAAGCAAATGTGGAACCCAAGTCGCTCGTGGTTAGAAAAGGTCAAAACCTGACCGATGCTCCCTAATCCCGGCAACTTAGTTATTAAACCTAATGTAATCTGACTACCTTGCCTCAACCCACACCCCCAACCTAATCTAATATGGCGGCCTTGCGACAACCCACAACCTAATATAATTCGGCTGTCATTGTGTGGTTTACTTTGTTTTTTATGTAATAAGATTTAAGACAAGTTTTTTACTGTTAGACCATTTTAGTTTTCATTATATATGTGGACAATATGTGAACAGTGTACTTTCTGCCTGCTTAGGCCTGTATCTTATGTTGTCATTTCGAATGAATAATGATGAGTTAATTTCATGTTTGGGAAGGTGTCATGCTGATTTTCCTTTGCCCACGGAGCTCCATGGGTATATGGGTATCCAACGGGTTTGGACATGGGCACAACTTGTGCCCATGGATACTTTGGTGGATGGGCAGAAGGTAGGAACATAGGTCATGCATTGGATTTGGACCAGCTCCACCCGCACCAAACCCGACCCAATGCCATCCCTAACCGGGAGTGCCGGAGGGCCATCGGGAGAGGCCACCCATGCCGGGAGGCCACATGGGCCTGAGGGGTGTTGCACCAGCCCTTAGTGTGCTGGGCAAACAAGCCCTACAATGCCCGTGTGGCTAGGAAAGAGTGGGAAAAGAAAACCCCCAAAGAAGGGAAGGAAAATCAAAATTAGGAAGGAGTCCTAATAGGATCCCACCTCCCTTGTGGGAGGTGGATTCCCTCCCTTGTTTGGTTTGGCCGAACCTACTTGGAGTAGGGTCCAAGGCTGCCTCCTCTCCCCTTCCTCCTATATATATTGAGGGATTTTGAGGGAAGCCCCTAACCCTGATTGCCACGTGCTGCCCGATTCTTCCTCTAGATCCTTTTTTCCTCTAGATTAGTTCTGCGGTGCTTAGGCGAAGCCCTGCAGGATTAGTCACCACCATCACCACCACATCGTTGTGCTACCGGAGAACTCGTGTACCTCTTTGCTCCCTCTTGCTGGATCAAGAAGACGGAGATCAACATCGAGATGTACGCGTGCTGGACGCGGAGGTGCCGTCCGTTCAGCACTAGATCAGAAGGACCATGATGGGATCACGTGTAGGCTCATGATGAGATCGCGGGACAGATCGTGATTGGATTGTGAAGACGTTCGACTACATCAACCACGTTTCTTAACGCTTCTTGCTTAGCGATCCACAAGGGTATGTAGATCCACTCTCCCTCTCGTAGATGCTCATCACCATGGATAGATCTTGCGTGTGCGTAGTAAATTTTTTGTTTCCCATGCAATGTTCCCCAACAAGCGGTTGCGACGGCGGCGCTAGGGTGCGAGGGGAAGAAGCAGAGGGGAAGGGAGAGAGCGAGGGGGCGAGATACGGGGTGTCGGCTCGATCTAGACGGGTCTCCGAGGCCATCCACGCATCCAGCTCCTCAGCGGCAAGTAGGAGGTGGTTGTGGCGCGTGGCCGCGAATGCCCAACACACACCCCTGTCCTCCTGGCAAGAGGAAGGGGATGACCGGCATGCTAGATGGGATGGGCCGCCTAATGGGCCGGCACAGGTAAGCCAGGTACTCTCTCTCTCTTTCTGGTTTTGTTTTATTTCCTTTCTATTTTTTCTAACATTTGTTTTGGCTACAAATAAAATAGCTAGCCATTTTATAAAATCCTGAAAATTGTCATGTGGTCTAGATATAAATAACTAGGTCCTCATAAAAAAGTTTCAGAATTATTGAACTTATAATTTATATATAATAAATATAAATCCAATGTAACTATTATTTATTAATTCAAATGCCAAATTTAAAAAATTTATGTGATCCCAAAATATTGTTTGACATTTTCACATCATTCCAATATTTAATCAAAACACCAGGAACATTTTATTGGATCTATTCGAAGCAATTTTTATATTGCTTATTTTGGAAAAAATGATTTCTAAAGCTTGATCATTCCTCATTTCATTTTCAAATGAAACAAAAATGTATGCATGAATGCAGTAACAAACAAAGTGAAACTACGGTTGTGACAACTCACCCGTACTAAACAAGAATCTCGTCCCGAGATTTAGGAGTAGTCAGGAAGAGTGGAGGGTACTCAAGCCAAATACGATCTTCGTGCTCCCAGGTTGCTTCATCCTCGGAATATGTGACAACTGAACCTTGAGAAACTTGCTACTACTACTTCGAGTGTTGTGCTCGACTTCATCAAGAATACGAACACGATATTCTCGATATGAGAGATCATCTTGAAGATCAAGCGTTTCGTGGTCTACTTCGTGGATAGGATCCTTGAAGCAACGCCTGAGTTGAGAAACGTGGAACACATCATGAACTTTAGAAATTTGCAGGGCTAGTTCCAATTGGTAGGCAACCTCTCCTCGTTTAGCGAGATGCGAAAAGGACCAATGTAACGAGGAGCCAATTTTCCTTTGATACCGAAATGATGGGTACCCTTCAAAGGCGAAACCCGAAGGTAGGCCTCTCGTCAACTTCATAACTTACTTCCTTATGATGACGATCATATTGACTCTTTTTACGAGATTGGGCAGTTTTCAAATTTTCATGAATGATGCCAACTTGCTCTTCTGCATCCTGGATCATATCTGGTCCAAAGAATTGTCTTTCACCGGTTTCTGACCAGTTTAATGGCGTTCGACATCTTCGTCCATACAGAACTTCGAAAGGATCTTTGCCCAGACTAGACTGGAAGTTGTTGTTATAAGTGAATTCGGCGAATGGAAGACATTTCTTCCAATTCATTCCGAATGAGATAACACAGGCTCTGAGCATATCTTCGAGAATTTTATAGACTCTTTCTAGTTGACCACTTGAATGAGGGTGATAGGCGGTGCTAAAGGAGAGATCGGTTCCCATAGCATTCTGGAAACTATCCCAAAATCGATAAGTGAAAAGACTTCCTCGATCACAATTGATCTCTAGAGGAACACCATGAAGAGAAACTATTAAAGAAATATACAGATCTGCTAACTGACTAGCAGTTATACTTTCTCGAACTGGAAGGAAATGAGCAACTTTTGAAAGGCGGTCGATGACCACGAAAATGGCATCATTCCCTTTCTTAGTCTTTGGAAAGCCGGTGATGAAATCCATACCGACCTTGTCCCATTTCCACTTTGGAATAGCCAAGGGCTGAAGGATGCCAGCAGGACTTTGATGCTCTACTTTAACGCGACAAGAAATGTCGCAGTTAGAAATGAATTGAGCGATTTCTCTCTTCATCCAGGTCCAACAAAACCTCTGGCATAGGTCCTGATACATCTTAGTACTACCAGGATGAATCATGAGAGGAGATTCGTGAGCTTCTTTAAGGATCAACCGCCTTAAGTTTCATACCTTGGGAACCACCAAGCGATTCTCAAAGAATACAACCCCTTGATCATTTATAGAGAAACATCTAGCAGATCCGCTAGCAATATTCCTCTTGATTCAAGAAATAGCCGGATCACATTTCTGGGCTTTTATGATCTGATCCCCGAGGAACAATGTGAAGATTTAACTTACGAAATTCCTCGTGGAGAAGTGGTTGACTTTGTAGCAACATGAGGTTGTTACAATAGGATTTACGACTTAGTGCATCAGCCATGACATTGGATTTGCCTGGGGTGTAAGATATTCCTAAGTCATAGTCCGTAATCAACTCAATCCATCGTCTTTGCCAGAGATTCAAATATGGTTGGGTGAATATATATTTGAGACTCTGGTGATCACTGTATATTTCGCAATGATTACCCATAAGGTAATGTCGCAAAGTGATAAGTGCATGGACTACGGTGGCAAGTTCTACATCGTGTGTTGGATAATTCTCCTGACGTGGACGCAACTGTCGATATGCGTAGGCAATCACATGACTATCTTACATAAGAATGCAACCTAGACCTTGTCGTGAAGCATCACAGTAGATAACAAAGTCCTTTGTGAAATCCGAGGGTACAAGTACGGGGGCAGTAGTCAGTCGACTTTTCATATCCTGAAAACTTTCCTCACACTTTGGAGTCCACTCAAACTTCTTATCTTTCTTGAGGAGTCCAGTTAGAGGTTTGGCAACTTTGGAGAAGTTCTCAAAGAAGCGGCGAAAATAGCTCGCTAAGCCAAGGAAACTCCTAACTTGCTTCACTGATTCAGGTTGAGTCCAATCAAGGACATCTTGAACTCTCTCGGGATTGACAGCAATACCTTTCACAGAGATTACGTGGCCTAGATAGGTCACTTGTGGCAACCAGAATTCGCACTTGGAGAATTTGGGTAAAGGTGGTGCTCTCAGAGTTTCATTAATACCAACCTAAGATGCTTAACATGTTCCTCTTTGTTCTTCGAGTATATGAGGATGTCATCGAGGTAAACCACGACAAATTTGTCCAAATACTCCATGAAGATCAAATTCATTAAGCAGGAGAAGGTGGCTGGGGAATTGGTTAGACCGAAGGACATGACGGTGTACTCGTATTGGCCATACCGAGTGACAAAATTCGTCTTTGGAATGTCCCCGTTCCTGATTTTGATTTGATGATAACCTAATCTCATATCCATCTTGGAGAAGACTGTGGATCCAGCAAGCTAATCATATAGATCGTTGATCTTGGGGAGCGGATATTTGTTCTTTATCGTGACCAGATTAACCGGTCGATGATCGACAACCATCCGGTTTGTACCATCCTCCTTCTTGACGAAGAGGACATGACAAGCCCATGGAGAAGAACTAGGATGGATGAAACCTTTCTAAAAAGATTCATCGAGTTGGATCTTAAGCTCAGCTAGCTCTTGGGGAGACATCTTATAGGGCCATCTAGCAATTGGAGCGGTTCCTGTAATAAGTTCTATGACAAACTCTACTTCTCTGTCTGGTGGAATACCTGGCAATTTTTCAGGGAAAACATTCGGAAAGTCACGGACTACTAGAGTGTTTTCAAGGTCTGGAAGAGGATTGGCATTTAGGGAATAAATCATACCCTATGGAATGCGGGTTTGGACCTTGACTATCTGGCCAGAAGGATGGGTAAGCTGAACAGACCTAGTGAAACAATCAATTTTGGCATGATGAGCAGTCATCGAGTCCATCCCCAAAATGATATTGATGTCCGAAGTTTTGAGGGCTATCAGAGGGGCAAGAAACAATAAACCATCAACAAGGATTTGGTTCCCATGGCTTACTGCATTAGTTTGCCATTTGGAACCTGGACTTTGAATTACTAATGGAGAGGGCATAACCTCAAAAGCAATATTATGCAAGGAGGCATAACGCTCGGAGATGAAGGAGTGGGATGCTCCTAAGTCAAACAGAACTGTAGCTGGATGAGAATTGAAAAGGAGCTTCTTAAGCACGACATTAGCATCATCTTCAGCTTTTTCAGAAGTTACATGGTGCACACATCCACGAGTATAAACAACTAATCTGACATTAGGCTTCTTGGTTGGCGGCTTTCAACTAACAACACCACTTGTTGAAGAGGGTGGAACATTTGCTTGCAAAGGGCAATTCTTCGAATAATGTCCAGGCTGATTGCACTTGAAGCATGCCCCATGAATGGGACATGGATCCGGGTTGAGCACTCGGTTGATGAGGTTCTTTTGGGGAGCACATGGCATCAGCAGACGAGGCGCCACATAGGATGGTTTCGGAGCATATCTCGAAGGAGGAGCGGCATTCGGGATCCATATCATACGCTTCTAGGATGTAGACGTTGAAGATGATCCAACATCAGGACTGTGCTTGCGAGATTCTACATAGGTGATCCTGCTCATTTTTGCTTGGATTGCTTTGTTCACAAGAACTTGGAAGCTAACGAACTCATGCCAATTGAGATCATGACGAAGCTTCGGGTTAAGGCATTTCCTGAACCTTGCTTCCTTCTTGGTAGTTGTGGATACTTTTTCTAGGGCATAACGCGTGATGCGTTCAAATTCACAGCTATAAGCATCCACGTCCATCTTGCCTTGGGTTAGGTTATAGAACTCTTCTTGCTTACGATCTATCAGAGCTTGTGGAATATGATGCTCATGGAAAGCTTCACAAAATTCCTTCCATGATGTGGCTTGTCCTGCAGGTCGCATGGCCTCGAAATTCTCCCACCATAAACTAGTAGAACCTTGAAGGTGATATGCGGCATAGATGACCTTGTCTCCTTCAACCATGTTTGCATAACAGCTTGTTGTTGATACTTCGGAGCCAATCATCTGCATCTAGTGGCTCAATGGAGTGATGGAAGGTGGGCAGTTGCAACTTGATGAAGTCTCTGATGGATACTAGATCATTGCGCTGATGGGATGTATTCTGCTCGATGTGCTCCAACAGACGGTTGGTGGAACGCTTTCTCCTCTCAAATTCTAGCATAACCTCTACCAAGAGAGGCGGGTTGGGAGGATCTTCTTCATCCCTACCATCTCCAGGGTCCTGACTACGACCAACAGATCTCCGATTGACTGTCGACATCCTGAAGGAGACAACGAGGGTTCAGAATCAGAGGAGAACACTAACACACAATGAATCCTAGGTGAACTCGGACATCATAAAGGTTGTACGGGCATGAAATATGGGGAAACCTACACAAGATTTGGCCAGCATAACAGCTCAAAATCATGGTTCAAGACACAGAGAGAACATGGACATCACTTCTCATAACTTTGATGGGACATGACTTGACACTAACAACCATTATATAAGTCTGAGGTCGAGTAACTCGTCATGCTAGTGGATAGGTAGAGAAGCCTACTTCTTAACCCCTGTAGGAAGAGAAGGGGTGACCCAGAATAGGGTAACTTGAGGAAAGGAGTAAAAAGAGCCTTATGTTCCCTTCCACAATCAATTCCCTTATATAAATAAAGCATTACTAGACAAAACATCGACTAGTTTGGTTTCGTAAACCAACAGGCAGTTCAGCTCTGTTACCAACGCTGTCGGGACCCCGATCCTAAGACATATGAATCCAGCCTGTAACACGTCACACCACTTTGCGGCCTCATGCACGATAACCCACGGCTGCCGCCTTACCTTGGTTGGTACCATTTGCGCCTTTTGGCTCATGGATATGAAAATGTCGCTAGCATTCACACATCAAAGAACCTGGGTCGACATGACTAGTTATAGACCCAAGTGGCACAACCGTACAGGGACAGGCATACGTAACCCAACAATGAAGGTGTCGGTCATCAGCATGTGTAGACGAGTCATAGCAAGCTACAAGGACTCCATTACTCCATGGGACATAAATGCCATCACTGCACATAGACGAGTCGTAGAAGGCTACAGGGACTCCATTACACTATGAGACATTTCCCCGAAGGGACAAACGTAGAAGCAAAGAAGGATACATGTCGGTCAATCAATGTGTTTGGAGCAGTACCAAGATACCAAGGCTCAGTGGAAGCACAAAGAGGCATTTCCCCATAAAGAAGGATACTAAAGGCACACAACTAGATGTCGAATCCCACGCATACCAATGCATTTCAATCATACACACACTATGCACGATATGCGTATATACAACATGGCATCACAACAAAACTCTACAACATAACATTTATTAAGGAGGCTCCAAGGAGCCAACATAGTATAATGTTACAAGCAGAAGGGGTCACATGACCCAACATTCAGAGCATACAAACAACAAGCGGAAGTTACATGTCTAAGTACAGACATCTACAAAAGCGGCTGGAAGAGCCTAAAAAGCTACAACGACCCTACCATAGGAGTCACACCTCTGTCTGGGTTACTAAGCTAATCTGTCGATGTCAACGTCAGAAGAAACATAACTGAGCAACGTCTATCTCTGCAAAAATGTAAATAAGCAGCAGTGAGTATGAAGGTACTCAACAAGTCTTGCATCAGAACTATCTACATATGCATCATGTATCAATGAAAGGGATTGTGGGGTTTACTACAGAATGCCAGCTTTGACCTTTGGCTATCCTAGACTACGACAAAGTAACCAACTGTTGGGGAACGTCGCATGGGAAACAAAAAATTTCCTACGCACACGCAAACCTATCCATGGTGATGAGCATCTACGAGAGGGAGAGTGGATCTACATACCCTTGTAGATCGCTAAGCGGGAAGCGTTAAGAAACGCGGTTGGTGTATTCGAACATCTTCGCGATCCAAATCGCCGAGCGTCCCGTGATCTCATCACGATCCGTCCCGCGATCCAATCACGATACGTCCCGTGAACTCATCACGATCCGTCCCACGATCTCATCACGATCCGTCTCAAGATCTTGATCACGATCTGTCCCGCGAACTCATCACGATCCGTTCCGCGATCTCATCACGAACCGTCTCGCGATCTCGATCACGGTCCTTCCGACCTAGCGCCGAACGGACGGCACCTCCGCGTTCAGCACACGTGCAGCTTGATGATGATCTCCACTGTCTTGATCCAGCAAGAGGAGGTGGAGAGGAGAGAGAGTTCACCGGCAGCGTGACGGCGCTCCGGTGATGGTGGTGGAGTGATTCCGGCAGGGCTTCGCCTAAGCGCTGCGGAAAAACCGATCTAGAGGAGAAACTGTGCACCGGTGAAACGGGTAGCACGTGGCCGGAAATTCTGTCCAAAACCACCCAATCCACTAGTATATATAGGAGGAGAGGAGAGGAGAGGCATCCAAGGCCTTTGGATCGGCCGAAATAGGAGGTGGGAGCAATCCTACTTCACCTCCAATCCTAGTTGGAGTAGGATTGCCTCCTATTGGCTGATTTTCTACTTTTTGCTTTAGGACTTTCTCTCCTGCGCCATGGGCCTTTGTGGCTGTTTTCCCAGCCCACTAAGGGCTGGTTATTATTCTCCCACAGCCCATGGACCTGTTGGGGTCGAAATACCCCTCCCGGAGGTCCTTCGGTACACTACCGACACTCCCGGTACAATACCGATACTCCCGGTACACTACCGATGAGCCCGAAACTTCTCCGGAAACCAAACTGGGACTTCCTATATATGAATCTTTGCCTCCGGACCATTCCGGAGCTCCTCGTGACATCCGGGATCTCATCCGGGACTCCGAACAACCTTCGGTCACCACCATACATAACTCTACACTACCGAAACGTCACCGAACCTTAAGTGTGCAGACCCTGCGGGTTCGAGAACTATGTAGACATGACCGAGACACCTCTACGGTCAATAACCAATGGCGGGACCTGGCCGTCCACATTGGTTCCTACATATTCTACGAAGATCTTTATCGGTCGAACCTCTATGTCAAGGATTCAGTTAATCCCGTATATCGTTCCCTTTGTTCTTCGGTATGTTACTTGCCCGAGATTCGATCATCGGTATCTCCATACCTAGTTCAACCTCGTTACCGGCAAGTCTCTTTACTCGTTCCGTAATACAAGATCCCGCAACTAACAATTAGTCACATTGCTTGCAAGGCTTATTGTGATGTTGCATTACCAAGTGGGCCCCGAGATACCTCTCCGTTACACGGAGTAACAAATCCCAGTCTCGATCCATGCCAACTCAACAAACACCATCGGAGATACCTGTAGAGCACCTTTATAGTCACCCAGTTACGTTGCGACATTTGATACACACAAGGCACTCCTCCGATATCCGTGAGTTGCATGATCTCATGGTCATAGGAACATATACTTGACATGCAGAAAACAGTAGCAATAAACTGACACGATCATATGCTATGTTTGTAGTTTGGGTCTTATCCATCACATCATTCTCCTAATGATGTGATCCCGTTATCAAATGACATCTCATGTCCATGGCTAGGAAACCTTAACCATCCTTTGATCAACGAGCTAGTCCATTAGAGGCATACTAGGGACATGGTTTTGTCTATGTATCCACACATGCATTTAAGTCTCCGATCAATACAATTATAGCATGGATAATAAACGATTATCATGAACAAGGAAATATGATAATAACTAATTTATTATTGCCTCTAGGGCATATTTCCAACAGTCTTCCACTTGCACTAGAGTTAATAATCTAGTTCACAACACCATGTGATTCGCATTGTTATGAATCTAACACCCAATGAGTTCTGGGGCTCGATCATGCTTTGCATGTGAGAGAGGTCTTATAGTCAACGGGTCTGCGATATTCAGATCCGTGTGTACTTTGCATATCTCTATGTCAAACCGTAAACACTGGTACCACACTCCACTTGGTACTATTTCCAAATGGCTGCTCCACTATACGTATCCAGATTGCTACAACTAGTCATCCGGATAGGTGTTAAAGCTTGCATCGACGTAACTCTTTACGACGAACTCTTTATCACCTCCATAATCAAGAAACATTTCCTTAGTCCTCTGGTTACTAAGGATAATTCCGACCGCTGTCCAGTGATCCACTCCTGGACCACTCTTGTACCCCTTGACAGACTCATGGCAAGGCACACATAGGTGCGGTACACAGCATGGCATAATATAGAGCCTATGGCTAAGGCATAGGGGACGACGTTCGTCCTTTCGCTTTCTTCTGCCGTTGTCGAGCTTTGAGTATCACTCAACTTCACACCTTACAAATCAGACGAGAACTATTTCTCTGGCTGATCCATTTTGAACTCTTTCAAAATCTTGTGAAGGTATGCACTCATTGAAAGTCTCATCAAGCATCTTGATCTATCTCTATAGATTTTGATGCTCAACAATTAGTTAGCTTTATCCAGGTCTTCCTTTGAAAATCACTTTCCAAATAACCATTTTATGCTTTCTAGAAACTCTACATTATTTCTGAACAACAATATGTCATCCACATATACTTATCAGAAATTCTATAGTGCTCCCACTCACTTTATTGCAAATACAAGTTTCTCATAAACTTTGTATAAACATCAAAACTTTGATCACCTCATCAAAGCGTATATTCCAACTCCGAGATGCTTGCTTCAGTCCATGGAAGGATCACAGAAGCTTGCACACCTTTTAGCATCCTTAGGCCTGACAAAACCTTCTGGTTGTATCACATACAACCTTTCCTTAAGGAAGGAAACGATGTTTTGGCATCCATCTGCCAGATTTCATAATTAAAAACACAACAACTGCTAACATAATTCCAACAGACTTTTAGCATTGCTACGAGTGAGAAAGTCTCATCGTAGTCAACTCCTTGAAACACAATCATCTTTGCAACAAGTCGAGCTTTACAAATAGTGACATTCACCATCAGTGTCTGTCTTCATTTTAAAGATCCATTTGTACTCAACGACCTGCCGTCCAGCGAGCAAGTCTACCAAAGTCTACACTTGGTTTTAATACATGGATCCTATCTCGGATTTCATGGCCTCCAACCATTTGTCAGAATCCGGGCCCATCATCGCTTCTCCATAGCTCGTAGGTTCATCGTTGTCCAACAACATGACCTCCAAGATAGAGTTGTCGTACCGCTCAGGAGCAGTACACATCCTTGTCGACCTACGAACTTCGATAGTAACTTGATCCTGAAGCTTCATGATCATCATCATTAACTTCCTCTTCAACTAACGTAGGCTTCACAGAAACATCTTTCTGCGCTGCATTACTCTCTGGTTGAACAAAGGTTTAACAACCTCATCAAGTTCTATCTTCCTCCCACTCAATTCTTTCGAGAGAAACTTTTTCTCGAGAAAGGACCCAGTTCTAGCAACAAACACTTTGCACTCGGATCTGACATAGAAGGCATACCCATCTGTTCTTAGGGTATTCTATGAAGATACATTTGTCCGCTTTGGGTTCTAGCTTATTATGTGAAAACATTTTCCACACAAGCATCGCAGCCCCAAACATTAAGAAATGACAGCTTAGGTTTCTATCAAACCATAATTCACACGGTGTCATCTCAACGGATTTAGATGATGCCCTATTTAAAGTGAATGTAGTTGTCTCTAATGCATAACCCCAAAAATTATAGTAGTAAAACGATAAGAGACATCACAGTATGCACTATATCAATAGAGCATGACTATGATGTTCGGACACACCATCACACCATGGTGTTCCAGGTGGCGTTAGTTGTGAAACAAATTTCACGTTGTCTTAAGTTGTATGCCAAACTCGTAACTCAGATATTCACCTCCACGATCATATCGCGGTCATTTTTATCTTCTTGTCACGATGATCTTTAAACTTCACTCTGAATTTGCTTGAACCTTTCAAACGATTCAGACTTGTGTTTCATTAAGTAAATATACACTATATCTATCAGTGAAGGTAAGAAAATAACGATATCCACTGCACGCTACAAGACTCACTAGATTGCATACATCAACATGTATCATTTCCAATGAATCACTTGCCCGCTCCATCCAACGGGGTCCTTTAGTCATCTTGCCCAAGAGGCATGGTTCGCATGTCTCAACCGATTCGAAATCGATGAGTCCAAATATCCATCAGCATGGAGTTTCTACATGCGCTTTATACCAATATGGCATTTAGCGGCAGTGCCACAAGTATGTGGTACTATCATTATTAACTTTGTATCTTTTGACATCAATGTTATGAACATGTGTACTACTACGATCAAGATTTCAACAAACCATTCTCACTGGGTGCATGACCATTGAAGGTATTATTCATGTAACCAGAATAACTATTATTCTCTGACTTAAATGAATAACCTTATTGCAACAAACATTATCTAACCATGTTCATGCTCAACGCAAAACACCAAATAACATTTATTTAGGTTCGTCACTAATCCTGAAGGTAGAGAGAGCGTGCGATGTTGATCACATCAACCTTGGAAACATTTCCAACACACATCGTCACCTCACCCTTAGCTAGTTCTCCGTTTATTCCGTAGCTTTTATTTCGAGTTACTAACATTTAGCAACCGAACCGGTATCCAATACCCAGGTGCTACTAGGAGTACTAGCAAGGTACACATCAATAACTCGTATATCAAATATACTCCTGTCGATGTTGCCAGCCTTCTTATCTACCAAGTATCTAGGGTTGTTCCGCTTCAGCGACCTCTCACCTCATAATAGAAGCACTTAGTCTCAGGTTTGAGTTCAACTTTGGGTTGCTTCACTGGAGCAGCAACTGACTTGCTATCCATGAAGTTTTCCTCCTTGCTCTTGCCCTTTTCGAAACTAGTGGTTTGATTAACCATCAACACTTGACGCTCCTTCTTGATTTCTACCTTCGCGGTGTCAAACATCGCGAACAGCTCAGGGATCAATACTTCTATCCCTGGTGTATTATAGTTCATCACTAAGTTCTAGTAGCTTTAGTGACAGTGACTTGGAGAACTATATCAATTACTATCTTATCTGGAAGATCAACTCCCACTTGATTCAAGCGATTGTAGTACCCAGACAAACTGAGTACATGCTCAACGATTGAGCTATTCTCCTTCATCTTACAAGCAAAGAATCTTGTTGGAGATCTCATATCTCGCAACAAAGGCACGAGCCTGAGATCACAATCTCTGCTCCTAGAACATCTCATATGTTCCGTGACGTTCAAAACGTTTTGGAGCCTCAATTCTAAGCCGTAATGCATGACGCACTAAACTATCAAGTAGTCATCGAAACGTGCCTGTTAGATGTTCACAACATCTATAGACGACGCTAGAGGGGGTGGCGCACCGAGCGGTGCATTAAGGACATAAGCCTTCTGTGCAGCAATGAGGAGAATCCTTAGATCACGGACCCAGTCCGCAATTTTGCTACCAACATCTTTCAATTCTATTTCTCTAGGAACATATAAAAATACAAGGGAGCTACAGCGCGAGCTAGTAATCTACAACATAATTTGCAAAGACACTTTGACTATGTTCATGATAATGAGTTCAATTAATCATATTACTTAAGAACTCCCACTCAAATTGACATCCCTCCGATCATTCGAGTGATACATTATCCAAATTCACCAACTCAAGTCCGATCATCACGTGAGTTGAGGTGGCTGCAATGGTGAACATCATTATGTTGATCATATCTACTATATGACTCATGTTCGACCTTTCGGTCTCTCGTGTTCCGAGGCCATGTCTGTACATGCTAGGCTCGTCAAGTTTAACCCGAGTGTTCTGCACGTGCAAATCTGGCTTGCACCCGTTGTATGTGAACGTAGAGTCTATCACACCCGATCATCACGTGGTGTCTCAACACGACGAACTTTCGCAACGGTGCACACTCGGGGAGAACACAGTTCATCTTGAAATTCAAGTGAGGGATCACCTTATAATGCTACCACCGTACTAAGCAAAACAAGGTGCATAAAAGGATTAACATCTCATGCAATTCATAAGTGACATGATATGGCCATGAACTTGTGTTTAAGATCTCCATCTTCGAAACACCGGCATGATCTCCATCGTCACCGGCACAACACCATGATCTCCATCATCTTGATCTCCATCAATGTGTTGCCATTGGGGCTGTCACGCCCTGCATGCTTCTACTACTATTGCTACCGTAGCGATAAAGTAAAGCATTACATAGCGCTTAATGATTGACACGCAGGTCATACAATAATTAAAGACAACCCTATGGCTCCTGCCGGTTGCCGTACTCATCGACATGCAAGTCGTGATAATCTATACATCACATGATCATCTCATACATCACATATATCTCATCATGTAATTGGCCATATCACATCACAACATACCCTGCAAAAACAAGTTAGACGTCCTCTAATTGTTGTTGCATATTTTACGTGGCTGCTATGGGTATCTAGCAAGAACGATTCTCACCTACGCATAAACCACAACGGTGATACACTAGTTTGCTTTTCAACCTTCTCAAGGACCGCCTTTGTCGAATCCGATCCAACTAAAGTGAGAGAAACTGTCACCCGCAAGCCATCTAGGCAACAAGTTGCGTCGAGGGAACCGGTCTCTCGTAAGCGTACGAGTAATGTTGGTCCGGGCCGCTTCATCTCACAATCCCGCTGAACCAAAATATGACCATGGGAGGAAGCAATCTAAGCATCAACGCCCACAAACCTTTTGTGTTCTACTCGAGATCTCATCGAACCATCAACCTAGCTCTGATACCACTGTTGGGGAACGTCGCATGGGAAACAAAATTTTTCCTACGCACACGCAAACCTATCCATGGTGATGAGCATCTACGAGAGGGAGAGTGGATCTACGTACCCTTGCAGATCGCTAAGCGGGAAGCGTTAAGAAACGCGGTTGGTGTATTCGAACATCTTCGCGATCCAAATCGCCGAGCGTCTCGCGATCTCATCACGATCCGTCCCACGATCCAATCACGATACGTCCCGTGAACTCATCACGATCCGTCCCGAGATCTCATCATGATCTGTCTCATGATCTTGATCACGATCTGTCCCGCGAACTCATCACGATCCGTTCCGCGATCCCATCACGAACCGTCTCGCGATCTCGATCACGGTCCTTCCGATCTAGCGCCGAACGGACGGCACCTCCGCGTTCAGCACACGTGCAGCTTGATGATGATCTCCACCGTCTTGATCCAGCAAGAGGAGGTGGAGAGGAGAGAGAGTTCACCGGCAGCGTGACGGCGCTCCGGTGCTGGTGGTGGAGTGATTCCGGCAGGGCTTCGCCTAAGCGCTGCGGAAAAACCGATCTAGAGGAGAAACTGTACACCGGTGAAACGGGTAGCACGTGGCCGGAAATTCTGTCCAAAAACCACCCAATACACTAGTATATATAGGAGGAGAGGAGAGGAGAGGCAGCTAAGGCCTTTGGGTCGGCCGAAATAGGAGGTGGGAGCAATCCTACTTCACCTCCAATCCTAGTTGGAGTAGGATTGCCTCCTATTGGCTGATTTTCCACTTTTTGCTTTAGGACTTTCTCTCCTGCGCCATGGGCCTTTGTGGCTGTTTTCCCATCCCACTAAGGGCTGGTTATTATTCTCCCACAGCCCATGGACCTGTTGGGGTCGAAATACCCCTCCCGGAGGTCCTTCGGTACACTACCGACACTCCCGGTACAATACCGATACTCCCGGTACACTACCGATGAGCCCGAAACTTTTCCGGAAACCAAACTGGGACTTC
This sequence comes from Hordeum marinum, assembly GCA_022496015.1. NCBI lineage: Eukaryota > Viridiplantae > Streptophyta > Magnoliopsida > Poales > Poaceae > Hordeum > Hordeum marinum. The sequence continues at coordinate 422,936,866 of CM039674.1, read as the reverse complement.
CTATATATGAATCTTTACCTCCGGACCATTCCGGAGCTCCTCGTGACATCCGGGATCTCATCCGGGACTCCGAACAACCTTCGGTCACCACCATACATAACTCTACACTACCGAAACGTCACCGAACCTTAAGTGTGCAGACCCTGCGGGTTCGAGAACTATGTAGACATGACCGAGACACCTCTACGGTCAATAACCAATGGTGGGACCTGGACGTCCACATTGGTTCCTACATATTCTACGAAGATCTTTATCGGTCGAACCTCTATGTCAAGGATTCAGTTAATCCCGTATATCGTTCCCTTTGTTCTTCGGTATGTTACTTGCCCGAGATTCGATCATCGGTATCTCCATACCTAGTTCAACCTCGTTACCGGCAAGTCTCTTTACTCGTTCCGTAATACAAGATCCCGCAACGAACGATTAGTCACATTGCTTGCAAGGCTTATTGTGATGTTGCATTACCGAGTGGGCCCCGAGATACCTCTCCGTTACACGGTGTAACAAATCCCAGTCTCGATCCATGCCAACTCAACAAACACCATCGGAGATACCTGTAGAGCACCTTTATAGTCACCCAGTTACGTTGCGACGTTTGATACACACAAGGCACTCCTCCGATATCCGTGAGTTGCATGATCTCATGGTCATAGGAACATATACTTGACATGCAGAAAACAGTAGCAATAATATGACACGATCATATGCTATGTTTTTAGTTTGGGTCTTATCCATCACATCATTCTCCTAATGATGTGATCCCGTTATCAAATGACATCTCATGTCCATGGCTAGGAAACCTTAACCATCCTTTGATCAACGAGCTAGTCCATTAGAGGCATACTAGGGACATGGTTTTGTCTATGTATCCACACATGCATTTAAGTCTCCGATCAATACAATTATAGCATGGATAATAAACGATTATCATGAACAAGGAAATATGATAATAATTAATTTATTATTGCCTCTAGGGCATATTTCCAACACCAACGTATCACTACTCTCTCGTCTCCCTACAAGAGAGCACACACGAGTCCACATGTTCACCATCTCAATACACCACTATGGATCCTCTCTCGTCTTCCTATGAGAAGCCATCTATAGCACTCACACTTGTTTGGTGCATTTTAGAGTGGCCACTTAAAGTTGTCTATGAACAATGCAAGTATCAGAGTAGTCCATATCTGTGGACGTGGCTATTCGAATAGATAGTTTACCCTGCAAGGGTGTACTTCGTCACACATGCTCCTGCCACTTATCGCCATGTGCACGTAAAAAGGCACCTCAGCAACCTTCAAGCGGAAGCCCAGCAAGGGAGTCAGCCATGGACGTTAACCTTCGATGACTCACGTCCAAGGCAATCGCCTATCTAAGTTTGGAACCCATACTGGAAGTTCGTCCGAGGTTTCCAACATGGCTTCAAATGTTGTGAGCAGGGCCCCAAGCCGGTCCCGATTGGGCCGTTCATCCACTTCGCAGGCCGTACCACACCTATCAATGTTTCGAACTACTGTGACTCCTGGACTGAGAACAGGGTAGGTTAATAGGCTGAGAGGGTCCATTGGTTTCGGGCTCAATGTGCGGTAGTAGCTAGTCTTGGAACACAAACATAGAACTCAGTTCCTATGAGCGGTTACAATGATATAACCCACCATCTACTCCTACATGGCCTCTCATCGCTACCTTTGCCAAAACGGGTTCAACACTTAACCCTCATCATCAGGACACATTAATTCCACTCCGGTTCATCACCTAGATGAATCATACCTCACACAACTCTAAGCATAGCAAGCAAAACAGGGTTATAGCACAACATGGCTCAAGCATCTACCAGGCATGCTAGGTTGCTTGGTTTAGCTATTTACTATGACAATGACAGGTCATGCAAAGGAGTGGGTTCATCTACCACAACACAAGTAGTAGTTGAATCGCGTTGTCCTAATGCATTTAAATGAGAGTAAGACAGAGAGAGTGGGATTGTATTGGATATTCTCAAGGGGGGTTGCTTGCCTGTTTATCAGAAGAACTCAGTTGTTCTTCGATGTCGTCGATAACTATGTCTCGCAAGTCTATCAGCAAGATCAAACAAGGTACAAATTAAGCAAGGAAAATGCTTCACAATGATGCATGATAATGGAATGGCAATATGTTGCTGGTTTGAGCTAATGCATCTATCAACATGTTAAATGAAGATGGTTTGAACCCAAGGTTCAAATTCAACTCCATATGTGAAGTGGCCTATTGTGTTTTGAACAAAATGTCCAAGTTATCCTATTTAGCTTGATCTTACATGCATGAAAATGCCACCATCAGATTCATTGTATTTTTATGATAAATTTTCATATCTAAATTATTTAAATCTGACTTACAAATTATTTTCTATGAATTTTTGAAGTTTATACTAATTTCTGGTATTTTCTAAATTATTGAATCTTTCTTTTCCAATGTTAATCTTGATAAGGATGGAACTGGAGATGAGTCAACTTTAGTTAAAAGGTGTTCCAGTGATTCAGAGTTTATAGATCTTGATGCTAAGATTAATAAAAGTGAGATTGAAGAGGTCAAAACTTTAAATAGCAATGAACCCACTCTTTTGGATTTCAAGGACTTTAATCATGATAGCTGCTCCTTAATTTCTTATATTTCCTTGTTGCAATACATGTTGAACTCTCCTCATGCTTTTAATCAAAATAATGCTTTTACTAAACATATTGTTGATGCTATGATGAAAGCTTTTGAACAAAAACTTGAGTTGGAAGTTTCTATACCTAGAAAGCTATATGATGAGTGGGAACCTACTATTAAGATTAAGATTAAAGATTATGAGGGCCATGCTTTGTGTGATTTGGGTGCTAGCGTTTCCATGATTCCAAAAACTTTATGTGATGTGTTAGGTTTCTATGAATTTGATGATTGTTCCTTAAATTCGCATCTTGCGGATTCCACTATAAAGAAACCTATGGGAAGGATTAATGATGTTCTTATTGTTGCAAATAGGTTTCATTGTTCTTGATATAGATTGCAATCCTACATGTCCTATTATTCTTGGTAGACCTTTCCTTAGAATGATTGGTGCAATTATTGATATGAAGGAAGCGAATATTAGATTCCAATTTCCATTAAAGAAAGGCATGGAACACTTTCCTAGAAAAAAATTAGCTTATGAATCTATCATGAGAGCTACTTATGGATTGCATACCAAAGATGACAATACCTAGATCTATTGTGTTTTGCCTAGCTAGGGGCATCAAACAATAGCGCTTGTTGGGAGGCAACCCAATTTCACTTTGCTTTATGCTTTTTGCTTATGTTTTGGTGTGTTTTGCACATTATTACTTCTATATCAATTGTGTTTTTTGTGTTTTAGTTAGTGTTTGAGCCAAGTAAAACCTTTGGGGTGATCTACGGTGGTTGTTGATTTGATCTTGCTGAAAAACAGAAACTTTTGCGCTTAGTCCAGGAGTTTTCTAAAATATTCAGAGTGTCGAATTGATCTGAAAGTTTTAAAAAAGATTTATATACAAATTTCCATGATTTTTATAATTGTTCATAATTTTTATAGTTCCATAAGTATTCTAAGTTTACAGATTTCTACAGACTGTTCTGTTTTTGACAGATTCTGTTTTCTTTGTGTTGTTTGCTTATTTTGATGTATCTATGGGTCGTATCGGGGGGTATGAGTCATGGAAAAGTTATAATACAGTAGGTATTACACAAATACAACTAAATAAGGAGTTCACAACAATACCTAAAGGGGTTATTTATCTTTTTATACTAACGGATCTCATGAGTTTTCTGTTGAGTTTTGTGTTGTGAAGTTTTCAAGTTTTGGGTGAAGATATGATGGACTATGGAATAAAGAGTGGAAAGAGCCTAAGCTTGGGGATGACCAAGGCACCCCAAGTCATATTCAAGGATACCAAAAATACTAAGCTTGGGTATGCCCCGGAAGGCATCCCCTTTTTCGTCTTCAATTCATCGGTAAATTTAGTTGAGGCTATATTTTTATTCACCAGATGATATGTGTTTTGCTTGGAGCGTCTTGTATGATATGAGTCTTTGATTTTTAGTTTGGAACAATCATAATTGCTGCGCACATCTTTTGATAGAGACACGCTGAATCGTGAATTTATTAGAATACTCTATGTGCTTCACTTATATCTTTTGAGCCAGGCAATGTTGCTCTAGTGCTTCACTTATCTTTATAGAGCATGGTGGTGTTATATTTTATAGAAATTATTGAACTCTCGTTACTCACTTATACTATTTTGAGAATTTCTTAAAACATCATGGTAATTTGTTTAGGTTATGAATTTAGTCCTAATATAATGGGCATCCAAGAGGGATATAATAAAAACTTTCATATTAAGTGCATTAAAGACTATGAGAAGTTTGATTCCTTGCATATAGTTTTGTGATAATAGAGATGGTAATATGAGAGTCATGCTAGTGAGTAGTTGTGAATTGCAATAGATACTTGTGTTAAATCTTTTGATTCCAGTAGCATGCACGGATGGTGAACCGTTATGTAACGAAGTCGGATCATGATTTGTTTAATGATTGTCGACCTTTGTGTGAGGGTCGGGAGCGCACGATGGTTAACTCCTACCAACCTCTCCCCTAGGAGCATGCGTCTAATGCTTTGTTTGATAACTAATAGACTTTTGCAATAAGTATGTGAGTTCTTTATGACTAGTGTTGAGTCCATGGATTATACGCACTCTCACCCTACCATCTTTGCTAGCCTCTCTAGTACCACACAACTTTCGCCGGTACACCAAGCCCTCCTTCCTCAAAACAGCTACCATATATTCCTCAAAACATCCACCATACCTACCTATTACGGCATTGCCATAGCCATTCTGAGATATATTGCCATGCAACTTCCACCATGTAGTTTTTCATGACTTGCACCATCACTTCATATTGCATATAGAGTCATACTTTGGCATAGGTATCGAGTTGTACTTTCTTTTTTTGAGTTCTTAGTAAATAAAAGTATGATGATTTTTTTATTAGTAGAGCATTGTCCCGTGAGAGAAAAGGTTGATGGAAGCCATGACTCCCTCACAAGTTGGGATGAGTATCCAGACTTTACAAAAAAATAAAAGAGGCCAGCGGAGCCCAAACAAAAAAATAAAAGAGGCCAAAGAATTCCACCAAAATTAAAAAATAAAAAAATTATAGAAAGAGAGAAGGGACAATTGCTACTACCTTTTTCCACACTTGTGCTTCAAAGTAGCACCATGATCTTCATGACAGAGAGTCTCCTATTTTTTCACTTTCATATAATTAGTGGATATTCATTTTGCATGATCACTTAGTTTTCTTTTTGAGATTTCATACACTTATAACTTTAAGTGCATTTGTTGCAAGGCAATCCCTACTCACTCACATTGATATCTATTGATGGGCATCTCCATAGCCCGTTGATACGCCTAGTTGATGTGAGACTATCTTCTCCTTTTTCTCCTTGCACCTCCTCCATATTCTATTCCACCTATAATGCTATATCCATGGCTCATGCTCATGTATTGCGTGATAGTTGAACAGGTTTCAGAACACCAAAAGTGTGAAACAATTCTTGACTTGTTCATTGGGGTTGTGCATGATTGAGATACTTTGTGTGGGGAAGATGGAGCATAGCCAGACCATATGATTTTGTAGGGATAACTTTCTAAGGCCATGTTATTTCAAAAGGACATGACTATCTTGTTGGTGTGCTCGAAGTATTACTGTTTTTATGTCAATATTAGACTTTGCAAGTCTCTTTGAGTTATTTGTTTGGTTTGGCCAACTAGATTGGTAATTCTTGCAATGGGAGAAGTGCTTAGTTTTGGGTTCAATCTTGCGGTGTCCTCACCAAGTGACAAAGTAGGGGTAGCAAGGCATGTATTGTATTGTTGCCATCAAGGATAACAATATGGGGTTTTCATCATATTGCTTGAGTTTATCCCTCTACATCATGTCATCTTACCTAATTTTTTACTCTGTTCTTCATGAACTTAATACTCTAGATGTAGGCAGGAGTCGGTCGATGTGTTGAGTAATAGTAGTAGAGGCAGAATTGTTTCGGTCTACTTGACACGGACGTGATGCCTATATGCATAATCATTGCCTTCATATCTTCATAATTATTTGCTTTTCTATCAATTGCTCGACAGTAATTTGTTCACCCACCGCAATACTTGCTATCATGAGAGAAGCCTCTAGTGAAACCTATGGCCCCCGGGTCTATTTTCCATCTTATACTTTCAGATCTAAAACCAAAAATACCAAAAAATACTTTGCTGCATTATTTTTACCTTTTTTTTTACTATCCATTCAAGCAATCTATCTCTATTAGATCTCATCCTTGCAAGTAACCTTAAAGGGATTGACCACCCCTTTATACCGTTGGGTGCAAGAGTTTGATTCCTTGTGTAGGTACACCTATTGGGGACTTGCTTGTATCTCCTACTGGACTGATACCTTGGTTCTCAACAACTGAGGGAAATACTTATCTACTTTGCTGCATCAATCGTTCCTCTTCACGGAAACCAACGCATGCTTGAGAAGTAGCAGGGTCGAGGGGGTCGCGGCGGAGCTTCGGGGCGGCTCGGAGAGGTGAGGGGAGGCCGGTGGCTGCAGGTGTGGCAAAAATAATAAATAAGTTATTATCATATTTCCTTGTTCGTGATATTTGATTATTATCCATGCTATAATTGTATTAATTGGAAACTAAATACATGTGTGGGTATATAGACAACACTGTGTCCCTGGTATGCCTCTAGTAGACTAGCTCGTTAATCAAAGATGGTCAAGGTTTCCTGGCCATGGACATGATATGTCATTTGATAACGGGATCACATCATTAGGAGAATGATGTGATGGACAAGACCCAAACTATAAACGTAGCATATGATCATGTCAGTTTATTGCTATAGTTTTCTGCATGTCAAGTATCTGTTCCTATGACCATGAGATCATGCAACTCACTAACACCGGAGGAGTACCTTGTGTGTATCAAACATCGCAACATAACTGGGTGACTATAAATTTTCCCTACACGAATCTCCGAGGGTGTCTGTTGGGTAGCATGGATCAAGACTGGGATTTGTTACTCCGTGTGACACAGAGGTATCTCGGGGCCCACTCGGTAATACAACATCACTATAAGCCTTGCACGCAATGTGACTAAAGAGTTAGCCATGGGATCTTGTATTATGGAACAAGTAAAGAGACTTTCCGGTAATGAGATTGAACTAGGTATAGAGATATCGACGATCGAATCTCGGGCAAGTAACATACCGAAGAACAAAGGGAACATCATACGGGATTAACCGAATCCTTGACATAGAGGTTCGACCGATAAAGATCTTCGTAGAATATGTAGAAACCAATATGGGCATCCAGGTCCCGCTATTGGTTATTGACCGTAGAGGTGTCTCGGTCATGTCTACATAATTCTCAAACCCGCAGGGTCTGCACACTTAAGGTTCGGTGACGTTTCTGTAGTATTAGGCTATATGTGTTGGTGACCGAACGTTGTTCGGAGTCCCAGATGAGATCCCGAACATGACAAGGAGCTCCGGAATGGTCTGGAGGTAAAGATTGATATATAGGTAGTCCCGTTTTGGCCACCAGAAAAGTTTTGGTTATTTCCAATAGTGTCCCGGGAGTGCCGGAGGTCCATCGGGAGAGGCCACCCACGCCAGGAGGCCACATGGGCTTGAGGGGTGTTGCACCAGACCTTAGTGGACTGGGAAAACCATCCCTACAAGGACCATGCGGCTAGGAAATAGTGGCAAAGGAAAAACCCCAAAGAAGGGAAGGAAAATCAAAATTAGGAAGGAGTCCTAATAGGATCCCACCTCCCTTGTGGGAGGTGGATTCCCTCCCTTGTTTGGTTTGGCCGAACCTACTTGGTGTAGGGGCCAAGGTTGCCTCCTCTCCCCTTCCTCCTATATATATTGACGGATTTTGAGGGCAGCCCCTAACCCTAATTGCCATGTGCTGCCCTATTCTTCCCCTAGATCCTTTTCTCCTCTAGATTAGTTCTGCGGTGCTTGGGTGAAGCCCTGCAGGATTAGTTCACCACCACCGCCACCATGCCGTTGTGCTACCGAAGAACTCATGTACCTCTCCTCTCCCTCTTGCTGGATCAGGAAAGCGGAGATTGACATCGAGCTGTACGTGTGCTGAACACAGAGGTGCCGTCCGTTCGGCACTAGATCGGAAGGACCACAATGGGATCGCGGGATGGCTCATGATGAGATCGCGGGACGGATCGTGATTGGATCGTGAAGATGTTCGACTACATCAACCGCATTTCTTAACGCTTCCCGCTTAGCGATCTACAAGGGTATGTAGATCCACTCTCCCTGTCGTAGATGCTCATCATCATGGATAGATCTTGCATGTGCGTAGGAATTTTTTTGTTTCCCATGCAACATTCCCCAACAAGCAGCAGCGACGGCGGCTCTCGGGTGCGAGGGGAAGAAGCAGAGGGTAAGGGAGAGAGCGAGGGGCCGAGATATGGGGCGTCGGCCCGATCCATCCAGCTCCTTGACGGCAAGCAGGAGGTGGCCATTGCGCGTGGTCGCGGGCGCCCAGCACGCGCCCCTGTCCTCCTGGCAAGAGGAAGGGGACGACTAGCATGCCAGCTGGGCTGGGCCGCCTAATGGGCCGGCATAGGTAAGCCAGGTACTCTCTCTCTCTCTCTTTCTCGTTTTGTTTTATTTCCTTTCTATTTTTTTCTGACATTTGTTTTGGCTGCAAATAAAATAGCTAGCCATTATATAGAATCCTGAAAATTTTCATGTGGTCTAGATATAAATAACTAGGTCCACATAAAAACGTTTCAGAATTATTGAACTTATATTTTATATATAATAAATATAAATCCAATGCAACTATTATTTTATTAATTGAAATGCCCAGTATAAAAAATTATGTGATCCCAAAATATTGTTTGACATTTTCACATCATTCCAATATTTAATCAGAACACGAGGAACATTTTATTGGATCTATTTGAAGCAATTTTTTTATTGCTTATTTTTTGGCAAAAATGATTTTGGAGGCTCGACCATTCCTCATTTCATTTTCAAATGAAACAAAAATGCATGCATGAATGCATTAACAAACAAAGTGAAACTAGGGCTGTGACAACTCACCCCCACTAAACAAGAATCTCGTCCCGAGATTCAGGAGTAGTCGGGAAAAGTGGAGGGTACTCAAGCCGAAGACGATCTTCACGCTCCCAGGTTGCTTCATCCTCGGAATATGTGACCATTGAACCTTGAGAAACTTGATGCTGCTATGTTGAGTGTTGTGCTCGACTTCATCAAGAGTATGAACAGGATATTCTCGATATGAGAGATCATCTTGAAGATCAAGTGTTTCGTGGTCTACTTCGCGGATAGGATCCTTGAAGCAACGCCTGAGTTGAGAAACGTGGAACACATCATGAACTTTGGAAAGTTGCGGGGGTAGTTCCAATTGGTAGGAAACCTCTCCTCATTTAGCGAGAATGAGAAAAGGACCAATGTAACAAGGAGCCAACTTGCCTTTGATACCGAAATGATGGGTACCCTTCAAAGGCAAACCCGAACGTAGGCCTTCTCGTCAAATTCATAACTTACTTCCGTATGACGACGGTCATATTGAATCTTTTGATGAGATTGGGTGGTTTTCAAATTTTCATGAATGATGCGAACTTGCTCTTCTACATCCTGGATCATATCTGTCCAAAGAATTGTCTTTCACCAGTTTTTGACCAGTTTAATGGCGTTCGACATCTTCGTCCATACAGAACTTCAAAAGGATCTTTGCCTACACTAGACTGGAAGTTGCTTTTATAAGTAAATTCGGCGAATGGAAGACATTTCTCCCAATTCATTTTGAATGAGATAACACAGGCTCTGAGCATATCTTCGAGAATTTGATTGACTCTTTCTACTTGACCACTTGACTGAGGGTGATAGGCGGTGCTAAAGGAGAGATGGGTTCCCATAGCATTCTGGAAACTTTCCCAAAGTCTAGAAGTGAAAACACTTACATGCTCACAATTGATCTCTAGAGGAACACCATGAAGAGAAACTATTCGAGAAATATATAGATCTGCTAACTGACTAGCAGTTATACTTTCTCGAACTGGAAGGCAATGAGAAACTTTTGAAAGGTGGTTGATGACCACGAAAATGGCATCATTCCCTTTCTTAGTCTTTGGAAAGCCGGTGATGAAATCCATACCGATCTTGTCCCATTTCCACTTTGGAAACGCCAAGGACCGAAGGATGCCAGCAGGCCTTTGATAATCTGCTTTAACGCGATGAGAAACGTCGTAGTTAGAAATGAATTGAGCGATTTCTCTCTTCATCTGGGTCCACCAAAACCTCTGGCGTAGGTCCTGATACATCTTAGTACTACCAGGATGAATCATGAGAGGAGATTCATGAGCTTCTTTAAGGATCGACCGCCTTAAGTTTTATACCTTGGGAACCACCAAGCGATTCTCAAAGAATACGACCCCTTGATCATTTACAGAGAAACATCTAGCAGATCCGCTAGCAATATTCCTCTTGATTTGAGAAATACCCGAATCACATTTCTGGGCTGCTATGACATGATCCCCGAGGAACGATGTGAAGATTTAACTTACGAAATTCCTCGTGGAGAAGTGGTTGACTTTGTAGCAACATAAGGTTGTTACAATAGGATTTACGACTTAGTGCATCGCCCATGACATTGGCTTTGCCTAGGGTGTAAGATATTCCTATGTCGTAGTCCATAATCAACTCAATCCACCGTCTTTGCCATAGATTCAAATCCGGTTGGGTGAATATATATTTGAGACTCTGGTGATCACCGTATATTTCGCAACGATTACCCAGAAGGTAATGTCGCCAAGTGACAAGTGCATGGACTACGGCGACAAGTTCCAGATCATGTATTGGATAATTCTCCTCTTGTGGACGCAACTGTCGAGATGCGTAGGCAATCACATGACTATCTTGCATAAGAATGCAACCTAGACCTTGTCGCGAAGCATCACTGTAGATAACAAAGTCCTTTGTTAAATCCGGGGGTACAAGTACTGGGGCAGTAGTCAGTCGTCTTTTCAACTCCTGAAAACTTTCCTCACAGTTTGGAGTCAACTTAAACTTCTTATCTTTCTTGAGGAGTTCAGTTAGAGGTTTGGCAATTTTGGAGAAGTTCTCAACGAAGCGGCGATAGTAGCTCGCTAAGCCAAGGAAACTCCTAACTTGCTTGACCAATTCAGGTTGAGTCCAATCAAGGACAGTTTGAACTCTCTCAGGATTGACAGTAATACCTTTCACAGATATTACGTGGCCAAGATAGGTCACTTTTGGCATCCAGAATTCACACTTGGAGAATTTGGCGTAAAGGCGGTGCTCTCAGAGTTTCATCAATACCAACCTAAGATGCTCAACATGTTCCTCTTTGTTCTTCGAGTATATGAGGATGTCATCGAGGTAAACCACGACAAATTTGTCCAAATACTCCATGAAGATCAATATCATTAAGCAGGAGAAGGTGGCTGGGGCATTGGTTAGACCGAAGGACATGACGGTGTACTCGTATTGGCCATAACGAGTGACAAAAGCCGTCTTTGGAATGTCCCTGTTCCTGATTTTGAGTTGATGATAACCTAATCTCAAATCAATCTTGGAGAAGACTGCGGATCCAGCGAGTTGATCATACAGGATCCTGGGGAGCAGATATTTGTTCTTTATCGTGACCAGATTAACCAGTCGATAATCGACAACCATCCGGTCCGTACCATCCTCCTTCTTGACGAAGAGGACATGACAAGCCCATGGAGAAGAAAAAGGATGGATGAAACCTTTCTTAAAAGATTCATCGAGTTGGATCTTAAGCTCAGCTAGCTCTTGGGGAGACATCTTGTAGGTCCTTCTAGCAATTGGAGCAGTTCCTAGAATAAGTTCTATGACAAACTCTACTTCTCTGTCAGGTGGAACTCTTGACAATTCTTCAGGGAAAACATCCGGAAAGTCACGGACTACTAGAATGTTTCCAAGGTCTGGAAGATGATTGGCATTAGGGAATAAATCATACCCTCTGGAATGCGGGTTTGGACCTTGACTATCTAGCCAGAAGGATGGGTAAACTGAACAGACCTAGTGAAACAATCAATTTTGGCATGATGAGTTGTCATCCAGTCCATCCCCAAAATGATATTGATGTCCGAAGTTTTGAGGGCTATCAGAGAGGCAAGAAACACTAAACCATCAACAAGGATTGGGTTCCCATGGCTTACTGCATTAGTTTGCCATTTAGAACCTGGACTTTGAATTACTCATGGAGATAGCATAACCTTGAAAGAAATATTATGCAAGGAGGCATAACATTCGGAGATGAAGGAGTGGGATGCTCCTGAGTCAAACAGAACTGAAGCTGGATGAGAATTGACAAGGAGTGTCTTAAGCACGACATTAGCATCATCTTTAGCTTCTTCTGCAGTTAAATGGTGCACACATCCACGAGTATAAACAACTAATCTGACATTAGGCTTCTTGGTTGGCGGCTTGCAACGAACAACACCACTTCTTGAAGAGGGTGGAACATTTGCTCGCAAAGGGCAATTCTTCAAATAATGTCCAGGCTAACTGCACTTGAAGCATGCCCCATGAATGGGACGTGGATCCTGGTTGAGCACTCGGTTGATGGGGTTCTTTTGGGGAGCACATGGCATCAGCAGACGAGGCGCCACATAGGATGGCTTCGGAGCATATCTCAAATGAAGAGCGGCATTCGGGATCCATATCCTACGCTTCTAGGATGTAGACATTGAAGATCATCCAACATCATGGTTGTGGTTGTGAGATTCCTCGTAGGTCATCCTGCTCATTTCTGCTTGGATTGCTTTGTTCACAAGAACTTGGAAGTTAACGAACTCATGCCGACTGAGATCATGACAAAGCTTCAGGTTAAGGCATTTCCTGAACCTTGCTTGCTTCTTGCATTTGTGGATACTTTTTCTGGGGCATAATGTGCGATGCGTTCAAATTCATGGCTATAGGCATCCATGTCCATCTTGCCTTGGGTCAGGTTGCAGAACTCTTCTTGCTTACGATCTATCAGAGCCTATGGAATATGATGCTCACGGAAAGCTTCACAAAATTCCTTCCATGATGTGGCTTGGCCTGCAGTTTGCATGGCCTCGAAATTCTCCCACCATAAACTAGCAGAACCTTGAAGGTGATATGCGGCATAGATGACCTTGTCTCCTTCAACCACGTTTGCATAAGGCAGCTTGTTGTTGATACTTTGGAGCCAATAATTTGCGTCTAGAGGCTCAATGGAGTGATGGAAGGTGGGCGGTTGCAACTTGATGAAGTCTTTGATGGATACTAGCTTATTGCGCTGATGGGATGTATTCTGCTCGATGTCCTCCAACAAACGGTTGGTGGCACGCTTGCTCCTCTCAACTTCTAGCATAGCCTCCGCCAAGAGAGGCGGGTTGGGAGGATCTTCTTCATCCCTACCATCTCTAGGGTTCTGACTATGACCAACAGATCTCCGATTGAGTGGCGACATCCTGAAGGAAACAACCGGGCTTCAGAATAAAGGAGAACAGTAACACACAATGAATCCTAGGTGGACTCGGACATCATAATGGTTGTACGGGCATGAAATATGAGGCAACCTGCACAAGATTTGGCCAGCATAACAGCTCAACATCATGGTTCAAGGCACAAACAGAACATCAACATCACTTATCACAACTTTGATGGGACATGACTTGACACAAACAACCATTATATAAGTCTGAGGTCCAGTAACTTGTCATCCTAGCGGATAGGTAGAGAAGCCTAGTTCTTAACCCCCGTAGGAAGAGAAGGAATGACCCAAAATAGGGTAACTTGAGGAAAGGAGTAAAAAGAGCCTTATGTTCCCTTCCACAATCAATTCCCTTATATAAATAAAGCATTACTAGACTCAACATCGACCAGTTTGGCTTCGTAAACAAACAGGTAGTTCAGCTTTGATACCAACGCTGTCGGGACCCTAATCCTAAGACATATGAATCCAGCCTATAACACGTCACACCACTTTGTAGCCTCACGCACGGTAACCCACGACTGCCGCCTTACCTTGGCTAGGACCGTTTGCGCCTTTTGGCTCACGAATATGAAAATGTCGCTAGCATTCACACATCAAAGAACCCGGGTTGACACGACTAGTTATAGACCCAAGTGGCACAACCGTATAGGGACAGGCATACGTAACCCAACAATGAAGGTGTCAGTCATCAGCGTGTGTAGACGAGTCATAGAAAGCTACAAGGACTCCATTACACCGTGGGACATAAAAGTCATCACTGCACGTAGACAAGTCGTAGCAGGCTACAGGGACTCCATTACACTACGAGACATTTCCCCGAAGGGACAGACGCAGCAGCAAAGAAGGATACATGTTGGTCAATCAATGTGTCCGGAGCAGTAGCAAGCTACCAAGGCTCAGTGGAAGCACAAAGAGGCATTTCCCCGTAAAGGAGGCTACTAAAGGCACACAACTAGGTGTCGAATCCCACGCATACCAATGCATTTCAATCATACACGCACTATGCACGATATGCGTACATACAACATGGCATCACTACAAAACTCTACAACATAACATTTATTTAGGAGGCTCCAAGGAGTCAACATAGTATAATGTTACAAGTAGAAGGGGTCACATGACCCAACATTAAAATCATACAAACAACAATCGGAAGTTACATGTCTGAGTACAGACATCTACAAAAGCGGCTGGAAGAGCCTAAAAAGCTACAACGACTCTACCATAGGAGCCACACCTCTGTCTGGGTTACTAAGCTAATCCGTCGATGTCAATGTCAAAAGAAACATAACTGAGCAACGTCTATCTCTGCAAAAATGTAAACAAGCAACAGTGAGTACGAAGGTACTCAACAAGTCTTACATCAGAACTATCTACATATGCATCATGTATTAATGAACGGGATTGTGGGGTTTACTTTAGAATGCCAGCTTTGACTTTTGGCTATCCTAGACTATGACAAAGTAACCAACGTATCACTACTCTCTCGTCTCCCTACGAGAGAGCACACACGAGTCCACATGTTCACCATCTCAATACAACACTATGGATCCTCTCTCGTCTTCCTACGAAAAGCCATCCATAGCACTCACACTTGTTTGGTGCGTTTAGAGTAGCCACGTGAAGTTGTCTATGAACAATGCAAGTATCCAAGTAGTCCATATCCGCGGACGCGGCTATTCGAATTGATAGTTTACCCTGCAGGGGTGTACTTCGTCACACATGCTCCCGCCACTTATCGCCATGTGCACGTAAAAAGGCACCTCGGCAACCTTCAAGCGGAAGCCCAGCGAGGGAGTCGGCGACGGATGTTAACCTTCAATGACTCACGTCCAAGGCAGTCGCCTATCTGATTTGGAACCCATACTGGAAGTCCAGCCGAGGTTTCCAACATGGCCTCAAACATTGTGAGCAGGAGCCCAAGCCGGTCCCGATTGGGTCGTTCATCCACTTTGCAGGCCGTGCCACACCTATCTATGTTTCGAACTACTATGACTCCTGGACTGAGAACAGGGTAGGTTAATAGGCCGAGAGGGTCCATTGGTTTCGGGCCCAATGTGCGGTAGTAGCTAGTCTTGGAACACAAACGCACAACTCAGTTCCTATGAGCGATTTCAATGAGACAACCCACCATGTACTCCTACATGGCCTCTCATCGCTACCTTTGCCAAAACGGGTTCAACACTTAACCCTCATCATCAAGACACATTCATTCCACTCCAGTTCATCACCCAGATAAATCACACCTCACACAACTCTAAGCATAGCAAGCATAACAGGGTTATAGCAAAACATGGCTCAAGCATCTACCAGATATGCTAGGTTGCTTAGTTTAGCTATTTACTATGACAATGACAGGTCATGCAAAGGAGTGGGTTCATCTACCGCAACACAAGTAGCAGTTGAATTGCGTTGTCCTAATGCGTTGAAATGAGAGCAAGAGCGAGAGAGTGGGATTGTATCGGATATGCTCAAGGGGGGTTGCTTGCCTGTTTATCAGAAGAACTCAGCTATTCTTCGATGTCGTCGATAACTACGTCTCGCAAGTCTATCGGCAAGATCAAACAAGGTACACATTAAGCAAGGCAAATGCTTCACAATGATTCATGATAATGGCATGGCAATATGTTGCTGGTTTGAGCTAATGCATCTATCAACATGTTAAATGAAGATGGTTTGAACCCAAGGTTCAAATTCAACTCCATATGTGAAGTGGCCTATTGTGTTTTGAACAAAATGTCCAAGTTCTCCTATTTATCTTGATCTAAAATGCATGAAAATGACACCATCGGATTCATTGGATTTTTATGATAAATTTTCATATATAAATTATTTTAATCTGACTTACAGATTATTTTCTATGAATTTTTGAAGTTTATACTAATTTCTGGTATTTTCTAAATTATTTTTATTCTAGACATTCATTAATTGCATCAGCACTATGTAAGACTGACGTCAGCGAGTCAAGCGGGCCAGTCCATGGTCAAACCTGACCAGTGGGGTCCACTGGTCAATGGCCTGGGGCTAATCTCGCGCTGACCGGGGGTTTTACCCATAGCTGGGGCGCGTTGTCAGTGGCTAAGGGGGGATTAATAGGGGCATTAGGCCCTAATGACCGTGCCACATAGGCGCCGGCTGGAGGGATGTTGCCGGCGATCATCCAACGCGGCAGAGGTTCGCCGGAATCCCCTACGGCCATCGGTTCAACGCGCAGAGGGCACCCGTGCATAGCCCTCGCTCGTGCACATCCAGGGGGAATGCGGTTGGATGTGGGGACGCCGGAGTCAATGCCGGCGGGGAGGTTCATGGCGGCAGCGGCTCGGGCTCGAGCGGGGCAGGGGCTACAGGGCACGCAGAAGAAGGGGGAGAGGGGGGAGCTTCAGCGGCTCACCGTGGGCTCGATGGCGTTAACGGTGAGCTCAAGGACGACCGGCAGCTGGTGAATCGGCGACGGGGAGAGGCAGCCGGAGGTGGAGAAGATGGCGGCGGCCTCTGCTTCGTGGTGCTCCCGGTGACGCCTTGCTCCACGGAGGGGTCTAGGGGGTCGCGGCAGAGCTTCAGGGAGGCTCAGGGACATGAGGGGAGGCCGGTGGCTGCGAGTGCGGTGAGCGGCAGCGACGGCGGTGCTCCGGTGCGAGGGGGAAGAAGCAGAGGGGAAGGGAGAGAGCGAGGGGCGAGATACGGGGCGTCGGATCGATCCAGACGGGTCTCTGGGGCCATCCACGCGTACAACTCCTCGGCGGCAAGTAGGAGGTGGCCATGGCACGTGGTCGCGGATGCCTAGCACACGCCCCTATCCTCCTGGCGAGAGGAAGGGGACGAGTAGCATGGCAGCTGGGCTAGGACGCCTAATGGGCCGGCACAGGTAAGCCAGGTACTCTCTCTCTCTCTCTCTCCGGTTTTGTTTTATTTCCTTTCTATTTTTTCTGACATTTTTTTTGGCTGCAAATAAAATAGCTAGCCATTTTATAAAATCCTGAAAATTTTCATCTGGTCTAGATATAAATAACTAGGTCCACATAAAAAGTTTCAGAATTAATGAACTTATATTTTATATATAATAAATACAAATCCAATGCAACTATTATTTTATTAATTAAAATGCCCAATATAAAATGTTTATGTGATCCCGAAATATTGCTTGACATTTTCACATCATTCCAATATTTAATCAGAACACCAGGAACATTTTATTGGATCTACTTGAAGCAATTTTTATATTGCTTATTTTGGCAAAAATGATTTCTGAGGCTTGACCATTCCTCATTTCATTTTCGAATGAAACAAAAATGCATGCATGAATGCATTAACAAACAAAGTGAAATTAGGGTTGTGACACAAATGCAATGGCAAGGGCACATGGAGTGCCCAAGTCCTTATCTCCCAAATCCCACCACAACAACTAATGTTATGGAGGAAAGTGAGAGGAAGAACAAAGAAGAACACGAAGAACTCCAAGATCTAGATCCAAGGGGTTCCCCTCACCTAGAGGAGAAAGTGATTGGTGGAAATGTGGATCTAGATCTCCTCTCTCTTTTCCCTCAAATAGGAGCAAGAATCATTGGAGGGATTGAGAGATAGCAAGCTCAAAGAGGGTCAACAATGGGGGGCAAACACGAGCTCAAAGGATAAGGTCCATTGGGGAAGAAGACCCCCTTTTATAGGTGGGGGAAAATCCAACCATTATCCTCATAGCCCGCACAGAGCGGTACTACCGCTAGGGCGGTAGTAGCCATATGAAACACTACTGCAACGAGGCAACAGGGCGGTAGTACTGCCAGAGCGGTACTACCGCCTGCCCTCGTGGTACTACCGCGTGACCACTCAGGTGTAGCACACGGCAAAAGACACCATGAGGCAGCGGTACTACTGCTCGAGGTAGCGGTACTACCGCGCGTCCACGGATGTAAAAAATTACTTTCGGGCTACATCCGCTGGAGCTAGCTTCGAGAAAATATCTCACACGGTAGTACCGGAAGTAATTTGTGGTACTACCACCCGAGGGGCGGAAGTAAAAAATTACTTCCGTGCAACTTGCGGTACTACCACCCGAGGGGCGGAAGTAAAAAATTACTTCCGTGCAACTTGCGGTACTACCGCTAGCCACTGTACTACGCTGCCTTCGACTACTCAGCTAGGAAAACAGAAGGATACAGTAAAACCAGAACTGCCACAACTTCTGCAAATGAGCTCTGAATTGAGCAAACTCAGGCTTGTTGGATTCAGGTCGACAAGAGCTATCCAACAGCAGAAGAGGCAGTATAAAAATGCCAAAGTTATAGAGATGATAAACCTCTTCCAATGAAGAATCAGCAATAACTCCAACATCGAAAACATCATAGAAGAAGCATATGGACTCCGTTTTCGATGAACTTGAGCTTGTCATGAAGTTGACCATAAGCTCAAGAAACCTCAAAGAGAAAAACCAACCAAGAACCATGAAAGATGATGATGCCAAGAATGCAATGGTTTGAGCTCTCAACGAACGATGCGATCAAGCTACTCACTTGAGAGCCCCCTTGATACCACAGCTACCTATCCTATAACCCAGTCTCCCAACTACTACTATGAGACTGGTAAAATAGAAAACCCTATCAAGGTCAAACCTTAGCCTTGCGCATAGTCCACTTGAGCTGGATGATGATGATCTTGACTTCCTCAAGATGGACCACCTTTCTTGATTGTGTTGGCTTGATGAAGACTAGATGATTGCTCCCCAATACTTCACTATGGGTGAGACACTCTTCGACACATATTCACAAGTCCATTGTCACCACAATGGATGGCAAGCTTCAAGCAAGATCTCTCCATGATGCTTCACTTGAACTTACACACCATAACCGTGATAACGACCACCACTTGATGTCATCTTCCATGGGTTGTATGGGATCTTCCTCTTGTTGCAATACCATGGAAATATGCCTAACCCCACAAAGAACTCTCACAAGGAACATGGGTTAGTACACAAAGCGTAATGGACAATTCTTACCATACCATGGGATCACTTGATCCCTCTCGGTACATCTTGTACGCTTTGTGTGTTTATCACTTGATTCACTCTTTGACTTAGTCTTGATCAACCTTGTATCTTATCTTCTCTCTTCATAAAGATGATGTCTTGTAGGTAATCATGAATGCTCACACAATCTTCTTCTTCAAGACATGCCTGCAAAAACCTCAACTCTCACATCACCAATCTTTGGATAAACCTTGAATACCACCTCGGTCATCATATAAACTCCTTGAAACCCAACAGATGGACTTCAAGAAGTGCCTATGGACAAATCCTTTGAATATAACTCAAGGCAACCATTATACCATAGGGGTGTCATCAATTAACAAAACCACACATGGAGAAATGTGCTCTTACACAAAGTCTAACCATAGCATTAAATACGTGGATCCAAATCAGCCCCTTACGAAGTAGCGCACAAACTAGGGTTTAAGCTTCTGTCACTCTAGCAACCCATCATCTAATAACTACTCCACAATGCATTCCCTTAGGCCCATGAATGGTGAAGTGTCATGTAGTCGACGTTCACATGGCACCACTAGGGAATCACAACATACATATCATCAAAATATTGAATACATATAAAATTCACATGATTACTCGCAACATGACTTCTCCTGTGACCTCAAGAACAAAGGTAACACTTCATCACTTGAAGATACAAGATAAGTATGAAGAGAAGATGGGTTGTCAAAAGAAGATGGCACATCAAGAAAATGAAGCATTGCTTAAAGAGAATGAATCATTGCTTAAAGAAGATGGCGGGGAAAGAAGCTCGGCTGCAAGAGAATGGACTTAGATCAACAATGCAAAGAGAGGCCACATAAATCCTATTGAGAGGACAATGACCAGAAAAAGGATGACAGACAAAAGTTTGGTGGACTCGCATGGCATGAGAAACACACAATATCAACGGATTTGATGGACCCAGCAAAAATATAGAAAGCTAGAAGCATAGACTAAACTCGAGACTAGATGCGATAGAAACAGAAGAAAATCAGAGGCCAAAACAGCGGAGTAGCAGCAGTCCAAGCGGCGATAGACAGAGAAGTACGCACGCACAATAGCAGCACACTAGCAGTAGAAGAGGGCCATGGGGAGCACGAGATGCAGCGCACAAGCTAGCTTAGAGGAGTGGCAAAGCAGCATCATGCAAGCACGTATAGAGAGGATCGCCCAACTACTGTTAGCAGCACGGAGCAGCTGGCATGATCTGCACGAGTTGGGGTCAAGACGAGGCGGGCGGACAAACAGGAGTGTGCCCGATCTAAAGAACTTGACCTTCGGTGGCTCTGCCCGATCTGGACAGAAAATCACGAGACAGCCCAAAACAGATGGAAGCAAGGGTACACCGACGAGATCCATCTGGTGGGCACATAGATCCAGATGGGAGACCTGTTGCGTGCACATCGATCAGATCAGTGACCAAGTGAAATCTTCAGCAGGACCGGGATCCATCTACAGCAGGTTGGTTGTCTTGCAGCGGCCGGACCTGCGAAGCGATCTGCAACGGGGCAGTTTATTTGCAGCGGCGACCTAGGCTGTGAGGCAGCGACGAGATTGGGTTGGGAGGGTGAGTTGTGGCGCCCAAAAAAATAACCTAAGCTCTAATACCATGTTAGGAAAGCAACGTATCTCTATTAAAGGCCCAAGGGGCATATATATTACACAAGACTTGAGGTGCAAGGAAAGTAAACATAGACTAATAAGGACTCCTACACCAATACTAATACTTCCTAACAGTAACTACTCACAAATAATAATCACGCTCAAGATCGGAGGAGTATTGAATAGCATAATGGATCTGAACATATAATCTTCCACCAAATAAAACATATAGTAATCAACTACGCAAGGTAATCAACACTCTAGTCACCCACAGGTACCAATCTGAGGTTCTGATACAAAGATTGAACACAAGAGATAAACTAGGGTTTGAGAGGAGATGGTGTTGTTGAAAATGTTGATGAAGATTGGCCTTCCAAATATGAGAGGGGTGTTGGTGTCAGGACCAGGTTTTCCAGGATATTAAATTCCTAGTAAATTGCCCTTGTGCTCATCAGCCCTAGGATTACTATTAGCTCATGAGACACAATCTTGATATAGAAATGCCAAGAAAAATTACAAAAGATAAAGTACAAGACCATCGTGGTCTATGAGTACAACAAAAGGTTTCTAGTGGTTGGTGGCGGAAGCGGTGGCGGATCATCCGCGACTACGGGACTCCATTTCCACAGGAACAGCTGACCTGGATAACTCCTATCTTCGCGTCACTGCTATCTTTGTTGCCTAGGTTTCGAAGCTGTCATCATTGCACTCCTCTCCAAGCATGGAATCTGGCCAAGACAATAGCCAGGGACATGCCAGTGAGTACTTTGAATGTACTCGCAAACATCACAAAAATAGGTATAATATAGCAGGTAATAGTTATGCACTGAAATAATCCATGATCACTTAGTCAGTCACAAAATAAAATTCATGATGCACGCAACCAGGCCCTTCATACTAAACATGAATGAGCAATCAAAGAATAGAAATAAAATAGACTGATCGGGTGTCTGAAGCGACACCTTGAAAGGATAATAATATAAAGCATGCCTCAGTCAGGCGTCTGAGCGATGCCACATAAAGGGTTTATAAGGAAAAAATAAATAATCAGCATGCCACAGTCGAGCGTCCGAGCGACGCCACTTAAAGGGCTTATAAAGGAAATAAGTAACAAGTGTGCCATAGTCGGGCGTCTGACCGACGCCATAGAAAGGGCTTATAAAGAAAATAAATAGCCAACGTGCCACAATCGGGCGTCTGAACGACGCCACAGAAAGGGTTTATATGATAAAGCAATCAGCATGCAAGCCACAGTCGGGCGTCTGTGCGACGCCGCATAAAGGGCTTTTCTGAGAATGATCACAATGAATATCCAGGAGGTAGAACCTTCCGAGAGATATTCAATAATTCAAATAACATAAATGGTTAGTCCACAATAATAATAATCATAATCATCATTTGTCCCTCGTCATGATCAAAATTCCGGATTAGAAGTTTTCCTCTGAAGACCGACACTAAAACCGACACTCGACCCATCCTAGACTGTAGTCCTTAACCACAGACAAGGCTATTTGAATAGATATTAACTGTGCAGAGGGTGTACTCTTTACCCACGAGTAACGGATTCCTTTAGTCCACCAGGACTAATTCCGCTTACGGTCTTTGAATTGAAAACACACCTGGCCTGCACACCCTAGCTTAAACCGGTGCCTGGAATCACCCACAGAACTCGTTAAGCAAAATTCTTAGTGGGGAGGCCAATACCGCGATTAGCATGGGATCAAATTTATACCGCGCGCTACTAAGGGGTGCCCCTCTCTCGGTCCCAACCGGAAACACCCATGCCCCCGGACCAAGTGGCTTGCCTACCAGATGCATCTGGTATCTTCCATTGTGGCCTCTCTGTATGGTGTGTGTCAAGAAAGGGGTTGACAACTTACTGAACCGTACCCTACCTGTGATAGGGACAAATGGTAGCACGAAACAAGTATGGGGGTTACTGGAACAAGACTCGATCTATGGTCGACTCAGGAGGTTCATGTGTTCCTTGCATGATTAATACAACAAATATTTTTCACAATCCTGACAGAATCACCACTCATCATATCCCATCATGCCTCACTGACCATCCTCGCTCCAACGAGATGTCAGCCCAAACTCGTGTCCACCCGAGATAGAGTCTTATACGGGATTCCTTTCGGTAGGCATGAGTGGCACAAGATGGTGACTACTACCACAAGCATCTCAAGTTCATTAGCACGAAATCCTCATCATTTCACTTGCACGCATGATCACACCTTCACATGAAATAAGTCACACTTCATGTGTTGTAGTTTCTCTCGTCACACCAAACATCACACAACAAATACTATACCAGGGGTTCAGAATGCTTGCCTTAAATGTGCATAGAGGTAGGGTGCACCACAAAAGTTTGCTTCTCTCTCCAATTCTTGAATGCGCTTTCCTCAGAGGGAAATGCTTCACGGGGGTTCGCCACTGGAGCGAGAGCTGGCTCACCGACAGGTGGGGGTCACCTGTCGGGTTCATCTCCCCCACTGTGCGCGTGCCTGGCCAGGGACGGAGCCCAACTTCGGTGATGATTCCCGGCGCTAGGGATCACCATTTCCAGCTTCGGCATATAGGCGTACTTAGGGGAAAGAACCAGAGATCGTGGCGGCGACGGGACTCGCTGGGGAGCTCGGGGTCGACCAGAGCATCATCAATGGCCTTATCAGGTGGAAATGGGGATGGGAACGGGCTTGAGGGGTCGAGGTGGATCCATTGGAGGGGACAAGGTAGAGGGTGAGGTCTTGGCTTGGTCGGAATCAACCGAAGGGTTGCGGCGGCCGAACTGACCGGAGACGAGGAAGATGAGCTCCTGTGGTCGTCTGGTGGTCTCGGGGGTTCAAATGGGGATGGCTAGGGCGGCTTGAGTGTCCTAGAGCTGGGAGGGGTCCTTTTATAGGGCGAATAGGTAGGTTCCAAGGCGGAGTGGATAACTCCGGCGAACTATTCGAACAGGGCGATGTGGCAGCGTTTGGCGGGGCTGGGCGCTAGCAGATGAGCTGCGGATGAGATCGCACTACTCAAGGGACTAGCTAGCACGCTGGCAAGGCTCGGGTGGCATCGTCCATGGCAGAGCAAGGAAGCGGTCGCGGGCTAGCTGCCAATGGCCTCTGACGACGGTGTTGCATGGCCCTAGGGGCGGCTCCGACAGCTAGGAGGGGACGGGGGTTGCGACTCTACACGAGGGGGGAAAGTCGAGACGCGGCGACTCGATTGCGCATGCGTGCAAAATGTGCGCTCTGGCCGCGCTCTGGCCATGCACGCCAGGCGTTTGACAGAATGCCAGTGCATGCAAATACCTACTGATGCCCATGAAAATTAACAGGTCTATGATAGTGGGTATAAGGGAGCTAAGGGACATGCTGGTTTGGCCATAAGACTAGGTCCACAATACAAACTAAAAATCATGTCAACACTCGTCATGCACACAAGGTGTTCGACATAATGCTAGAGGTCTTGGATACAACCTTTCTAGTGGCCAGACTTTCCAGGTTGGGGTCTCCTCAAGTCCAAAACATGATGGAAAGTTTATATTGGCAAAAGCAAAAACTCCCTAGTGCAAGTTTTTGAGAAAACCATTTCTGGACAGAAACTACAGGGTATTATTCCATGGGCAAAAAAATTCCCAATGGACCTAAATCTTGGACTTAAAAGTTTGCTAGGGTTTACTCCAAGCATGAAAAATCCCAAGGTCACTAGAGGAATTTCAAATAGGGTTGCAGTGCAAAATACCAAACTGGACCGGAATGAAAAAGAGGATGGTTTGCTCAAATTTTACAAAACACAAAGTTGGGGTTTTGCATAAAAGTAATCCAGGAACATCACATAGCCTCTACAAGTTTTTGTGGAAATTTTAAATGAATTTATAGAAGGGTTGTAGTGTAACTCATGCCTTTAAAGAATGAAAATGCTTTTAAAAGAATTAAAGCTAGGCAAGTTTTATTACAAAAATAATTTTACTGATTTTACTAAATGAAGTAATATGCTTGAATAAATTATTTAAGTCCCACAATATTGTTCAAAAGTTTCAGATACGAGGGAAGAAATTTGAAATCCAGAGAAACAAAGTGGCTCTGGAATTACTAAAAAAATGCAAAAAATAGGAGATAAATATTTCTGACAAAATTTTAATTAATACAACAAGATTAAATTTTTTGGGTGTTACAACACTACCCCCCTTAAGGAAAATCTCATCCTCGAGATTTGCTAAAGGACGTTGCAAAAATATTATTCCTACCACGCGGCAATCTTAACATGCAAAAATAAATAATCCATACACACAATATGACGGGGTCACAGTAAAAGGGTTGAATAATGTGTAGTTGCGGTGTACTAGCGAGGTAATTGATTAGGTGATAAAAGAATGTGTGGTCTTGCATTTAGTGTATGCGTCCCGTGAGCCGTATAACGCGAGGGCATGCAAATTAATTTTTTGTTGGAAAACATTTTTTCGTAGTGGTCTTTTAAGAAAAAACTTACTATGAAATTTGCTATAATGAAAAAAATCGATTATCAACCACAAGCAACACAATATACTCATACAAAGAATTTTAAAACACAACACAAGTATCACAGCAAGCAGTTAAATGCTACACCAACTAATACAACTAAGGCGCTAACAATCCAGGCAATAAGCTATAGGTCACGAGGAATTATTCCCTGTAGTGGGATATATCCATCGTCTACTCGGAGCGGGTGGGGGACTCACAAAATGCGTCTCTCTTAGTCTGGCCTTAGGGGTCTGCTAATGGAAATAAGGGGTTTATCACAGCAAGGGTTTGGAAAAATCCCATCTCTTGTTGGGTCAAGCGCTCTCGAGCGATGACACAGTGAACCAGCTTAATTATCGCCGTATCTTTCTCTGCTCAGTTGCAGGGAAAGGATGCGGCTTCTCTGGCTGTTGCACTACTCGGGGAAATAATAATACCCATGCTCACTGCCATAGGGTACCATGAATTGCAGGCGGGTAATTGCTCCATAAGCAGCAATCTCTATGGCCATTACTAGAGTGGGCATAGATTTCCTGATGAAGGGAACTTCCGTAAGGTCTTGGTTCGGGTCTATCTGCAGGTTGTGCCTAGCTGTTCAATATTTCGAGGAGGTGAAAGTGACCCTCAATTTGAACAACTTGTACCGGGATGGGTGGGGAGAACTCATGGTACTGTAGTTAAAAACTCACAATTATTTTAATAAAATTCCCTGGTGTTGCATCTGCGGTCTTTATATGAATCCCAAGGTGTGACTTGGAAAAACGACTGTGAAGGCAGTGCACAAGGTGAGGGATGCTTGGTAAGGTCACGGATTGGCCTTATGTATAGTATCTGGGTTGTGTGACATATTGTGGTGTGTGGGCAATATTAACTGTCGGTTCTGCTATATGGTGGTCGGGTCAATGCCATGGCAATATTAACTGTCAATGCCATGCCACGGATAGCCCTAACCCAGTTAACCCCAACGGTAAAGCCCAAAGAGAAGCCCCGACGTCCGCAAGGCACGCTCGACTATATATATCGCAAAATGCGACGTATGACTGTGGTGGTTGGTTGGGTGGTCTTGGTAGCTACGCCCAAAATTAAATATGTGGCCAGACGCTAAAATTTATTTATGCATGGTTACTTGTAGTACTATTAAATATAATGGAAATACAAGCAGCCTGAAATTTATTACTAGCAACGCACGATCACACTATTACATGGCGTAGTAATACTAAGACTCGGCACTACTCGAGTGGCTTAGTCTACTTCATTCATATCTAGTCGAGCGTGCCTTGCGGACGTCGGGGCTTCTCCTTGGGCTTTACCACTGGGGTTAACTGGGTTAGGGAAAACGTCTCCTTATAAAAGAGAACGAAGTCTTCCCTCGCATGCTTGCGAATAGAATAACTCAGGTGTCAATCGCAGGCGTGTGGCTCACTAGGCTAGTCTAATAGGTTGGGCACCGACTGCCAAAAGCTGTTGGGGTCACTATGTGGGCTATAGTATAGGATAGGCTTGATTGTCATTATGGTAAGGTCTGGTGGGTGGTAACCTAGGTTTTCTTGACCCGGCTAAGATAGGATTAGCCAATGGTCAGCCTGGCTCTGATACCAAGGTTGTCAGGAGCGGGTTTTCCAGGATATGAAATTCCTAGTAAATGGCCCTTGTGCTCATCAGCCTCAGGATTACTGTTAGCTGATGAGACACAATCTTGATACAGAAATGCCAAGAAAAATTACAAAAGCAAAAGAACAAGACCATCGTGGTCTATGAGTACAACAAAATGTTTCTAGTGCTTCGTGGAGGAAGCGGTTGCAGATCATCCACGACTATGGGACTCCATTGCCCACAGAAACAGCTGACCTAGATAACTCCTATCTTCGCATGGCTGCTATATTTGTTGCCTAGGTTCTGGAGCTGTCATCATTGCACTCCTCTCCAAGCATGGAATCTGGCCAAGACAATAGCTAGGGACAAGCCAGTGACTACTTTGAATGTACTCGCAAACATCACAAAAACAGGTATAATATAGCAGGTGATAATTATACACTGAAATAATCCACGATCACTTAGTCAGTCACAAAATAAAATTCATGATGCACGCAACCAAGTCCTTCATACTAAACATGAATGAGCAATCAGAGAATAGAAATAAAATAGACCGATCAGGTGTCTGAAGCGACGCCTCGAAACGATAATAATATAAAGCATGCCTCAGTCGGGCGTCTGAGCGACGCCACATAAAGGGCTTACAAGGAAAATAAATAATCAGGATGCCACAGTCAAGCGTCTGAGCGACACCACATAAAGGGCTTATAAAGGAAATAAATAACAAGTGTGCCATAGTCAGGCGTTTGAGTGACGCCACAGAAAGGGCTTATAAAGAAAATAAATAGCCAACGTGCCACAGTCGGCCGTCTAAGCGATGCCACAGAAAGGGCTTATATGATAAAGCAATGAGTATGCAAGCCATAGTCGGACGTCTGTGCGACGCCGCATAAAGGGCTTGTCTAAGAATGATCACAATGAATATCCAGGAGGTAGAACCTTCCTAGGGATACTCAATAATTCAAATAATATAAATGGTTAGTCCACAATAATAATAATAATAATAATCATTTGTCACTCGTCATGATCAATATTCCGATTTAGAAGTTTTCCTTCGAAGACCGACACTAAGACCGACACTCGACCCATGCCAGACTGTAGTCCTTAACCCCGGACATGGCTATTCGAATAGATATTAACTGTGCAGAGGGTGTACTCTTTACCCACGAGTAACGGATTCCTTTAGTCCACCAGGACTAATTCTGCTTACGGTCATTGAATTGAAAACACACCTGACCTGCACACCCCAACTTAACTTACTGGTGCCTGGAATCACCCACGGCACTCGTCAAGCAAAACTCTAAGTGGGGAGGCCACAACCTCGATTAGCATGGGATCAAATTTATACCGTGCGCTACTAAGGGGTGCCCCCCTCTCGGTCCCAACCGGAAACACCCATGCCCCCGGACCAAGTGGCTTGCCTACCAGATGCATCTGGTATCTTCCACTGTGGCCTCTCTGTATGGTGTGTGTCAAGAAAGGGGTTGATAACTTACTAAACCGTTCCCTACCTGCGATAGGGACAAGTGGTAGTACGAAACAAGTATGGGGGTTACTGGAACAAGACTCGATCTATGGTCGACTCGGGAGGTTTATGTGTTCCCTGCATGATTAATACAACAAATATTTTTCACAATCCAGACAGAATCACCACTCATCATATCCCATCATGCCTCACTAACCATCCTCGCTCCAACGAGAAGTCATCCGAAACTCGTGTCCACCCGAGACAGAGTCTTATATCGGATTCCTTTCGGTAGGCATGAGTGGCACAAGATGGTGACTACTGCCACAAGCATCTCAAGTTCATTAGCAAGAAATCCTCATCATTTCACTTGCACGCATGATCACACCTTCACATGAAATAACGTGAACTTCATGTGTTGTAGTTTCTCTCGTCACACCAAACATCACACAACAAATACTGTACTAGGGGTTCAGAATGCTTGCCTTAAATGTGCATAGAGGTAGGGTGCACCACAAAAGTTTGTTTCTCTCTCCAATTCCGGAATGCGCTTTCCTCAGAGGGAAACGCTTCACCGGGGTTGCGCCACTAGAGCAAGAGCTGGCTCACCGATAGGTGGGGGCCACCTGTCGGGTTCATCTCCCCCACCGCGCGCGCCTGGCCAGGGATGGAGCTCAACTCCAGCGATGATTCCAAATGCTAGGTATCACCGTTTCCAGTGTTTGGCATATAGATGTGCTCAGGGGAAAGAACTGCAGCTCATGGCGGCGACGGGACTCGATGGGGAGCTCGGGGTTGACCAGAGCATCATCAATGGCGGAGGGGAGCCTCGGTCATGAAGGGGCTTCTACCCACGGGCCTTATCAAGTGGAAATGGGGATGGGAACAGGCTTGAGGGGTTGAGGTGGAGCCATTGGAGGGGACAAGGCAGAGGGGGAGGTCTCGGCTTGGTCGGTATCGACCGGAGGGCTGCGGCGGCCGAACTAACCGGAGACGAGGAAGATGAGCTCCTCTGCTCGTCTGGTGGTCTCGGGGGTTCAAATGGGGATGGATAGGGGCGGCTTGAGTGTCCTAGAGCTGGGAGGGGTCCTTTTATAGGGCGAATAGGTTAGTTCCGTTGTAGAGTGGCTAACTCCGGTGAACTGTTCGCACAGGGTGACGTGGCCGCGTCTGGCGGGGCTAGGATCTAGCAGACGAGCTGCGGATGAGCTTGCACTGCTCAAGGGGCTAGCTGGCGCGCTGGCTCGGTTAAGCTCGCACTTCTCAAGGGGCTAGCTGGCGCACTACTCAAGGAAAAGTCGGGACGTGGCGACTCAGTTGCGTGTGCATACAAAACGTGCACTCTGGTCGCGCTTTGGCCACGCATGCCAAGCGTTCGATAGAATGCCAGTGCGTGCAAATACCTACTGATGCCCATGAAAATTATAAGGTCTATGCTAGTGGGTATAAGGGAGCTAAGGGACTTGCTGGTTTGGCCATAAGACTAGGTCCACAATACAAACTAAAAATCATGCCAACATTGGTCATGCACACAAGGTGTTCGACATAATGCTAGAGGTCTTGGGACAACCTTTCTGGTGGCCAAAATTTCTAGGTTGGGGTCTCCTCGGGTCCATAACATGATGTAAAGTTTATATTAGCAAAAGCAAAAACTCCCTAGTGCAAGTTTTTGAGAAAACCATTTCTGGACAG
The DNA here is from genome assembly GCA_022496015.1 of Hordeum marinum. Taxonomy (NCBI): domain Eukaryota; kingdom Viridiplantae; phylum Streptophyta; class Magnoliopsida; order Poales; family Poaceae; genus Hordeum; species Hordeum marinum. The sequence goes on along the minus strand of CM039674.1, from coordinate 422,906,403 downwards.
AAACTACAGGGCATTATTCCATGGGCAAAAAATTTCCCAATGGACCTAAACTCTTGGACTTAAGAGTTTGGTAGGGTTTACTCCAAGCATGAAAAATCCCAAGGTCACTAGAGGAATTTAAAATAGAGTTGCAGTGCAAAATACCAAACTAGACCAGAATGAAAAAGAGGATGGTTTGCTCAAAATATACAAAACACAAAGCTCGTTTTTTGCATAAATGTAATCCAGGGACATCAAATGGCATCCACAAGTTTTGGTGGAAATTTTAAATGAATTTATAGAAGGGTTGTAGTGTAACTCATGCCTTTCAAAGAATGAAAATTCTTTTAAAGAATTAAAGCTAGGCAAGTTTTATTATAAAAATAATTTTACTAATTTTACTAAATGAAGTAATATGCTTGAATAAATTATTTAAGTCCGACAATATTGTTCAGAAGTTTCAGATACGAGGGAAGAATTTTGAAATCCAGAGAAAAGAAGTGGCTCTCGAATTAATAAAAAATGCAGAAAATAGGAGATAAATATTTCTGATAAAATTTTAATTAATAAAAATATTAAATTTTTGGGGCGTTACAGTTGGTGATGACGATGGCTTCAATTTCCCCCTCCGGGAGAAAAGTTCCCCCACCGGAATCGCCTCGACGGAGGGCAAAAGTGCTCCAACACAAGTTCTGCCTCGTGACGGCGACGCTTCATCCTGAAAGTACTCCTATTTTTTAGGTTTTTTGGGAATTTATACCAAGAGATGGGCTCCGGAGGTGGGCCTGGGTGAGCACCACCCACCAGGTCGCGCTAGGGGGTGCCTGGCACGCCCTGGTGGATGCTCCTCTCCAGGTGCCCCCTCCAGTATATTTTTGCTCAATTATTTTTTATTAATTCCAAAAGTAATCTCCGTAAAGTTTCAACGTCATTAGAGTTGTGCAGAATAGGTATCTCTGACGTGCTTTTCTTAGGGGTAGAATTCCAGCTGCCAGTATTCTCCCTCTTTGTGTAAACCTTGCATATTATGAGAGAGAAGACATTAGAATCACTCCCCAAAGCAATATCATTCGTAAAAAAAGTAAGTAACAGTAGGAAATCATGATGCAAAATGGACATATCAACTCCCCAAGCTTAAACCATGCTTGTCCTCAAGCGAAAGTCGATATTGAAAAGCATGTCCACATGGTTTGAGAGAGAGGTGTCGATAAAAACAAAATACGGACATATAAGCATCATGCTTATTAACATAACAACAACAAACTCTAACATAATAACTTATTTCAATAACTTTTTGTCATAAAGCTTCTCATGAACAAGTAACAATTCATCACTACATAGAAGTATGAAGTATAAACCTTATTGGGAACCAACAAACTATGTCTCAGTACACTTTAAAACTACAATTCATCATATTTTCAGGAAGGGTCTCATGTTGGAGCCTTTTGTCAAGTCCACATACTAAACCATCATTTAGTCTTCTATGATTGCTAATGCTCATGGCATACCCATGAACAAAAACTTTCAATCGGACACATAGGAAGATAGGGACTTATAGTTTTGCCTCCCAACGTGTTCACCTCAAGGGTGATGTCAACAATAATAACTCATGCCCACCCATATCCAACTGGATATATGTGCCTAGATCTTTCCTCACCACATGATGCTTGCAAAAGAAAAAGTAAAAAGGAATAGGGAAGAATACTTTGACTCTTGCATAAAAGTAAGTGCATAAAAGTAAAAGATAGGCCCTTCGCAAAGGGAAGCAGAGGTTTTCATGCGCTTATTGGTTTGTATGCCCAATCCTTAATGTAAAAAAACATCACACTATATTGCCCCCTATGATAGCAACCTTTATTATGCAATCCGTCACTTTTATTACTTTGCCATCATAAGTTCGTATAACACTCAACTTTCTCTTACATTAATTGATCAAAACACTTTTGGAAGCAATTTTTATTGCCTTATGTAGCGACGACAACTTACTTGAAGGATATTTCTCGACCCATAGGTAGGTATGGTGGACACTCAAGGAAAGAGTTTGGGTTTGGGTTTTGGATGCACAAGTAGTATCTCTACTTAGTGCGGAATTTTTGGCTAGCAAAGATATTGAGCAAGCACCACATGTTAAAGGATCTATGACAATATAACTTCTGTGTGGATACGAACAAACATAAATCATTACGTTATCTTCCTTGTCCAACATCAACAATTTTGACATATAATATTTGAATGGGGCTCACAATCAGAAAAGATGTTCAAGATAGTGTATTTGCATGTGAATCTTCTCTTCCCTAATTAATTCTTTCATGAATTGCATCATTGACCAATGCTATGTTTGTGTAACATCCCAAAATTCCATTTTGGAATGTTATGAAATATAGCTATGCATCCATCATCATCACTGTTTGAATACATGTATTGTTGAAATGTTCTTTCTAAAATTCTGAAAGCCCTTTCTACTTTTCCTAAGTTGCTTTCACCTATTTGAAATCTTGGTAAAATGTTCAAAATAAGAGGGGAGTAACATGACACTCCACACGAGGGTCATTTTGGTGATCTATTTGAACAAAAGTAACCAGGAGTTGTTTTGAAAATATTTGCAAAAAGGTTTTAAAAAAAACAAATAGGCAATTTCTAAAAATAATTTTTTTTCCAAAGTGTTCAAATGAAAGAATAAAAATGTTCATTAAATGCAATTTATTATTCTGTTAATTTTGATATATAATAATCCTATATTTAGAGACGATTTGAATGCTTTAAAGGTTTTTGAAACGCTTTGGAAAAACATTAAACAGAAAACGGTAACGGTTTTAGAATTAAAACAGGCCGGCCCACAGGCTTTATTTCGCGAATTCAATACGCGCCGGCCGACCGACGCGGAAACCTCGCCCTCCCTCTCTCTGACACCGGGTCCCACCCGACCGCCCGAAGACCCGCGCGGTCATCCCTCTCCCCTCGCCGACCACGTCGCCGGCCGTTTCCACCTCCGCAGATCTCGCCTCCCCATCACTCCCCCTCGCTCCCTGCACCCCCAATAAGTACCTGCCACTCCCCGCATCCATTTCCCCTCGAATCCCCTCTCTCCCGTTGCCAGAACGCTGCTCAATCACTCGCCGAAGTTGTCTCCACCACCGGAGCTCTCATTGCCCGTAGCCATCGCCTCGGTCACCCTCGCCCTTCTCCGACCCCTCCGTTCGATGCCGGACCTCGCCCGCCATCGTCTGAACCCCTTCGCTGCATCTCTCGACCACCGAGGACCCCTCCGGCAACGTCTTCGACCACCGGCCGCTGTCACCATCGCCGGAGTCCACCTCCCCTCCGGTAAAATCTTCGGGCTCATCTCCACCCTTGGATCCAAACTCCACGACCCAGATTAGATCAATTTAATCCCCAAAACGTTTTCCTTTTCGGTCCGGTCGACCGCCCGCAACCATCCAACACACGCGCCCGCAACCAATAGGAAAGCGCCACGTAGCCCCCTGGCCGTCCGGTAGATTTTTCCCTTTTCTGTTTTTGTTTTAGTTAACAGAGTGAATCCAAATTTTGTTTTGCTTATAACTTTTAATCTATTTAATGTTTTGAGTTGATTCTTTTTGCAATAGCTCAAATTTTTCATGTAGTTTCACACTGTACTTTTAAATTTCAAATTTGAACTATAATTTTTGAACTGAATCAAATTTGCTCAAATCATTCATATCTGAATAACTAGAGTTTGAAAATAGATTTTGACATGAATCTTTTTGCTACTGTTTGGTATTAGTTAGGACTATCATCATGTTTTGTTTGAGGATTTTTAGGATGATCAATGTTAGTGTTTTAACTAAAAACAGAATCTGCCTAGTGTTATAGTATAGTTTTATTTACTTAGTTTTAATTAGTTTAGTTTAGATTTAGTTCTAATTTGTTTAGTAGGTTCTGTTGTTTAAACATTTAGTGTTTTACCTATTGTTAATAAAAATATAAAATTGTTTAGTTTATTTCTTTGATTAATATAGGAACCACAATTTCTTTTCAAATAGGTTTATTTGAACTAAAACAACTAGTTAGTAATAGTTTTCTTTCAACAAAGTTTTATATAATTTAATTCTGTTTTCTAAGACAAGTTTATTTGTAAATTCTTTTCTGTAAGAACATGTTTTATTAATAAATAATAAGTTTTGTTTAGCTCTTTTGATAGTAAAACTATAGTTGATTCATATAGTGTTTATCAAAACTTTTACAAACTTTACAAAAGTTTTCCCAACAAACTTAAATTGATTTTCTTCTGTTTATTAATAAAAATATTTTATTGTTTCCTTGCTGTCAACAATTGTTTTGGTTATTTCAAAATAGTTTTATTATGTTAGTAGTGTTTTATCAATCACCTCCTAGTAAACAAAACTTTGTGTGCTTTCCTTACTTGTGATTTGTGCATTGTTTTGTCTTGACTGTTTACTAGTTCTTGATTGATGTTTGTGGGTTAAAATATTCTGTTGTATGCTTATTGAGTGCTTGTTTGCTTCGTTAGATTATCCGGAGTGCGAAGCTTGTTACTTAGAGTCCCACGAGTACGAAGATTATCAATCAGGCAAGTCACTTTGATCATGATTACCCATGTTTTATATGCATTAGTTCTACCATTTTCCCCAATTGCATGCAAGATAGGTTAGTTGGAAACTTGGTTACATTGTAGTAGTATCATGTGGTAGGTACCCTCCTCAAACTCTTTGACACATTGGCCCCGGGAAACGTTGTTTTACTTTTTGCTATGCTATTAATAGACGGGGTTGGTTGTGTGATTCATGAGAGTTGAGAGAGTTAATAATTTCAAGACCTACATAATGATCAAGATTTCAAGACTTCGAGTTTTCAACATACCTCTGGGTGGATGATGGCTGAACGGCACCTTGGAGAAACCAGTGGATTTGCCTTGGTGATGCTGGAGATGGCCAGCATTCACGCGGAAAGATCCACCCAGGCACAAAGAGATGGATGGGTGCTTCAAGACCCAAGGCTTACCTGCAAAGCCACAAGTCATTATGGGCTCTGGCTTGGTTGGATATCGTGGTGACCCTGGACAGGCGGTGCTACGAGATGTAGAAGAACGGTAGGAAAGGATGGGCACCGACAGAGTTGCAGGGAAACCCTTTGGAAGACCATGTTTTGGTCATCCGTTTCTCAAACACCCTGAAGTGCGAGAAATCAAACGGAGGCGACCAAATATTGTGGGGAACGTGTGCAAAACTCTGCAGAGTACTAAAACCTAATCGATTAGCCGGGTCCATGGTCATGGACGACTTGAGCCAAAGGAACTGAAACATTCGGAATTCTCAACACAATTAATATGATGATGTGGGTATTAACAATTTGGGTATGAGAATTGGTTGGTGGAACCATCTCATTAATCAACCAACTTAGTAATAATTTTTTTTATCCCTCTCTTGATGTAGGAAAAAAAATTGGCTTTACGCAAAAACTTACCACCCCACCTGCCATATAAGCATGTAGATTAGATGATTATCTTTTCACCCCTCTCTTGTGACTTTGCCGGCATATTCCATATGCTGACCTACACGGCTGCAACGTATCATGTTGCAGAGTACTTTTCCGACCAGGAGTGAGGACATGTTCCACGCTCGGTGAGATGCCCTTGGAGTCAGATGGACTCATCTATCTTCGACGCTTCCGCAAGATTTAGACATTCTCATGAGTTGGCTTTCAGCCACTTTATTGTAATTTTTATTGTAATAAAGGACTCGATATGAGATTTCGATTAATATAATGCTGTGTGATTTCCCTTTGATATATACACTGATGTACCGTGTGTGTACCAGCATGATCTTGGGATGGTACGGAAACACCGGAGATTCGACCTTTCAGGTCGGGTCGCTACAGAAATGGTATCAGAGCCAAGTTGACCGTAGGACGTAACCTCCAGGATTGGAAAGCCTTAGGATTGTATCTCTTTGTCTTTAAAATTCTTATACTCTCATCTACTCATTTCTGATTTCTCTCCGATTATTTCAAAATTTATAGATGGCCACCTTCATCCCAGTATTGATCACGGAGTTTTGTCAGCCTGACGCAACGATGCCTTTTGGTAAGGAGCTGATGAGGATCGTCAAGGACGTGAGGATTGTTTTGCCGAGCATCACCGGGACTCCTATCATGTCATTTCCACGAGATGGACGCTACAGGATCGAGGTGCATATCCCAGGGAAGACCTTTGGGAATCGGAAGGAACCCATCGACTTCAAGTTCGTGGCACCCTGCTGGATACTTGGGAGAGACATGGCCATTCATCGTGCCCTTGGACGTATTCAGGAGGAATACAGAGGTGGAACCATTTCACCAGGACTCAGCGTGGTTTGTCGTAGAGATGCCCATGGCAACATCATAGCCCCTCCCACTGGAGACTCCACCATGTCATATATCCAGACCCTGGAGACGCACATCAAGACTCTAGAGCTTCGAGTTCGTGCTGATACGAAGACAATCAAGAATCTGATGAACCGTGAGATTGACCTCGAAGCTGATTTGCGGGAAGCCAACTATGAACATGAATATGAGGTGAAGGATTTCTTAGAGAGGATCGACAAGCTGAACACTCGCATCGCCACTCTGGAGGAACAGATGGACATTGGAGAAAATCTTCATCCTGAGGGAGACTTGGCTCCTTTCATCAGCGACGATGATGACTATGAGGAGAGCACCACTGGAGGAGACTCAGTCACCATGTACTTCTGAGGAAAACTTTAGTTATGCCCTCCATGTATCTTTTATTTTCAACGTTAAGAGCGTAGGTCGATGCTTAGTTTGATTGAGACTTGTATTCCCGATGTTTGACATTGATTGTATAAATGAATGAGTGTTTGGTGTGATATGTTTGCTGCATTGCATATGGGTAGTGAATTTCTCCTTTTAGGCCCTTGTTCTATTCTAATTCTCACCCCTCTGAAAACAGCAAGATGCCTCCACAACGTGAGTCCGACTTCACCTTCCCGCCGGAACTCACGCAACTCCTTCAGCAGCAGAATGCACTGATGCAGCTATTGATTCAGAATCAGACCAACAACCAGAACAACAACAACCACCAACATCCACCCCAGACTGGCAATCTCACCCGTTTTCTGAGGTTGAATCCTCCAACTTTCTCCAGCAGCACTGAGCCCATTGTGGCAGATGACTGGCTCCGTAAGATGGAGAGAGAACTTGTCACCGCTGGATGTACTGATGCTGAGAAGGTGCGATTTGCCGCACATCAATTGGAAGGACTAGCAGCTTCATGGTGGGAGAACTACACCACCACATATCCTATTGCTGATGTAACTTGGGAGCAGTTCCAACAAGCTTTCGCACCGCACATGTTTCAGCTGGAGCCATGAGTCTGAAGAAGCGCGAGTTTCGCAACTTGCGCCAGGGAAATCGCTCTGTGGCCCAGTACGTGGATGACTTCAGCACATTGGCACGTTATGCACCAGGAGATGTGGCCGATGATGCGGCCAAGCAAGAAAAGTTTTTGGAAGGACTCAATGACGAGTTGAGCATATAGCTGGTAGTGGCCACTTTCAACAACTACCAAGAGCTGGTGGACAAGGCCCTCATCTTGGAAGGTAAACAACAGCAAATTGAGAACCGCAAGCGGAAGTACACTCAGGGGAAGTTTAACTCTGGAGCTCATCAGAAGCCCCGCTACTCCCCGTACTCAGGGAATACCAGATCAGGGACCGGTAAGTTTGGGAGGCACACTCATGTTGTGCAAAACCATGGAGGAAATGGGAATACCCGTCCCAACCATGGCAATTTCAAGACTGAGAATGGGAATGGGAACAACAACCAGCACCGTCACATTCCTACTCATAAGGATCTGAGCCACATCACCTGTTTCAAGTGCCAGAAGACAGGGCACTATGCTACTGAGTGTCCCCAGAGCAAGCAGGGAAATGGAAATGGCAACTCCGCAACCAAGAAGCCAAACCTTTTTCCTCGTGCCCAGGTGAACCACCTTGACGTGGAAGAAGTTTATGATCAACCCGAGACTGTGGTTGGTAAGTTTTTATTGCATTCACGTCCAGTTACAGTACTTTTTGATTCCGGTGCAACTCATTCATTCATATCAAGGGTAGTTGTGGATAAGTATGGTTTGCCCACCAAAACCCTTAGACAGCCCATTAAGGTCAGTTCCCCAGGAGGTATGATGATGGCAGGAATAGGATGCCATGCCCTGAAACTTCACATAGGAAACCATGTTTTTCCCACCGACCTCATCGTCTTAGAATCCCAGGGATTGGATGTAATCCTAGGCATGGATTGGATGACCAAGTATGAAGGAAATCTTGATTGTCCCAGCAAGTCTGTTTCACTCACCACCCCGGAGAACAAGAGGATTAAGTATGTATCCCGACGCACCCAGATGAGTGCTCGATTAAATTCTCTCACAGGAGTTGTTTAGGAGGAAGTACCTGTGGTAAAAGACTTTCTGGATGTATTTCCGGAAGAATTACCAGGCATGCCACCAGATAGGGAGATTGAGTTCCTAATAGAGCTACAGCCAGGGACAGCACCAATTTCCAAGAGACCCTATCGGATGCCCGCAAATGATCTGTTGGAAATCAAGAAGCAAATTAAGGAGTTATTGGACGAAGGTTATATACGTCCAAGTTCTTCACCTTGGGGAGCCCCAGTTCTTTTGGTGGAGAAGAAGGATAAAACCTTGAGAATGGTAGTCGATTATCGTGCCTTGAATGAGGTGACTATCAAGAACAAGTACCCTTTGCCGATGATTAATGACTTGTTTGATCAGCTAGTAGGCGCCAAAGTATTCTCTAAGATCGATCTTCAATCAGGGTATCACCAACTGAAGATTCGTGAACAGGATATACCCAAAACAGCTTTCACCACAAGGTATGGCTTGTATGAGTATACTGTCATGTCCTTTGGTTTGACTAATGCTCCTGCCTACTTCATGAATTTGATGAACAAGGTGTTTATGGAATATTTGGACAAGTTTGTCGTGGTGTTCATCGATGATATTTTGATATTCTCCAAGAACGAGGAAGAACACAAGGAACATCTGCGTTTAGTTCTGGAAAAGCTAAGAGAGCATCAGTTATATGCCAAGTTCAGCAAATGTGAATTTTGGCTGACGGAAGTCGGATTCCTTGGACATGTTATTTCCGAAGAAGGAATAGCCGTAGACCCTGCTAAGGTTGAAGCCATCACCGAGTGGAAGTCACCCACCTCAGTTAAGGAGATCCGCAGTTTCCTCGGACTTGCCGGATATTACCGGAGATTCATTGAGAATTTCTCAAAGATAGCCAAGCCCATGACAGAGTTGTTGAAGAAAGAATCCAAGTATGTTTGGACTGAGGAATGTGAAGCCAGTTTCCAGGAGTTGAAGAAACGTTTGGTCACAGCCCCAGTGTTGATTTTGCCCAATATTCGGAAGGACTTCCAGGTTTATTGTGATGCTTCACGTCAAGGACTTGGAGGAGTACTCATGCAAGATGGAAAGGTTGTAGCTTATGCATCTAGACAACTACGACCTCATGAGTTGAATTATGCCAGCCATGATTTGGAACTAGCAGCCGTTGTGCATGCACTCAAGACCTGGAGACATTTTCTTATAGGAAATAGTTGTGATGTTTACACCGACCATAAGAGCCTGAAATATATTTTCACTCGGAAGGAGTTGAACCTCAGACAGAGGAGATGGTTAGAGTTAATCAAGGACTATGACATGAGATTACACTACCATGCAGGTAAAGCTAATGTTGTCGCCGATGCCTTGAGTCGGAAAACTTATGTAAACACACTCACAGCGGGAGGATTACCCCAAGAGTTAGCCGATGATCTCAAAGAGCTCAAGCTAGAGATAGTCCCAAGAGGATATGTTGCCACACTGGAGATTCAGTCCACCTTGACCGAAAGAATTCGTGAAGCCCAGAAATCGGACAAGGAGGTAGCTGAGATAAAGCAGAGAATGGAAGATGGTAAAGCTAAAGGTTTTCGTGAGGATGAACATGGAACTTTGTGGTTTGAGAACCGAATCTATGTGCCCAATGACCCAGAGCTCAGGAAGTTGATACTTCAGGAAGCCCACGATTCACCTTACTCGATACACCCAGGCAATACCAAGATGTATCTGGATTTAAAGGAAAGTTATTGGTGGACAGGTATGAAGAAGGATATTGCGAAACACGTTGCAATATGTGATGTTTGTCAGCGAGTAAAGTCGGAACATCAGAAACCAGCAGAGTTACTCCAACCTTTGCCGATACCCGAGTGGAAATGGGAAAAGCTTGGTATGGACTTCATCACAGGATTACCCAGGACCCATTGAGGTTATGATTCCATCTGGGTAGTGGTAGATCGCTTGACCAAGGTAGCTCATTTCATTCCAGTGAAGACCACCTATACCAATGCTAAGCTAGCCAAGATATATATGACCAGGATCGTATGTCTGCATGGAGTTCCGAGGAGTATCGTGTCAGATAGAGGAACACAATTTACCTCAAAGTTTTGGCATCAGTTACATGAAACTTTGGGTACAAGGCTGGAGTTCAGTACAGCTTTTCATCCGCAGACAGATGGACAGACTGAGACAGTCAACCAGATTCTGGAAGACATGTTGAGAGCTTGTGCGCTAGATTATGGATCTAGTTGGGATGACAATTTACCTTACGCGGAATTCTCGTACAACAACAGTTATCAGACCAGTCTGAAGATGGCCCCTTTCGAAGCTTTATATGGAAGGAGGTGCAGAACGCCACTGACGTGGGATGGTGTTGGAGACCGACAACTTTTTGGTCCCGACCTTATCCGAGATTCTGAAGAGAAAGTCAGGTTGATTCGCGATAGACTCAAGATAGCTCAATCTCGACAGAAGAGTTATGCTGACAGCAAACGCAAAGAAGTGACGTATGAAGTGGGAGACCGAGCATATCTTCGTGTGTCCCCGCTTCGAGGAATCAAGAGGTTTGGTGTTAAAGGAAACTTAGCACCCAGATTCATAGGTCCCTAGAAAATTCTTGAACGTAGAGGCGAAGTTGCATACAAGCTGGAATTGCCGAAAGGATTATCCGGAGTTCATGATGTTTTCCATGTGTCCCAGCTGAAGAAATGTCATGCTGAGATGGCTGATATTCCTTTGAGAGATACAGTGCCCCTAGAGGCCATACAACTTGACAATGATCTGACCTACGAGGAGAAGCCTGTCAGAATCCTCGAGACTGCCAACAGAGTTACCCGCAGCGAGATCATCAAGTTCTGTAAGGTTCTGTGGAGTCGCCACACTGAGGAAGAAGCCACCTGGGAACGCGAAGAAGATCTTCGTAGAGACCACCCGCACCTATTTTCTAGCCAACCTGAATCTCGAGGGCGAGATTCATCTTAAGGTGGGTAGGTTTGTAACATCCCAAAATTCCATTTTGGAATGTTATGAAATATAGCTATGCATCCATCATCATCATTGTTTGAATACATGTATTGTTGAAATGTTCTTTCTAGAATTCTGAAAGCCCTTTCTACTTTTCCTAAGTTGCTTTCACCTATTTGAAATCTTGGTAAAATGTTCAAAATAAGAGGGGAGTAACATGACACTCCACAACAGGGTCATTTTGGTGATCTATTTGAACAAAAGTAACCAGGAGTTGTTTTGAAAATATTTGCAAAAAGGTTTTAAAAAAACAAATAGGCAATTTCTAAAAATATTTTTTTCCAAAGTGTTCAAATGACAGAATAAAAATGTTCATTAAATGGCATTTATTATTCTGTTAATTTTGATATATAATACTCCTATATTTAGAGACGATTTGAATGCTTTAAAGGTTTTTGAAACGCTCTGGAAAAACATTAAACAGAAAACGGTAACGGTTTTAGAATTAAAACGGGCCGGCCCACAGGCTTTATTTCGCGAATTCAATACGCGCCGGCCGACCGACGCGGAAACCTCGCCCTCCCTCTCTCTGACACCGGGTCCCACCCGACCGCCCGAAGACCCGCGCGGTCATCCCTCTCCCCTCGCCGACCACGTCGCCGGCCGTTTCCACCTCCGCAGATCTCGCCTCCCCATCACTCCCCCTCGCTCCCCGCACCCCCTATAAGTACCTGCCACTCCCCGCATCCATTTCCCCCCGAATCCCCTCTCTCCCGTCGCCAGAACGCTGCTAAATCACTCGCCGGAGTTGTCTCCACCACCGGAGCTCTCATTGCCCGTAGCCATCGCCTCGGTCACCCTCGCCCTTCTCCGACCCCTCCGTTCGACGCCGGACCTCGCCCACCATCGTATGAACCCCTTCGCTGCATCTCTCGACCACCGGGGACCCCTCCGGCAACATCTTCGACCACCGGCCGCTGTCACCATCGCCGGAGTCCACCTCCCCTCCGGTAAAATCTTCGGGCTCATCTCCACCCTTGGATCCAAACTCCACGACCCAGATTAGATCAATTTAATCCCCAAAAAGTTTTCCTTTTCGGTTCGGTCGACCGCCCGCAACCATCCAACACACGCGCCCTCAACCAATAGGAAAGCGCCACGTAGCCCCCTGGCCGTCCGGTAGATTTTTCCCTTTTCTGTTTTTGTTTTAGTTAACAGAGTGAATCCAAATTTTGTTTTGCTTATAAATTTTAATCTATTTAATGTTTTGAGTTGATCCTTTTTGCAATAGCTCACAATTTTCATGTAGTTTCACACTGTACTTTTAAACTTCAAATTTGAACTATAATTTTTGAATTGAATCAAATTTGCTCAAATCATTCAAATCTGAATAACTAGAGTTTGAAAATAGATTTTGACATGAATCTTTTTGCTACTGTTTGGTATTAGTTAGGATTATCATCATGTTTAGTTTGAGGATTTTTAGGATGATCATTGTTAGTGTTTTAACTAAAAACAAAATCTTCCTAGTGTTATAGTATAGTTTTATTTACTTAGTTTTAATTAGTTTAGTTTAGATTTAGTTTTAATTTGTTTAGTAGGTTCTGTTGTTTAAACATTTAGTGTTTTACCTATTGTTAATAAAAATATAAAATTGTTTAGTTTATTTCTTTGATTAATATAGGAACCACAATTTCTTTTCAAATAGGTTTATTTGAACTAAAACAACTAGTTAGTAATAGTTTTCTTTCAACAAAGTTTTATATAATTTAATTATGTTTTCTAAGACAAGTTTATTTGTAAATTCTTTTCTGTAAGAACATGTTTTATTAATAAATAATAAGTTTTGTTTAGCTCTTTTGATAGTAAAACTATAGTTGATTCATATAGTGTTTATCAAAACTTTTACAAACTTTAAAAAAGTTTTCCCAACAAACTTAAATTGATTTTCTTCTGTTTATTAATAAAAATATTTTATTGTTTCCTTGCTGTCAACAATTGTTTTGGTTATTTCAAAATAGTTTTATTATGTTAGTAGTGTTTTATCAATCACCTCCTAGTAAACAAAACTTTGTGTGTTTTCCTTACTTGTGATTTGTGCATTGTTTTGTCTTGACTGTTTACTAGTTCTTGATTGATGTTTGTGGGTTACAATATTCTGTTGTATGCTTATTGAGTGCTTGTTTGCTTCGTTAGATTATCCGAAGTGCGAAGCTTGTTACTTAGAGTCCCACGAGTACGAAGATCATCAATCAGGCAAGTCACTTTGATCATGATTACCCATGTTTTATATGCATTAGTTCTACCATTTTCCCCAATTGCATGCAAGATAGGTTAGTTGGAAACTTGGTTACATTGTAGTAGTATCATGTGGTAGGTACCCCCCTCAAACTCTTTGACACATTGGCCCCGGGAAACGTTGTTTTACTTTTTGCTATGCTATTAGTAGACGGGGTTGGTTGTGTGATTCATGAGAGTTGAGAGAGTTAATAATTTCAAGACCTACATAATGATCAAGATTTCAAGACTCCGAGTTTTCAACATACCTCTGGGTGGATGATGGTTGAACGGCACCCTGGAGAAACCAGTGGATTTGCCTAGGTGATGCTGGAGATGGCCAGCATTCACGCGGAAAGATCCACCCAGGCACAAAGAGATGGATGGGTGCTTCAAGACCCAAGGCTTACCTACACAGCCACAAGTCATTATGGGCTCTGACTTGGTTGGATATCGTGGTGACCCTGGATAGGCAGTGCTACGAGATGTAGAAGAACGGTAGGAAAGGATGGGCACCGACAGAGTCGCAGGGAAACCCTTTGGAAGACCATGTTTTGGTCATCCGTTTCTCAAACACCCTGAAGTGCGAGAAATCAAACGGAGGCAACCAAATCTTGTGGGGAACATGTGCAAAACTCTGCAGAGTACTCAAACCTAATCGATTAGCCGTGTCCACGGTCATGGACGACTTGAGCCAAAGGAACTGAAACATTCGGAATTCTCAACACAATTAATATGATGATGTGGGTATTAACAATTTGGGTATGAGAATTGGTTGGTGGAACCATCTCATTAATCAACCAACTTAGTAATAATTTTTGCTTATCCCTCTCTTGATGTAGGAAAAAAAATTGGCTTTACGCAAAAACTTACCACCCCACCTGCCATATAAGCATGTAGATTAGATGATTATCTTTTCACCCCTCTCTTGTGACTTTGCCGGCATATTCCATATGCTGACCTACACGGCTGCAACGTATCATGTTGCAGAGTACTTTTCCGACCAGGAGTGAGGACATGTTCTACGCTCGGTGAGATGCCCTTGGAGTCAGATGGACTCATCTATCTTCGACGCTTCCGCAAGATTTAGACATTCTCATGAGTTGGCTTTCAGCCACTTTATTGTAATTTTTATTGTAATAAAGGACTCGATATGAGATTTCGATTAATATAATGCTGTGTGATTTCCCTTTGATATATACATTGATGTACCGTGTGTGTACGAGCATGATCTTGGGATGGTACGGAAACACCGGAGATTCGACCTTTCAGGTCGGGTCGCTACAGTTTTTCAATCTCTAATAAATTTTACTACTTATACTTTTCCTTATGTGATGTCATTACTCATCATAAGATTAGCATATGATTCTTTTCGTTTATTTGTCCCTCTTTTATTTGATTGCGACAAGAAAGTAGAGAAGAAAAACTCAAACTAAAGTTTATTATATAACTTTCACATGATTACATAGATAGGTAGACCACGAAACTAACACACAAAAATAGATCTCGCTAAACTTTTATTCGACTAAGGCAAAGGGAAACTAAAGATAAAAGTGGAATAGGTAAAGGTGAATAAAATTGATGGTGATACGATACCGGGGAACCTCCCCCAAGCTTGGTTTAAGCCAAGGGGAGTGCCCATACCCGTGTGCTCAAGTCTCCTTGGGTGGTGGTGTTGAACAAGGTGGAGGTGAGGCATCACACTTCAGCTCCAATAAGTACTTCAATTTGTGAATGACGCTCCTAAGGGTGGTGATATGCTCCTCTAGCAAAAGATTTTCATGGGTGAGGTATTTATTCTGAACATGAACCTCCTTGAAGGCCCTGAAAGCTTAAATTTAAAAGGGGTGAGATGAGGATAGTAAGGCTTAAGGATATCTTCTTCTTCCTCTTCCACCATGCCCGTGGGTTGCTCTCCTTCAGGAGGCTGATCCACTATAGCCTCTTTGCCCTTGTCTCCCTTGTTGACTTCTTCCGGCTCCTCCCTCTTCAGCTCTATCTTCACTAGCCAAGCATATTCTTCCATGTTGTTAGAAGAGGGGGGACGCATGATGCTTGATTTGAAAAATCTGATAGGTAAACAACACGAAACATGAACATAGTATTTTTCTGCGATGCGGTGGTCAAAATAGTCGAGGGTATATATAGACTTTTTTATTCTTGGAAACCAAGCAAACGAAAGGAAAACTGAGTCGGGAAGGCATCCGAGGTGGGCACCAACCACCAGGGCGCAGCCAGGGGGCCTGGCGCGCCCTGGTGTATCGTGCTCACCTCGATCACCTTCTGGGTTTTTTATTCCGAAAATTCTAAAATATTCCAAAACTGACAGAAAATATTTTTGCGGATTTTTCGGAGTCCGTTTACTTACCGTATCACGTACCTCCTATTTTTAAATATTTTGGAGTGTTCCGGAAGGTTTCTTTTATGTGTTCCTCCGGTGTCATGGTTTGGATAACATTGCTTTCAACGTTAATAGGCGTACCTGAGATATAATGCTTAATTGTTTGGCCATTAACCACCTTCGGGTTAATACCTTCGGCGTTATTAATCTTGATAGCTCCAGAACGATAGACCTCTTCGATAATACACGGTCCTTCCCACGAGAGTTGAACAAAATAACATGGTCTCCTATTTTGAATTCCTGCTTTTGAATTCTTTTGTCATGCCATCTTTTTACCTTTTCTTTGAATAGCTTGGCATTTTCATACGCTTGGGTTCTCCATTCATCTAGTGAGCAAATATCAAATAGCCTCTTCTCACCGGCAAGTTTGAAATCATAGTTGAGCTCTTTGATTGCCCAAAATGCCTTGTGTTTTAATTCTAGATGCAAATGACAAGCTTTCCCATATACCATTTTATATGGAGACATACCCATAGGATTTTTATAAGTTGTTCTATAGGCCCAAAGTGCATCATCTATTTCTTAGACCAATTCTTACGAGACCTACTGACAGTTTTTTGTAATATTAATTTTATTTGTTTATTGCTAAGTTCTACTTGACCACTAGACTGAGGATGATAGGGTGATGCAATTCTATGGTTAACATCATATTTGGTAAGCATCTTATGAAAAGCACCATGAATAAAGTGTGAACCACCATCGGTCATTAAATATCTAAGGACTCCAAACCTTGGGAAGATAACCTCTTTAAGCATTTTAATGGAAGTCTGGTGATCAACACTACTAGTTGGAATAGCTTCTACCCACTTAGTGACATAATCAACTAGAACTAAAATATGAGTGTATTCGTTAGACGAAGGAAAAGGTCCCATATAATCAAAACCCCATACGTCAAATGGTTCAACAACGAGTGAATAATTCATAGGCATTTCTTGATGCTTAACGATATTACCAATTCTTTGGCATTCATCACAAGACAAGACAAACTTACGAGCATCCTTGAAGAGAGTAGGCCAATAAAATCCGGATTGCAATACCTTATGAGCAGTTCTATCTCCCGCATGATGTCCTCCATAAGATTCGGAATGACATGTCCATAAGATATGTTCCTGTTCATTCTGAGGTACACAATGCCTAATAATACCATCTACTCCCTCTTTATAAAGATGTGGTTCATCCCAAAAGTAATGTCTCAAGTCATACAGGAAATTTTTCTTTTGTTATGTAAAGCTAGGTGGTATATATTTAGCGATAATGTAATTAGCATAATCAGAAAACCAAGGTGTGTTCTATGAGACACTTATTGCATCTAACTGTTCGTTAGTGAAACTATCATCAATAGGTAGTGGGTCATCAAGAATATTTTCTAACCTAGACAAGTTATCAGCTACGGGGTTCTCGGCTCCTTTCCTATCAACGATATGCAAGTCAAATTCTTGAAGCAAAAAACCCACCTAAAAGTCTAGGTTTAGCATCTTTCTTTTCCATACGGTATTTTGTAGCAGCATGATCGGTGTGAACAATAACTTTGGATTCAATAATGTAAGGTCTAAATTTATCACAAGCAAACACAACTGCTAAAATTCCTTTTCAATAGTAGCATAATTTCGATGGGCATTGTCTAGAGTTTTACTAGCATAATGGATAACATTCAATTTCTTATAAACTCATTGTCCTAGGACAACACCAACAACATAATCACTAGCATCATACATAATTTCAAAAGGCAAGTTCCAATTTGCTGGTTAAACGATAGGTGCAGAGGTTAAGGCTTTCTTGAGTGTTTCAAAGGCTTCCACACAATCATCATCAAAGACAAAAGGGGTATCCTTTTGCAAAACATTAGTAATAGGCCTAGAAATTTTAGAAAATTCTTTAATAAACTTCCTATAAAAACCAGCATGACCAAGGAAACTTCGAATACCTTTGATATCTTTAGGACAAGGCATTTTCTCAATTGCATCAAATTTAGCTTGATCCACCTCAATACCTCGTTCGGAGATCTTATGCCCCAAGACAATTCCTTCATTAACCATAAAGTGGCACTTCTCCCAATTCAAGACAAGATTAGTTTGTTCACATCTCTGCAAAACTCGATCAAGGTTGCTTAAGCAATCATCAAAAGAAGTTCCGTAAACGGAAAAATCATCCATGAAGACCTCTACAATATTTTCACAAAAGTAAGAGAATATAGCAGTCATACATCTTTGAAAGGTAGCAGGTGCATTACATAAACCAAAAGGCATACGTCTATAATCATAGGTTCCAAAAGGGCAAGTAAAGGTGGTTTTCTCTTGATCAGATTGTGACATGGGTATTTGAGAGAAACCAGAATATCCATCTAGGAAATAGAAGTGCATGTACTTAGATAATCTCTCTAGCATTTGATCAATGAAAGGCAAAGGGTAATGATCTTTCCTAGTAGCTTTATTTAATTTTCTAAAATCAATTACCATTCTATAGCCAGTGACAATCCTTTGTGGGATGAGTTCATTCTTATCATTAGGAACAACGGTAATACCTCCTTTCTTAGGGACACAATAAACAGGACTTACCCATCTACTATCAGCTATGGGATAGATTATACCTGCTTATAGAATCTTTAATATTTTAGTTCTTACCACTTCCTTCATCTTAGGATTCAATCGCCATTGGTGATCAAGAATGGGTTTAGCATCTAGTTCCATATTGATATTGTGCTCACATAGAGTGGGACTAATGCCCTTTAGATCATCAAGAGTATATCCAATAGTAGGCCGGTGCTTCCTTAGAACTTTCAATAATATTTCTTCTTCATGTTTTGAAAGGTTAACACTAATAATATCAGGATATATATTTTTTCTCATCAAGATAAGCATACTTCAAAGTATGAGGCAATTGTTTCAATTCAAACAAAGGATTACCTTTAGGTGGAGGAGGACCTCCAAGGATTTCAATAGGCAAATTGGGTTTCAAGAGAGGTTGTCGTTCGAAGAAAATTTGATCTATTTGATTTCTTTCACGCAAGTGCATATCATTTTCATGGTCAAGCAAATATTGTTCTAATGGATTAGTAGGTGGCACAGCAATAGAAGCAAGACCAATTATCTCATCCTTATTAGTTAATCCTCTATCACGAGGTTATCTACTAAACTTGGAAAAGTTAAACCCATGAGACACATCACCAAACTCAACACTGACAGTTTGTTTTTCACAATCTACCTTACCATTCACGGTGCTCAAGAAAGGTCTACCAAAGATAATGGGACAAAAATCATCTTGTGGGGAACCAAGAACTAGAAAATCAGTAGGACATTTTATTTTCCCACACAAGACTTCAACATCTCTAACAATCCCAAGTGGTGTCATACTATCTCTATTAGCAAGTTTAATAGTAACATCAATATCTTCTATTTCAGCAGGTGGTATTTCATCCATAATTTCTTGATATAAGGTAAAAGGAATAACATTCACGCTAGCACCTAAATCACATAAGCCATGATAACAATGATCTCCTATTTTGACTGAGACAAGAAGCAAGTCAACTACGGGTCTATGTTTATCTTTTTCATTGGGTTTAGCAATTCTAGCAGCTTCATCACAGAGGTAAATGACATGCCCATCAACATTTTAAATGAAGATATCTTTAACCATAGCAACACTAGGTTCAACCTTAATTTGTTAAAAGGGCTTAGGTGCTCTTATATTACTCTTGTGAACCATAGTTGATACCTTAGCATGTTCCTTTATCCTAAAACGAAAAGGTGGTTTCTCAATATAAGCAGTAGGCACAACTGGATCAACATTGTAAACAATAGTTTCTTCTTTAGCTATGACTAGTTCTTTAATTTCTTCTTTAGTATGGGGATGATATATAAACCACTTCTCCTTAGGGAGATCAACATGAGTAGCATATACTTCATAGAAAGAGGCTACTATCTCAGATTCAAGTCCATATTTAGTGCTAAACTGATGAAAAGTATCAATATTCATAAAAGATATAACACAATAAAATTCAAGCTTTATACGTGACTCATTACCTTTGTCGAGTTCCCAATCTTCGGAGTTTCATTTAATTCTTTCTAAGAGATCCCACTTGAATCAATAGTCTTCTTCATATAAGAACCAGCACAAGAAGTATCGAGCATGGTTTGATAATTATGAGAAAGTCAAGCATAAAAATTCTGAATGATAACTTCCCTCAGAATGTCATGGTTGGGGAATGAATTTAACATTGAGTTAAGCCTCCCCAAGCTAGAGTGATACTTTCTCCTTCATGAGGCCAAAAATTATATATATAATTCCGATCACGATGAACTAGATACATAGGATAAAACTTTTGATGGAATTCCAATTGCAAATGATTCCAGTTCCAAGATCCAAGATCATCACATATCCTATACCATGTCAATGATTTTCCCTCCAAAGATAAAGGGAAAACCTTCTTCTTAAATTCATCTCTGTATAAACATGCAAGCTTAAATAATCCCCATATTTCATTCACATATAAAAGATGCATATCAAGATGTTCAGTTCCATCTCCTGCATAAGGTTTAGCAAGCAAGTGTTCTACCATACCCAAAGGATTTTCATAACTAACATTTTCAGTGGGTGTTGTAGGTTGAGGGGTAACTAATTGTGGTTCTAGTCGAGGTGAAGATACCCCGAATAAACTCTTCAAAGGATTGTTCTCCATAGTAGAAATAAATTTTAGCACATAGTAAAAGTTTTTCCTTACCGATTTCCACTTAGCAAGAGTGCTTCACTCCCCAGCAACGACACCAGAAATGAGTCTTGATGACCCACAAGTATAGGGGATCAATCGTAGTCCTTTATATAAGTAAGAGTGTCGAACCCAACGAGGAGCAGAAGGATATGATAAGCGGTTTTCTGCAAGGTAATTTATGCAAGCACTGAAATTGTAAGTAGCAAGTAGTTTGATAGCAAGGCAATTTGTAACGAGCAAGTAACGGTAAAAATAGTTAAGGTGAAGCAAGGTATCCCAATCCTTTTGTGGCAAAGGACAGGCCATAACAATCAATAGTAATAGGCAAAGTGTTCTTGAGGATACACGAGAATTTCGTCTAGTCACTTTTATCATGTTGGTTTGATTCGTGTTCGCTACTTTGATAATTTGATATGTGGGTGTACCGGTGCTAAGGTGTTGTTCTTACTTGAACTAAAAACCTACTTATGATTAACCCCCTCACAAGCATCCGCTACTATGAGAAAAGTATTAAGACAAAGTCTAACTATTGGGGATATAACCCCATGATATGACCCGGCTAGAAGGTTCCGGTTGATAAGCATTGGTTATGAGCCGGCCCACGAAGATATGTATCTGCTGGAGGCCCAAGAACTTCGGCGTCTCTTGAGGTGGGCCGGACGACAGAGACCCGGATGCGCAAGACCTTCCAAAGGATAACTTGGTTGGTAAGATAGAGATGGATTCGGAGATGTAAAGCATGATCCGGTTGTACAATTGTAAGACCCGACGGCTCTGACCTCTGATATAAAGGCAGAGCCGGGGCGGCCTAGAGGGAGGGGATCAAAAGCTAGGTCAAGCGTCTAGCCCCTTGTAATCGATACAACAAGCAATAACAACACAAGCAGGACGTAGGCTTTTACCTCGACTTGAGGGGCCGAACCTGGGTAAACTCGTGTCCTTTGTCTCAATCAACCCCTTTGAGTCCACTACCATGGCGGTGGCTCCGAACTCAAGTCTGGTAACCCGGACATCTGTCGTGACAAAACCACGACAGTTGGCGCCCACCATGGGGCACGCGTTCGGTGGTGTTGAGTTCTCAAAGGGCTCCCTTCCAGAGCTCGAAGGATACGTAGTTGGGAGGATGAGCAAGAGTCGTCGCGGCCGGATCTACATCGACGACGCCGGTTGGGGCTTGATGCTGCTTCCGTGGAGTATGGTTTCAGGTTTCCGTTCGGCGGGATCCAGGTGTTCATCGGAAAGATCGATGGATCTACACCCGGGCCGGACGTCTGCACCAACATCGTCGAGCCGGCTCGGCGTCTCCAGCCCGCATGTAAGGTAGGCCTTGCCCGTGTTAACCCGGTTCAGGAGCATGTCTTCGTGGGCTTCACTCAAGGTATGGATCTAGAAGCATCCGGATCTCAAGGGACTCTCGTACACTCCGATGATGAGTCGTCAAGTGGGGAAACTGAATATGTGTACCAACTCAGCAATGGTGGCCTCGGGGGCTACGGTGACACTCGCCCCGAGTCAGAGCACGATGAATCAGATGAGCCGGAACTGTTGTCTCACGCAGCGGTATTCATGGCAGGGCCAGGGGCGGCCGGGTCGGAAGCTAATCCTCCCCAGCCGCCGGCTCAGGGCCTTGTGGAGCTGATGGATGAGCTTGAGGCTTTGTTAGCTACAGAGGTCACACCAGATAATCAGGTGGCTCGTAACGCAGAGGTCGCAAGGATCAAGGGCTGGATGACCGAGGAGCGTCAGAGGCTAACTGATTTAAACTCCCAAATGGAGGCAGAGGCAGCACGGCTCAAGGCCGACACTTTCCGTTTGGGGCTGGAAAAGTTTTCAGCGGCGGCTGTGCACCGCAGGAGGCATCAATCTCGTCTGCCGGAGCGCTATGAGGCGAGGAATCTCTTCAACACCCCCGGCTCTGGGAGAGCGGCGGCTGCCCCTGGGGAAGGGCGAGCAGCGGCTCACATGGCCCCACCCGGAGGGTTTACGACACCGGCGGGTCATTATTCTAACCCGGGCGAGAACATGGTAGCAGCAGCTACCCAGCTTGGAACGATCCCTATCCCATATGAGGCACCCTTTGCGGAGGAGGTGAGGAACGCTACCGGATATTTACAAACGGCCGTGGCTCAACAAGAGAAATATACTCACAGCTGGAGCCGGATCCATTCCACCCCTCTCCATAGTCGAAGTTTCAGCCGGCGCTATGAGTCGTCGGCGGTTTCAAGCAATGGCCCGCATCATGGGCAAGGGGGACGCGCGGCGCTAGACGTGCAGGCCCTCGTGGACCGGGCAAGAAACAGGCGAGAACAAGAGGCAGCAATAGTTCCCCCGGGTTTTGGGCCCTCAGTGTTGACAGAGGCCGGAGCAGTTGGTGGCACTAGAGCCGCGGGAGTTCCATGCTTAACTCCGGCTCTACGGAGCGAGAGGTTGCCTAAGGATTTCAAGGGGCCTCGGAAGGTTCCAAATTACACGGCGGATCTCCCTCCCGAGGCTTGGGTCGAGAGCTATGAGCTAGCTATGGAGATGCTAGACATCAGTGAGGCTGTTTTTGCAAAATATTTTATCATGATGCTCGAGGGTCCGGCTCGCACATGGTTAAAGGGTTTACCACCCAACACTATAAGTTCTTGGGCCGAATTGAGGGCAAAGTTCATCAAAAATTTCCAAGGGACTTGCAAGCAGCCTATGACCATTGTGGATTTGGATCATTGCGTTCAGCAGGAGAATGAGTCGGCTCATCATTGGGTTCGGCGGGTGTCGACCATCATTCACTCGTCGGAACAGATCATGGAGGCTCAAGCGGTGCTCATTCTGGAGAAGAATTGTCATTTCGTTCCACTAAAGCAGAAGCTTGGCCGGCTTAAACGTACGTGTCAAGACATGGGAGAGCTCATGACGGCTCTAACGAATTACGCCGACTCAGACAACACCAAAGATCCGGGTTCGGATGAGGATAAGTCGAATCAGGGAAAGAAGAACAACCAAGGCAAGAGTTTTGGGAACAATGGGAATCAAAGCAGACAAAGGAACGCTGGCGGCGGGTCAGAGCTGGTGGCAAATGCTAACACAGGGCCGAATATTCCTAAGGGGAACGGGCGTTACAAGCCGTACCAGCGGGATAACAGGCCCCCTTTCAATTTGGAAGCGGTGCTTAGGAAACCCTGCCCAGAGCACATCACACCTGATAAACCAGCAACGCATGCGTGGGGCGATTGTTTTATCATGCATAGATTTAAGAATCAAAACTTTCAACCACCTCATAATCAGGGCGGTGGGCCGCCTGGCGGATCAGGGCCTGGCGGTTCAGGCAACGGTGGGTCAGGTGTCGGCTTTGGTGCTGGCGGCTCAGGAGCAGGTCATCCGGGTCACAATAATCAGCAGCATCAACAGCATCCTGGCAACAACAATCATAATAACCAGCTGCAGCAGCAGCAACAGCAGCAGCAACGCAATTAGTCTGGATTCCAGAGTAACTTGAAGCAGCTCAGTTCAGGGCAGTATCATGTGTTTACGACTGGTAACAGCAAGCGAGATGAGAAACTACGAAGGCGAGCGGTTAATACGATCGCGCCGGCTCTCCCACGATACCTTCTGTGGTCAGAGTATGACATAACGTGGAGCAGGCAAGATCACCCGCCACGAGTGGATGACCCAGGCCGGCTTGCTCTGGTGGTGGCCCCTCAGATACATGGTTATGGAGTAAATAAAGTGCTCATGGACGGAGGTAGCACTATCAACATCTTGTATTATGACACCTTCCGGCGAATGAAGTTGCTAGACAAAGATCTCAAAACTTCTTCTACTGTGTTTCATGGCGTGGTGCCTGGTAAGTCGGCATACCCAGTAGGAAAAATCTCTTTGGAGGTGGCTTTCGGCGATGAGTATAATTACAGGGTGGAGACCTTATGGTTTGAGGTGGTCAAGATCAAGAGCCCTTATAATGCGTTGTTCGGGTGGCCGGCTTACGCCAAGTTCATGTCTAGGCCTTGTTATGTTTATTTACAGCTTAAGATGCCCGGCCTAAATGGCACAATTACGGTTCATGGCAATCGAAAAACGGCTCTTGAGTGCGAGGAAGGTGATGCGGCTTATGCTGAGGCTAGTTGTGCACAAGAGGAGCTGAAGTTCTATAAGGAGAATGTTGACCCGGAGGACATGACCCCGTTGAAGAAACCAAATACAGAGGCAGAGCCACCACTCAAGTTTTCAGCGGATGATACTAAAACAATGGACTTTACTCCGGGCGACTCATCCAAGCAGTTCATCATCGGGGCTCACATGGATCCCAAATAGGAAAGCGCGCTCATCGAATTCATCCGTGAGAATCGAGACATCTTTGCATGGAAACCTTCTGACATGTCGGGTGTACCAAGAGAGTTCTCTGAGCACAATCTTAGTGTGAATCCAAAGTTTAAGCCGATCAAGCAGTTCCTGCGGCAGTTCAATGAGGAGAGGCGCAAGGCTATTGGGGAAGAGGTTGCCCGGCTCTTAGCAGCTGGGTTCATAGTTGAAGTTTTTCACCCGGAATGGTTGGCTAATCCAGTATTGGTGCTTAAAAAGAATGGGTATCATCGGATCAAAATGGCAGTCAAGGACCAGGAGAAGACATCGTTTATCACACCTTTTGGGGCGTTCTGCTACGTCTCCATGCCTTTTGGGCTCAAGAGTGCCCAGGCGACTTACCAGCGGTGTGTGCAGAACTGTCTCCACAGCCAGATTGGTCATAATGTTCATGCTTATGTGGATGACATAGTGGTGAAGTCTAGGAAGAAGGAAACCCTCTTGGAGGACCTGAAGGAAACTTTTGAGAATCTCCGGGTGTACAAAATGATGCTTAACCCGGCAAAATGTGTCTTTGGTGTCCCTGCAGAAAAGATTTTGGGGTTCTTGGTTTCTGAGCGTGGCATCGAGGCTAACCCGGATAAAATCAAGGCTATCACCTCTTTGTGAGAGCCGACATGCATCAATGATGTTCAGCGCATTGCAGGCCGGATTGCGGCGCTGAGCCGGTTCATAAGCCGGCTTGGGGAGAAGGCCATCCCCTTGTATCAGATGATGAAGAAGACGGATAAGTTTAAGTGGAGCAAGGTAGCCGCAGAGGCATTGGAAGCTCTTAAGAAGCAATTGACCGAGCCGCCAGTATTAGCCGCTCCGGCTGAGAAAGAGTCGCTACTCCTATATGTAGCAGCTAACAGCCGGGTGGTCAGTGTGGCGATTTTTGTTGAACGTAAGGAAGCAGGGAAAGAGTATCCCGTTCAGAGGCCTATTTACTACATCAGTGAGGTCTTGGTTGAGTCCAAGCAACGATATCCGCATTGGCAGAAGCTTGTATACGGGGTCTTTATGGATAATCGTAAGCTGAAGCACTATTTTTTGGGCCATCTAATAACTGTAGTAAGCTCTGCCCTATTGGGGGATATTATTCAGAACAGAGAGGCTATGGGAAGGATTGCCAAGTGGGCTTTAGAGTTGGGGCCTCTTAACATCAGTTACACCCCTCGTACAGCAATTAAGTCTTAGGCCTTGGTGGATTTCATAAATGATTGGACAGAGTGCCAGGCGCCTGAAGAGAAGCCGGACAACACATACTGGACTATATATTTTGACGGGTCTAAACAGCTTGAGAGGTCTGGTGCCGGTGTGGTTCTCACCTCCCCGAAAGGTGATAAGTTTTGTTATGTGCTCCGATTGATGTTCCCCTGTACAAATAATGCTGCTGAGTATGAAGCTTTGCTCCATGGTTTGAGACTCACTAAAGAGATGAATTTAAGCTGGGTTAGATGCCTGGGCGACTCAGACCTTGTGGCTCAGCAAGTTTCAGGTACTTGGGATTCTAAGGACCCACGGATGGCGGCTTATCGACATGCGGTTGATGTTGTTGCAGGTTATTTCAAAGGGTATCAGGTGGATCATATTGATCGTCGGCGGAACGAGGCGGCTGATGCATTATCACGACTCGGATCTCAGTGTAAGCCGGTGCCGCCTAATGTTTTTCTTAACGTGTTATATCATCCGACTGTCAAGATGCCTTCTGAGGAGGATCTGGCAATCCCTGACCCGGAAGCGGCTCTAGTGGCGGTTCTACATGTTATTCCGGATTGGACTACTCCTTATTTAGTGTACTTGACGCGCGGCGAGTTGCCGGATGATGAGAGCCGGGCTCGGGAGATCGTCCGCCGTTCTAAATCCATGACAATTATCAACGGTGAGTTACACAAATGCAGTGCGACAGGTGTTTTCCAACGCTGTGTGTCACCAGAAGAGGGCCAGCAGATCTTAAATGAAATTCATGCTGGTGACTGTGGACATCATGTCGGGTCAAGATCTTTAGTGGCCAAAGCTTTTCGGCATGGATTTTTCTGGTTGATGGCTCACAAGGATGCAGAGGATCTGGTTCGTAAGTGTGACGCTTGTCAGAAATTTGGCCGACGTGCTCATGTTCCGGCTCAAGAGTTGAGGATGATACCTATCACTTGGCTGTTTGCGGTCTGGGGGCTTGATATGGTAGGACCCTTCAAGAGGTCCAAAGATAAGAAAACGCACCTCTTGGTGGCGGTTGATAAGTTTACCAAGTGGGTTGAGGCTGAGCCAGTAGGCAAGTGTGATGCAGCTACAGCGGTTGAGTTTGTCAGGAAATTGATCTATCGTTTTGGCTATCCACAGTATTATCACTGATAATGGTACAAATTTGTTGAAGGGGGCTATGAAGGTGTTCTGTGAGAAGAAGCATATCCGGCTTGATGTTTCAGCCGTGGCACATCCACAGTCCAATGGCCAGGCTGAGCGGGCTAATCAAGAAATCCTACGAGGGGTTAAACCCCGGCTCATGGTCCCTTTGAAACGAACGGCCGGGTGTTGGGTTGATGAGTTGCCTTCCGTCTTATGGAGCATCCGGACTACACCTAACAGGTCTACAGGTTTTACACCTTTTTTCATGGTCTACGGGGCTGAGGCGGTTCTACCCAGTGACATCCGGCATGATTCACCAAGGGTGGCGGCTGATATTGAGACGGACAATGAGCTGGCACGTCAAGATGCGTTGGATGCCTTGGATGAAGCACGAGAGTTAGCAACGACCAGATCAGCAATTTACCAGCAAGACCTGCGACTCTATCATAGTCGCAGGGTGAAGACCCGGACGTTCCAGGAAGGTGACCTGGTGCTCCGGCTTATTCAAGACCAAACTAGGATGCATAAACTCTCTCCGCCGTGGGAAGGGCCCTTTGTGGTTAGCAGAAACCTTAACAACGGGTCATACTATCTCCTTGATATTCGTGATGAGTCGGACACGGCAGGTCAGGAGACTTTGTGGCCATGGAACGTGGCACACTTGCGTCCATATTATACTTAAGAGATGATGCACATCCATTATCATTATACATATCATATTTATATAGAGTAGTACTACTACCAAAGATTGGAGCCATGGCTTTTATGGGTATCTTTATGATCTCAGGATGAAATTCTTCAATACCAGCAAATTTGCGGTTCGTGTGGTTCTTTGACCCGCCAAGGTCTTGCCAGTTAATCTCCATTGGAGACCCTGAACCAGTTAAAGTGACCTGTTAAAAGTATTCCAGTCAATCTCGCTTTAGAGACCCTCGGCCGGTTCACAGAGTTGACGGCCAATCTCGCTTTAGAGACCCTGAACTGATGTCAATACAATAAGTTCTTCTCAGCCAATCTCACTTTAGAGACCCTGAACCAGTTAAAGTGACCTGTTAGAAGTATTCCAGTCAATCTCGCTTTAGACACCGTGAGCCGGTTCACAGAGTTGACAGCCAATCTCGCTTTAGAGACCCTGAACCGATGTCAATACAATAAGTTCTTCTCAGCCAATCTCGCCTTAGAGACCCTGAACTGATGTTACTCTTACCAGTTAATCTCGCTTTAGAGACCCTAAGCCGGTTCACAAAGTGGACGACCAATCTCGCTTTAGAGACCCTGAACTGTTGTAAGTTAAAAGTTAAGCTCTTATCAGTCAATGTCGCCTTAGAGACCCTGAGCTGGATCACAGAGTTGACGGCCAATCTCGCTTTAGAGACCCTGAACTGGTATGATGCGCAATTGGCTTTATGCCTAGTTTGAGTACATTAAGCGCTGTTGTTGATGGAGGCTTCCTACCTTTGGTATAGCTTAAAAAATTCCCCTAAGGTAACAGCGTGTACATCAAATTCCAGTTGCTTATCAACTGCGGCCATCGAAGGGGGCTTCTTACCGACAGGTATCGCTTATCTCACCCTAATGGTTGGCTTTATGCCACTTCCGGCTACTTATTAACCGCGGTTGTCGAAGGGGGCTTCTTACCGACGTGTTCGCTTATCTCACCCTAACAACCGGCATTTACGCCAAAAATAGTTGTGGAAGGAGGCTTCTTGCCCTTGGGTATAGCTTACATAAGCCCTTCACGCAGCCAGCTAGTACAATTACTAGTCACGGCTGTCGAATGGATGCTTCTTGCCATAAGGTATAGCTTACATAATACCATCGGCAGCTGGCCCTATTCAACATTGGCAGATTGGAGGAGGCTTCTTGCCTTCAGGTATAGCTTACAACACCCTCCAACAGCAGGCTTTCTTGAGCTACGGTTGTCAGTAGAGGCTTCTTACCTTTGGTATAACTTACATAAACCTATTGACAACCGGTGTTGTAATACAATGGATAAAGTATTTGCTGTTAAAAGGAGGTTTTTTACCATCATGGTACAGTTTACATCACCCCTCATGCAGCCGGCTGTAGGCCGCTTTACAGTTTTCAATAGTCGTCGTTGTCACATAGAGGCTTCCTACCGTCAGGTATAGCTTACTTTATCTTATGGCAGCCGGCTCTTCCATGGCATCTCATTATAAGAAAAGGGAAGTCATGTTGCTCCGGTTGATGGAGTAAATTTCCCAGGTCTAATAAACTTCGGGTGAAGGACAGACGTCTCGGAAAAATTACGCATTGGTTTATCAACAGCCGCGTTTGTTCATGGAGGCTATTTGCCAACAGAGGTATTATCCGGTTCTAAAAAGAGTTTTGAAGACTTCCAAGTGCCTCTCATGAATCATTGGCAGATTTATCAAAGATGGCAGCAAAGAGGTGAGAAAGATTATTGACAGTACTATAAAGTAAACCGCCGGCAAGTGCATTCAGATGTTAAAAGGCTGTTACAAAAGATGTTCTCAGAGGTAAGAAACGATGTTTCTGACGAAGTTTCAAAACACCATGGGCGGATGATTACAAGAGCCAATACTTGCTCTGACTATTACAAGGTTCAGTCACTCGACCGGCTCATCCTGCTCCGGATCTTCCGTGGTTCGGATCTGAAGATTGCCGAGTTCCCAATTGAAGTTAGAGACGGCAGCAAATGACCCTTCAAAGAAAGGCGCGACGTTAAGCTCACCGGGGAAGAGATCTTTGCTTCGGGCAGGTGTTAGGTCTTTACACTCGTAAAGAGGCCCGCGGATCCGTTTATCTTCCTGGTCGTATGATGCTTGGTAGTTCTTCAAGTCATCCTCCGCCTCATCAGCCATTACAGATGCTAGATAGCGAGAGTCCTTGACGACTTTGAAATAGTCTTCGTCAGAAAATTCTGAGCCGTCCACCTTCTTCGAAGGATATCCACCCATCATCTCATCTGGTGTGAGATCCGACGGGAAGGCCATGGCCCGGCTCAAACCCGCAACGGCTCCAGAGCGGAAAGCCGACTTCTTCAGCTCTTGTATTTGCTTGGGCACGGTGGAGAATAGTTCTAACACCCCTTTCAGGGCCTTGGGAATCTTCTCCTTATACTGTATGCTTTTGATGGTGAACATTGCTCCGCAATACAGCTGCTCTGTAAAGGTGTATATGGCCTTCAGCGACAGGATGCTGTCGTCTGCAAGCTGCCGGCTCAAAGGTCCTACATGAGCCGGAAGAGACAGGTTCGTCGTTAGTTGTTTCATAAAAGATATTAAGTAAAGGAGTACAGGAATGATGGACTTACCAAATAAGGCGGCAGACATCTTAGCGATGTGCTGTTTGAGCCCTTGGAGCTCCTCAACAACGGCGATGAGCCGCTGATCGGCATCATCTGCCCGTTTGATCGGTGCGGCTTTTTCAGAATCAGCTGTTTCTTTCAATATTGTTAGCTCGGAGGTGATCTTGGCTACTTCTTCGGCTAAGAGCCGGCATCTCTCATCAGCAAGGCTTCGTGCTTCCTGTTGAGCTACCAAGTTGGTTTTGAGATCTGCCAGCTGAGAGCCGGCGGTGTTCAGAGCGTCCTGTGCATATCAAAGGCAAAGTATAAGCTATTGCAGCAACAAGAGTATTCATATGCATAAAGGTTCACAGTTCAAGTTCTACAAGTCTCAAACAGATTGCAAGCAATATATTTGACACTTGAGGGCTAATGTATATTTGATCTGTTCACATCTACAGTTCTGGATCATCTTCCTGAAAATTGACCCGGAACTTGGGGGCTACACATTGGCTCTCTTCTAAACTCAAAAGTCTCGACTCAAATAAATTTGAGCTGGCCCTTGGGGCCTACATTATGGCTCTTTTCTAATCTCAAAAGTTCCGGTTCAAATAAATTTGAGCCGGCCCTTGGGGGCTACAGTTGGCGGTATGCAAGTGTTGACAGTATTTAAAGCAAAGTGTTTTCTACATAACCTTCGAAAGAACACCCGAATTGAACTCTATGTTAGATTAAATCCGGCCCTTGGGGGCTGGGGAATGTTATGGCTGAAGAAAGGTAAATTACCTCATATTTTGCCTTCATCATGCTGACCAGCCGGAGTTCCAAGTCTCGGTTGGTATTGACCCGGTTCATGTAGCCGGAGTGGAGTTCTTCGGCTGTCATTTTGTTGTACGACGAGTCAAACTCAAGTTTCCGCGAAGCTTCATACGGCTCCATATGCCGGGTTAAGACATGCGCTGGTGAAGGAGGTTTTTGGGCAGACCCGGTGATGATGACATCCGGAGTCGCCGGGGTCCTGGCGGGTGTAACCGGCCTTGAAGGAGCAGCTGGGGAGTTCTCCTTTAGGACGTCATCTACCGCCGGCTCAGTAGAAGCCGCTGGTCGAGTTTCTTCTTCCGCTGGAGTTTCCTCCAGCTGTTCAATATCCGGTTGAGCCGGGGCCGGATGTTTAGGCTCTTGATTGTCAATGACAGGGCTGGAGGAAGGTTGATTGGTCTTGCGGTGTTTCACCTGAGCACTGCAAAGTAAAGGGTTAGCATTTAAAGGAGATTGGTATCTCATCAAAGACATTCAGATATTTTAACACTTACAGAGGATTAATCTTTGGTGGAGATATGACTGAGGCTGAAGAGTCGCCCGATGAGGGTGTTTTCTGAAAAATCAAGACACGGAAACGATAAGACATTCGGACATGAAGAGAAACGAAAAAGGGAAGTATGGATACTAACCTCTGCAGGCCGCTTCTTAGGAGCTGGTGAATTTGGTAGTCCCGATGCAAGCTCTGTAGAGCCGGCGCTCTGGGTCTGACGTCGTTCAGCTTGCTGTTGTTTTTTTTTGAAAGGAAATTAGGAGCCGGAAGAGCGAGAGGGTGAGATAGAGGAAATTTTCTAACAACCCGCCGCGGCTTTCGGAAGAAATATTCTGAGTCGGAGTACATGCAAGTTACCTCAGGAGCGTTGGCGTGACTGGTTTCTACTTCGTCCTGTGAGACACGGAAAGATATTATTAAAGAGTCGGCAAGACAAAAAGTCAAGTAAGTATAGTTCAAGGATCTTACTTCGGACTCTGAAGAAGCCAGGTGTTCGAACCAGATCTCTTGAGGAGATGCCTTCTTTTGTTTCTTGGCGGCGACTTTCTTCTTGGTTGTCTTTGGAAGAGGAACGTATTCCTTCTTCTAGAAGTCGGAGTCAGCCTGTGCAAATTGAGCCAGAGGAAGAATATCAAGCTTTGAAAAGGAGTATATAAACATACAACAGGCGGAAGAAAGGTAAAAATGCTTACAAGAGGCGCCGGGTTGGTCGCGCAGAAGGGCGCTAGGCCGATGGTGCTGCATGAGTCGGAGGTCTCGTGCACAAGACTTCGGACGGTCATACAGATGTCATCCTCAGTTAAAGTGGTGGTGCTGAAGCACAGTTTGCTGTCGTAAAATCTTGGATATTCATACATGAGCCGGTTACGGCGGCTCAGAGGCATGATCCACCATTGTACCCAGCAGCGGATAAGGTCCGTTCCAATAAGGCCGTTGGCCAGGAGAGCCTTCACTCTGGCATGGGGCTTCTCATATCTAGCACGGTCGGCAGCTGAGAGCCGGTCGGGCAGTGAAGTGTCGGTTGAGAGCCGGGAAGGACGATAACCCGGCAGACGATGTTCCGAGTCCGGAGACGTGTCTTTGCAATAGAACCACGTCTTGTTCCAATCTTTTGGGTGGCTGGGCATCTGAACAGCCGGAAAGGTGATACCCCTCCGGCGCTGGATGGCGATTCCTCCAAGTTCCAAGCTTGGCCCGCTCTTGTATTCAGTCTGGCGGTTGGCGTAGAAGAACTCTAAAGAATCCGACTGACGGCCTTGATTGAAGGTATGCCTCGCAGAGGACTTGAAAGTGGCAAATGTTTGATACAGAATTCGGCGCCAGATCTTGGGGATGCAGCTTGTATAGGTGCAGAATGTCGCGAAAGAATTTTGACCCGGGTGGCATGAATCCTCGTTCGATATGATCTGTAAAGACTATAACCTCCCCTTCCTTTGGGGCGGGGCGGGTCTCACCAGTCGGAACACGCCAGTTGATAACTTCCTTTGGAGGAAGGGTGCCAGCGGCTACTAAATCAGATAAACACTATTCGGTCACACAGGAGCCGACCCAATTGTAGGAATTGGTGGCACGTGTCATCTTGGCGGCTTAAAAGTACTGTGCAAAAAGAAAATGGCGACTAATCAAACAAAGAGCAGATAGAAAATGGCGGCTTACAAGTTACAGGGTTCTAAATATTAAGGCCTTAAGAGGTCTGGCTGACAAAGAGCCGGAGGGGGTCTAGCGGCTCACTATGGGTGGAAGAGCCGAAAGTCATCAAGACTCGGACAAACAAGTTTCACAAATCGATGCTAAAGTTTTGGATCTACCGAAGCGGAAAAGGAAGTTCTACGTCAACCTAAGCCAAGAACAGTGAAAGTGAAAAAATGACCTATAGCCTTAACCGACCGCACATTGCGCACGGGCGGGCCATGTACGGTGGTGGCGATGACAATGCATCCTAAAAGGAGGCGCGGTGGGCCCCGAGACTTGGCCGTGTGACCGTGCCGGAGAACGAAACGCGCGGCGGAGGTCCGCCGGCGGAAACCCTATTTTGCTATCGATCTAAAAGCTGCGGGAGGAGGTACTTGCCGGAGGCGGAGACGGCGGCGGGCGAGATTCTGGTGCAGACAGGTTAATGCAGCGGCCTGGGTTGGTGACGGACGAGCGGCGGCGCCGGAGCGGAGAGGACGAGCTCAAGCGACGGACGGGCGACAGGAAGAAGAAGAAGAGGCGCACGACCGGGAATGCATTGGTTTGACTCGTGCGGATCCTATTTAACAGGGAAACAGTGTGGGTTCCCAAGCGTCAGCTCCGATCTTGCCGAAACGGACACCTCGATTTTTGGTAAACGGGTTAAATGTGAGAGAATTGGTGATACGTCACCATATCTGTGACGTCACACCAGGTCATTCCTGGCAACTCTCAGACAATTGCAACAGACGGATGAAATGAGCTGGCTCACTTCAGCCTGGGGCCTAATGTTGGGGATATAACCCCGTGATATGACCCGGCTGGAAGGTTCCGGTTGATAAGCATTGGTTATGAGCCGGCCCACGAAGATATGTATCAGCTGGAGGCCCAAGAATTTCGGCGGCTCTTGAGGTGGGCCGGACGACAGAGACCCGGATGCGCAAGACCTTCCAAAGGATAACTTGGTTGGTAAGATAGAGATGGATTCGGAGATGTAAAGCATGATCCGGTTGTACAATTGTAAGACCCGACGGCTCTGACCTCTGATATAAAGGCAGAGCCGGGGCGGCTTAGAGGGAGGGGATCAAAAGCTAGGTCAAGCGTCTAGCCCCTTATCGATACAACAAGCAATAACAACACAAGCAGGACGTAGTCTTTTACCTCGGCTTGAGGGGCCGAACCTGGGTAAACTCGTGTCCTTTGTCTCAATCAACCCCTTTGAGTCCACTACCATGGCGATGGCTCTGAACTCAAGTCTGGTAACCCGGACATCTGTCGTGACAAAACCACGACACTAACCATAGCATTAAACATGTGGATCCAAATCATCCCCTTACGAAGTAGCGCTTAAACTAGGGTTTAAGCTTTTGTCACTCTAGCAACCCATAATCTAATAACTACTCCACAATGCATTCCCTTAGTCCCATGAATGGTGAAGTGTCATGTAGTCAACATTCACATGGCACCACTAAGGGAATCACAACATACATATCATGAAAATATCGAACACATATCAAATCCACATGATTACTCACAACATGACTTCTCCCGTGACCTCAAGAACAAAGGTAATTACTCACAAATAATAATCATGCTCAAGGTTAGAGGAGTATTGAATAGCATAATGGATCTGAACATATAATTTTCCACCAATTAAACCATATAGTAATCAACTACGTAAGGTAATCAACACTACTAGTCACCCACAGGTACCAATCTGAGGTTCCGGTACAAAGATTGAACACAAGAGATGAACTAGGGTTTGAGAGGAGATGGTGTTGTTGAAGATGTTGTTGAAGATTGGCCTCCCACAGATGAGAGGGGTGTTGGTGATGACGATGGCTTTGATTTCCCCCTCCGGGAGGGAAGTTCCCCCGCCGGAATCTCTCCGTCGGAGGGCAAAAGTGCTCCTGCCCAAGTGTCGCCTCGCGGCGGCGATGCTTCATCCCTAAAGTACTCTTCCTAATTTTTCTAGGTTTTTTGGGAATTTATACCAAGAGATGGGCTCCGGAGGTGGGCCTTGGTGAGTACCAGCCTCGCACGACCTGCTGGGTGCTCCTCACCAGGTGGCCCCCCTCCGGTATATTTTTTCTCCAATATTTTTATTAATTCCAAAAATAATCTCCATAAAGTTTCAGCTTCATTGGAGTTGTGCAGAATAGGTATCTCTAACGTGCTTTTCTTGGGTCCAGAATTCTAGCTGCCGGTATTCTCCCTCTTTGTGTAAACCTTGCATATTATGAGAGAAAAGACATTAGAATCACTCCCCAAAGCATTATTATTTGACAAAACAAAGTAAATAACAGTAGGAAATCATGATGCAAAATGGACGTATCAGTTCTTCACTTAAATCTATGTGAGCTTGTTACAAGTTGTGGCAATACATGAAACTAGTCCCAATGTGATAGATATTCAAGAGGGATATAATAAAAACTTTCATAAGATCATTGGACAAATTAAACTTGATTCCTTGTAATAGTTTTGAGACACGATGATAGTAATATGTGAGTTATGTTGGTGACTAATTATGCTCTAGTAAGAATATTAGTGTTAAGGTTTGTGATTCCCTATGCAAGCACGAAAGTCAATAGTTGTGTAATTAAATTACATCTTATTACTTATGGTGCATTATTCGGTGATAGTTATGCTCAATCCTCACTTATGTGAATTTTCCTTTCTTGGTTGGTTGCTTCTCAATCTATTTGCTAGCCTCCACTTGTACTAAGTAGAAATACTACTTGTGCATACAAAATCCTTAAGACCAGTTTTGCCATATAAGTCTAGCATACCTACCTATATGCAGTATTTCCACACCGTTCCAAGCAAATTTGTATATGCCATATTTAATTTTCAAAATGAATTTCCTTTTTGTGTGGTCGTACCACTCATGAAGCGAAAGGGGGTAACCGATATTTTTCCATGCTAGATGTGTTATTCTTAAGATGAGTGCTTATTCACTTGTCATTGCACGAGAGTACGGCGGTAATAGGGATGCCCAGTTCTGAAATGAAAAGGAAATTTACTTTATGTTGTGAAATAATAAGTTCCTTGGAAAGTGTTGGTATGGAAGGCAACCGTGGATTCGGCTAGTCATGGATTGTGAAAGAATGGCGGAAAAAGGAATAAACTTTATTTTCTGTTCGGGAACTGCTTATGATATATCTAGCATGGAAAGGTATTGAAAGCTCTCGATCGTTTTCGTTGACAGGAAAGGCATACCACCCAAAATATTTTTTCTCTCAATTTAAACTTTGAGCTCTACAACCTCTACAAATCCCTACTTCCCTATGTGAATGGCCTATCCATTTATTTTATGCAATTTTTACTTTTATTTTGAGTCTCCATCTTCTCTTATAAAGCACCAACTAGGGGGCACTATGATCGTACTTGAGCATTAGGTATAGCTAATATTTGAGTGTGTTTGAATGGATCAATGATTGAGCATGATGGGCTAGGGATAACTTTCTTTAGTGTTGATATTTTGAAAGGCATGGTTGCTTGTTAGTATGCTTGACTATTAAAGTCTTCATGTCAAAACTAGACTATTGCTTTGAACCATCTGAAAGTCCAAATGTCCATGATAGAAAAGAAAAGAATATGTGATGAACATGTTAGGCAACATTCCACATCAAAAATTCTCCTTTTATCATTTACCTACTCTAGGACGAGTAGGAATTAAGATTGCGGATGCTGATACGTCTCCAACATATCTATAATTTTTGGTTGTTCCATGCTGTTATATTATCAATCTTGGATGTTTTACAATAATTTTATAGCAACTTTATATTATTTTTGGGACTAACCTATTGACATAGTGCCAAGTGCCTGTTGCTGTTTTTGCTTGTTTTTTACTTTGCAAAATATCAGTACCAAACAAAGCCCAAACACCATGAAGCTTTTTGGACATTTTTTGGGCCAGAAGACACCTGGTGGATCAAAGAAGTACCAGAGAGGAGGGATGATGAGACCACAACCCACGAGGGCACGCTAGAGGCACCTGGCATGGCCTGATGGGTTGTGCCCTCCTCAGGACGCCTCTCCATCGCCTATCAAATCTATAAATACCCAAATATTCTAAAACCCCTAGGGGAGTCGAAAAAACACAATTCCAGCTGTCGCAAGTTCCAGAACCGCAAGATCCAATCTAACACCATCACGGAGGGGTGCATCGTCTTCATGAGTGCCTCTCCGATGATGCGTGAGTAGTCCATCATAGACCTATGGGTCCGTAGGTAGCAGCTAGATGGCTTCCTTTCTCTCTTTTGATTCTCAATACAATGGTCTTTTGGAGATCTATTTGATGTAATGACTTTTTGCGGTGTGTTTGTTGGGATCCGATGAATTTTGAGTTCATGATCAGTTTCTATCCATGAATATTATTTGAGTCTTCTTTGACCTCTTATATGCATGATTACTTATAGCCTCGTATTTCTTATTTGAATCTTTGGTTTAGTTAGGCCAACTAGCTCAATTTTTCTTGCCATGTGAAGAGGTGCTTTGTGATGGGTTTGATCTTGCGGTGTCCTCTCACAGTGATAGAAGGGGCAGCGAGGCACACATGCATTGTTTCTATTAGGGATAACAAGATGAGGTATATTCCTATATAAATAGGTCTTCTCTACATCATGTCATCGTTCTTATTGCATTACTCCATTTCTCCATGAACTTAATACACGAGATGCATGCTGGATAGTGGTCGATGTGTGGAGTAATAGTAGTAGATGCAGAATCATTTCAGTCTACTTATCTTGGATGTGATGCCTATATAATGATCATTTCCTTGGATATCAACATGATTATTTGATCTTCTATCAATTGCCTAACAGTAATTTGTTTACCCACCATGTGCTATACTCATGAGAGAAGCCACTAGTGAAACCTACGGTCTCTGGGTCTATCTTCCAACATATTGCTTTCTGATCTATCTTTTTGCCAGTTTTTCTTCAGATCTATTATTCCAAAAAAACAAAATACTTTGCTGCAGTTTTTATTTGCTTATTTTATTTCATGTTCTTGTGTGATCTATCCATCCAATCTACTACAAACCAATCTATCTTTTTACCATGGAGAGATTGACAACCTCTCTTACACGTCGGGTTGCAAGTTTTTGTTATTTGTGTGCAGGTACCGCTTACATAGTGTTGCATGGCTCTCCCACTGGTTCGATAACCTTGGTTTCATAACTGAGGGAAATATACCATCACTGTGCTGCATCATCCCTTCCTCTTTGGGTAAATACCGACGCAGTCTCAAGCCATGTCACAACCCCTTCTTTCATGGGCATGGCAGTGCCATCAGCCCCACGTGTGGCGTCCGTAGCAGATGAGCGGGAATCTTCCTTGTTTAGGTTGAGCTCTGGAGCATCCACTTCAGCGCTTGTTGAGCAGCTACAAGGGATCGCGACAACATCCCTCATTGATAATAGGGTAGGCACAACTTCAGCAGTCCTGGTAGATACTGAATCGTCGCTGCTAGATCTATCGATACCTCTATTTCAGTATGGACCTATGCAACCAGCGGAGATGGAGATTACGAGCATCAAAACTAGCAGCAATAGCGGGTGGCGCAGAGGCAGATTTGTCAACTAGCGGCTCATGGATCTCTGCATTATTGGATGTTGCCAACTTTGAGTGAATGCCTTCAAGTGGGTCTTTAGTACTGGGTTTGGCCACGCATGAAATAGTCTTCTTTACCCTACGAAATTGTGGAACTAAAAGGCAATCATTGAAAAAACATGTGAAGAAAATTTGGTACAAAAACAAGTATTCCCATGCCAGTTGATGTCTACTACGCAACTTTATTCTTGTAGACACGTGTTGGGCCTCCAAGCGCAGAGTTTTGTAGGATAGTAGCAATTTTCCCTCAAGTGGATGACTTAAGGTTTATAAATCCATGAGAGGTGTAGGATGAACATGGTCTCTCTCAAATGACCCTGCAACCAAATACAAGAAATCTCTTGTGTCCCCAACACACCCAATACAATGGCAAATTGTATAGGTGCACTAGTTCGGCGAAGAGATGGTGATAAAACTGTAATATTGATGGTAAAAATATATTTTTATAATCTGAATAAATAAAAACAGCAAGGTTGCAAATAGAAAACGGGCACAAAAACAGTATTGCAATGCTTGAAAATGAGGCCTAGGGTCCATACTTTTGCTAGTGCAATTTCTTAATAGTGCTAACATAGTTGGATCATATGACCACCCCTCAAAGTGCGATAAAGGATCACTCCCGAGTTCCTATTAGCGGAGAACAAAAGATAGAAATTGTTTGTAGGGTACGAAACCACCTCAAAGCTATTCTTTCCGTTCGATTTATCCTAGAGTTTGTACTAAAATAACGCAAGCTATTCTTTCCGATCGTTCTACTCAAGAGTTCGTACTAGAATAACACCAAAGAAAATTCATATTCATAATACTCAATTCATACAAGGAACTACAAGGGGTCCCCAAAGTTTCTATCGGAGAAAAGATAATAAAAACGTGCATCAACCCCTATGCATAGATTACCCCAATATCACCGCCGGAATCCGCAAGTTGAGTGCCATAACGTATATCAAGTGAACCAATAAGATACCCCAATGTCACCTCAAGTATTCATACCGCAAGACATACATCATGTGTTCCCAAATCTGAACATTCAATCTGACATAACAAAACTTCAAAGGGTAAAGATTCAATTCATCACAATAAGAGTATAGAGGGGAGAAACATCATATGATCCATCTATATTAACAAAGCCCATGATATAGATCACGAGAGAGAGAGAGAAATTAAACACATAGCTACTGGTACAAACCCTCAGCCCCGACGGTGGACTACTCCCTCCTCATCGTGCTAGCCGTCGGGATGATGAAGATGGCCACCAGAGATGATTCCCCCCTCCGGTAGGGTGCCGGAACAGGGTCTAGATTGTTTTCAGTGGCTACAGAACCTTGCGGCGGCGGAACTTCTGATCTAGGTTAATCCTAAAGGGTTTCGGAATATTTAGGAATTTATAGTGCAAAGAGGCAGTCCGGGGGGCACCCAAGGTGGTCACAACCCACCAGGGGGCGCCTGGGCCTCCTGGCACGCCCTGGTGGGTTGTGCCTCCCTCGGGGCACCCCCCCCCCCAGGCGTAGCCAGGGCCTATTGTGTTCCTTCTGGCCCATAAAAAACATCGTGAAGTTTCGTGGCATTTGGACTTCGTCTGGTATTGGTTTTCTATGATGTAAAAAACATGGAAAAAACATCAACTGACACTTGGCACTATGTCAATAGGTTAGTACCAAAAATGATATAAAATGACTATAAAATGATTATAAAACATCCAAGATTGATAATATAATAGCATGGAACAATCAAAAATTATAGATACGTTGGAGACGTATCAGCATCCCCAAGCTTAACTCCTACTCGTCCTCGAGTAGGTAAGTGATAAAAACAGAATTTTTGATGTGGAATGTTGCCTAACATGTCATATCATATTCTTTTCCTTATAGCATGGACATTTGGACTTTTAGTTGTTCAAAGCAATAGTCTAGTTTTGACATAATAATTTAGATACTCAAGCATATCAACAAGCAACCATGTCTTTCAAAATATCAATGCTAAAATAAGTTATACCTAGCCCATCATGCTCAAACATTGGTCCATTCATGAAACACACTCGAATATTAGCTACACCCAATGCTTAAGTACGATCATATTGTCTCCTAGTTGGTGCTTTGGTAAGAGAAGATGGAGACTCAAATTCAAAAATAAAAATTGCATAAAGTAAAAGAAAGGCCCTTCGCATAGGGAAGTAGGGATTTATAGAGGTGCCAAAGCTCAAAGTGAAAAACTTAGAGAT
Organism: Hordeum marinum; assembly: GCA_022496015.1. Taxonomy (NCBI): domain Eukaryota; kingdom Viridiplantae; phylum Streptophyta; class Magnoliopsida; order Poales; family Poaceae; genus Hordeum; species Hordeum marinum. The sequence goes on along the minus strand of CM039674.1, from coordinate 422,864,926 downwards.
AAAAACATTTTGGGAGTGTATCCACCCCACCAACGAAAATGACTTAGAGTTCCCAACACTTTCCATGCTAGATATATCATAGGCGGTTCCCAAACAGAAAATAAAGTTTATTCCTTTTTCCACCATACTTTCACTTTCCATGGCTAACCGTATCCATGGGTGCCCTCCATACCAACACTTTCCAAGGAATTTATTATTTGAAAACATAAAGTAAATTCATTTTTGCATTTCGGGACTAGGCATCCCTAGTACCTTTGCCTTACTCTCGTGCAATGACAAGTGAATAAACACTCATCGTGAGAATAACACATGTAGCATGGAAAATATTAGTCACCCATCATCGCTCCGCGAGCGAAACAAACACACAAAAGAGAAGTTTATTTTGAAAATTAGAGATGGCACATACAAATTTGCTTAGAACGGCACGAAAATACCGCATATAGGTAGGTATAGTGGACTCATGTGGCAAAAACCGGATTTAAGGATTTGGATGCACAAGTAGAGATCATACTTGGTGAAAAATGAAGGCTAGCAAAAGATTGAGGAGCGACCAACCAAGAAACGGATAATCTCATAAGCAAGCATTAAGCATAAATAACACCGAATAATGCACCACAAGTAGGATATAATTTCATTGCATGACTATTGACTTCCGTACTTGCATAGGGAATCACAAACATTAACACAAATATTCTTACTAAAGCATAATTACTCATCAACATAACTCACATATCACATCATTATAGATCGAAACTATTACTAAGAATCAAGTTTATTTTGTCCAGTGATCTTCATGAAAGTTTTTATTATATCCTTCTTGGATATCTATCACTTTGGGACTAATTTTCATGCGTTGCTTTTCATAAGCCCAAACAAATATAAGTGAAGATCAAGAGCATAATTTTTCTTCTTTCTCTCAAAATAATTTAAGTGAAGCAAGAGAGAATTTCTTGAAAAATATTAAGCACACCGTGCTCAAAAAGATATAAGTGAAGCACTAGAGCAAGTCCATTGAAAAGAGCTTAGTTGACGGGATGTGAATGTCGCTTACTTAGCCTCCTTGGCGACTATTTGAGGAATCTATTTTATTTAAAACTTTCAGATCTAAGTATTTTATTATAAAATCAAGTGAAACAAAAATAAAATGACATTCTAAAAATAGCACAACTCATGTGAAGAAGTAAAAACTTAGGCTCAACCGATACTAACCGATAATTGTCGAAGAAGAAAGGTGGGATGCCTACCGGGGCATCCCCAAGCTTAGATGCTTGAGAATTCTTGAATATTATCTTGGGATGCCTGGGGCATCCCCAAGCTTTAGCTTTTGTGTCTCCTTAATTCTTCTCATATCACGATTTTCCTAATACTGAAAACTTCATCCACACAAAACTCAACAAGAACTCGTGAGATAAGTTAGTATAAACTAATGCAAAAACTTATCATTCTCTACTGTAGAAAATCACTAAAATTATTATTAAACATTGCATAATAAATTTCTCTGCATGTTTAATACTCCTATCCTCAAATAGACTCATTAAACAAGCAAATATATGTGAACAATGCAAACATAACAGCAATCTGGCAAAATAGTACACCCCGTAAAGAATGCAAGAGTATCAATACTTCTTAAACTCCAAATGTTATGAAAATTTACCACACTGTAGAAAATTTATCATATATTATTATGCAAAAGGTTTCAACATTTTATCACATTGTGACTTTTCTATGGAATTTTTGCAACTACGGTAAACTTTGTGTATTGAAACAGCAACATGTATACTTGCAAAATAAGCATGGTGAGGGCTATCCTTGACATTTTTATTGAAATAAAAGATGCAAAACATTATTATAAATAACATAAAACAAATACTAACAAAATAAATTGATGCTCTAAGTAAAACACATATCATGTGACGAATGAAAACATAGCTCCAAGTAAGGTTACCGATAATGTTGGAGACGATAGAGGGGATGCCTTCCGAGGCATCCCCAAACTTAGTTGCTTGGATATTACTTGAATGTTACATTGGGGTTGCCTTGGTAATACCCAATCTTAGGTCCTTGTCACTCCTCATTCTCCTCATATCGACATCTCACCCAAAACTTGAAAATTTCAATCACACAAAACATAACGTAACTTTGTGAGATGGGTTAGTATGATAAAGAGCAAACCATTTCACTTAGGTACTGTCAAGACAAGATCCATAATTGTTATCACACAATTCCTACTGTATCATATCATTTCCATAATTTATATTGAGCAATAGAAGCCATAGAAACTACAAAACAAGCAAACTATGCATCGAAAACAGAATCTGTCAAAAACAGAACAATCTGTAGTAATATGTACTCCAACCATACTTATTCTACTGTACAAATTCTGAAAAATTAGGACCATGTTATAAATTTTTATATTAATCTTCTGCAAAAAGAATCAACTCAAAACAACTCTTCTGTTAAAAAATAGAATTATTTTTGTGAGCGCAAAAGTTTCCGTTTTTCAACGAGATCAAATCCATTATCACCCCCACATGATCCGAAAGGCTTTACTTGGTACTTTATTGAAACAAAAGCAATAAAACATGATTAATACAGTAGCTTAATCATGTGAACACACAAAAAAGTAGGTAAAATTGTTGGGTTGTCTCCCAACAAGCGCTTTTCTTTTATGTCTTTTAAGCTAGGCATGATTATTTTAATGATGCTCGCATAAAAGTAAAGAATTGAAACATAAAGAGAGCATAATGAAGCATATGACTAGCACATTTAAGCCTAACCCACTTCCTATTCATAGGTATTTTGTGAGAAAACAATTTATGGGAGCAACAATCAACTAGCATAGGAAGGCAAAACAAGCATAGCTTCAAGATTTTCAACACATGGAGAGGAAGCTTGATATTATTGCAATACCTAAAAGCATATGTTCCTATCTCATAATAATTTTCAGTAGCATCATGAATGAATTCAACAATATAGCTATCACATAAAGCATTTTTTCATGATGCATAAGCATAGAGATTTTGTTACTCTCCACATAAACAAATTTATTCTCATCAATAGTAGTGGGAGCAAACTCAACAAAATAACTATCATGTGATTGAAAATTAAAATCATGATGACATGTTTCATGGTTATCATTATTATTTATAGCATACATGTCATCACCATAATCATCATATATAGGAACTTTGTTGTCATAATCAATAGCAACCTCTTCCAAAATAGTGGATTCATCATTAAATAAAGTCATGACCTCTCCAAATCCACTCTCATCAATATAATCATCATAACTAGGAGGCATGCTTTCATTATAACAAATTGCCACATCAAAACTTGGGGGGGGGATATCATCTTCATCAAACATAGCATCCCCAAGCTTATGGCTTTGCATATCATTAGCACCATGGATATTCAAAGAATTCATACTAACAACATTGCAATCATGCTCATAATTCATTCCAATCATTTTATTGAATTCTTATTCTATCAATTGAGCACAATTTTATGATCCATCATTTTCAAGAAAGATATTATAAAGATGATCAATAATATTATGTAACCTCAATTCCATTTTTATGTAGTTTTATTTTATAAACCAAACTAGTGATAAAACAAGAAACTAAAAGATTCGATTGGACGATATAAAGATATACCTTCATGCACTCACCTCCCCGGCAATGGCGCCAGAAAAGAGCTTGATGTCTACTATGCAACTTTATTCTTGTAGACACGTGTCGGGCCTCCAAGCGTAGAGTTTTGTAGGATAGTAGCAATTTTCCCTCAAGTGGATGACCTAAGGTTTATCAATCCATGAGAGGGGTAGGATGAAGATGGTCTCTCTCAAACGACCCTGCAACCAAATATAAGAAATCTCTTGTGTCCCCAACACACCCAATACAATGGAAAATTGTATAGGTGCACTAGTTCAGCGAAGAGATGGTAATAAAAGTGTAATATTGATGGTAGAAATATATTTTTATAATCTGAATAAATAAAAACAGCAAGGTTGCACATAGTAAACGGGCACAAAAACAGTATTGCAATGCTTGAAAATGAGGCCTAGGGTCCGTACTTTCGCTAGTGCAATTTCTCAACAGTGCTAACATAGTTGGATCATATGACCACCCCTAAAAGTGCGATAAAGAATCGCTCCCGAGTTCCTATAAGTGGAAAACAAAAGATAGAAATTGTTTGTAGGGTACGAAACCACCTCAAAGCTATTCTTTCCGTTCGATCTATCCTAGAGTTCGTACTAAAATAACGCAAGATATTCTTTCCGATCGATCTGCTCAAGGGTTTGTACTAGAATAACACCAAAGCAAGTTCATATTCTTAATACTCAATTCATACAAAGAACTACAAGGGGTCCCCAAAGTTTCTATCAGAGAAAATATAATAAAAACGTGCATCAACCCCTATGCATAGATTACCCCAATATCAACATGGGAATCCGCAAGTTGAGTGCCATAACGTATATCAAGTGAACCAATAAGATACCCCAATGTCACCTCAAGTATTCATACCGCAAGACATACATCATGTGTTCCCAAATCTGAACATTCAATCTGACATATCAAAACTTCAAAGGGTAAAGATTCAATTCATCACAATAAGAGTATAGAGGGGAGAAACATCATATGATCCATCTATATTAACAAAGCCCATGATATAGATCACGAGAGACAGATTAAACACATAGCTACTGGTACAAACCCTCAGCCCCGAGGGTGGACTACTCCCTCCTCATCATGGTGGCCGCCAGATGATGAAGATGCCCACCGGAGATGATTCTCACCTCCGGCAGGGTGCCGGAACAGGGTGTAGATTGGTTTTCGGTGGCTACAGAGCCTTGCGGTGGCAGAACTTCTGATCTAGGTTAACCCCAAAGTGTTTCGGGATATTTGGGAATTTATAGTGCAAAGACGCGGTCCGGGGGCCACCCGAGGTGGACACAACCCACCAGGGCGCGCATGGGCCTCCTGGCACGCCCTGGTAGGTTGTGCCTCCCTCGGGGCACCCCCCAGGCGCAGCCAGGGCCCGTTGTGTTCCTTCTGGCCCATAAAAATCATCATGAAGTTCCGTGGCATTTGGACTTCGTCTGGTATTGATTTTCTGTGATGTAAAAAAACATGGAAAAAACAACAATTGGCACTTGCCACTATGTCAATAGGTTATTACCAAAAAATGACTATAAAATGATTATAAAACATCCAAGATTGATAATATAACAACATGGAACAATAAAAAATTATAGATACGTTGGAGGCGTATCACCAGTCAACTTAAAATGCCATGTGTGATATGCCAGAGTTTCCATGTGAAATAAAACATGTATTTCCATATGTGTTGTACAATGGTTGCAATGTGTGACAATCAGTAGTTGCCATGTGGGACAAATAAGAGTTTTCATGTTGAATGCAATAAAGTTGCCACTGATTGTGGAATGCACCAAACAAATTACTGTGAACGTTATGTATAAGTTGTCCTGCTCCATGATACAACTGCCATGAAAATTATATGGAAAAATGCATTGCAACTTACTCCACCGTTAAATTAGGTCCACCACACAAAAAATAAAAATAAGAACACACCTCTTGCCTATTTTCCTCAAGTCTTCCAGCACAACAGGATCCCCTAGTATTGCACTATGATATACGAGGAGACGATCGAGTGGACGTGATGCCAGCAGCAGCGGGTGCCGCCTTGTTCAACCGGACAGAAGCATGAGAGGGTGTGGCTGCTTGTTTCTGTTTAATTGCTCGACCACCCGCTATCGCCTCACTGCCCACAAAAAACATATGCAAAATCCGAGTAAGAGAATGCAATCATGGCATACATCTCATGAAAAATTGGGGTATCACGAAAATAAATAACACAATGAACAAAAAACAAACCTCCTCCTAGTAGCAACACAACCGGTTCTGCGCCTCTTGCTGTGAGGGCCTTGAGCAACATCCTTTGGATCCCTAACTATCTTCAAGGGAGAAACACCTGCGTCTCTCGCAACAGTTGATGCATTGACTGCATCGTTGCAAGAACGTCTAGTGGAGCCTTATCGTTGGTATCTCCATTATGAACTTCCCGAGATTCATCATGATCGGTGTCATGTTGCACATACTCCATATCATCATCACCATCCTTGTCAAGAACAGCGTTCATGCCACCAAAACCATCCCCAAATAGGTCCTCTTGGGTGTTAGGGACGTCCTGAGAACTGTTGTAGTCGTACCGGCCACGATAGCCAGTTGGACGATGTGTGAGTTCTCCAACAAAAGAGGTGAACTACCTCACAGCTGCATCGCCATCGGAACCAGCCAATGATGTCCAACCCTTGACCAACTTCCCAAGAAATTTTGTCATGCCAGAAGCAAACTGCCCAACTAGATGCTCAACGGGAGCCCTGGCCTGATGAGAACAAATAATAACAATTTCATACACAGGAGATCAGCGGATGACTGATACGTCTCCAATGTATCTAACTTTTGCTCTTGTTTTGGAATGTAATTTGCATGAATTGAATGAAACTAACCCGGACTGACGCTATTTTCAGCAGAACTACCATGGTGTTATTTTTTGTGCAAAAATAAAAGTCCTCGGAATGGAGCGAAACTTTTTAGGGGTTTATTTTGGAATATTTAAGGAATTATGGAGCCAGAAGATACCTAAGAAGGGCCCAAGGGTGCCCCCCACCCACCCACCAGAGCGCGTCAGGCCCCCCTAGCATGGCTGGTGGAGGGTGGACACCTCATGGGTCCCCCGACCCTAATTCCAACCCTATAAATTCACAATTCCTCGGAAAAAATCAGAGAGAAGTTTTTACCTCGTTTCACGATACGGAGCCGCCGCCACCTCCCGTTATTCATCGGGAGGCCAGATCTGGAGTCCATTTGGGGCTCCGGGGAGGGGAATCTTCATATTCGTCATCATCAACCCTTCTCCATCGCCAATTCCATGATGCTCCCCACCGAGAGTGAGTAATTTGTTCGTAGGCTTGCTGGTCGGTGAGGAGTTAGATGATATTCATCATGTAATCGAGTTAGTTTTGTTAGGGCTTGATCCGTAGTATCCACTATGTTCTAATATTGATGTTGCTATGACTTTGCCATGCTTAATGCTTGTCCTTGGGCCCGAGTGCCATGATTTCAGATCGGAACCGTTTATATTATCATCAGTATATCTATGTTCTTGATCCGATCTTGCCTAGTCATATGCACCTATTACTTGTTATGATCCATCAACCCCATAGTGAGAAAATTTGGGATACTTCACGGTGATAACCGTAGTTTGAGAAGTTCATGTATTCATTAAGTGTTAATGCTTTGTTCCGGTTCTCTATTAAAAGTAGGCCTTAATATCCCTTAGTTTCCTTATGGACCCTGCTGCCACGGGAGGGTAGGGCAAAAGATGTCATGCCATTTTTTTCCATAAGCATGTATGACTATATACGGAATACATGCCTACATCACATTGACGAACTGGAGCTAGTTCTGTTTTGCCCTAGGTTATGACTGTTATATGATGAATAGCATCCAACAAATACTTCGATCTAGTGCCTACGATCTTTTCCACTTATTGTTCTTGCTAAGTTACTAATTTTTTTGTTACTGTTACACTTGCTACAAAATCACTGATGCTATTATTACCGCTACTATTACTATAAGAACTAATACCAACCTATTATATTACTGTGCTACTGATCACTTTGCTGCAGATATTTATCTCAAGGTGTGGTTGAATTGACAACTCAACTGCTAACACTCTCAAATATTCTTTGGCTCTCCTTGTGTCGAATCTATAAATTTGGGTTGAATACTCCATCCTCGAAGACTATTGTGATCCCCTACACCTGTGGGTTATCAATGACAAAAATGCAAAAAACGCAAAGAACTCAAGTGCAAAAAGGGTCATGAAAACAAATGAGCTTAATTACCTCAGCGGAACAAGATGAAGCTGAATGCACATACATCCACTTGTCAAAAAAATTGGCCCACCAAACACACTATAGTCAATAGCGTGCTTGGCCATTAGGTGAAAATTAGCAAAAAAGAGAGGTCAAAAAACATTGACAACGGATATGGACCACACAAGTGTGAGGAAAACGGCATGACATGCGAAGTACCTACAGGGTGCATTTTTTGATATGGCCTTTTCAAAATATATGTTTGCATGATGTAGATGAACTACAACTACCATGTGCAAACAACCATATTTGCCATGCAGTTTATAATTTGTTTGCCAACTTGAATGCATTAAGGTGGACATATGGAATGCAAAAAGATAGATAATATGCAGATTGGAATATGATTGCCATGTAAAGTGTTCTACAGTTGCATGTAGAAAACCAACATATTTACCATGTTGTTTATGCTATATATCTCCATTTGAAAAAATACTATAAATGGACCAAACAATTTTGTTTTTTTATTCTTTTTTATCAGTGAACTTCAAAATTGGCATACAAAGAAAGAACATAACACTAACTTGCAGTTTGCCATACTTTGTGTGAGATATCCTATCTGCGGCAAGCACATCCTTGACACCGTCGTAAGTCCAGGTAGAGACAAACAAACTTAAGTGGAGGAGGTGGACCTCCTACCGCAACAAGATTGACAGTAGAGACATCAAGATTTTTTACATACATGAGCTGGTAAACACATAAATTGAAGAGCATTAAGAAAAATATGTCAGAATTCAATATTGTGTAACAGAAAACATTACGGAAAAAGGAAAGATTAGGGTGGTTGGCAATGCATTCTCACATGTGTCCCCCTACATACAAAAGATTTGTCATGTACATGGTGATATGTTTGGCATGTATCACCATTTAAATCACACATATGGGTAGTGAAATAACAAACCAAAATGGTCATTGGCAAACACGTATATATCATGTGTGATTTAACTGTACTTGTCATGTAGAATCAACTAGAGATGACATGTATCAATGATTATGATTGCCATGTGGGATCAACTCCAGTAGCCTACACATTGCATGTAGTTACCATGCAGAATCAACTAGAGTTATCATGTATGATCAACTGGAGTTGTCATTTGTAAACAGCTGAAGTTGCCACACCTGAACAACTATAATTGCCATCTATGAACAAATGCAACCTCCACTTTATTGCACTCCCTAAAATGCGTCTTGATGAACTACATTTCCAATCCCCTAGACTAACCGTATTGGGTTCTCTCTATTGTCAACACGGAACATATTTACCATGTTAACGCATTTACAAAAACACATCTACCATTAGGTGTAGGCGGCAGCCCTTCTGGTACATCTTGTTTGCAAATGCCTCATGCAGGAAGTCAGTAATGAATTTGCACCAATTCATGTTTTTTACATCCTTCAGATTCCCTGGCACAATTTTAAAAAATGGACACATGTGGACAGTTAAAAAACTTCAACCGACGGGAACATGCTAGTACATGACAACAAATGAGAAGATGTGAAAAAAAGGATAGATGAAGAACATTCACCAGGATAGGGAAGCATCTGTTGCTTGGGCGTAGTGACTGGTAGGCGCAAAGACAGATGAGATCAAGTACATTAGCAGCTTCATCTTAAATACCTCGCATTGGGTTTTCATGCCCTCCAGCGAAGTTGCAAGAACAGTCTAATTAGGCATGGATGACTTGCTAGGAAACAACCGGGGGAACAATGCTTCCTCAATCTCGTATTTTACCTCATAAGGAACTTCGAGTTTACCACGGGGGACACTCAAGGTGCAGAAAATGGACTCCTCATCCAAAGGGAGTCTTCCACATCCCGGAATGACAAATTCCCTAGACGCAGGGTCATGGATCTCCCCAAGCCAATCAAAAACAGGGTTCACTAAATTTGGGCATAGGACATACATCAATGCCTACATCCCCATCTCACCGGCAACCTTCTTCTGATCATCACTAAAAGCCTTGATCGTTAGAGTCAGCCGTTCTTGCGAAGCCCTATTGCACGCGCATTTCTTCTTTTGCAAAACGGAAACATGATCATTGTTGCCATGTTCAATATGCTAAAAAATACCACTAAAAATGAAATCTCAATAACACAATGAATAGGAAAAAAACCTCTTCTCCGTCTTTCCCAGGAACAGCCGCACAATTCCGTTCCAGCGGCTCCATGAAGTCGCCGTCGTCATCTTGCTGGTGGTCACGAACCATGATGCTATAATAAATAAGAACAAGATCACATGAGTATAAATGAAAACATGGTGAAAATTGCAGTGGATGCGTAATGTATCAAGGCAACTAATGACGTCGATGACAAGGGAAAATTGCCATGTTTAATTGACAGGTGGACAAAAAATTTCAATGTGTTTTCCTACTGAAGTGAGAGTTTGTATGCCATGATCATGACACGATAAAACTGTAAATTGTCATATAATAACTAAGTAGAATGTCAACACACTTGTGTAATACTGAGAGATCACACAAAACAAATTTGCCATGATCAGACAATGTCCGATGGCAAAACAATACAATTAGGGTTCACACAAAAATTGCCATGGTTGCAACTACTTTCATACAATAGCACAAAAAAGGGCAGTTGTCATGAAGTGCCACACGATAAAGGCAAAAAAAGGTTACAAACAAGTAGGAAAGTTGCCATCTGCCAACTGAAGCAGTATGACAAACTGGTAAGTTTTTACATAGATATAGTTGCCATGCTAGCAACATGGAAATTAAGCAGGAGGCATTTGCCATTCTGGCCCTGTAAAAAAACTTGGAAAACATACAGTGTTTTGGGACATGGAGAGTAAGTTGCCACCTGCTAACTAAATACACTATAAAGTTGCCCTGTAACACTGCAGAAGACATGACGATTATTATCTTGGGGTAAAGAGGGAGTTGCCACATGCTAACTAGAATATACTAGGCAGTTGACAAGTAACACTGGAGACAAGGCAAAATAATATATTGAGGTAAAGTGGGAGTTGCCATATGCTTCTATGCACACTAGGCAGTTGCGCCTAAAACAATGCAAAAAGACATGGCAATTAATATCTTGGGGGTAAGGAGAGACTTGTCATTTGCTTACAAGCACACGAGGCAGTTGCCTTGTACCACTGCAAATACATGGCAAATAATATCTTGGGCAGTTGCCCCGAATCACTACAAATACATGACAACTCACAATTTGCGTTAAAAGAGAGTTGACATCTCCTAACTAAACAGTGCGGCAAATTGTAGATAAGCCATGAGATTCAAGTTGCCGTGTTTGCACATATCAGCATGGAAAATGAGTGAGTATCACAAAATAATTAACTGTCATCGACCTACACGAAATGCATCGAACAATCTTACGCATTTCATCAAAATTGAAAACATGGCAACCTAGATCTAGGGTTCTTGCCATGCTCTCACCTCGGATTTCAAGCAAAAACAACACCTAAAACAACGAACCACTGCCTGCAACACCATCAAATGAACCAAATCGTCAAGCATTAACTATGAAAAAATCACTGCAGTCTGCATTTGAATGCATATAATCTCTAAAAACAGAGAATGCATCGCACGGAACGGGCGACTCCTGGTCGGCAAAACTTCCACCACCACAACTAATATGTGTACTAATGGTGGCCTAACTACACGTCGGCGACTCCTTGCCCACGGGGATCATGTGATCTCCCTTGAATGCACTAGAATCTTCCATGTATTCGAAGCATAGGAAACGGGAGGAGGAGGAGCAGAGCGACGTGAATCGAACACGCTACCTTCGCGCGATGCAGTCTCCGGAGACGATGCTCGGGCTGTGTGAGCTCCGGCGACGGCCACAAGCCCCCACGAGACTTCTGCCGCCGCCACGGAATCGCCCCTGCTTCATCGCGGAACTGCTCCCTGCCCTTTAATGCGAATGGGGCTGTGGGGATGGGAAGAGGATACCGAATTGGAGTGGAAACCGCTTGAAAGTCGACGTGCCGTGAAATCTGAGGATTTGACAACGGTGCAGGCGTGCGAGCGCTGCGACAGTTCCACCGCACGTCAGAGGTGGCAACTGCAGATTGCGGGTGTGCAAAGAGGCGTGCGGACGTATTCTCTCATGCCCACACAGACCATGATGCATACGTGGCACACAAAATTCATCAACCGTTGTCAAGATTCGGGCAAAACAAAATCAATGGAGATCGAAACGTGTGGACGAAGGTGGACGTTATCATTTGGGTAAACTAAAGCTCATAATTTGATTCGAAAGAAAAAAGAAACGCAATGATTTCTGCATGTGTGGGTTACGAGCGTATCATGGCCCGGTGGATCGACCATGTGAGCCTGCACTGGACGCTGGCTACGAGTCCCGGAATCTGCTAACATGCGGGTGCCTCTGTGCTGACAGTTGACACCGCCCGGCATATTTTGCCTTTTCTTGTAGGCAAGAACATCCAGCTAGCTCGATCAGGGGCTTCTTTCGAGATGTAGCACCTTCAAAACGAAACGATGTGTTTCCTCCAAAATTGAAAAAATAATACTAATTCCATTGGAACAGAAAAAGGTAGTACAGTACTAGTTTACGTACTGAATACACCAATTTCTAATCGGTTAATTAACAAGCACTTATTGGACAGTGTAGGAGCATTATGCTGTATGGTGCTAGAACTGACGATATATGTCGTTGGGATTAAAGGGAATAATAATTACTAGGATCTCCGTATAGAACCGTTAGCAAAGAACACCGATCCATACCAGCTCATTTTTTGTGATAACTTAGACGTTTAATTCAAAAAAATGAGTTCGATTTGCGATAATCTGTGCATGATTCGGTTTGTTATTGCATGGTTGATTCCCTCTTCGGTTTGCACGTGGCTCTCTGCTAATCATGTCAGGGCGGCCCATGAGTGAAGCGCGCACTAACCCAATAAAAATGGCGAGCCCGGTCCTGAGATTCCTGTACATGCGCCTCATGAGTGCCATTTGTTTACGCTCGTAGGAAGCTTCCTAGCGACATCCGAAACGTACGGAGGAAATACAGTACTCGCCAGCCAGCCATGTCAACCAAGAGAAGCAGCAGCCAGCAGTACGTGCCAAGTTGGCTATACTTTGCGAAGATGAGAGCACCACATCAGCAAAGACGAACGTTAATCTGGTAATCATCAAGATGCGGCCAGCACTATGCTTAATTGACGGCCACGTCCACCAAGCAAGTCCTTAACCAGACGCGGGTAGGAGCCATGCACATGCACATGCATGCAGCTGCGCGCGCCATGGATATGCATGGGCAAAGTCCATGCCCTTTGGAGACAGGAACTGCCAGATCGCCCACAAATTTAATCACCACTCCATGTTAGTACTAGTGAACAAGGCTCGTAATAATTGAAAAAACAAATTGCAGACGAGCGTGCGCTGGGCAGGCTATATATACATCGGTGGTGCCCCGTAGTTCAATCAAGCAGGCGGTAGCATCATATCGTAGTAGTAGCTAGAGCTAGCTAGCCAGGTCTCCTCGACCTCAGTAGTTTTCTGATTCTCTTCAAGATGTCGCAGAGGCCGGGGAGGCACCAGAGGAGGGCGTCGCAGAGCGTGTTCTCGCTGCCGGAGAACTTCGCCAGCCTGGAGGACGTGCCGGCGGACGGCATCGGCGAGCAGCGGAAGCCCGCCGCGGCGGGGGCGGACGCCTCCGAGCAGCAGCCCGCGAGGCCGGCGGGGGGCCGCCACCGGCGGGCAATGTCGATGGCCGTGCCCTCCAGGGACCTGGACATGATCGCGGAGGACATGGGAAGCTACAAGTACGGCGCCTGATTAGTAGTATAAGACGTGTAGTTCATTCACGCTGGTATCTTATGTACGTACGTGTTCTTCCGTGGCCGATGGGTCAGGTACGGTGTCTCTCTAGTCCGGTGCCCTGCTCTGTCCGCCGTTCGGATGTTTTTGTATTGTTCTGTCATTCTGTGCTGTGTTTTTCCTGCTTCTCTGAATGTGTACTCCTCCCACCTTGGCCTACCTGACCAGAGTAAAGAAATCCCGATGTTGAACTTTTGCGGTGTTTGTGGCAATGGTAATTTTTTTTACAAACGTTCCTAGGTTACAGAAACCGATATTCTCTGTGTGCGACCATTGTGCGAGGATGAGCAATCCAATGGTGTGCTGCAATTTGATGCGATGACTGAGCGGCTTGATCTTCACCGTATAGAATGCACGAACGGCTCTCGGTTGCATCCCGCGTCGCTCGAGAGAGAGAGGAAAGGAGGAGTGGAGTGGTCGGACGGAGGGGGGAGTTCATGCACCGTCGCTAATCCACGACGACGGGAACCACGATGCCACGCATAACTGGCCAAACGGGCCGTGTCTAACGGGCCGGTCCAGCAGCACGGGGCGTCGGCACGCTACGGGCCGGATCCGACCTGAGTTAAACAGGCCGTGCCAGGCACGCAGTCCGCCTTGGGCCGCTACCCCCAGCATGCGGGCTAGTACGACACGCCCCAATTAGCTCGTGTCGTCCCGAGGCACGGCCCAGCACGCGGCACGGCCCGTTAGGCACGACACGATTAGAAGGAGCAGGGGTGGGGTGTTGGTGCGTTGCCTCGCTGTTGCTAGGGCAGGAGAGAGATCGAGCGGGGGACAGGGTGGGGCCGACCGGGCGACTGAGCGAGGGGATCGAGAGAGCTGACGCTGAGAGCCGTTGGCCTCGGTCGTTTGGGTAGCGAGGGGTGGACCGGCGGGCGAGGTAGCCGTTGGGAGCGGTTAGGGAGGGTTTAGCATGGGTTAGGGGGGTTAATATGGATTAGGGTGTGTGTTTTTAATAAAGTGCATGTATTTGAAATTTTAATCGTTGGAGGATTAAATTAGTTGAAAAATTGTCAAATTTTCGCTATAAATAGGGCTGTCCAGCCCACATATTTCTCACACTCAAACTGTCAAACATGGATGACCATCCCAATACTAGCTTCCCACTCTCCGATTTCGGTCTTGAGGATATGGATTATGGCCTCTTCCTTCCGAGCACCGATCCCACTATCATGCCCCCACCCATGCAGCATGCCTATACCGACAATTCCACTCTCGACCCACCTCCCGAACCCGAGGCCGAAGGTACGAACAATTCTAGTAGCGGGACGGGTTCCTCCACCAGCATGGGTGCAAGAAGAGCTCGTCGTAGAACCTCTTCGGCGTGGGAATATTTCGATGAAGAAATATCCATGGTGGACGGTGTCCGGAAGGTGGTGGCAAGGTGCAAAAGGTGCAAAAGTGCACTAACAGGAGAAGCGAAGGCTGGAACCGGCCACCTGAAGAGGCATGCGGATATCCACATCAGGGCGGATGCAACAACCGTGTCAAGCTCGGCAGTTGTGCAAACTCAACTCAGGTTCAACCCTGATGGTACGATAAGCAATTTCGTCTACGAGGCCAATGTTGCGCGAGAAGGTTTATGCCGTTTTATTGCTTCTAATGATTTACCACTAGTCATCGGTGAATCCGAAGGTTTCGTAGAATATATTCAAACTTGACATAATCCTGATTATAGACCAGTTTCTAGACAAACTACAAGTAGGAATATTAAAAAGCTATACCTAACTGGTAAAGAGAAAATAAAAGAAGAATTTTCTACGTGCACCTTTTCAGTTTCGTTAACATCTGATATCTGGACTGGTCGGGCAAAGCAAGACTACATTAGTGTAGTAGCTCATTATGTTAACGAACATTGATATCTACAAAAAAAATTCATAGGATTTGAATTAATAGATGTATCACATACTGGTGTAAACATTGCTGAAGCTATACTCAAAGTTGTGAATGATTTTCATCTTGCCGACAAGGTTTTCACAATAACTTTGGATAATGCTTCAGCAAACACCACTACAATGAACACCCTAACTCCTACATTCTCCATATATGCTGCATCATTTTTAATGCATCAACGTTGTGCTTGTCATATCATTAATCTTATTGCTAAAAGTGATTTACATTTATGTGAAACACACGTTGAATGCATACGCACTACAATATCTTATCTTTCAAATTCAACTCAACGAATTTCAAACTATAAGATATATTGCATTGCTATAGGCGCAACTCCTCATAAATTTAATTCAGACATGCATGTTAGATGAAACTCTACATATATGATGCTTAAGGCTGTTATTCGAGATAGAGTTCCGTTCAATGGTTTTATTAATGCAAATTATGGGGATGATCCTCTACTCACCACTGAGACTTGGCATGTTATTACATCATTGCATGCATTTCTTGAGGTGTTCTATGATGCAACAATTACTTTGTCTGGGGTTTATTACCCCACATCTTCTTTGATGGTGCATAACTTATTGGACATTGCTAGTCATCTGAAAGCATATGAAGGTGATTCATTGTTACTTAATGTTGTTGCTGACATGAAAACCAAGTATTTAAAATATTGGGAACACATTTCACTGTTGTATGCATTTGCATTTATCTTGGATCCCAGAGCTAAACTTGAAGGGTATCGTAGTGCACTCAATGTACTATCTGCATCCCTAAGTTTAGATTATACCGATGACTTCAACATGGCTCGTGAAAAGCTTTATGATGTTTTTGCTAAGTATGAGAAAAAAATATGCCGGAGTTCGAATGCAACGACCTCCACCAGCACCTACTGCAGGTAAAAAGAGAGGAGCATGGAGCAAGATCTTTGGTTATTTCTCGTCCTCTTCCGCCGCAAGCTCTTCCACATCAACATCTGCGATTCAAGGTGGCGGGAAGTTAGTGAAGTACCTCAACAGTGACAAATTCATGTTCGTTTTAGAAAATGAGGAAGACTTCAACATACTGCAGTGGTGGAAAGAACACAAACTTACATTTTCGGTTCTTTCCATATTAGCATGTGATGTGTTATCGGTACCCGTCTCTATGGTGTCATCGGAGTTTGCTTTGAGCCTTGCTGGAAGAATACTTAGGATAGAAGAACTAGTCTCACCCCTGATATGATGAGAACACTGATGTCCATGAAAGATGGGGGGCTATCAAGAAGGAGAGGCCAACACACTACAGAAAACAAGGAACTACTGGAAATGTTTGAAGATACGAACCTTGAAGAAGACGACACGACATCGGAACTATCGATAGATTAGTAGTGTAGTCCTTTTTCTATTTCTTTTGTATTTTTTCTTATCTTTTTGTAATTCTAGAGCATGGCTTTGTACTCTTTTACATCCCAGGAATGAAAGGTTTTAATGAGGCAGCCACTAATAAAGCTCAAGATTTATCCCAAATGCTATATTGTCTTAATTTTTTATGTATTATTAATTTATTATTGCCTATCGTGCCTAGCGTGTTTAACGGGCCTAACATGCCACTTTTTGGCTATAAAAAGGGATGCCCACTAGCTCATTTCTCACACTCAAAGTCTCAAACTCCATCTCATTTTCCACACACAAACATGGCTAATCCAAATCTTCGGGTGGGGAGTCCCATTTGGAGGTACTACGATGAAGAACTCGTTACAAACGAGGATGGTCTGGTCGAGCTTTTTGCAAAGTGCAAACAATGCAGTAAGTTGATGCGCGCTCCAAAGTCTTGTGGAACCGGCCACCTGATGAGGCACAAGACAACACACGTGAGGCAGGCAGGCGCTGAGGCGGCGGCTATGAATGCTGGTGCGGGTGCGGGGCAAGGTTGAAGAATTAGTCTCTCTGTAATTTCTTTGTTTTTCTCTTTCTTTTAATCTTTTAGTACTTTTAGAGCATGCCTTGTACTCTTTTATTTTTTTGGGATGGAAGGTTTTAATGAGGCGGACGCTAATAAAACTCTAGATTTATCCCACATAATATTCTACATATTTCTATTTATTTTTACATATTTTTTACACTGTTTTCGGACGAAAATACGCAAATACGTGCTAGTCGGGCCAGCGTTCCTAATCGGACCGGTGTGCCTAATCGTGCCACGGGCCGACCCAGTTAACTCCCATGCCGTGTTTGGACCCGAACACGCGGACCGGCACGGCCCGACCCGATTAGTAAACGCGCCTCGGCGGGCCGTGCCGGGCCGGCCCGTTTGGCATTGCCACGGCGGCGCCGGCTGGTGGGTGGGGCCAGCGAGACGAGTCGATGGTACTAGATCCGACGATGGAGATCATGGAGGTGACGCGAATCTTGCGAGGCTGGGCCAACGAGCGGCGAGGTGGATCCGGTAGGCAACCCGACCTGTCACCGTGATAAAAAATATAAACTAACATCAGCACATCGCTCGTGCTGTCGTGCGCATGACCTGGCCGGCCCGTGCGGCCGTGCTGCTCGAAGAATGCGCGCGCGATCGATACGCCCGCGTCGTCGCCGGGCACCCCTAGTTCGGCGAAGATTAGTTTTTTTTTTGAGACAAATCCGGCGAAGATTAGGTGACTCGAGAGCTTTCTCTTGCTGAAGAAGACTGCACGCAGCTGGGCCGGTCCAGTTGGCTCCCGCGCCCTGGCCGTTGCCCCTTTTGAAAATCTAGCCAACGCGCTGTTTCTTCTTTCTTTGCTTCCTCTTTGGTTTGCTCATTCAACTAGCAGTCCAAAATTTTGTGGATAAATTTTCTTCTGGCTGGTACAAATTCTTTGGATAAAGTATTTTAAATATATAAATTAGGCAAAACAAACTGTACCACAACATTTGAAAACGATGAACAAGTATTTAAAAAATGCCAGCATTCGAAAAATGTTGAACAAGTATTTAAAATACATATAATCAAGCATTTGGCAACAAATGTTAAATAAGCATTCATAAAATGTTGAACAATCATTCGAAAAACATTGAACAAGCATTCGGAAAATGATAAACGGTGTTTGAAAAATGTTGAGCAAGTGTTTGAAAAAATGTTAATCAGGCATTCATAAAATGCTGAATGTTTATAGAAAAAATGTTTGATCATGTATTGAAAAAATATTGACCATGAATTCAGAAAAAGTTTAACCTTTTTTATTTCAAAACCGTTAATCAATCATTTTTATAAAAATGTTAAAAATACATAGAAAAAATGTTGACCATGTATTCAATAAATTTTAATCTTGTATTTAAAAAAATTTAATCAAGCATTTAAAAAATTTGTATAGAATTTTTTTTGACTATGTATTACAAAAATGATTATTCTGTATTGAAAAAATGTTAGACGTGTATCAGAAAATTTCTGTTGACATACTAGAAATGTAGTAGTAATAACCAAAAGAACAAAGAAATAAGAAAAAATAGAAAAAATGAAAAATAAATGCAAAAAAGAATGAAAAAAGGAAGAATAAAAAACAAATAAATAAAAGAAAACGATTTTTTTTGGAAAACAGAGAAGAAAAAGGAATAGAAATAAAAGGAAACGAAGACAAAAACTGGAAAAACGAAGAAGAAACTGTGGAAACCTCGATTAGTGTGGACTTAAGTAACGTAACTTTAGAACTCTGTCACAAATCTAAGGCAAATCCTACTGCTTAGCTGTGCTGCCTGTAAACCAAGCGATCAGGGTTTGCAACCTTGCGTGCTCCCTTTTCTCTTCGCTTTTTTCATTTACTCTGCACGAACGGGCTGGCCCGATAGCTGTAGATGCATCAGCGAGATAAACTTTTCATCTCGCTCAAAGCGATAAATAGCCGCGCGCATCGCCCGCAGCGCGCGCTCACAGCCTCCCGTTAGTGGGTCAGCCAGGAACGCGTCGGTGCATCTGGTTTCCCCTAGATCATCAGTTTTACCTAAGTCGAATTCTAATTCAAAAGCATTATCGTAAATAATAAAAAAACATAAATTAAAATGTGTTCGTGAAATCAAAAAATCTCATGATAATTAAGTTCATGAATTCAAATTTTGTTTCCAGATTCAAAAAATGATTAAGAATTCACAAATTGTTCGGGACATCAAAAAAAGTCCACGAATTCCAAAATTGCCTGAGGATTTGAAGTAAATTTTGCTAATTCAAAACATATTAATGAATCCAAAATATATTCACGAATTTGAAAATTATTCATGAATTAAAAAAATCATCAAGGAGATGCATGAAGCCAAAAAAGGTTTAGGGATTTGAAAATATTAATAAATTCAAAACATATTCATGAATTAAAAGTAATCTTACAAAACTGAAAAATGACCGTGAATCCAAAAAGTGTTTGCATATTTGAAAGAAGAATCAGGGTTTTAAAAAAAATGTATGTGAACAATTACTGATATTGGGAATAAAAATTGGAACATTATAAAAAACGTGACCATTTATTCTAAAGAATATTAATTATTTAAATTGCAAATATTTTATTAAAAAGCGAACTACTTATGAAATTTGATTTTTTGGTAGATTTTGAATAATTTTTTAAATCCCCAACATTAAAAATGCAAATTATTAAAATGCGATCAATGTTTGAAATTTATGAGATTAAATAACCAAAAATAAGAAAGGGGAAAACACAAAAAAGAAAAACCCTCGAAAAGAAAAGAAAAAAGTTCAAGAACCTTATAGAAGCTTCGCTCGACCTGCGGTGGGGACCCATCAACCTACGCCTGTGAGCGATTGGACCATTAAGGCATCTCCAAAGCGGACTGTCAGAACACCCGTTATCATCCAGACTGCATGGTGTGTATGTGTTTGGCCATCCAACGCGGGACTGTATCGGGCCACCGATCGGTTCAGACGAATTTTTTCCCCGCGAAGTCAAAACAAATTGGGGGCTTTGCGAGAGCCAGGACAGTAGCCACGTCGGGCTATGACACCCCCGGCCCACCCAAAACTACTCCCGGACCCCGCGCATCCATCCACCCATCTTTCTTTGGATCCGTTTTTCCTGATGCCTCTACCACCGCCTCATCACGCCCGCTCCGCCACACCCTTACCAGAACTCGGTGACTCTGCTCCCTCCAACGTTACACCCGGGCTCCATGTTGCTTGTTCTTCTCCGTCGGTCTCCGCCCCTCCTCCGTCCACCGCATAGATACCATCCAACCCTACGGTACTCACCATGCCCGACAAATGTTCGGTGAAATGCTCGTGCTAGTTTTTTTGTCCCTTCTTCTTTGAAGTAATGGATTCAGATATGGAGTACATATACAAGCACTATATTGAGTTATATGATGGCCCGTCCGACAAGAAGTATACGAATGAGACGAAGATAATGCATGCGGCTCTTGTAGAAGCGGGGCTTATGCAGGAGCATGTTCTCAATTTCAAGGATTGATCAGGATTCATCGAGTGCTCAACAGCAATAGGACGCGCGACCATTTGAAGTTGGTGGATATTGTGCCTCAAATGCCTTATTCGTTGACAATTTTTGTCGGCACTTTCGAATGCGAAAAAATGTCTTTGATCATCTGTAGCATAGCGTCCGTCCTTTGATGACTACCTAATCTTGATGAAGAATGTTCGGGGAAGGATTGGGTTCCCTGGTTATCAAAAGTGCACGGCCACATGAAGGATACTTGTATATGGCTGGGTCGTTGATTCGTGGGACGAATACCTACATATGTGTGAGAGCACATACGAAGATGACATGGTAATAGTTTGTACTGTCGTGGTCTCGGTGTTTGGACCTTAGTATTTGAGAGAATCAAGTGTCACAAGCATCGAGAGGATTTTGGCATTGTCTCAAGCTAGAGGGTGGCCATGTTTGCTTAGATCTCTTGACTGTATTCATTGGAGATGGAAGAACCACCCAAAATCTCTATAAGGGTAATATTAAGGTCATGTTAAGAAGCCGACCATTATTCTTAAAGCAGTTGCATCACATGATCTTTACATTTGGCATGCTTTTTTGGCACCCTGGGTCTCACAATAATATCAATGTGTTGCAGCGGTCACCATTGTTTGCCAGGCTGGCTGAAGGGAAAGCTCCTCCTTGCCATTATACTATCAATAACCATAAATACAACATGATCAACTATATGGTTGACGATATCTATCCTCCATGGGATACCTTTGTCAAGACCATCTCTGGCCCACTTGGTCAGAGAAGTTTTGCCTAGAAACAAGAAGCCGGCTAGAACGAATGTTGAGAGGGCTTTTGGAGTTCCGCAATAACGTTTTGCAATTGTTGTGGACTTGCTAAACAATGGGATCCTAAGACATTGTAGGAGGTGATGACATGTATGCAAAACATGATCGTGGAGGATAAAGCTAAGGATATTACTATAGCTCTTGAATTCGAGAACATGAGTGATCCTATTAAATTTGCATAGCAGATTTTGGCCACATTTGATTATTTTTTTGAATGCATCAACAAATTCGTCATCGAGAACTCGTGATCAACTAAAGGAGGGGCAACTTGTACATATGCGCTAGTTAAATTTGACTTTGAACTATTACAATTTGAATACTTTGTTGGATTGTTATATTTAAATTAGAACTACCACTACATTCAAACATTTTTAGCTAAGTTGCAACTAGATATGCGACTATTTTAAGCATGCAGACCTACAAAAATGATGATAGATGTGTGCGGGTAGCTTTGGATGGTCGGCTCCTGCATCAGTGTCTACACACTGACAACCCCCCCCCCCCATTCGCGTACGGATGCGATGTCTGGTTTAAGAGTCGACTTTGAAGATGACCTACTTGTTCTTAGGGGCGATTGTTGGAAGTATGCCCTAGAGGCAATAATAAATTAGTTATTATCATATTTCCTTGTTCATGATAATCGTTTATTATCCATGCTATAATTGTATTGATCGGAGACTTAGATGCATGTGTGGATACAAAGATAAAACCATGTCCCTAGTATGCCTCTAATAGACTAGCTCGTTGATCAAAGATGGTCAAGGTTTCCTAGCCATTGACATGTGATGTCATTTGATAACGAGATCACATCATTAGGAGACCCAAACTACAAACGTAGCATATGATCGTATCAGTTTGTTGCTATTGTTTTCTGCATGTCAAAGTATGTGTTCCTATGACCATGAGATCATGCAACTCACTGACATCGGAGGAGTACCTTGTGTGTATCAAACGTCGCAACATAACTGGGTGACTATAAAGGTGCTCTACAGGTATCTCCGAGGGTGTCTGTTGAGTTGACATGGATCAAGACTGGGATTTGTTACTCCGTGTGACGGAGAGGTATCTCAGGGCCAACTCGGTAATACAACATCACAATAAGCCTTGCAAGCAATGTGACTAAGTGTTAGTCACGAGATCTTGTATTACGGAACGAGTAAAGAGACTTGCCGGTAACGAGATTGAACTAGGTATGGAGATACCGACGATCGAATCTCGGGCAAGTAACATACTGAAGAACAAAGGGAACATCATACGGGATTAACTGAATCCTTGACATAGAGGTTCGACCGATAAAGATCTTCGTATAATATGTAGGAACCAATGTGGAAATCCAGGTCCCGCCATTGGTTATTGACCGTAGAGGTGTCTCGGTCATGTCTACACAGTTCTCGAATCCGCAGGGTCTGCACAGTTAAGGTTTGGTGACGTTTCGGTAGTGTAGAGTTATGTATGGTGGTGACCGAAGTTTGTTCGGTGTCCCGGATGAGATCCCGGACGTGATGAGGAGCTCCGGAATGGTCCGGAGGTAAATATTCATATATAGGAAGTCCCAGTTTGGTCGCCGGAAAAGTTTCGGGCTCATCTGTAGTGTACCAGGAGTGCCGGTAATGTACCGGGAGACCTCCGGGAGGGGTATTTCGACCCAAGAGGCTTCATGGGCTGTAGGAGAGTATTAACCAGCCCTTAGTGGGCTGGTGGAATAGCCACAACAGGCCCATGCGGCTGGGGGAAGAGTCCCAAAGGAAAAAGAGTGGAAAAAAGGCAAAAAGGGAGAGTCCTACTCCTACTAGGAGTGGAGGAGGAGTAGGACTCCTCCCCCTTGGCTTCGGCCGACTCCAAGAGGGGCTCAGCCCTGCGCCAGCCCTCCTCCTCCTCTCCTCCTATATATACTGGTGGAATAGAAGGGTTTTGCATAGATTTTATGGCCACGTGCTACCCGTTCCACCGGTGCTCCTCTAGATCGGATTTCCGCAGTGCTTAGGCGAAGCCCTGCCGGAATTGCTCCACCACCATCACCGAAGCGCCATCACGCTTCTGGTGAACTCTTCTCCCTCTCCACTTCCTCTTGCTGGATCAAGACGGTGGAGATCGTCATCAAGTTGCATGTGTGCTGAACGCGGAGGTGTCGTTTGTTCGGCGCTAGATCGGAAGGACCGTGAACAAGATCGCGAGACGGTTCGTGATGAGTTCACGGGACGGATCGTGATGATATCGCGGGACGGATTGTGATGTGTTCGCGGGACGGATCATGATTGGATCGCGAGACGGATCGTGATGTGATCGTGGGACGCTCGGCGATTTGGATCGCGGAGATGTTCGACTACACCAACCGCGTTTCTTAACGCTTCCCGCTTAGCGATCTACAAGGGTATGTAGATCCACTCTCCCTCTCATAGATTCTCATCACCATGGATAGATCTTGCGTGTGCGTAGGAATTTTTTTGTTTCCCATGCAACATTCCCCAATAGTGGCATCATGAGCTAGGTCTATGTGTAGATGAGATCTCGAGTAGAACACAAAAGGTTTGTGGGTGTTGATGCTTAGATTGCTTCCTCCCTTGGTCGGATTTTGGTTCTGTGGTATTGTGAGATGAAGCTGCCCGGACCAACATTACTCGTACGCTTACGAGAGACCGGTTCCCTTGACGCAACTTGTTGCCTAGTTGGCTTGCGGGTGGCAGTTTCTCTCACTTTAGTTGGATCGGATTCGACAAAGGCGGTCTTTGAGAAGGTTGAAAAGAAACTAGTGTATCACCGTTGTGGTTTTTGAGTAGATGAGAATTGTTCTTGCTAGATACCCGTAGCAGCCACGTAAAGCATGCAACAACAATTAGAGGACGTCTAACTTGTTTTTGCAGGGTATGTTGTGATGTGATATGGCCAATCACATGATGTGATATATGTGATGTATGAGATGATCATGTGATGTATAGAATTTCACGACTTGCATGTCGATGAGTAAGGCAACCGGCAGGAGCCACAGGGTTGTCTTTAATTATTATATGACCTGCATGTCAATCATTAAAGCGCTATGTAATGCTTTACTTTATCGCTAAATGGTAGCAATAGTAGTAGAAGCATGCAGGGCATGACAACCCCGATGGCGACACGTTGATGGAGATCAAGATGATGGAGATCATGGTGTCGTGCTGGTGACGATGGAGATCATGCCGGTGCTTTCAAGATGGAGATCTAAAGCACAAGTTCATGGCCATATCATGTCACTTATGAATTGCATGTGATGTTAATCCTTTTATGCACCTTGTTTTGCTTAGTACGACGGTAGCATTATAAGGTGATACCTCACTTAAATTTCAAGATAAATTGTGTTCTCCCCGAGTGTGCACCGTTGCGAAAGTTCGTCGTGTTGAGACACCACGTGATGATCGGGTGTGATAGACTCTACGTTCACATACAACGGGTGCAAGCTAGTGTTGCACACGCAGAACACTCGGGTTAAACTTGACGAGCCTAGCATGTATAGACATGGCCTCGGAACACAAGAGACCGAAAGGTCGAACATGAGTCATATAGTAGATATGATCAACATGATGATGTTCACCATTGTAACCACCTCAACTCACGTGATGATCGGACTTGAGTTGGTGAATTTGGATCATGTATCACTCAGATGACCGGAGGGATGTCAATTTGAGTGGGAGTTCTTAAGTAATATGATTAATTGAACTCATTATCATGAACATAGTCAGTAGTGTCTTTGCAAATTATGTTGTAGATTACTTGCTCGCGCTGTAGCTCCCTTGAATTTTTATGTTCCTAGAGAAATAGAGTTGAAAGATGATGGTAGCAATATTGCGGATTGGATCCGTGATCTGAGGATTGTCCTCGTTGCTGCACAGAAGGCTTATGTCCTTAATGCACCGCTCGGTGCGCCAACCCCTCTAGCATCGTCTGTAGATGTTGTGAACATCTGACAGGTACGTGCTGATGACTACTTGATAGTTTAGTGCGTCATGCATTGCGGCTTAGAATTGAGGCTTCGAAACATTTTGAACGTCACGGAACATATGAGATGTTCTAAGAGCTGAAATTAGGATCTCAGGCTCGTGCCCGTGTTGCGAGTTATCAGATCTCCAACAAGATTCTTTGCCCGCAAGATGAATGAGAATAGCTCAATCGTTGAGCATGTGCTCAGATTGTCTGGGTGCTACAATCGCTTGAATAAAGTGGGAGTTTATCTTCCAGATAAGATAGTGATTGATATAGTTCTCCAAGTCACTTTTACTAAGCTACTAGAACTTGGTGATGAACTATAAAATGCCAGGGATAGAATTAATGATCCCTGAGCTGTTCGCGATGTTTGACACCGCGAAGGTAGAAATCAAGAAGGAGCATCAAGTGTTGATGGTTAGTATAACCACTAGTTTCGAGAAGGGCAAAGGGCAAGGAGGGGAACTTCATGGATGGCAAGTCAGTTGCTGCTCCAGTGAAGCAACCCAAAGTTGAACCCAAACCCGAGACTAAGTGCTTCAATTATGAGGAGAGAGGTCGCTGAAGCGGAACAACCCTAGATACTTGGTAGATAAGAAGGCTGGCAACGTCGATAGAAGTATATTTGATATACGTGTTATTGATGTGTACCTTGCTTGTACTCCTAGTAGCACCTGTGTATTGGATACCGGTTCGATTGCTAAATGTTAGTAACTCGAAATAAAAGCTATGAAATAAACGGAGAACTAGCTAAGTGTGCAGTGATGATGTGTGTTGGAAATGTTTCCAAGGTTGATGTGATCAACATTGCACGCTCTCTCTACCTTCGAGATTAGTGACGAACCTAAATAAATGTTATTTGGTGTATTTTTTGCGTTGAGCATGAACGTGATTAGATCATGTTCATTGCAACACGGTTATTCATTTAAGTTAGAGAATAATGATTATTCTGTTTACATGAATAATACCTTCAATGGTCATGCACCCAGTAAGAATGGTTTGTTGAAACTTGATCGTACTAATACACATGTTCATAACATTGATGTCAAAAAGGATACAAAGTTAATAATGATAGTACCACATACTTGTGTCACTGCCGCTAAATGTCATATTGGTACAAAGCGCATGAAGAAACTCCATGCTGATGGATCTTTGGACTCATTCGATTTCGAATCGGTTGAGACATGCGAACCATACCTCTTGGTCAAGATGACTAAGGATCCCGTTTTCTGTTTTGATGAAGCGGGCAAGTGATTTATTGGAAATGATACATGTTGATGTATGCAATCCAATGAGTCTTGTAGCGTGCGGTGGATATCATTATTTTCTTACCTTCACTGATGATTTGAGTAGATATAGTGTATATTTACTTAATGAAACACAAGTCTGAATCACTTGAAAGGTTCAAGCAAATTCAGAGTGAAGTTTAAGATCATCGTGACAAGAAGATAAAAAATGTTTGCGATATGATCGTGGAGGTGAATATCTGAGTTACGAGTTTGGCATACAACTTTAGACATTGTGAAAGTTGTTTCACAACTCACGCCACCTGGAACACCATAGTGTGATGGTGTGTCCGAACATCATAGTCGTACTCTATTGGATATGGTGAATGCTATGATGTCTCTTATCGTTTTTGTTACTGTAATTTTGGGGTTATGCATTAGAGACAACTACATTCACTTTAAATGGGGCACCATCTAAATCCGTTGAGATGACACTGTGTGAATTATGGTTTGATAGAAACCTAAGCTATCATTTCTTAATGTTTGGGGCTGTGACGCTTGTGTGGAAAATGTTTTCACCTAATGAGCTCAAACCCAAAGCGGACAAATGCATCTTCATAGAATACCCTAAGAACAAGTTGGGTGAACCTTCTATCTCAGATCCAAGCATAAAATGTTTATTGCTAAAACTGGGTCCTTTCTCGAGAAAAGGTTTCTCCTGAAAGAATTGAGTGGGAGGAGGATTGAACTTGATGAGGTTATTGAACCTCTGCTTCAACCAGAAAGTAGCGCAGCGCAGAAAGATGTTTCTGTGAAGCCTACGTCAGTTGAAGAGGAAGTTAATGATGATGATCATGAAGCTTCGGATCAAGTTACTATCGTACTTCGTAGGTCGACAAGGATGTGTACTACTACTGAGCGGTACGACAACCCTGTCTTGGAGGTCATGTTGTTGGACAACGATGAACCTACGAACTATGGAGAAGCGATGATGGGCCCGGAAACCAACAAATGGTTAGAGGCCATGAAATCCGAGAAAGGATCCATGTATGAAAACCAAGTATAGACTTTGGTGGACTTGCTCGTTGGACGGCAGGTCGTTAAGTACAAATGGATCTTTAAAATGAAGACAGACGTTGATGGTAAATGTTACCATTTGTAAAGCTCGACTTGTTGCAAAGTAGTTTACGACAAGTTCAAAGAGTTGACTGCGATGAGACTTTCTCACTCGTAGCGATGCTAAAGTCTGTTGGAATTATGTTAGCAGTTGCTGCATTTTTCAATTATGAAATCTGGCAGATGGATGCGAAAACATCGTTTCCTTCCTTAAGGAAAGGTTGTACGAGATACAACCAGAAGGTTTTGTCAGTCCTAAGGATGCTAAAAGGTGTGCAAGCTTCAGTGATTCTTCTATGAACTAAAGCAAGCATCTCGGAGTTGGTATATACACTTTGATGAGGTGATCAAGGTTTTTGAGTCTATACAAAGTTTACGAGAAACTTGTATTTGCAATAAAGTGAGTGGGAGCACTATAGAGTTTCCGATAAGTATATGTGGATGACATATTGCTGTTCGAAAATGATGTAGAAATTCTGGAGAGCATAAACAGTTTTTTGAAAAGAGTTTTTCAAAGGAAGACCTGGATAAAGCTACCTAATTGTTGAGCATCAAGATCTATAAAGATAGATCAAGATGTTTTGATAAGACTTTCAATGAGCACATACCTTGGCAAGATTTTGAAAGAGTTCAAAATGGATTAGTCAAAGAGAAGTGTTCTCGCCTGCTTTGTAAGGTGTGAAGTTGAGTGAGACTCAAAGCTCGACCATGGCAGAAGAAAGAGAAAGGACGAATGTCGTCCCCTATGCCTTAGCCATAGGCTCTGTATAGTATGCCATGCTGTGTATCGCACCTGTGTGTGCCTTGCCATGAGTCCATCAAGGGGTACAAGAGTGATCCAGGAGTGGATCACTGGACAACGGTCAAGATTATCCTTAGTAACTAAAAACTAAGGAGAGGTTTCTCGATTATGGAGGAGATAAAGAGTTCGTCGTAAAGAGTTACGTCGATGCAAGCATTAACAGCAATCCAGATGACCCGTAGTAGCAATCTGGATACATATAGTGGAGCAGCCATTTGGAATAGTACCAAGTGAAGTGTGGTAGCAGTGTTTATGGTTTGATATAGAGATTTGCAAAGTACACACAGATCTTTGTCGCAGACCCGTTGACTATAAGACCTCTCTCACATGCAAAGCATGATCGATCCCCAGAACTCATTGCGTGTTAGATTCATAACAATGCGAATCACATGGTGATGTGAACTAAAGTATTGACTCTAGTGCAAGTGGGAGACTGTTGGAAAAATGCCCTAGAGGCAATAATAAATTAGTTATTATCATATTTCCTTGTTCATGATAATCATTTATTATCCATGCTA
This sequence comes from Hordeum marinum, assembly GCA_022496015.1. NCBI lineage: Eukaryota > Viridiplantae > Streptophyta > Magnoliopsida > Poales > Poaceae > Hordeum > Hordeum marinum. The sequence goes on along the minus strand of CM039674.1, from coordinate 422,835,404 downwards.
TAATTGTATTGATCGGAGACTTAGATGCATGTGTGGATACATAGACAAAACCATGTCCCTAGTATGCCTCTAATAGACTAGCTCGTTGATCAAAGATGGTCAAGGTTTCCTAGCCATTGACATGTGATGTCATTTGATAACGGGATCACATCATTAGGAGAATGATGTGATGGACAAGACCCAAACTACAAACATAGCATATGATCGTGTCAGTTTGTTGCTACTGTTTTCTGCATGTCAAAGTATGTGTTCCTATGACCATGAGATCATGCAACTCACTGACATCGGAAGAGTACCTTGTGTGTATCAAACATCGCAACGTAACTGGGTGACTATAAAGGTGCTCTACAGGTATCTCCGAGGGTGTCTGTTGAGTTGGCATGGATCAAGACTGGGATTTGTTACTCTGTGTGACGGAGAGGTATCTCAGGGCCCACTCAGTAATACAACATCACAATAAGCCTTGCAAACAATGTGACTAAGTGTTAGTCACGGGATCTTGTATTACGGAACGAGTAAAGAGACTTGCCAGTAACGAGATTGAACTAGGTATGGAGATACCGACGATCGAATCTCGGGCAAGTAACATACCAAAGAACAAAGGGAACATCATACGGGATTAACTGAATCCTTGACATAGAGGTTCGACCGATAAACATCTTCGTAGAATATGTAGGAACCAATGTGGACATCCAGGTCCCACCATTGGTTACTGACCGTAGAGGTGTCTCGGTCATGTCTACATAGTTCTCGAACCCGCAGGGTCTGCACACTTAAGGTTTGGTGATGTTTCGGTAGTGTAGAGTTATGTATGGTGGTGACCGAAGTTTGTTCGGTGTCCCGGATGAGATCCTGGACATGATGAGGAGCTCCGGAATGGTCCGGAGGTAAAGATTCATATATAGGAAGTCCCAGTTTGGTCGCCGGAAAAGTTTCGGGCTCATCGGTAGTGTACCAGGAGTGCCGGTAGTGTACCGGGAGACCTTCGGGAGGGGTATTTCGACCCAAGAGGCTTCATGGGCTGTAGGAGAGTATTAACCAGCCCTTAGTGGGCTGGTGGAATAGCCACAACTGGCCCATGCGGCTAGGGGGAGAGTCCCAAAGGAAAAAGAGTGGAAAAAAGGCAAAAAGGGAGAGTCCTACTCCTACTAGGAGTGGAGGAGGAGTAGGACTCCTCCCCCTTGGCTTTGGCCGACTCCAAGAGGGGCTCAGCCCTGCGCCAGCCCTCCTCCTCCTCTCCTCCTATATATACTGGTGGAATAGAAGGGGTTTGCATAGATTTTATGGCCACATGCTACCCGTTCCATCGGTGCTCCTCTAGATCGGATTTCCGAAGTGCTTAGGCACAGCCTTGCCGGAATTGCTCCACCACCATCACCGGAGCGTCGTCACGCTGCCGATGAACTCTTCTCCATCTCCACTTCCTCTTGTTGGATCAAGACGGTGGAGATCGTCATCAAGCTGCACGTGTGCTGAACGCGGAGGTGTCGTCTGTTCGGCGCTAGATCGGAAGGACCGTGAACAAGATCGCGAGACGGTTCGTGATGAGTTCACGGGACAGATCGTGATGAGATCGCGGGATGGATCGTGATGATATCGCGGGACGAATCGTGATGTGTTCGCGGGACGGATCGTGATTGGATCGCAGGACGGATCGTGATGTGATCGAGGGACGCTCGGCGATTTGGATCGCGAAGATGTTCGACTATACCAACCGCGTTTCTTAACGCTTCCCGCTTAGCGATCTACAAGGGTATGTAGATCCACTCTCCCTCTCGTAGATGCTCATCACCATGGATAGATCTTGCGTGTGCGTAGGAAATTTTTTGTTTCCCATGCAATGTTCCCCAACAACGATACACACCATTTGTGGTGGGCAGTGTGTCTTGTACCCGCGTACATGCAACGGTCCGTGCCAACGCGTGCAACTACTCGGCCCATTTCACCCGTGTCCCAGCTCGGTCTTCTAGGAAATCTAGGTACGTGTCGTTGTGAGTTTTCTGTTTTGGGGTGCTCTTCCGTTGGAATTTTCCTATTCAGGGCGTAGGTCCCGCGCAAGCGCCCTCGCTCCCATGCGAACAAGTGGGTTAGCCCATATTTGCTCCTTTCTGGTTATAGGAGGGTTCTAGAATCTTCCCAAACTGGGTTTTCTTTTTTCTTCCTTTTTACCTTCTTTTTCAGTTTTTTCCTTTCTCTTCTATTTTTCAATTTTCATATTCTTTTGTTTTTTTCCTTTTCCTTTGTTTTATTTTTATTTTTATTAGTTTTTTCTCAAATTCGTAAGCATTTTGCTGGAATCTAGGAATTTTTTATTTCAAATTGGTAAACATTTATTCAAATCGGCACACATTTTTTCAAATTCATTTTTTATTCATTGAATTTAAAAAAAATCATCATATTTTCAAAATGTTCATGAAACTTCTAAAATATGTTCAACATATTCAAAATTGTTCATTGGATTCAAAAAATGTTTCAAATTTCAAATTGTTCATCAAATAAAAAAACATCGGACTCAAAAAATTCTTGTGATATCCAAAAATGTTCATCATCTTAAATAATGTTCATCAAATTCGAAAAATGTTCTCGAATTCAGAATTTATTCATCAAATTCAAGAAAATGTTCATTGAATTTAAAATTTATTCACCAACGCGCAGTTTTTTGAAATTATGAACATTTTCTGAAACAACTTCTAGAGGGGGGTGGTTGAATAGGCACTTAATACGACAAATGAGCGGTTTCTAGTTTTCTTGAATTCTAGGCAGATTTTAGCACCAATTAAGTCAGAACTAATACTTCCTACACATGCATATCTAGAGATAGAGAAACGGGAAGTAAATATCATGCAAGTGCAAGAAAGTAAGGATTGATAGAGATTAGAATATCAAACATAATGAAGACACGGTGGTTTTTTATGTGGTTCCGATAGGTGGTACTATTGTACGTCTATGTTGAGGAAGAATTCAACCCACGGAGGGTAACAACTGCGCAAGTCCATGGAGGGCTCCACCCACGAAGGGTCCATGAAGAAGAAACCTTGTCTATTCCACCATGGCTTACGTCCACAAAGGACTAGCCTCACTCGGGGTAGATTTCATGAAGTATGCGATCTCCCTGCTTCTTGGTTCAACTCCACACGATTTGGAGGCTCCCAAGTGACACCTAACAAATCTAGGAGACACCACTCTCCAAGAGTTAATAGATGTTGTGTCGATGATGAACTCCTTGTTCTTGTGCTTCAAAAGATGGTCTCCTCAATACTCAATCACTCTCTCGCATAATTTTGCTTGGTAGAAGAGGATGGTTGGGTGGAAAGCAACTTGAGGAGGCTAGAAATCAAGAATCTATTGGTTGGAGTGGAATTCCTTGATCTCAACACATGAGTTGGTGGTTCTCTTATCAGAAAATGAATAGTTAAGTGTTGTTCCGTTCTGATGGCTCTACAAGAGTAGGTGGTGGTGGAGGGGTATTCATAGCCTTCACCAAAAATATAACCATGACAACTTTAGTGCACGACTCAGTGACACCGAAACAAAATCTCGGTGGGACCAACTAGTGCAAAATGTTCCAAATTTTGGCTTTTCGGTGGGACTAAATGAAACAACTCGGTGAGACGGATTTGACATGACCTAAACAGATCCAACACTTTGGACATTCTAATCATTTCTTCTTAGAAATTCTGAAATGAAAACGACTGACCATAGAAGGTTGGTCACTACATTTTGGTCAAACCAAATGCAATATCGATGATATAGAGATGCTAGGGCTTGGCTTGGTGGCTCTGTCTTGTGTGACTCGGTGGGACCGAATGGGAATGGATCTGGGACCGAGTTAGGTTTTAGGGTTTTAGACATATTTGATATGAGAATGTGTTTGAGGGTTTTGGTGGAAAATCTTGAGCACTTGAGCAACCAGATCATCATCAAGACCTCACCCCCCTTAATAGTATTGGCTTTCCTATGGATTCAATGTGATAAGAAATCACTTAAAACGAAATGTAGAGTCTTGAAACTTTTGCCAATTTATTTCCTTTGCATCATGGGGGTTTCACATCACATATCCTAGCCATGCCAATCCTTAAACATTTCCTGAAATATACTCCCTTTGTTCCTTTATATAAGGTGTATTTGTTTTTTTAAGTTAAACATGTGTATGTTTGACCAAATTTTTAGAAAAACGTATCAATATCCGCAATACCAAATTTGCATCATTTGATCCATATTGAATAGTAGTTTCATATTTATTCCTATTAGGTTTTGAAGTTGTTGATATTTTACTCTATAATATTGGTCAAACATTCAAATGATTGACTTGCATGAAAATCGATACACCTTATATTCCAGAACGGAGGAAGTACTTGGTAAAACTATTAGTCCAACTGAATTGTATGTTGACATTAATTACCAAAACCACAAGGGAGAAGTTGTGCTTTCAGATACACTCAGCCTGTTCTGTGTAATCGTCGGCTACTCTGCTACTGGTGAGTTTGTTTGGGACTATTATAATGGACACATGTTACATTTCTAAGAACATTACCAAAGGAGGGGAATGTTTAGACCCGGGAGTAGGTTCACTCATCTAAAAAATAGTAATATCGTGCAAACATTTTTGCAAAGAAATGGCTTTGGTGATATTTTTGGCAAAGAAAAACAAAATCAAGAGTTACTATTCACTTTTTCCCTTCAAATTTTTTTCGTCCAGATTTCTAACAGGATTTTTTGGCAACATCTTACACAAGTGTAATGCTTGATCAAGTTGGGCCTACCTGTCACCATTGTTATACTAACAATGTGTTCTCATTAGTGTTGACATCTTTGTCACATTGACAATACCCGTGATCAGTAAACAGGATCAAGAACAATAGATAGACTAGTCCTAGAGATCTTAATGGTGTTTATGTTTCCACAAATGCAACTGAGTTTTTCTCTGAACCCCATATCCAAAATCATTCAATTGTAGTACAGAAATATAAACTTAGTTATGAACACAAAAATAAAATAATAATTTTATTATTGCATCTAGGACAAGTTTCCAACACTAATTGGATGTTCAATGGTGTAGAGACAACAATAAAATATATTGAACACTAGCCACTTTCCTCCGCCACACCATATTGTAAAGAGATGGATACTGAAGTGCAAACACATTGTCTCCCAGCTTAGTGTCCTTCCAAAGGCTCGTGGATTGACCATCACCAACCTCACAAGAACCTCTCATAAAGAATGAAGACTTCCCTCATCAAGCCCTTCCAAAATGGGGAATCAATTGACCTTCCTTCTACTTGAGAGTTGATATAAGGTTTTGGAAGACAAATATTTATTACGAAGGTGTTCCTATCAGACACATTTCTCGTTTCGTTACTTGGATAGCCATTCAGTAAACAATCGCTTATTTTTCATTACCAATTTTTTTACACTCAACACATCGTAGTCCTTTAGCCTACACAAGCTATTGCATTTTGTCGGCCTATACTTTCGCTTGTGCTCATCACATTGACAAAAGAATTTGGACTCAATTCAAGTCTTTCCAATACCCCCTTGGGTATTTAAAAATGAAAATACAACATTGATGAGTGGATTTTAACCTCACGTTTACCCATGTTGAAATCGGATATTCTTAGATATTTTTTAAGGTTATCACTTCAATTTTCTATTATCTTTATTATTAGAGGAGATCTTAACGTTGTAATGGTTCGACATCCTCCTCCTTCTAAAATCCTCATGCTCCCTTCGACCTCTATTTTTTTCAATGTCGATATACTCCCTCTCACATCAGTTTTGGTTCCAATAGGTAAAACATATTTTTTTCACACGATCCCCTAAAACTCCTTCCTATCCACGCGCACCCCATGATGTGGTATCCTCTCCATGTATGATTTGAAATGCCTGACACTGGAGGCTCCACTCCTTGGCCAACCGTCGCCGCTGCCCCACAATTCTTGCTTCCGGACCTGACTGTTTTGAAGCTAGCAACCGATGGCCCACGAGCTTGTTGTCCCAACTCCCTTCCTTGGGTCTACTTTCTTATTTGATTTGATTTCTAGGATGTTGGTAGAAGGTAGGATATATAAGGCGGTACATTGTCGCTCTCAAAGGGAGGGATCCGGTGAGGATGGATTTGTTAGAAAGAAGGAGCAATAGGCCAAGCAAACTTCCCTTTGGGTTACACATTTAAAACATAACGAACCAAAGAAAGCTTCCCCAATGTTGAGGAGCCGGTCAACACATGGGTGTGTCTTGACTTTTGAATGATACACAAGGCACTCCCCTCAACAAGTGTCGGGACCCCGATCCTAAGTCATAGGAATCCAGCCTGTAACACATCACATCACTTTGCGGCCTCATGCATGGTAACTCCACGACTACAGCCTTACCTTAGCCGGGACCGTTTCTTTTGGCTCACGTATGTGAATATGTCGCTAGCGTTCAAATGACAGAGAACCCGGGCCGACATGACTAGTCATAGAACCCAAGTGGCACATCCGTACGGGAACAAGCATACATAACCCAGCAATGCAGGTGTCGGCCTCAAGCATGTGTAGACGAGTCAGAGCAAGCTACAAGGACTCCATTATGTCATGGGACATAAATGTCATCACTGCACGTAGACGAGTCATAGCAGGCTACAGGGACTCCATTACACTATGAGACATTTCCCCGAAGGGACAGACACAACAGCAAAGAAGGATACATGTCGGTCAATCAATGTGTCCGGAGCAGTAGCAAGCTACCAAGGCTTGGTGGAAGCACATAGAGGCAGTTCTCCGTAAAGAGTACTACTAAAGGCACATGGCTAGGTGTCGGATCCCATACATACCGTTGCACGTCACACGTACGCACGACATGCCCGGTATGCATAGATACAACTATGGCATCACAACATAACCATACAACAACACAACTTTTATTTAAGAGGCTCAGAGGAGCATTGTATAATGTGTTCCTACAGATAGGGGTCACATGACCCGACACTCAAGTCATACAAGCAAGTTCATACAAACCAAGCGGAAGCATAAAGTTGTCTGGGTATAGACAGATGAAAGGGTAAAAGGCACATGGCCTGACTATCAACAGCCTGCCATAGGGCATAAGGTCGTAGCTGGGACACCAGCTATTCGGCGTCGTCGACATCTAGGTAGAACCCACCTGATGGGTCCTGAGTCTCATCTGCAACATTTATTAGGCAAACATGAGTACAAACGTACTCAGTAAGTCTTTAAAATAGACCTAGTCTATATATGCTCATGTATCAACAAGGGGAGTGGTGGAGTTTAAGCAGCAATGCCAGCTTTGACTCATGGCTAACCTATATTACACATATTAATTCTTTGTGCAACTTTTAGATATCGCACATGAGTCCACTAACTCCACATCAATACACCACCATGGATTCACTTCCGCCACCTACGAGAGTGCCATCAACGGTACTCACACTTGTCTCGAGATTTTTATGAGTATCCATCAAGTTATCTATGAACATCATAAGTTCTCCAAGTAGTCCATATCCGAGGACGCGACTATTCGAACAGATTCATACCCTGCAAGGGTGTACTCCTTCACACACGCTCTCGCCACTTATCGCTATGTGCTCATAAAACCATGCACCTCGACAACCTTCAAGTGGAAGCCTAGCGAGGGAGTCATCCACGACCGTCAATCACACAAGACCTCTAGTCCAGGCTATCACCAATTTGAGACTGAACCCGCACGGAAGTCCGGCCAAAGTTTCTGCTACGGCCCCAAACGATGTGCGCAGGGTTCCCAAGCCCACCATTCGGGTAACCCTTGGTACACCATCCAACTTCCTACCGCGTCATAACCCACCCCTAGGGTCAGCGCTACGCACGGCCTCCAGCATTACTATGAACACCAGAAACTACTTGCAACACCTGGACCAAGGACTAGGCGGTTGATAAGTCGAGAGGGTCAATTAAGTATCCCAACGTGTGGTAGTAACTAGTCTTGGATCACAAACACGGAACTCAATTCCTAGAACGGTCCCAATGAGACAACCCTCTATGTACTCCTACATAGCCTCTCATCGCTACCTTTACCAAATCGGGTTCATCATTTAACTCATCACATCAGAACAATACTGTTTCACTCCAGTTCATCACCCAGATGAATCAGACCTGACACAACCCTAAGCATAGCAAGCATAGCAGGCGTAGCAGGTAAGCACATCATGGCTCAAGCATCTACCAGGTATGCTAGGTTGCAGGGTTTAGCTATTTATTGTGACAATGACAAGTCATGCAGAGGAATGGGTTCAACTACCGCTAATGACAGATAAATGAACTTTGTCCTAATGCAATAAATAAGAGCAGGAGCAAGAGAATGGGATGATATCGGAATGATCAATGGGGTTGCTTGCCTTGCTGGGAAGTGGGAAGGTACTCTCCTTCATTGGGATACTCGGAGGTATCCTTGGAAATAGGGCCTACCGCAATGCAGAGGTAACAATCAATACACGGCAAGTGCAACAATATGATGCATGATCATGACATGGCAACATGAATGGATGAGCTAATGCAACTACTATTAAGGTTAGATGGAGTGGATTTGAATATATGTTCAAAATCGTTCTCCATTTAATATTCCATATATTGACCTATTGCTAAATGTCAATGTTCATCTACATAGGTTGCTCTAACATGCATGATAATAGCACCATTGGATTCATTGGATTTTTCTGATAAATTTTCGTATATAATTTATTTCAATCTGAGTTACAGATTAATTTCTATGATTTTTCTAAGTTTTAAGTATTTTTTGGAATTAAATTAATTTAGAAATTCCTTTAATGCATCAGCATGACATCAGCATGATGTCAGCAGGTCAACAAATCGATGGCCGGTCAAACCCGACCAGAGGGGTCCACTAGTTAGTGACCCAGACCCTAATTAGGATTAATTAAATTACTAATTACTAATTAGTTAGGATGGGCCCACCAGTCAGTGGGTGTTTATGTTAATTAAATTAATTAATTAATTTACTAAGTTAATCTTAGACTAACAGGGCAGGGCCCACTTGTCAGTTCACCCAGGGGGGTCAACCCTGTGGTCAAATGGGTTGACTCACCGGCGTTGAGCCGCCGACAACGTCAGGGACAACGGAGGGGGTCGAAAAACCTCCCCCGGCGACCAAATGGACGGCGGAGGGCACCGATCGGCCCTGCGTGCTCACGCGCATTGAACCCGACACACCCCAGGGGTTGGGATGGCCGGAGTCGACGCCGGCGTTGAGCGCGGCGGTTGCCGGAGCTCGGCGAGCACGGGCTCATTGAGCTGGAGCTCGAGCGGGCCAGTTATTGGCTCCTAAGGCTCCCTAGGGCCCTCCTGAGCACGCCTACGTGCTCAGGTACGAGCTTGGGCCACCACAGCGACTGTAACGTCCTTGCCGGTGACGCGAAGCTCTTAGGCCCGAGGCAAAGCGGCACTAGAGCACGCTAGCGACGGGGGGAAGAGGGGGGATGGGACTAGGGCCTCACGACGGTTGTAGTGGCATCGAGAGCGACGCCGAGCTTTGATTCTTCACCGACAGTCGAAGGTTGAAGATGACAGTGATGCGGCGATGGCGAGCTCTCGGAGACGCGTGGCTCGGTGAGGGGGGAGAGGGCGTCGAGGCGGAGCAATTGGGGGGCTCGGGAGCAAGGGGGAGCGACTGGAACGATGGCTACGGCGGCGAGTGAGCGGCGGCCATGGCGAGGCAGAGGGGGGAGAGAGAGAAGTGGGCGGATGCGAGGGAGAGAGAGCGATGGGGACGGCTCTGCGGGCTTGGCGATGGGGAGGCAGGGAGGCAGCTGCCGGCATGGCGGCACGGCCGTGCGCGCGCGACAGCCACATGCCCAGCCTCCTGGCCGCCAGGAGGACGAAGGCCTCCCTGGGCCAGATGGGCCGGCCTGGAGCTGGCCTCAGGTCAACTCCTTCTTTTTTTTAAATTTTTTTGTTTTCTTTTACTTTTCTTACATTTGTTTTATTTTGTTAGGGCCTCAAAACATGTTTCAAATTATATTGGAATATTTTGCAGGCTTAGTTTGAATATTTCAAACTTCCACAAAAAGTTTCAATATTTTTGAATGACTAAAATATTTATAATGCTTTATTTGGCATTATCAGAAGCTTTATTATTTATTTTAAATTGACATATGTGTTCTGAAAATTAAAATGTCCCCTGATATATTGATGTCAATAATTATCAGACATGGGGGGCATTTTTTATGGGCATTTTGGATTTGTTGATTTTTCACAACATTTGAATTAGTTGATTCAGGTGAGGTGTTAGGGTTTCTAGTGATCCCCATTTCATATTGATGCAAAAATAAAAACATGATGCACACATATGCTAACCAGAACAATGTTAACTAGGGATGTGACAACAAGACCATGCCTCACTCGCCAGAAGTATGGCTGAACCCGGTTAAAAACATTGTCATCCGACTCTCTCAAATATGCATGATCGGTTCCGCAAAGGATATTCCACTTTAATTTGAGACAAGATTACTTGGTTCCTTACTGGCGATAACTTCTACTCAACTTTTTATGCTTATGAGATCCAATATCCCCAAGGATCGAGCACCCAGGACTGGCACGCGCGTGGCAGAGTATGATGGACGGGGATGTGAAATTCTACTTATGGATGCTCTTGCAAATTAGGAACTGGGCGGCGGATTATCTGTAGACGATGGGATGACCTTAGAATGCCCTATGCCAGTTATGCAATCAGGAGCATGGAACACTAACCATCTGACGCTTCTTTGCTGCATTGAAAGGGAAGTTTGGCACTAGTTTCATGGACCAATGCGAGGTTGTGCACTGCGGTGTCTTGGTCACTCTCAATTTGGGATTGTTGGATGATGATTTTCTCTCTTTGTGGTTGATGAGTCCAATTTACATGACATTTTTCCTATACATTTTGAGCCGGAAAGGTGGGCTTTGTGGAATTTTACCACATCTGCGCACTTCTTTTTGTTGATATTCACTTAGGTAACGTCTTTTGGAGCAATATTGATTTAATGGAACAAATCCTTAAAATGGCAATGGAATCATGTGTTAAAGGTGATAAACACTTTCCATAAAAAATCAACCAAGAAGTACAAAAAACAATTGTCGTCGCGCTTCTAGAGCGAACAATTGCGTTCCATACGACCGCAATGCTCGCATGAGCAGTCGTTTGGCACGCCGCTGCCTCTAGGGTGTCATTTATTTTCACCCGATCGAAGCGGGTTGTGGATCATACAAAGGGAGACTCTAGAAACTCATCTAGAAGGAAAAACCCTAGGATCGACTGGGAGAAGAAGGGGATTCCTCTCACTGCGAGGGGAACGACATCATCATCAACATCTACATCATCAGCACCCTAATCATCATCATCATCATCCGCATCCTTATCATGTGCAACATCAAGAACCCTAGTGGATCCTTCGATGTATCGGTTGAATCATCTGTCCATGTGTTCCATTACCACTACCTTGATGATTATTGTTCCCATGTGTGAGTAGACCCCTTGTTCTCGGGGATATGGATGAACCTTGGTATGTGTAAGATCTGAAACGTTTATTATGGATATGAGATCCTCTGTTGAATGCTTAGTTTAATAACTTCGTGAATGTTGTGAAGGGGCCCCACTCAGCATTTGTGCCTTTGTTGGCCACAAAGTATATCATCATCTTTGCATAGGTTTAGAATGTGGAGGTAATTCGAGGTGACAGTAAAATCCTAATGCTCCTAACGTTTACAAGTGACTGGGGATAACACAGAACCCTTAGTGAGACCGCGTCCATGGGGCAACGCTTAATTATCATGAGTGTTAACCCATGTGGGGGATACTATGATGGTCGTGTGTGTGGCACGAAGTCTACCACGGGTAGAACGTGTTATGTACCCGGCTCTGCCCAGCATAATCATCAACAATGGCTCAAGTATCCGCTTCATGCTATGCTTATGCATAGTAGTACTAGAAACATACCAATGGGAATTCCAGACTCCCTAAGAACACCTTTTAATTTTGGTGTTTCACTGTCATTTACTACTCTCGTTTTTTTACCTTTTATGTAATTTAATTATAAGTCACCACTTTACTCAAATCTTATTTAAATTCGCCCTCACTCTACTTTAGTCTACAGTTACCTGTGGGCATATAGTTACATAATTCTCTACAAGGGGAAATGCCTGATTCCTCTACTCCCTGTGGGAATCAATACTCTTACTTTGAAAAGGCTACAGCTAAACCCTATGCACTTGCAGGCTATCAAGCTTTTTCTGGCGTCGTTGCCGGGAAGCTAAGCACCTTTGGGCCTTGGATTTATTTTTGAATTATTCTGTGATCTAATGGTTTTTGCAGACAAAGAGAAGCCATGGTCTTTCAAGAACAAGTTTATCTGGTAGGTGTTGAGTCAGTGGCAGGACCAGCTCGAGGAGAGAACTTTATAACAATTGGTCCTGACCTACCTGGTAAAGTATATGAGATAAACTCTCGGTTAATTGATATTTTAATCTTGCATGCGGAACTCTTTAGTTGCAAGAGTTAACCAATGATGAGATCAAAGCAAAAGTATTTCCCTATTCTCTCCAGGGAGCAGCTACAAGATGGTTAAGATGCCAAGATATAAATACACTGAGTAGATGGCTAAAATTTTTGGCTGCATTTTCTTATTATAATTTTCCTCAGGGGAAGCTCTATATGATAAGATAAGCAGCTTTGGGCAGTGGGAAGGTGAGAAAGTAGTAGATGCATGTGTAAGATATTGCGAAATACTTCTTGCATGCCTTGAGCATCATTATCCTGAATTTTTTCATAGTCAACTTCTTTTATGGTGGGATTAATTCACAAAGTAAACAAGCTTTAGACTTGCCTCTAAAGGTTCCTTTTTGGGATGAGATATCAGATGATTGGAGTTTAATTGACAGGATGAGGTACAATGTTGAGAATTGGTACCTTTGTTCAAAGGAAAAGAGTAAAGTTGATCGTGTTTATGATAGTATTAAATATTTCCTTAGAACTTCGAAAATAAAAGATTTATGTCGTGATCTAAATATTGGAACTAACCCCATGTTGCTTGTTTTGAAAGATTTTTCTATGTTCTTAAACTTTCCCGAGAAGAAGTACTTAAAATTCAGCAGGGAGTCTAAGGATATTCATATGGTGGAAGCTATAAAGAAAAATAATACTCCGCTTGAAAGGAGAAAAGAAGCCTATTGTAAGCACATGGTAAAAATCTAGAAGGGACACTCTTAGAAAAGGGAAAGAAGAATGTTATGATGGAACAATGTGGGGTTCCTCCCTATGTCAACATAATTAAAGAGCTTGCTACACCTATACTGATGGTGAATAAAGAGGTCCATTTGGATAGAGACACCACTTCTTATCTTAAAGGGTGTATTGAAGGTAAAAATGCAGGTAAGCAAATTTTATCATGTTCCTTTGGATGCAAGACATGTTTTGGGTTGTGACCCTGGTTCACCGGTTAATATTATTCCTTATAGTTTTTATGCTAAAATTTATGATGAAATCTTTCCTTGCACCCTTGAGCCTACTAACATTATTATTAAGCTTATAGATAAAACCAATAGGAAACCTTGTGGCATCCTCAAAGATGTCAACATAATAATAGTCTCTCTCATTTATCCCATTGATATCTATGTACTAATGATCTCTAAGGATAAGAATTGCCCTGTTATTTTTGGAACCTCCTTTTTGAATGTTGCATGAGGCTACATAAAGAAGAAATCCATCTCCATGAAGTGGGGAGACGAAATGATAAAGTTTCCATTTTCCTCAATATTAAGTAAGCCATATGAAGAGGAAGTTCGAGATAATGAGGAGCAGGAACTAAATCAACTAGCTAAAATCCATCTCCAAACACTAGAAGATGAAGTTGAACGGGTATTGGTGAATTCGGAATCCTTATATGAAGATAAAGATAAATAGGAGATTGAGATGATAACAGATACTACACCAATAGTGTGCCCACGTCTTATTAAAATTTATGAAGTACTTGAAAGAAAGGGAGATGAGGATTTACCTCCTCCAACCTTAAAATCATTACCTCAGGGGTTGAGGTATTAGTTTATGGATAATACAGAAAGATTCCCTATTATTGTTAATGCTGACCATTTAGGTAAAGAGATAGAGAAACTCTTAGGACTGTTGAGTAAGCATCGAAAGGCTTTGTGCTACTCAATCCGGGATGTGAAAGGGATACACCCTTCTATATATTATCATGCAATACATATTGAAGAAGGGGCTAAACCCATAATTGAGAGCCAACGGAGACTTCATCCGGCATCCAAAAATGTGGTAAGATAATAAAAAATATGTCTCCTTGATGCAAGGGTAGTTTACCCCATATCTCATAGCAAATGGTAAGTCCGGTCCACTGCATTCCAAACAAAGGGGAGTTTCCTTAGTAACTAATGAAAATAATGACCTAGTCCCTACTAGGGTTGTTATTGGATATGGAATGTGTGTTGATTTCAGGAAATTAGAGAAGTATATGAAGAAGGATCACTACCCATTGCCATTCATAAATGATATATTGGAGAGATTGGCAAACAAATCTTGTTTTCGCTACCTTGATGGATATTCTGGGTTCTCTCAAATACCAAGCCCACCTGCAGATCAAGAAAATACCACCTTCACTTGCCCATACGATACATATACTTATCATATAATGAGATTTGGTCTGTGTAATGGAACACCCTCGTTTCATAAGTGCATATCTAAAACAATTCCTAATTATATTGAAAAAAGATTGAAGTGCTCATGGACAGTTTTTGTGTCCAAGGCACGTTCTTTGATAATTGTCTTGATAATCTCACAAAAGTTTTGCAGAGGTGTGAGGAAATATGTTTTGGACTAAATTGGGAGAAGAGTCACTTTATGCTCACTGAAGGTGTGGTGTTGGGACATAGAGTCTCAGGAAAGAGTATTGAGATGGAGCAAGATAGGATCAAGGTAATAGAAAATTTACCTTATCCTCAAGATGCGAAAGGTTTGCAAAATTTTATGGGACATTCTAGTTTCTATAAAGGATTTATTAAATATTTCTCCAAAATACCTAAACCTCTAATTGACCTATTGCATAAACATGTGCCTTATTCTTTTGATAAAATCTCTATGCGTGCTTATGAGAAATTAAGAGATGCCTTAATCACAACCCCCATGATCCAACCTCCAAAATGGGAGGAGACCTTCGAGATCATGTCTGATGCTAGCAATTATGTTGTTGGTGTTGTTTTATGATAGTGTGCTGATAAGAAACTTAACGTGATCTTTTATGCTAGCACGAGTTTGGATGAAGACCAAGTACACTTGGAAACTATTGAAAAGGAAATGCTATCTATTGTTTTTGCTTGTGACAAATTTCGTCCTTATATTATTAATTCAAAAGTGATAGTCCACACCGATCACCATGTTTTACGTTACCTCCTTGCAAAAAAGGATGCTAAACCCAATTGATTAGGTGGATATTACTACTTCAAGAATTTGATTTGCAGATAGTAGACCGCAAAGGGAGGACAGCCCAGTAGCAGATCACCTATCATGCATGGAAAGAATAGCTTATGATCTAGTACCTATAAATGAATCCTTTCTAGGTAAGAGTTTGGCTATGAATAAAAAGATAGAACCTTGGTTTGTAGATTATGCTAACTTCATTATAGGAAAGTACATGTCACCTGATACATCTCCAACATATCTATAATTTTTGATTGTTCCATGCTATAATATTATCATTCTAGGATGCTTTGGGGGTATTTATTTAGCAATTCATATTATTTTTTTAGCACTAACCTATTAACCCAGTGCCTAGTGCCAGTTGTTGTTTTCTACATGTTTTTGGCTTTTGGGGTTTACTCTACCAAATGAAGTCCAATTGCCACGAAACTTTGTTATGATTTTTTCTCAACCAAAAGAAGACCTCGAAGCTTTGGAAGGAGATCGTAGGCTGCACGAGGGAGGCAACACACATCAGGGCGTGCCTGGGGTGGGGGGTTGTGCCCTGTTGTGTGTTGGATACCCCTGGCATCTCCCGACGCCCCTCTCTGGCCTATAAATTCTAATATTTTCGGAAAACCCTAGAGAGCCTCCCGAAACACTTTTTCTGCTGCCGCAAGTTTCTGTTCCGTTGTGTGCCCATCTGGAGCCTGTTCTGGTGCCCGACCGGAGGGGAATCGATCACGGAGGGCCTCTACATCAACCTTGCTGCTCCCATGGTGATGTGTGAGTAGTTCCCTATAGACATATGGGTCCATAGTTAGTACCTAGAGGGCTATCTCTCTCTCTTGATCTTCAATACAAAGTTCACCGCATCTTCGCGGTGATCTATTCGATGTAATCACTTTATGTGGTGCATTTGTTGGGATCCGATGAATTGTGGGTTTATGTTCAGATTATTCATGAAAATATTTGAGTCTTCCCTGATTTTTGTTATGATTCTTATTTGCATGATTATTATAGCTATGTAAATCTCTCGGATTTATTGAAATAGTTTTGCCAACTAGACTGATATTTCTTCAGCGAGAGAGGTGCATTGTAGTGGGTTCAATCTGGTGGTGCTCTATATCCCAGTGACGGAAAGGGACAAGACACATCTTTGTATTGTTTCCACTAAGGATTAAACTGTAGGGTTAATTCATATTGATTGCATTATTTGTCTCTAAATCATGTCATCGTTCTCCAAGCATTACTCTATTTGTCCTGAACTTAATACATAGAGAGGCAAGCATAGAAGCGCTCTTGATGTGGAGTAATAGTAATAGGTGCAAGCTGGAGTCGACCTATTTGTTATGGATGTGATGCCTATATACACATGATCATTACTATGAATAAATATTGCATAACTATGCGCTTTTCTATCAATTGCCCAATGGTAATTTGTTTACCCACCGTATGCCTACTACATGAGAGATGCCACTAGGGAAAACTACGCTTCGGGTCTATTCACTTATATATTCACAAGAGATTTCATTACCTTGCTGCCATTTATTTGTTTTATATTTATTTTGCAATTTAAATTTATCACCTATCATCTACACACTTCATTTGCTTGCAAATAATGAGTCCAAGGGGATTGACAACCCTCTTGCCCATATTGGGTGCAAGTGTTTGCTTCTTTGTGTACAATAATTGAAGACAGGGGTTGCGTGCTAGTCCTATTGGTTAAATAACCTTGGTTCTCACTGAGGGAAATACTTATCTATACTGTGGTGCATCACCCACTCCTCTTTGTGGAACACCCAGTGCAGATCACAAGTATCACTACCCAATATGAATTATCATCAAAGAAAAAAGTTCTTCAATCTTCAGTGATCTAAAGTATTATTCTGGATGACCCATTTCTCTATCGGCATGGCCCAGATGACATGACAAGGCGTTGTGTCCCAGAACATGAGATGGATGCTATACTTGAAGGGTAACATAGTAGCCCTTATGTAGGACATTATGCTGGAGATAGGACCACCGCCAAGGTGCTTCAATCAGGATTTTACTAGCTTACACTTTTCAGAGATGCTCGCTAGTTTGTTAAAAATTGTGATGTGTGTCAATGCACGGTAACATTGGAAGGAGACAAAAAATGCCTATGAACTATAGTTTATTTTGTGAACCTTTTGATGTTTGGGGATTGGACTACTTAGGACCTTTCCCTGTCTCAGATGGACCCATTTTCTTGTGGCTGTAGATTATGTTACAAAATGGGTTGAGTCCCTTCCAACCAAGCATGCAGATGTGGCTACTTAGTTGAAGATGATAAAGGACATCATACTACCCAGGTTTGGAGTTCTTGAAATTCTTATCACTAATGGTGGATCTCATTTTATATAGGGAATATTCGGAAGAGTACTTCGTAAGTACAAAGTGACTCACTGAGTGGCTTCACCATACCATCCACAAATTAGTGGGCATGTGGAACTCTCTAACAGAGAAATAAAGACAATACTTCAAAAGACAGTGTAGAAGTCTAGGATAGATTGGGCAGCAAAGTTGAATGAAACACTTTGGGCTTACCGCACCTCCTAACAGAATCCCATGGGGATGTCACCATACAAAATACTACCCAGGTTTGGAGTTCCTGAAATTCTTATCACTAATGGTGGATCTCATTTTATACAAGGAATATTCGGAAGAGTACTTCTTAAGTACGAAGTGACTCACCGAGTGGCTTCACCATACCATCCACAAACTAGTGGGCATGTGGAACTCTCTAGCAGACAAATAAAGACAATACTGCAAAATACGGTGTAGAAGTCCAGGATAGATTGGGCAGCAAAGTTGAATGAAACACTTTAGGCTTACCGCACCTCCTAATAGAATCCCATGGAGATGTCACCATACAAAATGGTGTATGGTAAGGCTTGTCGTCTACCTTTAGAATTAGAGCTTAAAGCTTTTTGGGCAATCAAAAATATCAATATTAACCTTAAAGAAGCCGGAGAAAAGAGGTTATTGGATATGCATGCTCTAGGTGAACTTCGCAACAGTGCTGAGGAGAGTGCCAGGTTGTTTAAAGAAAATGTTAAAATATGGCAGGATCGTAAGATACTGAAACAAACTTCACTGCGGCGGACAAGGTCCTCCTATTTAACTCTTGTCTCAAGTTGTTTCTAGGGAAGCTCACGTCTCGCTAGGAAAGGCCTTATGAGATAGAAGAGGTGTACAATCCCGGAGTTGTTCGCCTCAAAGGAGGGAAGCATGGTCCCTAGATCGTGAATGGACAATGCCTAAAGATATATCTTGCGGATGAACAAAAGGAGGAGTGGCATATAGAAGAGGTAAGTTAGGGCAAAACAACACTCCGGTAAGGTGGATGTAAATGAGTAGATAGATAGAAATTATTTTATTTTGCTAGACCTGTTAAATCTCACGTCTCAATTTTTTTAATTTTCGTCTCTAGTTGGGAGCTTTGGCAATAATCTTTCAAGAGTGAAATTTTCTAAGGAAGAAACTGGCATAGCAGCCAACATAACCAAAGACGAAGTTCCAAACTACTATGAGCGAGTGCGATACTTTCCTAATTTTGTTTTGATTTCTTTCTAACTAACTTTTTATCTCATATATCGTGATTACCTACGGGATTAAACTTTATAAAAAGGAGGAAGGGACGCCCATTGACCTAAAAAACCATCTAATCTCCCATCTTGTCTGCATCCCATATCCCCCAAAAATCTTTTAGTTGCAGGTAACGAGCACGATCGCCGCCATGAGCAACAAGACCTCGTCCACTTGTGCTCGCATCATCCCCTTCCCAACTTGGATGATGTTGTGTACTTAGGATGGGAGGACCTGAGGAAGCTTAGCATCAAGGAAGAACCTCGTAAAAATAAGAAGGACATGGAGGAGAAGGTCGAGGTGGTGGAGATCGGGGAGGAAGAACAAGCAAATAGGGAGGTGATGACACTATTCTAGATGGGTACCTCCTAACCCCTATCAATTCAAATATGCAGATCTAGTGTGTTGTTTCCTCTGGGGCCTCCTCAATCTGAATGGTAAAGGAACCACCAACCCTAGAGGATATGAAGGAAAAGATTTGGGAGTTGGAGAAAGTTTCCAAGGCTTGTGTTAATGTGATCGGATATAGGATTGATTCTTACTGGTTGATGAGCAAGGATTTGGAAGCAAGAGTATATGGTCTTTTCCATAAGATTGGGCTTATGATTGATACTCTTCACAACAACACTACACAACTTGAGTTTTTGACCCAAGTTGTAGATGATCAGTAAGTCGTGATCGAGGAACTGAAGAACAAGCTTAAGAGTATCTGCGCTGCCTTCCACGGATCCCCAGAGTGAGCACGAAACGCTTAGTGCCTGGATCTCCCTGGCTTGATTGTAAGCTTGGGGGAGATTCATGTGCACTTTGTATCTTTACCATTTTTGTAGTTACTTTTCTGAAGATTAGGGAATAAGCTTTATTTTCAATAAGGCCAAACCATCAATTTTTCCTCTTGAATAATAGATGATCCCTTGCAATGAGTTTAGGGATGTCTTGATGTGTGAGAAGATTGTTTTCTTTTGAAGAACGTGCTTGATGGTTGTTGTGATCAAAATAATAGTGTGTGTTTACTTACATAATGATTATAAGTCCCCCACATCTAGTTGTGTAAATTTTTGAAGGGAGATAAAAAACAACTATATATACTAGCTCATTGAAGGGTTCCAGTTACCTAAGGGCAACCAAAAAAATTAATCCTCTGCTAAAAATACCTTGGGAAATGAAGCCTCTCTGATAAATAAGGCTGGTTTACACTTAAAGTTTCATTGAGCCTTAAGTATGATTCAATGAAGAGAGACTGAACCCCTTTGTGATTAAAACTTATACAAGAAAAATGCTTGCGTGGTTGAAACAACAATGAACTAGGATATGAAGTTGTTACTTGTCCTCAATAAAATTAAATGACAAGATGTGGATGCCTGCATGATCATTATCGGAGTAAGCACGGGATATTGTTTGCCAGGTATACTCATCAACGAACGCTCATCTTGAGAGTACGACACTCATATCTTTTTATATTAGTATATTATAAACACTACGGTGACCTCGTTCTTTACATGCCACGGTACTTGTTCAGGGATGAGCAAAATTTAAGCTTGGGGGACACTACTGCAGGAAGGTCCAAAGATGACACATCAATCCGAGACCCTTCAACCAAACTATGTGTGAAGCATGAATCGCAAACGATATAGTTCTAGCTCCATCGCCAATAACCCGAACTGTGTGTGATGATGAATCCATCAAATATGATTCAGAAAACAGTTGCGTGTGTGATATGTGGCAAACAGTTGATCCAGATGAACTATTTGCGACGAGCCAATATAAAGCAAATGGTTAACCAAACACATAGGTGTGTGATGTACGACATACAGTTCACTCGAATAAACTATTTACGCTGATCTAGCAAAACACAGAAGATTCGGCGTCAAAGGATGTGTGTGACACCTAGCAAACATGTCACTCAGATGAACTGTTTGCGATGATCAAAAGTAACACAAAGGATTCGGCGTTAGAAGATGTGTGTGATACATGGCAAACAGGTCAGTAATCAGAGTCGTCTAGGAACACCAAAAATAACAGAAACGGTTCCTCCGGACAATCTATGTGTGTTGTGGGCAAACGCTTGCTAGTAAACAATTTTCCGTGGTCAATGAAATTATTACCGGCCTTCATAGGGAATGACCATTTCCTAGAAGTTTTTTATTATTACCCGTCTTCTTGCGCGTCATCCCGTTGTCCTCTTGCACGTCTTGTAATCATGTGGCAGCTGGAGGGTTCCAATGCAAGCTTGAACACCGCACAGGTGTTTCGTTTGGCCACGCGACGGTGAGCCTGGGCGTAAGCTTCCAGCCCGGCTCGCTGAAATACGCAACAAAAATATCCTTACCGGGCTTCCTTATTTCCTAAGTTTTCCATTGATGACGTTATCGGAACACACCACTG
The DNA here is from genome assembly GCA_022496015.1 of Hordeum marinum. NCBI lineage: Eukaryota > Viridiplantae > Streptophyta > Magnoliopsida > Poales > Poaceae > Hordeum > Hordeum marinum. The sequence continues at coordinate 422,813,975 of CM039674.1, read as the reverse complement.
TTTGCCGCTAGTTCCCCATTGGTTTCCCGCCACAACCGATTGAGCATAAGAGGCGGCATGCAACACACGCGGAGCCACACCATGTGCATGTTGGAAATATGCCCTAGAGGCAATAAATAAAGTGTTTATTATTATATTTCCTTGTTCTGATAATCGTTTATTATACATGCTATAATTGTATTAATTGGAAACACATTACATGTGTGGGTAAATAGACAACACTTTGTCCCTAGTATACCTCTAGTGAACTAGCTCGTTGATCAAAGATGGTCAAGGTTTCCTAGCCATTAACATGTGATGTCATTTGATAATGGGATCACATCATTAGGAGAATGATGTGATGGACAAGATCCAAACTACAAACGTAGCATATGATCGTGTTAGTTTATTGCTACTGTTTTCTGCATGTCAAGTATGTGTTCCTATGACCATGAGATCATGCAACTCACGAACATTGGAGTAGTGCCTTGTGTGTATCAAATGTGGCAACGTAACTGGGTGACTATAAAGGTGCTCTATAGGTATCTCCGAGGGTGTCTGTTAAGTTGGCATGGATCAAGACTGGGATTTGTTACTCCGTGTGACAGAGAGGTATCTTAGGGCCCACTTGGCAATACAACATCACAATGAGCCTTGCAAGCAATGTGTCTAAGTGTTAGTCATGGGATCTTGTATTATGGAACGAGTAAAGAGACTTGCCAGTAACGAGGTTGAACTAGGTATGAAGATACCGGCGATCAAATCTTGGGCAAGTAACATACCGAAGAACAAAGGGAACATCATACGGGATTAACTGAATCCTTGACATGGAGGTTCGACCGATAAAGATCTTCATAGAATATGTAGGAACCAATATGGGCATCTAGGTCCCGCTATTGGTTATTGACCGTAGAGGTGTCTCGGTCATGTCTACATAGTTCTCGAACCCGCAGGGTCTGTACACTTAAGGTTTGGTGACGTTTTGGTAGTATAGAGTTATGTATGGTGGTGACCGAAGGTTTTTCGGAGTCCCGGATGAGATCCCGGACGTCACGAGGAGCTCTGGAATGGTCCGGAGGTAAAGATTCATATATAGGAAGTCCTGTTTTGGTCGCCGGAAAAGTTTCGGGCTCATCGGTAGTGTAGCGGGAGTGCCGGTAGTGTACCAGGAGACCACCGGGAAGGGTATTTCGACCCAAGAGGCTTCATGGGCTGTGGGAAAGTAAATACCAGCCCTTTGTGGGCTGGTGGAAGTCCCACACAAGGACCATGCATCTGGGAAGAAAATCCCAAAAGGAAAAAGGTGGAAAAAGGCAAAATAAGGAAGGAGTCCTAATCCTACTAGGAGTGGAGGAGGTGGACTCCTCCCTCCTGGTTCGGCCGAGCCTCCTTGGCTTGGAATCCAGGGCTGCCTCCTATCCTCCTCCCCTCCTATATATACTAGAGGGTTTTAGGGTTTTTGCACAAGATTTTCAGCCACATGCAACCCTACCCTCTAGTCCATAGTTTCTCCTCTAGATCGGATTTCTGCAGTGCTTAGGCGAAGCCCTGCCGGAATAGCTCCACCACCATCGCCGGAGCGCCGTCACGCTGCCGGAGAACTCTTCTTCCTGTCCTCTCCTTCTTGCTGGATCAAGACGGCGGAGATCGTCATCAAGCTATATGTGTGCTGAACGCGGAGGTGTCGTCTGTTCGGCGCTAGATCGGAAGGATCATGATCAAGTTCGTGGGACGGATCATGATCAAGTTCGCGGGACGGATCGTGATTGGATCACGGGATGCACGGCGATTTGGATCGCGAAGACGTTCGACTACACCAACCGCGTTTCTTAACGCTTCCCGCTTAGCGATCTACAAGGGTACGTAGATCCACTCTCCCTCTCGTAGATGCTCATCACCATGGATAGATCTGCGTGTGCGTAGGAAATTTTTTGTTTCCCATGCAACGTTCCCCAACAGTGCAGCCTAGCCCCACTACCATTTCCAAGCATGCCAACCTGACAAAGAACCGCATCTACTAGCAACCTAGTCGACGATGAAAACGATCTAGTGCAGGCGCAATGGCCCGTCAAGGACGAGGGTGTCTCTGGCAACGCGCCTGACAACATGGTGTTGCGCGTCATTGCCAAGGTTGAGCAGACCCTTGGCAAAGGGCACGGCAGAGCTGCCGAGCAACATAGCAACCTCACCTCCGAAAGGCTGCAGCGTGCCACACAACAAGATCTTGGTGGTGCTCCAGAGAGCAAAACATGCGCGTCCGCATAGAGAGGGCAAGTCGCACTGCACAACAAGACTGATGGCGGGCGATAGAGCGAGAGGCATGGCAGAGCAAGAGTGGTTCCATCCCTGCTTGCTGATTGCCCCACCCGACATGATGTTGCAGTTGTGTCCATGACACATCAGTAGCCCAATTCCTCACAAGGAATGGGCAGCGTCCATCTGCGCTGTACATGCACCAGAGCCCGGCCATACTTGCACCGAACGCTGGCCACGCCGTTCACATGGGTCGTGTCATTTGCCTTGTTCACGGCCCCCTCGATGCCAACACGCTGGTTGGCAGGCTCGAGCGCCTCCTTGGCCCAGGTGTCCACCGAGGAGCAGTAGAAGAAAAAGGGCATCATATCCTCGAGATGGTAATCTGCGACGAAATAGCCAGCTTGGAGATTGAGATCGCGCTCCAGCTGTACCATGAGTGTGTCAACCGGTTGGACGAATGCCTGCATGAGTTTAGGCAGAGCAAAGTGCTTCCGTAGGTCAGGGTGGTAGTCATGTGGATGCGTTTTATCCCGTTGAATCGTTTGGATGTTGATCACAAGTTTTCCACAACAATCATAATATTGTTATGTTTCGATGTGAATGATTTATGTTCTATTGTTATATTCCAATATGTGTAACACCTAGAGCTAGAAATGACTATGGAAACAGATAGAAATGTAAAATTAATAATATATATTAATTGTTCAATAGCTCATTGCAGATATAATGTATCATCACATATACGTGATGATAGTACTTAACTAATACGTAAGGTGAATAAAAACTAAAGACGGACGATAGTAATAAACTAATAATAATCTCTCCTTGAGCAGGGAGCAGTATTCGAACAGCGTCTCGCTAGAAGATCCCTGGTGCATGGCGGCTTCTCAATGTGGAGGAAGCTCGCTGCCTCCTCTGCCTCGCAACGCTCGACATGCCGATCAGCCTCTTGATGGCGGAGGGCGTGACCATGTTGTCCATTTCACTGGGCACCCACCGGAGCTCTTTGGCGGTGGCACGCTCGAGCTTATTGTCCCCACCTTCTGTTGGGGAACATTGCATGAGAAACAAAAAAAATTCCTACGCACACGCAAGATCTATCCATGGTGATGAGCATCTGCAAGGGGGAGAGTGGATCTACATACCCTTGTAGATCGCTAAGCGAGAAGCATTAAGAAACGCGGTTGATGTAGTCGAACGTCTTCGCGATCCAAATCGTCGAGCGTCCCGCGATCCAATCATGATCCGTCCCGATCTAGCACCGAACAGACGGCACCTCCACGTTAAGCACACGTATAGCTCGATGACGATCTCCGCCTTCTTGATCCAGAAAGAGGGAGCGGCGAGGTAGATGAGTTCTCTGGCAGCACGGAGGCTTGGCAGCGATGGTGGTGGAACTATTCCAACAGGGCTTTGCCTAAGAACCGCCGAAACGATCTAGAGGAGAAACTACGATCTCGAGGAGAGAGTAGCATGTGGCTGATTTCTGTTGTGAAAACCCCCCAATACCTCTAGTATATATAGGAGGAGGGAGGGAGGAGACTTGGACCCCAAGGGGGCAACCCTTGGTTCGGCCGAAGTGGGAGGAGGAGGAGTCAGCCTCCAATCCTAGTAGGATTAGGACTCCTTCTCTCCCACTTGAAACACTCTTTCTACCTTCGGTTTCTCCTCCTAGCCGCATGGGCCTCTTGTGGGGCTTTGGCCAGCCCACTAAGGGCTGGTATACCTCCTCCCACAGCCCATGTAGCCTCTTGGGTTGAAACACCCCTCCCGATGGTCCCCCGGTACCCTCCCGGCACTCCTGGTACACTACCGATGAGCCCAAAACTTTCCCAACGACCAAAATAGGACTTCCTAGTTCAATCTCGTTACCGGCAAGTCTCTTTACTCATTCCGTAAAACAAGATCCCGTGGCTAACACTTTAGTCACATTTCTTGCAAGGCTTATTGTGATGTTGAATTACCGAGTGGGCCCTGAGATACCTCTCTGTCACACGAAGTAACAAATCCCAGTCTTGATCCATACCACTCAACATACACTCTCGGAGATACCTGTAGAGCACCTTCATAGTCACCCAGTTATGTTGTGACGTTTGATACACACAAGGCACTCCTCCAGTGTCAGTGAGTTGCATGATCTCATGGCCATAGGAACAGATACTTGACATGCAAAAAAACTATAGCAATAAACTGACACGATCAGATGCTATGTTTATAGTTTTGGTCTTGTCCATCACATCATTCTCCCAACGATGTGATCCCATTATCAAATGACATCTCCTGTCAATGGCCAGGAAACCTTGACCATGTTTCATCAACAAGCTAGTCTACTAGAGGCATACTAGGGTTAAAGTGTTGTCTATGTATCTACACATGCAATATGTTTCTAGTCAATACAATTATAGCATGGATAATAAACAATTATCTCGAACAAGGAAATATAATAATAACCATTTTATTATTGCCTCCATGGGATATTTCCAACAGTCTCCCACTTGCACTAGACTCAATAATCTAGCTCACATCACTATGTGATTTACATTGTAATGAACCGAACACCCATATAGTTCTGGTGTTGATCATGTTTAGCCCTTGGAAGAGGTTTAGTCAACGGGTCTGCAACATTCAGATCTGTGTGCACTTTGCAAATATTTATGTCCTCCTCCCTGATGTACTCGCGGATGGAATTGAAGCGTCGCTTTATGTGTCTAGTCCTCTTGTGAAACCTTGGTTCCATGGCCAGGGCAATGGCACCAGTGTTGTCACAGAACAGATCCACTGGATTCAGTGCACTAGGCACTACTCCAAGATCTGGCATGAACTCCTTCATCCAGACACCTTCCTTTGCTGCCTCCGAGGCTGCGATGCACTTGGCTTCACATGTAGAATCGGCTACCACGCTCTACTTCGAATTGCACCACCTTACCACTCCCCCATTAAGAATAAATACGTATCCGGTTTGTGACTTAGAGTCATCCAAATCAGTATCAAAGCTTGCATCGACGTAACCCTTTACGACGAGCTCTTGATCACCTCCATAAACGAGAAACATTTCCTTAGTCCTCTTTAGACACTTAAGGATATTCTTGACCGCCGTCCAGTGCTCCGTTCCTGGATCACTTTGAAACCTTTCGGACATACTTATCGCAAGGCTGACATCGGGCCTTGTGCACAGGATTGCATACATGATAGAGCCTATGGCTGAAGCATAGGGGATGACACTCATCATTTCTCTATCTTATGCACTCACTGGGCATTGAGTCTTACTCAACTTCACACCTTGTAACACAGGCAAGAACCCCTTCTTGGACAGATCCATTTTGAACTTCTTCAAAACATTATCAAGGTATGTGCTTTGTGAAAGTCCTATTAAGCGTCTTGATCTATCTCTATAGATCTTGATGCCTAATATGAAAGCATCTTCTCCTAGGTCCTTCATTGAAAAACTCTTGTTCAAATATTCCTTCACGCTTTCCAGCATTTCTATATTGCTTGCAATCAGCAATATGTCATCCACATATAATATTAGAAATGCTATTGAGCTCCCACTCACTTTCTTGTAAATACAAGCTTCTCCGTAAACTTGTATAAACCCGAACGCTTTGATCACCTCATCAAAGCGCATATTCCAACTCCGAGATGCTTGCACCAGTCCATAAATGGATCGTTGGAGTTTAAAAACTTTGTCGGCATTCTTTGGATCGAAAAAACCTTTCAGTTGTATCATATACAACTCTTCCTTAAGGAAACCATTATGGAATGCTGTTTTGACATCCATCTGCCAAATTTCATAGTCGAAATATGCAACTATCGCTAACATGATTCTGACGGACTTAAGCATCGCTACGGGTGAGAAGGTCTCATCGGAGTAAACACCTTGAACTTGTGAAAAACCCTTTGCCACAAGTCAAGCTTTATAGACGGTGACATTACCATCCGCGTCCGTCTTCCTCTTAAAGATCCATTTGTTCTGAATGGCCTTTCGCCCTTCAGGTAATACTTCCAAAGTCCATACTTTGTTTTCATACATGGATCCCATCTCGGATTTCATGGCCTCTGACCATTTCTCAGAATACGGGCCCATCATCACTTCTCCATAGCTCGTAGGTTCATAATTGTGTAACAACATGACCTCTAAGACAGGGTTGCCGTACCACTCACGAGCAGCACGCTCCCTTGTCGACCTACAAGGTTCAATAATAACTTGATCCAAAGCTTCATGATCACCATCATTAACTTCATCTTCAACTATCATAGGCTCCATAGAAACATCTTTCTACACTGTGCTACTCTCTGGTTGAATAAAAACGTTCAACAACCTCATCAAGTTCTATCCTCCTCCCACTCAATTCTTTCAAGAGAAACTCTTTCTCAAGAAATCATCCGTTTTTGGCGACAAACACTTTGCCTTCGGATCTGAGATAGAAGGTATACCCAACTGTCTCTTTTGGGTATCCTATGAAGACGCATTTCTCCGCTTTGGGTTCCAGCTTTTCAGGCTAAAGCTTTTTGACATAATCATCACATCCCCAAACTTTAAGAAACGACAACTTTGGCTTCTTGCCAAACCACAGTTCATATGGCGTCGTCTCGAGGGATTTCGATGGTGCCCTATTTAAAGTGAATGCAGCTGTCTCTAATGCATAACCCCAAAATGATAATGGCAAATCGTCAAGAGACATCATAGAATGCACCATATCTAATAAAGTTCTATTACGATGTTCGGACACACCATTATGTTGTGGTGTTCCAGGCGGTGTCAATTGTGAAACAATTCCACATTGTCTTAAGTGACTGCCAAACTCATAACTCATATATTCACCTCCTCGATCAGATCGTAGGAATTTAATCTTCTTGTTACGATGATTCTCAACTTCACTCTGAAATTGCTTGACTTTTCAAACATTTCAGACTTGTATTTCATTAAGTAAATATACCCATATCTACTTAAGTCATCAGTGAAGGTAAGAAAATAACGATATCCACCAGGCGCCCCAATGCTCATTGGACAACACACATCAATATGTATGATTTCCAACAAGTCACTTGCCCGTTCCATTGTTCAGAGAATAATGTTTTAGTCATCTTGCCCATGAGGCATGGTTCACATGTGTCAAGTGATTCAAAATCAAGTGACTCCAAAAGTCCGTCAGCATGGAGTTTCTTCATGCGTTTTACACCAATATGACCTAAACGATAGTGCCACAAGAAAGTGGTACTATCATTATCAACTCTACATCTTTTGGAATCAATGTTATGAAAATGTGTATCATCACTATTGAGATTCAATATGAATAAATCCCTTACATTGGGTGCATGACCATAAAAGATATTACTCATATAAATAGAACAACCAGTATTCTCTGATTTAAATGAGTAACCGTCTCGCAATAAACAAGATCCAGATATAATGTTCATGCTTAACGCAGGCACTAAATAACAATTATTCAGGTTCATCACTAATCCCGATGGTAATCGAAGAGCGAGCATACCGACGGCGATCATATCAACCTTGGAACCATTTCCTACGCGCATCGTCATTTCATCCTTTGCCAGCCTTCGTCTATTCCGTAGTTCCTATTTTGACTTGCAGATGTGAGCAACCAAACCGGTATCAAATACCCAGGCACTGCAACGAGAGTTGGTAAGGTAGACACCAATAACATGTATATAATATATACCATGTTTATTGTTGGCCACCTTCTTGTTAGCCAGATACTTGGGGCAGTTCTGCTTCCAGTGACCAGTTCCCTTGCAATGAAAGCACTCAGTTTCTGGCTTGGGTCTCGCCTTGGGTTTCTTCATGGGAGGGGCAACTGCTTTGCCACTCTTCTTAGAGTTACCCTTCTTGCCCTTGCCATTCTTCTTGAAACTAGTGGTTTTATTGACCATCAACACTTGATGCTCCTTCTAAATCTCAGACTCAGCGACTTTTAACATCGCAAACAGCTCGGCGACTGACAAGATAGATGTCCTCTAATTGTTGTTGCAAGTTTTAAATGGCTTCTATGGGTATCTAGCAAGAACAATTATCACCTACGCCAAAACCACAATGGTGATACATAAATTGCTTTTCAACCTTCTCAAGGATCGCCTTTGTTGAATCCGATCCAACTAAAGTATGAGAAACAGACACCTGCCAACCATCTTTGTGCAACGAAGTTACATGTCACTCGATGGAACCGATCTCTCATAAGCGTTCGAGTAAGGTTGGTCCGGGCCGCTTCATCCCACAATACCGCTGAACCAAAACACGGCCAAGGGAGGAAGCAATCTAAGCATCAATGCCCACAAACTCTTTTGTGTTCTACTCGTGATCTCATCTACACATAAACCTGGCTCCGATACCACCGTTGGGGAACGTTGCATGGGAAACAAAAAATTCCTACGCACACGCAAGATCTATCCATGGTGATGAGCATCTACGAGGGGGAGAGTGGATCTACATACCCTTGTAGATCAATAAGCGAGAAGCATTAAGAAATGCGGTTGATGTAGTCGAACGTCTTTGCGATCCAAATCGTTGAGCGTCCCACGATCCAATCACGATCTGTCCCGATCTAGCGCCGAACGGACGGCACCTCCGCGTTCAGCACACATACAGCTCACTGACGATATTTTCCTTCTTGATTCAGCAAGAGGGAGTGGAGAGGTAGATGAGTTCTCCGGCAGCACGAACGCGTGGTGACGATGGTGGTGGAACTATTCCAGTAGGGCTTCGCCTAAGCACCGCTAAAACGATCTAGAGGAGAAACTACGATCTAGAAGTGAGAGTAGCACGTGGCTGATTTCTGTTGTGAAATCCCCTCAATACCTATAGTATATATAGGAGTAGGGAGGGAGGAGACTTGGCCCCCAAGGGGCCAACCCTTGGTTCGGCCGAAATGGGAGGAGGAGTCCTCCTCTAATCCAAGTAGGATTAGGACTCCTTCTCTCCCACTTGAAACCCTCTTTCCACCTTGGGTTTCTCCTCCTAGCCGCATGGGCCTCTTGTGGGGCTCCAGCCAGCCCACTAAGGGCTGGTATACCTCCTCCCACAGACCATGTAGACTCTTGGGTCAAAAGACCCCTCCCGATGGTCCCCCGATACCCTCCCAGCACTCCCGGTACACTATCGATGAGCCTGGAACTTTTCCGGCGACCAAAACAGGACTTCATATATATCAATATTTACCTCGGGACCATTCTGAAGCTCCTCGTGACGTCCGGGATCTCATCTGGGACTCCAAACAACCTTCGGTCACCACCATACATAACTCTATACTACCAAAACATCACCGAACCTTAAGTGTGCAGACCCTGCGGGTTCGATAACTATGTAGACATGACCGAGACACCTCTACGGTCAATAACCAATAGCGGGACCTGGATGCCCATATTGGTTCCTACATATTCTATGAAGATCATTATTAGTCGAACCTCTATGTCAAGGATTCAGTTAATCACGTACGCTATTCCCTTTGTTCTTCGGTATGTTACTTGCCCGAGATTCGATCATCGGTATCTCTATACCTAGTTCAATCTCGTTACCGGCAAGTCTCTTTAATCATTCCATAATACAAGATCTCATGGATAACACTTTAGTCAGATTGCTTGCAAGGCTTGTTGTGATGTTGTATTACTGAGTGGGCCTTGAGATACCTCTCCATCACACGGAGTAACAAATCCTAGTCTTGATCCATACCCACTCAATAGACACTCTCGGAGATATGTGTAGAGCACCTTCATAGTCATCTAGTTACGTTACGACGTTTGATACACACAAGGCACTCCTCTAGTGTCAATGAGTTGCATGAACTCATGGTCATAGGAACAGATACTTGATGTCGTGGGAAAGAGCCTGACAGTAGATGGTAGGGGTACGTAAGGAGAGGGCAGAGTCCTAGCTACGGTGAGGGTGTACACTCGGATATATGAGTTCAAGCCCCTCTCGTGGAGGTAACAACCCTACGTCTCAATGCTCGGGAGCTTATGTCGAGTGGAATGTTGAGATTACAAAGGTTGCGAACCCTTGTGCCAAAGGGGAGGGGTGGCTTATATAGAGTTCACTGCCCCTCATAAGTGCCCGACATCTAAGGGTCCGATCGTGGGTTTAAAGACTGACGTTACTGGTAACGCACATAATAAATGCTACTAATGATGAATTACTAACGACTACCCGTTGGCCCCTTGATGGTGGCTCCTGGTCTTCTGGTGTCGACTGAGAATGAGGTCTACCGAGTGCCAGGCAATTGTCGAGTGACTTGAACGTCTCCTGGAATCAAGTCGGAAGCTTATGCTTGATCTTCAAGTCTTCCAATGTAGTGTCCTTAGGTAGGGTATGTTGGCCTTGCCTAGGACCCTACCCTAGGTACATATCCTCGTCATAAGCCCCCAAATGGATCGGGGTTCGAGTGGTGAAATGGTCGTATCAATGCCAATCTCGAATTAAGGCATCAAATCTTCCGAATGATATTCGGGGTTTCAACGAAACTTGCGTCGATTGAACTCTAAGTATTGACGTCAGTTTAGGATCAACACGCCAAATCTTCCGAATGATATTCGGGGCTTCAACAAAACTTGCGTCGATTGAACTCTTCTCCATTCGCCCGAATCCATTTAGCCTTGAAAGTGTCTGAGTGGATGTTCAATGCCTATTTTGCTCCGAGTGAACTAAAAGCATCTTTGGAGGTGACGGGTCGGACTGTCAGACTTGGATTTTGCAGGATACGCAAGTTTGGGAAGCACGCGCATGCAATGATGATGCCACGATCAGGACAAGTGGAGGCATGACGCCTCGATTCTCGCACCGGTCATATCGCCACGTACTAGGCGCCGTCAGCGGTTGGTGTGTGCGATGATCTCGCGGGCCCACTGGTCAGCGAGACACTCGGCGGAGTATAAAGCTCCACGCGTCATGATTTGCATAGTACCTCCGCCCATTCTTTCTCCTTTCCTCCGCCTCCTCTGCCTCCAGCGACCCACTCCGTTCCTCCCTGACGAGAGCCGCCACGCCGATGACGAAGAACACGACGGAGAAGCTGGAGCGCTTCAAGAAGGGAGCGACGAAGGTCAAGGGCAAGAAGCCCTTGACCGCCCGGTTCATCGTGCCGCTGGAATGGATGCAGGGTGACTTCCTCCCTTCGGTGGTCACCTGCGAGGACATCGACGGCTTGGTTTCTAATGGGCCCGTGGCAGAACGAGCTTGGAGGCTGCCGGAGGGAGAGCGCGAGCTGGAGCCGCGTGACGGGGAGCGAGTCCTCCTCCTCTCCCATGTCGAAAGAGATTTCTCCATGCCCCCTCATCCGTTCTTTAGAGGGTTCTTGAATTTCTTTGGCGCTCAGCTACATCATCTCCCACTGAATACCATCGCATACTTGTCGTCGTTCGTAACTTTGTGCGAGTGCTTCCTGGGGTGTCCTCCCCACTAGGGACTCTTTAAGCACATTTTTACGATTAGATCTCAGATGGTGAAGAAAGCAGACCCGTCGGATGGAAAACCTCATGTGCTGCAGCTGTGTGTGTGTGTGGGGGGGGGGGGTTGAGGCTTCAGAAGAGAACACGACGTTCTTTCCCTTCCATGACTTTCCCTGAATCCGTTAGAGGCTGGCAGTCGACTTGGTTCTATTGCAAGGACGCAGCTTCACCCAACATGTCGACTGGCCTCCCCCCCTAAACATCTGACCGCCCAGCGACCCCCAAGTCCCTGAAGGTGACTGAAGAGGAACAGGATCAGGTGGCGACCTTGGTGGACGCCATGGTGAAATTGGTCTGGGGTGGAGTGACTGGCCTGGATCTGTTAGAGACTTTTCTCAGTCGACGGATTCAGCCTCTCCAAGCCAAAGATCACACCATGTGGCATTATGCGGACCCAGAGGGCTCGACCAGGACATATCGAGAGGAGGTTCCGCAAAAGAGTGTCGAGCAGTGGCTTCGTAGCATCACCAGGGCGTGCGACAACCCCGTGGGAGCCAAGAGGATCCTACCTTACTCAACCGAAAACCCGCCGAAGAATCTTGTAAGTTGCACTTTGTCGACTAAAGTACTTGTATTGTCGAGTGATATACATTGATTTTTAGACTGACTTCCTTGTTGGAATTATGCAGGAATGGACAAACTTGCACTCGCCATTTCCCAATGGGAACCAACCTGAAGATGGCGTAGTGAGCAAGGGTGGCAGCATGGACGGCGACGATCCCTATGACTCTGAGGATGAATACGAGGACTCCGGCAAAGAGGAAGAAGTCGAGTCACCTCCCCGGCGCGAAGGCCGGTCCAAGTCCCGCCAAGATCCGACAGCTGTTGAGGACAGGGCTACAACCCTAGTGAGAAGAACCCGAAGCAGAGCTGCCCTTCAACTGTTGAGTCGAGTGAGAGGTCGGCCAAGCAGCCCAAGAAAATCACGACCAAACCTTGCAAAGCTCTGCCTCGCATGAGGATGGTTGTACCTGTCATCTCCACGTAAGTATTTATTTTCAAATTCTTTCTGTCGATTGTGACCTTGCGTTGTTGCTAACCGAGTGCTGTTTGATCCCTCAAAGCTGCCACTTCTGTATCATCACCTCCTCGAGACGGAGCAGAAGCAATGGACATTGACACTGCTGATGCTACAACTTCTCACAGAGGTCAACAAGTCTTCGACTCACTCGGATGGGATTTATCACTTGCAAAAGCTAACACTGTCGATTGACGTTGCAGAGGTCATTCAACTGTAAGATGATGAGGAACACCCAAACGTCCCGTGCATTCGCACTTGACGAGCTTCATTCGTGTAGACGGTCCAGCGGTCGACTGCAGAGTCTCCCCATGGGGTGGGTGACTCAACACGAATCATAGCTGATCCTACACTACCTCCGTCGAGTGCACCTCCAACTGTCTCGACTATCATGACGTCAACTCCAACCGAACCCGTTCAGACTGCTTCAGCTGCTCCAGCTACTGTACCAATCCCGCCTATAATGGCTTTCCCTCTGCATCGCGTCCGGGAAGATCAGACCGGAGCTATGAAGGAGGCTATGATCCAGGCAGAGCAGATGCTGCTGCGAACCAAGGAGGTGTACGAGGCCAGCAAGCTGGCTTACGATGCCAGCATGGCCCTCCGCACCAACGTTCGAGTAAGTTCGATTGTAAGTACATTGCTGATTGGATTTCTGTCTTTTCTTGACCGTACACCCACTGGGTGCATACTTTCCACTCCGTAGAGTGTTTTGAAATTTCTGCACTCGAATAGATCGGGTCTTAATCGAGTAAGTTTTGGATCAATGGGGGAACTCTGAGTGCACCCATTAGGTGTAGACCCTGAGACCGCTGTCGAGTGCTTGCCTCGGCAGGGGCTGAGAGTCGGTCATATGTCTGATACGTTTGCTCTTCATCGCACTACTCCGCAGTTACACTGTAGGTTTCATGGACATCATTGATAAACCATGATATGACGCTACATAAGGATAGACTGCACTTGACAGAGTGGGGAGGGGTGTCGCTCGACGGATCGAGTGATGGACATTCCAATGATGGATGTTTCTGCCACTCGACTGATCGAGAGTTGGTAGATCTAGTGGGGGCATGCTAAGTGCACCCACTGGGTGTAGTCCCCGAGACCACTGTCGAGTGCTTGCACCGACAGGGGTCTTAGAGTTTATTGTATACGGGATACATTTCGCCTTGGATCACACCACTCCGAAGCTACCTTGTAGGTTTCATGGATATTATTGATAAACCATGATATGACGCTACATAAGGATAGATTGAACTTCACAGAGCAGGGAGGCGTGTCACTCGACGGGTCGAGTGACGGGTGAATGTTATGACAGGGCTGACCTCGTTGAACGTTTCAATAACCAGTGGGGGCACGCTAAGTGCACCCACTGGGTGTAGTCACCAAGGCTATTGTTAATCGCAGACGATAAGCAGTAGTCTTGAAAACTTGAAATCAGAATTTCTGTCGTACGCGGAGTACTACATGTCGAGTGCATTTTTTCTGATGAGTTACTCGACAGGTCGAGTGTTAACCGTCTCAATGGGGGCACTCTGAGTGCACCCACTGGGTGTAGTCCTCAAGACCGCCGTCGAGTGCTTGCACCGGCGGGGGTCTTAATAGAGTCTGTTTTGAATTTGTTTACAACACGCGGAGTGCCAGGGCCACTCAACATGTCGGGTGGACTTTTTGCTTGAATTCTTCTTCCCCTGGACATAGGCTTCATGGAAATCATAGATCAACCATTATATGACGTTGTTCCAGGGTAGTAAGACAGTCATTCGACGATATTCATAGCCCAGTCGACTGTCCTTGGTATTACTCGCTGATTGAATTTCTTTCTTTTGTTGGTTTCAGAGGGCTTGCGAACTTGGGACGCAATACAAGGATCTTGAGAATGAAAGGAACCGACTGCGTGTAGATCTGGAAGCCTCCAACAATGCTCTGGAGCGAGCATGTGCTGAGCTGAAGTCTCTGGGAGGTAATTACTATCGACTTTCTGCATTCTCATCTTCACTTTTCATGTTTTGAACTGAGTGCTCTCACTCGAACAGACGTGCGCAATGAAAATCGTCGACTCCAAGTGCGACTCAACAATGTTGTTTCTTTAGATTCCAGGAAGAAGGCACTGGAGGAGAAGGACAAAACACTCTCCGACGCCCAATGGGTGGCCAGGGATAAAACCGAAGCTGCAGATCGGAAGCTGGCGACCGCCAAGAAGCTGGAGGAGGAGAACGCAAAGCTGAAGCAGGAGCGCGTGGACCTCATCAAAAGGTCCGAGCAGCTGAACAAAAGGAGCAACGGCCTAGAGAAGCACTTGGGTGAATTCTCGAGGAAGATGTACATCATGCTCGACGGTGAGTGTTTCTTGTCGACTGAAGTTTGGAAAATCTTTGAAGATCGTAGCTCACCGATTCTCCTCCCATTCCCACTCTTCAATAGAATTCTGCCAGGACTTCGAGAAGGAGACAGAGGAGGTTGAGCCCAATCTGGATCCCACTAAGTCACCTATCGTAGACGAGGTGGCCATGAACATGCTCAGACTCAATTTCTGGCTCTAGGGCGTTCAGGCATATCTTGTCCGACTGAAATCTACAATGGAGAGAATTGACAAGGAGTTATGGCCTGAGGACACCCTTCAGCTTGACCTCAACTCCATGATGGCTCGCTTGAATGAACTTCCAAGTCGAGTGCAGGCCTAGAAGAAATCTGCTGCTCGCTGCGGGGCCAACGTGGCACTATCACTCGTCAGGGTCCATTGTAGGGACATGAGGGAAGAGAAGCTGAAGGAGCTCCAGGTGGTTAACACGAAGAAACTCGAGTTTGAGGACTTCATGGAAACCTTCATCGAAGTAGCCACCAGAATCGTAGACGGCATCAACTTGGACACTTTTGTCGAGCCAGCCAGCCCATCAGATGCTTAAAAAACTTGACCTTTGGAAGAAATATTTTTATTCGCCTCGGTATATCGAGTGGAATTGTATCCCTCAAAACTTCATTCAGGCCTTAGGCCTGAGCACATTTGCTTCTTTACGAAACATTTATCCGCAATTTAACCTTTGGATTTTATCTGCATTCGGCTTTAATCGCGTGTTCGACTGTATTTGCTTTTTGACTTAGGCGAAATATGTTCGCAGCTAAGCCATCAAGTGGATGGACTACAATCCACCCGACAAGGTTTTTAACTTAGGCGAAACATGTTCGCAGCTAAGCCCTCGAGTGTGAGGATTGCTCATCACTCGGGGTAGTTTAGAACTTAGGCGAATGTCGATTCGCAGCTAAGTCGTCGAGTGAATGGATTGTTATTCACCCGACAAGGTTTTCAACTTAGGCGAAACATGTTCGCAGCTAAGCCCCCAGGTGTGAGGATTGCTCATCACTTGGAGTTTTTTCGAACTTAGGCGAATGTCGATTCGCAGCTAAGTTGTCGAGTGAATGGATTACTATCCACCTGACGTTTTTTAACTTAGGCGAAACATGTTCGCAACTAAGCCCCCGAGTGTGAGGATTGCTCATCACTCGGAGTAGTTTAGAACTTAGGCGAATGTCAATTCACAGCTAAGCTATCGAGTGAATGGATTACTATCCACCCGACATTTTTTTAACTTAGGCGAAACATGTTCGCAGCTAAGCCCCCGAGTGTGAGGATTGCTCATCACTCGGAGTAGTTTAGAACTTAGGCGAATGTCGATTCGCAGCTAAGCCGTCGAGTGAATGGACTGCTATTTACCTAAAAAGGTTTTTAACTTAGGCGAAACATGTTCGCAGCTAAGCCTCCGAGTGTGAGGATTGCTCATCACTCGGAGTTTTTTCGAACTTAGGCAAATGTCGATTCGCAGCTAAGCTGTCGAGTGAATGGATTACTATCCACCCGACGTTTTTTTTAACTTAGGCGAAACATGTTCATACCTAAGCCCCCGAGTGTGAGGATTGCTCATCACTCGGAGTATTTTTGAACCTAAGCAAAGACAGATTCGCAAATAGGCCATCGAGTGAATGGACTGCTATCCACCCGACAGGGTTTTTAACTTAGGCAAAAGCATGTTCGCAGCTAAGCTCACGAGTGTGAGGATTGCTCATCACTTGGAGTATTCCCAAGAATGAAACTATATGATCGGAATCGACAATATATATTGCATAAATGTGAATTGCATTGACGAAGTATTCTTATTACATCAGAAGATTCTTCTGTCTCAAGTATAAAAACGCCAGAGCAGATCTGCATTCCAGGCTCGTGGCTCATCTATCCGCTTCATGAGATTGTACAGATGATAGGCTCCGTTGTTAAGCACCTTAGTGACGATGAAAGGACCTTCCCATGCAGGAGCAAGCTTGTGAGGTCGGTGTTGATTCACTCAGAGCACCAAGTCTCCCTCATGAAACGATCGACTCTTGACATTCTTCGCATGGAAGCGCCATAGATCTTGCTGATAGGCAGTAGTCCGGATTAGAGCCATCTCTTGTTCTTCCTCCAGGAGGTCTACACCGTCCTGCCTGGCATGTTCAGCTTGAGAATATAGTTCCACTCGAGGAGAATTGTGAAACAAGTCACTCGGCAAGACAACTTCAGCATCATAGACTAGGAAGAAAGGAGTCCGTCCAGTCGACCGATTAGGCATCGTCCTCAGACCCCACAAAACAGATGGCAGCTCAGTTACCCAAGCTCCGGTGGCATGATCCAAATCGTGCATGAGACGAGGCTTCAGACCTTGCAGGATGAGACCATTAGCCCGCTCGACTTGTCCATTGGTTTGAGGATGTGCAACAAATGCATAATCCACTCGGGTGCCTTGGGAGTTACAGAAGTTCCTGAATTCTTCCGAGTCAAAATTAATGTCGTTGTTTGTGATGATGCCATGTGTAATGTCCTATCGATAAATTATCTCCCTCATGAATGTGACCGTCGTGCAAGAGTTCAGCTTCTTGATTGGCTTGGCTTCTATCCACTTGGTGAATTTGTCGACTACTACCAGCAAGTGAGTGAATCCGCCTTTTCCGGGTCTAAAGGGACCAACCATGTCCAGTCCCCAAACAACAAACGGCTAGGCAAGAGGAATTGTCTTCTGAACAGATGTCGGCTTGTGTGACAAGTTTGCATAGAACTGGCAACCATCACAATGATCAACGATGTCTTTAGCCATCTCATTAGCTCGTGGCCAGTAAAAACCAGCTCGGTATGCTTTAGCAACAATCGTCCTTGAGGACGCATGGTCGCCGCAAGTTCCTGAGTGGATCTCGTCCAGAATCATTCGACCTTCCTCGAGGGAAATGTAGCGCTGCATAACACCGGTCGCACTCTCTCTGAACAGCTGATCTCCCATCACTGTAAAAGCCTTGGACCCGTGCACAATCTGTCGAGCCTCTGTTTCATCTTCAAGGAGCTCTTGTTTGAGGATATAGGCAATGTAAGGCACCGTCCAATCAGGAGTGATAACCAGAATCTCCATGATGAGATCAATTATTGCAGGGACATCGACTTTTGTCGGGTCAGTGGAACTCAAAGCTTGTGGGGGCTCTTTGGTGAAAGGATCTTCTTGAACCGAAGGAGTGTGCAATTGCCCTAAGAACACACCACTAGGGACAGCCCGTCGAGTGGGCCCAATCTGGGACAGCTCATCGGCCGCCTGATTTTTCAGTCGGGGAACACGATGAAGTTCCAGACCTTCGAATTTCTTCTCCAACTTCCAGACTGCATTGCAGTATCCAGTCATAGCAGGGTTTTGAACATCCCACTCTTTCATCGCTTGGTTCACCACTAGATCTGAGTCGCCATAAACCATCAGGCGCTTGACGCCGAGTGAGATAGCCATGCGCAACCCATACAAAAGTGCTTCATATTCCGCCTCATTGTTGGAGGAATCAAAGTGAATTTGCAAGACATGACTGAGCTTGTCACCCCTAGGAGATATCAAGACAGCACCAACACCGGACCCATTCAACATTTTAGAGCCGTCAAAGAACATTGTCCAATGCGTCGAGTGAACTTGGATAGGCTGTTGCTGTTCAATCCACTCGGTCATGAAATCTGCCAATGCTTGGGACCAGATTGCTTTTTTGGCTTCGAATCTGATGTCAAAGTGTCCAAGCTCGATTGCCCATTTAGCCACTCGACCTAATGCATCTCGATTATTGAAAATCTCAGAAAAAGGAGCATCACTGATGACTAAAATCGAGTGGTCTTGGAAATAATGTGCAACCTTCTTCGCTGATAGGTAAATACCATAAACCAGCTTCTGACAGTGTGGATATCTTTGCTTTGAGGGGGACAAAACTTCTGAGACATAATAGACTGGCCGCTAGACTTTATAAGCTTTACCCTCCTCTTCCTGCTCGACAGTTAGCATTGTACTGACGAACTGATTTGTGGCTATGATGTACATGAGCAAGGGCTCTTTGCTAGCAGGAGCGGCAAGCACCGGCTGGGTGGAGAGCAGGGCTTTAAGCTCAACAAATGCTACTTCGGCTTCGGGAGTCGACTCGAACGTGTCGGACTTCTTCATCAATTGATATAAAGGCAGAGCCTTCTCACCAAGACGAGAAATGAATCGACTCAATGCAGCCAAGCAACCTATGGGTTTCTGAACGTCGTGCATTCGCTCGGGAGTCTTCATTCGGGTAATGGCGCTGATTTTCTCAGGGTTGACATCAATTCCTCGCTCGGAAACGAGAAAACCGAGTAACTTGCCACCACGGATGCTGAAAGTACACTTGGTCGGATTCAGCTTTATGTCGAATCGCCTCAAATTCGCGAATGTCTCGGCCAAGTCAACCAGCAGGTCGGAACCTTTGCGGGACTTGACCACTATATCGTCCATGTACGCCTCGACATTCCAAGGGATCTGGTCGAGTAAACATTTCTGAATCATGTACATAAAAGTAGCGTCGGCATTCTTGAGACCAAAAGGCATAGTGATGTAACAAAAACACCCGAATGGGGTGATGAAGGTTGTCTTTATTTAGTCCGGGCCATACAGACGGATCTGATGGTACCCAGAGTAAGCATCCAAAAATGATAAATGCTTGCAGCCCGCAGTCGAGTCAACAGTTTGATCTATGCGGGGGAGCGTAAAATGATCTTTCGGGCATACTTTGTTGAGATGTTTGAAGTCAATGCACATGCGCAACGACTTATCTTTCTTTGGCACCATCACAACATTCGAGAGCCACTCGGAGTGGTAAATCTCCCGAATGAACTTGGCTTGCAAGAGACGGGCCACTTCTTCTCCGATTGCCTTGCGCTTCTCCGCCGCTGAGCGACACAAATGCTCCCTGACGGGTTTGGCTTTCGGATCCACTCTCAGACGGTGCTCAACCAGATCCCTAGGAACCCCCAGCATGTCAGTAGGCTTCCATGCGAAGATATCTTGGTTCTCACGGAGGAACTGGATGAGCTCGACATCCGATTTACTATCAAGTGTTGATGTGATATTCGTCGGGGCAGCAGTAGGATCCGTCGGGTGGATGTGCACCTTCTTCACTTCCCCTGCCGACTGAAATGCTGACTCGGAAGCCGGCTTCTTTGCACGGAGCAAATCAGTAGGGTCAGCGGTTTTCTTGTACTCCTCCAACTCAACCATGGCCATCTTGTGATCGGCGATCTTGGAGCCTTGCTGGAGGCATTTTTCGGCCCGCTGTCGATTGCCGGTGACCGTGATCACGCCCTTAGGGCCTGGCATCTTCAACTTGAGGTACACATAACATGGTCGGGCCATGAACGTGCATACGCGGGTTGACCCAAAATGACATGGTAAGCACTCTGGAAATCCACAACTTCAAACGTCAACTTCTCTTTTCGGAAATTTTTGTCATTCCCAAATGTCACATCCAATGCTATCTCGCCGAGTGACTTGGCCTTCTTTCCTGGGATGACCCCGTGAAACTGCATGTTGCTTTCACTCAGACGGGACATCGGAATGCCCATCCCTTTCAGGGTATCCGCATAGAGAATGTTCAGGCTGATGCCACCGTCCATGAGGACCTTTCTAAGTCGAGTGCCCCCCCCCACCAGATCAACTACCAGAGCTTGTCGACCAGGAGTGGCCACACGAGCAAGATGGTCTCACTGGTCGAATGTGATAGCATATTGGGACCACTTGAGGTAGGTGGGGGTATCTAGTACAGCCATGTTGATTTCTCTGTTGATGACTTTCAGACGACTCTTGCTCTCGACATCAGCCAAGATCACCAGCATAGCAGTGACATCCGGGAATGTTTCTTTATCTTCATCTTCATCACCCTTCTCAGGAGATTTATCACTCGGCGGGTCCCCCTTGAATTGCTGGATAAGGGTCCGACACTGTCGAGTGGTGTGCTTGGGCAAAATCACATTGCCTTCTGCATCTTTCCTCGTGTGAATTACACATGGCTCATCCATGATACCAGTTCCTGACTGATTTTTTCCTTTCTTGGGGGCATACTGTGCTTTAGCTTTGCCCTTGTTTTTTGACTGAGTCGCCAGTGCTGCTGCTTCTGCTTGAACTGGACCTTCAGCTTTTCACTTCTGTTTCCGATTGTTACTGCCACCAACCTCATTGGCAACTGCCTTTCCTTTGCCGCTATGGAGGCAGTCTTCTTCCTCGCCATTGGCGTACCGAGTGGCGATTTCCATCATCTTGCCGAGTGAAATATCACTCATGTGCCCGAACTTCAGGTACAGCTCCTTATATCTCACGCCGGCCTTGAAAGCACACACAGCCTGGTGCTGTGACACATTCTCCACTGTATGGTGCAAAGTGGACCACCGCTGAATATAGTCTCTCAAATTTTAATCAGGCTTCTGGACACAATGTTGTAAGTCGACTAGACCTGCCGGATGCTTGCGGGTGCCCTCAAAGGTTCAGACAAACACTCGGGCAAGATCCTCCCAACAATGTATACTAGAAGGGGCCAAACGATTCAGCCAAGCTCGAGCTGAACCATCCAACATCAAGGACAGGTGCTTCATTGCGACATTGTCATTTCCGCCACCAATTTGCATGACCACTCAGTAATCATCTAACCAAGTCTCTTTCTTTGTTTCGCCAGTAAATTTTTCGATCCTCGCCGCCAACCTGAAGTTGGGGGGAATCTCTGCAGAACGGATGGCTCTGCTAAAACACTCAGGACCAGAAACCATAGCTGAGCTACCACTCAGAAAATCTCTGTCGTGTCCTTCTCTGTGGGCTCTGCTCCTGTCAATCTGCTTCTAAACGAGGAGGTCGCGGGTGTCAAAACCTGCATTCCGCTCATCACTGAAGGAGCGTCTATTGTCCTAGCGTTGGGGCGCGTAAGGACCACTCCGCGGAGGAGTGGGCACTCGACGGTGGTCTTCGTGGTGAAACTGATCTCTGACCTGCTCTTCATGGAAACCTCCACCTCGACGGTGCAAGGGCGATCCAGGGTTGTGTGCCGACTGAATGGTCTCTGCCCTGGGTGAATTGTTGTGTATCCTGTTACGCGACTGAGACACAACAGAGTTCTGACGCTGCACTGCATCTAACAGAGCTCTGATCTGCATCAATCCTCTACCAACCTCCGACCGTGACGGCTAAATGCAATCTGCTATCCTAGCAGCAGCTGCAACGTTCAGTACAGGAGATCGATATACCTCAATGTTGTCGTGAGATCCAGTCGGAAACAGCTGTCACTGAGGTCGAATGGGACGTGGCGGGCACGCTCATCAAGTTCCGCATGGAGCTCTTCCAGACAAATGCGCACGACCTCCAAAGATTGAGCCTCGGCGGTCGCGCCGACGATGGGAGTATGAAGAACCTCCTTCTTGCAGCGCGGCTGCTCATTCGATGGACCGCCAGCCTCGCGCCTGCCATGGCCAAAGCCAGGCGGTGAACTCTGACGAGAGTCCGCCATTGAGACCTCCACTGTGGGATCGCAGCTTTCGCACTCGGAAGGCACGTCGAACGGATCGGAATCCGCCTCAAACATGCCATGAAGTGACTCGGCAGGCTCGAGTGCTGCAATCTGTAGAGGAAGAGTTTGATGTGCCACCACGTGTTTGACCCAGCGTTGAAGTCGTGAGCGGCCGGACTGCTTGCAACCGTGAATAGCGAGGGGAGCCGACGTGTAAGGAGTCGAGGGCTGACGCAGCAACACGCCGCAGGAACTCGCGCGGAAGTGCACGACCCTGTGGACCGGGAGTGCCTCGATATCGAGAGGCGCTTCCTGGAGCTATGCCGAATCGTCTGTGATGAAGGTGAGCGCTCCGAAACGGATCTCGTGGCCCAGAGGAAAAACACCGCCGGAAGACATGTCGAAGGATGAAAAATGCAACCTCGTCGGAAGTCGCTTAGACGCCTGCCCCACGGTGGGCGGCAACTGTCGTGGGAACGAGCCTGACAGTAGATGGTAGGGGTGCGTAAGGAGAGGGTAGAGTCCTAGCTACGGCGAGGGTGTACACTCGGATGTGTGAGTTCAGGCCCCTCTCGTTGTGGTAACATCCCTACGTCTCAGTGCTCAGGAGCTTATGTCGAGTGGAATGTTGAGATTACAATGGTTGCGAACCCTTGTGCCAGAGGGGCCTCTCATAAGTGTCCAGCATCTAAGGGTCCGATCGTGGGTTTAAAGACTTGCATTACTGGTAACATACAAAATAAATGCTACTAATGACGAAGGACTAACGACTACCCGTTGGCCTCCTGATGGTGGCTCCTGGTCTTCTGGTGTCGACTGAGAATGAGGTCTACCCAGTGCCAAGCGATTGTCGAGTGACTTGAACATCTCATGGAATCCAGTCGAAAGCTTATGCTTGATCTTCAGGTCTTCCCATGTAGTGTCCTTAGGTAGGGTATGTTAGACTTGCCTAGGACCTACCCTAGGTACATATCCTCGTCACTTGACATGCAAAAAAAAACTATAGCAATAAACTAACACGATCATATGCTATGTTTATAGTTTGGGTCTTGTCCATCACATCATTCTCCCGATGATGTGATCCCGTTATCAAATGACATCTCATGTCAATGGCCAGGCAACCTTGACCATCTTTGATCAACGAGCTAGTCTACTAGAGGCATACTAGGGACAAAGTGTTGTCTATGTATCCACACATGCAATGTGTTTCCAGTCAATACAATTATAGCACGGATAATAAAAAATTATCATGAACAAGGAAATATAATAATAACCATTTTATTATTGCCTCCAGGGCATATTTCCAAAACCTTCATGCAGCGATGAGGCTCCTAGCGCCTCTAGCTATCATTGTGTGGTACTGGCCGTCTTCGTACACCTCCTCCGCTCGTCGACACGCCCGCAGTCAAAGCTCCAGCTTCTCCTTTTCCGATGTGGCACTACGGGCTTTCCAGGCCGCGAGGTACCTGGCGCGCTCCTCTGCCAACTCCTTCTTGAACACCACCTACCTGGCTCTCTTAGCCGGCGGCATCGCCTTCAACATAGCCGGATTGAACTGTCCCCAAAACCACTCTTCCGTTGGGGGGTCTGGTGTGACCTCGTTTGGCGATGTGTAGGGGTCCTCCTCGTCGCTGTTCTATGCCATGACGTCCTCGCGGGGTGGCGCCTCTTGTGCTTGAGGACATACCAATGGTGCCATGGTAGAGTTTTGTGCAAGGTGTGGGGGCGAGGAGAGGATGGAGGTGGGATGATGTCTCGGCAGGTAGCATTTATTGACGGCTGGAATCTTGATCAACGCTAGCGATAGAAGGGGGAGGGGACACTGCAAAGGACGCGACGGTCACCAAATCAAAAGTCATGTGTGTCTAAACATCACTGACAGTTCCCGATGCATGACCATGTGGGATTAAAAGCCCTAGAAATTATGCTTTCGAAACTCGAAACACGACACAGAGTTTCAATCATGTGGGACCCGGTTGTCTTGCCAGATATTTACATTTTCTTTCCAAATATAATGCATGTGTGTGATTTGTGTTACTGGCTTACTATACTCTGATATTATTATAAAGTCTAATAAATAAATACTTTTGTGTTACTCAAATTGGAAGGAAAAAATACCATGGCATCTTGTTGCCATGTATTTCACAAAAAATTTCACTTATCTCGAATTTAAAAGCCTAGATTGTAAATGCTTGCCAAATGAAACTTGAATTCTTATTCAAAATTTTATAATGCCGGTTGTATTCATGCATTCTAACGGTAAAAAACAAGGCCAAATGAGGTAGAGACTCGCGATTTTTCATCCAACATGGTTGCACGTTCCCTCTCCAAATCACAAGCCTTCGTGTGAAGCTCCGTTTGTGAGAGGTATGTGTCTAGTTAAGTTTATCTCGAAGCAGCCAATTTTTTTCCACGACATCTTGGATCCTTCTCATGAAATCATGCAAATTTTCAGGTATTTCAGAACATTTTCCATTTCTTCAATCATAAGCCTAGATTCTCGATGTTCGTGTCCAAACCATTACTCAACATGTTTGGAATTTCCTCCAATTTTATTGCATGGGGCATAAAAATATGGACTCAAGGACACAAATATGGTTTTTCCAACCAGTTTTTGCTTCATCGTGATGTGCTCATGTATTTTCAATTTGAATTATGGCCATTAAAAGGCTAAAAGAAACCCAGAATTTTTCAAATTTTAGCATGTCAATTGTATCTGTGCATTGTAACAGTCAAAAAAGCAATGTCAAATGAGGCAATGATTGTTGGTTCGTTATCAAACATGGCCCCTGCTCCTTCTCGCAACCACCAGCTAGCCTTTCGTTTGATGCTTTGGTTTGTCCTGTATGTGTCAAACCTTATCTGAACCAAAGCCATAATTTTTACTATGACATCTTGGTGCCATGTCATGAAATCATGCACATTTACATGTATTTCAGAGCATATTTATTTATTTTTATTTTTGAAAACCTACATACATATTTGTGTCTAAAGAGTGGCCCCAAGATGTTTGGAATTCCTTCCAGTTTATTGCATGGTGCATGCTAAGGACACACACAAATATGATTTTTCCAACCAGTTTTTGCTTCATCTTGTGTGTTCATGTATTTTAAATTTGAATTATGGCCACTGAATGGCTAGAAACTTACTTACTATCTTAAAGAGTCCAAATGAACATCGATTTTTTAAGTCTTAGCATCACGGTTGTATGTGCATTGTAAGTGAAAAAAATCAACTTCAAGTGGGGCAGCGACTGGCGGTTCGTCAGCGACCATGCAAGCCCCCGGTTCCCTCTCGGAACCACGAGCTAGCCTTCATGTGATGCTCCGGTTTGTTACATGTATGTGTCAAAGCTTACCTGAAACAAAGCAATAATTCTTACCATGACATCTGGGTGCCATGTCATAAAATCTTGCAAATTTACATGTATTTCAGAGTATTTTTGATTTTCTGATTTTGAAAACCTAGATTCCTAATGTTTGTGTCCAAATAGTGACTCCAAGATGATTGAAATTCCTTTCAATTTATTGCATGGGGCATAATAAGGCCACACACAAATATGTTTTTTCCAACAACTTTTTGCCTCATCATGACGTGTTCATGTTTTTCAAATTTGAATTATGTCCATTACATGGCTAGAAACTCGTTTACTATCTTAAAAAGGCCAATTGAACACCGGATTTTTTTTCAAATCTTAGCATAATGGTTGTATTCGTGCGTTGTAAGTGAAAAAAATAAGGCCAATTGAGGCCGTGACCGGCGATTCGTCATCAACCATGCATGCCCCCCCGTTCCCTCTCAGAACCACGAGGTAGCCTTTTTGTTGTTTGATACATGCATGTGTCAAAGCTTATCTGAAACAAAGCCATAATTTTTACCATGACATCTCGGTGCTATATCATGAAATCATGCAAATTTACATGTATTTCAGAGTATTTTTTGATTTTTTGATTTTGAAAACCTAGATTCCTAATGTTTGTGTCCAAAGAGTGTTTCCAAGTTGTTTGGAATCCCTTCCCATTCATTGCATGGGGCATAATAAGGACACACACAAATATGATTTTTCAAATAACATTTTGCCTCATCATGACGGATTTGAATTATGGCTATTACATCGCTAGAAACTCACTTGATGTCTTAAAAGGCCAAATGAACACAAAAAAAATTCAAATCTTAGCATAACGGTTGTATTCATGCGTTGTAAGTGAAAAAACGCAAGGCCAAGTGAGGCAACGACTGTGATGCTCCAGTTTGTTATGCGTACATATCAAAGCTTGTCTGAAATATACACATAATTTTTACCATGACATCTTGGTGCCATGTCATGAGATGATACAAATTTACATGTATTTCAGAGCATTTTTTGTTTTCCTGATTTTGACAAACCTAGATTCCTCACATTTGTGTCCAAAGAGTAACTCCAAGATGTTTGAAATTCCTTCCCATTTATTGGATGGGGGCATAGTAAGGAACAAATATGACTTTTCCAACAACTATTTGCCTCATCATGACATCTTCATGTATTTCAAATTTGAATTATGACCATTATATGGCTAGAAACTCACTTGCAGTCTTAAAAAGGCCAAATGAACACCATTTTTTCAAATCTTAGCATAACAGTTGTATTCGTGCATTTTAATAGTAGGAACTTTGTTCTTACGATTAAAACACTTTTCGTTCATGTTGTATCCCAAACTAGTTTTACAAATCAATACAAAAAGTGAACTGAATACACATGGTTCTATATAGGAACCGTTTGCGATAAAAATTCACGGATCTATTATGGCTTACACCGGAAGCTTTGTCTAGCTCGCATTTCGTTCACCCTCAATCCCCATTCCCCAACAAACCCTTATTGCAAAGAATTTCACCACGAAGACGCTTCGTGAGGGCGTGTACTACCGTCGCCTCTGCCCCGAGCGCTTTTGCCTCCGCCAAGAGCGTGACCGCCTATGCCGAAAGCACAGCCGCATCTGCCTTGAGCACGACCGCATTCGCCAAAAGGGCCTATGTGGAGGCCGAAAGGGCGTTTGCGACTGCAAAGACGGCAGTTGCTGCGACTGTGGCTACAAACGCCAAGAGCACTCGAGCAGCCTTCCGTGCCACGGAGGTCGCCCTGGCCCGAGTGGAGGCCATCCAAGTCAAGATTGAGGATGCCCTCACCAAGATACTCCAGTTCTCCTCGGAATCTAGCCTTCACCCCACATTCGAGTAGGCGGCGGATGCGGAGGCCCAGATGCATGCCGTCGATGCGGCGGTGAAGGCCATGGAGCCCCTTGCACACAAGATTTCCGAGCGAGAGCTGGATATGCAGGACTCATCCGAGAGTGACGAGCACTAGGAGGAGTTGTGCGTGGCTCGGGAGGAGCTCGAGAAGCGTCTGTCCGTCAAGGATCGGTGGTGGAGTTCCAACACGAGCTCTGGCGGCACCACTACTACGAGTACTACAACGGTGAGGGAGATGCCTAGTACGAGAGGCACGCTGAGGACAAGGACATTGCCTTGGTCGAGTTCAGCCTGGGGGACGCAGAGTCTAGCACTGGCGGAATGTCATCTGGACAAGTTGTTGACATCTCATCGAACATCGGCGACGCATAGGGCGGCGTGTTGGCATCTTTGTTCAAATTATGCGCACTACTAATAGACTTTGTTTAGAGATACGGTCTTTTGTTAGTGTTATGTATAGGTCAAGGAGCGTTGTTTATTTAGTGAACTTGCCCGATTAAGTAACTACGAGCTATGTGTCGGCTAATTTGTTTACCCTAGTTAGCAGTTGATGTTAAATTAGGCAACACCGTGGATGAGCACTATAACAAAGGAGTACCATGGGGGATTTGTATGGTCTAATTCATTGCACATTATCAAAGAAAAAGAATCGTTTGTGATGGTATGTTATCGCACACATTTGTTCAGAAGTAATAGTGTCTGATGAAACTTTGCGCATCAAGTTTCCCTGCGCATAGCAAAAAATCGCCAACCGCCAAAATATCTACCTCTCCCTGCCCTCCCCCTCCCCCTTCCCACCAAGGGCCACATTTCCCTCATTTCCTCTCTCCCTCACCCTGAGGGGAACGACATCATCATTATCATCATCATCATCATCATCATGATCATCATCATCATCATCATCTGCAACATCAAGAACCCTAGTGGATCCTTCGGTGTATTGATTGAACCTTTCGTACATGTATTCCATTACCATTACCTTGATGATTGCTCTTCCCATGTGTGAGTAGACCCCTAATTCTCGGGGATATGGATGGACCTTGGTATATGTAGGATTTGAAACATTTATTATGGATATAAGATCCTCTGTTGAATACTTAGTTTAATAATTTCATGAATGTTGTGAAGGGGCCCCACTCAACATTTGTGCCTTTGTTGGCCACGAAGTATATCACTGTCTTTGCATAGGTTAGGATGCGGAGGTAATTCGAGGTGACAGTAAAAGCCTACTGCTTCCAACCTTTACAAGTGATCGGGGGATTACGAAGAACCCTTAGTGAGGCCGCGTCCACGGGGCAACCCTTAATTATCATGGGTTGTAACCCGCAGACCATAGGGGTAGACTATGATGATGGCGTCCGCGGCACGAAGTCTACCACGAGTAGAACATGTTCTGTACCCGGCTCCGCTTAGCATAAGTGCCTCAAGTGTCCGCTCCATGCTATGTTTATGCATAGTAGTACTATAAACATACCAATGAGGATTCCAGACTCCCCGAGAATATCTTTTAATTATGTTGTTTCACTATCATTTACTATTATCCTTTTTTTCTTTTTTGTTATTTGGTTATAAGTCACAACTTTACTCAAATCTTATTTAAATCCGCCCTCACTTCACTTCAATTCTACAATTATCTACAGGCATAAAGTTACATAATTCTGTACAAGTGGCAAAAGCCTGATTCATGTGCTCCCCGTAAGATCGATACTTTTACTTCAAAAAGACTACAACTAAACCTTGTGCACTTATAGGCTATCAGTGGTTAGCTGGCCAAGCGTACCGAGGAATTACCCTCTCAACCTACATTGGTTGGAATATTTGGAAAGAATGAAACATGAGAGTTTAGTTTAAAGAGATGACGATATTGGCTTTGGTGGGTCTACTTCGGGATGATGTCAAGATGTTTAATGAGACCATCAATGGTGCCATAGCTTCAGAGGTGTAGCAAACCATCGGGTGTGCATGCTTCTATGATGTTTGACTTTCTCTGGGGGTTTTCTCACCATTTTTGGTTGTAAATTTGTAATGTGTACCTTTTTCCCATCTATAATGCAAAGGGAGAGATCCTTCAATTCAACATGAAAAAAGATTATTACTAGCATCGGTAGCACAACGATCCAATTGATGATCAATAGCGAGAGGCACCCCTTCTTATGTATTTTTCACAATAGCTAAATGTGAGTCGACTGGTTTTCGGATTTGGGTCAATCATTTTGATACAGAAGAAGGAAATGTCAGAGATGAAGAAGAAGACAGTGAGGTCGTCAGCATCGGGGATGAACAAATCCACTATCTACCTTAGGGTGACGGGTGTAGATTCGTCGGAGAAGCACCCCACTATCTATCTTAGGTGGCTGGTGGGGTGCTACTTCGCAGGAGATTTTTTTCAGTGGTCGTCGGGCTTAGAGGAGATAGCCGGGGGTGGCGGCAAGACCATTGGTGGGGGCGCTTTAGGGGAGGTGATGGGGTTTATATCCCCAGGTAGGCCAAGGCAACGGGGTCCTCACCTCTCCGCTTCGAAGAAAAACCAATCGGCCGGCTCGACGAGGCCGGCTGGGGACACGCCACACGAGCCGTCTCCGGCTGGCGTTTCGCCCGGCTGGTCTAGCGGCCGGGCGTGCTCCTGCCCGGCTGGCCAAGCAGCAGGCTGCCCACGAGCTAGGCTGTCCATTGACTTGGGGACGGACACGCCCTGTCCCGTCTCCCTGTCCGCAGGTACGGCAACGCAACGTGACTGGCGGGGCGAGCGACCCTGTGGCCACAGTGGTCGCTAACGCACCGTCCCGCATGGCTACAGTCCATCCGCCAGGGCCGCTGACCTCAGTGAGCGCGACCGGATAGGGAATAGTTCCAGCACACCTCCGCCACTCGAGTACCTGCCCCGGCATGGCTACAGTGCCGCCGGTCGTACCGACGACCTTGGCCGGCTGGCGCTAAACGACGCCTCCTGGGCGGCGCGGGCCGGGGAAGGTGGGGGAGGGCAAATCGCGGCGCCCATCGGCGGGTCCCAGCAGGGATGGAACCGCTCGGCCGGCGGGCCCTGCCCACGATGAGACGATACAAGCCGCGGGACCCCCTGGCCAGGCAGAGAGGCTGCCAGCCGGGCCCCTCCACCCTCGTACCTAAATCATATTGTAAGAGCCGGGGTGTTGGCCTATAAAACCCCCCGAGGCCCCCATGCAACGGGGACGGAACCCCCGATCAAGAACACACACATAGGGAGCTCTCATACCCTTCCCAGTAGCGGAGGGAGACGAGTCGGCTGCTCCTTTCTTCCTCCTCCGAACACAGCTCTAGGAGCACCTCTGTATACTTATCCACCCATCCAATGAATCCAGGCAGAGAGGCTGCCAGCCGGGCCCCTCCACCCTCGTACCTAAATCATATTGTAAGAGCCGGGGTGTTGGCCTATAAAACCCCCCGAGGCCCCCATGCAACGGGGACGGAACCCCCGATCAAGAACACACACATAGGGAGCTCTCATACCCTTCCCAGTAGCGGAGGGAGACGAGTCGGCTGCTCCTTTCTTCCTCCTCCGAACACAGCTCTAGGAGCACCTCTGTATACTTATCCACCCATCCAATGAATCCAAGCAGGACTAGGGGCATTACCTCCCATGGAGGGCCCTGAACCTGAGTACATCGCGTGTCTCCACCTTCTTGTACCCAATCTCGCACCCGGAGCCCCCAACACCACCGATAAGCCAGCCTATGGCATCTGTCGTGAGAAAACGACGACAGTTGGCGCCCACCATGGGGCCATCCGTGGCGCCGTTCGGGTTCATGATCTAGGCGGGACCTCTCGCCATTCCCCGCTGCCGTTGCTCGGCCCGGCAAAACCATGAGGGGCTCATGGGGCTTGCTGCAGCATGCCCTGCGGGCGACTCCGATGGCCTGGCGGCCCACATCGACGCGCTCACCGAGCGCTTCG
Organism: Hordeum marinum; assembly: GCA_022496015.1. Lineage (NCBI taxonomy): Eukaryota > Viridiplantae > Streptophyta > Magnoliopsida > Poales > Poaceae > Hordeum > Hordeum marinum. The sequence continues at coordinate 422,782,285 of CM039674.1, read as the reverse complement.
GCAGGCTCAGCCTTGCCGAGGCTCCAGCCATGGGTGAGTACCCCGTAGGGGTACTCGTCTGCGCCGGCCCGCCCACAGCCATGGGCGTACTCGCTGCGGCCCACCCCAGCGGGTCCCGCGACCATGAGGGGGTGATGGCCATCACCTCCTCCACCGTCTCCAGACGAGCACGGGTAACGGCCACCGCTGTTGCCGCCCGCGTCAGCACGTCCGACCCGGTCGGTGCGGCCCTTCGGGGCTTAAGCACCCTGATTGCCCCGACGGCAAACCCCGATACCGCCGTGGCTGACCTCGAGGCGACTTGTCGCATCCTCTTCGAGTATGCCACCACCATCGCCGCCATGCGCCGCCGCATGGAAGCGGCGCAGTGGGAATATGCCTCTGCTTACGGCCTTACCCCGGCTGGCGCCGAGCCTAGCTGGCGTGGGGTCATGCGCGACCGTGGCCACGTGGTCGCCGAAATCCTCGGCGGCAAAATGCCCATCTACGACACCCTCGCAGCTAACCTGCGGGCCCTAAAGGTGGCCTACGAGGAACTGGGCACCTTGGAGGGCGAAGAGCGTGCCGCCCACGAGCGCCACATCAAAGAGCTTATCAATGCTGTTGACGCACAACAGCATCAGCTCGCGCCAGGCGACACCGCCGCTGAAGGCCCCCGGCCCGAGCACGAGGGCACGGGAACTACCGACCGCCAAATGGCGCAATACTCTTGTTCCCCTCGCATCTCCGGTCGTCAGGTCGAGACGCATGACCCCCGGCCCTCTCAGCCGCCGAGGAGTGACCAGGCGGCGCACCAACGAGCCGCCTCATAGCGGCCGCTACCGCAAAGCACCGACATCCAGCGGCCGATGCAGCCGGGGGCACACACCACCCCCGCAACGTGGGTTGCGGAAATCAATGCCGCCCACCATCCGCCCTGAGCTCCCAGCCCGGCTCGGGCCACGTGTCCCCGTAGCAAGGACGATGCTCGCAACCGCATCGACCAACTCGTGCAATCTGCCCTCCTCGAGGAGGAGGGCTCGATCGGCCCGGCTTGCTTTGGCCCCCGGATCCGCACTGAGCCCTTCCCGAAGGGCTTCACGCTCCCTAGGGACACCCCGAAGTACAACGGGGCCGCCAAGCCAGAAGACTAGCTGATCGACTACACCACCGCAGTAGGCATCGCCAGGGGAAACAAACGCGTGGCCGTCCGCTACACCCCCCTCATGCTCATCGGCTCGGCCCACACCTGGATCAACAACCTGGCGGCCGGCGGCATCAACACGTGGACGGACTTCGAGGAGGCCTCCGTCCGCAACTTCACCAGCACCTACAAGCGACTTGGCCGGCCCCGTGAACTTGCTATGTGCGTTCAGGGGCCGGACGAATCCCTCCCCGACTACCTCACCCGGTGGACCGAGCTCCGTAACTCCTGCGAGGGAGTGCACGAGGTGCAAGCCGTGCAATACTTCATTGAGGGTTGCCGGGACGTCACCCCTCTCAAGCACAAGCTTCTGTGCTCCGAGCCGGCCACGCTGGCCGAACTCATGACCAAGGTGGACAAATACGCCATGGCCGACTCGGCCATCCGGGTCAAGACGACCCCACCGGCCAAGGAGACAACAACGTCGGCCGTGGCCTGGCCGGCTGCCGACACCGGCAGTCGCAGAGCAACAAGCGCAAGAACGACCAGACGGATCCCCGCTACGGGAGCCGGTAGGTCAACACTGTCGAGGGTCAGGAGCCGGTTGCCTAGCCTTCCAGTCAGCGCCAGCGCACCGGCAAGGCTGCTTGGCAGTCGAAGCTCACCTTCGAGCAAATCCTCGATCTTCCATGCAAGAATCACTCCGGGGCCAAACCCTCCACGTACACGCTCCGGCAGTGCAGCTTCTCACAGTGATTGCCCCAGGGGGACGGCCTTCCGGCTCCTCCTGCGCCGCCAGCCCGTGCATCGGCCCCGGTCCAAGCTTCCGCCCCGGTGCCGGCAACGGCCCCAAACGACGGTCGCCTAGTCGACCAGTACCCCAACCAAGACGGTTGCTATGTCGTCTTCACCAGTGAAGAGACGGGCAAGCACGCGGAGTGCCGGCTCCGCGGCGAAGTGAACGCCACCATGCCGGCAACTCCCCAGTTCATGCAGTGGTTGGAGAAGCCGGTCACATGGAGCCAGGCCAACCATCCCTGGTGATGTAGAATCTCGGCAGCTACGCCTTGGTCCTTGATCCCACCATCGCCACCAAGGATCGAGCCTGCTGCTTTACGCGGGTGCTGATAGATGGTGGCAGCAGCATCAATATCCTCTACCTCGACACGATGCACAAGCTGGGGCTAAAGATAGAAGACCTACAGGCAAGCCGGATGGTTTTCCACGGCATCGTGCCTGGAAAGTCTTGCTCCCCTGTAGGCAAGATCACGCTCGACGTCCTCTTCGGCGGACCCGGCCACTTCCATCGCGAGCCAGTACTGTTCGAGGTTGTGGACCTCGCAAGCCCCTACCACGCGCTGCTGGGTCGGCCGGCTCTAGTCAGCTTCATGGTGGTCCCGCACTACGCCTACCTCAAGCTCAAGATACCGGGCCTCAAGCGAATCATTACCGTCAAGGGTGACTACAAGATGTCGCTCGAATGCACTCGAGACGGTAGCCGGCTGGCCGAGGCCCTGGAAATCTCCGAGGAGAAGCGACAGCTCGACCGTCTCGTGGCCCTCGCCGCCAGCAAGCCGGCCATGCCGGCTCCTCCCTCGCAATCCACCGGCGAGGCCTCCTTCCAGCCGTACAAGGACACCAAGCAAATCCCGCTCGACCCGGCCAACCTGGCTCAGTGCATCACGATCGGCTCCCGCCTCAACAGCAAATAGGAAGGCAAGCCTGTCGACTTCCTCGTGAGAATCGGGACATCTTCGCATGGTCCCCCAAGGACATGTCGGGTGTTCCGAGGAAGTTCGCCGAGCACAAACTACTCGTCCGGCCAGACATCAAGCCGGTCAAGCAACCCCTACGCCGCTTCTCCGAGGAGAAGTGGTGCACTATAGGAGAAGAGATCGCCCGGCTGCTCACGGCCGGGTTCATCATGGAAGTGTTCCACCCAGACTGGCTGGCCAACCCAGTCCTGGTGCTGAAGAAAAACAAGACCTGGCGCATGTGTATCGACTACACCAGCCTGAACAAGGCATGTCCCAAGGACCCATTCGCCCTGCCACGGATCGATCAAGTTATCGACTCCACGGCCGGCTGCGACTTACTGTCCTTCTTGGACGCCTATTCCGGCTACCACCAAATCAAGCTAGACCCGGAAGACCGGCTCAAGACCTCCTTCATCACGCCCTTTGGGGCGTACTGCTACATCACCATGTCCTTCGGCCTGAAGAACGCAGGCGCCACCTTCCAACGGTACATGCAAAAGTGCCTCCTGCCTCAGATAGGCAGGAACGTCCACGTCTACGTCAACGACATCATCGTCAAAACCAAGAAGCACTTCAGCCACCTTGACGACCTCCGGGAGACCTTCGCGAACTTGCGCGAATACAAGGTCAAGCTCAACCTGGAGAAATGCGTCTTCGGCGTTCCCGTTGGTCAACTCTTGGGTTTCTTCGTGTCCTCCCGCGACATCAAAGCTAACCCCAAGAAGATCCCCCGACCTGGCTCCGCGACGTCCAGAAGTTCACCGGCTGCCTTGCCTCGCTCAGCCGGTTCATCAGCCGGCTGGGGGAGAAGGCTCTGCCCCTCTACGGGCTCCTTCGCAAGACGACTCTCATCGAGCCGGGTCAAACCAAGAAGCCGGGCACCTTCGACTGGCCTGACGAGGCGGACAAGGCCTTCCGCGGCCTCAAGAAGGCTCTCACCCGCGCGCCACGCCAGCTGAGAAGGAACCACTGCTCGTGTACATCGCCGCGACGACCCGGGTCATTAGTGTCGTGCAGGTGGTCGAACGGCCGGAGGAGGGCAAGGCCCTGCCAGTCCAGCGGCCCGTCTACTACCTCAGCGAGGTCCTCTCCGCGTCCAAGCAGAACTACCCCCACTACCAGAAGATGTGTTATGGCATATAGTTTGCTGCCAAGAAGGTCAAACAATACTTCCAAGAGCACACCATCACTGTGGTGAGCACGGCTCCGCTCGGCGAGATCATGAGCGGCCGGGACTCCACCGGCCGGATTGCCAAGTGGGTGATCGCCCTTACCGATCACGAGATCCGGTACGAGCCAAGAATCGCCGTCAAGTCGCAAGCATTGGCGGATTTCCTCGTCGACTGGGCGGAGACGGAGTTCGTCCCGCCTCCCCCGGACTCCACGCATTGGCGAATGCACTTCGACGGCTCGAAGATGAGGACCGGCCTGGGTGCCGGCATAGTCCTCTCCTCCCCGAAAGGTGATCAACTCAAGTACGCCCTCCAGATCCACTTTGCCGCCTCCAACAATGTGGCGGAGTACGAGGCCATCGTCCATGGCCTCCGGCTCGCCAAGGAGATCGGCATCAGGCGCATCCTCTGCTTAGGCGACTCCGACCTCGTGGTGCAACAAGTTTCTGGCGAATGGGACGCCAGGGATGCCAACATGGCCAGCTACCGTTTCCTCGTGCAACAACTCACCGGCTCCTTTGAGGGTTGTGAGTTCCACCATATCCCTCGAGCGGATAACAAGGTGGCAGACTCGTTGGCAAAAATTGGCTCCACCCAGCAGGCCATCCCAGCCGGCGTCTCTCTCGAGCGGCTGCTCAAGCCGTCGGTCAAGCCCTCCCCAGAGTCGGAGTCAATCTTCGTGCCGGCAAGCGCCGCCGGCCCATCAATGGCGCCGGACGCCTCCCCAGCAACTCCGTCGTCGACTCTCGAACCACCGGTTGCCCAGCTGGCCCCGGTCGAACCGGCGGCACCCGAAGCGGACGGACCCGACGACGCGGTCGTCATGATGGTCATCGACCAGCCGACTCCAAGGGCCGGCGAGCCAGGCCCGAGGGCTGACCAACCAGCCTCGGGGGCTCCCGAGCAGGTCCTAGGGGCTGGCAAGCCGGTCCCGGGGGCTGATCAACCAGCCCCGGGAGTTCTCCAGCCGGCTGTCGTCGCAGCCCCCTCATGGGCCCAGCCCATCTTGGCATTCCTTTTACAAGGCGAGCTACCTCCATACGAGGCTCTGGCTAGGCAGATCTAGCGTCGGGCCTCGGCTTACAGCATCATCAACAACGAGCTCGTCCACCGCAGCACCACTGGCGTCTTCCAGCGGTGTGTCGAGCCGGAAAAAGGCCAAGAGATCCTCCTCGACATCCACCAGGGCGAGTGTGGGCACCACGCCGCCTCTCGAAGCCTAGTGGCCAAGGCTTTCCGCCACGGCTCTCGAGGCGGCCAAGAAATTGGTCGACGAGTGCGAGGGCTGCCAACGCTTCAGCATGCAAAGCCACCTACCGGCAACAGCCCTCCAAACCATCCCCCTCTCATGGCCCTTTGCCGTTTGGGGGCTGGACATGGTGGGCCCCTTCAAAACCGCTCGAGGCGGCATGATGCACTTGCTGGTGGCCATGGATAAATTCACCAAGTGGATTGAAGCACGACCCATCAAGAAGTTGGACGGCCCCACTGCCATCCGGTTCATCGATGACATTACAGTACGCTATGGCATCCCCCATAGCATCATCATCGACAACGGCACCAACTTTGCCAAAGGTGCGCTCACGTGTTTCTGCTCCAAGCAAGGGACCCGGCTCGACCTGGCCTCCGTTGCTCATCCGCAATCAAACGGCCAGGTCGAGAGGGCAAACGGCCTCATCCTATCCGGCATCAAGCCCCAGCTCGTGACTCCACTGGTCAGGTCGGCCGGCTGCTGGATCGACGAGCTGCCGGCCGTCCTTTGGAGTCTTAGGACCACCCCTAACCGTTCAACCAGCTACACCCCATTCTTTCTCATGTATGGGACCGAGGCAATCATCCCCACCGACATCGAATTCGACTCGCCTCGGTTCACCCTATACACAGAGAAGGACGCCAAGGAAGCAAGAGAAGACGGCATCGACCTGCCCGAGGAGGCTCGCAAGCTAGCCTTGAGCCGGACGGCAATATACCAACAGAAGCTCCGGCATTATCACAGCAAGAGGATCCGGTCGCTCTCATTCCACGAGGGGGACCTAGTCCTCAGACGGATCCAACGAACCGCCGATCAGCACAAGCTGTCCTCCCCATGGGAGGGCACGTTCATCGTCAGCAAGGCGCTACACAACAATGTGTACTATCTAATAGATGCCCAGAAGACACAGAAGTGCAAGAGAGATGCCTCCGACGAAGAAACAGAGCGTCCATGGAACGCGGCACTCCTGCGCCCGTTTACTGCTAAGGAAAAACCAACGTATGTATGTATCCCCGTCCTTTCGGGCTTATGCATGCAATGGGCGTCCCAAGCCGGCTCTTGGGGAGCGCCCCATTTCGTTTATCTCAAAGCTTTCCACACTCACCGGCTCCCCAGCCCGGCTCCCGGGCCCGGTGTTGGCGAACGTTGCATGGGAAACAAAAATTTTCCTACGCACACGCAAACCTATCCATGGTGATGAGCATCTACGAGAGGGAGAGTAGATCTACGTACCCTTGTAGATCGCTAAGCGGGAAGCGTTAAGAAACGTGGTTGGTGTAGTCGTACTTCTTCGCGATCCAAATCGTCGAGCGTCCCGCGATCTAATCACGAACCGTCCCACGAATCAATCACGAACCGTCCCGCGATCTCGTCACGATCCGTCCCGCGATCCGATCACGAATGTCCCGTGGCCTTGATCATGCTCCTTCCGATCTAGTACCGAATGGACGACACCTCCGCGTTCAGCACACGTGCAGCTTGATGACGATCTCCACTGTCTTGATCCAGTAAGAGGAGGTGGAGAGGAGAGGGAGTTCACTGGCAGCATGATGGCACTCCGGTGATGGTGGTGGTGGAGCAATTCCGGCAGGGCTTCGCCAAAGCGCTGTAGAAAACCGACCTAGAGGAGCACCGGTGGAACGGGTAGCACGTGGCCGTAAGTTGTGTCCCGTGTGCTAGCCCTGCCCCTCTATTTATATGTTGAGCCCTGGGGTCTAAACTTGGAGCAAAAACCTCTACAAGGTCGATTTTGCCCGCACAAGGTCGGTTTGGCCCGCAAGAAAAGAGTCCAACTCGGATCCCTGCAGTCCCACGCACAAGCGGTAGTACCGCTTCACGAGCGGTAGTACCGCTTGAGCGGTAGTACCGCTTCACAAGCGGTAGTACTGCCTTACTGCTTAAGGCAACAGCAAAACTTCCTTTTGGCCTTTCCAATACCTCGTGGGTTTTACCCCATTGGTCCATATAAAGTGTTTCTATACCCGAACACTTCGGTAAACATCCGGAACCCCTTCCGGTTAATTCCGGAACTCTTCCAGAGATCAAAACACTATTATCACATATATCAATCTTTATCTCCAGACTCTTCCGGAGATCCTCGTCATGTCCAGGATCGTATCCGAGACTCCGAACATCCTTCGGTCACCACCATACATAACTCTATACTACCGAAACATCACCAAACCTTAAGTGTGCAGACCCTGCGGGTTCGAGAACTATGTAGACATTACCGAGACACCTCTACGGCCAATAACCAACGGCGGGACCTGGACGTCCACATTGGTTCCTACATATTCTACGAAGATCTATCGGTCGAACCTCTATGTCAAGGATTCAGTTAATCCCGTATAACATTCCCTTTGTTCTTCGGTATGTTACTTGCCCGAGATTCGATCGTCGGTATCTACATACCTAGTTCAATCTCGTTACCGGCAAGTCTCTTTACTCGTTCCGTAATACAAGATCCCGCAACTAACAATTAGTCACATTGCTTGCAAGGCTTATTGTGATGTTGCATTACCGAGTGGGCCCCGAGATACCTCTCCGTCACACGGAGTAACAAATCCCAGTCTCGATCCATGCCAACTCAATAGACATCATCGGAAATACCTGTAGAGCACCTTTATAGTCACCCAATTATGTTGCGACGTTTGATACACACAAAGCACTCCTCCGATATCCGTGAGTTGCATGATCTCATGGTCATAGGAACATATACATTGACATGCAGAAAACAGTAGCAATAAACTGACACGATCATATGCTATGTTTGTAGTTTGGGTCTTGTCCATCACATCATTCTCCTAATGATGTGATCCCGTTATCGAATGACATCACATGTCAATGGCTAGGAAACCCTGACCATCTTTGATCAATGAGCTAGTTCACTAGAGGCATACTAGGGACACAGTGTTGTCTATTTACCCACACATGCAATGTGTTTCCAATCAATGCAATTATAGCATGGACAATAAACGATTATCATGAACAAGGAAATATAATAATAAACACTTTATATATTGCCTCTAGGGCATATTTCCAACAGTCTCCCACTTGCACTAGAGTCAATAATCTAGTTCACATCACTATGTGATTTACATGGTAATGAATCGAACACCCATACAGTTCTGGTGTTGATCATGTTTAGCCCTTGGAAGAGGTTTAGTCAACAGGTCTACAACATTCAGATCCGTGTGCACTTTGCAAATATTTATGTCCTTCTCCTCGATGTAGAACCGGATGGAGTTGAAGCGTCGCTTTATGTGTCTGGTACTCTTGTGAAACCTTGGTTCCTTGGCTAGAGCAATGGCACCAGTGTTATCACAGAACAGATTTATTGGATTCAGTACACTAGGCACTACTCCAAGATCTGTCATGAACTGCTTCATCCAGACACCTTCCTTCGCTGCCTCCGAGGCTGCGATGTACTCCGCTTCGCACGTAGAATCAGCTACCACGCTTTGCTTGGAACTGCACCAGCTTACCGCTCCCCCGTTAAGAATAAATACGTATCCGGTTTGCGATTTAGAATCATCCGGATCAGTGTCGAAGCTTGCATCGACGTAACCCTTTACGACGAGCTCTTCATCACCTCCATAAACGAGAAACATGTCCTTAGTCCTGTTAAGGTACTTAAGGATATTCTTAACCGCTTGCCAGTGCTCCATTCCAGGATCACTTTGAAACCTTCCAGCCATACTTATGGCAAGGATGACATCGGGTCTTGTGCACAACATTGCATACATGATAGAGCCTATGGCTGAAGCATAGGGGATGACGCTCATCTTTTCTTTATCTTCTACAGTCACTGGGCATTGAGTCTTACTCAACTTCACACCTTGTAACATAGGCAAGAACCCCTTCTTGGCCTGTTCCATTTTGAACTTCTTCAAAACTTTATCAAGGTATGTGCTCTGTGAAAGTGCTATTAAGCGTCTCGACCTATCTCTATAGATCTTAATGCCTAATATGAAAGCAGCTTCTCCTAGGTCCTTCATTGAAAAACTCTTATTCAAATATTCCTTCACGGTTTCCAGCATTTCTATATCGTTTCCGATCAGCAATATGTCATCCACATATAACACTAGAAACGCTATAGAGCTCCCACTCACTTTCTTGTAAATACAAGCTTCTCCATCAACTTGTATAAACCCAAACGCTTTGATCACCTCATCAAAGCGCTTATTCCAACTCCGAGATGCTTGCACCAGTCCATAAATGGATCGCTGGAGTTTGCAAACTTTGTCAGCATTCTCTGGATCGACAAAACCTTCGGGTTGCATCATATACAACTCTTCCTCAAGAAAACCATTGAGGAAAGCCATTTTGACATCCATCTGCCAAATTTCATAGTCGAAATAAGCAGCTATTGCCAACATGATTCTGATAGACTTAAGCATCGCTACGGGTGAGAAAGTCTCATCGTAGTCAACTCCTTGAACTTGTGAAAAACCCTTTGCCACAAGTCAAGCTTTATAGACGGTGACATTACCGTCCGCGTCCATCCTCTTCTTATAGATCCATTTGTTCTGAATGGCCTTTCGCCCTTCAGGTAGTACTTCCAAAGTCCATACTTTGTTTTCATACATGGATCCCATCTCAGATTTCATGGCCTCTAACCATTTCTCAGAATCCGGGCCCATCACTGCTCCTTCATAGCTCGTAGGTTCATTGTTGTCCAACAACATGACCTCTAAGACAGGGTTGCCGTACCACTCGGGAGTAGTACGCGTCCTTATCGACCTACGAGGTTCAATAGCAGCTTGATCTAAAGCTTCATGATCATCATCATTAACTTCCTCTTCTACCGTCGTAGGTTCCACAGAAACATCATTCTGCGCAGCGCTACTCTCTGGTTGAAGTAAAGGTTCAATAACCTCATCAAGCTCTATTTTCCTCCCACTCAATTCTTTCGAGAGAAAATCTTTCTCAAGAAATGTTTTGTTTTTAGCGACAAACACTTTGCCTTCGGATCTGAGATAGAAGGTATACCCGACTGTCTCTTTCGGGTATCCTATGAAGACGCATTTTTCCGCTTTGGGTTCCAGCTTTTCAGGCTGAAGCTTTTTGACATAAGCATCACATCCCCAAACTTTAAGAAACGACAACTTCGGCCTTTTGCCAAACCACGGTTCATATGGTGTCGTCTCAACGAATTTCGATGGTGCCCTATTTAAAGTGAATGCAGCTGTCTCTAATGCATAACCCCAAAACGATAGTGGCAAATCGGCAAGAGACATCATAGATCGCACCATATCTAAGAAGGTTCGATTACGACGTTCAGACACACCATTACGATGTGGTGTTCCGGGCGGTGTCAACTGTGAAACAATTCCACATTGTCTTAAGTGACTGCCAAACTCATAACTCAGATATTCACCTCCTCGATCAGATCGCAGAAATTTAATCTTCTTGTTACGATGATTCTCAACTTCACTCTGAAATTGCTTGAACTTTTCAAACGTTTCAGACTTGTGTTTCATCAAGTAAATATACCCATATCTACTCAAGTCATCAGTGAAGGTGAGAAAGTAACGATATCCACCGCGCGCTGCAACATTTATTGGACCGCACACATCAGTATGTATGATTTCCAATAAGTCACTTGCCCGTTCCATTGTTCCTGAGAACGGCGTTTTAGTCATCTTGCCCATCAGGCATGGTTCACATGTGTCAAGTGATTCAAAATCAAGTGACTCCAAAAGTCCATCAGCATGGAGCTTCCTCATGCGCTTTACACCAATATGACCTAAACGGCAGTGCCACAAGAAAGTGGTACTATCATTAACTACTCTACATCTTTTGGCATCAATGTTATGAACATGTGTGTCATCACTATCAAGATTCAATATGAATAAATCCCTAACATTGGGTGCATGACCATAAAAGATATTACTCATATAAATAGAACAACCTTTATTCTCTGATTTAAATGAGTAACCGTCTCGCAATAAACAAGATCCAGATATAATGTTCATGCTTAACGCAGGCACTAAATAACAATTATTCAGGTTCATCACTAATCCCGATGGTAATCGAAGAGAGAGCGTGCCGACGGCGATCACATCAACCTTGGAACCATTTCCCACGCGCATCGTCACTTCGTCCTTTGCTAGTCTTCGTTTATTCCGTAGTTCCTACTTTGAGTTGCAAATGTGAGCAACGGAACCGATATCAAATACCCAGGCACTACTACGAGAACTAGTAAGGTACACATCAATAACATGTATATCATATATACCTTGTTTGTCGTTGGCCGCCTTCTTGTCAGCCAGGTACTTGGGGTAGTTCCGCTTCCAGTGACCAGTTCCCTTGCAATGAAAGCACTCAGTTTCTGGCTTAGGTCCATGCTTAGGCTTCTTTGTAGGAGTAGCAACTGCTTTGCCATCCTTCTTGGTTTTACCCTTCTTGCCTTTGCCCTTGCCATTTTTCTTGAAACTAGTGGCTTTATTGACCATCAACACTTGATGTTCTTTCTGGATTTCAGACTCAGCGACTTTCAGCATCGCAAACAACTCAGATGATGACTTGTTCATCCCGTCCATGTTATAGTTCATCACAAAACTTTTGTAACTAGGTGACAGTGATTGAAGAACTCTATCAATGATCGCCTCTTGCGGAAGGGCAATTCCCAACTCAGCTACACGGTTTGAGTACCCAGACATTCTGGATATATGCTCACTGATAGACCCGTTTCTCCTCCATCTTGCAAGCATAGAATTTATCGGAGGTCTCATACCTCTCGATCCGGGCATTCTTCTAAAAGATAAACTTCAACTCCTGGAACATCTCATATGATCCATGACGTTCAAAACGTCTTTGAAGTCCCGGTTCTAAGCCATACAATATTGCACACTGAACTATTGAGTAGTCTCCAGCACGAGCCTCCCAAGCATTCTTAACGTCTTCGGAGGTCATGTCTTCTGGTTGGTCACCAAGCGGTGCATCAAGGACATATTTTTTCTGGGAAGCCGTAAGGATAATCCTCAGATTACGGGCCCAATCAACAAAGTTACTTCCGTCATCTTTCAACTTAGCTTTCTCTAGGAACGCATTAAAATTCAGGGGTGCTACTGTGCGAGCCATTGATCTACAACATAAATATGCAAAGGTTATTTAGACTATTGTTCATGATAATGAGTTTAGTTAATCAAATTACTAAAGCTCCCACTCAAATTGACATCCCTCAGGTCATCTGAGTGTCACATGATCCAAATTCACCAACTCAAGTCCGATCATCACGTGAGTTAAGCTGGTTTCAATGGTGAAAATCATTATGTTGATCATATCTACTATATGACTAATGTTCGACCTTTCGGTCTCTTGTGTTCCGAGGCCATGTCTGTACATGCTAGGCTCGTCAAGTTTAACCCGAGTGTTCTGCACGTGCAAATCTGGCTTGCACCCGTTGTATGTGAACGTAGAGTCTATCACACCCGATCATCATGTGGTGTCTCGACACGACGAACTTTCGCAACGGTGCACACACGGGGAGAACACAGTTCATCTTGAAATTAAAGTGAGGGATCACCTTATAATGCTACCGCCGTACTAAGCAAAACAAGGTGCATAAAAGGATTAACATCTCATGCAATTCATAAGTGACATGATATGGCCATGAACTTGTGTTTAAGATCTCCATCTTCGAAACACCGGCATGATCTCCATCGTCACCGGCACAACACCATGATCTCCGTCATCTTGATCTCCATCAATGTGTTTCCATTGGGGTTGTGGCGCCAGCCCTGCTTCTACTTCTATTGCTACCGCTTAGCGATAAAGTAAAGCATTACATAGCGCTTAATGATTGACACACAGGTCATACAATAATTAAAGACAACCCTATGGCTCCTGCCGGTTGCCGTATTCACCGACGTGCAAGTCGTGAAAATCTATACATCACATGATCATCTCATACATCACATATATAACATCATGTAATTGGCCATATCACATCACAACATACCCTGCAAAAACAAGTTAGACGTCCTCTAATTGTTGTTGCAAGTTTTACGTGGCTGCTACGGGTATTTAGCAAGAACGATTCTCACCTATGCATAAACCACAACGGTGATACATAGATTGCTTTTCAACCTTCTCAAGGACCGCCTTTGTCGGATCCAATCCAACTAAAGTGAGAGAAACTGTCACGCGCAAGCCATCTAAGCAACAAGTTGCGTCGAGGGAACCGGTATCTCGTAAGCGTACGAGTAATGTTGGTCTGGGCCGCTTCATCTCACAATCCCGCCGAACTAAAATCCGACCAAGGGAGGAAGCAATCTAAGCATCAACGCCCACAAACCTTTTGTGTTCTACTCGAGATCTCATCGAACCATCAACCTAGCTCATGATGCCACTATTGGGGAACATTGCATGGGAAACAAAAACTTTCCTACGCACACGCAAACCTATCCATGGTGATGAGCATCTACGAGAGGGAGAGTAGATCTACGTACCCTTGTAGATCGCTAAGCGGGAAGCGTTAAGAAACGCGGTTGGTGTAGTCGTACTTCTTCGCGATCCAAATAGCCGAGCGTCCCGCGATCTAATCACGAACCGTCCCGTGAAATCAATCACGAACCGTCCCGCGATCTTGTCACGATCCGTCCCGCGATCCGATCACGAACGTCCCGTGGCCTTGATCACGATCCTTCCGATCTAGTACCGAACGGACGACACCTCCGCGTTCAACACACGTGCAGCTTGATGACGATCTCCACCGTCTTGATCCAGCAAGAGGAGGTGGAGAGGAGAGGGAGTTCACCGGCAGCGTGACGGCGCTCCGGTGATGGTGGTGGTGGAGCAATTCCGGCAGGGCTTCGCCTAAGCGCCGTAGAAAACCGATCTAGAGGAGCACCGGTGGAACGGGTAGCACGTGGCCGTAAGTTGTGTCCCGTGTGCTAGCCCTGCCCCTCTATTTATATGTTGAGCCCTGGGGTCTAAACTTGGAGCAAAAACCTCTACAAGGTCGATTTTGTCCGCACAAGGTCGGTTTGGCCTGCAAGAAAAGAGTCCAACTCGGATCCCTGCAGTCCCGCGCACAAGCGGTAGTACCGCTTCACGAGCGGTAGTACCGCTTCACAAGCGGTAGTACTACCTTACTGCTTAAGGCAACAGCAAAACTTCCTTTTGCCCTTTCCAATACCTCGTGGGTTTTACCCCATTGGTCCATATAAAGTGTTGCTGTACCCGAACACTTCGGTAAACATCCGGAACCCCTTCCGGTTAATTCCGGAACTCTTCCAGAGATCAAAACACTATTATCACATATATCAATCTTTATCTCCAGACTCTTCCGGAGATCCTCGTCATGTCCGGGATCGTATCCGAGACTCCGAACATCCTTCGGTCACCACCATACATAACTCTATACTACCGAAACGTCACCAAACCTTAAGTGTGCAGACCCTACGGGTTCGAGAACTATGTAGACATGACCGAGACACCTCTACGGCCAATAACCAATGGCGGGACCTGGACGTCCACATTGGTTCCTACATATTCTACGAAGATCTATCGGTCGAACCTCCATGTCAAGGATTCGGTTAATCCCGTATAACATTCCCTTTGTTCTTCGGTATGTTACTTGCCCGAGATTCGATCGTCGGTATCTCCATACCTAGTTCAATCTCGTTACCGGCAAGTCTCTTTACTCGTTCTGTAACACAAGATCCCGCAACTAACAATTAGTCACATTGCTTGCAAGTCTTATTGTGATGTTGCATTACCGAGTGGGCCCCGAGATACCTCTCCGTCACACGGAGTAACAAATCCCAGTCTCGATCCATGCCAACTCAACAGACATCATCGGAAATACCTGTAGAGCACCTTTATAGTCACCCAGTTACGTTGCGACATTTGATACACACAAGGCAGTCCTCCGATATCCGTGAGTTGCATGATCTCATGGTCATAGGAACATATACATTGACATGCAGAAAACAGTAGCAATAAACTGACACGATCATATGCTACGTTTGTAGTTTGGGTCTTGTCCATCACATCATTCTCCTAATGATGTGATCCCGTTATCAAATGACATCACATGTCAATGGCTAGGAAACCCTGACCATCTTTGATCAACGAGCTAGTTCACTAGAGGCATACTAGGGACACAATGTTGTCTATTTACCCACACATGCAATGTGTTTCCAATCAATGCAATTATAGCATGGATAATAAACGATTATCATGAACAAGGAAATATAATAATAAACACTTTATATATTGCCTCTAGGGCATATTTCCAACACCCGGGGGCTAGCTGGCTGGACCTAGAAGTGTCTCTCCGTAGAAAAGGCTAAGTAAATGTGAGCCGGCCAAGCCTCCCCACCCTTACCAGCTACAGACCGACACCCGGCTGTCCAGCTGACGGGGCCTCAGGGCGGCAAGGTTCGGCTCGCACCAAAGGTCGAAACGGGAAGGGATCTTTTCTAGGCCCAGCCGGACCCTTGTCGCGTCTCTAGCTGCTTCACTTACCCCAAAAAAAACCTCCGCGATTCCTAAGTTTTGAAACGGCTCCCTCGAGGCGGATGCCCCGACCCAGCCACAGACCGGCTCCCGGCTGTCGGGCTGGCGGGGCTGAGGCCAAAGGGGAAATGGAGTAGAAGTGCAAAGGGTTGTGGCAGGTGAAAAAGGGGTAAGGTGGAGGCGGCAAAATTCATAAGGCATAAAACACAAAATATTCATAATGTAAAGCAAAACGGCCCATGGCCGGCGTTCAATTCATTACATACACACCCCTAGTGGGTGGATCGAATCCAAGTTCAAAGTGCAGGAAAGAAGAAAAAGAAAGAGCAAAACAGGAAGATGCCCCGGGGCTCAAGCCACCGGCGCATCGCCATCCGGTGCGTCGCCAGCCGGCACGTCGAGAGGCGGCTCGGTCCTCGTCCCGGAGGGGATCGTGGCCTTCGGGTCAGCCGCCTTGCCCTTCGCAGCAGCCTCCTCAGTCTCTGCCATCTCGCCACTCGAGTTGGTGCTCTCGTCGGTAACTTCGGCGTCGTCCGGGCCCTGGGGGATGCCAAAGGAGTCCTCGGGCAGCGGCTCGTTGTCTTCTCCAAGGGGCGGCAGGAACTCATCCGCGTCGACATACGACGCGAGTTCTTTCGCTCGCAAGACAAGGGCCGGCTCGCGAGCCTCCCGGTCCGCGGCCGGCATGTCCCACATCATCGCTAGCCGGGCGAGGTCCACCCCCGGTACCATGAAGTGACGAACCGAAGCGCCATTAGCGCTCCGGCTCGGGCAGCCTAGGCTTTCCAGGCCTCGAGGCGGGGGACGGCGTGCTCAAGCCACAGCGCCACGCGATGCGTCAGAGCCCCTCCGCGGCCCGGCCATAGTGCGGTGATGACCTCCTTGACGGCGGTCTTGAGTCGCTCCACGCTCCGCCCGAGATGGGTCACCCGCATCTCGACGGCGAGCCCGATCTCGTCCACATCCCATGGGGCATGCTCATCAATGGAGCGGTCATACCCCCGGAGGTGCTTCCGGTGCTCCTCAACGGCCCGCGCGACGCGGCGGTGGGTCTCCGGGAACCTCACTGAGGGGAAGAAGGGAAAAGAGAAGGAAAACCAGATGACGCACAAAGAGGCGGCAAGCAGAAGGCAACCAATCGAAAAAGAAAGAAACAAGCGCTTACCTTCGATCGCATCATCCACACTGATGGCGAAGTTGAGCGCCGCCGCCCGCTCGGACACCCGGGCGGCAAGAGAGCCCTTGGCCTCCTCGAGTGACTTCTCAAGGAGGGTCACCTCACCTTGGAGGGCGGAAGTCCTCAAGGCGGCGTCAGCCGCCTCCCTGACGGACGCCTCTCAGGCCGCCACCTCTTCGCCGCCTCGGCCTTGATCCGGTCGCAGACCGCCTCACCGTCAACCAGCAGCGCGGACAGCCGGTCCGTCTCCTGCGCGGCCGCCTGTACATCCCTCGCCAGTCTTTTCCTCCCGAAGGGCAGCCATCTCGCCTGTGTAACAATGATAACATCAGTAAAACAAGCGTAAAGCCACCGACTCCCGGGGGCTACACGCCTCCACCCGCAAAATGCAACTCACCTTGCACGCGGGCCAGCTCCTCCTCCAGACGGTAGAAGCCGTACTTGTTGCGGTCGTGGATGGCGACCGCCTCCGCAAAGAGCTTCTGCCGCAGGGAGGCTCCCTCCTGTTGCAAAAGGGGGAGAACGTCAAAAACGCACTCGAAGGAGATCCGGCCCGGCTGCCCATCGGCCGGTCAGCCGGCCCGTATCTCGGGGGCTACACCCAGTGGGTGTGCTTGCGCGCCCCCACTAAAAATACTAAAGACGGAAGGAGAAGCTTACCTCAGCACACCGAAGGGCGGTGTCCGCTGTCTCCGCGAACCGGGCCAGCTCCTGCCGGCACCGGTCCAGGACACTCCCCAGATCCCCAAAGGAGGGGACCGGACCACCTGCCGGAGGCGCCGGTAGGGCCGGCACGTTCGCCAGCGCCTCCCAGTCCCGACTGACCTTCTGCATTGACTGCAGGATTCGCCGAGCGCGGCCGCCGCTACCGCCCGGGCTCGCCGCGGCTTCGGCCGCTGGGAGCAGGTTGATAACGGCGAGGGACCGGGAGTCCCCTCCCGCTGGCCCCCCGCCGGGTGCCGTCGCCGCCTCACCTGCCGCCCGCTCCGGCGCATCGGTCGGGCCGGAGGGCCGCTCCACCTCCATAACGA
Organism: Hordeum marinum; assembly: GCA_022496015.1. Taxonomy (NCBI): domain Eukaryota; kingdom Viridiplantae; phylum Streptophyta; class Magnoliopsida; order Poales; family Poaceae; genus Hordeum; species Hordeum marinum. The sequence goes on along the minus strand of CM039674.1, from coordinate 422,764,303 downwards.
CCGCCTCCGGCGACGCCTCCGGAGCCGGCGGGATCACCTCCTCCCGGGACGTCTTAGGAGCTGGCGGGGTCACCTCCAGCACTTCATGCCGAGCTGCCTCGGGGGCCGGCTCCGTCACCGTCTCCCGCGCGGGCGGGGATGGCGGCAACTCCATGGCCGCGTATCGCGGCTTGCTGGAGGGGGGTCTTGACATGCCGGTGGACTATGCCGCTGAGTCCGAGTCCCGCAGCGGCTCGGTCGCCCCTCTGCGCCGTCGGCCGCTTGAAGTTCTGGAGCATGCGACCCCTCCCCGCGTGCCGGACCGGGAGGCTCGCAGCTCTGTGAGCCTCCTCTTCTCCTCCCTCTGGGTGGCCGCATGCTCGTGGGCCAGCCAGCTAGCGGCGTCCGCCTGCTCATCGGGCGCCCCTCCTCTTGGAGCTCGATGGGGTCACTGCGGCATCCAAGGCCTGGTCATCGACCGGCTTGTAAGACGAAAACAGAAAAAACAAGGGAAGAAGCGCAGAGGACTTACGCGACGACGAGGGGTAGGGCCCGCTTGGCGCGAGGCGGCGGCTTCCGCACAGCCACCTTGACCCGCTTCGGGTCGGGTGGTGGAGCCGCCGACCCCTCCTGGGCCGGCCTTTTTCCCCTGCCGGCCGGCTCGGCGGCCGGGCCTCGAAGCGGGCGCTCCTCGCTCCTCCGGTCCGGGCACGATGTAGGAGGAGGTCCATCGAGGATCATCAGCTCATCGTCATCATCGTCGTCGTCGTCCGTCCAATCGCGGATGGTGGGACCAAGAGGGAACTCACCCGCTCCGCCGGGTCCCCGGTTGCTCCGGACCCTCCGACCGCTCCAGACCCTCCGGCTCCGCTAGGAGCACCGCCTCGCGGCCCCGCCGGCTCGTCGGCCTTCCCGGAGGAGTCCACACCCTCTGCCGCGGGACCCCCCGTCGGGAAGTCCCGGGAGTCGGAGTCCGCCAGCTCCGCCTCAAAGATTTGCGGATGCGGGCCGTCTGGGGTGTTCTGTCGCACCAGCCGCTGCGGTCAGCACCCCATCATAAGTTCTCCCGCCGGCTGCCGGCTGGGGATATCAAGCAAAAGACAAACCCCTACAAGAAGACTTACCAGGGGGGCCGGTTGATGCGGTCATACGGCTCCATGCCGAACGACCACGAGGCGGGCTTCAGCTTGAACTTCATGAGGGCGTTCACCCGCTTCGCCACCTGAGCCAGCGTCAGCTCTACAGTGGACTATCGACAGGGGTCGTGCCGGCCTGACATGTCGCAGATCCGGTGCGGCCTCATCTGAAGAGGCGACACCCGGCGCGATATGAAGGCCGCCACCAGGTCGGAGGCAACCAGCCCCTCAGATCTCTTCAGCTCCCCGAGCCGGCCCAGCTCCTCCACAGCGACGCCGTGCGGGGCCGACGCCGGCCAGTTCTGCTGGGACGACTGGCGGTCCTCGAACGGCGGCAACCCGATGTAGTCCGTCGCCGGGTCGACATTCCACACGTAGAAGAATGTGCGGTGCCACCCCTTGACGGAGTCAATCAAAGAAAGGGTAGGGAAGCGGGCAACGCTGCGGCAGCACACTACGGTGCCCCCACACGCGTTGTTGATCAACGGCTTGAGATAGAAAAGCACGTTAAAGAGGCCAAGAAAAGGAAGAACTCCCAGATATCCCTCACATAACGCCACAAAGGCAGAGAGATACAAGATGGCATTGGGACCAAGATTGTGGGGTTGAAGGTCGAGGGTTTCAAGGAAGAGGCGGAAGAAGTTGCTCACCAGGAGCGCGAAGCCCCGGGAGAAGTGCCAGAGGAACACTACTCGTTCCCCTGGCTGCGGCGCCGGCACCAGCTCGCCGCCCGGCGCACGGACGGCCACCCGCTCGGGCGGCGGCAGCATCCGCGCCTTGCCTAGCTCCTCGATGTCGGCATCAGTGATGAAGGATCCTCCCCAGCTGCCGCCGCGTCCGTCGGCCATCTAAGCGGTGGGGCGGCGTGCGGGCGCGTGCGCGGGCTCGAGCGCGGCAGCACGAGGAGAGCGCGAGGTCAGAAAGCGAGGAGCAATGGCGAGAAGGGCTGCAAGGGGGCAAGGGGGGCGCGGGTACCTCCGCCCCTTGCCCTTTCCTCCCCTTTATAGGGGAGAACACGACCGGGGACGTGGGATCGTCTGCGCCCGCGTTCCCCGGAAATCTCGCGCGAGTGGGTCACTTCGGGTCGTAACGGCCGTATCGGGGCGCGGGGGATCCGGCCCCGGCCCCAAGGCCTATCGGGCTACGCCTGGGCCCTACCGGACTAGGCCTAGGCGACGTCCCGTCTCCCCGCGTGCGCGGGGCCCAGCGCATCATTACGCACCGCGTGGCAAGTCGCATGCCGACGCGTGCCCCGGAGTGACGCGCCTGAACCCGAGGCGTCGGGTCCTGTAGCTGGCCCGGCTGCCCCTTCGCCTTTGAGCCGGAGGCGGGCTAGGCTGGGGGGAAGCCGCCGGCACCCCACCGTCCGCCGGACGTGGGCCCCCGCCGGCTTCGGGGGCTACTGATGGGTTTTATATCCCCGGGTAGACCAAGGCAACGGGGTCCTCCCCTCTCCGTTTCGAAGAAAAACCAATCGGCCGGCTTGACGAGGCCGGCTGGGGACACGCCACACGAGCCGTCTCCGGCTGGCGTTTTGCCCGGCTGGTCTAGCGGCCGGGCGTGCTCCCGCGCGGCTGGCCAAGTAGCCGGCTGCCCACGAGCCGGGCTGTCCATTGACTTGGGGACGGACACGCCCTGTCCCATCTCCCTATCCGTAGGTACGGCAGCGCAACGTGACTGGCGGGGCGAGCGCCCCTGTGGCCACAATGGTCGCTGACGCGTCGTCCCGCATGGCTACAGTCCATCCGTCCGGCCTGCTGACCTCAGTGAGCGCGACCGGACGGGGAACAGTTCTAGCACGCCTCCGCCACTCGAGTACCTGCCCCGGCGTGGCTACAGTGTCGCCTGCCGTATCGACGACCTCGGCCGGCTGGCGCTAAACGACGCCTCCCCGGACGGCCCGTGCCGGGGCAGGTGGGGGAGGGCCAATCGCGGCGCCCGTCGGTGGGTCCCAGCAGGGATGGAACCGCTTGGCCGGCGGGCCCTGCCCATGACGAGACGATACAAGCCGCGGGACCCCCTGGCTAGGCGGAGAGGCTGCCAGCCGGGCCCCTCAACCCTCATACCTAAATCATATTGTAAGAGCCGGGGGGTTGGCCTATAAAACCCCCCGAGCCCGCCATCCAACGGGACGGAACCCCCGATCAAGAACACACACATAGGGAGCTCTCATACCCTTCCCAGTAGCGGAGGGAGACGAGCCGGCTGCTCCTTTCTTCCTCCTCCGAACACAGCTCTTGGAGCACCTCTGTATACTTATCCACCCATCCAACGAATTCAAGCAGGACTAGGGGCATTACCTCCCACGAAGGGCTCCGAACCTGGGTACATTGCGTGTCTCCATCTTCTTGTATCCAATCTCACACCCGGAGCCCATCGGCGTCCTATGGCCCCAACACCACCGATAAGCCATCCTATGACATCTATCATGAGAAAACGACGACAGGAGGGTTGTGTGACGAGACGACCGGGTGGTGCCCGGCGGTTCGGCTGGTGGTATGTTGGACTGGAGGAAGAAGAAGGTCCGCGAACCGTTGGATCCCCATCCGACGTCTCAAAACGAATCGACGGGTCCTAAATGAAAACTCACTCGACTTACCTGTAGCCACGCCTACTTTTTAATGCATCAAATAGCTAGGAGGGCTCATAGGTCGATCCAACTGATTGCCGAGGCTCGACGGAAATGATTCCACTTTCACAATATTTTAGCCCAAAATATATTCTCAGTTCCACATACGTTTATGCATTTGCTAGATGGTGACAGCATATTTTTTGTGCAGACACAACGAGGATGCGTCTGATACAAGACACATTCTTGGTAGATGAACAGAATCACACAATACATTTTTCAATCACTTGTTCAAGGTGGCAAGTCTTCCGAGACACGTTTTTAAATCCGCCTTCTCCCGTGCGTGCACAACTGAGATGATGACTCAACAGTCCAACGTTACGGTCACCTCCCTTCTCCAGCAGGTACGTACGATATGATTCCGACCGCGACGTGTCATACCGACGCGTCACACGATTCCCCGAGGATGACGACGTAGCTCAGGCGCAGCAGCGATCAGTTTTGGCTGTGCCGGAGAGCTCACTGTTCGCCTCCAGGTGGAGACCGTGGGCACGCATCCGACGCAGCGGTCTTGATGAACTTCACCGTCATGAACAGCCGGCCGTAGAATGCGGGAGAAGCGTTTTGAAGAAGGGAGCCACTCGTGTTCCCAAGCTCGGAGAAGACGGAGCTGATTACATGTGGATGACCGGATGCTTTCGTCTGCCGCGACGGTATCCTCTTTCTGCGGTTCTCCTCGTTGAATATACGTGTGCAGTTCGTTGGGCCAGAGCTCATATATAATTCTCAGAATAAAGCATTGGTTTTCTGCCGATGCATCGCGACGTTGATCCGAATTTTGACTCCACCAACCCGACCCCTTGTTGCTTCTTTGATTTTGCTCTGGCTGGCTTCCAGGCCTGGGTTGTGCATGTGTCCTCGCTTCAACGCCTCCATCCACCCGTGGAATATCCTCGAATCCTCGCGATCCACGTTATTCCGCATCGTCGTCAAGTGGTTCGGCACGGCCACCTTCCGTCACCGATCCATCCATCACACCGGGACGCAGCGGTCACTGCCTGTCCCCGTACCATCGCAGCGACGGAAACCACCGGGACCGTCCAGTCGGCAACGGAGTACTACGCCACAGCTATCTATCCACCGTGGCCGCCGCTGCTTCTTCCCCGCGGAGATAAGAGCGGCCGTCGCGCGCGCTTGCAGCCGTGTCAGTGGCGCCCGATTTTTCGACGGGAAAGATCGATCGCCGCCAGCCCGGCATGGCAATGCGTGGCCCTCCGGCGATCTCCGGCCACATGTTCCGACCAGAACCGGTGGCGTCGGCGAAGCACGCCGCCCTGTGGTCGAGGCTCGAGAGAAACGGACGTGGAAAAAGACGCGAGACGGTGGCGGTCCACTCGCTTGGGCCTTGGAAAGCAACGGCGGCGACAGAGACGCACGCCGGAGGGGAGGTGATCCCGGCCACACCGCACGTTTTCCGTCAGCGAGTTTGCTTGACGGCTCCAACTAACTGCACCCGCCCTCGTGGTGCTATCAAACGCTGTTCTTCTTGACTCCGCCACTCGAATATTTGGCCACTTTTTAGTTGATAAGTTAGTCCCTCAGATTCTAAATATAAAACTTTTTAGAGATTTTATTATAAGACGAAACAAAATGATTAAATTTATACTTTAAAATATGTCTATATACATATGTATGTAGTTTACAGTATAATTTTTAAAAAGTTCTTATATTTAGAAACAGAAAAAGTACGTACTAAATAAAACGATGGCACGCATACAGATTGTTTGCTTCCCTCCCGCTCTTCTTGACTTCCTGCTGCAAAATTCTATGTTGCGGACGAACTCCTACGGGATCGAGCCAGTCAGAGTCTCGTGGCCATGCTCATCTTGTTTGTTTCTTCTGCCTGCAGGAGAGAGAGAAGCATGCGGTTCAACACATGGACAATATTGGTAGTACTACTCCTAGATCATTATCACAGTAAACTGCCATTGATTCGTATCCTCGACATGTCGCCTGCACACGGACCATTAGATTCGTATCCTCTCAAACCAGTGTCGTTCCTGCCACGGTGCAACCTTTCCCCAAGGGTGGCTGCCCCACCGGAAGCGGTTCGTACACAAGATGCACTGGACCAATGAGCCACCGCTTACCGGGTCCATTCAACAGGATGCGGACTCCAATGCCGGCGTATAGACCGGGTGCGTCCAGAAGACACGAAGCCTCCCGCAGTCCACCTCCTCGCGCCTTTAATCACAAATCACATCGAGACGCGCCACTACTGCATTAGTAGCCGCTTAATTGGTTTGCCCGACGACGTCTCTGCCTCGCAACTCCCAACCTCCCCGCTTCCGCTCCCCTGCTCTCTCGCGCAGCGCTGCACAGGAGGCCAGGTCGATAGAACGGCGGCGGCGGCGGCGGCGGCGGCGGCTAGGGTTCGCAAATGGCGGCCAGTGGAGCCGGCGGGGACGGCGAGGAGCTGCGGCTGCTCGCCGCCGTCGAGGCGGGCGCGCCCGCGGAGGAGAAGTCGTGGCGCCTCAACTTCGACGGCCTCCGCCCGCCGGAGGCAAGCCAGGAGAGGCCCGCCCGACGGCTCCACCACCACTGCCTCGGGGTCATAGGTACCGCTTTCTTTCCCTTATACTGGTGCTGGCGTGCTGCTTCTTTATACGGCGATGCGTGTCCATGGTGCCTCATGATTTGGCAGCTTGGTTTTCTCGATGGGGCGGCTGCTTTTATGCAGCTCGTGATGATTATAAAAGTTTACCCTTTTATGTCTTGTTTTGGTTAAGAGTAGATAACGAGTCCTTTTTCGGAGACGAAGATTGGGTTCTGGATACCGACGGTGGTGGTTCGCCAGATTCGACTTCCTATGTTAGCTCATCAGAAGAAATGTGTAGTTTCCCGTTGATGTTTTTCTTCTTGAGCTTGTCTGATATGGAATTGCATATTGCCCATACGGGGAAAGGGCAGACTGTGTTTTTAAGTTCACTTCTTTCAGTCTTGCACTGCTCATGCGTATCTCCTAAACAAGTACCTTGTGAGGTCAGCAGAGTTATCGTAGTGGGGGACTGGATGACAAGGATAAAAGGACTGTAGGATCTGACTAGGATAGCACGTGAGCTCTTTGAAACTTGCCCTTTTTAACGCACATGGGAATGGGAGCATCTCGCAAATGTCCGGACCAAGCAGGTCACCAAATCGGGCTGGACTGGTTCGAATGTCCAAAATCCAACTACCTGGCCCCAAATCAGGGGAGCTCTCCGGGAGTCTGGACGTCTGCCACTTCGGACTCCGACAGCCCGGACCCACCCCAAACCCTCTCTGACTGTCTGGCTCTAGAACCTCCGTGCATTCACACCGACATTCACGGCGGCGCGCCGACCGAGAAGCCTACTCCGGCTTTAAAGTCGGCCGACCTCCTCTATGCTATCCGCACACTCCTCCTCTCCCACATATCCGGCCGCCGCGATGGGCAAGAAGACGGACGTCGAAAAGGCCGGGGCATGGTGGCCGCTCGGCAGCTACCGCTCCGACCAGTCGCCGTGCCAAGGCACCGGATATGGGGCAGCTCCAGGTCCAGCTTGAGACGTCGCCCATGGTCGCCAGACCCATAGTTGTCCACGGCTCCGTCCACCGTGAAGGTGGAGCCGATCTCCTCAGGACAAGAGGAGCAGAAGCCGCCCTTCCTCACCGTGGTGGCATCTATGGATGACGAGTTCGCCACGCATATGGAGGAGGCATTGCACCGGTCGTTGATCGATCAAGGTCCGCCGCTGCCGCCCATTTCATGCAACTATGAAATCCAAATCGGACGTCGCCGTGTAAAGGAGGCCCTGCTGTCCCCACCACGTCGCCAGCCGGGCGCCCTATCCTCTCGCCATTGAGGAGCCATCCTCCTCACCGTCGTCCAAGCCGCCCACGCGGCGCGTTGTTGTCCAAGTGCAAAGTCGTGGCGGTGGAATGCCGCCTGAAGCGGCGTAGCACAAGGGGCATTCACCAAGACCCGGGTGGCGTCGCCTGGGTGCTTGCGGATCCCACGCTCGCCGAGGCTTGGTCCAATGACCGGTCCAAGACCACCATCGAGTTAGACACCTGCCGCCAGAGCCAGCTCAACACACAACTCCTCCAAGTGGGGCTGATGGCCTCCGATCTGCCGCCGACAAGCGGCGCAAGGTGGTGGAGGTTGCGGCCAAGAGTTTGCGCCGCAGGCGTGCCGCAGCGGTTGGGCATGGATGCTGCGACGCCCAACGGGCCTTCCCCCATTGGTGTGACGATGACGACAACTCAAATGGCGACGACCAGAGCAGTGTGGGTGGCGGCGGCGACGACGACGGAGGTGCTAGTGGCCTTGTAGGCCATGCCTACGAGGTCACTGTCCACTACCATGCATAGTTTAGTTTAGTTTAGGTTTGTTTCAAACTTGTTAAATTCCATCGGTTTGCATGTAATATATTGGACTTGCTAAGTTTCGTCCGAATTTCATGTGGATATTTGGTGATCACAGTTGGATGGCCTCCGCCTGGCCGGATGTGTCCGTGAACACTTACCGGCAGAAATTTGGTGATCCGCGTTGGAGATGACCTGAGGTTCCATATAAGATCTTTAATTCTATTTGCAGGTCAAGCTCCTGAGGATGTTGTCGCTGAATACTACCAACAGCAAGTGGAAATGCTAGAGGGTTTCAATGAAATGGATGCGCTGACAGATCGTGGTTTTCTTCCAGGAATGTCCAAGGTCTGTTTTATAAATAAGCTTCAGGCTGTGACATTAGGGAAGACAGCTAACTTAAAGGTTAAATGAAACTTATATACCTGCAGGAAGAGCGTGAACAGGTTGCTAGGAGTGAAACATTAGCCATCCGGCTATCAAATATTGCAAACATGGTTCTTTTTGGTGCAAAAGTGTATGCTTCAGTACGAAGTGGCTCACTTGCTATTATAGCGTCCACTTTGGATTCTCTTCTTGACTTGTTGTCAGGGTTCATCTTATGGTTTACTGCATTTTCTATGCAAACACCAAATCCCTACAGATACCCAATTGGTAAAAAGCGTATGCAGCCACTGGTGAGTTCTGTTTCAACATGTACTTCCTGTAATTCCTTTTGTAAGGAACTATTTTTATAATCCATTCGACCATTCTCATTGGTGTGTATTAATTAGTTCTATTCAGTAAGTGTTGCCTACTTCAGTTACTACTCTTACTCTCCACAGTGCTTTTGTATAGCACTAAGAAAAAAAACAAATCAGATATTAGATCAGGAAAGAAAATAAATTAATGCAAAATCTTGAATGAAGTGGTGAAATTAGAACATATGATGGAGCTTTGTGATTTAAGAAGAAGACATAATATCATGCTATAACTTCTAAGGCACTCTAGGTGTTCCAGTGTTACCCTGTCTATTTTTATTTATTTTTGCTTTTGTTAGCTTCCAGTTAGGTGTGGTCTATGAATTGTAAGCCTAAAACCTATAGAGTATGCTTTCTTTCGAGGCTTCCGGTTTAGTTGTAACTGTTCAGGCACGTCTTGTACAATTAAGGAATTGTACCTTTTTGCTTACTTTTCAGTATGTTCACAGCTTCGTTATAACCTTTCTCCAGGGAATACTTGTCTTTGCCTCAGTCATGGCAACGCTTGGCCTTCAGATCATCTTAGAATCAACTCGATCACTGCTGTCTGATGTAAGTCCATTGATTTTTGTTGGCTTCGAAATACCTTTTTTATCTCCACCGTGCTTCTGAGCACAAATTTCTCCAAGGGTGTTTTTTTTTTCCTTTTTAAAAATCATGAGCTGCACTAACAGCCCCCCTACTAATAACTGTTGCACTTCTGAACTTTCCTGTACTGTTTTTCAAACATTAGCTGTCTGGGAGCCTTGATCTTTCAGTACTAATAACACAGTCCCTGCAGTTCACTAAAAGCTGTCATTTTGGACACGAGTAATCAAACTTTTAAGTTTATATTCAAAAGTATTTAGTTATGCCTAAACGTGCTGTAGATGAATTTATCTCAGAAAGTACTTTCATTGTTTCATATCTTATAACTCTGTTGGATTTTATGAGCATATTTGAATATAAATTGGTGGACCAAGTTGTGTTTTGTAGATCATGTCAAATGTTGGTCGTTGGTTTATTGACATAATAAAACCATTCTGCCCACTATACTAGTGTTTCGTACTTTTGATACTTTGATCCATGTCATATCTTGCCACTTTAGGTTCGCTAAATCACTGTTGCGACAACACTGTTTTTTTCTTCTAGAATACGCATGAGTATACATATCTTATATTAAGAGAAGAGAAGGGTAAGATACCCATCCACCATTGTTACAAGCCGGGCACATAGGCTCGGGTTACAACAAAAAAGGGATTAGACAACACTGTGTGTTGACTAAATAACTGCTGAAGTAGCCCCCACCATTCCCATACTTAGGCTTGTTAGGTTTTGATAGGACAAGGCTTGCCCAAAAATTACTTTGTTAATATGTGTATTTTATGACATGAAATTGCTATCACTAGATTCGTTTTCAACAGTACTTCCAGCTAATCATGGTTATTCATCATATGAACCGTTTATTAATAGACTAATTCTTGGTCAACGCCTTGATCTGTATCATTTATTCTGAACTAGAAGCCTCTTGCTGATTTTGGCTAGCTAAGTTTCCCAGTTGCAACTTCCAGCTTTTGCCTACTCTGCTCCTTGAAAGAAAATAAAGATTTTGCTAATAGGCACTAACATTTCCTTGTTACATTGTACTCAGACTTATCACATTTTCACAATTCTTTCTGTCTGGGAAATAATTAGCTAAATGTAGACAATAGCAGTTGGAATGAACGCTTCCTGATTTTTGTTTTCATCAATAGTCTGCAACCTTTGTTGCTGCACAGTTCCCTTACTCTGGAACTAAGACTCTTAGATACAAACTTAGTCCTTCATTATAATTTTTGTTGGCTCATATTGATCCTATCGTTCTCTAGGGAGGCGAATTCAGTTTGACAAAGGATCAGGAAAAGTGGGTTGTGGACATCATGCTCTCAGTGACGCTGGTGAAACTTGCCCTGGCTTTATATTGCCGCACGTTCACCAACGAAATTGTCAAGGCTTATGCACAGGATCACATTTTCGATGTAATCACTAATATAATTGGTCTTGTGGCTGCATTGCTCGCAAACTATTTTGAAGGATGGATCGACCCGGTTGGTGCAATTATTGTAAGTGGTTCCCCTTCCCTCTTATTTTTCTTCTTGTTCATTACTCCCTCTGTAAACCCTCTGTAAGACTAGTCACAATGGGGAGTAACATAGAGTAGTAACATGCATATGTTACTAGTCTAAGTTACTACCTCCATAGTGGATAGTAACATAGAGATAGTAACATAGAGCCTTTCATTTATTAGCTTATAGACTCATTTTGTCTTGATATGCGCTATGTTACTCATAGAGGTAGTAACATGCTAAGTTACTCAATTTCTCTCTCTTCTCATTAATTAGCTGCCACATCATATTTTTTGCTTAGGTGGCATCTATGTTACTACCTATGTTACTCCCATTGTGACTAGTCTAAACTAATATAGGATGTTTTAGAGACTTGTGTCAAGTCTCGGAAGACGTAACGGCCTATATCAGTTTACAGAGGGAGTACAACCAAATAACATGATGATAAAGCGGACAGTATGCTGTTCTGAAATTGACAGTTGATTTTCAGAGAAAAACAATAATCATGAGTTGGTTCCTCATTTTCAGCTAGCAATCTACACAATCAGGACATGGTCGATGACGGTGCTGGAAAACGTCCACTCACTCGTCGGGCAGTCGGCTTCACCGGAGTACCTTCAGAAGCTGACCTACCTATGCTGGAACCACCACAAGGCCGTGAGGCACATCGACACGGTGCGCGCATACACGTTCGGCTCGCACTACTTCGTGGAGGTGGACATCGTGCTGCCGGCGGGCATGCCGCTGCAGGAGGCGCACGACATCGGCGAGGCCCTGCAGGAGAAGCTGGAGCGCCTGCCTGAGATCGAGCGCGCCTTCGTTCACCTCGACTACGAGTTCACCCATCGGCCCGAGCACGCTCTGTCCCATGACAAGTAGCTTCAGGTTCAGGCAGTGGGTGCCAGCTCTGTACAGATTAAAGGCTGAAGCTGTTTGTTTTTAGCGTCAATGGTTTCAGAAATCAGGTGTTCGTCAGCCTCGCGGGAAAACCTGCGGGTGCAGCATTCAGTTGAAATGTGCATACTGGAGTGCCAGATATGGCGATGCCGATGTAGATTGCGCCTTTCTAAGTTGTCATGCTACCTGTGTAGCATATGTATTTCAATATCCTAGTACCCTCACCGCTACAGGGCTAGTCAGCACTAATCTGCCGAAAGATATCGTCACTGATGTACCTGGGACTGTGACACAGGCTGTTTGGCTGATCAGTGATGATTTTCCATCTCTGACCGCTGGCCGGCCAGTGAGGTTTGCACAGTGGGTCGCCGAGGATACGATCAACAGTGACAAGCCTTGGTCAATGATGATTTTATATTGGCTTTTGAACATTGGGGCTGCACGGGAGTGTATGTGGCACCGGGGCAATTGCTGCTGCGGGTGCACCGGACCCCCTTTGCACATTTTAAAATCTTCTAAAAATTCTGAGAAAAAATTAGTGCAGTTGACACAATATCAATGTATGTTGTTACAAAAATTCAAATCAAAATTTGAAGATCAATGTATGTTGTTACAAAAATTCAAATCAAAATTTGAAGCATTGCTTGAGATACGAAACTGACAAATTTGTCACTAGCATATTGATGTCAAATTTGCCTTTTCTTATCTTGAACAATGTTTTGAATTTTTATGACAATATACGTTGATGTTGTGTCGATGCACTAATTTTTTCTTTTTTTTTCTTTTTACATTTTAAAATGTGCATCGGGGTTCGATGCGTCGGCAGCATCAATTATCCTGGTGCACCAGATACATCCCGGGGCTGTATTACTAGCCGTAAAAGTACTAGTATTGCTATCAATGCAGCCTTAACAGCACAACACAACACATTATTACACATGCACAATACACAAATATATATAAACATTGATTTTTCATATGTAATCCCATATACAGTCGACATGCTTTTCATGTAATATCATTAGCCAATGCAATGTGATGGTCACATAACACACACATCATATATTGATTACACCTACATTTTGAAGTTGACATAACAAATTATTTCATACATGAAAGAATAGACATGTCACTTTGCGATGATGTTACCCTTAGCAGTTACCTTTAGTACAAGAAACCTTCGGCACAAGGTCTTCCCGTCGAAACCAAGTTATGATAACACATCTCCCCTTGGCTTAGCCTCTCGGCTGATGAGGAAAGACGTGTGGGAGGGCAAAAGGGCATCGCTCTAATCATTTCAAGGGTGTGTGAAAGGCACATAGTGAGCTTAAAATCAAAATCTTTCTTTGGCAGTCAACTAGGCAATGCTGTGGTGACCTGTTCTCATTGTCTAGAGAACATAAACATGTTGGAAATATGCCCTAGAGGCAATAATAAAATTGTTATTATTATATTTTGTCGGATTTCGGACTCCGCAAAACCCTTAAGGTTCGAACACAGGACCGTGTGCGAAGATCCCCTGCAGCCTCGCCCGAACTAGCTCGCTACTCGATGAACTCAGCAAGGAACTCGCACGATGACGAGGAAGAAGATGAACACGACAGTTTACCAAGGTTCGGGCCGCTGCGAAGCGTACTACCCTACTCCTGCTTTGGTGGATTGCCTCTCGTGGAGGTTTGGGTGGAAGAACTAGTACAATGCGCTTGAGCCTCGTGAGGACGCTCAAGATGTGTTCTTGGCTCGCTATCTCGTGGCGGTGCGTGGAGTGACTAAGTGCTGGGTGGGATCGGTCGGGGGATCCCCCCTTTACGGTGCAACCTATGCTCCATATATAGCGATGGCCCAGGTCCTCTTCCCTTATCACAATGGCAGGAAGGGATCCCACAACGGCCAATTTCGAAGGGGGACAGGGATTGGCGCTCGCCCTGCCCAAAGGCGGTCTTCGCCTGCAAAGTAACTGTCGATGCTGCAGGGGCTGGTTCAGCGATGACGTCCGTCTTGAGGGACGGGTGGTTGTGGTCTTCTTGCACCGGAATGGAAACCTTTGGGGTGCTTTGGGAGCCCGCGCCTGTCATTGCTCCCTTTGCACCAAAGGGGAAACTGCACCGCCTGGCGCACTGGTGCTCGTTTGTCCTTCCTTGCGTCATCTGTGACTCCTGAGGCCGGACCTTGCATAGGAAACTCCGCCGCTCCGGAGGGGTCCTGAGGAGTCCCATCCTTCACAGGTCTTGTTGTTGTTCTTCCTCGCGAGGCTAGGGCCCTCGCGAGGGCCTTGTCCTGAATGGGGCCACATCTTGATGCGTTTGGTCGATGAGGTGGGCCATGCCCTGGGCCGCAGGCAGGCAGGTCTCGGTACCCCCCATTCCCAGAACGCCAACAGTAGCCCCCGGGCCCAAGGCGCGCCCGAGCTAGCATACGGATGAAGTCTGGAGGACGGTTCGAAGCACCGTGGGCCCCAATTGCCTGCGGGCCAGGCTTGGCGCGCGTTAGACGCCTCGGCGGCGACGCCTCCGCTCCCCGAGGCCGTCCGGAACCGCACCCAGTTGGATTGACGTGACACCTGGGTGTAGTGCAGACCATCATTGCTTCCCATCAAGTGATGTCGTTGCTGCAGGCCGCATGGATGCGACTCTTCAGAGGGCCAGGGAGGCAACGTGGATGGGACAACATTGACCAAACCGCCCCGCGCCGCCCGAGGGGCATGCGATGCCTGCCCTCTCACGACACCTCGTGGCCGCGGTTACGCCTATAAATCCACCCTGTCCCTCATCATGGGAGGGTATCGCGGTCTTGAGAATTCCTCTTGTTTCCTTCGCTCCGCCTGCACAAAAACCCTCTTTCCTTCTCACTGCCTAATCCTTCATGGCGTCCGAAGGAAGCGGTACATGCATAGGGAAGCGGCTGACTCCTCTGGCTCCTTCGTCTTCCTCTGGAGGCGGCGGCGGGGCGCCCTCGGGGTCGACGTGAGTTCGCTAGCGGTGGGCCCTGGCCGACGAGTAAGTATTCCGCCGCCTGCCGCTTCTCTCTTTCTTATGTCTGCCATCGCGAGCTTGATCTCCTTCCCCTCCTTCCAAGACCCTCGTGGCCAAGAAGCGCAAGCTTGGCGAGCTTCAGGAGGAGGTAGAGATGTTGCAGGCCCGACTGACCACCGTCGAGGCTGCCTTCGACGCTGCCCTCCGGGGCGAGGCCAAGGCCCAGGCGAAACTGGCACCCCTCCAAACCAAGGCTGTCAGAATCACGATTCTGTTATGCGATTCTACGACTTTATGATCCAAATTAACCCCTCTGATTCTACGATTTTACTTCATAGAATCTACGTTTCTACGATCCTGATAGTGAAGATTCTACGATTTGCGATCCTACCATCGGAGTTCCAATCCGATTCAGAATCGCGATTCTGACAACCTTGCTCCAAACCCAGGTCCAGGAGGTGGCCAATGCCATGCAGGCCGCCAAGGACGAGGCGACGCATGCCAGGCTGCTGGAGTCCCTCCGTGCCAAGCAGTTCCAGGACATCGCCTGCCGCGCGGCTGGCGCAGTGGGTCGGCTCGTCGAGGACGCCCCCGCACTGTCGCACGTGCGCGGCGACGGGGGCTACCTTGAGTTCTTCCGGAAGGTGGTGGAGGCACTGGAGACAGGCGTCTCTCATGTCGACGCGGACAGCGCGTCCGACGCGCGCGACCTTCTAGACCTTGCCTTGACGCTCGTCTACTCCAACTTGCGCCGCCTCGCCCCACAGCTCGACCTCCGGTGCCTTGGAGAGCGGGTGCCTGATGAGCTCCAGCGCCCCCTCCGGGACGAGACGCGCCTGCTTGTGGAGGCCATGGTGGACCGGTTCATCTAGGTGCCCGCCTCAAGCGAAGAGGAGGGCTCCGGCGCCGGGCCGGCCAGCGGCGCGGGCGGCAGCGACGACTCCTCCCCTTAGGCATCCTCCATTCCCCTTTACTGGTACCTGTAACGCTTGAACAAGAACCTTGCCCCGTGGGGCGTTAATCTTTTGCATGTTACCTTCACCGTCTTGTTTTTCTTCCTCAGTTCGCTGGTTGTGGTCTTGGCTGGTGCCGCCGTGGTTGTGACCCTGCATCAGCCCCCAATGCGGCCCCTGCGAGGCTCTCCCCCTCTAGGGGAAACTCGCGTCTGTGGCTCCTGTTGGGCCTTGGGCCTCGTGGCTCATCGCGATCGAGCCCCTCCTCGCGTGTCGCCTCCTTTGCTGCTTCGTTCCTCAGGGGCCTCGTCAGTCGCGCGTAGTAGCCGCGGTTCCTGCATTTTTAGATTACCGTGTACAGTCTTCATTCCATCCTTGGGGCCGCTATTAAGCCTGGAGGCTCCTGACGGGTTCGATGGTGTACTTAGCTTTGTATGACACTGGCAATCCTGCATCACGGGGAAAGACGGGTTGTTCCATCAAGCCGTGGCTCCGTCCATGATACCTATTTCTTACCTGTTGAATGGTCTAGGGTCCCTTTCGGCACTCTGCGTCTGTAGGTCCTAGTCCCACACATTTCCCCACCACGTTAGGTACGACCGGAGAGGACGCACCTCACGAGGTGAGGCCCCGGTACTCCTGATGCCGACCGGAAACCATGGACGGCACCAGGAAGTCGGGTGGCATTATGACCGGTAAGGCTCCTGAGGCACATGGCCCAGGAGCCCCCTTTTTCGATGCTCAAACCGCTCTATGTCGTCGGGTCCCAGTCCCGCGCATTTTCCCACCACCATTAGGTACGACCAGAAACCAAGGACACACTTCCCGGGGAGGGGCCCCGACACCCCCAATACCAACCGAAAACCAAGGACGGCACCAGGGGGCGAGTGGCCTTATGACCGGTAAGGCTCCTGAGGCGTGCTTCTCAGGAGCCCCCTTGACGCTCGAGCGATACCCCATTCCATTCCTTCGGGTGTTTCCTCGGGAGGCCCTAGGCCTCCCAAGACTCCACGTTGCGATGTCGAGCTGCGGTCGGAGCCCCCGAGCGGGGGTATTCAGTTGAAAATTTCGTGCCCGGAGGTGGCAAGGCCTCGCTATCCAGATCTATGATGCCTTGGGGCGACGCGGAGCATTGGGCTCCTTTTGAAACACCATTCAGAAAGAAAGAATTCAAGTTTGGCAAAACGAAAAAAACAAAGAGAGAAAAGTTCCCGCCCCTTTTTATTTTAAAACATAAGATCACGAAATCTTCGAGCTTTGGACAGGCTCAAGCACAAAAAATGGGCCATCGAAGGCTGCAACTCAAAATACAAAAAAGAGCGAGAAAAAGGCCGCGTCCGGCTTTTTGGGGTTGTCCCCACCTTCGTCTTCCCCCAGCGCTGAGCGTAGGGCATCCACATTGCATGGTAATTGCCATTGATGGGAAGTGTTGTCTTCTCCGCCAGCTCCAGGCTGTGGCTGCCACATTGCATGGGAGGGAGAGGTATCTCAGGGCCCACTCGGTAATACAACATCACAATAAGCCTTGCAAGCAATGTGACTAAGTGTTAGTCACGAGATTTTGTATTATGGAATGAGTAAAGAGACTTGCCGGTAACGAGGTTGAACTAGGTATGGAGATACCGACGATCGAATCTCGGGCAAGTAACATACCGAAGAACAAAGGGAACATCATACGGGATTAACTGAATCCTTGACATAGAGGTTCGACCGATAAAGATCTTCGTAGAATATGTAGGAACCAATATGGACATCCCGGTCCCGCTATTGGTTATTGACCGTAGAGGTGTCTCGGTCATGTCTACATAGTTCTCGAACCCGCAGGGTCTGCACACTTAAGGTTTGGTGACATTTCGGAAGTATAGAGTTATGTATGGTGGTGACCGAAGGTTGTTCGAAGCCCCGGATGAGATCGTGGACATCACGAGGAGCTCCGGAATGGTCCGGAGGTAAAGATTCATATATAAGAAGACCTGTTTTGGTCGTCGAAAAAGTTTCGGGCTAATCGGTAGTGTATCGGGAGTGCCGGTAGTGTACCGGGAGACCACCGGGAGGGATATTTCGACCCAAGAGGCTTCATGGGCTGTGGGAGAATAAATACCAGCCTTTTGTGGGCTGGTGGAAGTCCCATACAAGGCCCATGCGACAAGGAAAGAAAATCCCAAAGGGAAAAGGTGGAAAAAAGGCCAAAAAGGAGGAATCCTAGTCCTACTAGGATTGGAGGAGGAGTCCTCCTCTCCTCCCCACTTCGGCCGAACCAAGGAGGCTTGGCCCTTGCGCCAAGTCCACTCCTCCCTCCCTCTTATATATACTGGAGGTTAGGGTTTTTGCATAGAATTTTTAGCCACGTGCTGCCCGTTCCTCCAGTGCATAGCTTCTCCTCTAGATCGGATTTCTGCAGTGCTTAGGCAAAGCCCTGCTGGAATAGCTCCACCACCATCGCCGGAGTGCCATCACGCTGCTAGAGAACTCTTCTTTCTCTCTGCTCCCTCTGCTGGATCAACACGGTAGAGATCGTCATCAAGCCGTACGTGTGCTGAACACGGAGGTGTCGTCCGTTCGGCGCTAGATCGGAAGGACCATGATCGAGTTCGCGGGATGGATCATGATCAAGTTCGCGGGACGGATCGTGATTGGATCACGGGACGGATCGTGATTGGATCGTGGGACGCTCGGCGATTTGGATCGCGAAGACGTTCGACTACACCAACCGCGTTTCTTAACGCTTCCCGCTTAGCGATATACAAGGGTACGTAGATCCACTCTCCCTCTCGTAGATGCTCATCACCATGGATAGGTCTTGCGTGAACGTAGGAATTTTTTTGTTTCCCATGCAACGTTCCCCACGATGGCGTGCTGGGCAACGACGACTAGCCCATGCGTCCAAGCGCCCATGCGTCGGTCGGTGGCAGAGCATCCCACTCACAAGTAGTAGTGGATTGTGCGCGTTGAGATCTCCCACGTAGGTTTGACGTGTTGCCGGTGCCGGGGACGCTGCCCGTTCGCCGCGCGCCTGGGCCGCGCAAGGGGTAGTAATGGTGGAGGCGACACTAGTGACCTGGTACTGGCCGCTTGGCACCACAACACCGGGGCGAGGGCTCCCGACCGCCGCGGTGGGGTTGACAGAGGCCGGCATTGTGCGGCCCGGAGAAGCTTGTTGGGCATCAGCCATCGGAGCAGCAAAGCTTGGGAAGGACGAAGCTTGGAGAAGACCTTGACATGCCCCCTACCCGGCGCGCCAAATATCAGATTTCGGGCTCCGCAAAACCCTTAAGGTTCAAACACAAGGGCGTGTGCGAAGATCCCCTACAGCCTCGCCCGACCTAGCTCGCTACTCGACGAACTCAGCAAGGAACTCGCACGATGACAAGGAAGAAGATGAACACGACAGTTTACCCAGGTTCGGGCCGTTGCGAAGCGCAATACCCTACTCATGCTTTGGTGGATTGCCTCTCATGGATGTTTGGGTGGAAGAACTAGTACAATGCGCTTAAGCCTCGTGAGGACGCTCAAGATGTGTTCTTAGCTTGCTATCTCGTGGCGGTACGTGGAGTGACTAAGTGCTGGGTTGGATCGGTCGAGGGATCCCCCCTCTACGATGCAACCTATGCTCTATATGTAGCGGTGGCCCGGGTCCTCTTCCCTTATCACAATGGCGGGAAGGGATCCCACAACGGCCAATTTCGAAGGGGGACAGGGGTTGGTGCTCGCCCTGCCCAAAGGCGGTCTTCGCCTGCAAAGTAACTTTTGATGCCGCACGAGATGGCTCAGCGATGATGTCCATCCTACGGGACGGGTGGTTGTGGTCTTCTTGCACTAGAATGGAAACCTTTGGGGGGTGCTTTGGGAGTCCGCGCCCGTCCTTCCTCCCTTTGCACCAAAGGGGAAACTACGCCGCCTGGCGCACTGGTGCTCGCATGTCCTTCCGTGCGTCATTTCTGACTCTTGAGGCTGGGCCTTGCATAGAAAACGCCACCGCTCCGGAGGGGTCCCGAGGAGGCCCATCCTTCATGGGTCTTGTTGCTGTTCTTCCTCGCAAGGCTAGGGCCCTCGCGAGGGCATTGTCCTGAATGGGGCCACATCTTGCTGCTTTTGGTCGATGAGGTGGGCCATGCCCTGGGCCGTAGGCAGGCAGGTCTGGGTACTCCCATTCCCAGAATGCTGACATATTTCCTTGTTCATGATAATCGTTTATTATCCATGCGATAATTGTATTGATTGGAAACTCAAATACATGTGTGGTACATAGTCAACACCGTGTCCCTAGTATGCCTCTAATAGACTAGCTCGTTGATCAAAGATGGTCGAGGCTTCCTAGTCATAGACATGAGATGTCATTTGATAACGGGATTACATCATTAGGAGAATGATGTGATGGACAAGACCCAAACTATAAACATAGCATATGATCGTGTTAGCTTATTTCTATAGTTTTTCTACATTTCAAGTATGTGTTTCTATGACCATGAGATCAGGCAACTCACTGGCATCGGAGGAGTGCCTTGTGTGTATCAAACGTCACAACGTAACTGTGTGACTATAAAGGTACTCTACAGGTATCTCCGAGGGTGTATGTTGGTTTGGCATGGATCGATATTGGGATTTGTTACTCCATGTGATGGAGAGGTATCTTAGGGCCCACTCGGTAATACACCATCGTAATGAGCTTGCAAGCAAAGTGACTAAATAGTTAGCCACAACATCTTGTATTATGGAACGAGTAAAGAGACTTGCCGGTAACGAGATTGAACTAGGTATGGAGATACCAACGATCGAATCTTGGGCAAGTAACATACTGATGAACAAAGGGAACATTATGCGGGATTAACTGAATCCTTGACATAGAGGTTCAACCGATAAAGATCTTCGTAGAGTATGTAGGAACCAATATGGGCATCCATGTCCCGCTTTTGGTTATTGGCCGTAGAGGTGTCTCGGTCATGTCTAGATAGTTCTCGAACCTGCAGGGTCTGTTGGGGAACGTTGCATGGGAAACAAAAAATTTCCTACGCACACGCAAGATCTATCATGGTGATGAGCATCTACGAGAGGGAGAGCCGATCTACATACCCTTGTAGATCGCTAAGCGGGAAGCGTTAAGAAACACGGTTGATGTAGTCGAACGTCTTCGCGATCCAAATCGCCGAGCGTCCCGTGATCCCATCATGATCCGTCCCGCGATCTCATCACGATCCGTCCCGCGATCCAGTCACGAAATGTCTCGCGATCTTGATCACGATCCTTCCGATCTAGCACCGAACGGACGGCACCTCCGCGTTCAGCACACGTACATCTCGATGATGATCTCCGTCTTCTTGATCCAGCAAGAGGGAGCGGAGAGGTAGATGAGTTCTCCGGCAGCACGATGGTGTTGCGGCGATGGTGATGGAGCTATTCCAGCAGGGCTTCGCCTAAGCACCGCTGAAAACCGATCTAGAAGAGAAACTGCGATCTAGAGCAGAGGTAGCACGTGGCTATTAGGGTTAGATTTTCCCTCTAAATCCTCTAGTATATATAGGAGGGAGGTAGGGAGGGGAGGAGGAAGCCTCAAACCCTCAAGAGCTGGCCGAAATTGGAGGTGAAGGAGTCCTACTCCAATCCTATTAGGATTAGGACTCCTTCCTTATTTAGACTTTTTGCCTTTTTCCACCTTTTTCTCCTTGGGATTTTCTTCCCAGCCGCATGGCCCTTTGTGGGACTTCAACCAGCACACCAAGGGCTGGTATTCACTCTCCCACAGCCCATGTAGCCTCTTGGGTCGAAATACCCCTCCCGATGGTCTCCCGATACACTACCGTCACTCCCGGTACACTACTGATGAGCCTGAAACTTTTCCGGCGACCAAAATAGGACTTCCTATATATCAATCTTTACCTCCGGACCATTCCGGAGCTCCTCGTGACGTCCAGGATATCTTCTGGTACTCTGAACAACCTTCGGTCACCACCATGCATAACTCTATACTACCAAAACATCACCAAACCTTAAGTGTGCAGACCCTGCGGGTTCGAGAACTATGTAGACATGACCGAGACACCTCTACAGTCAATAACCAATAGCGGGACCTGGATGCCCATATTGGTTCATACATATTCTACAAAGATCTTTATCGATCGAACCTCTATGTCAAGGATTCAGTTAATCTCGTATGATGTTCCCTTTGTTCTTCGGTATGTTACTTGCCCGAGATTCGATCATCGGTATCTCCATACCTAGTTAAACCTCGTTACCGGCAAGTCTCTTTACCCATTCCGTAATACAAGATCTCGTGACTAACACTTAGTCACATTGCTTGAAAGGCTTATTGTGATGTTGTATTATCGAGTGGGCCCTGAGATACCTCTCCGTCACACGGAGTAACAAATCCCAGTCTTGATCCATGCCAACCCAACAGACACCCTCGGCGATACCTGTAGAGCACCTTTATTGTCACCCATTTACGTTGCGACGTTTGATACACACAAGGTACTCCTCCGATGTCAGTGAGTTGCATGATCTCATGGTCATAGGAACACATACTTGACATGTAGAAAACAGTAGGAATAAACTGACACGATCATATGCTATGTTTACAGTTTGGGTCTTGTCCATCACATCATTCTCCTAATGATGTGATCCCGTTACCAAATGACATCTCATGTCCATGACTAGGAAACCATAGCCATCTTTGATCAACGAGCTAGTCTATTAGAGGCATACTAGGGACATGGTGGTGTCTATGTATCCACACATGTATCTAAGTTTCCGATCAACACAATTATTGCATGGATAATAAACGATTATCATGAACAAGGAAATATGATAATAACTAATTTATTATTGCCTCTAGGACATAGTTCCAACAGTCTCCCACTTGCACTAGAGTCAATAATCTAGTTCACATCACCATGTGATTCGCATTGTTATGAATCTAACACCCAATGAGTTCTGGGGCTCGATCATGCTTTGCATGTGAGAGAGGTCTTATAGTCAACGGGTCTATGACATTCAGATCCGTGTGTACTTTGCAAATCTCTATGTCAAACCGTAAACACTGCTACCACACTCCACTTGGTACTATTCCAAATGGCTGCTCCACTATACGTATCCAGATTGCTACTACGAGTCATCCGGATTGGTGTTAAAGCTTGCATCGACGTAACTCTTTACGACGAACTCTTTATCACCTCCATAATAGAGAAACATCTCCTTAGTTTTTTAGTTACTAAGGATAATCTTGACCGCTGTCCAGTAATCCAGTCCTGGATCACTCTTGTACCCCTTGATGGACTCATGGCAAGGCACACACAGGTGCAGTACACAACATGGCATACTATACAGAGCCTATGGCTAAGGCATAGGGGACGACGTTCTCCCTTTCTCTTTCTTCTGCCGTTGTCGAGCTTTGAGTCTCACTCAACTTCACACCTTACAAATCAGGCGAGAACTCTTTCTCTGACTGATCCATTTTTTAACTCTTTCAAAATCTTGTCAAGGTATGAAATCATTGAAAGTCTCATCAAGCATCTTGATTTATCTCTATAGATCTTGATGCTCAACAATTAGGTAGCTTTATCCAGGTCTTCCTTTGAAAATCACTTTTCAAACAACCATTCATGCTTTCCAGAAATTCTACATTATTTCCGATTAACAATATGTCATCCACATATACTTATCAGAAACTCTATAGTGCTCCCACTCACTTTATTGCAAATACAAGTTTCTCATAAACTTTGTATAGACTCAAAAACTTTGATCACCTCATCAAAGTGTATATTCCAACTCCGAGATGCTTGCTTCAGTTCATAGAAGGATCACTGAAGCTTGCACACCTTTTAGCATCCTTAGGGCTGACAAAACCTTCTGGTTGTATCTCATACAACCTTTCCTTAAGGAAGGAAACGATGTTTTGGCATCCATCTGCCATATTTCATAATTGAAAAATGCAGCAACTGCTAACATAATTCCAACAGACTTTAGCATCACTACGAGTGAGAAAGTCTCATCGTAGTCAACTCCTTGAACTTGTCGGAAACTTCTTTGTGACAAGTCAAGCTTTATAAATGGTGACATATACCATCAACGCCTGTCTTCATGTTAAAGGTCCATTTGTACTCGATGACTTGCCGTCCAACGAGCAAGTCCACCAAAGTCTATACTTGGTTTTCATACATGGATCCTTTCTTGGACTTCATGGCCTCTAACCATTTGTCGGAATCCGGGCCCATCATTGCTTCACCATAGCTCATAGGTTCGTCGTTGTCCAACAACATGACCTCCAAGACAGGGTTGTCGTACCGCTCAGGAGCAGTACACATCCTTGTCGATCTGCGAGGTTTGATAGTAACTTGATCCAAAGCTTCATGATCATCATCGTTAACTTCCTCTTCAACTAACGTAGGCTTCACAAAAACAAATTCCTGCGTTGTGCTACTCTCTGGTAGAACAAAGGTTCAACAACCTCATCAAGTTCTATCTTCCTCCCACTCAATTCTTTCGAGAGAAACTCTTTCTCGAGAAAGGACCTAGTTTTAGCAACAAACACTTTATGCTTGGATATGAGATAGAAGGTTTACCCAACTGTCTTTAGGGTATTCTATGAAGATGCATTTGTCCGCTTTGGGTTCGAGCTCATTAGGTGAAAACCTTTTTCACATAAGTGTTGCAGCCCCAAACATTAAGAAATGACAGCTTAGGTTTCTATCAAACCATAATTCACACGGTGTCATCTGAACGGATTTAGATGGTGCCCTATCTAAAGTGAATGTAGTTGTCTCTAATGCATAACCCCAAAATTATAGTGGCAAAACAATAAGAGACATCATAGCAAGCACCATTTTTAGTAGAGCATGACTATGACGTTCGAACACACCATCACACTATGGTGTTCCAGGTGGCGTGAGTTGTGAAACAACTCTCACATTGTCTAAAGTTGTATGCCAAACTCGTAACTCAGATATTTACCTCCACGATCATATCACAGACATTTTTATCTTCTTGTCATGATGATCTTAAACTTCACTCTGAATTTGCTTGAACCTTTCAAACGATTCAGACTTGTGTTTCATTAAGTAAATATACACTATATCTACTCAAATCATCGGTGAAGGTAAGAAAATAACGATATCCACCGCACGCTACAAGACTCATTGGATTGCATACATCAACATGTATCATTTCCAATAAATCACTTACCCGCTCCATCAAACCAGAAAACGGGGTCCTTAGTCATCTTAACCAAGAGGTATGGCTCGCATGTCTCAACTGATTCGAAATCGAATGAGTCCAAAGATCCATCAACATGGAGTTTCTTCATGCATTTTATAACAATATGACATTTAGCGGCAGTATCACAAGTATGTGGTACTATCATTATTAACTTTGTATCTTTTGGCAGCAATGTTATGAACATGTGTATTAGTACGATCAAGATTCAACAAACCATTCTCACTGGGTGCATGACCATTCAAGGTATTATTCATGTAAACAGAATAACCATTATTCTCTAACTTAAATGAATAACTGTGTTGCAATAAACACGATCTAATCACGTTCATGCTCAACGCAAAACACCAAATAATATTTATTTAGGTTTGTCACTAATCCCGAAGTAGAGAGAGCGTGCGATGTTGATCACATCAACCTTGGAAACATTTCCAACACACATCGTCACCTCACCCTTAGCTAGTTCTCCTTTTATTCCATAGCTTTTATTTCGAGTTACTAACATTTAGCAACCGAACCGGTATCCAATACCCAGGTGCTACTAGGAGTACTAGCAAGGTACACATCAATAACACGTATATCAAATATACTTCTGTCGACGTTGCCAGCCTTCTTATCTACCAAGTATCTAGGGTTGTTCCGCTTCAGAGACCGCTCTCCTCATAATCGAAGCACTTAATCTCGGGTTTGGGTTCAACTTTGGGTTGCTTCACTGGAGCAGCAACTAACTTGCTATCCATGAAGTTTCCCTCCTTATCCTTCCCCTTCTCGAAACTAGTGGTTTTACTAACCATCAATACTTGATGCTCCTTCTTGATTTCTACCTTTGCGGTGTCAAACATCGCGAACAGCTCAGGGATCATT
The DNA here is from genome assembly GCA_022496015.1 of Hordeum marinum. Classification (NCBI taxonomy): domain Eukaryota; kingdom Viridiplantae; phylum Streptophyta; class Magnoliopsida; order Poales; family Poaceae; genus Hordeum; species Hordeum marinum. The sequence continues at coordinate 422,738,519 of CM039674.1, read as the reverse complement.
ATTTCTATCCCTAGCATTTATAGTTCATCACCAAGTTCTAGTAGCTTAGTGACAATGACTTGGAGAACAATATCAATCACTATCTTATCTGGAAGATCAACTCCCACTCGATTCAAGCGATTGTCGCACCCAGACAATCTGAGCACATGCTTAACGATTGAGCTATTCTCCTTCATCTTACAGGCAAAGTATCTTGCTGGAGATCTCATATCTCGCAACACGGGCACGAGCCTGAGATCCTAATTTTAGCTCTTAGAACATCTCATATGTTCCATGATGTTCAAAACGTTTTGGAGCCTCAATTCTAAGCCGTAATGCATGACGCACTAAACTATCAAGTAGTCATCAGAACGTGCCTGTCAGATGTTCACAACATCTACAGACGACGCTAGTGGGGTTGGCGCACCGAGCGGTGCATTAAGGACATAAGCCTTCTGTGCAGCAACAAGGACAATCCTCAGATCACAGAGCCAGTCCACAATATTGCTACCATCATCTTTCAACCCTATTTCTCTAGGAACATATAAAAATTCAAGGGAGCTACAGCACGAGCAAGTAATCTACAACATAATTTGCAAAGACACTACTCACTATGTTCATGATAATGAGTTCAATGAATCATATTACTTAAGAACTCCCACTCAAATTGACATCCCTCCGGTCATTCGAGTGATACATGATCCAAATTCACCAACTCAAGTCCGATCATCACGTGAGTTGAGGTGGTTTCAATGGTGAACATCATCATGTTGATCATATCTACTATATGACTCATGTTTGACCTTTCGGTCTCTTGTGTTCTGAGGCCATGTATGTAAATGCTAGGCTTGTCAAGTTTAACCCGAGTGTTCTGCATGTGCAACACTGGCTTGCAGCCGTTGTATGTGAACGTAGAGTCTATCACACCCGATCATCACGTGGTGTCTCAACACGACGAACTTTCGCAATGGTGCACACTCGGGGAGAACACAATTTTATCTTGAAATTAAGTGAGGGATCACCTTATAATGCTACCATCGTCCTAAGCAAAACAAGGTGCATAAAAGGATTAACATCACATGAAAATCATAAGTGACATGATATGGCCATGAACTTGTGCTTTTGATCTCCATCTTGAAAGCACCGACATGATCTCCATCGTCACCGGCAAGACACCATGATCTCCATCATCTTGATCTCCATCAACGTGTCGCCATCGGGGCTGTCGCACCCAACATGCTTCTACTACTATTGCTACCGTTTAGCGATAAAGTAAAGCATTACATAGCGCTTAATGATTGACACGTAGGTCATACAATAATTAAAGACAACCATATGGCTCCTGCCGGTTGCCGTACTCATCGACATGCAAGTCGTGATAATCTATACATTACATGATCATCTCATACATCACATATATCACATCATGTAATTGGCCATATCACATCACAACATACCCTGCAAAAACAAGTTAGACGTCCTCATATTGTTGTTGCATGTTTTATGTGGCTGCTACGGGTATCTAGCAAGAACAATTCTCATCTACGCAAAAACCACAACGGTGATACACTGGTTGCTTTTCAACCTTCTCAAGGACTGCCTTTGTCGAATCCGATCCAACTAAAGTAGGAGAAACAGACACCCGCCAACCATCTTCGTGCAATGAAGTTACACGTCAGTCGATGGAACCGGTCTCTCGTAAGTGTACGAGTAAGGTTGGTCCGGGCCGCTTCATCCCACAATACCGCTGAACCAAAACACGACCAAGGGAGAAAGCAATCTAAGCATCAACGCCGACAAACTCTTTGTGTTCTACTCGAGATCTCATCTACACATAGACCTAGCTCATGATGCCACTGTTGGGGAATGTTGCATGGGAAACAAAAAATTTCCTACGCACACGCAAGATCTATCCATTGTGATGAGCATCTACGAGAGTGAGAGTGGATCTACATACCCTTGTAGATCGCTAAGCGGGAAGCGTTAAGAAACACGGTTGATGTAGTCGAACGTCTTCGCGATCCAAATCGCCGAGCGTCCCGCAATCCCATCACGATCCGTCCCACGATATCATCATGATCCGTCCCGCGATCCAATCACGAAGTGTCTCGCGATCTTGATCACGGTCCTTCCGATCTAGCACCGAACGGACGGCACCTCCGCGTTCAACACACATATAGCTTGATGATGATCTCCGCATTCTTCATCCAGCAAGAGGGAGCGGAGAGGTAGATGAGTTCTTCGGTAGCGCGACGGAGTTGCGGCGATGGTGATGGAGCTATTCCAGCAGGGCTTCGCCTAAGCACCGCTGAAAACCGATCTAGAGGAGAAACTGCGATCTAGAGGAGAGGTAGCACGTGGCTATTAGGGTTACCTTTTCCCTCTAAATCCTCTAGTATATATAGGAGGGAGGGAGGGGAGGAGGCAGCCTCAAATCCTCAAGATCTGGCCGAAATTGGAGGTGGAGGAGTCCTACTCCAATCCTATTAGGATTAGGACTCCTTCCTTATTAAGACTTTTTGCCTTTTTCCACCTTTTTCTCCTTGGGCTTTTCTTCCCAACTGCATGGGCCCTTTGTGGGACTTAAACTAGCCCACCAAGGGCTGGTATTCACTCTCCCACAGCCCATGTAGCCTCTTGGGTCAAAATACCCCTCCCGATGGTCTCCTGGTACACTACCGTCACTCCCGGTACACTACCGATGAGCCCGAAACTTTTCCGGCGACCAAAATAGGACTTCTTATATATAAATTTTACCTCCGGACCATTTCGGAGCTCCTCGTGACATCTGGGATCTCATCCGGGACTCCGAATAACCTTAGATCACCACCATGCATAACTCTATACTACCGAAACGTCACCAAACCTTAAGTGTGCAGACCCTGCGGGTTCGAGAACTATGTAGACATGACCGAGACACCTCTACAGTCAATAAACAATAGCGGGACCTGGATGCCCATATTGGTTCCTACATATTCTACAAAGATCTTTATCGGTCGAACCTCTATGTCAAGGATTCAGTTAATCCCGTATGATGTTCCCTTTGTTCTTCGGTATGTTACTTGCCCGAGATTCGATCATCGGTATCTCCATACCTAGTTCAACCTTGTTACCGGCAAGTCTCTTTACTCGTTCTGTAATACAAGATCTCGTGACTAACACTTAGTCACATTGCTTGCAAGGCTTATTGTGATGTTGTATTATCGAGTGGGCCCTGAGATACCTCTCCGTCACACGGAGTAACAAATCCCAGTCTTGATCCATGCCAACCCAACAGACACCCTCGGAGATACCTGTAGAGCACGTTTATAGTCACCCAGTTACGTTGCAACGTTTGATACACACAAGGTACTCCTCCGATGTCAGTGAGTTGCATGATCTCATGGTCATAGGAACACATACTTGACATGTAGAAAACAGTAGCAATAAACTGACACAATCATATGCTATGTTTACAGTTTGGGTCTTGTCCATCACATCATTCTCGTAATGATGTGATCCCATTACCAAATGACATCTCATGTCCATGACTAGGAAACCATAGCCATCTTTGATCAATGAGCTAGTCTATTAGAGGCATACTAGGGACATGGTGTTGTCTATGTATCCACACATGTATGTGAGTTTCCGATCAACACAATTATAGCATGGATAATAAACGATTATCATGAACAAGGAAATATGATAAGAACTAATTTATTATTGCCTCTAGGGCCTATTTCCAACAGGGTGTGCACACTTAACGTCTGGTAATGATTCAATATTGTTGTGTTATATGTTTTGGTGACCGATAGTTGTTTGAAGTTCCAGATGAGATCGCGGACATCACAAGGAGATCCAGAGGTAAAGAATTATATATAGGAAGTTCCATGTTGGTCATTGGAAAAAGTTTAGGCGTCACTGGTAACGTACCAGGGGTGGCGGAAGGTTTCCGAGGGTCCACTGGAAGGGGCCCTCCCACCCCGAGGGGCCACATGGGCTGAAGAGGTGGCGCACCAGTGCTTGGTGGGCTGGGCAGCCAGTTGCGAGAAGCCCATGTGCATGGGGGGTAGGTGGGAGGTGGGATAAGGAGGAAGGACTCCTCCCTTAGGCCTCCACCTCCCTTGTGGGAGGTGGACTCCTCCCCTCCCTGCGCCGCCAAGGCCCTAGGGGAATTCCTGGGGCGCCTCCACCTACCCCCTCCCTCCTATATATAGTGGAGGTTTTGAGGGCAACCACCACCTGAAAAGCCACGTGCTGCCCTCTCTCCCTCTAGACATCTTTCTCCACTAGATTGGTTCGGTGGAGCTCGACGAAGCCCTGCCGGATCAGTTTGCCACCACCGCCACCATGCCATTGTGCTATCGGAGAACTCATCGACCTCTCCATCCTTGCTTGCTGGATCAAGAAGGCGGAGATCGTCATCGAGCTGTACGTGTGCTGAACGCAGAGGTGTCGTCCGTTTGGCACTAGATCGTGATTGGATTGCAAGATGACTTGCGATTTGGATCGCGAAGACATTCGACTACATCAACCATGTTTATTAACGCTTCCCGCTTAGCGATCTACAAGGGTATGTATATCCAATCTCTCCTCTCATAGATGCTCATCTCCTAGATTGATCTTGGTGAAGCGTAGGATTTTTTTTGTTTCCCATGCAATGTTCCCCAACAGTGGTATCAGAGCTAGGTCTATGCGTAGATGAGATCAAGAGTAGAACACAAAGGAGTTTGTGGGCATTTATATTCAGATTTCTTTCTCCCTTGATCTTTTCTTGATTCAACGGTATTGTGGGATGAAGTGGCCCGGACCAACTTTACATGTCCACGTACATGAGACCGATTCCATCAACTGACATGTGACTTTGTTGCATAAAGATGGCTGGCGAGTGTTTGTCTCTCCCACCTTAGTTGAATCGGATTCTACAAAGGCGGTCCTTGTAGAAGGTTGAATAGAAATTTGTGTATCACCGTTGTGGTTTTTGCGTAGGTAAGAATCGCTCCTGCTAGATACCCATAGCAGCCACGTAAAACACGCACCAACAATTAGAGGACCTCTAACTTGTATTTGCAGGGTATGTTGTGATACTATATGGCCAAAGACATGATAAGATATATTTGATGTATGAGATGATCATGTTTTGTAATAGTTCATATCAACTTGCTTCCAGGACTCAAGTTGTGATGCATGACTTGGTGAGCCACCCGCTCCAGTGTCGTCTGCAGACGTTATGAACGCCTGTCAATCATGTTTAGATGATTACTCAATAGTTCAGTGTGCTATGTTGTATGGCTTAGAATCAGGACTTCAAAGGCGTTTTGAATGTCATGGAGCATATGAGATGTTCCAGGAGTTGAAGTTTATTTTTGAGAAGAATACCCGGATCGAGAGGTATGAGACCTCCAATAAGTTTTATGCTTGCAAGATGGAGGAGAACGGGTTTGTTAGTGAACACATTCTCAGAATGTCTGGGTATTCCAACCATCTGGCTGAATTAGAGATGCCCCTCCCGCCAGAGGCAATCGCTGACAGAGTTCTTCAATCATTGCCACCTAGCTACAAAAGCTCCCTGTTGAACTATAACATGCAAGGGATGAACAAGTCAGTCGCCGAGCTATTTGCGATGCTGAAAGTCACTGAATCTAGAATCCAGAAGGAGCATCAAGTGTTGATGGTCAATAAAACAACTAGTTTGAAGAAGAATGGCAAGGGCAAGAAGGATAACTCCAAGAAGAGTGGCAAAGCAGTTGCCCCTCCCGTGAAGAAACCCAAGGCTGGACCCAAGCCAGAAATTGAGTGCTTTTACTGCAAGGGAACTTGTCACTAGAAGCAGAATTGCCCCAAGTATCTGGCTGACAAGAGGGTGGCCAACACCAAACAAGGTATATATGATATACATGTTATTCATGTGTACCTTACCAACTCTCATTGTAGTGCCTAGGTATTTGATACCGGTTTGGTTGCTCACATTTTGCAACTCAAAACAAGAACTACAGAATAGACGGAGCCTGGCAAAGGACGAAGTGACGATGCGTGTGGGAAATGGTTTCAAGGTTGATGTGATCGCTGTCGGCACGCTCGCTCTTCGATTACCATCAGGATGAGTGATGAACCTGAATAATTTTTATTCAGTGCCTGCGTTGAGCATGAACATTATATCTGGATCTTGTTTAATGCGAGACGGTTACTCATTTAAATCAGAGAATAATGGTTGTTCTATTTATATGAGTAATATATTTTATGGTCATGCACCCAATGTGAGGGGGTTATTCTTGTTGAATCTTGATAGTGATGATACACATGTTCATAACATTGGTGCCAAAATATGTAGAGTTGATAATGATAGCACCACTTTCTTGTGGCACTGCAGCTTAGGTCATATTGGTGTAAAACGCATGATGAAGCTCCATGCTGGACTTTTGGAGTCACTTGAGTTTGAATCACTTGACACATGTGAACCATGCCTCATGGGAAAGATAACGAAGACCCGGCTCTCCGGAACAATGGAATGGGCAAGTGACTTGTTGGAAATCATACATACTGATGTGTGCGGTCCAATGAGCATTGAGGCGCGTAGTGGATATCATTACTTTCTCACCTTCACTGATGACTTAAGTAGATATGGGTATATTTGCTTAATGAAACACAAGTCTGAAACAGTTGAAAAGTTCAACCAATTTCAGAGTGAAGTTGAGAATCATCGTAACAAGAAGATTAAATTCCTACAATCTGTCGAGAAGGAGAATATCTGATTTATGAGTTTGGCAATCACTTAAGACAATGTGTAATTGTTTCACAATTTACACCGCGTGGAACACCACAACGTAATGGTGTGTCCAAACGTCAACGAACCTTATTGGATATGGTGCGTTCTATGATGTGTCTTGCAGATTTGCCACTACCATTTTGGGGTTATGCGTTAGAGACAGCTACGTTCACTTTAAATAGGGCACCATTGAAACCCGTTGAGACGATGTTGTATGAACTATGGTTTGGAAACAAACCAAAGTTGTCGTTTCTTAAAGTTTGGGCATGCGATGATTATGTCAAAAAGCTTCAGCCTGAAAAGCTGGAACCCAAAGCGGAGAAATGCGTCTTCATAGGATACCCAAAAGAGACGGTTGGTTATACCTTCTACCTCTGATCCGAAGGCAAAGAGTTTGTCGCTAAGAATGGGTCACTTCTCGAGAAAGAGTTTCTCTCGAAAGAATTGAGTGGTAGGAAGATAGAACTTGATGAGGTTTTTGAACCTTTGTTTCAACCAGAGAGTAGTGCAACAGAGAAAGATGTTTCTGTGGAGCCTACATTGGTTGAAGAGGAAGCAGATGATGGTGATCATGAATCTTTAGATCAAATTGCTATCGAACCTCGTAGGTCAACAAGGACACGTCCTGCTCCTGAGTGGTAGGGTAACCCTGTCTTAGAGGTCATGTTGTTGGACAACGATGAACCTACGAGCTATGGAGAAGTGATGATGGGTCCGGATTCCGACAAATGGTTAGAGGCCATGAAATCCGAGATGGGATCCATGTATGAAAACAAAGTATGGACTTTGGAAGTATTACCTGAAGGGTGAAAGGCCATTCATAATAAATGGATCTTTAAGAAGAAGACGGACGCGGACGGTAATGTCACCGTCTATAAAGCTCAACTTGTGGAATTTTTTTCACAAGTTCAAGGAGTTGACTACGATGAGACTTTGTCACTCATAACGATCCTTAAGTCAGTCAGAATCATGTTAGCAATAGGTGCATTTTTCGATTACAAAATTTGACAGATGGATGTAAAAACAACATTCCTTGACGGTTTTCTTAAGGAAGAGTTGCATATGATGCAACCATAAGGTTTTGTCGATCTAGAGAATGCCGACAAAGTTTGCAAACTCTAGCGATCCATTTATGCATTGGTGCAAGCATCTTGGAGTTGGAATCTTCGCTTTGACGAGGTGATCAAAGCGTTCGGGTTTATACAAGTTTACAAAGAAGTATGTATTTACATGAAAGTGAGTGGGAGATCTATAACATTTCTAATATTATATGTGGATGACATATTGCTCATTGGAAACAATATAGAATTTTTTGAAGGTGTGAAGGAATATTTGATCAAAAGTTTTTCAATGAAGAACCTAGGAGAAGCTGCTTTCATATTAGGCATCAAGATCTATAAAGATAGATCGAGACGCTTAATTGGACTTTCATATAGCACATACCTTGACAAAGTTTTGAAGAAGCTCAAAATGGGTCAGTCCAAGAAAGGGTTCTTGCCTGTATTGCAAGGTGTGAAGTTGAGTAAGACTCAATGCCCGGTGATTGTAGAAGATAGAGAAAAGATGATTGTCATCCCCTATGCTTCTGCCATAGGATCTATCATGTATGTGGTGTTGGGTACAAGACCGGATGTCAGCCTTACCATAAGTATGTCTGAGAGGTTTCAAAGTGATTCAGGAATGGAACACTAGACATCGGTCAAGAATATCCTTAATTAACTAAAAAGGACTAAGGAAATGTTTATCGTTTATGGAGGTGATCAAGAGCTCGTCGTAAGGGGTTACGTCGATGCAATCTTTGACACTGATTCGGATGACTCTAAGTCTCAAATCGGATACGTATTTATTCTCAATGGGGGAGTGGTAAGCTGGTGCCGTTCCAAGCAAAGCATGGTATCTGATTCTACATGTCAAGAGGAGTACATTGCCGCCTCGAAGGCGGCAAAGGAAGGTGTCTAGATGAAGGAGTTCATGATAGATCTTGGAGTAGTTCCCAGTGCACTAGACCCAATGACTCTGTTCTGTTATAACACGGGTGTCATTGCTCTGGCCAAGGAACCAAGGTTTCACAAGAGGACAAGACACATAAAGTGATGTCTCAATTCCATCCGCGAGTACATCAAGGAGGAGGACATAAATATTTTCAAAGTACACACGGATCTAAATTTCATAGACCCGTTAACTTAACCTCTTCAACGAGCTAAACATGATCAACAATAGAACTGTATGGGTGTTAGATTCATCACAATGTAAATCACATGGCGGCATGAGCTAGATTATTTACTCTAGAGCAAGTGGGAGAGTGTTGGAAATATGCCCTAGCGACAATAATAAAATGGTTATTATTATATTTCCTTTTTCATGATAATCTTTTATTATCCATGCTATAATTGTATTGATTCGAAACTCAAATACCTGTGTGGGTACATAGACAACACTGCGTCCCTAGTATGCCTCTAATAGACTAGCTCATTGATCAAAGATGGTCGAGGTTTCCTGGCCATAGACATGAGATGTCATTTGATAATGGGACCACATCATTACGAGAGTGATGTGATGGTTTAGCGACCCGACCTGAAAGGTCGAATCTCCGGTGTTTCCGTACCATCCCAAGATCATGCTGGTACACACACGGTACATCAATGTATATATCAAAGGGAAATCACACAGCGTTATATTAATCGAAATCTCATATCGAGTCCTTTATTACAATAAAGATTACAATAAAGTGGCTGAAGGCCAACTCATGAGAATATCTAAATCTTGCGGAAGCATAGAAGGTAGATGAGTCCATCTGACTCCAAGGGCATCTCACCGAGCGTAGAGCGTATCCTCACTCCTGGTCAGAAAAGTATTCTGCAACATGATACGTTGCAGCCGTGTAGGTCAACATATGGAATATGCCGACAAAGTCACAAGAGAGGGGTGAAAAAGATAATCATCTAATCTACATGCATATATGGTAGGTGGGGTAGTAAGTTTTTGCGTAAAGCCAATTTTTCCTACATCAAGAGAGGCTAAGCAACATTATTACTAAATTGGTTGATTAATGAGATGGTTCCACCAACCAATTCTCATACCCAAGTTATTAATACCCACATCATCATATTAATTGTGTTGAGAGTTCCGGAAGTTTCAGTTCCTTTGGCTCATGTCGTCCATGACCGTGGACATGGCTAATCGATTAGGTTAAGTACTCTGCAGAGTTTTGCACACGTTCCCCACAAGATTTGGTCGCCTCCGTTTGATTTCTCGCACTTCAGGCTGTTTGAGAAATGGATGACCAAAACATGGTCTTCCAAAGGGTTTCCCTGCGACTCTGTCGGTGCCCATCCTTTCCTACCGTTCTTCTACATCTCGTAGCACCGCCTGTCCAGGGTCGCCACGATATCCAACCAAGCCAGAGCCCATAATGACTTGTGGCTGTGCAGGTAAGCCTTGGGTCTTGAAGCATCCATCCATCTCTTTGTGCCTGGGTGGACCTTTCCGCGTGAATACTGGCCATCTCCAGCAACACCTAGGCAAATCCATTGGTTTCTCCAGGGTGCCGTTCAACCATCATCCACCTAGAGGTATGTTGAAAACTCGGAGTCTTGAAGTCTTGATCATTATGTAGGTCTTGAAATTGTTAACTCTCTCAACTCTCATGAATCACACAACCAACCCCGTCTACTAATAGCATAGCAAAAAGTAAAACAACGTTTCCCGGGGCCAATGTGTCAAGGGTTGAGAGGGGGTACCTACCACATGATACTACAACAGTAACCAAGTTTCCAATTACCTACTTTGCATGCAATTAGGGGAATGGTAGAACTAATGCAATAAAACATGGGTAAAGATGATCAAAGTGACTTGCCTGATTGACGATCTTCGTACTCGAGGGACTCTAAGTAACAAGCCTCGCACGCCAGATAATCTAACGAAGCAAACAAGAGCACTCAATAAGCATACGACAAAATTATTTGTAACTCACAAAATCAGAAATGAACTAGTAAACAATCAAGACAAAACAGTGCACAAATCACAAGCAAGAAAACACACAAAGTTTTGTTTAAAAAAAAGGTGATGGGTAAACCACTACTATCATAATAAACCTACTTGTATAAACAAAACAATAGTTGACAGCAAGGAAACAATAAAATATTTTATTAATAAACAGAATAAAATCCATTTAAAGCTTTGTTAAGAAAAATCTTAGTATGGTTTTGAAAGTTTTGATAAACACTACTATATGAGGTAACTATAGTTTTACTAACAAAGAGTAAAACAAAACTTATTATTTATTAATAAAACATTTTATTAACAGAAAAAGAATTTACTAAAAACTCTTCTTAGAAAACAGAATTTAATTATATAAAACTTTGTTAGAAGAAAACTATTACTAACTAGTTTGTTTTACAACAAATTATACCTAGTTGAATATGAGTTGAGATTCCTCTAACAACAAAGAAATAAACTAAGCAATTTTATATTTTTATTAACAGCAAGTAAACACCTAATGTTTAAGCAACAGAACCTACTAAACCAAATTATAACAAATCTGATTTAAACTAACTAAAAACTAAATTAACTAAACTATACTAACTACTAGGCAGAATCTGTTTATAGTTAGAACACTAAATAAATTCATCCTAAAAATCCTCAAACTAAGCATGATGATAGTCCTAACTAATACCAAGCAGTAGCAAAAAATTTCATATCAAAATCTATTTTTAAACTCTAGTTATTCAGATTTGAGTGATTTGAGCAAACTTGATTAAATTCAAATTTTAGAGTTATAATTTAAAATCTAAAACTACAGGGTGAAACTACATGAAACTTGGAACCTAATGCAACAAGAATTAGCTCAAAACACAAAAGAGATTAAAAGATATAAACAAAACAAAATTCTAAAACAATCTGTTAACTAAAACTAAACAGAAAAGAAAAAAAACCTACCGACCGGTCAGTGCTACGTGGCAAGTTGCTATTGGCTGCTAGCGCGTGCGGGCGGGCGATTGCGGGCGGACGACCGACAGCTAGAGAAAAACGGTTCGTGGCTTAAACGTTATAAATCTGGATCGTTGGATCCAGATCGAACGGATGGGGGCTCACAGTGATAAGAGGTCGCCGGCGATGGCGTTCTCCGGCGAGTCCGAAGCGGCGAGGTCGTAGGGGCGGCGCTCCGGTGGTTGTTGGAGGCGATGGAGGAGCTCAGGCAACGGCGGCTGACGTCCGGCATCGAATGGCGTCTTCGGAGAGGCGAGGGGAGGCGTGGAGCGACGGGCACGAGCGCTTAGGGCTTCGGTCGGAGCAGAGCTCCGGCGAGGTGTTTGCGGCGGCGGTCTGGCGACGGAGAGAGGGTATCGGGGGGGGGGGGCGGAATGGAGCGCGGAGATGCCCGCACTTATATAGGCCGCGGGTGGGGGTCGGGGAAGGAAAGAGCGCGGAGATCCGGCGAGGGAGGTGTTTCCGGCGGCGGCGGCGCGTGCGGGAGGAAGGAGGCGACCGCGGCGCGTGCGGGATCGGACGGGTGGGGCCAGGGTGTCAGCGGGGGTGGGAGCGGCGCAGAGCTGTCGGTGGCCGCTAATTAGGAAGGTCGGGTGGGTCCTTAGGCGCAGATTGGGCCGACCGGGCTTTTAAAGCCTTAAAACTTTTCCATTTCTAATATCCAGCAAATTCAAAAGCTTTTAATGCAAATAATAATGTTCCAAATATAGGAGTATTATATATCAAAATTAACAGAATAATAAATACCATTTAATGAACATTTTTATTCTTTTATTTGAACACTTCGAGGAAAATATTATTTTCAGAAATGGCCTATTTGCTTTTAAATCCTTTTGCAAATATTTTCAAAACAACCCCTGGTTTTTATTATTCAAATAAATCACCAATTAGGTCCTAGTGTGGAGTGTCATGTTCCTCCTCTCTTATTTGAACTTTTTACCAAGAATTTCAATTAGGTGAAAGCAACACATTGAAAGTAGAAAGGGCTTTCAGAAATTCAGAAGAAGCATTTCAACTATTTCATACATTCAAGCAATGATGATGATGATGCATAGCTATATTTCATAACATTCCAAAATGAAATTTTGGGATGTTACAAACCTACCCACCTTAAGATGAATCTCGCCCTCGAGATTCGGGTTGGCTAGAAAATAGGTGCGGATGGTCTCTACGAAGATCTTCTTCGCGTTCCCAGGTGGCTTCTTCCTCGGTGTGGTGACTCCACAAAACCTTACAGAACTTGATGATCTTGCTGCGGGTAACTCTGTTGGCAGTCTCAAGGATTCTGACAGGCTTCTCCTTGTAGGTCAGATCACTGTCAAGTTGTATGGCCTCTAGGGGCATTGTGTCTCTCAAGGGAATATCAGCCATCTCAGCATGGCATTTCTTCAGCTGGGAAACATGGAAAACATCATGAACTCCGGACAATCCTTCCGGCAATTCCAGCTTGTATGCAACTTCGCCTCTACGTTCAAGAATTTTGTAGGGGCCTATGAATCTGGGTGCTAACTTTCCTTTAACACCAAACCTCTTGATTCCTCGAAGTGGGGACACACGAAGATAGGCTCGGTCTCCCACTTCATACGTCACTTCCTTACGTTTTCTGTCAGCATAACTCTTCTATCGAGATTGAGCTATCTTGAGTCTGTCGCAAATCAGCTTGACTTTCTCTTCAGAATCTTGGATAAGGTCGGGACCAAAAAGTTTTCGGTCTCCAACACCATCCCACATCAGTGGTGTTCTGCACTTCCTTCCGTATAAAGCTTCGAAAGGGGCCATCTTCAGACTGGTCTGATAACTGTTGTTGTATGAGAATTCTGCGTAAGGTAAGTTGTCATCCCAACTGGATCCATAATCTAGCGCACAAGCTCTCAACATGTCTTCCAGAATTTGGTTGACTCTCTCAGTCTGTCCATCGGTCTGCGAATGAAAAGATGTACTGAACTCCGGTCTCGTACCCAAAGTTTCATGTAAATGATGCCAAAAGTTTGAGGTAAATTGTGTTCCTCTATCTGACATGATACTCCTCGGAACTCCATGCAGACATACGATCCTGGTCATATATATCTTGGCTAGCTTAGCACTGGTATAGGTGGTCTTCACTGGAATGAAATGAGCCACCTTGGTCAGACGATCTACCACTACCCAGATGGAATCATAACCTGAACGGGTCCTGGGTAGTCCTGTGATGAAGTCCATACCAAGCTTTTCCCATTTCCACTCGGGTATCGGCAAAGGTTGGAGTAACCCTGCTGGTTTCTGATGTTCCGCTTTTACTCGCTGACAAACATCACATATTGCAACATGTTCCGCAATATCCTTCTTCATACCTGTCCACCAATAACTTTCTTTCAAATCCAGGTACATCTTGGTGTTTCCTAGGTGTATTGAGTAAGGGGAATCGTGGGCTTCTTGAAGTATCAACTTCCTGAGCTCTGGGTCATTGGGCACATAGATTCGGTTCTCAAACCACAGAGTTCCTTGTTCATCCTCACGAAAACTTTTAGGTTTATCATCTTTCATTCTTTGCTTAATCTCAGCTATCTCCTTGTCCGTCTTCTGGGCTTCTCGAATTCTTTCGGTCAAGGTGGACTGGATCTCCAGTGTGGCAACATATCCTCTTGGAACTATCTCTAGCCGGAGCTCTCTGAGATCATCGGCTAACTCCTGGGGTAATCCTCCCGCTGTGAGTGTGTTTACATAAGTTTTCTGACTCAAGGCATATGCTACCACATTTGCCTTACCTGGATGGTAGTGTAATCTCATGTCATAGTCCTTGATTAACTCTAACCATCTCCTCTGTCTGAGGTTCAACTCTTTCTGCGTGAAGATATACTTCAGGCTCTTATGATCGGTGTAAACATCACAACTATTTCCGATAAGGAAATGTCTCCAGGTCTTGAGTGCGTGCACTACGGCTGCTAGTTCCAAATCATGGGTGGCATAATTCAACTCATGAGGTCGTAGTTGTCTGGATGCATAAGCTACCACCTTTCCATCTTGCATGAGTACTCCTCCAAGTCCTTGACGTGAAGCATCACAGTAAACCTGGAAGTCCTTCTGAATATTGGGCAAAATCAACACTGGGGCTGTGACCAAACGTTTCTTCAACTCCTGGAAACTGGCTTCACATTCCTCAGTCCAAATATACTTAGACTCTTTCTTCAACAACTCTGTCATGGGCTTGGCAATCTTTGAGAAATTCTCAATGAACCTCCAGTAATATCCGGCTAGTCCGAGAAAACTGCGGATCTCCTTAACTGAGGTGGGTGACTTCCACTCGGTGACGGCTTCAACCTTAGCGGGGTCTACCGCTATTCCTTCTCCGGAAATAACATGTCCAAGGAATCCGACTTCCGTCAGCCAAAATTCACATTTGCTGAACTTGGCATATAACTGATGCTCTCTCAGCTTCTCCAAAACTAAACGCAGGTGTTCCTTGTGTTCTTCCTCGTTCTTGGAGAATATCAAAATGTCATCGATGAACACTACGACAAACTTGTCCAAATATTCCATAAACACTTTGTTCATCAAATTCATGAAGTAGGCAGGAGCATTAGTCAAACCAAAGGACATGACTGTATACTCGTACAAGCCATACCTTGTGGTGAAAGCTGTTTTGGGTATATCTTGTTCACGAATCTTCAGTTGGTGATACCCTGATCGAAGATCGATCTTGGAGAATACTTTGGCGCCTACTAGCTGATCAAACAGGTCATTAATCATCGACAGAGGGTACTTGTTCTTGATAGTCACCTCGTTCAAGGCACGATAATCGACTACCATTCTCAAGGTTTTATCCTTCTTCTCCACCAAAAGAACTGGGGCTCCCCAAGGTGAAGAACTTGGGCGAATATACCCTTTGTCCAATAACTCATTAATCTGCTTCTTGATTTCCACTAAATCATTTGCGGGCATCCGATAGGGTCTCTTGGAAATTGGGGCTGTCCCTGGTTGTAGCTCTATTAGAAACTCAATCTCCCTATCTGGTGGCATGCCTGGTAATTCTTTTGGGAATACATCCGGAAAATCTTTTACCACAGGTACTTCCTTCTGAACAACTCCTCTGAGGGAATTTAACCGAGCACTCATACGTGTGCGTCGGGATACATACTTAATCCTCTTGTTCTCCGGGGTGGTGAGTGAAATAGACTTGCTGGGGAAATCAAGATTTCCTTCATACTTGGTCATCCAATCCATGCCTAGGATTACATCCAATCCCTGGGATTCTAAGACGATGAGGTCGGTGGGAAAAACATGGTTTCCTATGTGAAGTTTCAGGGCGTGGCATCCTATCCCTGCCATCATCATCCCTCCTGGGGAACTGACCTTAATGGGTTGACTAAGGGTTTTGGTGGGCAAACCATACTTTTCCACAACTACCCTTGATATGAATGAATGAGTTGCACCGGAATAAAAAAGTACTGTAACTGGACGTGAATGCAATAAAAACTTACCAACCACAGTCTCGGGTTGATCATAGACTTCTTCCACATCGAGGTGGTTCACCTGGGCACAAGGAAACGGATTTGGCTTCTTGGCTGCGGAGTTGCCGTTTCCATTTCCCTGCTTGCTCTGGGGACACTCAGTAGCATAGTGCCCTATCTTCTGGCACTTGAAACAGGTGATGTGGCTCAGATCCTTCTGAGTAGGAGCGTGACGGTGCTGGTTGTTGTTCCCATTCCCATTGTCAGTCTTGAAGTTGCCATGGTTGGGACGGGCATTCCCATTTCCTCCATGGTTGTGGCCTCCACGGTTGTGCATGGCATGAGTGTGCCTTCCAAACTTACCGGTCCCTGATCCGGTATTCCCTGAGTACGGGGAGTAGCGGGGCTTCTGATGAGCTCCAGAGTTGAACTTCCCCTGAGTATACTTCCTCTTGCGGTTCTCGACTTGTTGTTGTTTTCCCTCCAAGATGAGGGCCTTGTCCACCAGCTCTTGGTAGTTGTTGAAGGTAGCCACTACCAGTTGCATGCTCAACTCATCGTTGAGTCCTTCCAGAAACTTCTCCTGCTTGGCCGCATCATCGCCCATGTCTCCTGGTGCATAACGTGCCAATGTGCTGAAGTCGTCCACGTATTGGGCCACGGAACGGTTCCCCTGGCGCAAGTTGCGAAACTCGCGCTTCTTCAGACTCATAGCTCCAGCCGAGACATGTGTGGTGCGGAAAGCTTGCTTGAATTGTTCCCAGGTTACATCAGTAATAGGATATGTGGTGGTGTAGTTCTCCCACCATGAAGCTGCTAGTCCATCCAGTTGATGTGCGGCAAAGCGCACCTTCTCAGCGTCAGTACATCCAGCGGTGACGATCTCCCTCTCCATCTTATGGAGCCAGTCATCTGCCACAATGGGCTCAGTGCTGCTGGAGAAAGTTGGAGGGTTCAACCTCAGAAAACGGGTGAGATTGTCCGCCTGGGGTGGATGGTGGTGGTTGTTGTTCTGGTTGTTGGTCTGATTCTGGATCAATAGCTGCATCAGTGCATTCTGCTGCTGAAGGAGTTGAGTGAGTTCCGGCGGGAAGGTGAAGTCGGACTCACGTCGTGGAGGCATCTTGCTGTTTTCAGAGGGGTGAGAATTAGAATAGAACAAGGGCCTAAAAGGAGAAATTCACTACCCATATGCAATGCAACAAACATATCACACCAAACACTCATTCATTTATTCAACTCAAAGTCAACATCGAGATACAAATCTCCATTCAAACTAAACATCGACCTACGCTTTTAACGTTGAAAATAAAAGATACATGGAGGGCATGACTAGAGTTTTCCTCAAAAGTACATGGTGACTGAGCCTCCTCCAGTGGTGCTTTCCTCATAGTCATCATCGTCGCTGATGAAAGGAGCCATGTCTCCCTCGGGATGAAGATTTTCACCCATGTCCATCTGTTCCTCCAGAGTGGCGATGCGAGTGTTCAGCTTGTCGATCCTCTCTAAGAAATCCTTCACCTCATACTCATGCTCGTACTCGGCTTCCCATAAGTCAGCTTCGAGGTCAATCTCATGGTTCATCAGATTCTTGATTGTCTTCGTATCAGCACGAACTCGAAGCTCTAGAGTCCTGATGTGAGTCTCCAAGGTCTGGATATAGGAAATGGTGGTGTCTAAAGTGTGAGGGGTTATGATGTTTCCATGGACATCCCTGGGACAAACCACGCTGAGTCCTGGTGAAATGGTTCCACCTCTGTATTCCTCCTGAATACGTCCAAGGGCACGATGAACGGCCATGTCTCTCCCAAGTATCCAGCTGGGTGCCACAAACTTGAAGTCGATGGGTTCCTTCCGATTCCCAAAGGTCTTCCCTGGGATGTGCACCTCGATCCTGTAACGTCCATCTTGGGGAAAGGACATGATAGGAGTCCCAGTGATGCTCGACAAAGCAATCCTCACGTCCCTGACGATCCTCATCAGCTCCTTGCCAAAGGGCATCGTTGCGTCAAGCTGGCAAAACTCCGTGATCAACACTGGGATGAAGGTGGCCATCTATAAATTTTGAAATAATAGGAGAGAAGTCAGAAACGAGTAGATGAGAGTATAAGAATTTTAAAGACAAAGAGAAATAAGTCCTAAGGCTTTCCAATCCTAGAGGTTACGTCCTATGGTCAGCGTGTGCTCTGATACCATTTCTGTAGCGACCCGACCTGAAAGGTCGAATCTCCGGTGTTTCCGTACCATCCCAAGATCATGCTGGTACACACGCGGTACATCAATGTATATATCAAGGGGAAATCACACAACATTATATTAATCAAAATCTCATATCGAGTCCTTTATTACAATAAAGATTACAATAAAGTGGCTGAAGGCCAACTCATGAGAATATCTAAATCTTGCGGAAGCATCGAAGGTAGATGAGTCCATCTGACTCCAAGGGCATCTCACCGAGCGTAGAGCGTATCCTCACTCCTAGTCAGAAAAGTATTCTGCAACATGATACGTTGCAGTCGTGTAGGTCAGCATATGGAATATGCCGGCAAAGTGACAAGAGAGGGGTGAAAAAGATAATCATCTAATCTACATGCATATATGGCAGGTGGGGTAGTAAGTTTTTGCGTAAAGCCAATTTTTCCTACATCAAGAGAGGGCTAAGCAAAATTATTACTAAATTGGTTGATTAATGAGATGGTTCCACCAACCAATTCTCATACCCAAGTTATTAATACCCACATCATCATATTAATTGTGTTGAGAGTTCTGGAAGTTTCAGATCCTTTGGCTCATGTCGTCCATGACCGTGGACACGGCTAATCGATTAGGTTGAGTACTCTGCAGAGTTTTGCACACGTTCCCCACAAGATTTGGTCGCCTCCGTTTGATTTCTCGCACTTCAGGGTGTTTGAGAAACGGATGACCAAAACATGGTCTTCCAAAGGGTTTCCCTGCGACTCTGTCGGTGCCCATCCTTTCCTACCGTTCTTCTACATCTCGTAGCACCGCCTGTCCAGGGTCACCACGATATCCAACCAAGCCAGAGCCCATAATGACTTGTGGTTGTGCAGGTAAGCCTTGGGTCTTGAAGCATCCATCCATCTCTTTGTGCCTGGGTGGACCTTTTCGCGTGAATACTGGCCATCTCCAGCAACACCTAGGCAAATCCACTGGTTTCTCCAGGGTGCCGTTCAACCATCATCCACCTAGAGGTATGTTGAAAACTCGAAGTCTTGAAGTCTTGATCATTATGTAGGTCTTGAAATTATTAACTCTCTCCACTCTCATGAATCACACAACCAACCCCATCTACTAAGAGCATAGCAAAAAGTAAAACAACGTTTCCCGGGGCCAATGTGTCAAGGGTTGAGAGGGGGTACCTACCACATGATACTACAACAGTAACCAAGTTTCCAATTACCTACTTTGCATGCAATTGGGGGAATGGTAGAACTAATGCAATAAAACATGGGTAAAGATGATCAAAGTGACTTGCCTGATTGACGATCTTCGTACTCGAGGGACTCTAAGTAACAAGCCTCGCACGCCAGATAATCTAACGAAGCAAACAAGAGCACTCAATAAGCATACGACAAAATTATTTGTAACTCACAAAATCAGAAATGAACTAGTAAACAATCAAGACAAAACAGTGCACAAATCACAAGCAAGAAAACACACAAAGTTTTGTTTAAAAAAAAGGTGATGGGTAAACCACTACTATCATAATAAACCTACTTGTATAAACAAAACAATAGTTGACAGCAAGGAAACAATAAAATATTTTATTAATAAACAGAATAAAATCCATTTAAAGCTTTGTTAAGAAAAATCTTAGTATGGTTTTGAAAGTTTTGATAAACACTACTATATGAGGTAACTATAGTTTTACTAACAAAGAGTAAAACAAAACTTATTATTTATTAATAAAACATTTTATTAACAGAAAAAGAATTTACTAAAAACTCTTCTTAGAAAACAGAATTTAATTATATAAAACTTTGTTAGAAGAAAACTATTACTAACTAGTTTATTTTACAACAAATTATACCTAGTTGAAAATGAGTTGAGAATCCTATAACAACAAAGAAATAAACTAAGCAATTTTATATTTTTATTAACAGCAAGTAAAACACCTAATGTTTAATCAACAGAACCTACTAAACCAAATTATAACAAATCTGATTTAAACTAACTAAAAACTAAATTAACTAAACTATACTAACTACTAGATAGAATCTGTTTATAGCTAGAACACTAAACAAATTCATCCTAATAATCCTCAAACTAAGCATGATGATAGTCCTAACTAATACCAAGCAGTAGCAAAAAATTTCATATCAAAATCTATTTTTAAACTCTAGTTATTCAGATTTGAGTGATTTGAGCAAACTTGATTAAATTCAAATTTTAGAGTTATAATTGAATATCTAAATCTACAGGGTAAAACTACATGAAATTTGGAACCTAATGCAAAAAGAATTAGCTCAAAACACTAAACAGATTAAAAGATATAAACAAAACAAAATTCTAAAACAATCTGTTAACTAAAACTAAACAGAAAAGAAAAAAACACTACCGACCGGTCAGTGCTACGTGGCAAGTTGCTATTGGCTGCTAGCGCATGCGTGCGGGCGATTGCGGGCGGACGGCCGACAGCTAGAGAAAAACGGTTCGTGGCTTAAACGTTATAAATCTGGATCGTCGGATCCAGATCGAAAAGATGGGGGCTCGCAGTGATAAGAGGTCGCCGGCGATGGCGTTCTTCAGCGAGTCCGAAGCGGCGAGGTCGTCGGGGCGGCGCTCCGGTGGTCGTTGGAGGCGACGGAGGAGCTCAGGCGACGGCGGCTGACGTCCGACGTCGAATGGCGTCTTCGGAGAGGCGAGGGGAGGCGTGGAGCGACGAGCACGAGCGCTTAGGGCTTCGGTCGGAGCAGAGCTCCGGCGAGGTATTTGCGGCGGCGGTCTGGCGACGGAGATAGGGGATCGGGGGGGGAATGGAGCGCGGAGATGCCCGCACTTATATAGGCCGCGGGTGGGGGTCGGGGAAGGAAAGAGCGCGGAGATCCGGCGAGGGAGGTGTTTCCGGCGGCGGCGGCGCGTGCGGGAGGAAGGAGGCGACCGCGACGTGTGCGGGATCGGACGGGTGGGGCCAGGGTGTCAGCGGGGGTGGGAGCGGCGCAGAGCTGTCGGTGGCCGCTAATTAGGAAGGTTGGGTGGGTCCTTAGGTGCAGATTGGGCCGACCGGGCTTTTAAAGCCTTAAAACTTTTCCATTTCTAATATCCAGCGAATTCAAAAGCTTTTAATGCAAATAATATAGTTCCAAATATAGGAGTATTATATATCAAAATTAACATAATAATAAATCCCATTTAATGAACATTTTTATTATGTTATTTGAACACTTTGAAAAAAAATATTATTTTCAGAAATGGCCTATTTGCTTTTAAATCCTTTTGCAAATATTTTCAAAACAACCCCTGGTTTTTATTGTTCAAATAAATCACCAATTAGGTCCTGGTGTGGAGTGTCATGTTCCTCCTCTCTTATTTGAACTTTTTACCAAGAATTTCAATTAGGTGAAAGCAACACATTGAAAGTAGAAAGGGCTTTCAGAAATTCGGAAGAAGCATTTCAACTATTTTATACATTCAAGCAATGATGATGATGATGCATAGCTATATTTCATAACATTCCAAAATGAAATTTTGGGATGTTACAGATGGACAAGACCCAAATTCTACCGTTTTTCTCCATGTCAAGTATCTGTTCCTATGACCATGAGATCATGCAACTCACTGGCACCACAGGAGTGCCTTGTGGGTATCAAACGTCACAACGTAATTGTGTGACTATGAAGGTACTCTACATGTATCTCTGAGGGTATCTATTGGGTTGGCATGGACCAAGACTGGGATTTGTTACTCCGTGTGACGAAGAGGTATCTCAGGGCCCATTTGGTAATACAACATCATAATGAGCTTGCAAACAAAGTGACTATAGATTTAGCCACGGGATCTTGTATTACGAAACGAGTAAAGAGACTTGCCGGTAACGAGATTGAACTAGGTATGAAGATACCGACGATCGAATCTCGAGCAAGTAACATACTGATGAACAAAGGGAACAACGTGTGGGATTAACCGAATCCTTGACATAGAGGTTCAACTGATAAAGATATTCTTAGAATATGTAGGAGCCAATATGGGCATCTAGGTCCCGCTATTGGTTATTGGCCGTAGAGGTGTCTCGGTCATGTCTACATAGTTCTCGAACCCGCAGGGTCTGCACACTTAACATTCGGTGACGATTCAATATTGTTGAGTTATATGTATTGGTGACCGAAGGTTGTTCGGAGTTTCGGATGAGATCCCGGACGTCATGAGCAACTCCGGAATGGTCTGGAGGTAAAGATTGACATATAGGAAGTTCCGTGTTGGTCACCAAAAAAGTTCAAGCGTCATTGTTAACGTACCGGGCGTGCCGGAAGGGTTTCGAGGGTCCACCTTAAGGGGCCCACAGACCCCGAGGGGCCACATGGCCTAAAGAGGTGGTGCATCAGACCTTAGTGGGCTGGGCAGCCAGCCTTGAGAAGCCCATGCACATGGGCGGTAGGTGGGAGGTGGGATAAGGAGGAGGGACTCCTCCCTTAGGCCTCCACCTCCCTTGTGGGAGGTGGACTCCTCCCCTCTTGCACCCCAAGGCCCTAGGGGAAACCCTAGGGCGCCTCCACCTACCCCTCCCTCCTATATATAGTGGAGGTTTTGAGGGCAGCCACCACCTGAAAATCCACGTGCTGCCCTCTCTCCCTCTAGACATCTTTCTCCACTAGATTGGTTTGGTAGAGCTCGGCGAAGCCCTGCTAGATCAGTTCTCCACCACTGCCACCAAGCCGCTATGCTGTCGGAGAACTTATCTACCTTTTTGTCCTTGCTTGCTGGATCGAGAAGGTGGAGATCGTCATCGAGCTGTACGTGTGCTGAACGCGGAGGTGCCGTCCGTTTGGCACTAGATCGTGATTGGATCGTGGGACGGCTTGCAACTTGGACCGTGACGACATTTGACTACATCAACCGCGTTTCTCAATGCTTCCCACTTAGCGATGTACAACGCTATGTAGATCCAATCTCTCCACTCATAGATGCTCATCTCCTAGATTCATCTTAGTGAAGCGTAGGATTTTTTTTGTTTCCCATGCAATGTTCCCTAACAAAACATAGAACACATTGGTGGAAATATGCCCTAGAGACAATAATAAAGTGGTTATTATTATATTTCCTTGTTCATGATAATCATTTATTATCCATGCTAAAATTGTATTGATCGGAAACTCAGAACATGTGTGGATATATAGACAAACACTATGTCCCTAGTGAGCCTCTAGTTGACTAGCTCGTTCATCAAAGATGGTCAAGATTTCCTGACCAAAGACATGATTTCCTGACCAAAGACATTTCCCAACCGTAAGCATAGCATATTATCGTGTTAGTTTATTGCTACTTCTTTATCCATGTCAAAGTATATGTTCCTACGACCATGAGATCACGCAACCCTTGACACCGTAGGAATGCCTTGTGTGTATCAAACGTCACAACATAACTGGATGACTATAAATGTGCTCTATATGTATCTCCAAGGGTGTCTATTGGGTCGGCGTGGATCAAGACTGGGATTTGTCACTCCATATGACGGAGAGGTTTCTCTGGGCCCACTCGGTAATACAACATCACAAGAATCTTGCAAGCAATGTGACTAAGGAGTTAGTCATGGGATCTTGTATGACGGAACGAGTAAAGAGACTTGCCGGTAACGAGATTGAACTAGGTATGGAGATGCCGATGATCGAATCTCGGGCAAGTAACATATCGATGAACAAAGGGAACCACATACGGGACTGACTGAATACTTGACATCGTGGTTCGATCAATAAAGATCTTTGTAGAATATGTAGGAACCAATATGGGCATCCAGGTCCTACTAATGGTTATTGACCATAGAGGTGTCTCGGTAATGTCTGCATAGTTCTCGAGCCCATAGGGTTTGCACAGTTAACGTTCGATGATGATTAGATATTATTGAGTTATATATGTTGGTGACCGAAGGTTGTTCTGTGTCACGAATGAGATCCCGGATGTTATGAGGACTTCCGGAATGGTTTGGAGGTAAAGATTTATATATAGGAAAGTGGTATTCGGGTTCCGGAAGAGTTTTTGGTATTTCCGGTATTGTACCGGGAGTGCCGAAATGGTTTCGGGGGTCCATCGGGAGGGCCCACCCTTCCCAGGGGGCACATGGTCTCAAGAGGTGGCGCACCATCCCCTGGTGGGCTGGGTAGCCGACCCCTAAGGGTCCCATGCGCCCAAGGTGGTAGGTGGGAGGTGCGCGAGAGGAGAGGGACTCCTCCCTAGGGCGCCCACCACCCTTGTGGGAGGTGGACTCCTCCCCTATGGCCGGCCGACCCTCCTTGGAGGAGGGGCTAGGTGTGGGATCACTAAAATAGTATGTCTAGAGGGGGAGGGGGTGAATAGACTACTAGTAGGAATTTAAAATATACACAAGGCGCAAGGTAAAATGTTGGAAGATTTTAGCATTCATAGCAAGTCTAGCAAGTCTAGCACACCCAACACATGCAAGTCATCAAGTATGGCAGCGAAAAGTAAGGAAAATGCACATGGTAGTAAAGAGTTGAGATAGGAACATCAAACACATGAGGGACACGAAGATTTTTCCCGTGGTTCCGATAGGTGGTGCTATCGTACGTCCACGTTCATGGAGTCTTCAACCCACGAAGGGTAACAGTCACGAGAGTCCACGGAGGGCTCTACCCACGGAGGGTTCCCTGAATAAGCAACCTTGACTATACCATGACAGCCTACGTCCACAGAGGACTAGTATAACTCGGGGTAGATCTTCACGAAGTAGGCGATCTCCTTGCCCTTACAAACTGCTTGGTTCACTCCAAAACACGAAGCAGGAGGCTCCCAAGCGACACCTAACCAATCTATAATGTCGATGAACTCCTTGATCTTGTGCTTCAAGATGATAGACTCCTCAATTACACAATCACTCTCTCATAGATATGGCTTTGGTGGAAGAGATTGATTCGGTGAAAAACAATTTGGGGAGGCTAGAGATCAAGCTCCATATGGTTGGAATGGAATGGCATGATCTCAACACATGAGTAGGTGTCTCTCTCTCTCAGAAAATCAGTAGGTATGAGTGGGGATATGTTCTGAGTGCTTCTCTTGCAAGTGAATGGTGGTGGGGGGTATATATAGGCATCTCCAAAAATCCAATCGTTACACCTAAAAAGTCCAACTCGGTGACACCGATGTGTGAATCTTGGTGGTACCGAGTTGCTTCAAAGGTAGCAATTTTTGAATCTTGGTGAGACCGATATAGACTTCTCGGTTGCACCGAAAAGGTGAGAAATGGTCAGAATGGCAATACTCGGTGAAACCAAAACAAAAACTCAGAAGTTTCGATTTTCTGCAACAGACATCAGTAGGTTTGCCACCTGAACTCGGTTCCACCGATTCAGAATGGGTTGCACCGAAAAGCTAGGGTTTGGGAGGGCTTTGTCTGAGTATGGCAATCGGTTGCACCTAGTGGGAAGAATTGGTTGCACCGATTTTGGATATTTGGTTTTTGACAGACTTTTGTGGAGGATTTTGTGGATGTTTTTGGTGACTGTCACTTGTGCACGTATGAGCATTTTGTTCACCAAAAGTACCTCACCCCCTTTTAATAGTATTGGCTTTCCTATGACTCAAAGTGATTTCTCACAAAGTAAAATGAGAGTCTTCTTTGCTTGAAGCTTTTCCAATCCATTTCCTTGCATTTAGGGGTCTCTCAACAATCCTTTTGCGAACCCTCTCTGTGGAATTCCGTAGGATCGAAAGTAGGTCTAGAGGGGGGTGGTGATTAGACTACTTGACCAATTAAAAATCTACATTTTCCCAATTTTAAGTGTTGGCAGATTTTTGCGATTGTAGCAAGTCAAGCACAACCTACACAGGCATGTCTATGAGTATAGTAGTGGAAAGTAAAGACAATCATGAAAGGTAAAGGAAAGGTAGGAATATCAAACGCAATTTGGCGACACGATGATTTTTCCCGTGGTTCATATAGCTGGTGCTATCGTACGCCCACGTTCATGGAGACTTCAACCCATGGAAGGTAACGGTCGCGAGAGTCCATGGAGGGCTCTACCCACGGAGGGTTTTGTCGGGACCCCGATCCTAAGTCATATGAATCCAGACTATAACATATCACATCACTTTACGGCCTCATGCACGGTAAACTCCACGGCTGCATCCTTACCTTAGCCGGGACCGTTTGCGTCTCTTGGCTCACGTATGTGAACATGTCGCTGGCAATCAAATGACAGAGAACCCGGGCCGAGATGATTAGTCATAGAATCCAAGTGGCACATCCGTATGGAAACAAGCATACGTAACCCAACAATGCAGGCGTCGGCCTCAAGCGTGCGTAGACGAGTCATAGCAAGCTACAAGGACTCCATTACGCCATGGGACATAAATGTCATCACCGCACGTAGACGAGTCGTAGCAGGCTACAGGGACTCCATTACACTGCGAGACATTTCCCTGAAGGGACAGACACAACAACAAAGAAGGATACATGCCGGTCAATCAATGTGTCCGGAGCAGTAGCAAGCTACCAAGGCTCGGTGGAAGCACAAAGAGGCAGTTTCCCGTAAAGAGTACTACTAGAGGCACATGACTAGGTGTCGGATCCCATACATACCGTTGCATGTCACACGTACGCATGACATGCCCGATATGTATTGTAGCGACCCGACCTGAAAGGTCAAGTCTCCGGTGTTTTCGTACCATCCAAAGATCATGCTGGTACACACACGGTACATCAATGTATATATCAAAGGGAAATCACACAGCATTATATTAATCGAAATCTCATATCGAGTCCTTTATTACAATAATATTACAATAAAGTAGCCAAAAGCCAACTCATGAGAATATCTAAATCTTGCGGAAGCGTCGACGGTAGATGAGTCCATCCGACTCCAAGGGCATCTCACTGAGCATAGAACGCGTCCTCACTCCTGGTCGGAAAAATACTCTGCAACATGATACGTTGCAGCCGTGTAGGTCAGCATATGGAATATGCCGGCAAAGTCACAAGAGAGGGGTGAAAATAATCAGCTAGTCTATATGCTTATATGGTAGGTGGTGGTGTAAGTTTTGCGTAAAGCCAATTTTTCCTACATCAAGAAAAGGGCTAAGCAAAATATTACTAAGTTGGTTGATTAATGAGATGGTTCCACCAACCAATTCTCATACCCAAATTGTTAATACCCACAACATCATATTAATTTGTGTTGAGGTTTCCGGAAATTCCAATTCCTTTGGCTCAAGTTGTCCATGACCGTGGACACGGCTAATCGATTAGGTTGAGTACTCTGCAGAGTTTTGCACACGTTCCCCACAAGATTTGGTCGCCTCCGTTTGGTTTCTCGCACTTCAGGGTGTTTGAGAAACGGATGACCAAAACATGGTCTTCCAAAGGGTTTCCCTGCGACTCTGTCGGTGCCCATCCTTTCCTACCGTTCTTCTACCTCTCGTAGCACCGCCTGTCCAGGGTCACCACGATATCCGACCAAGCCAGAGCCCATAATGACTTGTGGCTGTGCAGGTAAGCCTTGGGTCTTGAAGCACCCATCCATCTCTTCGTGCCTGGGTGGACCTTTCCGCGTGAATACTAGCCATCTCCAGCATCACCTAGGCTAACCACTGGTTTCTCCAGGGTGCCGTTCAACCATCATCCACCCAGAGGTATGTTGAAAACTTGGAGTCTTGAAATCTTGATCATTATGTAGGTCTTGAAATTATTAACTCTCTCAACTCCCATGAATCACACAACCAACCCCGTCTACTAATAGCATAGCAAAAGTAAAACAACGTTTCCCGGGGCCAAAGTTGTCAAAGAGGGTTGAGAGGGGTAACTACCACATGATACTACTACAAGGTATCCAAGTTTCCAACTAACCTATCTTGCATGCAATTGGGGAAGATGGTAGAACTAATGCATATAAAACTTGGGTAAAAGTATGATCAAGGTGACTTGCCTGATTGATGATCTTCGTACGTGAGTGACTCTAAGTAACAAGCTTCGCACTCCGGATAATCTAACGAAGCAGACAAGTACTCAATAAGCATACAACAAAATATTGTAACTCACAAACATCAACCAAGAACTAGTAAACAATCAAGACAAAACAATGCACAAATCTCAAGTAAGAAAACACACAAAGTTCTGTTTTCCAAAGGGGATGATGAAAACACTTCTACATAATAAAACTATTTTGAAATAACAAGACAATTGTTGACAGCAAGGCAACAATAGAATATTTTACTATTAAAGTAAACAAAGTCAATTTAAGTTTGTTGGGAAAACTCTAGTAAAGTTTATAAAAGTTTTGATAAACACTATATGAATCAACTATAGTTGTACTAACAAAAGAATGAAAACTAAACTTATAATTTGTTAACAAAACATGTTCTTGACAGAAAATAATTTACTATTAAATCTGTCTTAGAAAACAGAAACAAAATATACAAAACTTTGTTTGAAAGCAAAACTATTACTAGTTAGTTGTTTTAGTCAAATTAAGCCTAATTGAAAAGAAATTTTGATTCCTATGTTAATTAAAATTAAACTAAGCAAATTTTTATTTTTATTAACATTAAGTGAAAACACTAAATGTTTACTAACAGAACCTAATAAACAAATAAATCCAAATTCTAAATCAAACTAATCAAAATTAAGTTTATAAAACTATATTATAATAATAAGCAGATTCTGTTTTTAACTGAAACACAAATCAAATATATCCTAAAAATCCTCAAACTAAGCATGAAGGTAGTCCTAACTAATACCAAACAGTAGCAAAAAGATTCATATCAAAATCTATTTTCAAACTCTAGTTATTCAGATTTGAAGATTTTGAGCAAATTTGTTTAAATTCAAATTTTATAGTTCAAATTTGAAATCTAAAAGTACAGGGTGAATCTACATGAAAATTGTGAGCTATTGCAAAAAGAATCAATTCAAAACACTAAATAGATTAAAAGATATAAGCATAACAAATTTTGAAAACATTCTGTTAATTAAAACAAAAACAGAAAAAGAAAAAAAAGATTTGCGTCGGTCAGGGGGCTACGTGGCGTGATCCGATTGGCTAGCGAGTGTGTGCGGTAGGTGAATTAGAGCGGGCGACCGATTCGGAAGAAGATACCGGTTCGGACTTAAGTCCGTTCTAATCTGGACCGTGGGTTCGGGATCCGATGATCGAGGGGGCTTACGGGGTAGAAGTCGTCGGCGTCGGGGTACTCCGGCGAGTCCGGTAGCGGTGATTGCGACGGCGAGGTGCTCCGGTGGTCGGGGAAGACGGGGAAGTGGTCCGGGCGACGGCGATGGTTCTCCGGAGTTGATTGGTGGCGACGGCGAGGCGAACGGTGGTCGGAGGTGGTGGCTACGCTCGACGGGAGGTCCGGTGGTGGTGGCTACTCCGGCGAGAAATCGACGGCGTCTCGGCGAGAGAGAGAAGGGGGACTCGGGGTGAAATGGATGCGGGGGTTGCCGGCTACTTATAGGGCGCTCGAGGGGTGCGGGGGAGTAATGAGGAGAGAGATCCGGCGAGGGGAAACGGTCGGCGACGAGATCCGGTCCGACGCTCGCGGGGGAGACGATGACCGTTTCGGGCAACGGTCGGTTGGCGTGGGACCCGGATGTCAGCGAGTGGGCGCGTGACCGTTACGCGCGGTCGGCCGACCGGTAATGAATGCGCGATTAATTGCCCGTGGGCCGGCCCGTTTAAATGCAACCGTTACCGATTTTCTTTAATATTTTTACAGAGACATTCAAAAGCTTTTAAAGCGTTCAAATCGTCTCCAAAAATAGGTCTATTATATATCGAAATTAACAGAATAATAAATTCTATTCAATGAACATTTTTATTCTGTCATTTGAAGACTTTGAAAAAAATATTATTTTCAGAAATTGCCTAATTGTTTTTGAATCCTTTTTGCAAATATTTTCAAAATAACTCCTGGTCATTTTTGTTCAAATAATTCACCAATTTGACCCTGGTGTGGAGTGTCATGTTACTCCTCTCTTATTTTGAACATTTAACCAGAATTTCAATTAGGGAAATGCAACATAGGGAAAAGTAGAAGGGACTTTCAGAAAATCAGAAAAGGCATTTCAACTATCACATACAATCAAGCAATGATGATTATAGATGCATAGCTATTTCATAACATTCCAAAATGAAATTTTGGGATGTTACATGTATAGATACAACTATGGCATCACAACATAACCATACATCAACACAACTTTTATTTAAGAGGCTCAGAAGAGCCTTGCATAATATGTTCTTACAGGTAGGGGTCACATGACCCGACACTCAAGTCATACAAGCAAGTTCATAAAAACCAAGGGGAAGCATAAAGTTGTCCGAGTACAGACAGTTGAAAGGGTAAAAAGGCACATGGCCTGACTATCTACAGCCCGCCATAGGGCATAAGGTCGTAGCTGGGACACCGCTATTCGGCATCGTCGACATCTAGATAGAACCCATATGATGGGTCTTGAGTCTCATCTGCAAAATTTATTAAGCAAACGTGAGTACAAACATACTCAACAAGTCTTTAAAACGGACCTAGACTATTCATGCTCAAGTATCAACAAGGGGAGTGGTGGAGTTTATGCAGCAATGCCAGCTTTGACTCATGGCTAACCTATACTACACAATTTTAACCCTTTTTTTAGATTTTAGATATCGCACATGAGTCCACTAACTCCACATCAATACACCACCATGGATTCACTTCCCTCTCCTAAGAGAGTGCCATCCACGATACTCACACTTGTCTTGATATTTTTATGGGTATCCATCAAATTGTCTATGAACAACATAAGTTTTCCAAATAGTCCATATCCGAGGACGCAACTATTCCAATAGTTTTATACCCTGCAGGGGTGTACTTCTTCAGACACGCTCTTGCCACTTATCGCTGTATGCTCATAAAACCATGCACCTCGGCAACCTTCAAGCGGAAGCCCAGCGAGGGAGTCGGCCACGACCATCAATCACATAAGACCTCTAGTCCAGGCTATCACCTATTTGAGACTGAACCCGCACAGAAGTCTGGCCGAAGTTTCCGCTACGGCCCCAAACGATGTGCACAGGGTTGCCACGCCCACCATTCCGGTGACTCTTGGTACACCGTGCCACTGCCTACCGCGTCATAACCCACCCCTAGGGTCAACGATATGCATGGCCTCTAGCATACTATAAACATCAGAAACTACTTGCAACTCCTGGACCAAGGACTAAGCGATTGATAAGTCGAGCGGGGTCATATTTTAGGGCCCAACATGTGGTAGTAACTAGTCTTGGATCACAAACACGGAACTCAGTTCCTAAGAACGGCCCCAATGAGACAACCCGCTATGTACTCCTACATAGCCTATCATCGCTACCTTTACCAAATCGGGTTCATCATAAGGTTATCACATCAGAACAACATTGTTTCACTCCAGTTCATCACCCAGATGAATCAGACCTGACACAACTCTAAGCATAGCAAGCACAGCAGGCAAACTAAGCTAAGCACATCATGGCACAAGCATCTACCAGGTATGCTAGGTTGCAAGGTTTAGCTATTTACTGTGACAATGATAGGTCATGCAAAAGAATGGGTTCATCTACCATGTATGACAATCAAGTGAATCTGTCCTAATGCAATAAACAAGAGCAAGAGCGAGAGAATGGGATGTTATCAGAATGATCAAAGGGGTTGCTTGCCTTGCTGGGAACAGGGAAGGTTTTCTCCTTCGTTGGAATACTCGGAGGTATCTTCAGAAGCAGGGCCTACCGCAATGTAGATGAATAGCAATCAATACACGCCATGTGAAACAATATGATGCATGATCATGACATGGCAGCATGTATGGGTTAATGCAACTACTGTCCAAGTTAAATGAAGTGATTTTGAATATAGGTTCAAAATCATTCTCCATTTCATATTCCATATGTTAACCTATTAGTAAATGTCAATTTTCATCTACATAGGTTGCTCTAACATGCATGATAACAGCACCATTAGATTCATTGGATTTTTCTGATAAATTTTCATATATAAATTATTTCAATCTAAGTTATAGATTAATTTCTATAAATTTTCTAAGTTTTAAATACTTTCTGGAATTAATTTAATTTACAATATTCACTATTGCATTAGCATGACATCATCATGACGTCAGCTGGTCAACAAACCATTGACAGGTCAAACCTGACCAGTGGGGTCCACTAGTCAGTGACCCAGCTGCTAACACAGTTACTAATTAACTAATTACTAATTAGATTAGGGTAGGGGCCACTATCAGTGGTCATTAACTTAATTAAATTATTTAATTAAATTTTTAACCTAATCCTAATTAACAGGGCCCGGCCCCACCCGCTAGTGACCCAGGGGACTAACCCCTGGTGATCAAACTAGTTGACTCGCCGGTGTTGAGCCCGACACCTCCCAGGGGTTGGGATGGCCGGAAACGGCTGCCGGAGCTCGGGCAAGCATGGGCTCGTCGAGCCGGAGCTCGAATGGCCCAACTAAGGGCTCCTAGGGCTGCCTAGGTTCCTCCTGAGCACGACTACGTGCTTAGGTGCGAGCTTGGGTCGCTGCAGCGACGACCATGTCCTCGTCGGTGGCGAGGCGCTATCGAAGGGGTAAAGAGGGGGAAAGGGAGCAAGAGCTCACAGCGGACGCATCAGCGACGAGAGCGGGCTCGGGGAGGCCTTGCTTGCGACGAACGGGCGACGGCGGTCTCTGGTGACCGAGGAAGAAGAAGGCATCAAGGTCGACGTTGGGGGCCTCCGGGCTCGATTCTTTCGGCAGAGAGGACCGACACGTGACGGCGAAGCTACAGAGGGGCTCGGGAGCGAGGCGGAGCGGCTGGAGCGGCGGCTACGGCAGCGAGAAGATAGCGGCCATGGCGGGTAGAGGAGAGGGAAGAGGCAAGGGGGCCGAATTCGAGAGAGAGAGAGATGGGGACAGTGGTGGCGTCCTCATCCTCTTGCAGCGCGGTAGGGGATGCAGGCGCGCAGGGAGCTGCGTGGCAGCTCCGGCGCGCGCGTGCGGCGGGCACGCGCTCGTCCTCCTGGCCGCCAGGAGGACGACGACGGTGCTGGGCTAGCTGGGCCGGCCCAGGTGCTGCCTCCTTTTCCATTTTTCAAATGTCCAGTTTCTGTTTTATTTTTCTTACATTTGTTTTATTTATTCTTAGTTACAATGCTAGGTATAAAATATCCCAAATATTTTATAGAACCTAGTTGGAATATTTGAAACTTCTATAAAAAGTTTCAGAATATTTTGAAAACTGAAATATTTATAATGCTTTATTTGGCATTTTCAGAAGCTTTAATATTTATTTTTAAAATGCTATAATTATTCAAATATTTAGAATGACCCCTGATATATTCATGTCCACATTTATCAGACATAGGGAACATTTTTGATGGGCATTTTGGATTTGTTGGTTTTTCACAAACATGGAAAAATTTGATTCAAGTGAGGTGTTTGGGGTTTCTTTGTTAATCCCCATTTCAAGTTGATGCACAAAGTGAAACATGATGCACACACATGCTATCCCAAGTAAGCTAGCTAGGGATGTGACAACTCACCCCCACTCTAAAGAATCTCGTCCCGATATTTGGAAGTTGTCGGGAAGAGCACGGGGTACTCTAGTCGAAGACGATCCTCTCTTTCCCATGTGGCCTCCTTCTCGGAATGGTATGATCACTGAACCTTGAGAAACTTGATGTTCTGACGCCAAGTGGTACGCTCAGCTTGATCAAGAATACGAATAGGGTATTCTCGATATGTAAGGTTATCTTGGAGATCAAGCGCTTCGTGGTCTACTTCACGGACAGGGTCCGAGAAGCAACGCCTGAGTTGCGACACGTGGAAGACATCATGAACCTTGGAAATATGTGGCGGAAGTTCCAATTGGTAGGCAACCTCTCCTCGGTTAGCAAGAATGCGAAAAGGTCCAATGTAATGAGGAGCCAACTTGCCCTTGATATCGAATCGATGGGTACCCTTCACAGGTGTAACCCGAAGGTAAGCCTTCTTGTCAACTTCATAGGTCACAACCTTATGATGATGATCATATTGGCTCTTTTAACAAGATTGGGCTGTTTTTAACTTTTCACGAATAACGCGAACTTGCTCCTCTGCATCCTGGATCATATCCGGGCCAAAGAGTTGCCTCTCTCCGGTTTCTGACCAGTTAAGAGGTGTTCGACACCTTCGTCCATAGAAAACTTCAAAAGGGGCTTTGCCCAAGCTTGATTGATAACTATTGTTATAAGCAGATTCGGCAAATGGAAGACATTTCTCCCAATTCATACCGAAGGATACAACACAAGCTTGGAGCATGTCTTCGAGGATTTGATTGACTCGCTCAACTTGACCACTTTATTGTGGATGGAAAGCAGTGCTAAAGGATAGATGAGTCCTCATAGCGGTTTGGAAACTTTTCCAAAATCGGGAAGTAAGGATACTTCCGCAGTATGAGTTAATCTCCAATGGAACACCATGAAGAGAAACTATTCGAGAAACATATAACTCCGCTAGTTGGCTAGCAGTTATACTCTCCCGAACAGGAAGAAAATGAGCCACTTTGGAAAGGTGGTCGATGACCACAAAGATAGCATTATTCCCTCTCTTAGTCCTGGGAAATCCGGTAATGAAATCCATACCGACCTTATCCCATTTCCATTCAGGAATAGCTAAAGGTTGAAGGGTGCCATCTGGCCTTTGATGTTTTGCCTTAACGCGACGACAAACAACGCAGTTAGCAACGAACTGAGCAATTTCTCTCTTCATCCTAGTCCACCAGAACCTCTGGCGTAGGTCCTGATACATCTTGGTACTACCCGGATGAATTGTGAGAGGAGAATCATGAGCCTCCTTAAGGATCAGCTCCCGAAGATGTTGGTTCTTGGGAACCACCAAACAGTTCTAGAAGAACACCACACCTTGATCATCAATAGAGAAATCCTTAGCGATACCGCTAACGAGGTTCTCTTTGATCTGGGAAATACCCTTATCACGCTTTTGGCCAGCTATAATTTGATCCTTAAGAGTAGGTTTTGCCACTAGGTTGGAAAGGAATCCTTCAGGAACAATGTGGAGGTTCAACTTCCGAAATTCCTCATAGAGAAGTGGTTGACCTTGTTGTAACATCAGGTTGTTACAATAAGACTTACGACTTAGTGCATTAGCCATGACATTGGCTTTCCCCGGGGTGTAAGTTATCCCTAAGTCGTAATCTGTAATCAACTCAACCCACCGTATTTTCCTGATATTCATATCCGGCTGGGTGAAAATATATTTCAGACTTTGGTGATCAGTGTAAATTTCGCAATGATTACCCACAAGGTAATGTTGCCAAGTTTTCAGTGCATGGACCACAACTGCAAGCTCAAGATCATGTGTTGGATAATTATCCTCATGTGGACACAACTATCGAGATGGATATGCAATCACATGATGATCTTGTATGAGAATGCAACCTAATCCTTGTCGCGAGGCGTCGCAATAGATAATAAAGTCCTTAGAGAAGTCTGGTGGCACCAGAACGGGAGCAGAGGTCAGGCGTCTTTTCAACTCCTGAAAACCGTGCTCGCATTGTGGAGTCCACTTGAACTTTTGATCTTTCTTGAGGAGTTCAGTCAGAGGTTTCGCAACCTTGGAGAAATTCTTGACAAAGCGGCAACAATAGCTCGCTAAGCCAAGGAAACTCCAAACTTGCTTAACAGATTCAGGTTGAGTCCAATCAAGGACGGCCTGAACTCTCTCGGGATTGATAGCAATACCTTTACCAGAGATTACGTGGCCTAGGTAGGTCACTTCTGGCAACCAAAATTCACACTTGGAGAATTTGGCATACAGACGATGCTCTCGAAGTTTCATCAATACCAGCCTTAGATGCTCGGCATGTTCCTGTTCGTTCTTCGAGTAGATGAGAATATCGTCGAGGTATACCACAACGAATTTATCCAAATACTCCATGAATATTGAATTCATCAAGCGAGAGAAGGTGGCTGGGGCATTGGTTAAACCGAAGGACATGACGGTGTACTCGTATTGGCCATAATGAGTAACAAAAGCCATTTTTGGAATGTCCCTGTTTCTAATTCTGATTTGATGGTATCCTAACCTCAAATCCATCTTGGAAAAGACAGAGGATCCAGTGAGTTGATCATACAAATCGTTGATCCTGGGGAGCGGATACTTGTTCTTTATGGTGACCAGATTCACTGGCCGATAATCCACAACCGTCCGATTCGATCCATCCTTCTTCTTAACGAAGAGGACGGGGCAAGCCCAAGGAGAAGAACTAGGACGGATGAAACCTTTCTTCAAAGCCTCATTGAGTTGTTTCATAAGTTTGGCTAGTTCTAAGGGTGCCATGCCATCTTATAGGGTCTTCTGGCTATTGGGACAGTCCCTGGGATGAGCTCTATCACAAACTCAACATCTCTGACAGGTGGAATTCCTGGCAATTCTTCTGGAAAGACATCCGGAAAATCACGGACTACCGAAATATCTTCTAATTCTGGAAAAGGGCTAGCATTGAGAGAATAGAGTTGGCGCTTGGCTGCTCGAGTGGAGACATTCACTATCTCACCCGATGGATGTGTAAGTTGAACATTCCTAGTATGAGTATCAATCTGAGCATAGTGGCTTTCATCCAGTCCATGCCTAAGATGATATTGATGTCCGAAGACTTGAGGGCTATCAAAGATGCTAGGTTGTGGACGTCTGTTGTTTAGAGCTTCCAACGAACACCTCCCAGCCA
This sequence comes from Hordeum marinum, assembly GCA_022496015.1. Classification (NCBI taxonomy): domain Eukaryota; kingdom Viridiplantae; phylum Streptophyta; class Magnoliopsida; order Poales; family Poaceae; genus Hordeum; species Hordeum marinum. The sequence continues at coordinate 422,701,459 of CM039674.1, read as the reverse complement.
ATAGTAACACGCCACGTGGCAATGCCACACTGACCACAACAACAGTTCTCGAAATTTTGGCAGATTCAAATCAAATTTTCTTTTGACTATAACATGAATTCCGTAAAACGAAATTCACCAATTATTTTTCCTATTAATTCATATTGATTAGTAGAATCTGGTAGAATTAAAATTTCACACTTTTGCACTGTTTAAATTTGAATTCATTCAAATTTGAATTTAAACTTCCGGAGGCCATATCTTTCAAATCGTTTATCCAATTTAATAGTTTATTTTTGCATTGTAATCCCACTAGCATGTAGATAATAAATACCTATTGATATGTTTCTATTATTAGAGTTTTAATGGAATTCTTTGTTGTTGACTTTATTTTGATGTATGTGAGTATGGTTTATTTATCGATGCATTCGTTAAACATAGAGATTGTGCGGAGTGTGAAGTGGATCTGAATTAAGCTTTAGAGTACTTCAGCACCGTTCAAGGCAAGTTTCACTTTTGATTATGCTCATCCTATATGTCTACTATGCATTGTTATGATATGTTATTTGCTTGGGTGATTCCTATATTGTTTGTCGCCATGTGCTTGTCCTGTTTGCATTGTTCAATTGCATGCTTGGATCTGCTATGGTAGACG